>CM048053.1:19457500-21857500 GCA_026259375.1 Verasper variegatus | reverse complement strand
GCAGTCCAGGTCTTCAGGGGCAGGCTCTTTGGGTTTGATTGGCAGGGCAGGGACCCGTCTGACAGGAGAGGGAGGGCGGAGCTTCACAGGCAGGGGTGCAGGCTCTGGACGAGCCAGGTCACACATGTCACACACTGTAGCAGGAGTATAGTTCAGATATGTACAGAACTGACACACCCACTGGAGAGAGAGAGAGAGAGAGGGAGTTATAGATTTCATCTCTTCTGTGGGGATTATGTCAGACTGTGGAAGTTGTACAGCAGTACAGATATCTTGGGACTGTAATTGATGACAAGCTGACCTTTGAGCATCACGTGGACGCTGTGTGTAGGAAAGGTCATCAGCGCATATTTTTTACAAAATCACTTTTATGAAAATGTTTTTTTGTTTTATTGAATCTGTTCTTTCCTTTTCTTTTATTAGTTGGTACTGGTTACTGGCCTTGAAAAATAAGAACCAACTACAAGGCATTGTCAGAGTGTGCAGCAAAACAGCAGGCACCAACTTAAACGACCTCCCGAACATGCCCAATGTCAGGGGCCTCATTTATAACCGTTGTGTCGGCACAAAACTTGGTCTGAAAGATGCGTATGCCACTTCTCATGCAAACGTTGGGATCTATAAAAACTTACTTGACAGGAGAATGTGCGCAATTGTACGCTAACTCTAACCCCATGTGTACAAACATTTTGGAGACGGAGAGGTGGTGAACTGAAGCCAGATTATTCATCCACTTCATCATTAACATTAAAACCAACAGCGTTATTTGTGTTTGTGTGACATAACTGTTCCATACGAACCTTCGCTGCAGTGAACGTGACTGTGCCATCCGGCGCACAGAGCTCACTGTAGATAACTTACAAAAAAATAAAAATAACAATAAAACTATTCAGAGTGAATCTTCCATTTCCAAATAATATCCCAGAGTGGAGGTTAGGATCCACTGATGTGTGAAGTAATCGGTCCGATCGCACAAATATGTAAAGACTGTGATGACACTCATGCTTACTGTTGTGTGATGAATGCACCGGCACAGGAGTGCACAAATTGAAGGGATTAGGAGGAAACGAGTGTCCAGTGATCACAAAGATTTTTTGTCTTATGATGATAACTGACTAATCAGCAAATATAGATTCTATAGATCTGTGATCTAGGATCTTTGTGCTGAACTGAGTCCAGTATTACAAAGACTAACTGATGGAACCGAACCTTCCCAGTATAAACACAAGCACTCACCACTATGGTTTATTAGCTGACAGGTATGTGTGTGGTATGATTAACACTGTATAATATTTACCTTTCTATGTAGAGCCTCTTTTAATCATTTTAAATCTGTTAAATTTGATAGATTAGGGACATCATAGTTGTCTCTGAATTGAATAATCCTGCCGTTTTGGATGAGCAAAATATGTGTAGGTGATACAACAAGTTCCCTCACATTCTGACAGTCAGAAGCGATTTTCTTTTTTGCCTCCACCTTTGAATTCAATTTTTTTTTTTTAAGGCATTATTCTTTCTATCGAACTCACCCTCCCTCACTGTATTATCTGCAGTGCAGTGGCCACCAAACAATCTGTCTTTCTTCACCTCCACCTCACTAACAAACACCTCAATGTCGGTGTCAGAGAGTTTTGCTTCTTCTTTTCATCGCTTGATGACATCATTCACCATAGAAATCCATTGGTAAGCAGGAGAATTTAATATGCATGTGATGCTTTGCATTGACCATTTATGGTTGAATGTGGGCATGTAGAGGGCGGAATATGAGGCAGATTCACATATGCACATTTCCAGGTGGACTGTGATTTATAAAATCGCACAGTTTTATAAACCTGAATCTTTTTTGACGCACGTCATTTTTGGCTTTTGTGCGCACGTACACTTTTAGTATGAATCCTATGCACTTCCTACATTTTATAAATGAGGCCCCTGGTCCTTGAAGGTCCAAGTCGATTCTGACTGATCCCAGATATATTTTACTGAGCTGCAGGACAAGGAACTAATTTGTTCCTTCTGTCACTAGCCTTTTAAATACCCTCACATAAGTGTATTAAGTATTTTTTGTGTTTCTGTTAAAACAAATACAAATACACCTTAAAACTAGGGGAATCTCTGAGATTGAAATGTTAAAGACAGTGAAAAAGAAACCCTGGGTTCGGAGTTGAATCAGGGGAAAGTTAATGGATTGTTCCTTAGCCCATACCCCAACCTTTCATCAAGTTTTTGTTTGTGTAATCCTGACAAACAAATAGCAATGAAAACATGACCTCCTTAGAAACAATCATATATATATATAAATATATATACAGAATATATTAAATGAACTTTGAATGTATAAAATGGATGTGCCCAATTATTCTGATCTGCCCCAAAATTTCAAGGTTCTTTCTTTGGCCATGCCCCTCCAAACATTTTATGGAAATCTGATAAAATAAAATAAATAGCAACAATCCTTCATGGCCTCAAAATATAAATTCTGAATTCAAATGCAGGAGGTGAATTGATTAAGAGAGCTCCTTGTCGTCCGTCTTGTCCGCCTGCGTGTTATCTGTTCCTCGTGGTTCATAGATATCCTCAGGAGTTTTATGTGCCTTTAACAGACAAAGACAAGCAGTGGTCCAGGGATGAGCTTTGAAGAGGAAGACCGTCCGTTTTCCACCTTTTGAGTTTGAACCTGGAGAAGACTTGGATGGGGTCCAACTGCCCTCGTCATGTTGCAAGCATAGCTTATCATACGCTGATGAATCATTGTGCATATTTTATTCATTTATCAGATTGATCTAATCCTGCTAACTAACAAACTGATGAAAACATAAACTCCTTGGTGGAAGTAAATAGGTACACACTACAGCTGCTTTCAGACAAGCACTGGACTCCGCAGAGTCTTATTTTCTCCAGAGGAGGTGCATGTGTGAACGCAAATGTCCGATTGAGATGCTCCGCAGTCCCTAGGGACTTTATCCGCCTGAACTTCTATAGTATACAGTCCATAGAAATTTAGGAGAAGTAGATGTGTGAATACAGTGGGGGGGTTGATGACGCTTCTAATGCGCGGCAGACGCAAAAATGAAAAAACAAATAAAAGTAATTTAGGAGAATTGCTGCATTCACCAAGTTTACAAATGATGCAGACCTTTTTATTGAAACCATGTGAAATGACTCTGCTGTCACTAAATGTATATTATACGTATATTTAATTAGTTTCAAGCTATTATTAATAGATTACATATACACATACAGTTAAATAAATGCCATCTTTAAATTATTTTGACATTATTACTATAATTATTTTACAGAATTTTTTTGCAAACTATTTTCAGCTCCATTACTTAACATTGCTTGTTTTCTCCTGATGATTGAGGTTATGCTTGAACTCCCTGGCCCATACCTCTACTAAACCTGCAGACAACTTAGACAACTTTATTTCAGTGACTGCACAACCCACACTTTACCAGAAATGCTGTAGTTGGCCTCTTTATCCCACTTCAGAGGCTGCCTAAAATTCAAGACTTTGCAGTCTGGATTTCTGAAAGATGGACTTTAATCCCTGAACTTGTAAAGTTCTTCTTTTTACTCTTTGATGCTATTGTTATGAATGAATACTCCCGTAGCATAAATATATATATGTAATATTGATATCCTAGTGCATGCTTAGGGTCATCAACACACTTTTCTGAAATAAGAACAGTTTGCTGAATCTGACTAGCGTCTGGATGATCATTCTGCTCTGGCAATGTAAGATAGTCTGTTGTCTGCTCTAATGGTAAATGGACTGTGTTCATATGACGCTTTTCCAGTCTTTTTTCGTCCACTTAAAGTGCTTTACATTACAAGTTTCATTCTTTCATTCATCTATCTATCACATAGGGGGAAAAAGCTTTGTTTTCTTAAAACAATCGACCGCCAACAATGGCTCTAAGACCAGGATGCAGCAACGGAGAACCTCATTACACAGTAGTGTCAAGGGGGACTTGTTTAGGTGGAACATTAGACAAGGAAAGATTACCACTGTCATAGAAATGGCTAATTCTCAGCAAAGCAAACACCACCAACACAATACAATATGTATGCTGGTGTAGACAGAAGGCATAAGCCTGCCATTGGCCACATATTAAACACAGTACTCTCCTTCCCTTCTTCTATCTATGTGTGAGAGTGACACTAACAGTCCTGGAGCCGAGGCTATGAACAAGCTTGATAAGCATCACACACACACACACACACACGTACACACACACCTAACTGACCTGGCTGTCGGGGTCACCAGGCATGCCCAGCACTGGTGCTGGTGGTCTTGGAGGGTTGATAGGTGGGTGTGATGGGGTCATTGGAGGTCGTGTGGCCAAACGAGGTCTTTCACACACCTCACACAGAATACTGCTGGCAGAATTCACCATTGTACAGCTCTTACACTGCCAGTCTGAGAAGGATACATTGCATACAAAACACACACACACACACACACAAACACACAGACACAAACAACACATTGTTAATGGAACTCAACAAACATGGACTGAGAGTTGGCCTGAGACAAAATGGGTACAAATGCCTAATTCCACATACATACTACTGGTTGGGCCTAAAAAAATAAATTATAGATATATATATTTAATCACGCAATGTATAATTAAATATTATACCTTCCTCCAGTGTCACAGCTGAAGTAGAGAGTGAAAGGGTAGATGCCACAGATTAATATGTTCATTATTTCACTTAATTTTGTATGTCAGGGATTAGAAAACTAGAACAAGAATGAAAGGGGTGGGATTACTGCAGCAACACACAACACTGACCGGTGATTGTGGTAGACTGAGATTCCTCTGCTTTAGAGCTGATGGATTCCAAACGAGGGCGCTCACAGTCCAAACACAGCACATCCTGGATGGAGTTGACTTTAGTGCAGTTAAGGCAACACCATGTGGAAGAACTGACACAGGGGAACAGAGAGTGACTATTATGATTTGTTTACCAGCCATGTAAAAACAGTACTGGTGTTTCACTAGCATGCCAGGACAACTGTTACGGACCTGTGATTGCTTCTGTTTTTGGATGATGATGATGATGATGATGATGATGATGATGTGACAGCTGTTCGACGGTGGTGGGCTCTCTCAGTGTAGGAGTGGTATAGTCTGTCACATTCTGAGCAGAGACCCTGGAGGCAGGTGAGGCAGTGGGCAGAAATTCTGAATATTCCACAGATAGTGCAGTTCTCTGAAACAGAGTTAACAATACACTCTACCAAATTGCCACATCATTACTTATCATTATTTACAAGAATACCCAGCATGATAAAAGTTTCTCTCCTTACCTGGGTGTTTGTTTGAGGAGGTGGAAAAGACTTGAATGGACCTGAGACTTTGGTGGTTGGAAGACAGGGAGAGGCCACGGCTGCTCTCCCTGAGGGAGTGGTGGTGGACGGGGAAAGCTAGAGACTTGGTCTGACTATCAGAGTGGCATGATGTGGCAGAGGAGTGGTAGACTACAGCATCAGTATTAAGGCCCACATCCTAAGAGAAGATAGGAGAGGTCATCATAAATTTAAAAATAAAAGAAAGTTCATTCAGTGCTATGTTATATTACCGCAAAACATTTGGTGGCAGATAGGTGGTAGAACATGTTGGTGGTTTCAAACCTGGCTCCTCTTGTACGCATGCCAGTGTCTTTGGGTAAGATGCTGAACCTTTAATTGACTGCCAGTGTGTGAATGATGTGTGGTAGAAAAGTGTTGCATATAACAGCACTGTATGAAAGAGTGTGTGAATAGGTGAATATGACTTGTACTAAAAAGCACTCTGAGTGGTCATGACTAGAATAATGCAACATAAATCCTCAATAGCAGGATAATAAGGGGAATATAATTATTCTGGACTGATCGGATTTAATAAACATTTAAAAAACAAAGGTTTATTGATAGCAGTTAATTGAAGTTAGATTTTTTTTATAGCTAACAAAAAGGGCCATTGAGTGGTAAGTAATTGTCCTCATAGAGTACTTTATTTTATTAAACTAGGTCATCACAGTCATGACATAGTCGGAATTGCTGTTTATTTTCTATACACATTCATTAAAAACCATAATGAAAGAAATGCCCATTAAAACAATGGCATTTGAAAAAAATCTATTTTGCTTTCTCCAATAAGAAACAAAAAGTCAAAGTATACGTCAAACATTTTCCTGGTTCGTATGTCCACTGTGACAGCAGGAAGTCAGCCAGTTCAGAACCCAGGGAAATCTGAAAACCTTTGGTATAAATGGTATGTTATAAATGTAACGAGATGACGGTATGGTGGTGGCATGATGGACTCTACCTTGTGTCTCAGTGTAGGAATAATTCTCTCGTAGAACTCAGGGTGGGGGTGAGCCTCCTGGGATGAAACCAAATCAGGTTATCATCTGTGCTTTTATTCATACTGTAAATGCATACACATGAACCAGACCAGAACCACAGAAGAAAACACACCATACTGACAACAAACACTATTAAAATGTTATCCTGCAGTGATTACAACAATGTTCACTGTTTCACAATCACACAAACTTCAGTATTACTGACTGAGGGATTGGGTTTGCACCTGTCTGATAATGTCAAGGCTTCAAACAACCTTATGCCTCAGACAAACACACACACACACACACACACACACACACAAACAAACCTTGATAAGCATTTCTAGTTCTGTCCTCAGACTCATCACTTCAAGTGTTACTGCAGCAACTCGTCCCACATCAGGATCAGTGACATCATCAGGGAAGCTGAGTCCATCTGTCTGCTGATTGGAGTAACCATAGAGACAGAGCACTGCTCGTCCTCCCTGGGAGTCGAAAGAACAAATGTATAATGTCAACAAAAGCTGTTTTTATTAACTTTTCCAAATAGTTGAGTATGAAATGAGACTTGTTAGTACCTGGAAACTAATAATATGATGTTACTAAAATGTGGGAGCCACGGAGGCCTTAAAACTTGGAGGAAGACTGAGAGCAGTCTCCTTGTTTCACAGAAGAGTGCTCATTGCATAAAACTGGTCCATGTGTAATAAAAAATATAAGAAACAAAACAATAATCAACTCAATTTAACTTAACACAACTCAACTCAGAATTAAGCTATTTAAATGAACATTACATGCACATAGCACAAATGTTCTTTCCACTTGAAAGCAACTGTTAAAACCTCTTTTATTTCAATGTGACCTTCTCAGGCTATTTACAGCCCCACACCCGTCAGGTATTCAGGAGTGTTAGGGTAATACAGACAGTTCCTTCATCAATGTTCACTTGTGTTTGACCAGCAGCATTTAACTTACTCCACTGATCTAAGATTGCTTTTATTATGAGTCTCTTGTCTGAGAAAGCTTGGCTTGGGCTGTGGTCATGACTAGCAGTAATTTACCCATTTGCCATTCTTTTCAGTCATTTATAGCCGAGATGCTCGAAGTTTTTGACCACCCACTACAAGGTAAAGAAGCCAGTAACCGGCTACTTTCCTTACGTCAAGGCTCAGGTTCCATGTCAACATATTCAATTGATTTCCACATTCTCACAGCTGAGAGCGGGTGGGGCGATAGAGACTTACAAGGGTTTTTTCTTCAGGGGTTAAGTAAAGATTTAAAGGATGAGCTAGCTGCTAGAGATGAAACCTCCTCCTTAGATGAGTTAATTTCCTTGGCCGTTCGTTTAGATAACCGCCTCCGTAAGAGGCGCAGGGAAAGAGCAAGCGGGCAGAGTCTCCCTCCTCCCTTCTCTCAGCCCCAAGTACCCTTGCCACCCAGGGCCATCCTCCTCCAGGGTCTCTCCGCAGACAGCCTCTTCACCCCTCAGCACAGAGAAACCCATGCAGCTGGGGAGGATTAGGCTCACCCCTGCAGAACGTCAACGCTGTTTCCTCCAGAGGCTCTGCATCTACTGTTCTAGCCCACTGTCCTGTTCTGCCAAAAGAGCAGGCTCATCAGCCACAGGTGGGGCGCTGGTAAGCCATTCTTCTGTCATTTCATCCCCTCAAAATCATAATCAACTTAAAGGTACTGTGTCCTGATCGTAAGTTTCCTTTCCTCTTCAAGTTTAGTAGACTGCGGTGCAGATGACAATTTGATTGACTGTGACTGTATTTCGCAGTCTTACCTACCCTCTGAGCCCCTTCCTGAACCCAAGGATGTGTTTGCCCTTGACGGGAGGCTTCTTGCCCGTGTCACTCAACGTCCTGTCCCAGTGTCAATACTACTTCCTGGTAACCATCACGAGGCTATTTAACTTTTCATTATCCCATCACCTACTTCACCGCTAGTGCTAGGTCTCCCTTGGCTTAAGCTCCATAACCCACACATAGACTGGTCTACCTCTTCCATTACCAATTGGAGCCTGTTCTGTCATTCTGTGAGTCTGCTACACAACAATGAGTTCGGCCATGGTCCAGTTTTTAATGATTTTATCAGTTGGTGTGATGATTCCTTTTTAGAGCTAAACATTTCCAAAACAAAGGATATGATTCTTGATTTTAGAAAGCATGCCCCCATCCATGATTCAACAATAATCAAACGCCAGCCTGTGCAGTGTGTTGACTACAGGGGCTTGAATGACATCACTGTTAACAATAAATATCCCTTTCCACTCATTGACTCTGCCTTTGGCCCCCTCCACTAAGCCACCATATTTTCTAAGTTGGACCATCACAATGCCTACCACCTGGTGAGAATAAAGAATACTGCATTTAACAATCCTTGGGGGCATTTTGACTACCTGGTCATGCCTTTTGGTTTAACCAATGCACCAGCTGTTTTTCAGGTGCTCATTAATAATGTCCTGCGTGACATGCTTAACGGATTTGTATTTGTTTACCTGGATGACATTTTAATATTTTCCTGCACACTCCAAGAATGTCTAGCATGTAAAATTGGTATTACAGCGACTGTTAACAGAACAGAATCTATGTTAAAGCTGAGAAGTGTGAATTTCATGTTTCCTCTGTCAGTTTTTTGGGTCTTGTAGTGGATAAAGGGCAGATCAAAACCGACCTTGCCAAGGTTCAGGCAGTGGCTGAATGGCCCACTCCTACAACAAGAAAGCACCTTCAAAGGTTTCTGGGGTTGGCCAATTTTTACCGTAGGTTTATGTGTGACTATAGTCGAGTTGCTACACTGCTAACCAATATGAAATCTGTTAAAGTTCCTTTTGTGTGGTCACCTGCAGCCGAGGCTGCTTTTATGAAGTTAAAAAGCTTGTTTTCTTCTGCCCCTGTGTTGTCTCACCCTGATCCTACAGCTCAGTTTGTAGTGGAGGTTGATACTTCAGACTCTAGTGTTGGGGTGGTCCTCTTCCAACAATCTACCTCCGACCAGAAGAAGCATCCCTGCGCATTATTTTCTTGCCGGCTCACCCCAGTGGAGAGCAATTATGATGTGGGGAACCGAGAGCTGCTGGCTGTGGTATTAGCCCTCCAAGAATAGAGGCACAGGCTGAAGGGCTCCACTCACCCATTTGTGGTAAGGACTGACCACAAAAACCTGTTACCTCCGTTTCCGCTCGCAGGCTCAATTCACGTCAGGCTCGGTGGGCTCGAAGTTTTTGACCTCTGTTCCTGGGTCTGTTCAACTTCACACTCACCTACCGGCCAGGCTTCAGGAACATCAAGCCTGATGCCCTTTCATGTCAGTTTGGCCCTCCGGTTGAGGATTCGTCAGAGGAAACTATCCTGCCATCTTCCTATGTGATTGGAGCAGCCAGGTGGGAGATTGAAAGAGTGGTCCAGGAGGCCCAAAATGATCATCAGTTGTGGCATATGCCCACAACTCCTTGGTTTGCTCCGCCACAGGTATTTCCCCGTTCATGTCCTCTAATGGTTTTCAACCCCCACTCTTCCCAGCCCAGGAAGCAGACATGGCAGTCCCCTCTGTACAGGGACATCTCAGGCATGCCCGCTGAGTTTGGCATGAAGCCCGGTCAGCTCTCACCCGCACTGCTGCTCGGAACCAGAGATTGGCAGACTGCCACCGCACACCAGCCCCAGATTACCAGCCTGACCAAAGGGTCTGGCTATCCTCCCATGACCTCCCACAAACTGAATACTGGAAACTGACACCCAGGTACATTGGCCCATATGAGATGAATGCATTATTAATCCCTGCGTGGTTAAACTGAAGCTGCCCTCCTCTTTGAATGTCCACCCTGCTTTTCATGTTCACTCCTCAAGCCAGTCTCCACCAGACCTTTAAGCCCCCCGGCCGAATCCCCTCCACCCCCCCGCTCATTGACAATGACCCTGCATTCACAGTCAGGATTGGGAGGGGTATGGTCTGGAGGAGCGTTCATGGTTTTCTCGGTCCCTCATCTTGGACCCTGATCTCCTCATAGACTTCTACGCCCATTACCCAGACAAGCCTGGTAGGCCGCCAGGAGGCATCCTTTGAGGGGGGGTACTGTGATGATTCTGTGTTTGTTTTGGGTTTTGTTGTATGTTTTTTGTGTTCTCTCTCCCCCTCCCCTTTCTGTTCTTCTCCTGCAGGTCATATGTGTGGTAGGGAGTGTGGCTGGCTTCCCTTTCTCTGCAGCAGACAAGGCACACCTGCTCTCACTCAACACATCAACCTCCCCATAAAAGCCTGGTCTTGACTCCATTTTTACTTCCATGGTTTCTGCACTCGTGCTGTCCTTTGGATCCAGAATCCAAATGCATATCAGTCAGGGCTCTGCTACCTGACTACTCTCATTTTCTGCACACACATAAAAATATACAGTATCACATTTGTGATAATAATCAGTTAAATATGGTGCAAGACTTCACAGTCTCACTGGGATGATCATCACTCAATCAATCAAATTTTATTTGTATTGCCCATATTCACAAATCACAATTTGTCTCAAAGTGCTTAACAAGGTGCAACATTCCCTGTCCTTAACTCTCAACAAGAGTAAGGGAAAACTACAAAAATACATACATATGAAAATGTGATAGAGATGAAGGGAGCAGCAGTGACAATTGAAATGGAGGAGTTATTGTCAGTAATGGTAGAATGTGAGTAGGCATATATATCAATCAGTCTTGATCATAGTCCATGATCAGCCGCCACCACGATTGGCATGATGATGATTTGAAAATATTTACTCAGGAGTTGCATTTATTATTATCATCATTACTATACTGATATATCTTTTTGTTACCTGAATAGCATCAACTGTGGCTCTGAACACTGGATTGTTGTGTTTCACAGTCCTCCAGTATTTGGGCCTGTTGGGATTTGTCAAGTTGCAGCCATACTTTTCCAGGATGTTCAGTGCTGTAGACAAGCGCTGGAGAGATGCAAGGGTCTGAAAAAGCACAGAGAACAGTACATGTAGCCATAGGTTTAATCATTTTAAATTTCAAGTTACATCTGAAAAACACAACATGAGCAAATTCCTCCAGGGGACATGGGATTTTGCACCAGTCTGAATTATTTATCCCAACACAGTTCAAATTCAAATCTAAAACACTATTCCATCTATTCTTCTATATTTTAAATTCTCAGAAAATAAGCACTTCCCCAGAATATGAAATAATTCCTTTAAATGTAACACAATATTAAAAATTCTGAGTGTTAAATGTGGTATGGCAGTAACCAGACACATCTTCTTCAGGAGGTCAGACAAAACTTGATTTCAGTTGTGTCTGGTCAGGAACACGTTTTAGTTTTAAAGGAGCAGCATGTAGCATCAAATGGTTGAAGTTTATATTACAACCATTTGAATACCCCTAACTTCTCCCCCTCCCTTTCCAAGGACGTAGGAGCACTACGGTGGCCTTCCTTTTAAAAAGCAGTCTTCTTTCAATGAGGTGTCTTTCGATTCATATATTTAGAAGTGTTATTTGATTTAGCATGTTAACTGTGTAAACTCTACTTTTCTGTCATTTAACAAAGTTGTTGCCACAATAGTGCTTTCATACTTATGTTAGGTAGCTGTTTGAATGCTAATGCTACCAAAACAGTTATTTCATTGCACTTATTTAGTCAAATAACAGGACCTCACCAAACCATCCAATGGGTAGTAGCGATGAGCGGTGTGTACAAAGGGCAGGGACTTAATCAACGCCAGCACATTCCCCATCCATTTATTCCCTGGAATTTTTTTCATTTCGCTGTGTTATCAAAAGAAGCATCATGTATCATTTTAATTTTTACTTTTGTACTTAAGCACATTTCAGAGCCTGTACTCTCTTACTTTTACTTAAGTAAAGGAGTTAAATCAGTACTTCTACTTTTACCAGAGTCCTTTTTTACACAAGTATCTGTATTCCTACTTAAGTAAAGAATGTGAGTACTTTTGCCACCTCTGAGTATTCGCCTGTTCTCCCCGGAAGAGAGGAGGATGATTGGCTGTAGCAACCACAGTTTCCACATTGTACATGTTGTGTAAACGCCAAGTGAAGCCAGCAGAAGCGAGAGAAGAACTGACTGAAGTAACTACAACCACTGCGGTGTACGTGTTGTGGAAATGACGGAGAAGCCAGCGCCTTTGTGTGAGGGCCTACCCAGAAGGACATACAGCTCGTGGACTTTCACTGGCTCCTCTCGGAGCTGTGTCTGGATGACTGACCAGTGACCAGTTTGATCACCCTCAACTGAGTCTGGTGAGTTTGATTCTCAGCACTGAATGGCTGACGCAAAACATTGAGTCACACAAATTTGATGTTTAAATATTTCAACAAGTCAGGTGCGATTTACGCCTGGGACACAAATTTCACGTCAAACACGTCTTTGCATTGACTTTGTATGTAATCTCGACAAGAAAAAAATTTGTGTCACGTTCGGTCTAAACGCACCATAAGACATCAGTGACAGACCTGAATATCTATATGAATACTATATAGGGATAGTATGCAACAGCTGCAAGGACCCTATTGTTTTGCTCTGAATATTTATTATTATTAGTAGTAGTAATAGGGTTAGGATTCGTTTTTTGTTAATTTCTTTTAATGTTATTATATTTCTATTACTATTTTTACACATTATATTCATATTGTATATTATTTATATCTGTTCAGTTGTGTTTAAACTGGAATGAAAAGTGCAATAATAAACAATTAATTCAACAGATTTGCTGTATTTATTTTGTATACATTATATACATTATATACATTACATATACATATATACAGATTTTTTTCACACCGGTGGCTGTGCCTGAGAGGCCCATGACTTAGCTGTGCTTTCCAAGGATGCATTGTAACCTTCCATCTGGAGCATGGAATAGTGGCCCTGTTGAAAACAGTTGTATTACTCATTGACATTATATTTTACAGTTTTGCCGAACCAATGCTAGTATAAGTATGACTTAGAGGGTTTATATGCAACAAGAAAAGCAAAAAACTAATTTACTAGACCCCTCTTTGTGTCTATGCCAATTCTGTACATTTTAACTACTTTAAACGGTGAATGTGCATGCAATAATCGCTTTTAGATGTAAGGCAGATGCTTTAATATACAACCACAACAGCAACTACTCTAAATAACCAGGGACTGTTTAATAATTCACATCACATATATGGAGAAATGACAAAAAAGATAAAGAAAGTAAAAAAGAAACAGAATGAAACCGTTGATATATAAAATTTGAAAACCAACAATACACTTTTTTTATGCAATGACTTGCCTGTCCGTTTCACTGGAAACTCCACAAAGTTGGACCTTAAAAAGGCCTTCATTGGAGTTGATGTATCAAGGTCTTTCTCATAGCTGGAAAAACCTGGAAAAGAACAGTAAGAAAGTAAGTTCTACATGACACAGTTGTCTCTACTATGTTCGTTTATATCCTAAGGTGGTGGGGAGTTGGCTTGCATTGACAGATTCAGAATCAGAAAACTTTATTAAGCCCAAAGGGCCATTCATTTTAAAGTCTGTCCCATTTATGTGTGCCCTATGATCTTGGTCATGAATAGATAACAATATGGATAACACTTGCCAGGTATCTGTAACAATAAAAAAAATGTCTATCCTTGTAGAGTGGTAGCTATTTGTTTAACGTTAAACCTTTAGGTAATAATGATCAGCAGCTGCTGGAGTTGTCTTGGTTGCATTACCTTGGCTAAACTTAGAAAGATTATACTTCTGGCGTTGTAAAACTGATCTACCAAACAACAAATTGAATTCATATTGGTATGGTCAATTACCTGTCAGCAGAAAACTGGTGTCTTCAACGTTGGTCTGAAACTCTTTGTCTCTCAGCAGAGATTTCCAAATTGGAGGCAATTCTAGTGATTATCCTCATTTATATCCTCACCTGTCCCAATTTTGTTTCCCCTCATTGCGTTTATGCTTCTTTGATGATGTTGTTATACGCTCCCTTGTTTTTTCTTTTGCTAATGTATAAGTATGATCCTCCATTTAGCACAATTTCTATAACCAAACTTATAACAAAGTTTTAATCACAACTAATTCTTATGTTACTTGTCTCATGTTACTCTATAAGGCACATTCTAACATAACAAAAACACTAGTTTTTAATTTCATTACACTATTACATAGTTATGAGAATTTCGTCAATTCAGTAAATCAATTTAGTCTTAATCAAACTAATACCTATACTGTGTTACATTATAGAAACAAATCACTGAGTTATTCTTTATTACATGGAAATATTATTGTCACTATTATGTGAGAGCTTGACCAAAGAGGCCTTTAAAACTCAGAAACAGTGCCCTTGTGTCACAAAAGAGTGTTTATTACACAATGTTGGTCCATTGTTACAAGTGTAACAACACATGTGAAAAAAGCACAAGACACAAAATAACATTTAACTTAACTTAACTTAACTCAACAGAACTCAGCTCAGAATAAAGCAAATCAAATTAACATTACATTCGCTATGGATGTGGTGGAAGGAGAAGTGCTGAAGAAGTGTCATGATCACTGGTATCAGTGGTCTGCCATGAACTGTTTTGCCCATGCCTTGGCTCGCTCTCCAATGGCTCAGGTCTTACAATCACACCACCTTGAGCCACTCCTATTAATGTACCCCACTTTTTGGACTGTTTCATGGTCAAATCTTTGATGGAATTGCTCCATCAAAGATTCTAAACAAAAACATCAAGCCAGAAAACCTTTATTGGTCTCTGGCTTGTTTAACCGTTTTACCCAGCTCACCTAGACTTTTAGAAGCGTTTACATTGTCCTTTGTGAGGTAGCCATGCATCAGATATATGAGAAAAAAGTTGAATGTGGTGAAATTCTGATAAGGTAGTGGGGGTGTTTGAGCTGGCACTTTGACCTAAAACAAAAGGAAAATAAGTTAGCAAACAGTTAAATGCTTCCCTTGCATCCCATAATTATGTCCAGTTTACCTACACAACATCCAGAACTTTACTTAACATTTGAAAACCAATATGAAAGCGGTCTTAGATATTAGGGATTGAAATAAGTAATATTACCTTGCAGTTGTATTCAATTAATGTCATTCATTGTAGAGGGGCTGAAAATGAAGGAAATTGTATATTATCAGAATACCTATATTTTAGAATTTGCTGTTGAAATATATAAATATAACTAAAACTTTAAACAAAATGTACCTGCTGAAGACTGGACAGAGGCAGTCAGGACTGGGGCACTGATACTCTCAGCTGTGCTTGCAAGCATGAAGGAAGATTTCTCCATGGGGATATGCAGACCAGTGAACCATGTTTGAAGCTTTATATTAAAATGTAATTTTGTCTCAAAGTTGTTACAGCATCATAAAATTTCCCAATTCAACTAAGATGTTGCTTTACTTGAGTTATTATCAGGGTTCCAACTAATACATCTTTGTTCTAACTAATATAGGTCACTCTGTATGAAGAACAACCAACCATAACAACTAAACAGCATATTAAAAATCAAATGTTAGCAAAAAATGTACATACAATGTCATTTTGCACAATTAATCAAAAGTTTCATACAATGAAAAAAACTTCTTCCATGTTTTTGTGTGTGACATCACAACTTGTGTACCAAATTATTTGCCGATATTGCGAGTTGTTGTTCTATTCATTCCACCACTGCGTTAATGCACAATAGCTATACTCGTCGGTTGTAATTTAATGATATTATATAAACTGTAACCTAATATGCAAAATGCTAACAAACCTGGGATGTTGTGTCTATCAGCTACAACTACACATAGTTCACCCAAAAATGAAAATTCAATCATTATCTACTCACCCCTATGCCAATAGAGGGGCGGGTGAAGTGTTTGAGTCCATAAAACACTTCTGGAGTCTCAGGGGTAAACAGTGTTGCAGCCAAATCCAATACAATTGAAGTGAATGGGGCCCCTTCTTCAGACGTAAAAAAAACAACCGAAAAAAAACGTATCGTGTGGTGTCATCCAAGTGTCCACAAGCCCCGCAGCTGAATACCCCAAACCTCACCCTTCCAAACATGAATGAGAACCTGTGGTAGCCTTCAAAAGGTGTTTTAATTTGTCCAGTCTGGGCTAATGTAAAAAGCATGGCGACCTCCGTATAGAGGACCCGCTCCCGATGTAAATATCAAATGTTTAAATATAAAGGGCTCATTTAAGCGTAAAGAAAACAACAAATTCTATCATTTAGATGAAACGCACTACTGAAAATATCCCAAGGATTATTTTATATTCACTTTCTGCCAATAGATCCCTTTCACCTAAATCTTACACACTGGGCCTTTAAGCCTAAATGTCCTCTGATAGCCTCCTTGGAGAGACGCCGGAAAACCACACACACTGCATACAAGCTATCACCCAAGGAAACGCGTGGTGTGCACGTTCGCATCGCTACTTCCAGTAGAGGACTTTTAGGCTTAAAACACTATGTAAATGATGGTGTTTCGAGTTCAATAAGAATGTCGGGACTTGCGGACACTTGGATGACACCACACGAGCAGTATGGAGGCATGTTATGTTTTTATTGTTGTTTTCTTACGTCTGAAGAAGGGGTCACTAATGAGTGAATTTTCCTTTTTAGGTGAACTATCCCTTTTAAAGGTGACAATATGGTTGAAACAAACAATTAACAAGTATGGTTAAATTAGATGCACTATTGCTACTGAAAAGAGGGACTAAGGACATGATGCTCACCCACTCTGTCACATAATGTTATTGTGATTCAGGTAGTTCTTATCACACTTTCATAAAAACTATAACTGTTTATGTGCCCTCCGTGTAAGCAGATGGGACACGAACCAAACTAAAAGATGCTGTCTGTCATTTTAGGTAGTTCTTATCACACTGTGTGGATGGGTTGGTAGGTAAATGTGTGGGAATTTTTATTTTATTTGCCAGAGTTATCCAGATGTAACTTACAATTGTGACTGAGCTAGCCTTTGTCCCTGTCTGGATAGTTGGTATATGGGTACTTCCAGGTGGGGATACTTTATATGCACTTGTTCCCCCTCACCTCCTTTCTGTTGCTGCCAAAGCTGTTTTCAATGACCATGGACTCTGCAGTGATGTGGCGGTATTTGGAGCAGGGTGGTAAAGGCAGATTTGCCATAGCCATGACCCCAGCGCGCACCTCTACCACCCTGCCGCTAGAGTACAGACACACTTCAGTTTGACTCCGCACCTCCTGCAGCTGCTCCGACAGAGATGGCATTCTACCTACATGCACGCACGCACGCACACACACACACACACACACACACACACACACACACACACGTCAGTTATTGCCAGAACACATCAATGATCCTACATTAAGTATGTGGACAGACCACTGCATGGTTGAAAAATAAAAATAACCCTTTTTTTGGGGGGGGGGGTCTTTTTTTAAATACTGCTTATATGTTACACCTTTGTTTTTTAAGTCAAAATGTCCAGAGTGGAAAGTCACTACTCAACACACATTGACCCTGCTGATGTCAGGCCTGCAGAGCCACTCAGCAGCAGGGCTGGAAGCACTGGACTCATGTGCATCAATTTGTCACTTGTATCTTGTGCAACTTTACACTTCATAGCAGATTCATACGTCAGATCTCCTTACATCCGTGTGGCAGCTGCATATGTAGCTGACTTTCCAGGTGAACATTCTAAACCCTGGCAGAAGCTGTAATGTGATGCTCTGTTACAGAAACAGTGTAAACATAAGCATTGAACAGTAAATGATGTGGATGTCGTAAATTAACTGCAATATTCACTATAAGTGGAAGTTTGATGTCAGCTGTGGCACATTGGAACGGTCATGATGCAACTACATCCAGCTTCTCTGTCTGGGTCTTAGTGCAGAGGTCTGCGGTGCGACCGGGGCTGCGGACGCTGCTGTGGTTCTTACCTCCGCTCTCCAAGAACAGCGATGCAATCCCGGGGCTGCTCCTCTCGGTGCTTCTTCACATCGTCTCTTCGTGTCACAGCAGTGATGGTGCCTCTAAATGAGACACTCCTCGTACCGTGCCCTGTGTGATCCTGTGTGATCCCGATGAAAACACACCGCGCCGTCTCCTCAGGCTCCAGCAAACATGGACGCAGCGTCGGTGACGTCACCCGTAGGTTTTTGAATGGACGTGTGTTATGACTCATTTGTATCCTACATTACGCATACATGTGGCTATTTAAGTAACATTCATTCTTTTTATACCATAGGAATGACATACATTATATACATTGTACACCAAATTACTATTTATCAAGGTTTAGTTATTTTGCATATTATTTCCTGATATGTTTACTTAGATTATCACTATGGTTTTAAATTTAAGATTTTCTGGTTTCAATAAAAATATATATCTAGGCTTCAATTGCTTCAACTCTAATAGACAGTTTTGTAGATATTATAACCAAAATCAATTACCTTTTATAGATAATTTCTTTTATTGCTCCACCGTCTTTTCAGTAGACTGGACACCACCTCCATTATCATGCCAATAAATGTATATATGTAAGCAGTAATGTAACACTAGTTTCGCCCAAGTCCCTAAAACCCACATATTCCCATACAAAAAAAAGAATTCTGCATTAGTGGTAGAGCTTGAAAATGTCTCAATTGATTATTATTTAAAGTTAAATATGACAAATTGTGGTCTATGTTTCAATTGATGGGCTAATATGCAATGTGTATCAAGTTTGTGTCAGAATTTCAAAATGAATTAATGTACAGGATGTAGAGTTCTTGTCTGCCGTCTATGGGTTTGACTCCTCCCTGGATATCAAGAATCTTTTCTTGATGCCTGTGATTGAGGTTTTGTGGAAGCTGGTGAAAGGAGAACTCAGGCAGCAGCTGATGTCTTATGCAGAAGATTTTAATGTATACTTGATGCATCAAGGAGACCAGAAGGTGAAACAATATACAAACGCTAACAGAGTAACATGAGCAATTGTCACCCCAAAGTCTGAAGATGTCTCCCACAGTTTCCCCATATATCTTCCTCTACTTGCGTCACCCATTCTAACAGCACATGCATGAATGGTTGCAATTGCTGTCAAAAATGTCCAAACACATATATATCACACACAAAAAAAGGCAAAAAGACAAAAAAAAAAAACACAAGACAAAGGTAGGTCACATGAATATATTTATTTGTTTTGCACATTGGTAACTGAAGTCCCTATATTTCACTATCATTCACTAACATTATGTTGCCTTAAAAATAATGAATGAAACTAATCATCACACAGGCAACTCTTAAACAAAGTAGATGATTGTGGAAGAAACATTAAGAAACGATAAAAGAAAAAGAGCAGAAGCAAATGTTTAGTGTCTGGTTTATATGTGTGTATGATATCTAACTGTACAAAAGCTCAGTGATTACAAGAACAAATACTGGAAACTGTGTGGGATTCTTTAAATGATTGTGTGGACATGAAGGTTGTGCATAGGAGAGCCAAAGCTGTGTTCAAGTCCCTGATGTCCAACAGTGACAATAACCAGCACCTTTGGTAGCACAAAGCCACATATAATCAAACAAAGCAGCAAAGTTGCACTAAACATTTCCACCGCATGAGGACAGATGTCAACAGATGTCAACCAAGAAAGGTTACACAATAACAGCACTGAATCATTTGCAACTAAGCAGAGCACCCCTGGGCTCAGTTGCTCCCAAGCTGCAGTGTATAGCGATGGAAGAAAATCCCATTAATAATTTAAAAACAATTTTTGTGTGTATATATTTATGTCATGACCATTTAGAATATTTTGGGAGCATTTATATGTTTTTCTATAAAGAAAACAGGCTTTTTTCTGAGTCACTCAATGAAGAACCTTTATTCAATCAACAGCCTTGACTGGCTGGCTTGGGATACTGGCTTCCATGAGATACTGAGAATATAATTACTTATGTGATCAGTTACAGAAGCAAATGTTGACTGCTGGTGGTTGACATGATTGCCTATTATGTTGATTTTAAACCTTTTGTGGTGGCATTTGTCTTTGTTATGGTTGACTAACCCCTACTTAATGTCTGCTGTCCTTTTAGTATAGTGTGGCAGTTCATATACAGGATGCTGCTGCAGCACCAAAAGTGAGCCAAGCTGAACTTGCTACTGAACCTGAAGCCACTGCATTCCACAAAAACTTCCATTTGCTGAAATAAAATGACATCATGGCACAGTGAGGTTAGAAATGTAAGCCATGATGCATGAAAACTAAATAACTGACTGCTGAAGTTGGTGCGAGAACAACATAATGCTGTAAATGTATGCAAACCCTGAGATATAGACCCAGATTATCCACTATCACAGAAAAAAATCAAGAGAGACAAATAAAACAAAAATCTGGCCATACTGTACAGGTTTTTTTCCTTCTCATAAATTTTCTATTTATGAAAAGGCACGCTTTTTTAAATATACTGAGATGTTAACAACACAGCTTCAAGTTTTTCTTAAAAAATGCACTAAAGTAGTTTTAAATCTTCACCTAGAAAAAGTCAGAATACTTGGGAGCACAATTATAATACATGTTACACCTTGTGACAGGCCCAATCACCATATGCTCACTCTATGTGTGAATAATCGGTTGTGCCCACAGCTAAATGTGTGCTCAATAGCATCAGCATGCATTCAAACTGCACAACTGATCCCAAAAAAAGAGAGCCTATACATTGAATACCATTACACAGAGTACTAAGAGGCATTAGGTCCTTTCCTTCAAGTGCCTAGAGAATGCCTGTAGAGGTCACTGTTAGACTACCTTTACATTACAATCAGCACCCATGCAAAATAAGTCACACAGACACATGCTTTCACACTCTCTACAGTAATCATACATGGACATGGGCTAGTTAGGACCGCACAGTGTGTGGTGCACATGAACTAATGGGCCACATTCTTCATATGTGCAGCCTTTGCATGACTGAGGGCCAGTGGGGTACACCTCCTCCCCCAAAGGATATATTGTTAATAACCACTTGGTCTTATTTCAGTAGTATTGCCCATCTCTTCTTTTGGTTAGAATGACACACTTTCAAGGTGAATTGCTGAGGTCTGTGAGCATGGTGACATCACTACTATATATAACAATATTCAATATATCAACTTCAGTAAAGAGTTTGAAGATACTAATTCTTGAAAGAAAGTACTTTAAATGCATTTACACCTGTTCACTATTGAAGGTGGGGTGAAAAAATTATGTATTTACAGTCTTAATTATAAAATAATTGTAATATAATATAATGGCACACTTTTCAGACAACCTCTCCCTGAAAACATTCAGTGTGGCACAGGGTTGTTCATAAAAATGTAACAAAGTATAAAGAATTTAAAAAAAGAAATAGACAGAGAAGTTTAAAACTTGACGGCTTTCACTCCTGGCTGATCAAACTGGAAAATTGTTGGATGCTGCTCCTGCACCATTAAAATCAGTAAGATACTTTCTTTGACGCATACTGAGGCATCAGTTATGGTGGTGGGTCTGTAATCCATGATGGATATTTGGATAATGCTTTTGCCTTCATTATCTTCATTATGTCCTACTGCTCGTGTCTTCTGACTTATTGCTCATCATTTCTTTGAAGTCATCATGTTCCCAGATTACAGCAAGTAACTTGATAGCACATCATTGTTATTTCAGAATAAAATTAT
The DNA here is from genome assembly GCA_026259375.1 of Verasper variegatus. Classification (NCBI taxonomy): domain Eukaryota; kingdom Metazoa; phylum Chordata; class Actinopteri; order Pleuronectiformes; family Pleuronectidae; genus Verasper; species Verasper variegatus. The sequence continues at coordinate 21,835,509 of CM048053.1, read as the reverse complement.
TGTCACAATAAGACCAATGTTATAATAAACCATCTTAAATAAGACACTAGTCTCACAGAGACCAAAACAGATAGGGTGTTTGGGTGATTTTTGTCAAGCTGCTCAGTTGATATTCCTGAATTTAAGATGGTTGCCTATATGTCAGTCACGTAAAGAGCTTGTGTTTCATTGGAGTAAGCCTCACTCACCTGTCATAATACATTCAGGACGGGCAGAGTGTGATGACCCAAACATGAGTATTCATTGAACTTCTCTGTCTTTCTGTTTTTATTTGTCTGCTCATTTCACCCGTCTCTATGTGAGACCAAGATCTCTCTTTTGTTCTTTTGTGTGCAAACAGTGGTCTAGCAATTAAAAACAATTATCTTTTCATCCCTATCCCATTCCCTTTTTTCAGTGCAGGTATTATAGAAAAATTAACATCCATTGTTGAAGCACTGAGACAGGCATCGGTGTACAGAAGGTGTATATTTAGTTTTGGACTGTGCAATTCTATATGTGTCATACTAAGTTATTAGAGTAGGACTTTTTGTACTTCATTGTGTGCTTGTGTTTGACATGGATTCTCGCTTATTCCTGTAGTGTAATAATGATGAGAAATCATGATCCAGAATAATGACTGATCATAGTTTTTCAAGTCTTGCAAAAGATACATTTTCAAAAGTTGATTAGACAAATATAAAAATATAATATCCCTCCAACTTCTGTCTTTCCTTGGTGCAAGTAGTCCATCAAAATAAATAGGCCTATATAGCAAGCAATACGAAACAGTTATTTATACCTGTTGAGTTGTACACAAGACCTCTCCAGGATAGTCGTAAATGTTGTCATTCACACAAGGCTTTTTTATGCTCACATTTGAGCCCTAAGAGATCAATCAGTTGTCATTGTTTTCTCTTCTTGCCCATTAGTCTGGTCTTCAAAGAACAAGTCAATAACAACTGACATGAGACAGTGTCCTTCAGATTCTGCCCAGACAGTGGGCCTGTGCTTCTGACTTCCCTCAGTGCTTCATAAAGAATCCATGTGACAACACTAAAGAGATATCAGTTTGTGGAAAGTAGTGATTTGCCAAGACAGAGGTGAGAGCCCAAAAGTTTAGGTGGATTTCCTCAACCCATCAGTTGGCGTCCTTGTCAGTAAACCCTCCGCTTTTAAGCTTACATGCTCGTTTCACAGGGTGGTGTCACGCATCCGTCCTGAACAATGTGATTTTCTTGTTTCTCTCCACACTGCTCTGCTTCCTCCTCTGCTCCTTCCTCCCCTCCTTCCATAGTTACTAGCTGCTGGGTGCAGTTGAGGGGGCAGGCTTTTGACGACAGTGGGCTAACACTGCTACTTGAGGCAATGACAGACCTCTCCATGTGATTCTTTCTCTGGTGGCTTAAGCCTGTGAGCTGCCCTTCACCTTCTAAGCTCCTGGCTGCTGAGCCCTCACCTCCCCCATGGGAGTAGCCTGGACTGACAGATTGCTGGGGCAGAGATGAGGATTGCAGGATCGCCAGCGGAGACTTAACTTCCAGTGTTGCAGAACTTGGAGGTGGAGAAAACCTGGAGATAATGTCATCAGAAAGTAGTTGAGCAACCTTGGTTGAGCCAGTAGAGGCTGGGGTTGCATTAGGTGTCATCACAGCCATAAGCACGTCATCTTGGGAGCCAATGAAGTCAACCTTTAGGGCTCCAGACTTTTGGGGGCTGCTATAACCTTGCAAGGAGCTACAGGTACTGTCATAGGGAGCTCCAAAGCTTTCCACACTCTGTGACACCAAACTCATATCCCCAGCCCCACTTCCTCTGGGGCAAGACACAAACTCATACAAACCCTCTTTGATGATAGTACCTGATTGGATGCTGTCAGGGCCCCTGTTTACTTCCATGGTGCTTATCTGACTTAGATCCAAAGGAGGGGGTATGCGTTGGTGTCTAGCACCAGTTTGACTTCCTTCAGCACTCAACACAAGAGAGCTTCTTCCCCCCCTTTCGACTGAAATATCATCAGTTACATTGGATAATTTCCTGATAATGCTGACATCAGGTGAATTTTGCTGGATTTGTGTGGAGGTCATTGTTTTCATCTCTACCTGCTCCTCTATAATTTTGTCCCGTTGTTCCTGGGTGGTTGCTGTCTTGTTGTAAGTCTCTTCTAGCCTCTTTGCACTGAGGTGTTGAGGGGTAGTTTTGTTAGATGAGAGCTTGGCTCGTTCAGGAGAGCCCTGCTGAGCTACTTCCTGATAGTGGGAATGTTGAGACCTAGCTGGACTAGCCACCTCGGCATTAGTGTAGTGTTTGTGGTAGCTCCAGCGGCTGGGTGAGAGGTGATTATCCACAGGACACTTGCTGTCCTCTCTCTTTTCCACTAACACATCTGTGAGTTCCATACTACGTGCAAAAGCATCCTTTAGGTTAATAGAGATAATGCTTCCACTCCGTTTGGCTCTTTCAAGGGCTTCCCTCCTCTTGATTGCTTTCTCCTGCCTCTTTTGCTCTCTGTAGAACTCAGAGAAGTTGTTGACAATGATTGGGATAGGAAGGGCAATGACTAACACACCTGCTATACAGCAAAGCCCTCCCACAATCTTACCCAGCAGGGTTTGAGGGTAGATATCTCCATAACCAACAGTGGTCATAGTAATTGTAGCCCACCAGAAGGAGGCAGGGATACTGGTGAATTTGGTGGCATCCTCATCCTTCTCTGCAAAGAACACCAAGCTAGAGAAGATCATAATGCCCATGGCTAAGAACAAGATGAGCAGACCCAACTCATTGTAGCTCCTTCGCAGAGTGAAGCCTAAAGACTGAAGCCCTGTTGAGTGCCTGGCTAGCTTCAGTATCCTCAGGATCCTCATAATTCGGAAGATCTGGACCACACGGCGCACATTCTGGAATTGCATCACATTCTTGTTAGACTCAGTTAGGCAGAGGGTCACATAGTAAGGCATTATAGCCAGCAAATCAATGATGTTTAGTGGTGCTTTGATGAAATCCCACTTGTTGGGTGCTGAGAGCAGGCGCAGCATATACTCCATGGTAAACCAGGCAATGCACACAGCCTCCACGTGGGCCAGACTGGGGTTGTCATTGAACTGGCCAAATTCATCTACCACTTGCAGTTCAGGCAATGTGTTGAGAGACAATGAGATGGTGGAAATGACAATAAATAGGATGGAGATCATGGCCAGTACCTGCAAGACAAAGTTAAGATTGAAGGTTACTGTATTAACATATTTATATACTGTATAACACATTTTGTTCTTCCTCCATATCTCTATATCCCTACATAGTCAGATGAAGGGATGCAGAGCCCTGTTGTTATTTTTGGCCACCCTAGCTTAATGACTGTGTTTACTGCTTTGTTTAGAACCTTAGTTTAGATTGAAATGCCTCCATAACTGTGGGTGGTTTGTCACGTTCTCTAGAGGATTAACTCTCATAACAGACTAATCATCTGACTTATCCTTCAATGGAATCATGCAGTTGACCTCTTTGGATTTGAATAAATTATCTATTGGAAAGTCTCTAGAATATGAATCTTAATGGTTTTAGTGATCCAATGTATTTACTTCATACCACACTTAATGACAATCATACAAAAGGCCATGCTATTCTTTATGATACATTAGCCATATAAAATATGAGAACATAATGGCTTTAGGTCAGATATAATTCTAAGGTAATAAGTTATGGCCTTTTTCCTGCAAGCATAGGCCCATAAAGGTAATGTGCACAGGCATTGTGATAATCCTATTCAATTGTCTGTTTTGATTATATATGCACTTTGTTGAAATAAGGACTTGGGGTCAGGCATTATTGGAAATGCCCATTTATCTAAATGGGTACTGAAGATATTTTTGGGTACTGAAAACATTTTTCAAAACACACATGACAAAAACTCTTACTGACTCTTCTCACTGTCAAATAACAACTCTCAGTTTTATTATTTTGTGGGGGGCTGGGCCTTCTATGTAACAAATGTGTGCGGGCAAGGTTAGTTAGCAGTATAAGGTTGCATTGAAACATAGAGACCAGTCGCCATGTTACAGCATTTACTTTTTATTTTTAACTTCAGTTTCCTCAAACTCCCCAATCTTCAGCCATTTTTCAGAAAAAAATTATCAATTAATATTAATTGATTATAGGTCCGGACCCGGACACACCTAATCACATCTGGGAATTCCATTTGCATTCTGCCTATATGTAAAAACAAGGCCTACATGTGTACTGTTTTGTAAATTTCAATAAAGTGAAAAAATGGGCTGATGGTGGCAGCTTCATCAGTTTAGCAGAAGAAGAAAGAATTAAATTGGCATTCTGACCAGAGTCAGTGAGATACACATTTTAGCAAGAGAAGAGAAAGAATAGTCGGTGATTCAGAGAAAAGAAAGACAAAATAGTTTCACATTGTGTGGTCTAAAAAGAGAAATGTACACAGAAACAATGGTTTTAACTAAGACTGGACAGACTTCCATGTTCATCCTTCATCCCTCCTGTTCAATGTGGAAACTGAATTAATATCTTTCAAATATTACTGCATTATACTTTAGTTGTTGACTAAATACAGATGTTGATACATCTTATCTATACCTCTGTCAGGGAGGTTATGTTTTTGACTGCATTAGTTTGTTTGTCTTTCTGCTAGTTAGCAGGATTATGCAAAAACTACTGGTCAGATTATCACAAAATGCAGTGGAGGGGTATGGGATTGTAAATGAGTATTGCAAGATAGAGCATTTTGCAGCATTTTTGTTGATTTCACACAGACTAATTATAAGATCTTGATGAAAAAAATCCAGCATTTTTAGGGAACTGATAAGAGTTTTGAGCTGATCCAAATGAAAATCTGGATGAATTTGAAAGTGGGTTCATAAGGGTCCTGTGTTGCACTGAATCATCACTGCTAGTTAAACATTATGATGCTGTGGATCTTTGCTTACAGAAATATTCTCCAGCTGTACCTCTATGAATTTCAATAGTATACGCCTGCCTGAGGGTTGGCCTGACAAATAGATATGCTTTTTTCTATAACTCTTGACTCTTAGGAACCTTTTTTAAACTTCAGATTCAACAGACAGCCTTGTCTGTGTGACAGACAAATCTTTCTCTTATAGTCTCTGCTGCAAAGATGTGTCATTGCAGCCAGATGTCGTTCCAAATGTATTTTTCTTGGTGGCTACACCACCTGCTGAAAAACCAGCAGTGCTCAGAGTAGACAGGAGAGAATAAAAGTAAAATAAAATACAGAATTACCAGAATTATATTCTGAATGAAGGAAGCAATTTCCTTTTTACATATTAGAACTGCAAATGTCATATTTATATATAAAAATTACCTCTATCATTGACTTTTTGGCCTGTACTGTCCCTGTAGCCTGAAAAATACAAAACTTAACCCTATCCAATGGGCATCTTGTGAGCCACAGGATTCCTAAAGAAATGGTCAGCCTATAGTCAGAGCCACTGAATGTTGAAAAGACAAAATCAGAGGACTGCTATGAAGAATATGGGCTGTTCTCACAAAATGTGCTCATGATAAAGTAAGCTCTCCTAAAAATTCTAAATTACAAACTTCTTACAACTTTTGCTTGTCGAGTAATTTATCATTAACATTAAATTCCTATTACTTCAGATCAGCAATTATCTATCTTTTTGTACATGATATGTTTTTAAAACTATATGAAAATGTATTGCTGCCCCACCAGAATTAGAAAACACATCAGTTCCATACCATTGTGGTAATGGTTTCATTATCATTTTGTATGATGAAACCAACCTTACCATGTAAAGTTCCCTGAGATAATGTATGTTGTGTATTGGTACTAATACAAATATAACTGAATTGCATTTAAAATTGCCAACTCCGTTGCCTCTATTCATACCTAATATAAATTTTTATCCCTTACTGAGCATGCATTACTGTACTGTGTACATTTTTATAGGAAAACCCTTGATTTAATTTTTGGGTTAAGCACATTCAGAGATCGTTGCAGTATCCCTGAATCTGCCTACAGTAGTACTGCAGCTGGTTGCATTTGAAGTCAACCAGGATCCACCAGGTCAGAGTATGCTTTGCGACAAGCATGTCCCCTTGAGCCGAGTATTCCGCCAAGCACAGATTTTTGATCTTTATATTTGAGGCCAAGCTCAAAGTAAAGATCTATGAACCACTCCATTGCTGTAGTTTCCATGTTACCAAACTGAACCAGAAGTGCATTGAAAAAAATGGAAGTATATTGAAGTAGTAAATAAAAAAATTTGCCAGATCTTGCAAAACCTTTGTGAGATTTTTCCTTTATAAAGACAGTCTCAGACTTTTTCGTCCCCACTGAGTGTTTTGCTGTTTTGCTTTGTAATTAACACATTAATAAACAGTATGAATATACTAGACGTGGGTTGGGAATTAATCCATAATGGCAGACTTGATTAATTACTATTTATATATGACTCAGTCTGCATTTCATTAGATTAATGTATGTCTTAGTCCTTAATGAGTCACGCATTAACTCATGATAATCTTTCCGTTAGGTGGACAATAATAAATGCATATTAGGGCACCAGTATTTCACGGATTAATCTCTTTGAACAGGTCTTGTATCTGCCTTTGGTTGAACTATATAGACATCTGAAACAAATCTGGTAGTTACTTTACTACTACACCACATTGTGATGTTTATTGTGTATATTATGTATATATTATATTTATATCAATATTATACCAGAAAGATTTGGTCAAAGGGCTAGCAGATATTCAAGCATCAATATTTAATTTGTAAAATGTGAACAGAGTGAATACATTTTTGCTCCTTCGTATTTAAGTTCACAGATGATGGAACTGTGACACTTTCATTGTCCCTGCCCATATTCACTCCCATTCCTGGATGATTATAAACTACAGTCATTTTAGTTTGCCCAGCATAGGTCACTGAAGGGATTCAACACTACTATCTACACCTCCTGTTTTAAAACGGGCTTAGTGAGGTATAGCTGAAGCATGTGCAGTCTGAGTCTTCTCTCTGCAACCCTTGCTAGGACATTTCAGGATAATTGTAATAGGATTGCGTGGCTATCTATAGAAAGGATAGAAAGAGGTTAGAAGTGGTTACTCATTCTTTCCTCCTCCAACAGGAAGAATCAGGCAACAGTTGGTCCACAAGTAAAGTGTTATATAATTAGATGAATAAATACAAATATAATAACAATAATAATATATTGAATGTCAAAACAGACTGATAATAACACCTGCATCTGATAGATGCTTAAAAGAATGACAGCTGAGGGATTCTATAAGAGCTATCTAAATGGTGAAAGTAAATACATCCTAATTTTGTTAGTATCCATCTGAGTGCATACAGATGATATCAAATATCGTCTGAATTCTGAGTGGTGGTCAGAGTGGTGCTGAGCGTGCACACCTCTGAGGTTCAAGTTCTACAGTCACAATTATTGCTGTTTTCAGGTCAGTTTTCATAATGTGAAACATCATCAGCATCAATTTAAACAGAGCAGTTTCTACTGACAAGATGATATATTTATAAAGCTACTGCCTAAATATGTAGTAAGAGCAACAGCAATGCAGCACCTTCTGTATTTTGAACTGACCTGACCTTGAGTGTGGGTGGAAGGAAAATGTATGTCCTATGTCAAAGAATCAGTACGTATCTACATAATGTTACTATGATACAGAGTTCCTGTAACAAGAATCCACTTTCTAACTACGATAAATGATTAATATGGCACAACTTCTCTTTTTCCATATGGATATACACACCCAATTTGATTTTATAATAGGTTACCATTAAGTCCAAAGCCACAGGAATAATTAAAGTCTTTTAGTATTTCATTAAAAACATTATCTTTCTTCTGTCTTTAAATTAAATGGCATAAGTTAATAATCATTTTGATAAATTAATAATAATAAAAGATTTATGTTTTTTAATGTTTTTGTTTCTCACGATATTCTTTTGATAATACTACTTCTATGTTTTATGTCATTTTATGATTATTTCAATGTAAAGAGGGATGTCTCCTGAACGAATAAAAAAAAAAAAGATTAAGAATAAATAAGTGTAGGATAATGTGTCACTCCAAGAACTGACACTGTGACCTGGCATGCAGGCAATGATCTGTTAAGGGGAATTATTTTAAAGCATTATTCTTCTTTTTATCTGTTTTTTAATACTTGTCCCTGTGACAATTCCAGCGAAATCACGAGAGGGAAGGATTGTCTCTGCCATTTCCAACAAGAGATTGTATGGCCTCTCAGAGTCATGTAAAATGTCACTAATCATCATAGCATTGCACATTGTATAGAGTTGCTGCATAATAATTGTCATCCATAGAGTGACTTTGTTCAAAGCCAGGGGAAAAAACAGAGACACAGAGAAAGACAAGAGAGAAGTTATAAACCAACGAGAGACAGGACAGGAAAGTATAGAGAGCGGGTATATCAAAGTATGTCCACCCTTCAGCGTCTTAATGGCTTAATGGCTGCCAAATGCTGTGACCTTGGCACCCAGGTCAGATTTAAAGCAGTACTAGGAATACACAAGCTGCTTTGGAACCTGCACAGTGCAGGAAGAATTAATACAGGTTCCCAATTTAAGATTCAGTTGATCAATAACACTTTGAGAACATTTAACATTGATCCACCAACAAAGAACTCTGAACAATATGGCCCAGGTCATACCTATATTAATATGACTCTCTGGTGATGCCATCATAAGTAAACAGTTCTATGCTCATCAGTTTATGACATTATAATGTGTCTTCAGTGACCACATGTCATCTCACTTCCCTGCTTTATATGCAAATAGACACAAGTCCAAATAATCTTATTTATGGCCAGTATGAGTGTGTGTGTGTGTGTGTGTGAGAGAGAGAGAGAGAGAGAGAGAGAGAGAGAGAGAGAGAGAGAGAGAGAGAGAGAGAGAGAGATGGCAAAGGAAGTGCAAACACAGTGATAGAATGAAAGAGTGGAAGAAGTTACTTGGCAGAGAAACTCAAAACCTGATCAATAGGTGGAGACGTATTACTGGAATAACAGACACAGGATCTGTTGGACAGCTTCTGTATCTGCAGAGGGCAACACAGTTTGAAACTGTTGCTTTCACCAGTCATATTGTTTTCATTTGCTCTTAAAGGCTACCAAGGTTATAATGATTTTAACTTATTCATCCAGTCAACTAATCCAGATGTTCTACTTCCACTGCTAACATAAGGAGCATGTTGTCAGTAGTGACACGTACTGTACCTTCACATACCCTTATACCAATGGAAGAGTTAATGTTATTGTTATGCTCAATATATGTGCAGCCTTTTGAGGAGCCAACAGCTTCAGCACACCTTGAATCAGAAGTCCTCCCAGCTCACTGATGTTGCTGTGCAGAGCAGATGTTGGAGGCACAAGCTGTTTCCCCTCTCACATATACTAGACTGCAATATTTCTTAAGTGAACAATCCAGCATTTATTCTAACAGAGATTCTCAACCATGATGACACCTGCCACAAGGATGAAGAGAAAGCAGCTGTATAAGGTGTATATGGAGACCTCTAGGGGGAAATCTGGGGATCTGAAGGTCCAATAAGGGACTTCAAGGACCTGGATGACACAAATTTGCTGCATTGGGTGGTGAGAAATATAATAATTATTCCAAGAGAAGCCTCTGCTGGTCTGCACTAAGCTTGTTTTATTGTTAAGTTAAGTTTCCTTGTCCAAGCTAAGATACCGCAGTGCTGTGTCTCTCGCGGTAATTGTGGATCTCCGATGGTGGAATTGATTAAATATGATGCAAAACAATTATTTTCTTTTAGCAGTGTATGGGAACGTTGGCTAGCTAGACTTAGCAGGTCAGTACAGAAGCAATAGGTGTGAGCATCAAACTTAATTAGAATAAAGGAGTCAAGTCAAGTGTGCTCCTGCTTAGCTGCAAAAAATTATATTAATTTATTTACTTTTTTACCCTAAATGATGCCGCACTTAAAAAGATGGTGAATAAATTCATAGGTTCTGCCATTGTTTGCCTGTGACCTGAAGGTTTGGACCCAGGTATTGTCATAACACTTAACAAGAAGATTTGCGTAATATGTGTTATCATTTATCTAGGCACAGCAATTACTACAACTACAGTGAACCACAATGATGGCCTCTCCATTGTGAAGCTGTTGGTTTAGGTCATTCTTAGGAATTTTTAGTTAATGTGCAAAAACAAATTTAAATATTTGAAATCATGTTATTCAAAAGACAAATCAAAATATGCTGAACAATGGAGGATGGTGCCACTGCCACAGTCAATTCTGCAATTAAGATCTGTTTAATCTCAAGCAAGCAGGAAAAACAAAAAATAGCATATCTACTGTGCAAATGTCTTAACAAGTACAGTATAATATACAGACTGAAACCGCGGATGGTGACTTCAACTTAAATTCACACTCCCACATTAAAAAAAGTTTTTGCTATACAGATAAAGACTGAAAGATTAACCACTATCGTGTTATAAGGTGGAAAGTTTATTTTATATGGCTCAGGAGGGAGAGAGGGTAATTTACTACCCAGGGATATGTGGCACAATCCAGGGCCTCTCAAGTCTGCATTCTGAAGTGTCATTCAGCAAGACACTGAACCCCTGCTATGCCGAAGTGTATGAATGGTGCAATAGAAAAAGTGCTGCAGTGGTGGTGATTTGGTGTGTGAATAGGTGAGTCACAAAATTGTGGGAACTGTTGGGTTTCTCTATAAATGTTAAGGTCTCGACATTAATATGTTATGATTTGGTGCTTAAAATTCAACAGAATCGAATACCTTTTATTTTAGTTCATTCATTTTTTGCCATGGATTTTTTAAGCAAGTTATTATTATTATTATTATTATTATTATTATTATTATTATTATTATTATTATTATTATTTATGTGACTTGTAAAGTGCTTTGAATGGTAAAAAGAGATCGATAAATAATGTCCATTTACCATTCTTATAACAAGATATTTTCACATTATCATAACATACAACTTGTCATTATAACAGAATATACAATCATCCTTGGGCAAGATACTGAAGCCCAAATTGCCCCTAATAGAAAAAAGTGCTGTTCATAGATGCATATGTTTTTGCAGCCCTGTCTTTATTACCCCTCTGTGTTACTGTCATATGCTCATGAGAGTGTGCTGTGTGCTTATTACAGGATTAGTCTCACTGGTCAATCATAGCCAATTTCATCCAAAATTTCAAATGGAACCAATAAACAACCCAGAAAGACAGCCTGACAGCTGGCTGTGGACCACTCACAGATGAACACATAACTAATTTACAGGTGAAAGGATGAACAAACTACTTTGCATCAGCCTCTATCTGCTGGAATGATAAATCAATGTCTTCTGAAGTAGCCTTCAATACCAAAAGGCTAAAGTACATAAGTGAATCCACATCATTTTGTGGCTCCTCCTACAATAAACTGTGGACCTGGGGAGCCACTTAGCTTCTTACAACACAACAGCAATGACTCATTTAGATTTAGAATAAAAATCAAAAAAGAGATCCAGTATAAAGAGCTTATTAACAATATGATACCATGAAGAGGTACTGCTTATATTTGACTGGCAGCTTATGGCTATGCTTCTTATGAAAAGTAACTCATTTGGTTTTAAGTGTCTTCACCTTTTATGTTATTTTTCCTGCACCACACAGCTTGTTGTGGATTGTTACCTGTAAATATAGCACAATGTGAAAAAGGATGCACAGGGCTGCATATTTGGATTAAACAAACTGCACAACAGGAAACATAAGCCAACACACATAACAAACTGTGTGCACAAAAGTACAGCAGTGAATTTTATATATTTATATATATATATATATATATATATATAAAATAAATGAGATGCTCAATTTGCAGCAGTTTAATAAGCAAGTGTGTCAGGCAGTCACACTAATAAATAATAAACTACTCCAGTGGAAACAAACAAATGCGCTAATACATTTGTTGTGATCATCCACTATAGCCTACATATAAAATAATTAAAGGCAAAGGTGATGCTGGAGGAAGCTTTGCAAAACCTAATGAAGCTCAGCGTAAGTTCAGTCAGGAAGACTTTCTGACTGTGGTCGTTTCTAAATGGCCAATCAGATTCTTCCACAGTCTCTTCCAGCCTATCATGCGGATGCTGTCAAATTTAAAATCCCTTCTCCTCTCTTCCGCAGTCAACTGTAATTTGTTGAATCAAAGTCTCTCCTGATTGAAATGGATGTTTTTAAAAAGTAAAACAACAATAACTTTTAATTTCCTTAACTTCCACTCTCATTTAAACCTGCACATAATAATAATTATAATAATTATAATAACAATAACAATTATATTTTTTATTTAAATAGCAATATAAAACACAGATCTGTAAATACACCTTGTCTTCAACAACCATGCAAAGAAGTAAGAATCTAGTCAACCAACATTCAACAACAATGCCTTGTAAGAAAACTTCTGCTTATGAGCTGCAGAGAATCTTCCTCACCACTGACAGAGCAGTCCACAGGGTCAAAAAAGAAACAATATTTTAAAAGCATAGAGTCAGAGGTGTAGGGCCAGCTATGGACCAGTGATTCATCAAACCCTCTGTGTATTTGTGTGTGTGTTGTCAGTAAATGAATGATTTAATGCCTAAATACTCTAAATCGGCATATAGAGAAATACTTACAAGGAATAAAGACCAAAGGTGTCTGGCATAGATATTTTGAAATAATGAATTTGTGTCAAAATTTTAATCTTACTTTCAGAATTTTCCGGTTAAAATGTTTAGATGATGATTGACCACCCTGACAACCTTGCTGTCTTTGACAGTTTCATCTTGTTACTCTCCTGCTCCATCCACCTGCAACCCCCACCCCCGCTCAGACAGGTCAAACAGTGGCCAGGACAGACGATCCAAACCTGCCAACAGTTTGTCTATTTGCAGCAGCAGCAGTCCTGGTAAAAGCTCCAAAGGAGATTAAGCCATACTCCTAAGTCATACTGTGTGTGTGTGTGTGTGTGTGTGTGAGGTGACTACTCAGTTGGACTTAATATTGAGATCCAGGGTTAGAAGGAGGACTGAGAAATTGTTCTCAAGTGGGTGCATGTGGGTGTGTATCTGTATGAAGTACAGACATTTTGTACAGTGCTCATTTTCTGACCCACCTTCAAAGAGATTTTAAAAAGTTGGATCAAAATCCAGTTTAAGGTTAAGATTAGAGAAATTTAGAAGTTACAGCATTTAGTCTTGAAGAGTTCAGGGAATGCATCATGTCAGTGAGTATCTTGACAAAGTCAGAAGTGCAAACACTTGTGTGAGTGTATATGTGCATACTACAACATATAGTGCAAAGGAAATATGTCAAGAAATATAGTCAAATTCAAAACTAGAACATTACAAAAATTGTGAAAAGTTTATGACACTAATCTCTATTATTGGAACATTTAATACTATATATTATTCAATAAAACTAAACTGTTATAGATTGTTGTCCATCTGGACACTGAGCTAAAGTTGTGTGTCTGTTTGTGTGTGTGTGTGTCTTCCAAATGACCAGGTAATGCTTCTGTTCTAATCAGAAGTAGCACTGAGCTGCACACGTCACCAGGAAAGGGCCCTCCCATTGGTTGAGAGCTGAGCTGCATCACTGCTGCCAAACACAGCGGCTCTCAGCACAGAGCAGCCTAAGCAGCTTCCCTCCTGCTGACACTACACCTACAACATGGTCACATGGACCTGTGAAGGCTGTGAAAAGACATGTTTTAGTCTGGTCTATTTTTATTGTTGCTGTTGTAAACTGCTGAATCACATATTGAGATGGCGGGGGTGGGGTGGGGTCATTATATGCTTAACAAAATTTCTATACAAAGGAAAGATATGAGATGTCAACATGGTTCACAGCTGTTCAGTGCAGGAGCAAAACAACCAAACACCTACAGTGTCTCCAGAGCCACAAGCTGCTTCTCCTACTCTCAGCATACACACACAAGTGTACAACCAAAGACCACTCTATCAGGGAGGGTCTGCAGTCTTACACACATCAAGCCATGGTCTCTTCAGCCCTGCCTTGTTTCTCTGTCATCAAAGCATATGACATGACAAAAAACATGGGATGTCTTCAGATACATGGTTGCCCTTCCAGTATTCCTACTACTTGTTGTCGACACATCTTTTGATTTGTACTATCCTGCCTGTCTGTTGGAGGTTGAGACAACAGTAGGACCAGCACTAAGGTTCTTATATAATCAGGGTCCTCCTCAACATTCTCCTCCAAATCGGACATATTCTCCTCTATGTCACTTTCAATGGCAAATGGCTGTGACAAAACCTCACTGGCAGAAAAGCTTTTCTTATATATTATAAAACCAAACCTATATACATACATATATCAGTGTAATAACAACTACCTTAAATGACAGAAACTATCTGTGATAAAGTTCTGTACTTGACATGAACTTTGATTTTTGATTTTGGTCAATGTCCCATTTCTTCTTTTGCTACTGCAGCTTCCTCTGAAAACCGACCTCCTCCCAATGTGCAATACTTTGGTATTTTGGCTGCACAAAGTCACGTGTTCTATGACAGATATTAAGAGTCCATTATCACACAATGAAAATGCTGCTTTACCCAAATTACCCAAAAATTCTAATAATCCACAGAGTTCCCTGTCAGAAGGATTTATAGGGACTGTTTCATCCACTGAAACCTGTTCACTGTGTTTTTAGATCATCCAGTCTAACACGGACACTGTCTCTGGGGGAATTGTAAGTTTTCAATGATGAGATCTGAATTGCATTCATGTCTGCACATTGGGGTTAAGGCAACAATGTCAGAGACAGATACTTGAAAACCTGGACAGATAAAACCCAGCCTGTCCACATGCATAAATACTGCTTGAGAAAAGTTTGGTGAATTAACTCTTTAAACACAAAGCCCTTTTCACTGGTGAGGACTATAATACAGTCAAAACCTGAGCTAACATGACAGAGTGCAGGATGGGGCACTTAAGGAAGACAGACAGCTCTCTAATGGCCCCTGATGTTTCCACATGAATCTACAGGAGGCTTCTAATCATAGAGTAGGAGTTCAATGGGTGTCCCAGACTCATTTTGAAGAATAACTGGGGCTGAATACAATTACTTGAGTATTACATTCTTATTGGTGGGAAATCATCAAGTTTGTGTTGTATTGGAACTTGGACATGCATTTAATTCAATCACATTTATAAAGGAGCCTAATTATTCCTGCCACTGTGTCATTTTTTGTCCAATGATGAAATGCATACAAAGGTTTACTTTGTGAACCTACAGAATACAACTGAAATGTATTGATGTATTAAAATGTATTAAAAATGTTATTAAATGTATTAAAAAATAATACAAGTTCTCCTCATGACTTGACTGGGTTCCTGCTTCCTCATTTCTGTTTCTATGTTGAGAAATGGTGAATGAGTTTGTTTTGCAGTTCAATGAAGGGTCTAACAAGAGACAGTTAAAAAAGTATTGTCATATCTTGTAGGTGTGTAGGCTATGAAAGACCACATATAGTAATTTCATAACTGTTGGTTTGAGTTGAGCTGAGGAGTCTGGCTTTGTCCATTTGACCCCATATTTCACATTTTCTTTGTACCATCAAAATAAACGAAAAACTTTGAAAATAAATTGTTCAAATCAATATCTGTGTGACATCTGGATCCAACACCTCACGTAGTGCAATTCAATATAATGGTCCACACAAGGCTTATATTTAGGGCCCGAGCACTGACTGGTGTGAGAACCTTATTGGAATTGCATTTATTATTTTTAGTATTATTATTCAGGCAATTTTGAGTGCATAAATATGCTCAAAAACTCATAGAAACTTCATAGAAAATTCAAAAGTGGTGGAAATGTACAGATTCTAGAGTAATTTGAAATGGGCATGGCAAAATGGCTCTAAAGTGCCAGCCCCTCGGTCTCGTTTCACCGATCTTTATGAAAGTCAGTTTCAGCCGGCCCATGTCCTGTTGTTGCCCCCATAATATTGCTGAATTTACAAGCTAAAGAAGACTAACCTACTAACTTTGATGTGTAACATGAAGGACTGGCACAATTACTCTGTTGAACCCTAAAATTATTTCAACCTCAACCTCTGGGCTTCAGGCATTCTCCCTCTATGTGTAGTTCTACCAGGTTCTGGTGACCTTAGAGATATTGTAACTGTTTTGATTTTAGACAAGTAGTGTGTACAGCTGTTGTTACCTTTGCAGCCACAGATGAGCTGGGTTTCTCCAGCAGATCATAGAGCTTCTGTCTTTTGTCGGGACAACAGCCATGCTCCTCCTCTTCCCCATCATTCTCCCTTAGCGCATCTGCCTCCCTCCTCAGCTCCTCATTCATCTGCTCCTTTTTCTGGTGGTATCGTGCCTGGCAGCAGGACTCCAGGTAGATTTCATCAATACCCCAGTAGTCCAGCTCTTGGCCAAATGACAGGGCACACATCTCCTCCATCATGTGCAGCTTCCCTGTTCGGTAGAAGTTCAAGATGGAGGAGAAGGCCACCGGGTGCCGGTCGAAAAAGTATTCATTCTCATTGAGGCTGTAGTCATCGCAAATCTCCAGCAATGACTCATGGGTATTGCAGTCTCTCAGTCGTCCCAGACGGGTTCTGGGCAACCGGTCTAGCGTTCTCCATAGGACTTCATGTGTGAGGCCTCCAACATTGAGCCTGACCCGTCGGGAGCGGGCCTTGATCCGAATGATGTCGATTGGCTCAGGTGGGAGCACAGGGGGTGCAGTGGGTCGGAGGTTTGCTTTGGATGTGCTATAACCTCTGTCTGTCATGTCTGCTGTGTGGGTGTTGTTGTCTTACTAGGGAGGTCGAGTGTGTGAAGGTCTGTCACTTGTACAATGATGGTAAGGTGGTGGTTGGTCCAGAAAAGGTTGTGCAGGCCCACCAAACTGGCTGTGCTCAGACCACTAAGCTCTTGGTTAGATCCATGCCTGGAAAAACAAAACATAAAATATGATGCATGTTTGACCAGAGTAAACTATAAACTCAGCTGCAACATTTAAACCCATTGCTGGTTCTAATGTTGTGTCTGATCGATGTATGATATATTGTCAATTAAACATCTCAGTGTCATTATGACTTAAATCACAGGGGTAAATGAACCATGCATCCAGGTCTGATCAGCCCTGTGGTGGGCCTGCCTTAGAAGAGGGTGTCTTGTGATTAAAAGGCCCTAACATCGTTGGTGGTTGGCAGCTTAACTCAAATGTACAAGGGGTATTCACCATCTTGTCCTGTGTTCTAAAATAAAATGAGGGCTTCGGTGCTAAGGAGCTCTGTGCTACATTTATTATGTTTTGCATATGCAACATATAATCACAAAAAATAAATAACAATGGTCTTCTACTTGATTGTGACATGGGAACATTTTTTATATTTTTATTTATTTGACTGTGTAACAGTAGATAATGCAATGAGTGGTCAACAAGCGATGGTCAACACTTTACAGTAAACTATGTTGGTTCAGTGAGTGTCAGACACTCACACACAATGGCTGAGTATTTCCGTTGGAGCCACACTCAAGCCACATTATGGATATAGGTGAGGTAGACAGTCCAGTTTAACTCTGGAGACACATCAATACCCAGGAAAAACTGGCATTTGAATCCTCTCAACAATAAAACGGCATGTCCGTCATGATGAATACCACTTTTAATGAATGGAATCCAAAAGGAAGCCTTTCTCCAGTTGATCCATAAAGGCTTATGTTGTCGTTTGAAGTCCTCTGACTGTGGGACCTTTATCTGATTGTGTAATGGAGTTCCATAAAATCCCAGTAGTGGCATTAGGCTTCGTCTCCCCTGGCTCAAGTCTACCTTAGTTAATTATAGACTGTCTATCTCCTCCTGGGACACTCATAGGACACACGGTTACGTCAGGAACCAAGCTGCTACGTCACCAGTAAAAAAGAAATCAATCTTATCCAGTTCTTTCTTTTTAAAATAAATTACATTACATTTCATTTCATTTATTTAGACAAATCAACTCAGTGCACAGTTTATATCAGAGGGAATATTAAACCAAGTATGACTTATTTACCATTAATAGTTGAGTAACAGATTAATAAGGGTGTAATAGCTTACATAGCTGACTAAATCAGTCGCTATCGGTTGAATGATGGACATAGAATCCAGAATAAGAGTCTAATGGGATAGCGTTCATTTCTAATTCATTGTCAAGAGATTAAAAGGACTCAGGCTTAACCCGTGATTAGTCCACAGTAAGTCTAACAGCTACAAGGTGGGCTGGGTAGAAAGTAGATATAAAGTATATGTGGACCAATAGAAAACATGCTCAGGGCTGTTTTACTGTCTCTAGCCCATCACCACAATTACACCAGAGCATGTTAAGTAAAATAATGTACAGGTAGCTCACCTCTATGCAAACTGCTGAAATTTTGGGAAAGCCGAACTCTTGTACTTCCAGGAGGTCCCACCATAGCACTTGCTAGGTTATCTCAGCTGCTTCACCTCCCCTTCGACCGCTGATTCATGAAGCCCCTCGACAGCACTCAGACCACTGGAGATCCACATTTTGGCAACAAACAAAATCTATCAGCGCAGGAGAAGAAATGTCCCAGGCTGTACCTCAGCAATGAGTGCCATGAGGAGACACACACACAGTGAGCACAGAGAGAGAAGTGTGAACCGGCTGTGGCCTGGAGGAATAAAGAGAGTGAGAGAGAGATGTGGGGGAGGGGAGGGGGGAGAGAGAGAGAGAGAGAGAGAGAGAGAGAGAGAGAGAGAGAGAGAGAGAGAGTGGATTGGAGTTCAGCACCAAGGACAGCTCCACATCGACATTTGTTTCCACCTGGATTCCTCTTTTCTTTTCTTTTCTTTTTTCTTTAACTTGGCAGACAGACCACGGATACTCGTGAACTATGCACTCAGCCACATCCATTTCATGCACTTAGGAGCATAAACTGATCATTACATTTCTCCTCCAGACTATATCACTGATGCATCTGCACCATAAGATTTTCACTTTTAAAGGATACCTTTGTTCCTTTTCAGTTTGTTTTAACTTTATTGTAATATGTGTCACATACAGTACCAGTAATTGTCCTGATTGACATGTTTCTCAGCCTATGACAGTAAGCTTTAGATCCCTTGAAAGACAGGGGGTGGCTGAGAGGTTGAGATTCCTCCACTCAAGGAGCCAGAGCATCAAAAAAGAAGCCAGGAAATATCTTCATTACATTTCAAACAGTGAACATAAATAGAATGATAATATTTAGATGCGTGACACTGCATTATTTGCAGTAGGGAGAGGTGGTGAAATTTATGGAATAGCCTCCTAATTTAAAAATGGAGCAGACAAATTTACCTCAATATTCAGATTAGATAAAAGATGCCAATTATTGATGCAGAAACTGAAAATTACCATTTAAATTTACTTAAGTTTTCTGTGTAGAAATCATTATGCATTGATGACTTCATATTGCAGTGATTTTTTATACAGGACCCCTGGTGGCAGCAGAGCCCAAAACAGAAAATAAGTTCAACTTTACTTTTTAAATAACTTTATTTTTTTTGTCACAGAGAAATTTTCTATACATATACAAAACAATTGGAAATCAAACATGGTAGAAAGTCCTCATGATCAATAAGACAAAAAACACAATATTACAATTCATAAGGTAATTCAATGACAGGGCATAAGTGTTTTGTTTTATGCTAAATTATTACATTTTTTGAAGTTCAGTTATCTTTTTGAGCACCATCTTTACCTCAGGCCATCGTTGTTTTCTGAAGTGTGCGACAACTTTGAGTATTTATGCAAAGTAAACTGGTCTTTATTTCACCACACAAACAACTCAAACTGAGTTGAGCTGTGAGAGTTGAGTAACAGATGTTAACAGGTGGAACATATTTCCAAACACATGGTGCACTTGAATGCAAGCTAAAGTGTTACACAAATTCATCTCTCTTGTTCCGAACTCTGGGGTCTCAGATGAGAGGTCATGATACACAGATTATGTGATTCAAAGGAGCTGTGTACCTGCAAGCACTGCAGCTCAGTGACTTTACTAATTCAGTCACATTTGTTATATTGATTTGTTTTGTGTAAAATCATGAACATGTAAAATCATGTTCATCTGAGAAAGTGAAGTGAAATTGAACTGTGAGCACTGACAATTTGGTTATTACCAATGCAAGTTGAAGGTCAGACCATAGATTGTTGGTGAATTCACTTACTAAGTATCTAACAGAGCAGAGAGCAGCTATGATGTCAGTGTCCTGAAACAGGCTGAAACTCAGATTTATTGGTTTACAAAGTACACAAAATTCCTTCTGTATTCATATATCATTTATAGAATGCTTTCCATTATTTGTGCATCATAATGCAGCTTTAACATTAAGACTCAACATCAACAGGTGTACATGCATAATTAAATAAACAAAAAAAACACAATGGTATTAGAACATATAAAATTGCATAACTCATCCTACCAGCATTGTATTTTTTAATAAAAAATAATTATTACTAAGAAAAGGGTTAGACAAGCAGTAAACACAGACAGGGACGATGCTTCAATTATTTACTTGATCCACTGTGGAAAACCAAATTCAACTTTTTTTATATATATTAAGATGAAAAAACCAAGTTGTGTTTCTGAACACAGCATGTGTGCTGTTGGCAAACAGACAGACGCCAGTGGAGTGCATACACAAAGTACTGGAAGGGGGAGGGGCTGGTCATATAAGCCATTTTCAGACATGAACTCTGGAGGATGTCCGTAGAATTGGGTCCGGACTTTCTTCGGAGGTTGCCTTTCACACAAACAACACAGCTAAGATTCTTGGCTCAATCGTGTTCACAACAACAACAAAAAAGTGTTCAGATGAGGGGTGTGCAGCAGGCAGAGGCAGGATGTAACAGATTCATTCTGCTCCAGCGATCTTGTGTATTTGTTTACAGCACATCAACACTGGCCCTTATCACCAAAAATTCTCTTGACATCTTAGTCGGTGACGTCTATGTGTATGGCACCACTTTTTCATGCACAGATTTGTTTTTCTTATTTTTGCTTCTGTCGCGTGATTAACACACCCACTTACTTGTAGTGAATGATGCGGGGAATCTCCTGCTGTGTTCTCACATCAGCTCCTTCGGACATTCTGATGAGTTTTTACAAGGGGACTGGCCGGAGAAACTTCAGGTCCGGAGGCTCTCACACTGACATTTGCATTCTCAAATAAAGCCCCTCCGAAGAATGCCCGTATGTTCTCGGGAGTTCAGTGCATGTCTGAAAGCAGCTATACAGTACAACAGAACAATACTGTGGTCCCAAACACTAAAACAATAACACCACCCTGAGCTAAAATATAATGACAGCTCCAATTCATAAATGCATTAACAAAATGCATAGAAAGGTCTGCATCCAAATCCTCTGATCTGAATTGTTGTTAACAAAGGAGAGTCAGCAGGGAGAGGACATGAGGGGAAATAAACACAACCTAAATATGTACATCCAAACAATAGTAAAGCACTATCATTACATTGTTTTGTTGCTTTTTTTCCTCCAGTTGAAGCTCAAGTTTATTGGTATGTTTGTGCTGAGGTAACACTTCTGCAGCAGAGGATGTTAGGGTCTTTACTTGTGTTCCAGTCGCAGTGGCTGCTCCATACCATTAATGGTTAATGACCGCAAGTGCCCGTCCTCCTCCACCTCCACCCGCTCCTGACCATTCTCCACAATTCTGTAGGAGGAAGAAACCACAAGAAGTAACGGGTAAGGAAGAGGAGAGGAAGAACATAAACCAGACTTAAGTGATAAAATTACACAATGGAACCGAACGGAGAACGCAGCTGAGATGTAACTTAACTCAAACACTGGCTTCATTCATCTAATAAAAATGTTTTTACTTCACTGAGCAAGTGTCCCATAATAACTTTATTTAAAACACATAGAACTCTTTAAAGCCCCTACAAGTTTTTAACTGGTTATGAAACTGTCTTATTACTGCCTCTTTATGACCTACAACAGCAAACGATACAATCTGGGATCAAATTAAAATTTTCTATACACTATTCTCAATATATGTGGTCAAGCTGGATTACCTGCAAGGTCAAAGCAACGCTTTACAGCATGCTGGAAAAATTTTGGCGGAGAGAGGAAACAGAAGCGGGGGAAATGACTAGCTAAATGCTAGGCTAAAGGCTAACCCGTACAGACCACCCTCCCAGGTCTGTTCCTCGCCAACTCCAGGTTAAGATGGATGAGATCAGAATGAGAATTATGATACAATTCCTCATTACTAGGCCATCTAAAAACAGCTGTGTGCCAAGGTGTGGTTCGATATTCCAGCCAACTTTAAGCCCCTTAACATTGACTTGGTATTGTCTGAGGTAGGATGTTCCATTTGCCCACAATAATTATCCTTATGTATGGATTTCTCATACCTGTATACATTTAGTCCACAGAGGTGCCACAATGCTTGGATGGTATGTGTCATGTCGTCTACAGAAGGAGTGCTGGAGCCACATCCCAAAGAAACAAAAAACCCAGAACTAATACACACCACTAAGGTTGGGTATCAATTGGGTTGTTTTCCAATTCCTGTGCGAAATTAATACTTTTGAAACGGTTATGATTCCTGAACGGTGCCTGAACTAATACTTTCTTTAATAAGAGCACAAAAGGATCATCGACAATAAGGACAGCTTTTTTTAAATTGCTATGTTAAAAGTTGCTAATTGGAAGGTGAAATTTAATATATTAACTGTCAACAGTTTAAAATATACTTAACTTACATGTATAAGTAGAGTGTAAAACGCTTAACAAGTTTACATAACAAAATAAATAAAACCTAACCCAACAACAGTAATTAAACACTAAATAACTTTCAGTGCTTATCACATTAAGATACTCAGCTCAGCTCCAAACTCATCACCAACTATTTCCCCCACCGGCAGGGCCACACTGTCAGCTGATGTGCTTGGCATGGGGTCATGCTCCTTGTACATAGAATTCTCAAAAATTTGCTGCATGTCCTGGTATCAGAATCCTTTCACATAAAATACAACCAGACTTTCAATCATTTAGCTGTGGGAATTTTGTAACAGTTGGTCAGGGTCTATCTACCTTTTAGTAGTGATCTTTCTGCCATTGATGATCTTGGAGGAAGTGGACACAGAGCGGAAGTTGCCCATCCCTCCTCCACCTCCTCCTCCCCCAAAGGATGTGGAGGAAAAAGAGGTGAAGCCTCCACCTCCCAGACTGCCCATTGGTGACATGTGACCCATGTGACCCATATGACCCATGGTGCCCATGGTGCCAAAAGAACCAAAGCCTGAGGTGAAAAGGAAAAAGAATGAGACTCATTCAAACAAATGATAGTGATTTGTGACAATGTGTTCATTCCTGAGCTTACCTCAGGCTTTCAGTAATAAAATGTTTTAGTACATTTTCTCTTTTCACTGGTGCACATCTTACCTGGGTCAAAATGTGAAAAGCCAGCACCAAAGGGTGGAAAACCAACAAAGCCTCCAAAAAATGAGCCCCCTGTCCTATGGCGATTCGCCCGACCTTGGTGCTGCCGGCTGCTGCCAAAAAAAGGATCCTCACTGAAAGGATCTGCACCTGAAAGAACAGGGAGGAAAAGAAAGGAGGTTATGTTTCAGGTTGAAACTCCTCAAACCTGCATTTTGACGAGAACAGATTTAGTGATGACAGTTTGAACAACTTACCAAAAAAGTTAGCAAATGGGTCCCTGCCACCAAAGAATTCCCTGAAGACATCTTCTGGGTTGCGGAATGTGAATTGATCATGGAAATGATCTCCATTGTGGAAGTGACCCCCTGAAACATAATGTTTATGAAAACTCATGTAAATCGTGGAAATCTGGATCCAGCCGGCAAAATAACGAAATTCAATTCTGCTTTTAGGTTCAGGAAAAAACAGAAATGCTTTGGTTACTGGTTAGTTTTATGCAAGTTTATTAAAGGAGCCTGTACCTCTTCCTCCATTACTCCCCGTCAGTCCCTCTTTGCCATATTGATCATATATGCTCCTCTTGTTTACTGGAAGAGGAAACGGAAACATCTCCAAGTATTAATCACAACAAACAAATTCAACAAATAAATCAGAACCAGTAGGATCCCTGAAGAGGAAAAGGTATTGTGTGCTTCATTAGAACTGCTCTACTGCCCTCAGACTGATGCTATTAGCTTCACTCCATTAACTGTGCAGTGTGTCCCCTGCTATCTGTTGTTCATTTGCAGACTTGTACAGACACTTGTGATACGAACCATCTGACAAGACTTCGTAAGCCTCTGACAGCTCCTTGAACTTCTTTTCAGCGTCCTCCTTGTTCTCTGGGTTTTTATCAGGGTGCCACCTCAGGGCCAACTTCCTGTACCTTCACACGGACAGAAGAAAGATCATGGCTATGAAATAACACATGACTGAAAAAGTTAAATACTGTACTCAGGAATGTTTCACTTGCTTTCTTTGGTTTCATGGTTGAATGCACTTATTGTAAGTTGCTTTGGATAAAAGCGTTAGCTAAATGAAAAATGTATCTCCTTGTACTGTTTTCTGGTTTTAACATGTTATTACTGTTAAATGTTCTTTCTTCTAATCAATGTTGTAAATATTGTAACTTTGTAGAGGTGTTCAGCTACATCTATTGCACCTCCGTCTGTCCTGGGAGAGGGATCCCCCCGTTAATCTGTTTTTTTGGTAGTTTTTCCTCACCCTTGTTGAGGGTTAAGGACAGAGGATGTAGCACCTTGTTAAGCCATATGTGACTTGTGAACATGGGCTACACAAATACAACTTGATTGATTGAAATGTACGATATCAAACATTTTAATTCAACTGAAATGTTTGTGTTTTTATTTTACTTTTAAAGATCATAATGTGTGTCATTATAGTAAACCTGTTTCAAATTCTATATATCAGCTGCTTTAGCTGTTGCTAAAAAACTGCAGGACTTATATTAAAGGACAGAGCAGCATGCACTCCAGCATTACTGTGCGTTACTTTATCTCTGTGTTACAGAGGCCTCACTGTTCACTTATCACTCCCTACAGGTGTGTAACATTACTGCTACAGCAACATGGGGAAGGAAATGCAATGAATATTCCAGACAGTAAGAAATTTTAGCACAATTGTTAATAGGTGAATCTTAAATATAAAAAGAAGAGCAGCCACATCCACTCATGTTTAAAGTAACAATAGATGACCCAGTGAAGTTTGCGCTGCTCTTAGAGATGGACGATAGAGCATAGAGAGGTATGAGCACAGAGAAGAGGCAAGGAGAGGAGGAGAGAAAATGAAAAATAAAATCTCCAATCAGAGACGTCTGAATGGGACCCATATTGAGCTACAGGATTCAATGTGTGCTCAACTGTTTCAGAGGGCCACAGCTAAGATATCTTTATCAACTCACGCTTTCTTTATGTCATCCGCAGACGAATCCCTCCGTACTCCTAACACCTGGTAGTATTCCACCATGATGAGGGGATGAAAGGAGAAACCTGAAAACAAAGAAAGCTACTGACAAATATTATACATATTATACAGTTGCCTTAAATGGCTTCCGTCAGCCGAACGCCAACACAGCACTGATGCGACCATCAGTGCTAAACCACTGGTAAGTGTAATGGGTCTTGTAACACTGTGTCAACCATGTCAGATCAGATGTGACCATATTGCCATTGTGATGACTCATTCAACCTATATACAGTACACCATGGAATTGACATGCTCTCCCTGTGTGACTTCACCCTGGGTACTCCAACTTCCTGCCACAGACTAGAGACATGCAGGTTACCTGGAGACTCTAAAAATCCTGTAGATGAACGTGAGCGTGAATAGTTGTCTCTATCAGCCCAATGATACGCCGGTGACCTGTCCCCCACCTCTCATTCAATGTCATTTGGGACTGGCTCCAGCCCCCCAACAACCCTCAAAGGATTTGCTGTAATGCATGTGCTAAGAAAAGGAAAATTATTTTCAGCAAATACATATTTCCAGTATTACAAAAGCGTGACAGCTTAGATGTCATGCAATGCTGCTTACAGCATTTACATGTATTTTCTGCAGGAAGCTCTTTATTTAGGAGGTCTACAGCAGCTTTTCTAGGTGAGGACGCTCAAAAACGATAATGGCACCGATGTGCAGCTATCAAACTGTGTCTTTGTCCTGATTTGACTACTTAAATCTACTGAAATCGTCAACGTGTCAAATGTAAGATTCACCCATCAATATAAACCACAAGTGACGGACCTATACACTGACCGACCACTGATCTCAAACCTCCCGAGTGGAGCTTGCTTGTTTACCTGTGACCCTGAATGGCTAACGCTGGTGAATAGAAAGAGCCACGAAGTACATGGTTACCTGGGGTTTATCAACAGCACAGTGTCGAATTACAGTGCATTCAGTCATTCCAATTGGAGAAAATAAGCACATTCAAACCCTTTTGTTCGTAGCGCTGTTAGCAACCCAAACACAAGCTGGTTAGAGCGTTAGCTTAGCAGTAAACATCATTAGCCACATTAGCTGTGCTATCAAATACTTACCCAATTAGAGTATAGTTGTCTGTGACCTCAGCAGAAATATAGGACAGAGACACAGGGTGTTACATCTGGTAAGACATGAGCTAAACGGGTTTATTCATGGTGGGCAGTGAATGGTCCTCAAATCACATCTATGGATCAGACGATGCGTTGTTTCTCAATTCTTCTTCCCTCTCTGCTTGTTCGTCGGCGGTGATTAAAGTAGGTAGGTGCGTTACTGCCACCAACCGGACACAGCAGGAACGGGACACAAAACAGTGCTATCAGTAAGAAACCATCATCCCCAATCTCATTCTGCCTCCTCAGCATATACTGATCAACATGATTAACACAAATCTCACAAGTAGTTCTCCACATCCTTGGCTGTGCCACAATCAGCAGCTTGGACAGTAATCGTTACACAGTCATTTACTGACTTGACTGCAGTGGAAAAGGCAAAGAAATTATGATACTGCCAAGTACAGTCATCATTAAGAATTATAGAGAATTTACAATAATATACAGAAACTGCACTGTTCTTATTAACCATGTGTATCAACCAGATGCAATGACCAGTGAAAAATCAGCTTTGATAATTAGTCACTGTTTGAGATTATTTGATACTGACCCTTGAAAAAATTTAAATAAAATTCAGAGGGAAAGATGCACAGTATTGAGTGACAGACATTATATAGAACCACTTTGATACCAGAAAAGCAAAGAAGACAAGGAAGAAGAGAAGCAAAAGTGGGGAACCACTAATAAGGAGTCATGTAAATCAGTTTTAACAAGTACAATTTAATTTTTTTGTTGAAACTGTCATGGGATTAGAATGGAAAGAAAAGGACCAACGCAAAACAGCAAATTGTGTTTAATAGGGAGAACAGTGGCTGGATGGACAAAGAGAAATGTGCTTATGTTATTGTGTCTGACGGTGGTTAGGCTGGAGCTGCTTGCATGTTTATTGGTTTTATTTGAGCAGCTTTGCAGTTGCCATGGAGGTCATGGTAGTCATTGTTGTCATCGTCATGGTGGGCACGGTGATGTCTTTGAAGATGGGCTGTGTGACACCAGAGTAGGACACTTTGTTCTCACTCAGAGTCCCAATGATCATCTGGCGCATCTCCCTACTGGCATCACCACGCACTGCCAGCAATGCCTGGATGTGCTCCTCCCTATGGAGTGTAGGAGAGAGACAAAAAGTTCAAGACAACAGAGCAAAACCTGTTAACGGCCCAATTACTGACCAATCAGATCACTGGAAATTCATTAATCTGCAGGATTCTGACAGGGGAAAATTAGTTTACAATTGATGCTGAATTAATTAAGAGCAGCAGATATTTTTTTTATAGATTAGGGGAATCATTTAGCTTTTCCAGATTTTCCCTGTGTCCACTCCGGTATTACAACAGATCTTCTAACATGTGACAGAGAAAGTTTATCACACTGAATAAATACTTAACTATTATAGATTCATTTTAATTTAACAAAGAGTTTGTTTCCTCACAATATACCTGACAGCTGCAGCACATATTGATTTTAAGAGCAGCTTATTTTTTCATACAACCAAGTGTATGGGTGCGTGCATGAGAATATAAAAAAAAAACATGAGAATGAAAAACTGAGAATTGAATGGCTCTTTTTGATAAAGGCTGAGGGTAGAGCGGTCCTCCTCATCAAGACTAGATAAACGTTATATAAATACAGACCATTGACCATAAGCCTATTGTTAGGGCTGACTAAGGTGAGACCTAAACCATCACTTAGTAATGCTGCTATAAGCCTACATTGCCGATCTCTTTCTCTGCCTCTCCCCTCTTTTCCATCTTCCCTGTTTCCACCCACCTCTCTTCACTCCCCAGTTTTCTCTTCTCATCCCAACCAGCCGAGGGAGATGGCCGCCCACAATGAGTCTGTACAGTTTCTTCCTGTTGATAAGGGAGATTTTTTTGCTCCACAGTGGCCAAAGTGCAAAGTGTTTTGACCTTACTATGTTTAAGTGCCATGAGATAATTTATGTTATGATTTGGCACTATAATGCTTGTCCAAAATGCTGCAGCACGTGTCCTGACAAGAATCAGGAAAAGAGACCACATTTCTCCAGTATTAGCTTCACTACACTGGCTTCCGGTCAAATCTAGAATAGAATTTAAAATTCTCCTCCTCACCTTCAAGGCCCTTAATAATATGGCACCATTATACCTTGAAGAGGTTATGATGGTGGATCGCGTATCAGAGATTGTGATCGTAATGGTTGATCCTGTATCGTGTTGGCATCTGATAATGGTGGTGGACCACAATTGAGGTGGCAGCTGATGATGGATCTTAATGGCGGCAGTGGACAATGACTGTGGACTAGAGTGGCATCCGATCTTGATGGTAGATTATGATCTTGCTGGCTGCTGACCATAGACTATGATTGCAGCAGGACTGCTTGATATACAATATATCTCCTCAGATACTCGACCATTACTGACAATAATCCATCAATTCATTGACCTTCCATTATGCTACAAAGTATTTATTCGAATCAATGCTGCAAATACCCTTATCTTTCTGATGTTCTCCTTTACACTTGACATCTATTGCACTTCTGTCTGTCCTGGGAGAGGGATCCCTCACATGTGGCTCTCTCTGAGGTTTCTACGTTCATTTTACACAGTTTAGTAGTTTTTCCTTACTCTTGTTGAGGGTTAAGGGCAGAGGATGTCACACATGATGAGGATGATTTGTGAATATGGTCTTCAAAATAAAATTTGATTGATTGGACTATAAAAACAAAATTGAATTAAATATGTATTTGGAACATATTGTGTGTGTCTGTGTGTGTCTCTGTGTGTGTGTGTACCTGATGTCAGGATATTTGGACAGGAGAGTGGTGACTTCAAGGTACAGTAGTGTGGGGTCAGTCAGCTTAAAAACTTCTGCAATGGCAGTGATGGCACCGCAAAGACGGTCTGTGTCTTCACCCTACACATGACAATCAACCAAGGTTAAGCAAGCCCCTCCAAACCCAACAGATTTTCCAGGTTACATTGGCTAAACAGAAAGAGCAGCAGAACAGGCCTCCATCATTGTGCACACTGGATCTGTAGTGATTCACTGTACAGTCAAGGACAGACAGACAGGGTTTACATGGCTGGTCCCTGTGGTTTTTAGATAGTAATGACATGTCAACCAGCAAATTTAATAATTATTTGATCTCAAACAGGCTGTCTTATTCAGAACATGGCAGTAGTTTACCAGCCACTTAACATGGCAGTTTTCTCTAACATTACATAGGCTCAGGGATTAAAACAAAAATAACATTTCTGATGGAAATGTCCAAGGGGGTTAATTAAATCCACTTAATATTGTGCAATACATTTGCATTACCCTATTTTAATGTTAGTGTGCATTTATTTGGTTGTGAGAGGTCAGTGAGACCAGTCCTGAAAAACATACCCAGCTTACTGTAATGTAGTCCACTGACCCACTGAATGCCCAGTCGGACAAATACCAGATAATTTACATAGAAACATCGTACCACCACTGCATGTACACATTGATCAACACTGTATTTATCTATCGCTCATTATAAGTTCAGACTATGAGCCACACTCTGTCCTTATAGCTTATTTTTGAAGTGTTCATTATTGTGAACATTCACATTCTTTGGTTTAGAGCACAGTGTTTGCAATGTTACTTTTTAAACAATCTTTAAGGCCTAGAAGTAAGTATTTTCTGATGCCTCTAAGAAATATCTTTAAAATAATTAACTGTGCAACAACTAATCGACTAGTTGACTAATGTCCTGAACTAATGACTACCAGTCGTCTACGAAAATCAACCCTACAAAGTAGTTAATGGTTAATATAATAATAATGCATGAATAATGTTGCAATGTTACAATCCATTATATGTAAACTCACAGCAGCCAGTTTTCTGAAGAGGAACTTGAACTGATCAGCCTCTTTGATCATCCTTTCTGCTCCTTCCCTCCTCTCATCAGCGTTTTTAAAGGTGATCCTCTTCTGCATCACTGCTTTAATGTACTCCACCACCACCCTGCGCAGGGCCTCACTTGTCATCTCCTGCGCACACCACAGCCAAAACGACATTAGATCTTATGAATAATCTCTATTTAAAACACAAGATGGCACTCACAACTCTCTCGCAGCTGTGGATCTGTGACAATATATCACATCCAACTGTCGGATGCTTTTTCAAGTCAGTCAGCTCCACACTGACAAACACTTACGTCAAACAAACTAACATTAGAATTGTATGAAGACACCCTGCTAAGTGCCTCAGGTCAGCGTCATTCCTACCTGATTGAAGGGTTTCTTTATCTTGTTGAAGTCATTAAAGTAGTCCTCCACTGTCACACAGATAGTGTCCACAGCATGAGAGCCTATCAGCCACTTCCTGGTCAGCAGCTCATTCAGGTGATTCTGGTAAATGCATAGTCAAAATGAAACCAACTAAATGCATTATTAATCACTGCAGTAACCTTATGTCAAAGGCTGGTTTTGTACCTTAATTTTACTCTCAATTAAGATGGAATGCAAAAGGTGCTTTAATTGTCTTAAGCTAATTTATGCATTGGTTAGTGCACACGTGTGGTACCTTTGACAAAACAAGTGACATCAACATAAATACCATCTGTGAAGGCACTGCAAAGATTTGTAACTGTAAACAATTACTTTTACTTTGTTAATTACTTGTAAACCAGGATTTTTACATGAGTTGTTTTACTTTGACTGTGAAAAAACTGATGAGGCAGGATTTTATTTTAATAGTATTTTAGTTAAGCTTACACCAATTCAAAAGTATGGAATAAAATACCAAATAATCCTTGTGCTCACTACCAATCTGTCTTCTATGCTGCTCAAAAGAGAAAAAGCCTGAGCTTTAAATTGTTCTGTATAATAGAACAAAGACTTTGCTACAAATAGAACAAACACCTTCCATATAAACAATAAATACAGTACAGTTGAAATGTCCTTACGTCAAGGTCTAGAAAGACTTCATCCAATAGGAACTGACATCCCTCCTTAGCCACCTCATTGAGCGTCCTTTCTATAGCAGCATCACTGTCAGTGGCATCTGGTGACTGAGAGTACTTCCTCTTCAGACTGTTGATGGACTCCCTGAAGAGCACACAAACAATTAATGAATTAGAATATGGTACACAGTAAACTACAGTATAATAAATACATTTGAAATACAGTGGTGTAAAATATGTTTGGGTTTATTTATGAAGGCAGGACAAATCAGAATATGGCAGGCCTCCACAGTCTACAAAATTAATGGGAAACACTGCTTTGACGTAGCAAAATAGCATTTGGCTGAGGTATGCACGCTCAGAGCTCACTTCTAGGTAAAGAAAAAATTTAAAACAAGAAGAAAAAAGATAAAAAGATAAAATGCTGCTTTCGTCATTTGCACTGAGATATACACTCACCAACACCTGTTCAATTGTTTGTTAACACAAATAGCTAATCAGCCAATCACATGGCAGCAACTCAATGCATTTAGGCATCTAGACGTGGTGAAGACGACTTGCTGAAGTTCAAACCGAGAATCAGAATGTGGAAGAAAGGGGATTTAAGTGACTTTGAACATGGCATGGTTGTTGGTGTCAGACGGGCTGGTCTGAGTATTTCAAAAACTGCTGATCTACTGGGATTTTCACGCACAACCATCTCTAGGGTTTACAGAGAATGGTCCGAAAAAGAGAAAATATCCAGTGAGCGGCAGTTGTGTGGACGAAAATGCCTTGTTGATGACAGAGGTCAGAGGAGAATGGGCAGAGTGGTTCGAGATGATAGAAAGGCAACAGTAACTCAAATAACCACTCGTTACAACCAAGGTATGCAGAATACCATCTCTGAACGCACAACACGTTGAACCTTGAAGCAGATGGGCTACAGCAGCAGGAGACCACACTGGGTGCCACTCCTGTCAGCTAAGAACAGGAAACTGAGGCTACAATTGGCACAGGCTCACCAAAATTGGACAATAGAAGATTGGAAAAACGTTGCCTGGTCTGATGAGTCTCGATTTCAGATGGTAGGGTCAGAATTTGGCGTAAACAACATGAGAGCATGGATCCATCCTGCCTTTTATCAACGGTTCAGGCTGGTGGGGGTGGTGTAATGGTGTGGGGGATATTTTCGTGGCACACTTTGGGCCCCTCAGTACCAATTGAGCATAGTTTAATTGCCACGCCTTGTTTAATCTATGCTACGAAGAATTAAAGCAGTTCTGAAGGCAAAAGGGGGTCCAACCCCATACTATCTCATAGATCAGGAATTAGGTGCAATATATATATTGAAAGATTAATCAACAATGAATCAACAACTAACAAATCAACTAAAGAATAATGCAAACACATTTTATAAAGATAAAGCTTTTTGAAACGCATCTTTAAAAAGTGCTTATATTTGAAAATGAATAAAAAGGGTAAATTAAGATTCCCTTTTTCTTCTTATAAAATGGTAAAATGGTAAATGGTCTGTATTTATATAGCGCTAGTCCACTCAAAGTGCTTTACAGTACAGTTTAACATTCACACACATTCATACAGTGCATCTATGTGAAGCACTTTTTCTATGAGAAGGGGCAATTTGGGGTAAGTATCTTGCCCATGCGCACTAGGGATGACTGGGATCAAACTGCCAACCTTCTGGTTAGAGGACGATCGCTTTAACCCCTGAGCCAACAGTCTCAGACAATTTTCTAACAATTTCTTAAACCCTTAATTTGACAGTTTTTAATTTTCCTCTTATAACCCAACTAGACTTTTCTTGTTCAGTGAGATAAGTGAACTCTAGTTTTTTCAGTATTTAAAAACTGGGCTGGAATGGTGAAGTGTCACAGTCGCAGAGTATAATATGCAACACACTGTTTTTTTTAAAAGAATTAACATTTTAACAGTCTTGATTTCACGTTCTACCTTTCTCTTCTTAAAACCCGCCATTTAAAGATACTTTTCTCTAACTCACTTATCACTGTTTATTCATCTTCCTCTCGGCTGCTCATTCAACACCTCCAGTTGGAAAGGGTTAGAATGCTTATCAGAATTCAAAGATTTTATAGGCTGAAGGGGCGTCACTTGGGATGATTTACAATGCATACAATTGTTCTGAGTTTCCTGGGCTGCTAATCCAGTACAGAGAAGGCGAGGAAAGTGGTGCAGGTTAAAATCCAAACGCTGTGTCAAAATTTTAATAAAAATATTTCCTTTCAAACTAACTCCTTTTGGGGCGCAATTGTCCCAAAACATCCAAATTTGACTTAAGGTTCTGGCTTTATTATTGGCTGTGTTGGGAGTAGTCTCAATTATAAACTGTCTTGGCTACAAACTTAATACATCAAGATCGACTTGGCACCTCCACGAGCTATTGTCCTCCCCTTACATTTTTCTGTATTAATTTAAATTTATCACGTGTTGCTTTAGCAAGCACAAAAGCCCATTTTTTTTCCCTTCCTTCCACTATCTTCTAGAGTGCAACCCAAACTGGAAACTTGGTAATTTACATGTCATCCTTCCTGTTCTAGCGCACAATTCTTTACATGAGCCAGGTTGACAATCCTGTGCCAGAACTGAATTGCAAAGACTGTCTGTACTGTTTGTAAATGGTTATGGTAAATCACTTTTCAAAGTCTTATCGACCATGCCAAGTACTTGACAGTAAAAGTCAGATTGGCCCATTCATGCACAGCTTGTATACAAAAGGCTTTTTCTATCACACACCATTCATACATTGTGGGTACTGCCATCAGGGGCAATTCAGGTTCAGCAGCTTGCCTGAGGAGGCTCCAGGATGCAGACTGGAGGAGACAGGGATCGAACAACTCCGACGTTCTGGTTAGTGGATCACCCTCTCTATCTCTTAAGTAGCAACCTCATGAAACAGCTTAAATTCCCCCAAAATAATAATCTTAGGTTATGACGAACAAACTCAACTGAAATGGACATGAATCAAATATTTTGACATTCTGACAAAACTGTAAAAAAGTGTAAATACTAGAGCATTGACTAAATCAATTCTTACTTGAATGTCTGGCAGTTGTTGATGATGGCTATCATGTACTGTACGTAACACTGAGGCAGCTTTCTGTCTCTCAAGTGGTCTTCTTTGTAGGCCACTGCCTCTTCTCTGTATCTAAATACAACACAAACATCTGTGAGGTTAAACTGATAATTAGGGTTAGGTTAATTAGAATTATTGCAGGCATTCATTCAATCATCACTTTTTACAAAGAAACAATATTATGAATGTTATTATTCTACCTATGTTTCCATGTTGTGCTTTTTAGGAAATTGAATTTATCTAAATTGATTCTGACAGCTTTCTTTGCTGACTAAATTGGTAATTTTTGCCTGCTTGCTTTCCATTAGGTGCTACAGGCAGAACAAAAACTACTGTCCATCACCTCTAGTTATTTACGTTAACTTTTAATAACCTGAAGCCATGCATCTCCTGCAAATATTTCAGAAAAATAAATTAATTCAGTCAACAGAAACGCTGGAGAGCTTATATTTTGAAATGGGTACAGGAAGTGTTGCAAACAATTGTGTTTGGCTTTTTAAATTTAAGTCATTGGCACAACAACTGGGAGAAAAAAGTTAAGAAGCTTAAAATGTAAACAATCTAAATAAACTGATCTTTAAAAGCTCTATTTAAATAAAATAACACCACATCGAAATCAGGATACCTAACTACCCTTTTCAAATTTTTAGAAAGGGGTAGTTAGTTTAACGGCCCTGGCTGTGGGTGATCGTGAATAAATCCCATGATTCTAAAATGATACGTTTAAAAGATTTTAGTAAGAAAGTCAAAAATACCTGATGAGGAAAGTGTTCATCTGTTTCAGGCACAGCTTCAGAACTTGCTCTTTGAAATCCCCATCAATCTGTGCAGCAACTTGAAGGTTCTGCTCAAACATCTGACAAAGAGTGATGTGAAAATACATGAAAATGAGGTAGAGAATCAGTTAAATTAATGTTGTTAGAAAATGTTTTTATCACTCACATCAGCAAGCGAAAAAACACTGGCTAGAAGAGATATTCAAACCTTCCACTTTTTTCAGTAAACCATAGGTCACAATCGCTCAATGTTCACAGATGTGTCCAAATTGAAATACAAAATTTACTGTAGCTCATTTGTATCGATTTTGTTATAGCGAACACTGCAAAATGATTGTATGCATGTACCATTTAAATAGGAGAGACCCTGATAAATATAAAGATAATTTAATGCAGAAGGCTATCTTTTACATCTTAAGACCATTACATGCACATGGCCTTAGTGAGTCAGTCTTCACCTGAAGTTGGAATTTCTAGGAGGATGTTGGTACACAAGAGCACAATGAAGTGGCTTTGATGTTGCAGCAGCAAAGAGGAAAATAATTATATAAAGAAGACTGGCAGGGACCCTCCTCCACAAAAGTACACTCCTGCAGAGCAGCGGGCAATAACGAGGGTTGAAAACAACACATTTGTTGGTTCTGAATCTGGTTAAAACCTGTACGATTCATCATCTGGGGCCTGTACTACAAAGCAAGTTTACTAGCTTATCAGGTAACTTCAGGGGTGACTTTGTTACATTGGGAGTAACATCAAGGTTAACTGGTGCATTGAAAGCAGGTTAGGTTTAACCCAAGATATGCTGCCATGGTAACTTAGGCTGGAACTTAAAACTGCTCTCAACAGTTTTTGTTCATGGTTAACTCGGTGTTGCCCTATTTAAGTTTCACAATGAACTCCACATGAGACAGACATGTGAACTACATTTTGGCACAAACTATAATGAAGTAACAACATATCACAGCATTAACTGTATTGTTTTTTCTCCTGAGATATCACCATACTGCATTTGTACCTGCACGTTTTACACCATTTTAAATGCTCTGTTGAAATAGATAGAAATACACAATACACATTTCTAAAAAAGTCAAATTCATTTGATTCTTGTGTGCGGGTCTTTGTGTCCATGAGCAGTATGTGACATGTGAGACCGACTAGACTAGACACCACCTTACCCACCAGCCCCCTACATCCAGCACAAACCCCCAGTGCTCAAATCTGTCACTCTCAACAACCCAGGTGAGACATGAGCTCAAGGCAGGAAGTAGTGGGACCTGATGGCATCCTCTCAAGGGCTCCCCAAGTCCTGCACGGACAAGCTGTGCAGGACTGTGGAGCACCTACCGCATTACTTTCTTAAATCGCCTCACACAACTGTGCCAGTGTTATCTGATCAGATGCAATTTCAGCGTGGTCTCTGTTGCCCCTCTGTGGTCAGCGTGACTGAGTTAGCCCGTTTGTGTTGTGAAGTTAACTCGGTTAGATGCAGCAGATCAGCTTAGTGCAGCATTCAACAATATTGATCATCAAATTCTATCAAGTTCCTCTCTTGTGGAATCATCTCCCACTTTCAGTTCGAGAGGCAGACAGAGTGTCTGCCTCCCTACGTTTAAGAGTAGGCTTAAAACCTTCCTTTATGATAAAGCTTATAGTTAGAGCTGGTTCAGGTTTGTCTTGGACCTGCCCGTAGTTATGCTGCTATAGGTCTAGAATGTCGGGGGACACATGGAGCTTCTCTTTCCTCTTCTCCATCTTTATCATATTAAAGACATTAATGTCTCATCGATACATGTTACTGACTTGACTTCTTCCCCGGAGACCTTGTGTCTTAACGTTTGCTGATCCAGGGTGAAATATGATGGTGGATCACGAATCAGATATCCTGATCAAAATGGCGGAACCTGTATCATGCCGGAGGATCGTATTGGAAGATCCAGTATCGTATGGCAGTTGATTGTGGATAGTGGTGGTGGACCATGATAGAGGTGGCAGCTGATGGTGGAGCCTGATGGCGGCAGTGGATCATGACGATGGATTGTGGATTATGGTGGCATCTGATTGTGGTGGTGGATCCTAATTGTGGACTATTATTTACAACAAAACTGCTTGATATATGATATGTCTACTCAGATACTCCATTACTGACAATAATCTATTAATACATTTACTTTCCATTATGTTACTTTTTGGTAGTTTTTCCTTACTCTTGTTGAGGGTTAAGAGCAGAGGATGTCACACCATGTTAAAGCCCTATGAGACAAATTGTGATTTGTGAATATGGGCTATACAAATAAAAATTGATTGATATACTGGAGTTGAACGGCACATTTTTTTGATAATAAAGCTATTAATGTTTTTCCTCTTTTTGAATTCCTCTTCTGTGTGACGTTCTCTTATCTTGATTCTTGGATTTGTTTTGTTAAAGCTGCAGCCAAACACACAAGGTTTACTCAGCAGCAACCATCATGTATATTCACTGCCAAAGTGTTGTTGTTTTCACTTTTTGACTGATAAATGTTCATTTGCTGCCAGTGCAATACATGGCTAATGCGCAAACTGAAATTTATCTCAAATTCTTTTTAAGGCCAGAGTGTCCTTCCTGAGCCAGCACCTCAATCCCAATAACAATGTATTCATGTGTTTATTCAGGGTCAGGAATACAGCATGGTCTGAAGTGAATTGAGAGTGTGCTTGTGTGGGGGGTACCTGAAATGCAATGGCAGGCAGTGTGGTCTGGTAGTATCCGTCTTGGTCGGCCTCAGGCTCCGTTTCTTTCTGCCAGTCTTTTTTATCTGTTTCCAGGGCTTTCCTCAGCCAGCCTGTTATATTTGACTGAAGACATGGACAATCACACTTAACAAAAACACCCAAACCACTGTGACCCTAATGACTCACACAATAGCAGAGTGGGTCTATGATTTACAGGTATCAACAAGCCATTTGCACCTTGACTGGAACAGCCCCCAGCAACCCACTAACTAGTGGGGGTTTCACTGACCTTCCTGCTTAACATAATAACTTTCAACACAGGTACAGACCCACAGAGGTTAAATACCTTAAAACCTCCCATTAGTTGGTTAGAACTGAAGAAAACTCTTGGATGAGTGATGAAAAGAAACACAAGAAAGTCCAGTTGACCACGTACACTTTTCTGAAGTAAACAAAAGGATAATTTCCTAAGATTGTTCCAGATGATTTATAGGCAAGTATGATGTGTATAAAGGCACCAAACTAAATGACTCATTTAGTCAAAATGTATTCACTTCCCTCTTGGTGTGTGGTGCTTACTGTAAAAGTCTTGACATATTTGCTGAGCAGGTCATTCACCACATCCTGAGGCAGCAGAGGTTCCAGCTGGTTGATGTCACACTCTGAATGGAGCTCTGGATGGCCCATCATCTCCACACTGAAACATACACATGAACAGACTTTGACTAATTACTATATCCATCTGCAGGTGCCTCTTGGATTCTATAAGCTTGTGATAACACATAATGAGTTGATACATTTTTTACATAAAATTAACTGTTTGATATTTTGGTAAATATGATTTACAAATGTTTTATAACATTATCAGTAGACTGTAATTTAGACTCCAGATGTGAAGGGAAATCATACAAACAATTAGGGATGCATGATCTATATCAGTCCGATATATTATTGGCTCGATAATGGGAATTTTATATTATTATTTATTTATTTATCGGAAATTATAGCCGATAAGATGTCCGATAAGCACAGCGCGTCTGTTCGTGCTGTGCTTATCGGACATGTCAAGAAATGAAAGAAATGCTTCGGTGAAATGCCTTTCCTCTGTTTTCACTACACCTAAGGCAAACGACTGCAGCTGCTAATTATCATCTATTAGATGAGCTGTTATGCCGAGGTAGTTATGGTTGCTTACTGTCCAGTGGTCTCCTGTGCAATAAATGAAGCTTGTGCTTGCTGCTCCACTTCCGTTGCCTTTTCACTGCCAAAGAGTTCATGGATTCTTGTGACAATAGTTCCCCTCGAAGGCGTTTTGTAGGATGAGTCCCCTGAGGCGATCTGGATAATGTCTCAAAGCCCCTTGTCTTCAACTATGTTGATGGGTCTGCAGTCTATTGTGACCCATTTAGCGATAGCATTAGTTAGCTTAGTTGTTGTCATTTTGTTGACAGAGCCGGCTCTGCTGCTCTCCACCAGTGTAGCTTGATGAGCACGGCTTGATCTCATCTCGGTGTTAACATCTGTGGTAGCAAAGATGTGCTTTGCACGAAGATGGTACTTCAGACTCGTTGTACTACGGAGGAAAGTTCATCGCTGCAGTATGTACACACAACTTTGGTTTTATCTAAACTCCCATTCCGAAGCTTTTTAAATCTAAATTTGCCGTTAAGCACACCGGGGTCCGTCTCCTCACTCATCACTTCACTACTTCTTCACCCACAGGCAGGTAAACAGCCGCGCTGGAGGACTACGGCAGGAAATTGTGGTCAGACTTGGTGATATGATGAATTTGCAATTTTACCCTCAGGTGTGCATAAACTGCAGGCTATGAACTTTTTTTTAAGAAACGTGAAATTATTATCGTTATTGGCCATGTGAAGCATGTAATTATCGGTTATCGTATCGGCCAGAAAACTTAACATTGCGTATCTGTACAAACAAACCATCATATTGGGGTTGAATTACTGTGATAAAGCCTAATGCAGTGGAGGCAAGCACCTATCTATACATACTGGGGTTGATTCATTGTCTAATATCTTATCGAGTTCACCATGGAGAGTTGTCGCACAGACACCTTGGAAAATACATCAGAATATTGCCAGTACACATTAGAAATGCACAGAACCCCTTGTTTTATATGTGCTTACTAACTAATAAAGTTCTGTCTTTGAACTGGTGAAAGTCCAAAATTATATACCTAATTCACATACAGCTAGTTTAAGTATTTACATTTATTTGTGTACCTCTTGTATGTGTTGAGCACCCAGGTTAACATGGACACGATCTCATTTGCCTCCAAGTCCTCAGCAGCCAGTTCTTTGACACGAGTGGACACAGCATTGTGGTAGAGACTGAAAAACCTGAGACACACATATGCAAAATTGCACATGTTAATGTTTAAATGG
Source organism: Verasper variegatus (assembly GCA_026259375.1). Taxonomy (NCBI): domain Eukaryota; kingdom Metazoa; phylum Chordata; class Actinopteri; order Pleuronectiformes; family Pleuronectidae; genus Verasper; species Verasper variegatus. Next base: position 21,794,984 of record CM048053.1, on the reverse strand, counting down.
TCTGTACAGATGCACTCTATATGGTTTGGTTTTGTATTTATATAGCGCTTTTCTAGTCTTGATGACCACTCAAAGCGCTTTACATTCACCCATTCACACACACATTCATACAGTGCATCTATTAGCAGCACTTTGTTGTTCTATGAGGGGCAATTCAGGGTTCAGCATCTTGCCCAAGGACACTTCGGCCCGCAGATGGGGAAGACTGGGGATCGAACTGCCGACCTTCAGGTTGGGGGACGACCACTCTACCCCTCAGCCACAGCCGCCCATGTGTGTATATACACATACACAGATACATACATACACAGATACATATCATATACAGTATATACACAGACACAAACATTCACTCATATACATATATACATACATATATAGATGTATAGGATAGATCACACATTAGTCATACACACTGGCAGCATAGCCGTCAGGCGCAGTGGGGTTTAGAATCTACCTACATAGACATACATATATACACTGCTCATTAAGGGAACACTTAATTATGACAGTATATGTCAGTAAACTTCGGGGATATTAATCTGTCCACTTAGAAAGCATAGGCGATTGTGAATCAATTTCACCTGCTTTGGCACTGTGTATGTACACTGCTCATTTCACAGTCACTATGACGGACAACAATAAGCGACATAAGTGTTTTTTTTAGCAGCGAACATGCAACCATTCTATGTTATTGAGAAAGCAGGGTTCAAACACGCTGAAAATACATATATTTAACAATGATAATCCTACAATACAATAACAGTGAAGTTTAGGCACACTCAATTTTTTTACATGCTGCACTTTAATGGATATTTATTTTACTATTCTTATTTATTTATGAATGAGTGTTTATTTTGTCATTAGACTTTTGTAAAAATAACTTAAGTAGGAAAGTGACAGCCATAGTTAACCAGGGTTGAATAAAAATAATTACAAAAATCTGTTTTCTGTTCGTTGTTTCTACTGTACTGAAAATGTACCAAACCATGACCTCAAAAACCGAGGTTGGTACCAAACTGTGATTTTTGTGTACCGTTCCACCCCTAGCAGCTTACGTTCACCGCGGCATCGCCGAACTTTTTCACAACTGTTACATGTGCTCAGTGTGAACATGCTTTCATCTGTGAAGACAATGGGGGGCCTGTGGGGGACCTGTCTATTCTGTTGTTCTCTGACAAAAGCCAATCAAGCTGCACGGTGCAGTCAGGACAGGTCCCATTAGTGGACATCGTTTTGTGTTCTGCTACTGTCCTCGTCACCCCTGTGTAGGCAGATCCTGAAGGCATTTATGCCATTGATTGGCCCCCACGTTCCACTGACCTAAATCCAATGGAGCCCCTATTGGACGGTATGAATCAGTTTATCGGACGTTTCAGTGAAACCCCAAATGTGATAGGGAGAATCATTGAATAGGCTTGGTTTAACGGAACGACTGAAATGTCTTTTCACTATAAATGTTGCAATATAGGGCCCCTATAAAATTGTTGGCTGCTGAGCCAGTGAAAATATGTGTCTGAAACCTGTTCTGTGTTGACAGAAAAACAGAGTGATTCACTTCGAATTGTGTATCCATTACCTGTTGGAAGTGTTGTAGTGTGGGGGAAAGCACTGCACCATGAGGTTCTTGACAACAATGAGGTCATCCAGAACATATTTCCTGGTTATTTCGAGAAGACGAACCAGCCACATTTTATCTTCGTCTCTCGTCACCGACTGGGTGCCCTCAATGCGAGTGCTGACTGTTCCCTCCAACACCTACAACAGATACACAGGGCTGAGTGAGCGTGGCTCTGTCTGAGGTTTATTCCACAACAAAATCCAAAAGAACAGGATTAGCCAGATGACGATGAGGGGATCAAAGAAGAGAAGGATGAATTCTCATCAGAAGTAGATGATGAAGAGTCAGGTGAAGAAAAACCACTAGACGCAGGGAGCAAACTGAGTACAAAGGAAAAATAAACTTCAATCCAACTGCCAAACAAATATTCTTCATAAATTTGAGTTTTTAAAAAATGATTTCTCTGATCCCTCTTCTTACCACAAACATCTTGTCCTTCCATTGTTTGGGTCGCCCAGGTGGGATGAACCCAGTCTGCTTTTTACGGTCAACCATACGCCGATCGATCTTCTCCTCCCTCTCAATGATACGAACCACTGACACCAGCATAGTAGGGTCACGGCGAACTGTTACCATGGACCTCTGCAGTACCATCCATAACTGTTTTGCCAGCTCATCTGACAAGCCCTGAACCTGGAAAAGAACAGAGGCTATAATCTGACAACCTTAAATATTTAACTTATGTGGTAACATAGTAAAAAAAAAAAAAAGAAAAAAGATAACTCATTTGTTTATTAAAAAGTGAAATGAACTTTCTATAGTTTAAGACTAAATCTACTAACTCTACTACAATGAGGGTCATTGTTTGCAAATGAATTGATATTTCTATATAGGAAGATTGGTTTAAACTTGTTTTATCAGTAATTGATGTTTCCTGCAGCAAGAATATGCTGTTCACTACAGTGAACAGCATATGTCTTTTTCTACAACAAAGATGTCTCTGCACTCATTGAAAATGGTCTGTATCTACACACTATTCTTGTAAAGATAAATCTTTGTATTAAAAAAGACATGATGGTGTATCTGCACTCATGTATACAGGGTAAAAAAGTAACTGAGGTGGGTGTAACATGAACCCAATTGAGTTATGCCTGGACTTGTCCTTCCTGGTCCGGCAAAAGACCAGGGGTCTCATTTATAACCGTTGCGTACGCACAAAACGGGGCCTGAAACGTGCGTACCCCACTTATCACGCAAATGGTGGGATTTATAAAAACAAACTTGACAGGGAATTCTGACCCATGCGTACAAACGTTTTGGAGACGGGAAAGTGGTGATGCAGACGTGAGGTGGTGAACTGAAGCTAGATTATTGATCCACTTCATCATTTACATTAAACAACAGGGTTAGTTGTGCTCCCGCAACATAACTGTTTCACACAAACCTTTTAATTGAAAAATATATAAAACAACTTACAGCAAATTAAGTTCAGATTCCATTAAACAGCAGAGTTACACAGCCGAGTCATTAACAGTTTTAATAATATCGTTATATATAACACTGTGCATGTGTATCATCAAATTACTGCAGTGAACGTGACTGTGCCATCAGGTACACAGAGGCACAGAGGCACAGAGCGCACTGGAGATCACTTACAAGAAATGAAGAAACTTTCTAAATAATATCCCAGAGTGGAGGTTAGGATCCACTGATGTGAGGGAATCGGTCCGATGCTCTAAATCAATAAATACTGCCGTGACACTGGTGTGCGATTCTGCGTGATGGATGCACGCGAATGGAAGGATGAGGAGGAAACAAGGGTTCAGCGATGTCTGATCAGCTGATATCGATTATATTGATCTGTGAACTCTGAGCTGAACTGAGTCTAGTATCACACAGATCGACCGACGGCACCATCCCAGTACAAACACAAGCATATAATGATAATTCTGTTAAATTCTATAGATTGACGACATCACAGCTGTCTCTGAATTAATATTCCTGCAGTTTTGGATGATTAAAATACGAACAGACAATGCAACAAGTTCCTTCAAATTCTGAGAGGTTTTTTTTTTTTGCCTCCACCTTTGAATTGGATCTTTTTTATTTCAGGCTCCATTCTTTCTATCGTCTTCACTCTCACACATTGTATTATCCACAGCAGCAGCAGAGTATCAGTGTATTTTCTTTATTAGTGACATCACTGCTGTCCCATAAAATCTCTCTTCACCTCCACCTCTAACAAACACTTCGATGTCAGTGTCAGAAAGTTTTGCTTCCTCTTCTCATCGCTTGATGCCGTATATATATATATATATATATATATAATATCGCAAATGTTGATATTACGATGATGATACAATTTCTATATATCATGCAGCCCAGGTCTGTATATAATGTAAACATTTTAGGAAAAATAAACCCAGGTTGGGGGAGAAAATATTGAGGTATTGAAATAATCTGATCTCTTACATGGTAAAGTCAACATTATGTACTTTTCCCAGCCTTAATTTCATTATTAAAACAGAGACATGCAAGACAAGACATGCTCACAATTCTCCTGAAAACATTTTCTTTTAAAAACACTTTTGCTTTTGGATCCTTATTAGAACACCATCAGTAAACTCTGACAGGTCCTCTAAATTATTCACACTACAAGAACATCATCTGATCAGGAAGGGCTGAATTAGTGACGGAAGCTCAACAGTGATCCAAAATGTCCAAAACGTGGAATGGATAAGAGATTAATCAATGAAAATATGTGTGCTGTTTGAAATCACATTGATTTTACTTTATCAAGGTAAACACACACACACACACACACACACACACACACACACACACACACACACACACACACACACACACACACACACACACACACACACACACACGCACACGCACACACGCACACGCACACACGCACACACGCACACGCACACACGCACACGCACACACGCGCACACACACACACACGCACACACGCACACGCTGCAACAACGAATGAAAGAGTAAAATGTAGCTTTTGTCTTTTTATCCTATGAATTGAAAAAAAATATGAACAGATAAATTGATTATCAAAAATAATCGTTAGTTGCCGCCCTAAACCATACTGATGCTATACGATTCTCTGGTGTCCCGGTTAGGTTACTTACATCTTCAAAGTAGATCGAGATGAGGTTCATGTCACTGGTGTTTCTGCTGTCCATACGATACTGCTCATACATGAGGTCATCCCGTGAGCACTCCAGCTCTATCAGCTTCCTGTGGGCTTGCAGCAGGTCTGCCTGCTCTATCAGTTGCTGCGTCTCAGCAACAATTTCAGGTACTGTAAATACAGAAAAGTGACAGACAGATTGCTTAAGAGATAGCAGGAGAGAAGTTCATCTGTAACAGGGTCAAGACAAGAACTTTTTCTTTCCACGATGAGACAGAGTCAGAATTCATGGATTCCTTGTTGCCTCAAACCTATCGAAGGCCCAGGATGTTTCAGCAATAACAGTGTCTTCTCTACAGCAGGAGTCTCCAGTTTGACTGGACAATTGATGGATCAAGACAAGTGTGAAGCCCAATTCATGTTTCTGCGTCTAAGTACACACATAGCCTACGCACAGGGCCATGCATTCATAATTCTATGCTAGTGTTAAGTGTCTTCCGGTTTCTGGTTCGCTTATTTACAAATTCTCTGGCATCTCTGTTTACTTCAGAACAATCGCGAGTGATACCAAGTGTATTGTGTTGGAGTTGGAGCTGATAGATGCATAGGGTACACGTCTATTGGTCTTCAGGCTAATAGTGAGAGAAGCACGAGAATTTTCAGTTCTCGTCGCTTCTGCCTCCGGTGTGTCCCTGGCGTAGCCGGGCTGGAGGCACTCTGACTCGGTCAGTGGAGCTTGTGCAAGGCGCCTGGCCCTACAGTAGATTTTTTTTTTTTTCGCTCAATGCAGTTCACTCATGATTATTTGTGAGAGAAATACAGACATTCGTCTGTCACTCATTTATCCCCCCCCCCCCCCCCCCCCGAAAAATAAAACCTTGTCGGATCTCCACGAATTACACAAGTCACCTAAATCGTTGTTACAAAAGCGGGAGATGCAAAAAAGCAAGTAATTTGCATGCATGAGTGGTACCTGTGCTCATAGCCCAGCACTGCGCAGCTGGATTGGCATTCGCCAGAGAACACCAGAATTGGCAGGTCCGCCACTGGTGCTCTGTTCTGTTCACAGATGAGAGCAGCACAAACACTGTGGCTGTGGCTCAGGTAGAGCAGTGTTATCCCTGTTTCCCCGATTCCACATGCCAAACTTTCCTGAGGCAAGATACTGAACCTGATGACTGTGCCGGCAGTGTCTAAATAATGATGTGTGGTGGAGAGTGCTAGAGTGCTGCACTGTATCTAAAAGTGCTTCACATAGATGAACTGTATAAATGTGTGTGCGTGTATGTGTGTGTGTGTGAATGGGTGGATGGCAAAACTGTAGTGTAAGGTGCTCAGAGTGGTCATCAAGACTAGAAACTAACAAACCATTTTCTATTAACAGACCATTTAGACAAACACACGGGGGACAACAATACCCTGCTTACAGTAACAGCTTCATGCCATGTAAAAGTTGAGTGTGAACGGCAGTTTTAATATTACAGCTCAACAGCCAAAATGACACATCATTTAAAAACAGAAGAATAACCTGTCTGTGTTAAGATGCTCCATCAGCTCTGGGTTTAACGTTTGATGCTTTGACTGCAAACATATTAGAAAAAGCACTTAAATTAATTTGATTGAATCATTTTTATGTGTAGCAAATACTATGTTTATTTATATATTTTTTTAATTTAAAAGGCTACCACTAAATATGCAATGAGGGCACTCAATGCACTGTGTCTAGTTCTGGACATAATGAGCCGATTTTTTTCTCTGTGACCAATTGATTGGTTGAGAGTATGTGCAATTTCAGTCAACAGAGATTTAATGTTGTCTACTGTTGATATTGCCTGTGATTGGTAACACACGAGTCACATCTTTTGTGTGGGCTTGAAATTAACTTACCAGAGAAAATGTTTTTAAGGTTTTCCACAGCGGAGGCCAGCTGACTGTGTTGAACTACAGCATCTTTGACATCTTTCAGGTTCTCAATGGTGTTGATGCTCTGCCTCCAATCCTTACTCACATCAGCCAATGAGCTCTGGATATCTTTGACATCCAGCAGGGCACTGTGCAGCTGGGTCAGACCAGTGCGAACGCCATCCAACTGGGACTGGATGGCTGCCTGAAGAACATTAAGGGTGGTCAAGAAACAGACATCTTGTTACTTCAATTTGCTCTTCTTGGGAACAGGAGTGGTTATGTGAGGTGTTAGGTGACCTCACATAAGCACTCTTTGCCTCATGAAAGCATTATCTTAAGGACACCTAAAAGTTCCTTTCAAAATTTGTGAACTGGGAGATAGCAGGAAGGAAAGAGAAGTTTGTGCCAGTAGAATCATTAACAGGTATGAAGCCATGTTAACTGCATTTGCTGTGTTACTTTGACATGCAAGCTTCACTAACATATTCTTTGAATATTTGATAACTTTATTAATTTAGCATTTAAAATCAAATCTTCATCACTGATCATTTACCAAGCAAATATATCAACCATTCCCTGGTCCAAGCTTCTGAGGACTGGTGAGGAATTCCTGCTTTTCACTATCTTTTGTCATATTAGTGTGATTCAATTTGGTTTTCAGATAGCTGACATTTGAAGAGAATGTGAGGCTTTCCAATAGTTTCTGAGATTTTACTTACAAAACAGTTATTTGTGAACAGAAGAGTGAACATGAAATGAAAGTGTGTGTCCTTTATTGCACCCTGTTGTCTGTTAACACATCACCTTCAGCCTGGCTTCCACTGAGGCCTTTTTGCGAGCCTCTCTTCGTCTGTACTGCTCCACTTTGTCCAGCTGATCAGATCTCTGCAGCATTCCTGCCACCCGCTGCACTGCGGTGGCGACCGCCTCCCGACTTGTCTCCTCCATAGTATTTCTCTATATCGTATCTGAGGGCTTCTTGTAAAGGCTCCGAGGCTTAAAGAGAAACAGAGTGTAACACAGAGTGTTACACACACCAACAATTACTTCATGTGTAGGGTTATGGGGACATGGTACAAATTGACCAGGAAACATAGAGGGACAGTTATGCCACATCCTTTGTCACATCTTCTTCTCAGAGCTGTTCAGTTGTTGCACTGTTAAATGGCCTAAATGGTTCAATGTAGCATCGATTATCGTTTAAACATTATATTGCAAGCAGCTAACGACTAAGCGGTTACCTAAAGTAGCATCGCGTTTACTCTAACAGACGGATATACTATTTACTGTGACATACAAAGTGTCCATTAAAACATTAGCTCAGCCCTAAATTAAATTAAATCTTTCAGTTTAATACACTTGACAGCATAAGCTAAGCTAACAACAAACCGAAAGAGCCTGACACTATCTTAACACCTGTGAAACCAGCTCATTATACAATCCCAGTAAATATCCTTACCAGAGGGATTTAAAGCATAAACATGATGAAGATGAAATCCATGTCTACAAATATAACGAGAATTGTAAGTACGTGGTTGCGCTGTTGTGGTTCCACTTCCTCCTTACAGCGGTTTCTGCTTCTTCTTTTGGGTTTTATCGGCGGTTGGCAAACAACAATTTGGAGCATTACCGCCACCAGCTGATATGGAGTGTGGATTAAGATAGTACGTAGTGTCCGTGACGTCAGCCGTTTGTTTCTGAAGAGTGAAAATCTTCTTCTTCTTCTTATTCTTCTTCTTCTTCTTCTTCTTCTTCTTCTTCTTCTTCTTCTTCTTGTAGTAGTAGTAGTAGTAGTAGTAGTGTTTATTGGCGGTTGGCAAACCAGTTTATAGGTGCATTACCGCCACCTTCTGGACTGGAGTGTGGATCAGTAGATTAGCAGTAAACAAACAAACAAACAAAAATAAATAAATAAATAAAAACAAACAAACAAACAAAACCAAAACCCGACAAACAAACAAAAAATAACCTAAAATTAAATTATTTCCTCAAGTCCTGTTTCTCTTAAATAGTTGTTAAGAAGATTATGTATATTTTTTGAAGTCGTTCCTAACAAATCTTTGAATGTGATGATTTGCTTTTCGTCTTTTAATCCTGATATTAATTCCTTTCTTTGTTCATTATATTTATTACATTCTATCAGTACATCAGTGACAGTTTCCGGTTGTTTACAGTATTCACAGAGTCCGGTTGGGTGCTTGCCTATTTTATGAAGTGTATCATTTAATCCTGTATGACCAATTCTCAGACGAGTAATGACTTTCTCTCTTCTGCTCCTCTCACCAGTGCCTACATGTTTTTGAATTTTGTACAAATGTCTTCCTGTGTCGTTTAAATCCCAGTATTCTTGCCATGTATTGTGAGTGTATTCGTTAATGATTGTTTTTATTTCTGCTTGGCTTAGTGGTACCTGATTGACGATTGTCGTTTGTTTTAATGACTGTTTTGCTAATATGTCTGCTTTTTCGTTACCTTCCATAGAGGTATTGCACCCTCTATGTCTAGCTCAGCAACATGTCTGCCTGTTGTCCCGTTCGGTGTGGAGGGATGGTGGTGGTGGGGAGCGGGCGGTCATACACTCCTCTATTATAGTTTTGGAACAATTTGTTCTTAAAAGCATCTTTTATACATCTTTTATTAAACTTTTTATCTTTTAAATTAAGATAATTAATCATAATATTTGGCTCAATGGATTTAACGCATGCATTACTGTATTTTTAATCAACTGAATTGCTTTACAAGCTTTTTCATACTCCCTCTCATTTCATCTGATGTCAAATATATCTAATACGTGTAGGGGAGATATAAAGGGAATGACATGGGTAAATCACTTTTGAAATCCCTTCAGCTTTAGATAGAATAACTCTACAAAAACTAGTAAGATCTCCGGTAAACTAAACACTAAAGATTTCTTAATATCTATAACCCGGTTCAAAAAATGTACATCCTCTCTTCTAATAGTATTTTCAGTTATCATTGTTAAGGAAGTTTTCTAGAAGTTGGTGAAAGGAGAACTCAGGCAGCAACTGATGTCTTATGCAGAAGATTTTAATGTAGACTTGATGTATCAAGGAAACCAGAAGGTGAAACAATATTCAAACGCTTACAGAGTAACATGAGCAATTGTCACCCCAAAGTCTGAAGATGTCTCCCACAGCTTCCCCATATACAGCATCTCCCTCTACTTGCGTCACCCTTTCTAACAGCACATCAATGAAAGGCTAAAATTGGTGTCACTCTTTATGTTAGATGTAGGTGTTTGCATCCTATTGGATAGTTAAGCCAAAGTATGAAAAGAGTTGGAGTTTGGTGCCTTTCTCTCTGGGGCATCTGAATTGGGTAAGAAAGTCCTTCAACTATAATGTACTGTTGGTTCACCTCTTATCTATGAGCTGACCTTGGGTATTGCTGGAAGATAAAGGAGTATGGAATTAGACAGGCACTATTCTCCTTATGGTGTACAGATGTAATGTGTGAGGATGGTCAACAATTCCTCACAGTTCCCCCCTTTTTGATCATCAGATCAAGACAAACCCTACTATCACAATAAAAACAGGACATCTGTTCAGCAGAGGAATGACAAAGAGTGTAAATTCAACATGAATGTCTCAAGCAATAATTTGAACCCCCCTCGCCAAACAAACAATTCATTGAAGTAACATGTCCACTTATAAAAGGGGGATCTCTTGGCCAATTTGAGTAAAAGCTCTGCAGCATCCAATTAGTCCTGCTTATTTTTAAGATGTTATTCAGAGAATACATGACAACATAACAATCATAACAAGGACAATAGAACAATTCTTGAGTCAAAACAATCCAATTACATAATGCTAAATGTTAATCAAAGAGGAAAAATTGTAATCATAACAGCAGGATTTCTTCTGTCTTCTTCTTCTGTCTTCTTCCATCATCAGAGCGTGCAAGTGGGTTTGAAAACCACCAGGGCTGCCCTCTGTTATATATCCTCTTTTCTTTTCAGCTCCAGAATGATCATCAACGATAAGTACTCATTATTTATTGAGTCCAGTGATACATAAAGGGAACTACTACGTATATTGAAACACACATATAAATCAACATACATCAACATTTCAAACCCCAAATCACATGCAAACCTTTATTATTCAATTCAGTTCTCTTTGAATAGCACCATATATTACCTCTAATTCAGGGATGTGGACCCTTTTTTTTTTATCAAGGGCTATTTAAATTTTTATAACATCCTTTGAGGGCCATTGTAGGTATTTGTTTATTATATTAATCAATTCCAATTCATAAGGTCTTGATGCAATTTGTTTAATTATATATTTAGTTAAGGATACATCATTTTATGAATTGCCTTGTGTGTCAGATGAAATAGTCTTGCGTTCCCCACCCCTGCTCTAATTGAATCGATAAAATCCAAACACTCATATTTTACAATTACAATTACCAACTGACCCAGAGCTTTAGACCCTCACACCCTTGGGATATGAACAGTTTAATAATTACATAAAATAAGAACACGATAAGTTCAAACATAAAGTGAAACTGTGAATGAAATATTTGAATTGAGTACAAATTGTTATATATAACTAGAAAATTCCTCCTGCCGAGAAATTTCGAATGGGTGCCTTGCTTGCTGCCGGCGCAACAGAGACTCTGCTAACTGCATGTAACATGATCAAGGTTGGGAAGAGAGAGACACAGACTGGCTGCTTTAAGAGAGAGACACAGACTGGCTGCTTTAAGAGAGAGAGAGAGAGAGAGAGAGAGAGAGAGAGAAATATATATTTGGCTTTAGTGGGATTTGAACTCTCGACCAGTGGATAACTGTGTCAGCATCCAATCACATTGTAGTTCAAAATCATCAGACAAAGAAAAAAACAATGTTAGGGTCCTGCACACACCTGGACTTGACCTCACCACCTCTGAGTCATTGTCTCTCTGCTCTACCCACCACACTACATATAGTGTTGATCAAGACCTTTGAATTAGTTAATATAAAGATCCCACTGTCTCCCTTTCCCCCTTTGGCCCCTCTCTCTGCGTGTGTAACTTCACTAATGACTGCACCTGTGACAGAGAGAGTGACAGTTTGCGCCTCAGGAGTACGTCACGAACAAAATGCTCTAATTCAAAATCTATAGCTCCTATCTGTGAGATGAAAACCGTGAGAATCACAAGACTTTGACAAACAAGCACATATCTATATTATTGGTTAGAGTCAAAAATTGAGGCCATGCGAGCAATTTAGAAATGTAGTTGTCATTCCAAAAATGTCCTCCAAAATTTAACATTGGATTCAATGGGGCTGATATTTATCTCCACTCTAGCGCTCTCCTCAAACAAGTGCTTGTTACTCAAAAACTATAAGTCCTATCTGTAAAATGACATTTTGACATTTTGAGAATCACAAGACTTTAAACAACCAGATCTATTTTTTATTGGTATAAGAGAAAGAGAGAGAGAGAGAGAGAGAGAGAGAGAGAGAGAGAGAGAGAGAGAGAGAGAGAGAGAGAGAGAGGCTGGCTGGCTGGTTTAAGAGAGAGTGACAGACTTGTTCAGTAGGTGGCGCTATCACTATCATTGCATACACACTCATATATCTGTTCAGGTCAGGAATCTGATGACACCCATAGATTTCACACAAATTCATCATCTATGTGTTTGCCCTTGGCGCAAAGTGTGACATGGTTGTGGTCAATAGACTAGGAGTAATACATTCAAGTGTAAGACATGTAAACAAATTTGAAATTTCCTGTTGCACCAGGAGGCACTGTAATTGTAGTACAAGATTTCTGAGTAGATGTTGTCAGGCCGGGACTCTTGTCATACATGTAGAGTTTGGAGTAGATTGGACAATGTATGTCCGAGATACAACAACTTCAAATTCTAATCAGCTCATCAATGAGTCCAAGTGAATTGGGCCAAATGTCAAGAAATCCCCTCCAGGCGGTCTCCAGGCCACCATGTGCAAAAATCAAATCAGATATTTATTGACTCCAAGTGAATGTCTCATAATGTCCGTCCACTGGCTGTCTTATTCTTAGTTTGGTTTATTTGCAGGTGGCAACCAACGTGGAGGTGCATTACTGCCATCTACTGTATATCTTAATGCCCCTGTAGTACACAGGCGAATAAATACATCAAAGACTCAATTACATCAAAGACCTGGATACAATCTGACATCAAAGCACCTGTATATAAAAGTCATAGGTCATAGAAATTCATCTTCATTGAATCAAATGATTGTTAGAATTGATGGTGGTAATAAGAACCTTACTGAGTGGTATTTTGCCACCCACAAAGAAGAAGAAACAGTTAAACATATTCAAAGCAATCACCTGAAGTTCATAACTTAACAGTGCAGTCCACTGAAGAAAAAAGATAATCATGGCAAACAAGAACGATGACAAGTATGAGAACCGGCAGCTGAGAAGTCATCTGCAAACCATAGACGAACTGAGGGAGAAGGAGAATGAAGAGAAATTAGAAGAAGAGCTGGAGAAGATTAAACAAATGCTAATAACGTACGATGAATGCATTTTGAAGCAGAATTCGTCCAAGCTAAGACACACCTCAGATGCTTGCATCCAAGTCTGTCTGCCGGATACAAGCCAAGAGCAACATTTGCTGAAGCCAATCGAATGCCCAGAGAACTGCCTGGAGATGGAAGAAGTCTCACACAAGCATGAAAAAGAGAAGTACAGTAAAGAACTGACATGTATGGAAGAAAGGTTAAAACTGTCTGAGGACCAGTGCAGGGAGGACATTGAAGGAAGCAGAAGAAATCAAACAATTGAATAGTTTTCTGGAAAATGAAAACCAGATGCTCCTTGAAGAACTGGAGACAATGAATCAGGAAAATCCAATTCCGGAGCTCATTGCAGAGCTTGAGAGGACAAGACAAAAGGCAGAAAAACCCACACAGATGAGCAGGGATGGGTCATGTAATGAGGAGCTCACTGAGGAACATAAGAAAATGAATGAAATGAGAAGACAGGATGAAGCCGAGTTTGAGGAGGCATATTGGTCTGATTCCCTTTTCAATTCAAATAACTCTCAAATAGCCTCTGAAGAGTCATATGAGTGCGAGAATCTGAAAGAAGCCAATCAGGTGCTCCAGGAGAAGGTGGCAGAGAACATGGCTAAAATTGTTAGGCTCATGATCCAGGTCTCCGAGATGCAGAAGCCTCTGCTGAGTCTTCAGATAGAACGGACATCACTACAGAAAAGCTTTACAGAAGTTCAAGCACAACTGAAGTCAGAGATCAAGTCAAATATTGCCTTGCGCTCAAAAATCCAGCAGCTTAAAGAATTATTAGAGGAGCAGTGCAGGCAGACCGCAAGACAACAGAAAAGCCAGAGGTGTCTGGAGGAGGATTCGAGCACTCCACAGGTTAGCTGTGAAGGCACCAATAAGTTGCCTAAGAAGAAGAAGAACTTTTGGAGGAGGTTCATTGCCCTCTGTTCTTGTGGCGGGAAATGTTAAAGCTGCATTTAGTGACTATTATTATCAGCTGTATATATACATTTATTTTTTGTGTATAATGGTGTTTTGGTCTATTGCAGACTATGATCACAACAAGACTGCTTCACAGACAATATGTCTACTCATATTCTACCATTACTGACAATAAATACTGAAAACACAATTTCTTCCTGCATTTCTTTAGCAGCAGATAAAGTTATACTGGCACCATCAAGAATGAATAACACAAGATGCAATATTTTAAGAAAATAAGACTCATGGGTCATGTATGCCTTATGCCTGGACATTGGGTCTGAGAGGCTTTACACCTCATCCAGTTAAGCTAAAAAGTAAATGCATTGTACAGTGATGTACAACATACACAATTCTTCTTCAGTGCTTCCACAAATTAAATAATGTACTGAAACAAGTACACAACATAAAATGTATAAGAAAACATCTTGTATATAGTGTTACAATGGACAACTTTGCTTTGATATAACTGACTTGTGGATGACATTTCATGATACAACTCGTATTAATGATTCTATTTTAATTTTTGTACAGCTTCCCCCGAAGCTGTTGTCATAGCAATATGATAGAATGTAAAAAAATATATAGTTTGTCTTTTAAGGACACTGCTATAGCTCCTATGTTAAGTGATGGTGTCCATTAATGTATCTTTAAAAGAGACTCTGCCCTATGATCCTGTCCTATGATCCTGTCCTGTCTTCTCCTTTGCCGGAACAGCATATACAGAGCTGCCATCTGCCAATAAACCGAGCAAAGAATGTATTATTGAGGATAACTACTGAAGATAAGCTGAACTACAGATAATAATTACTGAAAACATTTCTCACCGCAGAAGGAAGGTATATGACTAGAGATAACATGGATATGTCTAGAGAAGACATGTATTTACTTGTCTCCAGCACCATGGAACAGGCACAGAAGGACATTAATGACCTCGAAAAGTCAATCTCCAGCTGGACTGCAGAGGAACATGCCATGTCTATGGATCATTATGATGGCTCCATACTCGGTCCTGTCACACTACAGAAGGTGGATGAATACCTGGAGGGTTTTTTTGCAAAGAAGCGAATGTCTGCCGAGCCTTGTGGGAGATTCCAAGTTGACGAAGATGCCACACAACAAAGTCAATCTGGCACAGTCCAGACATTGGACCTGAGTTCCTCTGCCTTAGCTCCTATGATAAGAAAATTCTTCAACAATTTAACAGAGGAGTGAGTGATCCCCCCCCCCCCCCATTGAAACTCTGAAAATATATTTGCATTTCGTTTTGCATTATTCATATTTTAGATTATTACAATAATTATTTGGAATGTAGTTATTGTCCCTGTTTAAACATCTGTGTCTGTTTCTTTTTTAGGCAATGGAGAGAACTAAGTGAAGGAGAGTACAATGGAGCTGTAAAGGAGTTGCTGATTTTTATGGGTGTGGATATGATGAGTGTTATCTCAGAATCAGTCATCAGAACCACCTTACAGTCAACGAGTCAGCTATCCAACAGGTATGAGAAGAATGACAAGAATGAGACTAAGGAGAAGGAGGTAAAACTACGGAGATCCTCTAATGGAGATGCCCCAGGCATCAGTATCTCTCAGATGAAGGCAAGTTCCTCCAGTGACTTCAAAGGCTCTCAGGCCTGCAAACCCTTAGAAGCGGAGGACATGCAGGAGTTAGGTGGAGTAGATCAGAATGAGAAGGAAAGACTGATTGCGGGGGTGGTGGATTTCCTCATGAATAAATATTCGCTTAAAACCTATTTAGAGTCATTCACAAAGTTACCCAACACTTCCAGAACCTTCGCCCCAGAAAGGCTCTCTTCTTCTAAGAGTGAGATGAAAAATTACGTGGAAATCTGCCTCATTCAGGCTTTCTGTGATGTGATCGGTGAAGATATCCCTGGGAGGATTTCATGTGAATTCACAGAGGCTATAGTGACTGAGGTAATTGAAGTGATCAACTCTATGGCCAAGCAACAGTCACTTGATACAGGATCGTTCAGTGCCTTTGCTCCTCCCAGCATACAGCTGTCAGGGGTCAGTGAAGCCAAGACCCTGGCAGGTGCTATTTTGACCATGCAATCCTTCCTCACAGGACGAGCCCATGAAATCATGAGAAAGTTTATGACACAAGGGAGTGAAAACATCATTATCCTTGAGACAGAGCCCTACTCTGGCCTCTCATCAGGATCAGAGGAGATAGGGGGGGCAGTTTCCTCTGCAAACTCGTCTGAGGGAGACAGCATTGAAACTGTTTCAGATCTCCATGAGCAGATGCAACTTGAATGGACTGAAAAGAAGGACGAGGAGGCAAAACTGGATACCACCTCTCCTCCAATATCCAAGGAGGAGGGAGATGACTCAGACAGGGAAAACATCACTATCCTTGAGACAGAGGCCTATTCCAGCCCCTCTAGAGCATCAGAGGAGGTATTTGAGGTTGCAGACAACAGTGAAACAGCTTCAGATGTCAATGAGCAGATAAGACTTGATGAGGCTCAAGAGGAGGAAGAGGAGGCAACAATGGGAACCACCTCTTCTCCAATATCAATTGATGAGGGAGATGACTCAGACAAGGAAATCATCAGTATCCCTGAGACAAAGTCCTCTTCCCACACCTGTAGAGTATCAGACGAGATAAAGGACGCAGTTTCCTTTGCAACCTCATTCGCCATATTAAAAATGTTTGAGGCAGACAACAGTAAAACTACTTCAGATAACCAGGAGCAGATGAAACTTGATCGGACTAAAAAGGACAAGGAGGCAAAACTGGATAGCACCTCTCCTTCAATATCCAAGGAGGAGGGAGATGACACAGACATGGAAAGCATCAGTATCCCTGAGAGAGAAGCCTATTCCAGCCCCTCTAGAGCATCAGAGGAGGTAAGGGAGGCAGTTTTCTCTGCAAACTCTCCTGAGGTTGCAGAAAAGTTTGAGGCAGACAACAGTGAAACGGCTTCAGATTTCAATGAGCAGATACGACTTGATGAGGCTCAAAGGGAGGAAGAGGAGGCAACAATGGGAACCACCTCTCCTACAATATACAAGGAGGAGGGAGATGACTCAGACAGGGAAAACATCAGTATCCTTGAGACAGAGGCCTATTCCAGCCCCTCTAGAGCATCAGAGGAGGTATTTGAAGTTGCAGAAAAGTTTGAGGCAGACAAAAGTGAAACTGTTTCAGATTTCAATGAGCAGATACGACTTGATGAGGCTCAAGAGGAGGAAGAGGAGGCAACACTGGGAACCACCTCTCCCTTCATATCAAAGGAGGAGGGAGATGACTCAGACAGGGAAAACATCAGTATCCTTGAGACAGAGGCCTATTCCAGCCCCTCTAGAGCATCAGATGAGGTATTTGAGGTTTCAGAAAAGTTTGAGGCAGACAACAGTGAAAATGCTTCAGACTTCTTTGAGCAGATGAAACTTGATGAGGCTCAAGAGGAGGAAGAGGAGGAAAAACTGGATACCACCTCTCCTCCAATATCCAAGGAGGAGGGAGATGACTCAGACATGGAAAACATCAGTATCCCTGAGACAGAGGCCTATTCCAGCCCCTCTAGACCATCAGATGAGATACAAGAGGCAGTTTCCTCTGCAAACTCTTCTGAGGTTGCAGAAAAGTTTGAGGCAGACAACAGTGAAACTACTTCAGATTTCAAAGAGCAGATGAAACTTGATGAGGCTCAAGAGGAGGAAGAGGAGGCAACAATGGGAACCACCTCTCCCTTCATATCAAAGGATGAGGGAGATGACTCAGACAGGGAAAACATCAGTATCCTTGAGACAGAGGCCTATTCCAGCCCCTCTAGAGCATCAGAGGAGGTATTTGAGGTTGCAGAAACGTTTGAGGCAGACAACAGCGAAACTGCTTCAGACTTCTTTGAGCAGATGAAACTTGATGAGGCTCAAGAGGAGGAAGAGGAGGCAAAACTGGATAGCACCTCTCCTCCAATATCCAAGGAGGAGGGAGATGACTCAGACAGGGAAAACATCAGTATCCCTGAGACAGAGGCCTATTCCAGCCCCTCTAGAGCATCAGATGAGATACAGGAGGCAGCTTTCCTCTGCAAACTCTTCTGAGGTTGCAGAAAGGTTTGAGGCAGACAGCAGTGAAACTGCTTCAGACTTCTTTGAGCAGATGAAACTTGATGAGGCTCAAGAGGAGGAAGAGGAGGCAAAACTGGATAGCACCTCTCCTCCATTATCCAAGGAGGAGGGAGATGACTCAGACATGGAAAACATCAGTATCCCTGAGACAGAGGCCTATTCCAGCCCCTCTAGACCATCAGATGAGATACAAGGGGCAGTTTCCTCTGCAAACTCTTCTGAGGTTGCAGAAAAGTTTGAGGCAGACAACAGTGAAACTACTTCAGATTTCAAAGAGCAGATGAAACTTGATGAGGCTCAAGAGGAGGAAGAGGAGGCAACAATGGGAACCACCTCTCCCTTCATATCAAAGGATGAGGGAGATGACTCAGACAGGGAAAACATCAGTATCCTTGAGACAGAGGCCTATTCCAGCCCCTCTAGAGCATCAGAGGAGGTATTTGAGGTTGCAGAAACGTTTGAGGCAGACAACAGCGAAACTGCTTCAGACTTCTTTGAGCAGATGAAACTTGATGAGGCTCAAGAGGAGGAAGAGGAGGCAAAACTGGATAGCACCTCTCCTCCAATATCCAAGGAGGAGGGAGATGACTCAGACAGGGAAAACATCAGTATCCCTGAGACAGAGGCCTATTCCAGCCCCTCTAGAGCATCAGATGAGATACAGGAGGCAGTTTCCTCTGCAAACTCTTCTGAGGTTGCAGAAAGGTTTGAGGCAGACAGCAGCGAAACTGCTTCAGACTTCTTTGAGCAGATGAAACTTGATGAGGCTCAAGAGGAGGAAGAGGAGGCAAAACTGGATAGCACCTCTCCTCCATTATCCAAGGAGGAGGGAGATGACTCAGACAGGGAAAACATCAGTATCCCTGAGACAGAGGCCTATTCCAGCCCCTCTAGAGCATCAGATGAGATACAGGAGGCAGTTTCCTCTGCAAACTCTTCTGAGGTTGCAGAAAGGTTTGAGGCAGACAGCAGCGAAACTGCTTCAGACTTCTTTGAGCAGATGAAACTTGATGAGGCTCAAGAGGAGGAAGAGGAGGCAAAACTGGATAGCACCTCTCCCTCCATATCCAAGGAGGAGGGAGATGACTCAGACAGGGAAAACATCAGTATCCCTGAGACAGAGGCCTATTCCAGCCCCTCTAGAGCATCAGATGAGATACAGGAGGCAGTTTCCTCTGCAAACTCTTCTGAGGTTGCAGAAAGGTTTGAGGCAGACAGCAGCGAAACTGCTTCAGACTTCTTTGAGCAGATGAAACTTGATGAGGCTCAAGAGGAGGAAGAGGAGGCAAAACTGGGAACCACCTCTCCCCTCATATCCAAGGAGAAGGGAGATGACTCAGACAGGGTAAGCATCCGTATCCCTGAGACAGAGGCCTATCCCAGCCCCTCTAGAGCATCAGAGGAGGTATTTGAGGTTGCAGAAAAGTTTGAGGCAGACAACAGTGAAACTATGTCAGACTTCCTTGAGCAGATGAAAGTTGATGAGGCTCAAGAGGAGGAAGAGGAGGCAACAATAGGAACCACCTCTCCCCTCATATCAAAGGAGGACAGAGATGACTCAGACAGGGAAAACATCAGTATCCCTGAGACAGAGGCCTATTCCAGCCCCTCTAGAGCATCAGATGAGATACAGGAGGCAGTTTCCTCTGCAAACTCTTCTGAGGTTGCAGGAAAGTTTGAGGCAGACAACAGTGAAACTGCTTCAGATTTCAAAGAGCAGATAATACTTGATGAGGCTCAAGAGGAGGAAGAGAAGGCAACAATGGGAACCACCTCTCCTCCAGGTCCCTCTTCTGCCTTCTGCTATGATGCCTCTGAGAAGACCCCCACTCTAACTTTGAGGAATAGTTCAACATCAGAACCTGGAGAAAATGAGGACATTAGGGAATTAAGTGAAAGAGTGGACGATCAAGATTTGAGGGAAAGCTTGATTAATATGTCTGTAGGTGTGATGAATGCGATCGTGAATGAATTTCCACATAGCTCTTCTTCACAGTCAATCACAACGTTAGTCAATGCTTTCAGAACTTCTAAGAGGGAGAGTAAGAGGAGGAGCAACGCAGACAGCTGTCTCAGTCCGGATGCCAGTGATTCACCCAAATTTACAGCCGATAGTGACGGAGGCAAATGATGTCGTCAACTCTGTCACTTCCACAGACGCACAACACTCATTGGATACAGGATCCTCCACCACAGAGGACCCATCCCTTCTTCTTCTTTTTTATTGTAAAGTGAGGACATTTTTGTAAAGTGAGGACATTTTGGCATTTTTGTCTCTGTCGCACACTCTCTCTCTCTGTTTCACTCACTCTCTGTTTTTGTTTTTTTACTTTTGGAATATGTAAGCTGATTTGATATGTTCTCTTTCTGCATTCATCAAATAAAGGGTTTTTATCAAAAAGCTGCTTCAGACTCTCTGTTTTGTCAGAAAAATAAGTTGCAATAATTTAACGTCCAATGAACAAACTGCTTGTGATTTACATGCTCTGGTTGTCTGTGTGTTTTCTCTGGTGTGAATCAAACAGTCAATATTCTTGTGATTTCAGATGGAGAAGATTCAGCTGCGAGTCTGAAACCTTTAAATCAAATCAAATCAAATCAAATTTTATTTGTATAGCCCATATTCACAAATCACAGTTTGTCTCATAGGGCTTTAACATGGTGTGACATCCTCTGCCCTTAACCCTCAACAGGGTAAAAAGATCGTAGAAATGTTATGGTCAATTGTGTTGAATGCTGCACTAAGATCTAACAGAACAAGGACAGACACAAATCCCTGATCTGAAGCTATTAGAAGGTCATTAGTGACTTTTGCCAAGGCTGTCTCTGTGCTATGATTGGCTCTGAACCCTGACTGAAAGTCTTCATATATATTATTTTCCTGGAGAAACTCACACAGCTGATTGGCTACAACTTTTTCTAGGATTTTAGACAGGAAGGGGAGGTTAGATATTGGTCTGTAATGGGCTAAAACCTCTGGGTCTAGGGTGGGTTTTTTGAGAAGGGGTTTGATTACAGCTATTTTAAAAGACTGTGGTACATATCCTGATGATAATGACAGATTTATTGTGTTCAGTAACATCAATTAGGGGCAGAATTTCTTTAAGTAATTTTGTAGGAATGGGATCTAAGATACAAGTTGTTGGTTTAGAACATGGGATTAGTTTGGTCAGCTGATCAAGGGTGATCAGAGAGAAGCTGTCTAAATAATTGGTAGGATTCTTAGCCGTTTCTGAGATTTCAGTGCCAATTGAGGGCAGGAGATGTTTGATTTGATTTCTAATAGTTAGAATTTTATTATTAAAGAAGGTCATAAAGATATTGCTATTTAGGGATCGAGGAATACTGGGTTCGGTGGAGGTGTGACTCTCTGTCAGCCTGGCTACAGTGCTGAAAAGAAACCTGGGGTTGTTTTTATTCTCTTCTATTAGTTTCGAATAGTAGGCAGCTCTTGCTTTGTGGAGGGCCTTCTTATATGCTTTAACACTACTCTTCCAGTCTAGGAGATGTTCAACACGGTTGCTGGAGCGCCACTTCCTTTCTAATTTTCTTGATAATTGTTTTAACTCATGTGTCTTGGAATTATACCACGGAGCTAATTTATTATGTTTAATATGTTTCTTTTTTAGAGGCGCTATTGAGTCTAGTGTTAATCGTAATGAGTCTACAGAGCTATCGACGAGATGGTCAATCTTAGTGGAGCTAAGGTTTTTAATGAATTTGTTGTTTATATTGACGGATAATATGGGTTTAAATGTAATCGGAATTATTTCCTTAAATTTAGCTACAGCACTATCAGGTAAACATCTAGAAAATGAGTTTATTATTAGTGGCATATATTCTGATAGTGAAAAATCGAAGGTTATTAAATTATGGTCTGATAGAATTGGATTGCGGGGAAGTACTGTAAGATGTTAAATTTTGACACCGTATGATAATATAAGGTCAAGTGTGTTACAACAACAATGAGTAGGTTGGTGTACACACTGACTGAAACCAATTGAGTCTAATATCGAAATAAATGCTACGCTAAGGCTATCTTTATTATTGTCAACATGAATATTAAAGTCACCAACAATAATAATTTTATCGGTCTTTAGGACTAGGTTTGATAAAAACTCAGGGAATTCCGTTAAAAATTCAGTATAAGCCCCAGGAGCATGGTAAACTACAGCAAATATGATTGGCTGTTGGTGTTTCTTAGATTGGCGTGGAAGACTAAGAACAAGACATTCAAATGAGTTGTAGCTTAGTTTAGGTTTAGGATTAATTGATAGACTGGAGTTAAAAATAGCAGCAACTCCACCTCCTCGACCAAAGTCTCTGGGAACGTGTGAATTTACATGACTGGGGGGAGTAGATTCATTTAGACTGACATATTCATCAGGATGCAGCCACGTCTCAGTGAGGGACAATAAATCAATGTTGTGATCTGAGACTAGTTCATTAACTAAAATAGCCTTTGATGATAATGATCTTATGTTTAAAAGACCACATTTAAAAGTCTTTGTTTCCTGAGTTGTTGCAGAGGTTGTGTTAATTTGTATTAGATTTTTGTGTGGAATTCTTCCTCTGTTATTAGGCCTGATGAGATACGTTTGATAAAGTGATTCGAGCACAGAAAAACAAGTTGAGGGAAGAGAACCATCAATCTCTCTGCAGCGAGATTTAAACCGCCGACTCCTCGCACTTTATTTACCCATGTTTCAAACTCTTACAGTACACCGAGGGAACAGATCAATGCAGCTTAGAAACCGATGGAAATGCCACTGCAGGAAACTGGAAACTAGGAAATTGCTCTTCCTCTCGCATCCTGGGCCGCTGGCTGTTCCTCGCTGATTTAGGACCAAGAGATTTCTCAATTGGGTCATATCAGAGCTGATTATTTATCCGGCTACATGATGTGATTCAGCTAATTAGAGCACGTCTCACCACTTCTCTCTTCACCTCCCGCTCTTCCTTGGTCTGTACGTCTCTTCTCTTACATCTTGGTAAATAAAACTGAAACTGTCTCTACGGCTCTGACTAGATGTCAGAGATGAAACGTACGTTATTTTAATATTTTGGGGTAAATTCTCCTGAGTAACGAGAAATCCAACAATGAGATGAACAAATGGTCACGTGGTTTCGCCACATAGCACGAGTTCAGACCATGGAATGTAAATAATGTTGGCCGATGCATTTCCACTTGCTTCTATTGGACAAAAATGGAGCTAAAATATTCTGGATATCGACCAATCACAGTCAGTCTAAGGTGTGAATCATGACAACATGACAACTTTGTTTGAGGTGGTCCATGTCCCATCATGGACCACCTGCTAACATGGAATACATTTATTTGCCGTCTATTATTTCCAACCTGTCATTTAAATTAGTTTTGTATCCAGATCTGATTTTAATCTGATTAAATATACACCTGGTGCGAACATGCATCTGCAACAGGGGGCGATAGAGTCTTTAAAAAAATTATTTAACAAAGACAAAAATGCAACAGAAGCCACAAAGGAATCAAATCCAGATGATGGATTAGTAGAACATAGATTTGGTAGAAAAAGCAGTAAAGCAATACATAGACAGAGTAAAAAGTGTCAGGGGAAATAAAGATGTTTTTCTCTGTGGTTGTTTGTGTTTGTTCCCTCAGAGCAGAGCACGCTTGTTGATGAGATTTACGGTTGTCACAAGCTGATGACAGCGAGTGTGACGGGACAGGCTGTAAAGGATTATTACACCGAGATGAAATCACATCGTCTCACTGAAGTAAAACCATAGAGGATGAAGGTGGAGCAAAACAACTTCCAGAAATCTCTTACAGAAATCTTTACATCCTGCTCGGCCTCGAGAGTTTGGACAGTGATGTTATCTGGAAAATTTTGAAAGGTTGTGGGTCCTGAGAAACATGTGAGGATGTAGTATGTTATTTTTTCCTATCTTTATTCCAGAGCTGTGTTTCAATTCAGAGATCCACGTCTTTTGAAGGCTGCATTTGCAAAGTGAAACTGTGAATGAAATATTTGAATTGAGTAGAAATTGTTATATATAACTAGAAAATTCCTCCTGCCGAGAAATTTCGAATGGGTGCTTTGCTTGCTGCCGGCGCAACAGAGACTCTTTCTTTTTTTTTTTTGGGAAGAGAGAGAGAGAGAGAGAGAGAGAGAGAGAGAGAGAGAGAGAGAGAGAGAGAGAGAGAGAAAGAGAGAGACCCAGAGAGAGAGACTGGCTGGCTGGCTGGCTGGTTTAAGAGAGAGAGAGACAGACTTGATCAGTAGGTGGCGCTATCACTAACACTGCATACACACTCATAGGTCTCTTCATGTCAGGAATCTGATGAAGTGTGTGCAATTTGGGATCGTTTGCTCAAACTTCATTTTCACACTGACCACTAGGTGGCGCTATCACTATTAGTGTGTATGCAGTGATAGTGATAGCCTTGACTTGATCAGGCCCTGACTCTGATCATGTGACAGAATTTTGGGACAGATTGCTCAAACTTCATTTTCACACTGACCACTAGGTGGTGCTGTAACAATGAGTCAATATTGAAGTTTGACGGCAATTGGACGTGTCAGAAAAAATATATATATTTGGCTTCAATGGGATTTGAACTCTCAACTCGTGGATAACTGTGTCCCCCTAACCCAATCACATTGTAGTTCAAAATCATCAGACAAAGAAAAAAACAATGTTAGGGTCCTGCACACACCTGGACTTAACCTCACCACCTCTGAGTCATTGTCTCTCTGCTCTACCCACCACACTACATATAGTGTTGATCAAGACCTTTGAATTAGTTAATATAAAGATCCCACTGTCTCCCTTTCCCCCTTTGGCCCCTTCCTCTGCGTGTGTATCTTCTCTAACAACCGCACCTGTGTGAGTGAGCGAGTGACAGTTTGCACCTCAGGAGTACGTCACGAACAATATGCTCTAATTCAAAATCTATAGCTCCTATCTGTGACAATCACAAGACTTTGACGAACAAGCACATATCTATATTATTGATTAGAGTCAAAAATTGAGGCCGTGCGAGCAATTTAGAAACGTAGTTGTCATTCCAAAAATGTCCTCCAAAATTTAACATTGAATTCAGTGGGGCCGATATTTATCTCCACTCTAGCGCTCTCCTCAAACAAGTGCTTGTTACTCAAAAACTATAAGCCCTATCTGTAAAATGAAAAGATTTTGAGAATCACAAGACTTTAAACAACAACCAGATCTATTTTTTATTGGTGAGAGTTAAAATTAACATGGGACCCAATGGGAGTTGGAGCGGGAAATAATTCCTTGATTTCTCATGGCGGGTATAAGCACAGGTCCGAGAGATTTGAGAGTGACATGACTGTGAAGGAAACACCTTCACCATCTATTTTATCTAAAAATCAAGTCTGAGAACCTCCGTTTTGGGGATTTGAGAGCAGTTGTAGTGAAGGCGAAAGGGCCTAAACACAGTCATTTCGGCTCTTTTGATAACCGTTGGACGAAATTCTTATAAAAGTCATAGCGCACCATTCGACATAGGTCAAACTGCTCAGCCTCCACACCTGGCTCGAATCCGCTAAGCAGGTGTCACAACTTGGGCTTTGTGGACAATTTTAACTTGTACGATCTCTTTTCAAAAAGGACGGGATCCACCCCAACAAGCGGGGTAGCAACATGTTATTGGCAAACCTTCAGCACACAGTGCAATCCTACACACATGACTGACTGTTTACCCACACACCCCCGGATACATCTTCCCACCTTCTTCAATGGTCCCACCTCACCACACTGGCTCCCATGAGAGCTTCCCCCAGAGGTCCCTCCTGTTATTTACACCCTCATCAGACCACATTCACCTTTCTGTCACAACCAGTCACACCCCTCCCTCTTCCTTAACACTGCCACCTCAGAGCACTTTTCCCCACAATCACTCCCCCTACTGGCCCCACCTGTCATTAACCACCTCAGCTGAAGTCCTTCCCATTCGGATAATTATGACAGACAGGCGACCCTGACCATACTGCACTTCCAAAACCACAACCATAAACAACCTCACTTACATCTGACCCAGTCATGTTCATAGCAATTCCCGGTGCAAGATTATTATCTACAGCTCCACTTCTGTCAACTCATCCTGTCTTTCTGGACCCAGCACCGGCTATTTTGGTCAGCTGATCAAGGGTGATCAGAGAGAAGCTGTCTAATTAATTGGTAGGATTATCAGCTGTTTCTGAGATTTCTATTCTTGATAGGGTATTAGTGCCAATTGAGGGCAGGAGATGGTTGATTTATTTCTAACAGTTAGAATTTTATCATTAACCCTCGTGTTGTTCCTGGGTCGGATTGACCCAGAGTGTGGGTGTGTCTCCTGGGGGGTCATTTAGACCCCCAAAGAGGGCGCTGTGGTGCTCTGTGGGGTCATTTAGACCCACACCTGATTCCAATTGTAATCTAGGGGGGGTACATTAGACCCTCAAAGAAGCCGGTGTGTCATTCTCCATGTGCCCCCCTCCCGGACCATGGCACGATGTCATGTCAGGAGCATTTCACCAGAGAACAGGTTCTCCAACAGCTATTCTCCCAGCAACCATCCTCTGAACCCGAAATCACAATTTGTCTCATAGGGCTTTAACATGGTGTGACATCCTCTGCCCTTAACCCTCAACAAGAGTAAGGAAAAACTACAAAAAACCCTTTTAACAGGGTAAAAAGAACGTAGAAACCTCAGAGAGAGCCACATGTGAGGGATCCCTCTCTCAGGACGGACAGAAGTGCAATAGATGTCAAGTGTGAAGGGAAACATCATCAAGGTTTTAGCAGTATTGATAGGGGTCAGTGAATTGGTGGATTAATGTCAATAAGGGTCAAGTATCTGAGAAATACTATGTGTCAAGCAGTCTTTCTGCAATCATAGTCTATGGTCAGCAGCCAGCAAGATCATGATCCACCATCAAGATCGGATGCCACTAAAGTCCACAGTCATTGTTCATTGTCGCCATTAGGATCCATCATCAGCTGCCACCTCGTGGTCCACCACCATTTTCCGATGCCGAAACGATAAAGGATCCGCCTTTATTGTCACGATCAGCCAGCACGATACAGAATCCGCCATACTGGATCCACCATTACGATCTCTGATACGCAATCCACAGATCCTAATCCATGATGTGGCCACAGCTGCGGCCCTGGATCTGCGGACAATAAGGCAAAGGGACTCCGGGGAAGAAGTCAAGTCAGTAACATGTATTGATGAGACATGAATTACTTTGATATATGAATTACTTTGATATATGAATTACTTTGATATATGAATTACTTTGATATATGAATTACTTTGATATATGAATTACTTTGATCTTGTCCATTACTTTGATCTTGTCTAAAAGACCTGTTATTGGTTGGGTGTGAATGCAGGAGCTGCATACAGCTTCTCTATTTGTCTGGCATGTAGCCACAATTTCGTCCATGTTTTCTAACACATCACAACCACAGCAACATGTAGATGTGTGTCACTTACTCTGTACAAGTTACTTTGACTGTTGAAATGGCAAGGTTTACCATTGTGGAATGCCTTGAAAACAGAGGAACAGCTACACTCTTTGCTGCGTCGCCATCACGCTATCAGGCTCCAGCAGTAAGTCGTTAAAGACTCTTCAGCTTGTCCAAAATGCTGCAGCACGTGTCCTGACAAGAAACAAGAAAAGGGACCACATTTCTCCAGTATTAGCTTCACTACACTGGCTTCCGGTTAAATTTAGAATAGAATTTAAAATTCTCCTCCTCACCTTCAAGGCCCTTAATAATATGGCACCATTATACCTTAAAGAGCTGATAGTACCTTATCAACCCACTAGAGCACTGCGCTCCCAGAATTCAGGCTTACTTGTCGTCCCTAAAGTCTCTAAAAGTACAGTAGGAGCCAGAGCTCTCAGCTATCAAGCTCCTCTCCTGTGGAATCATCTCCCACTTTCAGTTTGGGAGGCAGACACCATCTGTGCGTTTAAGAGTAGACTTAAAACCTTCCTTTATGATAAAGCTTATAGTTAGAGCCGGTCCAGGCTTTTCTTAGACCTGCTCTTAGTTATGCTGCTATAGGTCTTGAAGGTCGGGGGACACAGGACACACAGAGTTTCTCTTCCCAGAACTCTGACCACATTTAACATGAGAATACAACAATAAAAAGAGGGATTAGGGTGAGAGGGGTGTTCTGGGGAAGTGGCAATAGAGTGGCAAGAAAAGCACAGATTACTAACGAGGCAAAAAACAAACAAGCAAGATCAAACATTCCAAGTAAAAAATTCACAAGAGCACGAGAGCACTGTACCGATTATTGGATGAAACAATTTAGATCTGGGGTTTACGCATGGACTTGATAAGGTAAATGGGATGCAGGTGAGTCCACCAAAACACACAGACAACACATAGAGACAAAGGAGGGGACAGGAAAATACTGAGGCCTTGCGAACCGTGAGATTGAGTTTAAAATGAAAACTGACAATATATTATGAAAATATTGTTGCATTATACTTTTGTTGATCTGACAGTCAGTTATAGACTACACACATATGTTGATACGACTTATATTTTTGTGTATATTGCACTGAATCATTATGCTTTCATGTTTTAGACAGTTACTTGTTGAATTGATGAAAGCAACATGGTTCATATACAACCATTTACAAATATATGATTAATCTTATGACCACGCTTCTTGAATTTCAGTGAACTGTTATTTTAACTTGTACTTCTTTAAAAAGAACCCCCAAACCATTGTTCACCTTGATTTCCAGGGTTTATTTATATTGATTTGTATTGATTTATATTGCAAAAACTCAAAAGATTTTTTTTCAATTTATGTTTTATTTAATGGGAAAATAGGGTATAAGCCACTTTAATACCCTGGCTCTTCTCTTTTAGTTTTATCAAGTATCAAGAGTTTAAGGCTATATACAAGCTGTTCTTGGGTGTATTCATATTTCAAAGAACTAATGTCCACTAGTTGTCAACATATTATATATCCCACATGAAACTGATGTCAAACAGGACTGCGAGATGCTGTGAAACCAAACCTCAGTCAAAAGATGAGTACAGAGTGCTAACATTTAAAAGTATAATAATAATATATAAAATAGCCATACGTTCTGGACATTACCACGCAGATGATCTTTCCTTTAAACATTTATATTTGTAGATAAACCAGTTAAATGTTTATTTTGGCCTTTGCTGCAGACGAAACGTGTGTGCTTTTATTCTTTAAAGTAAAATCACTTGTCTTCCGGTACCATCTGAACTAATTGCGTTTAACTTACATAGTTTACATCACTTGATTCGCCACATTCTCTCTCTCTCTCTCTCTCTCTCTCTCTCTCTCTCTCTCTCACTACACACACACACACACACACACACACACACACACATTCCACCAGTGACTCTCTATCGACAGTGCCTCTCTTCCAGGAACGGACGTGCATTTGGATGTAGATGCCGGTGGCCCCCGTCAAGAGATGATGAGGATCCGCTACTGGTAAGACGAGCATAAGACTGCGACCTGGTAGATTCAGGTTCAGCGCGTGACAGGCAACGCTTATCAAGACCGCTACCTTTCTGCCTATGGCTCACACCGGGAAGGAGGTGTATATTAGAATGTTGTACAGTGTGCTGCACACTGGCGGTGCTCTCAGCTGAATTGCCGTTAACGGACGCTCCAGCGGTTGCAGCCCAGTGAGACGCTGCTGTCGCCCGTTCCATCTTTGCCAGTTTCATATAGCCTCGCTATTTTTTTCAAATGTAATGTCATACAATGCCTCATACGACATGGCGAAGTCTGAGCTCACTCTCATTGCGCCGTTCATTAAAATACAAATCAAAGTTTGGATGGATGAACGCTGAGACATATGTGTATAGCGGAACCAACGGGGCTTCTCGTCTTCAACACTCGCCCAAGATACTCGTTTGTGACCATAGCTTTGAGGTGTGATAAATGTGATGAGGTATGTCCAGGGCTCGCCGCCACACGGGAGTACCACAGCTGGATGAAGGAAACACAAACATACACAACTGCTGCACACAACTGTCGATCATTTCTCAGCCAGAGAATGAGAATGAGTCTCTCAGCATGAGACGTGGAAGGTTTGCATGGTGTCCTCGGTCATCGATGCTGCGTGGCGCAGTCATGTCTGCAGGGATGTGGGCGCTAATTTTTCGCCTCAATGAGAAGTTGTGCGGCCCAGAACAGCTCATGTCAGTTGTGGCCCATGGCTGAGGATGAGAGGACACGTAGACCCCGCGTGTTTCTAATTCCAGACCAAATGGCGATAGAAGGAGTGTGGGCAGAGCCCCATCAGTGATTCACCTATAAAGCCCCATACCTTTTGTGTCTACATTCAACATAACATAATATTGTATTATCATCCTAATATGTCTTTCTGTATGAAATAATTAGTCACAGACAAAGCTAAATCCTGTTTGGGTTTGTGGTCAATGAAGTCAAATTATTTTTCATTAATATTTATAAAACAGCGATAGCACAGATACCATGGAAATTGGCATAGTGAGGTTTGTATTGTTAAAGATAGGGTGGGTAATCCTGGTAAAGCTAGCAAGAGCAGGCTACACTTTGAATATCTGTAGCCAGTAAATCTCACCCCCTCCCATTCCACTTTTCTCACTTAGTTTTGCAGAGGAAGTTGTAGCGGAACTCAGACATTTGGTTGCTCTTTCTTTGCCATTTTTCTGAGACTCGCAAGCTAACATCTGTTGTGTAAAGGGCATTGAGGGGTCATCAAGTCTAGAAAAGCACTATCTAAAAACAAACCATAGATGAAGTGAGCCATTTTACCCATAGTTGCTTCCTGTTATTTCATTTCATTCAACAGTTAAATCAATCAATCAATCAATCAGATGAAAATAATTGTTTTGGCTGAATTTACCTTTTAATAAGTTTTGCCCACTAGTTATTCTTTAAGGATTGCTTGTGCTGTGCCCGTTCTAAACATATTTGTTTGGAGTGGGCTGCTTGGGCTATGGAAATGCCCCAGTCTACTTCAGAATTAATCCTTGTCACTTGTGAGTCCTCCTCAAACAGTTCTACAATATAGTAGGTCTGTAACGATTATCGAACCAAAACCGCGACATGTCTCCCTGCCCAACCCCAGACGCTGCCACAACAGCAGGTGCAGCCTGTTTGCATGTGTGTTCTTATGTGTGTCCAATCACAGTCCAATATAATCACAACCCTGCGTAATCTGAACAATCACACAGAAGTGACCAGTAGCTTCCGACTGGTTTGTGGTCACAGACAGTCATCTGTTTTATGTTTACAAAAGTGCGTTGTAAAGTCTGCATGTTGTCACTGCTCTGGTGCAGACGCCTCGTCTCAGAAGTCTGGATCGTTTATTCCCTACAGTTTCCCATGGAGCTTCTGGCTGGTTTATATGCCACTGAGTGACCGACTTGACCATCGATGGACCATCGATGGTACCATGAATGCCCTGTACATGTTGAATATTGGAACGTTGTTGTTATCGAAGCGACATGGATGCTTCTCTTTCTGTTTACTTTCCTGAACAAACTATTTTTTGGGCATCTGTATTTTGTATCTGTTTCTGTTTGAACTGGATTGAACTGAATTGTGGGGAGACTGAAACAGACTTTATATATTTGACGGATTGAACTGATGTTGAGACTGGGAGACGCACACACACACACCCTCTTTACTATTCTTTGGTTAGTTTTGTTTATTTAGTTTTATGAGAAATTTAGTTCTTTAGTGTTCTTGTCTTTACTGTTCCAAATTTTGGTGTTTAAATAAAACCCACAGTTTATGTGATTGAACAGTATGTTTAACACATGTACCTAACATGATTCAACTGTGCTGAGTTCCATTGGCTTGCCTGGTTTTGGCACACTTATCCTTTTCCTTATAATAAATCAAACACAACACTTTGGTGAATTAATGTTTTCATTGTCATTGAATTTGATGTCATGAGACAGTATTTACTCAAATATCTTGATTGTCAATGATTGATTACATTAAAACTAAAATGTAAAAGGCCTGTGATTCACATGTCAATGTGTTCTTGTATGTTTACAATACTGTGCATGTTATTGTTACTTTATATTAGATCAATAATTTACATTTAAACAAAAAATGAAACACAGTTGTGGATCAAGGTAAACATGATCTTAACCCTCAAAATATGAATCTCCAGTGCTTCAACTTAAGTGAGTAGAAATTACAGTAGAAATTGTTACGTTCAACGGAGATTTGGACCCATAATGCCGCACAGACCAGCGGTAGAGTGGCAGCGAGGGATCCAGTCAACTAAGTAGCTGGCCTCAAGGGCAGCCCATGACAACCTGAAAGAAAATAGATTTATCTGGTAGGGAGGAGAGACATACCAACATCACCATTCACCATGGTTTTAGAGGCTATTGTACTTTTCCACAAGGGAAATGTTCAGTGGAAATCAATCAATCAATCAATCAATCAAATTTTTTTTTTATAGCTCATAGTCACAAATCACAATTTGTCTCATAGGGCTTTAACAAGGTGTGACATCCTCTGCCCTTAACCCTCAACAAGAGTAAGAAAAAACAAAACAAAAACCCTTTTAACAGGGTAAAAAGAACATAGAAACCTCAGAGAGAGCCACATGTGAGGGATCCCTCTCTCAGGACGGACAGAAGTGCAATACATGTCAAGT
The DNA here is from genome assembly GCA_026259375.1 of Verasper variegatus. Classification (NCBI taxonomy): domain Eukaryota; kingdom Metazoa; phylum Chordata; class Actinopteri; order Pleuronectiformes; family Pleuronectidae; genus Verasper; species Verasper variegatus. The sequence continues at coordinate 21,762,091 of CM048053.1, read as the reverse complement.
GTAAAGGAGAACATCAGAAAGATAAGGGTATTTGCAGCATTGATTAGAATAAACACTGTAGCATAATGGAAGGTCAATGAATTGATGGATTATTGTCAGCAATGGTCAAGTATCTGAGGAGAAATATTGTATATCAAGCAGTCTTGTTGTAATCATAGTTCATGGTCAGCAGCCACCACGATCATGATCCACCATCAAGATCGGATGCCACTATAGTCCACAGTCATTGTTCACTGTCGCCATTAGGATCCATCATCAGCTGCCACCTCAATCATGGTCCACCACCATTATCAGATGCCAACACGATACAGGATCTGCCATTATTATCACAATCAGCCAGCTAGATACAGGATCCGCCATACTGGATCCACCATTACGATCACGATCTCTGATATGCGATCCACCATCATAATCCACGATGTGGCCCCAGCTGCGGCCCTGGATCTGCAGATGATAAGGCAAAGGGACTCCGGGGAAGAAGTCATGTGTCATGTGTCCCCCAACATTCTAGACCTATAGCAGCATAACTAAGAGCAGGTCTAAGACAAACCTGGACCAGCTCTAACTATAAGCTTTATCAAAAAGGAAGGTTTTAAGCCTACTCTTAAACGTACAGATGGTGTCTGCCTCCCGAAAGTGGGAGATGATTCCACAGGAGCGAAACCTCAGGGTAAGCCTGAATTCTGGGAGCGCAGTGCTCTAGTGGGTTGATATGGTACTATCAACTCTTTGAGGTATAATGGTGCCATATTATTAAGGGCCTTGAAGGCGAGGAGGAGAATTTTAAATTCTATTCTAGATTTAACCGGAAGCCAGTATAGTGAAGCTAATACTGGAGAAATGTGGTCTCTTTTCCTGGTTCTTGTCAGGACACGTGCTGCAGCATTTTGGACAAGCTGCAGGGTCTTTAACGACTTACTGCTGGAGCCTGATAATAAGGAATTACAATAATCAAGTCTGGATGTAACAAAGGCGTTGACTAGTTATTCTGCATCTTTTTGAGAAAGGACATTTCTGATTTTTGAGATGTTACGCGAGTGAAAGAAGGAGGTCCTAGAAATTTGTTTTAAGTGAGAATTAAAGGACAAATCGGGATCAAAGATCACTCCCAAGTTCCTGACCTGTTTCATTGGAAGCAAGGGCAATGTTGTCTAGAGCAGCTATATCATTAGATAATGTATCGGCCTTCAAAGTTCTTGTTTGAATATTTGCTACTACCACCAAGATCTGCACCCATGGTGGCTTCGCAGGCCCTAGGCTTCCGTGCGCTCCTACTCGTCGCGGCGTAGTCCTCGCAGCTCCCGTTGCCGGCGATGGCCGGGTATGGGCCCATGAGCTCATGTTGGTACTTTCACAGCTCTTGATTTTGATGTGCTGTCTAAACAACACATCTTATGTAACCACAATATAAGTGGCTTGACACTCAAAATATGACCTGACAAGTTGTGCTCCAATATGAGCAATAAGAATAGCTGAAAGATTTAAGACAAATTATCCAGGCATTTTTCCCCCACCTTTTTATTAATTTTCTATCAGGGACTGAACAATAAATTCTTAATAGTCACAAACTGAAAGTGTTCAGTGTTTCCGCTGGAGCCCACCCCCCATTAATTTTGATACGCTTCACATTGATTTGACATTCATTAACTACCACTTCAATCAAGCCATTCACAGAAAAATGTTGAGTAATGTTAAAATGTATTCCTTACTTGTCCTTAATCTCTCTTGTACTGAAGAAAGACCGTGGCTGCTGTTGGTGTTTTGCAAATTCCAACTTTTTTGCTGTTGAACGAAGTTTCCAAAAATGTACTATTTAATTTGTATACCTAGTTAGAATAGGTTGAAGCTCAGCCAAACACCCATGACAACTACCAGCACCATTAATTAAACATGCTCACATCTTTGGTGAACAGTGACCTGAACGGATCAGTAGACTGAACGATGCTAAGTATTATGCCACCAAATGATGAAGCATCCATAACTAGGAACACATAATTTTTCTGAATTGTTCCCTGGAAGGGAAGCAAATAAGTAACCGATCAGTCTTCCTGATGGCCTGTTTACTTGATCCGCTTCACCAAGGCCCTGACAGGGCAAAGCACCAACTGCCTGCTTGACTGCCTTGTCTCCTTCAGAAGTGGAGAGTGACTGCAGTTCACCCGACTGTGACAGGAGGAACAGAACCTTAGGCAGGAATACTGGACTGGGGCGGAGGACTACACTTGATCCATCCAATGAGAACCTGCAACAGTCTTGGAGCTCTCTTAAACTCCTGGCAGAAGATATGGCTAATACAAGTGCAGGTTTGGACCTATAGCAGCATAACGAAGAGCTATCCAAGACAGATCAGAACAAGCTAACTGTATGCTTTATCAGAAAGGAAGGTTTTAAGCCTACTCTTAAACGTAGAGAGGGTGTCTGCCTCCCGAACTGAAAGTGGGAGATGATTCCACAGGAGAGGAGCTTCATAGCTGAGGGCTCTGGCTCCCCCTCTACTTTTAGAAACTTTAGGGATGACAAGTAAGCCTGAATTCTGGGAGCGCAGTGCACATATATATTACAATATGTGATTTCAATGTGTATTTGTGTTAATGAAGGATGTGAGTATTGAACTCTGTGAGATCCTGCCTGACAGTGGAGACTTACGATGGATTTCAAACCCTTAAAAAGTTATTTGATCATTTACAATTTACACATCAATATGTGTGCCAGACTTCCAGGAATACATTTTTGTAAGCCAATAAGAAAGTTATATTTATTTTATTTATAAGTTTTGAGTTGGAGTTTACTGTGGTAATTCGGTTGCATGTCCTTCCTAGTGTGTGTGAGGTTCCTCTCACAGTCTGCAGACCTGCATGTGACTGAAGGTGGTGTTTCCCAGTTGGCAGTACATAATGTAAAACATTGTGTGTAGCATCTTTAATACTGTTACAGTTCCATATAAACCCCTTGCTATGTCACCTTTACTTGGTTTCAATGAATCAAAAACCCAGGCATTTTGCCACCCTGTGTGATTTTAGATAGCAAATCCATCTTTGGGAATAAGATGCATCTGTCCTGCTATGAAGTCTCTTCCCTTTTAACAGACAGGTGTAAAAATGTTGAATATTTAAAACAGAATCAAAGATATTGTTTTGAATATTAATACTGCTCTTATATGAAACTTCTTACTCGTCACAGTGAAAGTATGACTAATGAAAGTGACATCGCTGATATCTGTTAAGTTAATTGTGGATAATCACACTTAACACACTAAATGTTGAAACTACTTGTCCTGCTGAATGTGCCTGATACAGAGATCTGTCTGTGACTCACAGCAGACCAGCTGTACTGAGCTGAATTCATGTCAATAATACTTAGCGATGCAACATCTTCAGCAGGTTGTATTTGTGCTTTAGGACATTACTGCTGTGAAACAATCAGGAAATTACATTTAGTATCTTTGTGTCACTGCTTTGTTCGGCGCTCCCTCTCTTCTTTCAGCCTTTAGGTCTCTCGACCACCGCTGCTGTCTCTCTCTCTCTTCATTGAGTCTGGGAAGCCACAGTTGTTAAAAGTGTGGAAACATTTTATGTTAAAACCTCAAAGAAAAGCTGTGTAAAGCTGATTTCACATGAAACAGCAGCACAACATCACTGCAGTATGAACCATAAGTTGTTAACCATCAGTAAACTGAAAGAAGAAGATGAGGAAGCAGAAGCATGCAACATGTTTTCATGTCTTCTTGGAAGACTTGTTCTCACACTTTTATCGACCTGTCTCCATTGCATCATTATTATTGGTGATGTTCTTTTACTCACCTATACCCAACACTTTACCATGCTGTACTTTACTTTACATACACTTTATTTAAACAACAAGATTAGATAACTACATTTACAAACTTAAGAAGTAAGTGGGAGGTGGAGTAAATCGAAATGTCAGGCCAAGCTTTAAGTTCCCAAAAATATACAACACCCTAAAAGTTAAAAGAAATCATACCATATCACTTTCAGTGGTGGAATTGACAGACAGCCGATTTGTGTTGGTGCAGCTGCTGAATAATTGGTAGTGCTGTTTTTAGCTGTGCATACAATTTGGTTTTGGGTCATTAATTAAACTACACATAAAATGTTTGACACTCCACAAGATCACTCAGTACTGATGATCATGTAGAACTCACAGAATGTCACAGGATTATCAAGCCGTTCTGCAGGATTTGGGCAGCACTGATAGCTGCCATAGAATAACCAAGCCCACAGGTGTAGATATTTGTGCTACATTAACAGGAAATTGTTCTTTCTGCTCAAAATAGAAGCAATGTGTGATGAAAATTGTCAGTTCCTGAACATATTTAGTGTTTACCCAGGGTCACTCCTTGATTGCAAAGTTCTAAAAAATAATAGCCCTTTGTATTTCATTAGACTGACTGAAGGATGTTGTAATTTAGGGCAAGGTTAAGCTCCTTAATTGGCCTTTTACTTTTTACTGCGCAAAAACTAACAGTGTAGTTGTTGTCAACTCAAGTTAATGTCACTTCACCTGGTAAACTGTGTCCATCATTGTATCCGCTCTGATACGGTTTGTGCAAGAGTCAAGTCGTGTGTCAGCATTTGTGTGTGTGTGTGTGTGTGTGTGTGCAGCCGCCTCAGGAGGAGACAGAGAATCAGAGCAAACAGGGAATGGGTCAAAATGAGGCAGTATGTAATTTTGCTCCCTCTGGTCCACGTGTGTAAAAACTGAGTGAGGATTCTGGATGCATGAACGGTGCATGTGTGTCGTGGAATGTCTTTCTCTTCATTTTAGCCCATTGTTGTGCTACTCTTCTCTTGGGTCTTGCCCATTATTCTCAGCCTACTGTACAGTGAAGAAATTATTTCCGGGAAAAGGACATTTCAGTTTGATCTTGGTGAAGCTAAAATATCTTAAATTGAGCTAGTTGAGTTAAGATTTGCGTAACCACCAATACCCAGCTTATAATTTTCTGTAGTATAGCTTTGAGGCTCTTCTCCATTGGCCATTAGCCACAGAGGTGGCTGCTTGGTGTGTAGACGCACACCAACAGTTGGTACTTAATTGTCTACAAATAAGCAGTTTCTAGTTCCTGTATTTCAGATTTGTTAAGAATCTGAGATTTGTCCCACAGCTATTGATGGGAAAGGACACCCAGGGGCCCGATTAAGATTCCTTTTTTTCTCTGGTGGAAACCTGATGAAATTGTTGCCTGGAAACAGGCTCAACAGAAATGTGCAGCTTGAGTGGCAGACGTGTTCAGCCTATACTCGGTGTGATAAAAGGATCAGACAGCTATTGCACTTCAAACTGCTGACAGTTAGCAAGCTACACCACACAGAGCTTATTTAAATATTAAAGCCATGCTTTGCTTTTGAAAAACATAGCATTGGTTTTCTTAAGCTTTTAGTCACTGCAGTGGAACAATTTGACTCACAACCTGAAACATGAGGCCTTTCTTAGTAAAAGCACAACATTTTGAACTAGTCCTGTGCACTGGCATACATCTCATTGCACAGTATGGATTTTGAACGTATTATAAATGTGGAAACAGCTGTAATGTTCTAATAGGCAGCATATATATTTGTCACCGGGAAAAGTATGCAAAGGGTATTGAAAGTGGATTCCTATTATGTGTATGCCTTTTACTAATATAGTTATAACTTCATATCATAACATTTCTTTATCTTCAACAGAGTTAAATAGCTCATTTTAACTTGTCCAGGACTACTATTTTCATTTTCTGCTGATTATTTCTTTGGCTGATTAACAGAGTCCAAAGTGAAGTGCGATTTTGAAGCTCATAGTGGCCATTTTTCAGTCGCCATCTTGCCGGTGCCTAACTCCTCTTAGTTCCTGGCTAATCCAAAAATGGTCAAAGGCGTGGAGTATGATTCAAACGATTCATACGATTCGTGTGTTTTATGTCCCCTCAATGAAATGTTTTTTAAAAGTTCATCTACAATAACGTCTGATTTATTTTATATTTTATATTTGCAAAACTTGAATACTGACGGAATATATTCGATTTCACTTTGAAAGGAGAAGCAACTCATACAATACAGATACAACATTAAATTAGATACAATGCAGTGTTGGGGGGGACAAACAAACTGAAGCCAGACTCAACAAAAAAACAACACAACACACAGTATACCAATTCTGTAGCCTTCATCAAGCTACTGAGCAATGCTAAGCCTGCTGAAAAAATTTAGCCTTGTTGTGTTGTCTAAATGACTGTTGCTACTTTCATGCCACTTGCTTTTTTCAAAGTGTTATGTCTCGCACACTGTCATTCATTGTATTTCCGTGCCAACACTTTGAAACAGCAAACAGGGGAAGCAATAAAAAGACATACTTACCCCATATCTGGTTAGCCAACTTTCTCATAACAATCACTTGCTGCTAAATCTGTAAATTGGGTTGATCCGGACCAAGCTCCTTTGTGTCCTCTTTCTTTCTTGTTGGGTAGTTTTTGTAAAGAAGCAGTTCCACTCTAAGTCACAACATCATTGCTGGTCAGCTCGCAGCGGAAGTAAATCAGTGACGATATAACAAATATACTCGATGTATCACGGCTTGTACCACTGCGATGTATAAAATGACTATATCGTGACCATTGAGTATTGTCACATGAATGCTTTATGCTGTCAGCATGAAATTTTCTTTAAAGGAGGATTCACCATTCTGTTTGATCTGAACATTAACTGAAGATTCTGACTTGTAACTACAGGATATTCAACACCGCACTGTTTGCATAAATACATGGATGAGTAGGTGTACAGTCATCCTCAATAACAGTACTCTGTAAGAGTATGTTAAAATACTGTGCAGCATGCTTTACACTTAGGTGACGTTGATCAGACAGAGGACTTTAGATCACACAACAGTTCTAATGAAAATTAATATTTCATTGATGTAACTTCTGTAACTTTGTGTCTTTGTCTGTTTGTATGTGTCCATATGTGTGCTCATTGTCTTGTCCTAGGCGACTGATGTGAGGCCAGCTACACAGAGATGTCAATCAATTGACAACTCTTTGGCAATGGGGATTTAAAGGAGGTAAGTAAAGATGGACTTAATCACACTATTAATATCTTGTACTTCACTACCTTTTAATTCAATTATGCTACTTTCACAAAGATTTTAGTTAATTCATACAAAATACACTTCAAAATTACCTGCATTTCACTTTCTGTTTAGAAATCAGATAGAAAGACAAATCAACTTTGTGAGCTCTCCAGCAGCCTGTACCAGAAGAGGTACTTGGAGTAGCAGCTTGGAGTAGTACAGTTAGCTTTACTATTAGCAACATTTGTCAGCCTTGATGGGGTTTTTATGCTTTCATTTTTAACAGAACATTTTTAATCAGACCCATCCAACAAAAGTTTGCTTGCTGCAGTTAATAGGTTGTCTTCAGTCCTCTATTATAAAAATATCTCACAGTATGACAGTAACATCCATTGGAGATCCTTGACAGTAGATGGTCAGCTAGAGTGTTGACTCAAGCCATGGGTCTGCTGTGAGGTCAAGCCAGACTTATGATGGATGAACTCCAAAAACAGCCTAATCAATTAGGGATCTAAAGAAGTTTGAAAGATAGGAAGATAGGCACTAAAGATATGATTCACGCTTCTTTTGCAGTCAGCTGGTCATTTTGGTCCCCACCTCCTCAACACATCCCACCACTGAGCTGTTCCCCTCTGTCTGTGTCTATTGTGGGCTTCTTAGGCAGGCACAAAGACAGGATTACATTTCTGAATATAAGAGAGCAGGTTTTCAGCTCTGTGCAGACTAGTAGCATGTACCGAGATAGAGAGAGCAAGACAAGGAGAAGCAGGTTAAGGGATAGTCCACTGAAAAATTAAAATGCTCATTATCTGCTCACCACAATGCCGATAGAGGGGTGAGTGAAGTGTCTGAGTCTACAAAACACTTTTGGAGTTTCAGGGGTAAACAGTGTTGCAGCCAAATCCAATACAATTGAAGTAAATGATAACCAAATGTAAAAAAAACAACAGAAAAAAAACATAAAATGCCTCCATACTGCTCCTATGGTGTCATCCAAGTGTCCGTAAGCCCCGGCATTCAAATTAGAGTCAAAACGGTGTCATTTACACCATGTTTTTAGCATAAATGTCCTCCTTTATCCTCCTCTGGAGCCTTGTTCATGTTCGCACTCACACACCACAAACTGCACACAAGCTCTCGCCCAAGGGTGTGCAGTAGCATCGCTACTTCTGGTAGCATCGCTACCTCTGGATGAATTAATTAAAATGTTTCTGTGAACTATCCCTTTAAGCCCACTCTCTTCTCTTCTCTTCTCTTCTCTTCTCTGGAAAAGCTCTGTTGAATCATAACAGTTGTAAATACCCAGTTGGGGGTGGTCATATGGATAGAATGATGACAGAAAGGGAAAGATAAGGAAGGATGGCAAAGGAGTGGTTGATAGCCTCGAGCATTACTTAGGCTCCCGCTCTATGGAATTTAAGTGGCTATTTTGATTCTTCATAAAATCTCTAAAGCTTGAAGAAATCGTCATGATTTTCTTCATTACAGAATTAAAATTAACGAAAAATACACATGTCAAGGAATTAACTGTTCATAGCAAGTGGTTCTCACTGCACGAAAAAACTGATTTATGCCCCTGTAAACACCTGCAAAGGTCCTTAATTCCCGGTAGTAAAGGGCTGTTTAAAGCCTGTGAAGTCCATGTTCGCCTGTGACATAAATTGTCAACAACAAACCTCTGGTAGCGGGGTCGTGAGGGGTGGTGGGAGGTGTAATCTAATTAGCATATGAATCGCAGTGAAACCCCTGGCGAGAACTTATCTCACTTCACCATTTGATGAAACCACAGACCTTTGAAACAAAGTGATTGGCTTTTGATCTGTTGCTATTGGTCACCCTGGACCATTATAATAGACTTGGGTAAAGCCCTCCCAAAGGAAAAGATAGCCAATTTATTGATTAAGTCTCATGAAAATACTAACTACAAATTTGGAACTCTGATTAACAATTAAATTAATAACTATAACCAAAATTACCATATAGATAGTTAGCAAAGTTGAAAGATATGGAGTTCTTGACAGTGTAGAGGTTGGCAAAATTCACTATTGTGCAACATTAATGAAGACAACATTTGTTAAAGAAAAACATTTATTATGAAGATAATAAAGTAGAAAAACACAAATTACTAAAGGTGTACTTACTATATAAATATGTGTATGTGAAACTTATACGGTTCTTATTCACCTAAAGCAAAATATAAATACAATTTTTACCCAAAATAAAGGGCTAACTAAAAATAAATATGCCATCACAGAATGCAACCAAATGAAAACAATTCAGGCCTATGCAGAAAAGGCAATAACAAGGTGTTAGGCCTACAGGTTTTTGGCAAGAAACACCAGCCTGTCGACATTTTCTGGCTTGAGAGATGAGCAAAGGCAGGTCACTTCATTTCCCCCAGTGCTAAAGACCCTCTCTGAGGGGGAACTTGTGGCCGGAATGCACAAGTACTTTTTTGCCAGCTTTGAGAGTCGTGGGTAGAGTCTCTGGTGTTCCCTCCACCAGTCCAGCGGGTCCTCCTCACTGTCAAGGTTGGCACACTGTATGTAAGACTGTAGCTCAGAGGCTACAGCTTGTTGTTCCTGGTGGGGAGAGGATCTTGGTGTGGTTCCCTCAGCGGTCTTGAAGAATCTCCCCAAGGTCTTCTTTTTCTTTGAAGTGCTGGGTGCATCCTCCGCAGCCTCAACGTGGGGATCAGTTGGGCCCATCTCCTTGAAAAGAGTATGGTAAAATATGAATGCCAAATGATTGGATTGGTCCGTAGGTATCTCAGCTTGAACCGTGGATCAAGAGCAGAGGCCATGTCAAGCAGTTCTTGTGTCCCAGGATCCTTGTATTTTTCATCCAGGTAGCTCAGGATTTTGGTCTTGATGGTGGTTGTTAGGCCTGGATCATCATCGTTCACTTTCAGGATAGAAGAGCTGAAAAGGTGGAGGACTGGCTTGACAAAGGAAACACTGACATACTTCTCACTGGAAAGCGCATTGCCGTCATTGCCTGCCTTGATCCCCACCTTGTGGGGCACTCAGTCTTCAGTGCATGCTCTGGAAGCTTCAGCTCCTTTTGTGCCTGTGCTAGCTCCTTTTTATGCCTCCAGCTGTAGGAGAAACTGCTCACGAGCTTTTTGCAGATCCCGTGTTCTTTTAAGATGTTTTCTTTTTTATTATTGATCATACTCACCTATTGCTAGATGGAGCCTGTGGCCAAAGCACTGGAGCCTAGTCCATTTATTCAGAGAAGCTGCCTTGACGACGTTAGATCCGATGTCTGTTGTAATGCAGACAAGTCTCTCCTCCTGCAAGCTCCAAGAGGCCATCGCTTCCCTCAGTCCCTGGGCAATCGACTCTCCTGTGTGGTCTTGTGGGAAAAATGACGTCTGCAAGCATCGACTCTTCATTGCAAAATTACCGTCGATGTAGTGAATTGTCAGGGACATGTACAGCTCCATTGTTCTGCTTGACCATAGGTCAGTCGTAGTCGCAAAATACTCGACAGCTGTAACATCCCTTTGTATTTCCCCCCCATGTTTTTCATACAGTGCAGGTAATGCCTGTTTGGAGAAATAATTGCGCGAGGGGATCACGTATCTCTTGTCTAGTGTCTTGACCATTTTTCTGAAGCATTCATTGCTCACAGTAATACAGGAGAAATGTGGTCTCTTTTCTTGGTTCTTGTCAGGACACGTGCTGCAGGGAATTACAATAATCAAGTCTGGATGTAACAAAGGCGTGGACTAGTTATTCTGCATCTTTCTGCTGTGGGAGACATCTTCAGACTTGGGGGTGACAATTGCTCATGTTACTCTGTTAGCGTTTGTACATTGTTCCACATTCTGGTCTCCTTGATGCATCAAGTCTACATTAAAATCTTCTGCATAAGACATCAGTTTCTCCTTTCACCAGCTTCAAGAAAACTTCCATAACAAATGTGAATCAATTGCACCTGCTTTGGTGCAGATGCAAGTGACAACAGCTGCAATGGAGAGGAGATTCTTCTCTAGTTTTGTGGTCTGCCAGTGTCCTTGTCACTACTGATAGCATCAGGCGATACCTGCAGCCCAATCCGGTTGCACAGGTAACCCAGCTACTCCAGTATAAACATCTGTACTTGCAGTCACAAGTAGGTTTGCTGTGTCTCCCAGCACAGACTCAAGAGCATTGAGGAGATACTAGGAGACTGGCCATTACACAAGGAGAGCTGGAAAGACTCCTTGAGGGTGGCATGAGGGCCCGACTTCCTCTAGTGGGACCTGTGTTCAAGGCACTGTGCAGCTCGATTGACATTTGCTAGAGAACACCAGAATTGGCAGGTCCACCACTGGCACCCCGCTCTCTTCACATATGAGAGCAGGTTAACACCGAGAACAGGTGACAGTCATGAAGACTCTAGAGACGCCGTGGTGAACATTATGCTGCCTGTAACATGATCCAGCACGACCGGTTTGTCAGTGGGTCAGTGATGGTCTGGGGAGGCACAGACCTCCATGTCATAGCCAACAGTATCCTGACTGCTGCTAGGTACCGGGATAAAATCCTCAGAGTAACTCTCAGATCTTACACTGGTGCTGTGGGCCCTGGGTTCCTCCTGGTGAAGGACTATGCCTGGCCCAGAGTGTGTAGGCAGTTCCTGGATGCACAAAGGCATTGATGCCATCTACTGGTCCTCACGCTCCCCTGACCTAAATCCAGCACCTATGGGACGTGATGTATCGGTGCCTCTGGCACCACCAAGTACTGCCTCAGACTGTCCAGGAGCTCACTGACTACAAAATTACTTTAAGAAATTCTGCCCCTAAATGATAGTACGTTACTGAACACAATCAATCTGTCACTATCATCAGGATATGTACCACAGTCCTGTAATCAAACCCTTTCTCAAAAAAAACACCCTAGACCCTAACAAAGGTGTGGACTAGTTTTTCTGCATCTTTTTGAGAAAGGACAGATTTTTTAGATGTTACGTAAGGGAAAGGCGGGTCTAGATTAAATTTGTTTTAAGTTTGCCCTCCGCCTCCATTCCAACAAGTACACCCTACCCCTACACGGGAACGCGCAAAACAAAGGTGAAGGGCTGAGGGCTAGGACTAAGGGGTGAGATGGGATTCAGCCTTACAGTACTCTACTATACATTATCTATCAATCAATCAATCACTCAAATTTTATTTGTACAGCCTATATTATCAAATCACAATTATTATGTGGCATAGATTTGGAACACAGGATGTTATGTATAAATTCTCCTGTTGAGATTACTTGTTTTTTTTTACAGCATATCAACAAAATCGGCCCTTATCATCATATGCTCTCTTGGCGTCTTTGTCAGTGTTGTCTACGTGTATGGCACTGCTTTTTCATCCAGATAATTAAAAAATATACATTTTTTAATTTTTGCATCTGTTTTGTGTTACAAATGTCATCAACATGCCCCATAACATACTCCCAGTGAATCCTGCAGAGGATCTCTTGCTGTATTCTCACATCGGCTCCTTTGGACTTTCTACTGACTTGTAGGGGACTGGCCTGAGAAGGTCTGCAGAAAGAGTTTAGTGCATGTCTAAAGCAGATTCAATAACCTGTTGGTGTAAATGTGAGTGTGAATGGTTGTTTGTCTCTGTATGTTGACTCTGTGATATACTGGTGACCTGTCCAGAAAATATTCCACCTCTCACCCAATGTCAGCTGGGATTAGATCCAATCCTCAAAGGATAAGTGGTATAGCTAATGGATGAATGGTATCCAGGATAGATACTGTACATGATACATAGGCATCTGTTATAGTGATTGATTTTCAGTTTTAATTTCACTAGCGTCTATCACACACAGCTGTGGTTGCTATGGCGACACATCCTCTCTCTTTTTAAGGCAAGGAGAGACAGAAAGAGAGACAAAGAAAAGAAATACACACACACACACACACACACACACACACACACACACACACACACACACACACACACACACACTCACACTCACACTCACACTCCCATAGTCCCTTTGCAGGCACATTTAGCATAATGCATTTCCTACCCTTAACCTTAGCTCTCAAAACTAAATGGCTCACCCTGACCTAGACCTAACTCTAAACCAAGAAGCAAGTCTTAACCCTCAGCCTTTTGAAAAAGGGAAGAGTGGCCTAAATTTGGTCACTTTCCCAAAATGTCCTCACTTCGTAAGGTCTGTGCACAAAAAGCTCCACAAACATTTAAGAACAAGTACACACACCTGAGAATTAATATGCAGCGTGCTAGTTAGCATATGCTACGTGTTGGTCAAATGTTTCCTTCCCACTGGAAAGTCACATCATATCTGTAACAGAAATGGGAAACCCTGAAAGATCCTGAAGATCAAGTCAATTCAAACTCAAAAATTGTGACAAGACGAAATATTTAAACTGTTAAACTACTGTATTTGAGTGATTTTATATGAACTAGTAAATATGTCTTGCATAAACTGGCCATTTGTCACTCACAATATGAAGGTAGCTCTAGAGAGCACTTTTGGAATTTGCAGTCCTCTTCAGTGCTGTGGTTAGGGTTACAGGGTGCCAAAACTGTCCTGTTAGACATATCACTGTATGGAAATTGCAGACTAGTTGGATACAAACATAACATCTAGGACACAACGTTTATTGACTTGACTGCAAGATCTGATTTGTCAAACCTAGTAACATAAATACAGCTCCTAATAATAAGGCATTTGATTGATTGATTTATGAATATGTGAATTTAAAGAGATGGCTAAGTTGGTACAAACGGAATTCTTATTTATCTTGCTATTTAATTTTTTATGGAGAAAATTCTGACATAGTTATTGGAGCTGTCTTGCTAGAAATAACACTGGACATCCACAATAAAAACACTCTTAACACAAAGACACAAAATTTGATTTTTATAGAATTTAATATTGAGGTAAATCTCTTGTATGAGGAAGTAAATGTCCATTGGACTACATTAATAGAGTATGCTGTCTGCCTCCGTTTCTGCTATCAACCTTTAGAGGGTGACTCAAAGGCTTTTTGTTCACCAGCCTCCATTTAGCCCTAAATAACTTGATCTCAGCCCTATTTTCATTTCTCCTTCCTCCTACACACACAGCATCAACCCAGCTTGCCTGCCACAGGCTTGAAAGATGTAGCAGGAGATGGTGGTAAAAGATGGGTGGTTGTTTGGTTTTACCAATAAACTCTTCTCTCACTTCACCTACTAGAGAGCTCATTTCCAGTGCAGAGAACAATGTGCTCTTGCTCTCCATTCAGTCAGGAAACAAAAGCGAGTATAACAAGCACATTTTGGTGACACCAGTAGACACTGGCCCATTTCTGATGAGCTTCTGGGTTTTGGTTTTCTTCTTTCTACAGCTCATTTTGTTGCATTATTATTTTCACATGACATCCTTCAGAACCACCTGCCAAAGCTGCAACATGTGTCACAAATTGAACATGGGTTTCTATGGGCAACACTACACTCAACACATTTAGCTTTTTTAAGTCACTGAACTACAGCACTAAAGTACTGAAGAACTAAAGTAATTTGTACTCCTGATTTGGAATAAAATATCAAAGAGTCATATGAGCTATCATTCTCATGTCAGTGTGTTAAGTACAGAGCTGGAGTCTCTGGAAGCAGGGAAAACAGGTCCACTGACTATGTTCAAAGTTTAGTATTACAACTGCAGCACTTTTGAAACAGTCTGATAACATGATCTATTTTGTTCAATAAATCTGGATTTGTTTTGTTTAGTGTGAACTTATGGGCTGATATTATTTCTTGAACAGTAGTTTATCCTCTGCTTAGTACTTCCATGCAAAGTCTTTGCAGATTGCCAGATGTTGTTTGAGATCATGGGTTTTTGGTTTTCATCTGGCATGCATCACCCATGCATCTTACGCTTTCAGAAAAATTAACACAACATGTTTCCCAAATGTTCTCTTTAAAGCTTTTAAATCTGACAGGACTTAAATTGCAACAATTTCATCTCTTCCAAATGTGGTTATTTTGCCCACTTCTTTTCGAGTGCACTGGAACACAAATAAGCCAGCAATTTTTTAGATGAATATGAACAATATAAACAAAAGGAGCATAATTAAGAGACATCATTTCGTGACAGGAAGGCTGGGCGATAAGAATTAGTTTTAAGAAGTTTTTTTAAGGAATCCAAAGACTTTGCCGATCTGATTATTTACTTTTCCATAGGGATGGAGCTGAAGGCACAGTCTCCCTGGCCTTTGCAGAGGGAGCAGGGAACAGTTAAAAGACCTTGGTTGGTTAATCTGAGGGGTCTGGAGGTTGAGTTTGGCTCTAGGAGATCTGAGATGTATGAGGAGGAAGAATTATGTAGTGCCTTGTATGTAATAAGCAATGTCTTGAGGTCAATTCTGAATTCTATGGGGAGCCAGTGAAGGGATGCGAGAACTGGAATAAAATGGGATCTCTGGCTGGTGTTGGCAAGTTAAACAGCTGCTGCATTTTGAATGATCTGAAGCTGGGAGAGAGATACCTGATTAAGACAGGAGAAAAGGACGTTACAGTAATCTATATGGATTAGGACTTCAAGATAAGCATAGGTTTGATTTTGGACAGGTTTCTAAGTTTAAAAAATCATGTCTGTGAAAGTTTGGTAATATAGGGGTCAAGGTGGAGGTTTTGTATATTAATATTTATATTAATTATTACGCCAAGGTTTCTGAGGGTTTTGACGTAGGAAAACAAGGGTCTGATACAGATGAGGATTGTGGTGAACTTATTAGGGCCAATTTGGATGACCTAAATTTTGTCTGGGTTCAGCTGAAGGAAATTGCAAGACATCCAGTTCTTTATCGCATCCAGGTGAAGATGGAGGGTGGCAATGTTGCTCTTGTCGCTTGATCTTATGGAGAGATAGAGCTGCAAGCCATCAGTGTAACTGTGGTGAGAGATGCATTTAAAATGGCTAATCAGATTGCCTAGAAGTAGCATTCATATGGAAAAGAGTATGTGGCCCAGGTGGAGGCCCATGGAGCCTTGTTGAACACCGTATAGTAAAGGAGCTTGAGAGAATAGAGTGTTGAAAGGATCTGTTTCAGAGGTAGGACTGCTTAAAGCAAAGTCTGAGATACCAGCCAACTTATGAAAGCGATCAAGCAGGATGGAATGTTCAATGTATCAAATGTGGTTAGGTCAAGCAGGATCAGGATGGAGTGTTCACCATTTTCTGTGCGCATGAGGATGCTGTTTATGACTCTAACCACTTCTGTTTCAGTGCTGTCATCTAGATCTATATTGTTGTAATAGTGTGGTTTCCTATAATCAAACACAAGCAATTTAAAGAGACATTGGACATTTTTAGACCAAACTAAAAATGATTGCCAATTAGTTTGTCATGAAATCTTGTGAATTATGGTTGTACATTACATTTTTCACTGCGAAGAAGAAAGTTGTAACCCTTGGCACCTCCACCAGACAGATTCCTGCATGACATTAACTCAGATTTACTTTGTGCTCCAGTGCTATTAAAGAGGGAGGAAACCTCCACACCAAGGTCACCTTTTCTAGCAGTCCCTCTGAGGTGCTAATACATACATTCAGGATAAAGGGTCTGTATTGATATATCTCTTTTCTAGTCCTGAGGACCATTCAAAGCACTTTACAGTAAAGTTTTACATTCACACACACATTCATACAGTGCATCTATATGCAGCATTCTCTATGAGGCGAGGCAATTTTGGGTTCAGTATCTTTACTGAGGAAGACCTGGATCGACCCGCCAACCTTCTTGTCTTCTTGTGTAGAGGACGGCCGCTCTAACCCCTGGAATATATATATATATATCGAAATGTACGACAATTATAAGGTTAAACATTCCACTGTTTACCCACTATTAAATAAGCCCCACCTCAATTTCTTCCATTGTTACGCAGATGACTGTATGTCCTGGCACCACTGATGTTGCTCACACTTTATCCTGCCTTGCTGACATTTAAGATTGGATGCCAGATAAACAATACTACCTAGAAGTCATCATAATTACAACCCCTGGCCCCAGCACTAGTTACATTAACAGTCTCTCCTCTAGTCTGGGTACCTTATCCAATTATCTTTGCGTAAAGGTGTTATATTATATTATGCACTTTATTCAGTCATCAGTAAGAGAAAAATTCAAAGCCACATTTCCCGTAACTGCTCATTAGTGTGTATGTTAGGGACTTTCTCATTGTCGAGCCAATTGTGTGTGCGCCCTTTTATGTGTTTGGTTTGTGACTACAGCCAAGTTTGATCAACAGAGGTTTTGACATTCAGTGGTTAAGCTAACTGGTCGTAGAACAGTTATATAACTGGTCATAGATCACTGGTCAAGTAGAGGTCAAGCTACACACAATAATATCTTAGGCAGGCAAACTCAACATCTTCTTTTAAATCTCTTCTTAAGACTCACTTTTAGACAATTACCTATTTTTTTCAACAATTTCATATTATGTTATATTGTTAGATTTTGTTAATCTTACATATCTTATTATTGTAAAGCACTTTGTAACTTTGGTTTTGAAATGTGCTATATAAATAAACTTAATATTATTTCTCACATGGGCTCATTTGGACAATCTTTTTCGGAGGGGGCTGGAGAAAGACTGTAGCCTCTCACTCTGACATTTGCATTCTCATAGACAGCCCCACCAGAGAATGTCAGTGGATTATACAGAGTGCATAACTGAAAGAAGCTTTAGTAACATCATGTGGCATAAAAAAGGGGTCTGAGGGGTAAGCTGTGTATTTGAATCTGGTTAGAGTTCCTACAGCCCAAAGACACACAGGCTAGGTAAACAGGAGACACTACATTTTAATTGCCAGTTAAATTGAATGTGAGTGTGAATTTGTTATGTGTGATAGACTGACAACATGATTCATGACAATGTATTCTGGGATAAACTCTAGTACCTTGAGTTACGCAGAGGATAATTTGCAAGTATGAATCAAAAATACACAATATATATATATATATATATATATATGTTTGTTGTGAAAAATCAGAACTGATCAGTTCTTGAAATAAATATGTTTTACCTTCTTGCTGATTATGTATTGTATGCATTATATATGCATGATGTAATGAACAAAAATTTAGCTTTGTCCAGTTTTAAAATGTTTTGGTTTAAACTCTGAACTTCACATGCCATATGTTTCTGCTTAAAGCTCTATACAACACCAACATACTTTAATGTCAGGATACATTGGATTCTATTTCATTCCCATGGTATGACTTGTTTGTCTATGTTGGACTTGTTGCCTTTCATTAATTATGTCATGTTGCTCCTCTCTCTTGCTGTCTTCCAGAGTCTGCAGCTCTCCTCTCAGGGACAGTCTTCTGCAGCCCTTGGTTGATCACGGGCTTGTCTGGCATCTCTCATCTATATCTTTCCTCTTTCCATCCTCCCATCCTTCCCCCTGTCATGAAGGGCTTATCTAGTAGTCGGAGTCACCATCATGTGGTCTCCTATGAACCATCATATGATCCACTGGGTTACCATGTTGACCGCAAGCCATATTTGATCAGTCAGATGGACATGCCTGTGCCCATCCCCATGCCGCATCCAGCTGATCTGCCCTTCTACAATTCTCAGCGTACCTCGTACCCCTCTGACAGCAACAACATCGTCCCATATGGAACCTTCCCAAGGAGGTGCCACTCAACCTCCTCATCTCACCATCCCGAGGTAAAGGATGAGTGTATGGCCATGGTACCATATATAGGAGGAGGAGGGGGAGGAGGAGGAGCTGGAGGAGGCTATGGAGGTAAAATGCCCAACCGGGTTCCAGCACACTTTGCAGACCCATTTGAGCATCAGCTATCATTTTCAAGAGAAGGCTACCATACACTGCAGTACAAACGAGGAATGCAGCCCCACATTGGGGGGATGTCGGCCAACAACAACAACAATGACAGCCCTGGGAGAATTCGTCACCTTGTCCACTCAGTCCAGAAACTCTTCACCAAGTCACATTCATTGGAGGGCCCACACCACACACAGTCATCAAAAGGGGCCAATAATGGGAACATTAATGGTGGCGGTGGTGGTGTTGGAGGAGGTGGTGGTGGTGGTTCAAGGGCCTGCCAAGAGGGTGAAACTCCATCAGTGGGAGTGCGCCACCGGAAGCGCAGCAAGAGCCGCGAACGCTGTCGTTCAGCCGAGCCCAAGCATCGTAGCCACCACCACCACCACCAGCAGCTCCACGGCTCAGCATCTGCTCCGGGCTCTGGATATTGGAGCTCAGATGACAACCTGGAACGGGAGCTGTGTCTTTACCACCCTCACCACCACCAACCACCACCCTCACCCTCACCCTCCATTTCTCCCTCACCCATCGCTATGACAATGGGCCGCTACCCCAGCAACCACCCCGACATGTTCCCCCAGACGCCCATCCCCAGTCTCTCTTCCTCACAGTCCCAGCAGTACTTCATGATGGACCCTTACGGCACACTCAATGAACATACACACACCCATGCACCCCATGGCCACACACACCACCATCCTGCACTCAAAGCCTCCCGGAGCAACAATGATGTGAAGTATGCAGCGCCATCAGCATGTGTGCCAGTTAGTGGTAGCAGCAGTGGCCGTATCGGTGGAGGAAGTGGCCCCTTGCTGCCACTGAGTCTTGTGGATGGGCCCCTGGCGAAGAAAGGGGCATGGTCATCGAGCCTAACGGTGAGCAGGGCCAGAGAGGTTTACACCAACAGCAACAGCTACAACCACCTACGAGCCAGCGCAGGATCCGGTAACCTAAACCTAGATAGAGCTCTAGTCAAATCTAAGGGCAGTCAGCAGCAGGAGCACTCTTGCCATTTCTTACAGGTAAATAATTCCTCCCCAACTCCCATTCAAACCCAATCGATTCACCCTTCTACCCTCTGTTGATTCCCTTTCCCTCACGATTTACTTTCCTCACTTATTTTTCCTCCAACACACTGGTGTCCGGTCCTGTGAAACTTCAGGTTTTCAGTCCTTCCAAACACTACTCTCTCAGGGCATTAGCTTTCACTGTGTTCAGCCTGCTAAGACACAGTTCTGAAGGTGTCTTGACATCCCCTTAAGTCAGTGAGCAGAGTAAAGAAAGGTGTATTTAATGATACAAGACATCTCTGTCTTTTCTTTGCAGCTGAACATCCAGTGTTCTTTAACAACTTGGCAATGAATCTCTGGTAAAAATCATAACTTCCTTATTTAGAAAAAAAAATTTATATGTTATAGACTAAAATCAATCTCAACTAATATGCTGTCTTTCTATTAAAGCTTCAAGTAGAAGACAAGCTACATTGGTCTGTGTGCATCCTGCAGTATGACTTGATCAGTCTGAGCCTTCTCATGGCTCCATGATCACCAAAAGCTTATAGCTTTTGTCTTTTGAGGGACATAGTGTTTTACATGATAGTTGTACAGGTAGCTTTCTAATTAAAAAGATCTGCAGGGGTTGGACAAGTCAAGAGTGCTTAGGACAGGTGTGTCCCTGATTTTATGTTTTTTAGTAAATGGAACTTTACATGACAACCATACCAGGTGTTAGTGAACAGCATTTCAGTTTGCTTGGCTGGTCTGAGTCAAAGCCAAGAGTGATTTCTTCCTCAGTTCCTGCATTGCTTAGTGTTTGGGTGGAATGACAACTGAACATATACATCGCTGCAAACATGACTGGATATCATCGGCTAAGTCTGGGGACACACTAGAGCTGGCCTTTCAGCATGGTGCAATCTTGACCACATTCATCAACTTTAGATTCAAATTTTACTATCTGCAGGATATCAATAGATCCTATCAATCCGTCTATGTGATCAGCACCACAGACAATGGATCCATGGATTTACAGAAAGGTTGCTTTAAAATGTTTTGCATTATTTAGTTGGTTAAATAATGTATTATTATTAATTTATATAGATTTTAAATGACAGTGTGTATTATTTATGATCATTAGGGCTGCAGCTGCCATTCACTATTTGTTCAAGTTGATGAAATAGAAAAAATCACCTGACACATTTCTGACATGTACCATTTAAATAACTAATGAAATGCTAATGTGCATGAACAAAGTATGAGAAACAGATAATCTAATAGTAGGCTTTAAATGCACACAACAAATGTTCATACTATCGATCAGTTGCACCTAGCATTGATAGCAGATGATGTTTTAGCTTTTTAATTACCCTGTGCATTGTAGCTAACAAAATACTTAAAGTTTGGGCATATGGCGGTCCATTATGGCATCTGTCCAACCTGTTTATTAAAGGTACAGTGTGTAAGATGTAGGTGTTAGGGAATCCCTGGGCAGAAATTGAATATAAATAATCCTATTGATGTTTTCAGTAGTATGTTTCATCTTAATTGTTCAAAGTGTTGTTTTCTTTACCCTAGAATGGGCCTTTTATATTTAAATACTTTATATTTACATCAGGAGCAGGTCCTCAATGAGGAGGCTGTCTATTTTTTTACAGTAGCCCAAACTTGACAAACTAAACACCTTTTGAGTTTTTATGACAACTGAAGGTTTCCACAGGTTCTCTTTCATGTTCGGAAGGGGAGGGTGAGATGAGGGGTATTCAGCTGCAATATGCAACTTCACCACTAGACATCACTAAATTCTACACACTGAACCTTTAAGTAAGTAAATTAAATAGTAAAATTATTTTGTTGTCCTTAGTTTTAATCTGATTCATCTAATCAGTTGTTGTTGGTCTCTTTCTTAGTTTGGCCTTCTTCTCATTTTTAGATGGCAGACTTTATCATTCATAAAAAAGCAGATGACTGAAGAGACCCACTGCTTTAGTTTCATTCACCACGTTCGTATCATCAGTAATTAACAATGCTGAATTTATCATGGTTAATGTCATAGAAATTAAGATGGTGTTATATCGGCATGGTGGATTATGGAGCAATATAGAGTACATTTTCTGGAAGTCAAATTGAGAAATTGTTAGTAAAATAACCAGATGCAAATTCTGGTCATTGTAGTGAAATAAATACCTGACAAATGAAATTGTAATTCCATGGCATTGATTAGTACTGCTTGTCTGATATTTTTATTAAGGAGTAATGTTCAGGTTTTCAGATTTTGAACATCACTTGCTATAATATAACTTCATATGATATACCAGCCTCCCCTAATCCAAAGACCAGTAAATAGCAAATAATCACTTTATTATTTGGCTTCAACAGCTGTCATGATAGTAAAATGAACAAAATCTCTAAACATCTTTACCTTTCAAGTAGAGCTAATTTGTGCTCCATCAGAATCTGATGTCCATAGATCAACTGTGCAGTGTGTACTCAGAGTCAGGCTGTATTGTGTCCACAGCCTTAGAGTGAACATTGCTTTGTTTCACCGGCCTATTACTTTTATCTCTAGAGAAACCCACTGCAACCCCCTTCCTCTTCTTTACCACTCCTCCCCTCCTACCTTTCCTCCACTCACCCATCTCACACCCACGCTTCCTATCAACCCAACCCCCCACTACCCACCAACCCACCTCCTTTACTTCCTCTTGGTTTGGAGATCCTGCCTCTTCCTTGTCCTCTTCCTCCTCTGTCCTCCTTTTGAGTTGAAGAGAGAAGTAAGTGCAGAACCAGTAGCAGCCTTACTCTCTGAATGCTAGGTAATGACATGAACTCATGAAGAACGACATCCTTTCCTGTTTGTAGACCTCATTTTTAATTTAGTAGTGCCTTCCCTTCCTGCCTCTCTATCAGTTATTGTACCTCTTCTCAATATTTTCGTCCTGATGGTTTGTTGTGTTTTGCTGTGCTGTTCTTTGAAGTGCTGGACAGGGTGCTGGGGAGGCGTTTAACTACACACTATATATTCACATATAGTAATAAATATTTGTAATTCAACACAATTTAACTTTGAGTTAACTGATAATTTTGAATCATCATTTAAGGATTTTCATTTGATTAAACTGCCAGACTGAATTAATAACTTGTTACAGTGAATCCATGACTGACTTATGAAGGCTTAAAGGACCATACCAGTGGTTTTGAAAGCCAGCACCAGTCATCATCTGAGGCATACAAACCTATATGAGCTTGTCCACACTCATGAATCACTATATACTGGTGGACAAAAACATTATAATCCTACTATGTAGGTCTGTATGTCAGCAGGACATATTGAATGCTAAACCAGGAAAAAACACTGAAATACTGGATTCAGATCTAATAATGAATACATAAAAGAATCATTTGCAATCTACAGTGTTTGAGCTCTGTTCCTCCACTGATTAATACTCTTTTGGACATCAACCTAAATATATTCAGCTTACTCCAATGTGTTCGAACTGGTAGCTGTAAAAGTTAAATGTGCTCCCCAGCTCTCACTGATTCTGTTTTCAATACTGTCCTGTGTGCAATAATCTCTCTCTCTCTCTCTCTCTCTCTCTCTCTCTCGCTCTCTCTCTCTCTCTCTTTGTGTGTGTATGCGTGTGTGAATCTTAGGAATTCTATGACACAATGCATAGATTACATATATTTACCATAATTTGGCTATTTATCCTTATTTTCTGCTCCCATTTCAGTTTGATTTTAATGATGTTTGCAGTCAATACACGCAACACATTGTGTACCTATTACCCATTTGCCTTGATAAATACTTTCTAATGTAGGATCTGTACAACCTGTTTCGTCATACTAACCACTCTGTGGCTTCAACTTTCTTCTGACTGAGGGATAGTTCACTGAAAAAAGAAAATTCACTCATCATCTACTCACCACTATGCCGATTGAGGGGTGGGTGAAGTGTTTTGGCTGCTAAACAGCGTAGCAGCCAAATCCAATAAAACTGAAGTAACTGGCAACCACGTCTTCAAACGTAAAAAACAACAGAACGTAACATGCCTCCATACTGCTCCTGTGGTGTCATCCCAGTAAGCCCTGACATTCAAATTCGACTCGAAACCGTGTCATTTACACCAAGTTTTAAGAGTAAATGTCCACTAGTGGAATTAGCGATGCTACTGTGCAGTGTGTGGTTGTGAACGTGGCGAGAGAGAAAGATATCAGAGGACATTTAGGCTAAAAACATGGTGTATATGATGCCGTTTTGAGTCAAATTTGAAATTGCAATTGAAAAGCCTAAAAACAAAAACACACTGTCCCATTTCTAATAGAATTTCCAGAGCCTCCAAATCCAAATATTCTGTCCACTGAATGCCAAAACAGATTTTGAATCCTGATTCGGCTTCCAAACCAGCCAGTTAATTATGTTGTAGAGAAACGGATGGTTACCTCGGTAACCTTATACATGAGAGGCACAAACTAGAGGTATCCTCAGCTGATGGAACAGATCATTGGAAGCTCTGTTTATTTCAGGCGGTTAGACCTGTGTGGGTAGAAGATTATTTAGTGGCCTAGACTTTCACATTCACTCCCTGCTCTCTCTTTGCCTCTTGCCAGTCTCACCAAGCAACTGTGTGACTCATTTATTAACTGTGATACATTTATTCAAATGTATCATGGGTATTCAACATGTAATGCATCAGGAATAATTAGTTTTGATTGATTCTTCAGAATAGTTAAAGGTACTGTATGAACAACCACAACCATGAAACATCGGTTATCCTAATAAATCCCAGGAAGTAATGTGCCACGATTGTTTTAATGATGTTCATAAAGCAAAAATTAGAAAATATGTATAATGACATATTACAACAAAGAAAAGGACATTTTCATGTCAATGATTACACAACTTAACACTCTTTTGTTTGCTGAGAGCATTTGCTGTTGTTGATGGTCGACCAACATTTTTTAGAGTAATTCTGCTAGCTATGGAATATGACAGCATTGAGACAGACCAAGACATCTTACTGCAGTGAGAGTGCGGCAACTTGCCATTTGTCTTGAGTAGTTGTAGCATTTGTTAAAGTAGGTCACATTGGATGTCATTCACCAACCGTTCTTAAAAATACATTTCTTCTTAAAAAACACTTTCTCAGTTTATTGAAGATTCTGTCAATCACCAACGTTTTCTTAACTGGGATTTGTTCTTAGACCAGAATCTATGCACACATAGGAGCACTCTTACACACATTCGATTTATGACATGCGTGTGCAAAATAATAGTTTTTCTTTAATCTTCAGTTGTATGGTAAGATTTCAATTATTATACTAAAAAGACAGGTTTCATTGCATGTTTCTATTTTTGCTAATTTCATTTATTATTTATTTATGTGTCAGAGATTTGAAACATGATAATTTTGAAAAAGAGAACACTAATTCACAAAAATAGTCACCCAACATTAGATGCTACACAATGCATTAATGTGTTAAATGTGTCACATGTTCCATGGTTTTTCAGCTTTTAGTCAAAATGTTCCATCTAATTGTAGCCTGAAAAACGAGCTGGCTTTCGGACTCTGTGACAGGAATTGCCCAGGAGAGTGTGTGTGTGTGACACAAATGGTTATTGCTTGTTTTCCTAGATTACAGACACAAGCAGTGTAAAAATCAGACCAGCCAGTGCAAAGAGCACTGCACACAGCTCTACAATGGCCCAAAACACTGTTAAGCTGCTTTCAGACCTACACTATTTTACAAAATAACTATAGTATTTAGAAGATTATGTTACGAACTCCCTGTCAGGCTGTAATATAAAATACATTGATGATGCTGTGGACACTACACATTGAGTCACTGGCAATGTCACATAGACAAATAGAGTATTGTTATTTGCAAAACCCCAGAAATGCATTAAATGTCCACCCATAGCATCTGCACAGATTCCACTGTAGAAAGCAATGTTCCACTGTTCCTTACCCATTACAGTTGAATGAGTTTTGAGCTGCAGTGGAAATGAGGCCTGTGCGTGGGTGAGAGATGCTGCTGATGCTACTGCAGCTGGTCCTTTCCCCGCATTCTCTTTTTATAGCCAAACTGCTCATTTGTGTCTCTTTGACGTCACAGACACACACACATACACGCACACGCACACGCCCACACAAACACATGCACACATATATTACAGAGAGAGAGAGACAGAGTGAGAGAGAGAGAGAGTGAAAGAGACGGAGATCAGTGATTCATATATAAATTAGCCAGAGTAGCAGTGCAATTCTCCTGCTGTCTGTCTCTGTTATTGCCTCTCAAATTCTCACACTCTGGCCTCCAGTCTGAAGTCAGAATTCCTCACAAGTAGGATACGGTGCTGGAATCAATCCACCTGGCAGAAGTACACTTAAAAGATTTGGCTAATTAAAACTAATGAGCTGCAGTGGAATAGGCCTATACCAACCAAACCATTTAAGGTACAGATGCTGACATGATGGAGCCTACTTTTAGTTCAGCAGCCTTTGGTGAGACCCACCAGTCTGAGAAAATACTGTAAGTTTTCTCAAGCTGAAGATATTATTTACCTACTGGAACGTGCATGGATGAGCAAAATTGATTTGACTATTCCTTTTTTTCAATGCAGACATTAAGCCGGTGTCTTGGTCATAGCTCAGTTATGAAATCCGTAAAATCTGAAATACCATATGGTGGAGTATCCTTCCTACGGTGCTGCTGTCAATTTTGTCAGACAGGGGCAATGACATTTGCTTTAGCTGTGTGCATTTGAATGACAGGCAAGATTATCTTTTACTATTTCCACTACCAGCAAATGTGTTCATCATAACAACTTAATTTGAATTTAGGAATGCCAGTTCCAGGTTTGTCATGCGGAGCCTGCTGGTTCTTTATCATTAAAGCTTAGTGGCACAGCTTAAATGAAGCAACAATAATTTGATTAGTTCTGCCTGGGTTTCTCCTTCTCCAAGTATATATGGTCACTGTGGTAGAGAGCTGTGGTAACACAGGCCTTCATGAAAAAGCTATAAGTATAATATATTCTATAAATAATAAGAAAATCACCTCCACAAAGCTTTTCATTTGTCTTTGCCCCAAAGATCTGTATTGATGAACTGGGAAAGCAGATATATGAATTAGCCAAACTAATTACCCAACCAATTGTACCACAGCAGAGTGGGAGCTGGTTACGGATATCTGTGTATGAATGAGAAAAGAATGCCTGCTATCCTTGTCAATTTTTGCTCTGTGTGTTGTGTTGATATTGTACTACATATTATGTGTATCTTTTAGGTTCCATGTGTCATCAGGACAGTTTAGGCAGCCACTTTGGCAGCTGGGCCTCAGACTGCAGTGGAGCAGATCCTCCTGACAATGTTTCTCTGCCCTCTCTGCCTGGTCATCAGGTACCTCAGGATGAGTGGAGTGGCTTCTCTCCACTAGGGAAGGAGGACGACATCCCCTGTCGGAGGATGAGGAGCGGCAGCTACGTTAAAGCCATGGCTGAGGATGACAGCGGAGACTCTGATGGAAGTCCTAAACCCTCACCCAAGATCCAGGCCCGCCGGGCCAGCTACCTGAAGGCCACACAGCCATCACTGACTGAGATGACCACTCTACAGTAAGATTTAATTGTGTCTGTCCTTATCAGCTCGACTATTTGTAATTTTTATTCCTTTCAGGTTTTCTATATCCCAGGCCCTCCTGTCCTACTCTACATCTTACTTTATAGACCTCCAATACCCCTTGTCCAGCAAAGCAGTTCCAGGGCCAGTTGGAACCAGTTCTTTGTGTTTCAACAGCCAAAGATCTGGCTCTTGGCCAGCAAAACTGGTTCCAGGCTAGCACAAGGGTAGCTGGTCTACATGTAAGAGCCACCTACACCTATGTGTCCAATAACACGGTGTGTGTTGGTAAGTGCGTGTTTGTGTTTGTGTCTGAGAGGAACAGTGAGTGAGCGAGCAGTGTTTGGGGGTTTGGGGTGGGTTGAATAAAAGAATGAAGCTATGAAGAAAGATTTTACACATTGAAGAAAGGTAATTCTCATTATGTGGTGATCAGTCTTGATAATGTGTAGGGTGGTTACAAACAAATCAACGTTAAACTGTAGTGGGTCAGAGACTTCAGCTGTGTCAGTGTGTTTGTGTGTGTGTTTCTCTGCATGGCAGTGCAAGAGAGAGAAAAGTGAATGAGCGGAGTCTGGTTGGACTGAATGAATGAATATATGTATAATTTGATATATAATTTGAAATAGGGCCAGTTCGTGGTTTCATTTACACAGTTTAGGTGTAGAGATGTAGACAGTGACTCTAGCCTATAGGCTGTGCGATATGGCCTAAAACAAATATCACAATATTTTTAGACTATATCATGATACAAGATATACATTCAATATTTTGAAATCTCTCCCAAATCACTGTACACATGTTAAATTCATAAAAGTCCACAGGAAGGACGCTAGCCTTTCCGACGATCCCTGAATGCACTTCGTCAGAAGATATTAGCGGATATTTAGGCTTAAAACACGGTGTAAATAACCTTGTTTCGGGTTGAATATAAATGTCAGGACTTGCCTTCTGATCATTGAGCAGCTGTGGATCATAGAGTGAACTCTATGTTTTCACTGTTTGTTTCCACTGTTTCCCTGGGTCTGTGTTTGTGTGTGTGTGTGTCTGTTCTCCAAACGAGTTGGAGTTTACACACAAGCGTCCGCTAACGTTTATGGTCATCTTTTGTAAATTGATTTGTTCGGTTCAGCGTGTCAATAACCGTCTCTAAACTCTCTAAACTCGCTGGGACTCTTCACTTTTTTTTTGCTTGAATGCCTTATTAGCATAGGTCAACACCCCGCAAATGCCCATAAAAAGGGCATGAGGCTACAGGGCCATGTGCCCACACAAATCTCAAAAACTTAGGAATGACTAAATTAAAATATAAAGATGATGGCACACCAGACTCGAACCTTAAAAAGTTGTTATATTTTGTAGTGGTGGGGAATATATTATTAAAACAGTGATACTTGAAATGCAGTAACATGTTCATAAAAGTTAGATAAGTCAAGTAAAGAAAATTATCTGCAGACAAAATTATTCGGGTTTAGAGCGGGGAGCAGAGAGGTCGAAAATTAATCTCTTTTTCCCTGAATATTTCATTGCGGCTACTCCTATAGGACTAGCTAGGAACACGGAAAATGGAGATGACTGAAAAGGACAGATTATGGAGCCCTTGTTTAATTTTTTCTCGAGCAACTGAGAAACTATTTCTCGTTAATTTCTGGCAGACTGGAGGTTTTTTGTCACATATGTAAATGTGGGAGAGGAAAGGACCCCCCAGCCAGAAACCCTGAGAAAGTCCTGTGATTAAATGGTCTACGAATACAGAGTCGGGGTAAGACAATTCTGTTGCTAAATATTGAAGGTTTATTGGTGTGGAGGGATGAGCGTTCAGGATGTCTTTGAGCCACAACATTTCTCTGGCTGAGGTGGGATATGGGATGGGATTGTGCGCCTGGGACAGAACGGGGATGAGCGTCTTTGTAGATGCTGCAAATGTGGAGAAAGTAGCAGTTGTGGTATGTACACACACTACTGTTGGAATTATTGCAGATTGGTAACTTGTTAAAATTATCCATCTGGCGGCCTAGACTGCTGTGCGTTGAGAAGGAGACGGGGGGGGGATCTCGTTTGAGAACTGGAATGGCACTGAGGGACAGTGGAGGGATGTGTGACCTGCACTTCCACAAGAATTACAGAAAATGGTTTGAGAGCCTCCAGCGATCATAACGAGTAGTTCGGTGTGTATTGAATTGCGCTATATACAGCGCGGCTTTGATGGAGAAGGTTTTGTGATACTGGCAGAATATGTATCTTCCTAAGCGCAGATTTAGATCGCCGATTAACACCAGATAAGTGTTGAGTTCTTGTCTCATTTCAGGGTAGACAGAGCAGATTGTGTGTATTAAATCCCTGAAGAGAGGGAAGGAAAAAGAAAATGGAAGTGCACAGAGTTATCTGACCTGGATCTGCACACCATTGGAAACAAAGCACTGCAAGTAAACCCTCAGCTGAGAACCTGAGCCTGACGGGACCCATCAGGACTGGACATCGGGGACGGGCTCAGACAAAATTTTTCAATATTATTCTGGTGAAGGTCCTGCTTGGTGTGCATCCATAGACCTGGGTGTGGTGTGCACAATGTAGTGCGGTTGCATCTCCTGAGCCATCTCTCGTCTCAGAAATGAAATAAACTCAGTTTTCTTTTTTTACCGGCTACACTTTGATGGAACATTTTTACTAAAAGTTATTATACTATGGAACATGTGACACATTTAACATGCAAACACCAGTGTGTAACAATGGGAGACTATTTTTGTAACTAAATAATCTCCTCTTTTATATTTCCATGCATCTAAAAAAATATAATACGCACTGAAGCTTGTCAGTATTTTTTAAAGATAAAAATAATAAAATATTATTAAAAACACAACAACAGATTTTTTTACAGAAGCATTTCAGTTGTCAAGTGTGCGTAAGAGTGCTCTTCAGAGTACATAGCTTCTGTTCTTACATAAAAACAAATCCCAGATAAGAAAACATTGGTGAATCTCAGAATCTTCATAAAAACTGCATGAGTTGGTTTTAACCCTTGTGTTGTCCCTGCTTCCCCCGGCTGTTGGCCCCCCTCACATAGCCCACCCCATATTCGGATGCACACGTAGGGCAATAGACAAGTGAGCGGGGGATGCGCTCCCTTCGTGCGATGAACGGAGTCATGAGGGCCTTTCCCAGCTGCTCTAGGAAAACCCTCCGCTTGTTCCGCTTGCCCGGCATCCAGTCTGGGTTGATCTCTCTCCATATCACGAAGGTGTTGTAGGAAGAGACGTCGAGAATGTTGTGAAAGACGACCAGGGGCCAGCGCGCAGTCATCCTCCTGCAGCTGTACGTTCCGATCACCTTGTCTAGGTTGTCCACGCCACCTTTGTTGCGGTTGTAGTCCAGGACGATGACCGGTTTCCCGTCCTTGCGGCCGCTGATGTCTGCCTTGGTGTGCCGTGTGCTCAGGAGCACCCCGTTCCTGTTTTTCTTTGGGATGTAGGACACCAGAGTGGTGGTGGGCGTGAATGCAAACTTGGATGAGAAGTCTGGAGTACGTGTGGAAGAGTTTTAGGGGCATTGTGGCACGAAATATCGCCGGCCACTCTCGGCGTCCCACAGGCTGGCGGCGGCCTTGCCCCGGGACCTGTACACGCCCGCTAAGATCAGCAGCCCTATGTAGGCAGGTCTCATCCATCCCTTTCCATTCGTCGCCGTATTTTCGACGACCCTACCGATTCATCATCTCCAGGATGATGCTCTTTACCGTCAGCGTGATGAACAGGTGGAACGTCGAGGCTAGGTCACCGGTGTGGCTTGGAGCATGGGGCCCGGCGAGACCCCGCTTTGAGCTGCAGCTTCTCGTTCTGGCTCTTTCGCGTCGTCTTCAGGTTCAGAGGATGGTTGCTGGGAGAATAGCTGTTGGAGAACCTGTTCTCTGGTGAAACGCTCCTGACGTGACATCATGCCATGGTCCGCACATGGAGAATGACGCACCGGCTTCTTTGAGAGTCTAATGTACCCCCCCTAGATTACAATTGGAATCAGGTGTGGGTCTAAATGACCCCCCAGGAGACACACCCACAATCATGGGTCAATCTGACCCAGGAACAACACGAGGGTTAAGAAGAAATTTCATGCTAGCCTCCTAGTATTTACTGCATCTGCTAGTGTTAATGAAAATTTATAACAAACAACAGATCCCAGGAGGAATAAGTGGTGCCATTCATATAGAAGACCCTGCAGCAGATGTCAAGAGAGCTTTGGCGATGAGGACCAACGGCTATGTGCTGCAAACGAAAACTACTGATGTCTGCAGCAGAATTTATACGCTACGTCCTACTTCTGAATGCTGCAGAGATTTGTGTGTTGATGTGAATGCACTGAGCAGAGAATCTTCTGCTGCATTGTTCATATGTGAAAGGCAGGAAACAGTTGTGCAACCAGCATATGTAAGCTCTGTCAGACTGGTTGTTATCATAAAGATTATAACAGTGATATAACCCATAAATGTAATGATGTTATCAATGACACCAGGTAGTAATAATGATAATAATAATATTAAACATATGTGATCTGCATGACCTCTGCCTGATTACAATCTACATTAAATGCAATGAAGGTTACCACAGGCAGAAACACAAGTTTGCCATGGACTCACCAGTGACTCCTATAGTGGCTAACCTCCACATGGAAGAAGTTGAAAGCAGATCCCTGACCTCCTTTGCAGGAACCATCCACGGTCATTGGTTCAGATTTGTGACACCTGGGTCAAAACACCGGAGGTTGTAGCCTTCTCAGAACTCATCAAGGCAGTGGATAAAAATAAGGGATAGTTTACCCAAAATTTTAAATTCACTCATTATCCACTCACCACTTTGCCGATGGAGGGGTGGGTGAATTGTTCGACTTGAAACGGCGTCATTTATGCCATGGTGTAAAGTGGAATTTGAATTTTGGGGCTTACTGACACTTGGATGACGCCACAGGAGCAGTATGGAGGCATTTGTTGTATTTCTACTACTGAAAAATTGGTCACCATTTACTTCAATTGTATTTGATTTGGCTGCAATGCTGTTTACCCCTGAAACTCCAAAAGTGTTATGTCAACTCAAACACCCCCCTCCATCAGCATAGTGGTGGATTAGATAATAGAGCTATCCCTTTAAGTGCACCAGTGTTCACCAGTCGAACAAATCTCACATCCTGCCTCTCTGAAATTTAATCCTTGATGTCCCACGATTTTCTTAAATTCAATGAAGCCTGAGGTTCTTTGCTACTGCTTATCTTTTTGATCACTATGACCCAGATTTGTCACAGCTGAGACTCTGCCACTTTCCAATGCTGCTGCGTTGATAAATTACTTTGTGCATGTTGAATAACTTCAGCTGCTTAATCACTGTGGTTTTTCATGTGACGTGGATAGTGATCACTGCTCTAACTGAAATAGAGGATTAAAAGTAAGTTCAGAGTTAACTGTTAATTTAATTCTACATCTCTGTTCTCTCTCTGTCAGGATTTCGACGGAACATTCTCCCAAGCTGCAGATCAGGAGCCACAGTTACCTGCGTGCGGTGAGTGAGGTTTCAATCAATAGAAGCCTGGATACCCTGGACCCCAAAACCCTCCTCGACCCTAAATCGCTGCTGTCCTCACCCCAATACCGTTCTCGCAATGAAAGCTACATGAGGGCCATGAGCACCATCAGTCAGGTTGGTTGCCAAAACTGCTGACTTTATATTTACAGTAAAAAACCCACAAATCATGTCTCATGCACTCTGCTGTCATATGATGTTTGTACCCAGTCACACTTTGCAGATGGGTCCACTGTATTGTAAACTTAAAATAAGTATGAGGACACATTTGCGTTTACACAGCAAAAATAATGTGATTAGGTTCTTTCTTGGCCTATGTCCTATCCTTCCACATTTGCTTTGTGGAAATACGTTACTGTCGTACTGCCTTACTGACATACAAACAAAAAAAAAGCATACAAAGAAACAAACAGGAGTGAAAACATAAATTGGGGGGCGGTAAATATAAGATACATCAGAGGGCAGGAGGATTTATCATATAAATAGCCAGAGATCACATCAAGTGTGTACATCAACTGCAGCCAATCCTGTTAATCCTGTTACAGTCTTAAATGTAAGCTGGCAAGTGTCAGTCCTGTGTTAAAAAATTACTAGATGGGTGAAAAGGATGAAAAAGAAATAAATTCCTGTTTGATAGAGAGAACCATTATTTTGAAGACTTATCAGACATAAAGAAAGTCTGATCACTTATTTGTTATCCTATGAAACATAACTAAATAAAAATGAAACAAAAATCTAGGATGAAAAAAAGGGTCCCATACACATGGAAGACACCAACAAAGATGTAAAGTGCCTTGAGATAATGTATATTATTATTTGGCGCTGTACAAATATACTGAATTTAATCAAATTGAAAGATGTCAAGAGAGCTTGAAGTGATAAGAGTTGATGCCGGGGTTGATGTGCTGTAAACAAAATCATGTGATCTCCCTAGCAGGAATAATAGTCTTACCTTCCCAAATACTCACAACAGCACAAAATCTGGATTTATCCACTGCTGAAAATAATTTCCAAAATTTTACTTTTTCATTGAGTATGAATTACTTTTGCTAAAAACTATAGTATGCTGCTGTCATTATTAAGCATGTTGAAGAAATGAAACAATGCATCTGAGTCATAGAGCTAATTTTTTTTATCTTCACTAGGCACACATTGATATTTGTCTTTGATTGGCACACACTTATTTAAGATTTTAAGAACAAAAAGAAAAAACATGAATAACTCCAGGAAAGGTGACACTAATACACATGTTAAGCATTTTATTCCTTTTTGAATTTTAAATAGAGCGATGCTTGCGAGCTAGTTCAGGCAGCCAACGCGAACTGCGCTGCTCCAATCATGTGACCTACCTCACATTCCACAATAATCTATAATACACACCCACCCAATTTGGTGGTCTGTTTCAGCTGCAGAAATTTCCCATCATTCCCTTTGCTTGCCCCCACTGCTGCATTAGTATTGCTGCCAGTTGCTTCAGCGTCTCAGCATTGTTGCTCATGTGATCAGTATCTTGTCTCCTGGCTCCGTGGATCGCTTGTCTCTCGAAAGAAGTCTGCTTATACCACACATGCAGGCCTTAACCACAAGGAAGTCTTCAATTACTTGACTCAAGAAAAAGTAATTTTAAAAAGATTTGAATTCCAACGCTGGTAACAGTGTTACCAACAGCACTCCTCCCAAAGCTGCAGCTTCGACAAAGAAGTGTTCGCTGCACCACTAACTGCTCCTGTACCTGCAGATATCTACTCAAGGGCAGAAGAAACTACACACCTGGATCTGCTAAAGCTTCGATCCCGTCCCCTCTGCTCGAATGAAAGCTGCACTTACAGTTATGAATGAAATTCAATCAAAATATATTACCATCTCCCCTGCAGGTGATGTAAAAAACACTGTCGAGCCAGTTTGAGCTTCAAGGCAGTAGTTTTGCCCTACTCTTGTTGAGGGTTAAGGACAGAGGATGTTGCACCTCGTTAAGCCCTATGAGACGAATCTTGATTCATGAACATGGGCTATACAATTAAAACTTTGATTGATTGAATAATATGCATATGCTTTGCGGCCTAATGCCATTGTTGCATATCAAACTGTTTGCTGCACCCCCAATGCTTTAACATATATTTGCATGGCTCCCTAATGCTATTGTTGCATATTAGACGTTTACTGCAGCCTTGCTGCTTGTATATGTATCTGCTATACTGTCTAATGATATTGTTGCATATCAGCTGGTTTACTGAGTTTAAAGTGTTTAATTTTGGTTTTGGTTTATTTGCTGCCCATTTGCTCGCAGGAATTCCAAGTTCACTTGATAGTTTATATTCAGAAACACTCACAAAGAGAGAGCAGAGGGGGAACTGGGGTTTTATTGGCCTGGTGACCTCATGGGTCATAAGGCACACAGTGACCAATAGTAGCTTGAAGTTGTGTCCAGGGGCAGGTTTAACACCGAGGTGTGAAGATCAAATCAAATTGATCAAATATACTTTACTTCCCATGGGGAAATTTGTCTTTTGTCAACAACAACAACAAAATTCTACACAAGGACATATCACGTAAGACCCTGGATAATAATGCAGAATAAAAGTGAGTTTAATATTACACCTGGCCTAAAAACACTTAAAATGATCAAACACTAAAAGGATATAACAAGATAAACAAGATGATAAACAGAAACAGGCATTAAAACTCAAAGTGTTAAATGTGCAAGATAAACCGCGCCGGTTATTGAGATACATGACGTCTCTTTATTGAGTAGTGTGATAGACGTTGGGATGAATGATAGCTTAAGGCGGTTGGTTTTACACTTATAGGCTCTGTAATGTCTGCCTGATGGTAACTGGTCAAATTCGGGGGAACAGTATGTGTGACGGGTCGTTAAGTTCAAGCAGCTCTCCTTTGTCTCCAGGAAAAGGGAGACATGTGGTCAGGCTTTGGATACACATGTAGGCCCAACTATTGTTCACCAATAGTAGGTCCCAACAGAATTTTGAGAAGTAGTCCACCAGTAGGATGTACAGTTTGCCGTTAAACTCAAACAGATCTGACACCACCTCTTCAAATGGCAACTCTGGCCTTTCTGTTGGCTTAAGTGGCTGTCTGGAAATCTTATTTTGAAAATCCTTGGTTGGCTGCTTGCTCTTTACCATCCCCAAATGAGATTGGTGTATCAGCTTTAGCATGTGCTTTTGCATATTGGGAGGTACTACTATACGTAGTCCAAAATGATTCCATCGGACAGAACAAGCTGGCTTCTTGAATCCCAATAATCGCCACTTCTTGCCTATATTGAGTCCAGCCCCGCAGAATTGTTTGTTGCAGACAGATAAGCTTGTTTTTGTGCTCTCCAGTTCTTTGTATTTCTGATTGCTATAACAAAGGTAAGTGTGGAGACACACTCTAGAGCAGTGGTAACCAACCTTTTTAGGCTTTTTGGCCTTGGTGAAAGGCAAGATCTACCTATTGAAACACTGAGAGAAAAAGATGGCCAGATTGAATTTCCACCTTGCGGCCTTTTAATTAGGCTACTTGTATTTCAATTACATTAAATGCTTTGGTCCAACTTTCAAATCGATGCAACAAAGAAAACAATGTAACTAGCATATCTTGCTATCTAGCATGTCTTGCTTTAAGAATTTTACAATACACCTTCAACTTTAAGTTTCATTATTTAATTTCATTCCGACGCCAAAAAAGGCATGTGGCCTATTTTGTATAAGGGAATTATTGTGTTCATAGTAGACAACAAAGAAAAATGAAAGATCTATTGAGGCTCGAGGACTGCTGGCACAGATAGATGTTGGCTTCATTGTGCATCTCGTTACACTCCGTAAAGTGTTTGGAGAAACAAAACATTTCTCTGATATGCTATAGTCTTCATCACATTGAATGACTTCAGGGAGGAGTCATTCTTTGATAACTTGTGGGATGAAGTGTTGAACATTTCTGAGCAGTGTGCTACTGCAATACAAACAGCTGCAAAACGACAAAAAAGGCTAAGCTCTAAACTTGGTGAACTGAGTACTGACTACTGTTGGACAGAGAGAGTCAGAATCAGATAAAGATAGGTTTCGTACAACATTTTTGTACCCCATCATTAATCAGATGCTCAATGAGCTTAAGAGGCGGTTTTCAAAGACAAACTGTGACATAATGAATAGCATCCAAGCTCTAAACCCCAATGGTGATGTAGTTCTGAAAGAACAGCCCTGCTTTCATTTGCTCGATTATATGATTCAAATACTGAGGACTTGAGGCATGGACTACATCAGTTCGGCCGAATCTTAGAAAGGAAAATACAGACCGGGATGCAGAGTTTTTGTGCTCTTCAGACTCTGCAAAATAGCAGTCGCAATCCCAGTGAGTACTGCTTCTTGCGAGCAGAATTTTTCTATACTGAAGCTGGTGAAAACGTACCTCAGGTCCTCCAGAACTGATGAGAGATTAAGCAATCTGGGTTTGCTAAGTATCGAGTCTAGAAGGGCAAAGGCATTGAATCTTGACTCATTTGTTGATCGGTTTGCCAAAAATCACAAAAAACGCTGAATACAGTTGCTGTAATGTGAATTTCTACAAATTCTAGAGACACTCTAGTACAGTAAAGCTTGTTCTGTTCATTGAGCCTTATAATGTTCTGTATCTTTAGTTGAAGCTAACAGGAATGTGTTTTATTTTGTTTTAAATATTGTAATTTAATAAAATTGTAACTGTAACAAATACCAATCAAAGTATTATGTTGTTTTTTGTGCGCTTTTACTTTATATAGGCCACTGAACTAAAAATGTTGAAAGCTTGAACACTGTCTTTGTCTTTTCTGTCCCGGGTTGAATGTGCCCCTCTGACAAAACTGTACCCAGCCTGGCCCCCTCAGTAAAATCGGTCTAGAACCGCCACTGCTTAGGTGCCATTGTTAACTGTACATGTTTATCCTCTGAAGCTTCATGCAAGTTATTACATTTATATTTAGCATTTTAGAAAGCAGAACTGTAATGTGCACAACAAAACTACAACAACAAATAACAAAATTCCCAGTGCTATGAAGCTAAGTGCAGTTCTATGTCCAATCTTATGCAGCATCACGTTTTACAATGCCACAATGCCTTTAGAAGGCAAAACTGTTGCAGTCATGTTCCTCACTGAAGTCAGTGTGATGGCTTTGACTGAATATTGTCTGTGATTGCTTTGGCTCATAACTATAGACAGACAGCCTGTGAAGTGTCTGTTAGTAAGCTGGCTCCTGTACTTTGATTTGATTATTTTCATTTGTGAAAACGCCATTTTACAGAGGTTAGTGGATCCAAAGTAGGCTTTCACTCCTAGTGCACATGCAGTGAGGAAAGGAAACTTCTCTCCACTGACAATTTCCAAAAAGTCACTGTCCCTTGATCTGGCTTTCAGCTCTATATCATTTTGCAAATCAACCATCTCCAAGTCAACTCCAGATGGCTCGTTTTTGAGTGCGTTCAGTTTTGCTGTTAGGTCTGTCAGAAACCCCCTCCAATAGCCACGCATCATCTGACAGTTCCCGGTGCTCCTTGATCCAATAACGCATTGAACAAGCGGTGCTGAAGTGCTTTTCCTCGAATCGGGTTTATTAGTTTGACCACCATTGTCATTAAATGAAAAAAGTCCATGACCTTCCCAACCAAGGCCTGCTGATGAATCACACAGTGATAATTTACGAAGTCGGGAAAATCTGGGTTATTAGGGCACAGTGCTATAAAACCAGAGTGCACATTGCTGGGGTCCCATCAGTATTAATTGGCACCAGTCATTTTCACGAGCATGTTCATTGTATATATCCTCACCTCTTGTTCTCTCCTTTAAGTGCAAAAGAGTGAGGAAGTCCTCCTTTGTTGTAGAATCCTGGAAATCCTGGAGATTCATCAAACTGGAGTCAAACATATTCACAGTGACATTCATTCAAAAGCTCATACATGTGGGAAGCTTACCAAACATTTAAGGCAGCATGGCGTCAATCTTTAAGACTGTACAGCGTTTAATGTCCTGCAGTCTCTGAGCCCGAGTGAGTCATCTTCAGCTAGCGCTGTAGCACCTCACTAGCATCTCCAGTAGAGCTAGAGAGAGCGAGCTGCGACGGCAGCGACACACCTTTCTCGCTGGCATTCAAGGTAAAGCTGACTAACATCACTCGTATGAATTATGTCAGTAGGTTTCCTATAAATAAGACGCACAAAAAGTAGGCAAAAACGTTATTATCCACAAATGGTTCAACTGCCACTGATTTCCACTGTGTTGTTATTGAATATATGAGAGATTAATATTCATCACAGATCTTAAAGTTGACAATTATTGATGTAACATTAGTTTACAGGAAAATTTGAAAATTTTCTTCTACTAATTATCCACAAATATGACAATTTGTTGATTGGTTAATTTAAACACCAGTATTTTCAAGTCTAAAAGTTTCAACATTGCCTCTATCTCTGTTATTGCTAATTTACACAGTTGGTTTCAAGACATTGAGCATGTCTGATAACGGTCTGAGATGAGTTGTGTGGGTTTTCTTTTGTAATGCTCGAAATCAATAAAATTTAAACAATATCCAACCCTACACACTCCACACCTTCACCAATCAAAGACCAGCATTGCTGTTTTACACAGACACAACTTCCTTTCACTACCATGAACTCTTACAAACTAAAAACATTATTTGTTACTATTCATATGTAGCTTTTTAAACTTATTATAACATCATTTTTTTAAACATGAAGTACCTTTAACCTTATTTGTTATCTACATTTTAAACTTTATTTATTAAAACAGTTTTAAACCAGATCACATATTTATTTAACTATTTAATCACTTATTTATTAGGTC
This sequence comes from Verasper variegatus, assembly GCA_026259375.1. NCBI lineage: Eukaryota > Metazoa > Chordata > Actinopteri > Pleuronectiformes > Pleuronectidae > Verasper > Verasper variegatus. Next base: position 21,722,211 of record CM048053.1, on the reverse strand, counting down.
AATTTTTTTGTTGGGCTACACAACCAAACATTAACATTCTGACAGTCAATCAATCAATCAATGAAATGAAATGAACTCAAATGCACGATTCATCCTAATCAGCAAAATGCGTGCATTTTAATTTTCTGGTAAATTATCTCTTTAAGGCAATGCATTTAAGGAGCATCTGTAACTGGGTAAACTACTGAAAATGTTCTAGATTTTTATTATATTATTATTATAATTTTACTTTACAGTAAAAAATAGAATTGGGACTTTTGAAAAAACATTCGGGGCTGCCCCAGAAGCCATCCCCAGCTCTGCCCCTGCCGAACAGGTCTTCTGAAACATGAATGACGTCAAATTAAAATATCACTCCCACCTCACAGATGAGAGGCGGCAGTCCTGTGTGAAGATCAAGTAACATATTACAGCCCTGATATTTAAAGGATCAGGAGTGCGGTTCAGACAGAAATCGCATTAAACATTTGAGAATGCTATCCATTTATTATGGCTATTATTTTTGCAACAATCTATCTGAACAAGTTGTGATTTTGTCAGTGAATAAAATCACAGCCTCAACTTGACTTTCATAAAATGGTGACTACATATTTCTGGAAACCTTTCATAAAAAACCCACAACAATGGACATATGCAAGAATTTATTTATAACAAATAATAATTATTCCTTACACAGCAACCAAACAAACAATAAGGCATCTTTGTGGCTTTTTGTGCTTTCGATTAATGGATTAATTGATGGCACAGTGCTACTGATGGGATATGGTCACAGGTGTATGTTTAAGGAGTATTTTACAACAGCTTTGAACAAGGCTCATCCAATCAACGACAGGAGCAATCTGTTTTATAAAATGATTTTCACAAACAAACTTTTTGACTTGCATTGGATACTAAAATCACCTCTTATAGTGCAATCTGTGACTAACTACAGTGTCCCTTAAAAAGCTTTATAATGTTTTGAATGAATCCTCTCCTTTCTCTTCCTGCTCTTCCACCAGCTGAGTGAAGTGGAGGTGAATGGGCAAATTGAGCAGGTGTGTGAGCAGGTCTACAGTGAGATGCAGGCCCAGGCCTTGGAGGCTGCCATGGACAGCCTGGAAACCATGGACACCCTGCCAATGCCAGGATGCTTCCGGATGCGAAGTCCCAGCTATGTGAGGGCGATTGACCAGGGGTGTTCGGGGGAGGAAGAAGGAGAAGAGGGGAAACCACTGCTCCTGCTGCCATCCTCCCCACCACGCACCTCTGCCACCACTGTCAGGACCATCCAGAGCAGTACAGGTAGGGCACTACAAGCAATGGATATTTCGTTTCAGTAGGTCTCATGCAAGAACATTTTCTTACTCTTATCCTAAATTCCTCTCACATGTCTGTTATTTTAGTTCATATAAGCACAGAATGTCAGATTCAGCAAACACTTTAACTTCAGAAAAGTGTCAATGACCTGCATAAAGATGATGAATGCCACCTGTGCGTACTTAAGCAAAGATGCACAAGGATAATAATAACAATTATAATACATTATATTTATAGGCCCTTTCAGAGCACTCAAGGCCACCTTACAGGCAGAGATAAAACACAAATAACAATCAAAAACATAAACAAAATAAATAAAATGAACAATGAATAAAACATGTAGTTTTGCCAAATGGAAGACAATCAAACTGAATATGCCAGTTTAAAAAGATGAGTTTTTAGATGAGATTTAAAAATGGAGAGAGAGCCAATGTTATGTATGTCTGGTGGTAAAGAGTTCCAGAGGTGGGAGCAGAGCGGCTGAAGGCTCTAGATCTCATGGTTGTCAAACTGGCAGGTGGTACAGTAAGGTGGATGGAAGAAGAAGATCTGAGGGTGCAGGAGGGTGTGTCAATGTGCAGGAGTTCAGAAAGGTATGGTAAAGCGAGATTATGGTTGACCTTAAAGGCGTAGTTCACCCCAAAATGATAATTCACTCATTATCTACTCACCCCTATGCCGGGGTGAGGTGTGGGTGAAGTGTTTGAGTCCACAAAACACTGCCGGAGTTTCAGGGGTAAACAGCTCGGCAGCCAGGTAGCAGCCGAATCCAATATAACTGAAGATATTAGGGGCTTATCTTTAGGCTTATCTTCAGATGTAAAAAACACCTGTGGTGTCATCCAAGTGTCCAAAAGCCCTGACATTCATATTTAACTCTAAACAAGGTAATTTACACTGTGTTTTAAAGCCTAAATGTCTGAGGAACCATCAGAATTGCTAATGTCAGCTTAGCCACTTCTGGTGGACTTTCAGGCGTAAAACACAGTGGAAATGACCTCGTTTCGAGTTGAATATGAATGTCGAGGGTTGCAGATACTTGGATGACACTACAGGAGCCTAAAGTCCACCAGAAGTGGCCAAGCCAGGGGACCTTAGCATTTCTGATGGCCCCTGAATGCACCTTGTTGGAAGATATCAGCAGACAAATGTTGCGTAGATGGAAGTATGCTGAACGGGTAACATTATTGGTGTGGGCTTGGAAAGATAGTGTGCTGTCAAGGATGACACCCAGACTCTTTACCTGAGGGGAGGAAAGGGTGGATTTGGTGCCAATGAGGACTTCGGTTTCATCACTATTGAGTGAGGAAAATGCAGGAGAACCAGGACTTGATTTCCTGTAGGCAATCAGAGAAAGAGGTAGGCAGGAGGATGGAGGTAGGTTTTGTTGTAAAGGTAGAGCCGGGGTCATCTGCATAGCAATGGAAAGTTCATGTTAAATTTACAGAAGATATGGGCAAGAGGAAATAAGTAGATGATAAACAGAAGGGGCCCCAGGACAGAACCCTTGGGAACACCAGTAGAGACTGGAAATGGCTGGGATTTGAAAGATTTGAGTTGGATGAACAGAGTGCGGCCAAAAAGGTATGATTTGAACCAATCAAAGGGTGTGTATGTGACCACGTTGTGAGTTACCCTTGAATCTCAGTAAGATGTTTTGAAAATGTGTTGTTCAGTGGTGCAAAGACTGAAGAAACGGCCCTGTAGAAGGGTCGAAAAAAATTATGCTGATAATGACCATATTTATATAACGTAACTAGAGTAATAAATTGCTTCACAGATGGCCATAGATATATAAATGAAGATGGACAACATGACTGTTCCCCAAAAGTGAAGCCAAAGTGTCTCGATTGATATCTGGTGGCTGACTGAAATATAGATCACATATCCCGCTATGTAAGTGGATGGGACATGCACCAAACTCAAAAGTATAAGTACATTTTAAATACATTTTTCTCAGAGATGGTTTGATGTTCAAGTGTACATTTTTCCAGTAAGTTAGTTGGCAGTAGTAGGTTTTCGATGCTATACCACTACCCTAACTATGGCTCCAAATGTAAAAGGGTAAGCGTTCATATCTAGGATATTTTAGCTTGATTTCTGGATAGTAGGAGACAGGTAATCCATATTTATTTACAATCTATGCAGATAACCTATGGGCTTGGAACATCTTCATCAAACAGTATATATATATTGTATTTAATTTTTATTTCCTTTCCATACCTATTTTCCATACCTATTTTCCCTGTCACATTTAATTATAATGTCTTACATTTGCTTGTATGATAATTGCAGCATTGGTACATTATTGGCTAATCACATTAAGTAACAAGACCTTTAATCTGGGAAGAGTATTCAGAGCTGTGATAATATAATGAGACAGAGCTCTCTATCTCAGAACTGATGATTTTCTGGCTTTCAAGTGACTTCATTCTGTGGAGTCTCATGAGATAAGACTGTTTTTCACAAAAATGAACACTGACAGTTTATAAAGTGTTTTTGAGTTTGACCCTGTAATCAGTGATGGTATGCTGCAAAAGAGAAGGGTGTAGCATTCTGTGTATGAAAGAAATTGACAATCATGGTTCCTCTTAAAAAACAGTTTATTCAAAAGGGGAGAATTTGTTGACTTTTTTGTGGAAATAGTTATTATATGACCAGTGTTTGCACTGGATAGGTTTGGTATGATTTACAGTCCAGTACAACATGGTGTAGTTACACATATAACAGGAGAAAGAATTACAAAATGCTTGGGGCTGCATTTGCACGCATAACATGTACTGTGCAATCTGATGTACGCTGTAACAACAAACCAGATATCACACAAAGATAATATTTTCAAAGCAAAAAAATGCTGCCTTTATATATGGTATTCAAATGAAACCCACAGGGGCTTTGTGTCAGCTGTCTGGTATTAGGATTGCCCTTTTTTTTAAATGCTCAACTGGAGATGACCTACATTTACTGCTCCTCTGGGAATTCTTAGTTAACCAAGAGGATATATGGATATACACACACAAACAAGCAAGAATGTGTATGTACAGTGTATTCACTCATGCACAATCTTACCATTGCACTGCAGTCACACAGGACAGTATATGGTCAGCTCTTCTACCACATGACTAGAGATTGGGCTGGTAAATGTTGCTCCTTTGTGTATTGAAGTACATCATCTTCTCAGGCCTTTTGTATAGCTGATTTGGCACCCGAGGACTTTAATAACCTTAATTGACATTTTTTATTTATTGACTGATCTACAGTGTGGTGTAATTGTATTTAACATGACTCCAAGGCAGGAAAGCACACATCAGAACATTGTCCCCCTGGAAAGATAACCCCAACAGATGACAATTGAGAATCAAGTTTTGTAACAGTCCTATCTCTTATTTTCTCTGGTGTATTTTCAGAGCATTTTTGTTAGGCTTTAGGGGGGTTTGCCACACTGCTTTTGAGAAACTCAGTTAAAGTTGGGCCTAAAATGGCACAGACTCCCAATATCAACCTGGTGTTAAATGATGTGCCCATATTCAGGTTCACAAGTTTGATTTTTATTATTATAGACATGGATGTAAAGTGGAACACCACAGAGGATTGCCAGGGGATGGCCCCAAAAATCTCTGGCTCCATAGATTGCCATTCAGAAAATGTCAACTTCTCTCATGAACTTCCAATTCAATAAATGGGAAATGATTGGTGATTTTCTAGTCAATGACCACAAAAAACGCTTGTCAGTACAATTTTGCCATTCATCCATTCACACAGCACCAACCTTCTGATTGTTAGACAACCCGCTGTATCTCCTGAGCCACAGTCCAATATATTTTCTCCACATGTCATTATGGTTTTAACAGTTAAATTCACTTTTTTACCAATGTTCTGGTGGTCCTGCTGAAAATAATTTTATCATCAACTGGATATGAGGATTAAAGGAGTGTTAGGTTTGGGGGCATGCCTGTATAATTGGCAGCAGTGGTCTGAAATGACAGACATCTGACAGTTAGGATGGGGCGGACTGGAGAGTCATTTACTGAAGTCGAATTGGAGCTGCAAACACATTTTTTTCCACAGTTATGCTATATTTACTCTTATTTATTCATTATCGGTTCCACTAAAGGTTTGGCTGTATTTTATTTTTTTTGATGGGTTTTGAGTTCTGATTAATTATTGATCTCCGATAATAATAGACCCAAGAGGGAGCCTTTTTTTTTGGTAAGTAAACACTTGTTTTCTTAACTTTTTACAGTTTTCATGTTCACATGTGTACTACAGACTGCAAAAGTTGGTGTGTCAAATTTTTTTGACCAAAGAAGGGGAGACTATTACCATTCTAATATCTTTCACAGTTAATGTAAATTGTGGGTGTATGTTACTAACCAAGCTAGCAAGGTAGCACTAGCATAAGCTGATAGCCTTTGTTTTGCTAATAGTACATGTCCTTCCCAGGCTGATAACCTGTGTTAGCCACAGACTGTGGGGTGCAATGCATTAATGTTAACCTTGATAAAAAAAGGAAAACTTTTTTCAAATTTTAATATGACAACGTTTGTGCACTTAATGTTATAATGTTTAGGTAACTTGAATGTGGTGAAACAGCAGAAACTGTTCTGCATTGACTTTTGGTAGTTCTGAAGGCCTACAGTCTAAATTTCAACAGTTGAAAAAAGTATTATGTAGCTTCATGCAGATTATGTTGACTTGGTAGAAATAGCATCTGCCAAAAAGTTTACTGCATTAGATCCAGATGAGTGATTCTCCCTGGTTTGAGAATATTGAGAAGATTACTAGAGATTACTATCTGGTACAGATTAAGTAATCTGTACCAGATAGACTGCCTTTTGCCTGCTAATTATTGCTTACTTTTACTATTTGTCTGTGCTCATGTGCTTTTGTATGTTTTTTAATAGCCATCAATCTTCCAGGGGCTGACAGACTGAAGCAATGGTTGACGTGAACTGGCAGTTCAACCTTTGAGGAGGATCAAATCTTCACAGTCAAAAAGGTACACAGATAGGGAACAATAGGCGATCGAGCAATTACAATTACAGCAATTACAGCATCATTCACAGCCTTTAGATCCTACACAAACCGCCACTCAGTAGGTTGACCTTTGTCTCTGATCTTCTTAACTGGGAACAGTGGAGTGCGGGCCGATTGAATCAGGGCAGGGGACAATTACAGCAGTCTGCAAAAGGATTCAAAAACAGGACGTATCCCCTCCACTGCATTCTGTCTGAGTGGATATTGTTGTTTACATGGCCTATAATCAGATTTTGGAGTGATTTTGAATGGATCACAGTTTCTGATGAGGCCCACAGTGTTTCAGGCAGATCTGAAAGTAAAGGAGAAACATCAGAGGGGCTGGACAACATTGCATAAGAATGAAGGTGAGTTTCAGTCACAATAAATGAGCATGTGGCTGGAGAACAGAAGGTTGGAGACATTTTTAGATCAAACTCAGACTGGGTGAATACATTACGTCAGGCGTGGTTGTGGCTTGCCAATCAACGGCAGCCTGGCATGATCTGACAAATGGGAACTCTTGCCACTGGTCATCATGGGACTTGGAGAGCGAGATGTGAGGGCTGGAATTCGAGACGCGAAACAGTGCCATCTGTTGGTCAGTGAGTGAGACGGAAGCTGCACTTCTGGAAACCAGACCAAAAAATATTGGAGACTTTCAGAGAATCATCAGAAAAAGGCAAAAACAGAGATTCATAAACATGATCTGCTGTGTCTGTCACATGCGAAGTGCAGTGCAGTGAATCAGTGTGCATAAAATCAGAAAAAGGGGTGATAAGAGAGTGTGACTTGGAGAGCAGATCAGTGGAGGCATTAATAGGAAGTTGCCACTGATATACAAACAGCTGCTCATGTGTGGTCAGGGAGGATACTAAATTGAAGCCTAACACAATCATCAAATCTCTTCCTATTAGATTGATTGGGCAACAGGGAGCCAACAGAAAATCATGTTCAAACCTTGCCTGACATTTGAGAGGTTTTGTTAAATTTTCTTTTACAGTAGCACCGCTGGCACCTTGAGAGAATATAAAGCGACCACTCATCTTAGGAGATGTGGGCAAATCTGACATCCTAACCACAGAATAACCTGCACCAGAGTCGACCATGAAATTAAGTTTGTGACCGTAAACATACAGTTCGAGTTGAGGCATTTTCTTAAAATCATCACTATTGTACTTAACATAAGAACCACAAAGTTGTGTTTGCTCTGGTGTGTGTGTGTGTGCATGGTTAATTTAGCAAGCATTTCTTCATTGCTGGAGCTTCTGTGTGTGTGTGTGTGTGTGTGTGTGTGTGTGTGTGTGTGTGTGTGGTTAGAATTGCAAGCATTTTCTTCATTGCAGTGGCATGTATGTATCTGTGTTTCACTTCCCTTTCTCTGATCCTCGGTGGGTAGATTGGTCGTCTGCCCCCCGTCTGCCCCTTCCTCACTTTCTGCATTTCAGTCGGCAGTCTGCCCATAGTGGGGGGAGCAGACCATTCAGGAAGGCCTGTTTCAGATGTGTTTCATAAGCCCCTGGCTCGTTGCCAAGGTTGTCAGGTATGGGGATGCCGCTGTGTCGATAAACAGGATGGTCAGATGTGTGAGGAAATCTCATACAGTTTCACCTGATTGTTGTTTGCACCTCGTTATTTTGGACATGTCAGTTTTATTGGGGAAGGCGGTCCTCAGGGCGTTGAGGAGTGTGTTGAGAGTGTTGACGTATGCTGCATTAACCACATCATCCCAGTCTGGTGAAGTCAGACGGAGGTCTCCCCCACAGTGCTGACATATCTTTGCAAAGTCAGTGGGGCCTAAAGATGAGGAAGAGGTGGCGTCATCATTCAGTCCTCCAGCTGCCCTGTCTCCATAGACTGGGAGAGCGGTGGGTGGAGTCTGAGATGGGCCTGATCGTTGATTGGTGGAGTCTAGTCTCTGCACATCATATGGAGGAAGGTTTTGTCATAGGTGAGGAGGAAGGCAGGCGTCGAGGAGAGGACTGCCACACCCTGTAATGGAGAATACAGAGATCTATATGATTTATTTTCAACATTCTTTTTCAACTTTCTCAGTTTCCTTCTTATCAACCTTAGCCATCTGTTTAAATGTTTTTTTTCTGTCCCTACACTCTGCCTCTTTTCTCCACATTTCAAGACACTTCTTATTATCTTCTGTCTTTCCACATTGTGACCTTGACTTTTTTTTTTGCTTTTTAATTCTTCCTCTCTCTCAAGGAGTTTCTCTCTTAAAAGTTTTTTCGACACTGAATGACCTGTTATGAGGAAAAGCAAAGTCTCTGGACCATATTGGAAGAAAAATGTCACACTTTCCCGTCCTCACTCTTGCAACCATAAAGCCCACCATTTGGACTTTCTGGGTTCTGAAGTCCCTGACTTCCCTTGTTACCCATCCTTATCAATTAAGTGTATGAAATCATGTACATTTACAATTTCCCTTGAACACTCAATTTAAGACGTGGACGTCTCCACGAATCCTTGTTTCTTTCTCCGGCAAAACAGGAAAAATGCCTTCAACTAGGATGATTGCCACGAGGATTAGTCAGATTAACATTAATAATCCACAATAATCCAGAGAGAATGACTAATACACCCATTCCAAATAAAACCCTTTAAATGTATTATTTCTTATGTTTGATTTCGTATTTGTGAAATCATCGAAACAGTCATGAAAAATCCGAATTTCAACATCTCACCAGATATAAGATGACCAAAGAGAGGTCTTTGGATCCCTGTGAAGAAGGTCCGGAACCCCAGTTATTTTGGCCCTCTCTTCTCTTCACTGTTGGAGGTAGAGGTAGAAGATTTCTTTCTCCTGGGTGATCAGCCACCAAAAACTTCTCGGGTCCAGACAATCTTTCAAGGGATCCTGTTCGTGACGCCAAGTTTGTGATGGAAATTCATCTTGAGATTTGAAATAGTGAAATTCTCAGACCAGAGTTGCCTTTGAGTCTTTTTAATAGTTAACTCTGCAGAGTTTACACAACAATCACGGGTGCTCAAAATGGAACTGGCCGCAAGTTCACAAAAGCCAGAACTTATACAAAGAGGCGTTTCATAAAACATAATATGAAAAAAAGACATGAAAGACATGAGATCATCTGTGTCTGTCCGTCCGCTGTAGCAGTTGGAAGAAAACATCACCAAATAAGGGCATACACCCTGTTTATCAAGGTCATAGCAGTGAGACACCGCCAAATAAGGGTTACATCCTGTCAGATAGACAGTATCACAGCAGTGAGACACCTGGTCAGGGGGATTTTCCTCTACAACTGAATACTTTTTTCATAATTAGTTACAAAATGTGGGGTTTCATCCTCATTTTTTACATTATTATTTCATTCTGTTTGGTTTAAATTGTTTGAATATAAGGATATTGTCGTTTTGAGTTTTTTCTTCAACTAATACAGCATTTAAATAACTCTACGTGTTCAACCAACCAATCTCACCTATGTGCTGTAGCCATTAGACCTGTGATGTGATAGCTCAAAGGCTTCAGCTACTCAGCAGCCTACCATCTTGTATTAAGCATAAGGTATCATGATAAAGCATTACTATACTTGCTTTCAGGCCCACGCTGAACTCCGGAGATCTTCTTGACATTCACCTTTGGAGCTCTATGAGTGAGAGCCTCTGGACTTTCTGCTGAGTTTTTCTGGCCAGCCCCCTAGTTTTTGAGCAAATATCTCCTGATGAAAACTTGGTTCAATACCTAAGACAGACTATAGATCATTTGGCCAAATGTTGTTCTGTTTGTTCTCTATGAGCCACCGTACTTGTAGTTCTATTTATGGCCAGCCAATCAGCATGTTTGTTGTTCAGTCAGCTCAGTCACATACACATGGACGGAATTCTCCATGCTGTCAGTAGGAACTCCTCACTTGGAGTCATCAGTCAATGTGTTGCTGTTTTTTTCCTGGACTGTATTAGCAGCTAGCGGGATATGCTAGAGTGGGATTACAATATTTGTATCACTGCAGCTTTCTCCGGTAAGCCTGCAAAGACATGTTATTCTCCTCAACCTTGCTGGACAGATAGCCATGAAGTGAGAGTGTCATTCGTCTGTGCAGCTAAAGTGTGCTGACCCGGGACAGACAGAGCTGTAATTACCCAGGGAAGATCCTGACTGCCTGAAGAGGAAGTTTAGTGAAGTCTGAAATTCACAAAACAACAAAACAATGGAAAGACATGAGTTTCATTCAAGAAATCAGAAACAAAGGGAGAGCATTGAGTAATTTATCAGTAATTTGAGAATCAGAGCTAAAAGTTAAAGCTAATCTGTGATCATATAGTGTGTGGCACTACCAGGAACTCTTCAAGAAAGTCTCAGCGATAGCGAGTTAACCATTTCAATCAGCTGCATTCATGAGATCACGGAAGAGAGTAGAAAGAAGCTAACCACACAAGCCACTAGTGTTGATGCAGTCAAGCCAGTTTCCAGGAGAAAGCAGGAGTAAAAATCCCAATCGTTCTCTCAGACCATCACACACTGCAATAACTGTGGAAACAGTGTCCAGCTTACAGACAACAATGCCATAATTTCTAAAAGCCAAAGTAATTTACACAGAAGGATATACAGGCATGATGAGGCAACATGTGAAGATGAAACATTTTATGTGGACGGTGTTGAAATTAAAATTGTGTTGATTGTGTCGAGTCCCAAACTAAAGAGCAGAATGAAGAGGAGGAGAATAATGCAAAATGCAAAGTGATGGCACAACAGACAGAACAAGTGACTAATGGTGAGTAAATTTCAATGCCAAAGAAAGCCACAAACCTTGTTGCTTATTATGGCACCACGATTGAAAAAAATGGAACAGTTACACTGTCATGCTTTTAAAAGAAACAGTACCACCAATTACTCTTCTTCATGGTAGACAATGAGGTGCTGACACTGCAAGGATTTCTTGCTTGTGTGAACATGGAAATTGTCTAAATGAGTCTAGATGTCCATCAGAATAACATTGAGAGCGACTCAGACTTCAGCAATACAGAGACCTATTCAATAATGAGCTTGGTGAACTCCCGGTCACATATTCCATGAAGGTGGAACCAAGCATACAGCCTGTGGTCTGGCCAGCTCACCGCATCTCGGTTGTGATGCAAGGTAAATGCAAAGCATTTGTGTAAGTTCAGCTGTAATAACACCCATCGCTGTCAGTAAGGACCTCCCTCCTTACTGACAGCATGGTATGTCTGTTCCCAGTCTTAGGGTCAAGGGGAGTAATCAGCTAACAGTCATCAGCTGCATTGGTACACTAGAGATTCTCTCTGAGCCACCTCCACGACAAAGTTTTGATGCAATTAATTGCTTTTAGAGAAAAACTGTTCTGAAACCAAAAACAAATAGTCCCAACTAACACAGTCAAAACACTGCATTAATTTTCATCTTTTTGATGTGTTATATTATTTGTAAAGATCTTCTAATATTGTCCTGTGTTTGGCGTCCTCAAAATCCAAAAATCACTGACCTCTTCTTCAGATGTAGTAAAGCAACAGAAAAACATAACATGCCTCCATGTGCCTCGAAATGACATAATTTACACCTTGTTTTTAGTTTTTAGCCTAAATGTCCTCTAATAGAGTCTCTGTGGTGCATTCACTTACCCTCAGGCACACCAACGTGTGGCTATGTCTGCTGGCATTGTCACTTCTGGTAGTGGGCAAGAAGAGGTCGCCTGGGCTAAAACATTGTTTTCCCCTGAGACTCCTAAAGTGTGTTGTGGACTCAAACACTTTACCCACCCCTCTATCGGCATAGTGGTGATAGGTAATGGGTGAATTTTCATTTTTCTCTTTAAGTCCCTAGATCTAGAGGGGACTGGATGACAGGGCTGCATGGAATTGGTCTGCATTTCCCTAGGCTGTCTAGTGTCTATGATGGATGGATGAAGTAGCTGTGATAGATCTACTCAGTTACCGGATAGGATCTGGTGACGTAATGCGGGCTGAGTGATGAAACTGCCTGGATGGGTGGTGCTGCCATGGCAATTGATACATGAAGATTTGCCTGTGATGAGGCAATTTGATGTGCTGGATGGTGCTATGGTGCTGGCGGGAGAAGAAAAGGGTGGGGGAGCAGAAGTCCTACTGCTGAAAGCGGGTGGAGGAAGAGTAGAGGGAGGAAAGGAAAGGAAAGAAAAGAAAAGAAAAGAAAGCTGATATTATGTGAGAAAACTCAGAAACAGAGGGCCCAGGCACCAAAATGACCTGTTCCCTACGAGGGGGAACTGATGATGCATAGCTGTGGGGGAGGTGCAGTGATATCATGCGTGACATGGCAAGCGTGGGCTGGACCAGACAAGCAACCCGGAAGCACTGGATGCTGTTGTAGGAGTGTTGATAGAAGTTGAATATAGATGAAAAAGCCTTGCTTTATTGTTGTTGCGGTGGAAGGAACCTCTGGAGGCTGGCTGCGGTTCGGTCTCTGATGTTGAGCTTGTTTGAAGATGAGGATACGGCTGGAATGAAGAGGATGGCCCATGACACCATGGTTGATGCATGGTAACTGAGCAAGGAGGCTGTGTATGACAAGGAGACTGTTGGTGCTGACCAGCTGCAGCTATGTCTTGGCTCATGTAGACCTGGTGGGAGTCGGTAAGATATCTTTGAGGGAGTTTGAATGTCAATGCTGGCAAGGCTGTGGTATTTGACCACTGAGCGCAGGGGTTAAAATTACCAAAACAGTAGTCGGTTGCTAGCCAAAGAGCTATATCAAGCATGCAAGATGAGGGAGAAGGAGAGAGGCACACTTTCAACAACTGGAAGTATTATTATTATTTTGAGTTTCTGTCAGTCAAAGAAACATTATTGAAACATCTCCAATGGCAGCACATCAATGTCAAACATTGATACATGCACACCGGCCAAATAACAGAAGCTGGATTTTAGAGCTGGACATGGTGGCAGAGAGGCATTAAGTGGACAAGATCTGAGAAAATTTTTCGCTGGGTATATCGTCGAGGAGATGTTGCCTATTTCCAGTTGACTCAGCCTCATTTTGATGAATTATAGAGAAAACACCCATGAAGGGCAAAGTTACTCTTCCAGAAAGAAAGACGTCTGCCGAGCAATGGGACGTCTGCGAAAATGGAATCTAATTTAGAGGCCACGTTTCGAGAGGTAGACTTCGTTTCCATCACAGATCTGGAAGGCTAACAACAAAAGCTTTCTGGGTGCTACAGTTCACTGAATTAGCTGCACCACTTTGGTACGTAACAAGACAGTACAATACAATGGCCAAATATGACAACTAAATCCAACTGACTATTTAAGGCTATGTTCTTTGTCTATTTTACCCAAATTTACCTTTTGTATCTGGGGGCAGAACAAATACCATCCAAGGTGACTATCTGGTCTGACAGTGTTTCTCTAAGATGTTTAGGGCTAATTACAATAACCTCAGTTTTGTCTGAATTCAGAAATAATACATTTTGGGTCATCCAGGCTTTGATGTTCTTGAGACATTCCTGAAGTTTGAACTAAGTGATTAGATTACTCAGTGTTCATAGATATGTACAGCTAGGTGTCGTCTGCGTAACTTTCTGATGATGTTGCCTAAAGGAAGTATATACAAATTGGAATCTGTCTGATAAATATGACTTAAAGTCTAGTGCTGATCTTTTAATCCCTACATATTTTCCCAGTCTCTTTAACACAATCCTATGATCTATATTGTCCAATGCTGAACCAAGATCCAAAAGGACGAGTATAGAGACACGTCCATTATCTGAGGCCTTGAAAAGGTCATTAATAACTTTTAATAGTGCTGTTTCTGTGCTGTGATGGATTCTAAATCCTGATTAAAAGTCTTCAAACAAACAGCTTTTTCAAGGATTCTAGAAACAAAGGGAAGGTTTACTGTGGGTCTATGATAATCAGTTTTTGCAATATCCTGGTAACTAAGAAACATACAAACACAGGTTAAAAGATTTCCTTAGCTGAGGTAATTACAGTAAAATGTCTGATGTTAGAAACCTTAATAGGAAATTGTACTAAATATAAATCTTACAGTGCTTTGTGCAGCAGTCTGTACACCCCAAGAGTAAAGTCCAAAGACTGGGTAAAGAAATAAAACAGGAGTTTGCAACTAAGTTTAGCCACGGACCACATTTTTCTCAGCCAGTTAATGGAAGGTTGGGACATAATCAGACAATAAATCAAGTAACTAATTTACCTGGAATTTTGACAGAATGCTCAATGAACTGATTTACTGTCAGAAAATAGTTTTGCCCTGTCAGAAAAAAACAGAACAACAGATATGTGCTTGTGTTTAGGCAACAGAATTCGCCTACAAAAGTAGTGACTCATTAACATTTACAAATTTACCCTCGATTTCACCCCTCACTCCTCTTCAGCTCTTCCCTCTGTATGAATTTGGTAATTTCTGGCACCAAAAACCCAAGATGCTGTTGGTCAAAATCCAAAGTTGAGACTTCAAAATAGCAGTTTACAAACCAATGGGTGACATCAAGGTGGGTTGCCAGACTAGCTGTGTGGCATGGTGCAGAAGTATTAACCAAACTATAGAAGAGGCATTTCAGGAGCTTCAGGAGCAGTGTTTTCTGCCCGGGAGAGGAGTTCCCTTTGCCACAGACTTTGGACTTTGAAAAACCATAATATGTCCCCTTTAATATATGACATTTTCCACTAATTCATATAGCATATGAATTAGTGAAAAAGCATCAGAATAGCCAGACCTTACCAATCATATGAGGTGGGATGTGGGTACTCAAATATTTAACCATATCAAGAGCTGGTCTTAATAGTTTCAACACAGGGTCAACAGTACAATGAAAAGTGTTGGACAAGAAAGGACAGGTCAGTACAGCAGTGCAATAATTCATATTCAATTAAAACAAAGTGAAAGAGCTTGATGTAAATAAAAAGTCAAATACAATACTATAAAACAATATACATTTGAGGATCCTAGTGATACCAAAGTGACAAGACTAAACTGTACAGACAAAAAAACTGGCAGGAAAACAGGTATCTAGAGGAGAGAAGTCTGATGGCCTGGTGCTTTACCTGTTGTTGGTGCCTACATTTCCTGCACAGATGATGCAGGATGTGGGTCTCTGATGCCTGCTTTGTAAACCTTGTAAAACCCCTGCTTTGTACATCTTTAATGGACTGTATTTACAAAGCTCTTTTCCAGTCTCATTGATACCTCAACAAGCTTTTACAGTAGAAGTCACATTCACCCATTCACACAGCGCCTTTTCTATGTCACACCATTCATACACTACACAGTCATCAGGGGCAAATGGGGGTTTAATATTTTGCCTAAGGACCTTTCGAAATGCAGACTGGAGGAGCAAGGGATCGCACTACTGACCTTCTGGTTAGTGGGCAACATGTCTCTTTCTAGAACCAAACAGCTATCTACCATGACTACTTACCCACAATTACCCGCCGGCCGAGTGATTGAGTTTAGTTTCTGTTGGAATGTTTTCTAACAGACTTTTCTGGTCATTAGGCATTTTTGATTTTTTCTATTAAAATGTTTGTGTGTGTGTGTATTTTGGAGCTGCAACATCTCAACATATGTACCATGTGACTTTAAAAATTTAAACAATGTTTTGTAAATAAACATAACGTAGCAGAATGTATACCTATGTATTCTTGACTGCACTCATGCATTGTGAAAATACAACAATGTTTTCAGATTTTTTACTCCAGTACTTATTTTAGTAAACATTTGACTGAGCAACTTTCCTTTGTGTTGGATTCATATTTTAAAAGGAGTATCTTTACTTTCACTCAAATAATAAAATTGTGTACTTTGTCCACCACTGCCTCTTTACCACAAGCTCTCTCTAATTCTGCCATGAGTTGCTGTGCGAAGGCCTATCAACTTTACACATAATCACAAGAAGATATAACAGATTTGTCTTTACATACTATGTTCTAATAGCCTTTCAAATATGCTTTTTATGCCTTCGTGCTGGTGACAGCCTGTAGCCGGAGGCATTATGCTTTTGGCGGGTCCGTCCATCTGTCCTTGCCATCCTGGTGAACAAGAATGCCTTGAGCGTATTTCTTCAATTTTTGTACAAATGTTCACTTGGACTCCAGGATGATCTGGTTGGATTTCTTGGTCAAAGGTCAAGATCACAGTGACTTCTCAAATCACACCTTTTGCATTTGGGGGATGATATCTCTGGAACGTTGTCATAAAATGTGGCACAAACTTTCATTTAGACCCAACGATGACCTGAATAGAGTTTGGTGGTCAAAGGTTATTTGTGAGTGTGATATCTTAAGATTAGCTTGAGGTAATGTCTTCAAATTGGGTAAAATTTTGTTAGATTTTGATGCCTGGGGGTCAAAGGTCAAGGTCACAGCAACCTCACGTTCCTGTGAAATATCAGGATTGCCCATAGGGAATTATATTACATCTGGCACAATTCACTTTGACTGATGGGTGCCCCAGAATTGGGTGGTCAAAAGTCACTGTGACCGCTCAAACACATGTTCTGCCTTGTAAATGCAACATCTCAGGAAAATGTAATCTGGCACATATGCTCACTGAGACTCACTGATTCGCTGATTTGATTTTGGTGGTCAAAGGTCAAGTTCAAGGTGGCCTCAATAAAAAAAAATGTTGGTCTATTGAATGGCCTAAGACTGGCCCAGGACTGGGAATTTCTTTAAGTTTGATCAGAGATGAAGTGATTACATTTCAGTGGTCAAAGGTCATGTCTTATTGACTGGTGGTCTTTGGTTCCAAGTAACCTCTAAGGTGAATGTCTGTGGAGATTCATCCAGGTCATAGTATCTTCAGAAGTTCAGAAGGCAACTGAACTTGCTTGAGTTTCTTGAAGACATTTCACCTATCATGAAAACTTGTACAACTGCTGAAGACTCTATGTAGAGTGACTATAGATGGAATGAAGTACCATTCACTAAGAGTGTGTCATTTCGGGTTCCCTAACCTTTTTTACCCCCTTATGTCAGAGTTCACACAAATTAAAAAATGTTCCTATTTAATTAATGTGTTGTAGTATGAATTAATGCAGTAGATATGCTCGCAAGATTTAATTCTCCTGTTCGTGTGGTCTACAGATAAATAAGAATTTAAAAGAAGAACCACTGTAAGCCTTGAATCTACCTTCATGGCCAAACTTTATCATTGCATTCTCAAACTGATGGATGTAGACCCATCAAGGGGAGGAGCTACAGGAGAATCAGGCAGATTAAGGACATGCTTCTGCAGTTATGATAATTAAAAAAAATATACACTTGAAATAATAATTGTTTACAGCCGCTCATTAAGATTATATTCATTTAAGTAGTACGCAGAGAAATAGACAGTATTTTGCTTTAAGCAGTTTAACATCTTGAAAGAAAATTAAATCCACACTAGGCACAGTGTAATTTACTGCACTGCTGTCTAGATGTCGAGACAAACTGAAGGTCAATTAAAAACAAAACTAAAGGGACATTTGTAGTCTATTACAACTTGGGATAGCCATATTAACTACACCTCTGTTTTGATGACGGTATAAAACTGAAAGTGATGCCAACGGAAATCCTAGCTATAATCCACACAAAAATCTGGCACATTACTATGCTAAATGTATGTAAAGCAAATAAAATTATAAATATTCATTTTAAATAAAAAGAATTTAATTAAATAATACTGTTTGCCTTAGTTTTCTCCTCCAAATTAGTGTCTTGACCAACCTTGGTTTATTTATATTACAGGGTTTTCAGATCTTATTATATATCATAGAACATGTTGTGATAACTATTAAGAATGATGGACAAAACTATGACCCAAGTTGTAGTTATCCCTAATTTTCCTACAAAGCAAACTAGAATCTGTTTTATACAGTAAACGTTTTGGCTTTTCTAGTCTTGATGACCACTCAAAGTGCTTTACAGTACTTTTTTGCCATTCATCCATCACAGAAATGCCTTTTGTTTTGCCGTATCTGGCATTTGTCCCAACATTTCAGCTCGATACTTTCCTGGACTAACCTGGAGTAAGTCAATTTTTTTCAAGTGGGCCAGTTTGGTCATACTGTATAACATGTCATTTAAATTGATTGACAAAAAAAATTAAAGCATGGGTTATTTTACAATTTGTATTGATGCAATCTATATGTTGACCATTTCAGTAATTGGGTGTGTATGTGTTATTGTGTGTGTTTGTATAAGGGTTGAAATAAAAATAAATAATGGCTCAATTGATCAACTGAATGGAATGACACTGTAAAAAGTGTGCCGTAGTCATCCAGTTCATTATCTCAAACATGCTAACTTGTCTTTTCATTTGCTTTGCAGGACACCGAAGAGTCTGAGACAAGCCTTCATAGGCAAGTGTTTCAGAAGCTGTTGACTTGATGGAAAAACAGTACCAAAGTAAAAAATCAAAAAAAAATGATTGTGTAAAATTTAAGATGAGCCAGTGTTCAGTACATAACTGCCGTTCAAAATAATAAAGCTTATTGCCAAACAATTTTGTATTTGAATGACTGAATTTTTGAAAAGCTACTATATAAAAACTATAGAGGAAAATCTAATTGGAGCGATTTCTAAAGGGTTGTTAACTTAAAACCTTGTTATAATAATTATTCAAAACAAGAACAAAACACTTCCTTCCACAATTCCTTTTCACTAATGTGGAAAAAGTAAATGGAATAACTTCAAAAGTGTTGTTTATTGATTGTAATAATAATAATAGCATAGGCCCAGCCAATGACAATTAGAGGGCATGCGACTGCAGTACTATGTGCAGATCAGCAAAACTGAAAAGAACATTTAAGAAGCCAGGAATGATTGAACGAAAATGTAAAGACGGCGCCACACTCACTCAAACCGTAAATAAAGTTGCTATATTTCTTATATATCACTGTCAGTGAACATAAAATACTACGTTAAACGACACATGGAAGGCAGTTATGCATTCAGTGAAAGCTGTATTGGGAGAAAGTGAGAACTACATACAGATGGAATAAGCAAAGTAAATTACTCATATGGACAATCGTGGACTTACTGGACAGAAGCAGATTTATATAATTTTTTATCTTTGTTTATTGACCTTTCCCTTGTGTAGTATTTGATACCACTGGCTGATCAGACCTTCTCACATATTAGTCAATGCTAACTTAGCTTTAGAAAGTCTTTGTGTGATATAATTTCCACCCTGATGCTGCCCTTCCACCAAAATCACGACTCTTTGCTGTCCTGGCTCCCAAATGGTGGAACGAGCTTCCCATTGACATCAGGACAGCAGAAAGTCTACACATCTTCCACCGCAGATTAAAGACACATCTCTACACTTTGGTTAAGAAGATGATGTCTAATAACCATCATATATATTGCACTGACATGTAGCACTTGTGGTTTGGCTTTTTTGGCTAATTGTAATTACATGATTCTTGCTGTTCTGGGTTTGTTGAATGCACATATTGTAAGTCACTTTGGATAAAAGCATCAGCTAAATGATATGTAATGTAATGTATTTCATATAGAGAGAGAAGTTTAAGACAGAGATAAGAAAAAAATATTGCATGAGGCCTAATGTCAGACTCATAATGGGTAGTTTTTTTTATTGTTGTTTTTAAAGATCAAAATTGATGAGGCAGAACCAGGAATATTGTCCTCTGTATTCCACACATTCTTTAGGCTAACTCACCAATATTTTCTTACTTGGGGTGGCAGTGGCTCAGGAGGTAGAACATCCACTAATCAGAAGGTTCCATCCCTGCTCCTCCTATCTATATGCCTTTGAGCAAGACACTGAAGTACAACCCCATTCACACACTGCCAGCTGTGTTGTCAATAGGATATTCGATAGAGAAACACTATATGAACGCATGTGTATGAATGTGTATGTCATTATGACTAAGGCTTTAAGAGCTAAACAATTGCATTAATGACATCAGACTCACTATTGACGCTCCTGGAAAATGGTAAAGATCACCTTTAAAATCAAAGCATATTCTTTTACAGACCATCAAACAGCCATGCAGTTTCTCAGTATATAACGTCAGTCAAACAAGCTGACTTTCAAGAGCCAAGAGGCTAACGAGTGCCCTTTCAAAAGTGCCCCCATAGAACCTTTAGCTTTCTGCTGATAAATCAGAAGCCAAGCGATGCGCTGCTCTGACCCTGTCCATAAGCATCATGAATATTCTGCTGATGTTAGTCTGCAGGCTCAGCACTGTGGAAGATACATACAGCAGAGACATGGAGGAGGAAAAAAATCTTTCCTTGCCGCATATTTGAATTTACAGGGTAAAAACCTACCTCACTCAGGATTATCCTCATATCCAAGTCTTGAAGTATTGATTGAAAGCACAAATTATAACATGTCAACAAAAGAAATACCACACTGCAGTTGTATGCATACACGACCTGTTTCTGTCAACATAAATCTTTTTCATATAAGGTCACCGTGACCTTTGACTACTGAAATCTAGTCAGCTCATCTTTTGGTCCAATTAGTAACGAATTAAATGTTGAAGAAATTCATGAGATATTATATTAAAGAGGCCAAAATCATTTGTTTTGTGAGGCCACATTGACCTTGCCCTTTGGCCACCAAATATCAGGTCATCCATGATCTAAGTGAATTGTGCCTGATGTAATGAAATTCCCTACGGGCAGTCCTAATATGTCTCATCCAGAGGAACCTGAGGTCACCACAACCTTGACCTGTAACTTCCAGACATCCAAATCTATTTGATGGACTTTGATTCCAATTGAAAAAGAAAAAGAAATTCTCTCATGCTAATGTAAAGATGTCACATTCAATAGGCCAAAATTTGTTTTGGGAGTTCACTGTGACCTAGACATTTCACCTTTGGCCAACAAATTCTAATCAGTTCATCATTAAGTCCAAGTGAATGTTTCTGCCAAATTTGTAGAAACACTGGCTGTTGCTGGCACAGAGTTATAATTAAAGTATCTTCCACATTTAAACCAGCACTTTTGAAACAGCTTTGTCTGTCCAGTGTCTTTATCATAAAGTAATGTTGATGTAATTGAATTGCATTGAGTGAAAACTGAGCACATAGCTGTAAGTGCCACCATGCTTTTGTTACGAAATGAGCCTTACAAGGGCATTTACCACAGAAACTGTATTCTCAGTGTTCCCAGTAGAAGACCAGTGACTTGGATTGCACAGAATCACAGCAAATTATAATCAACCAACGGACTTCATAATAATAAACTTTCTTTAGGTCCTATTTTGGCCATCATCATCTTAGCATTATGGAGCCAAAAGTTTTTGGATTTTTTATTTTTAATTTTAGTACTTTTACAAAAATCAAGATAGACAACATACAAACAACCACTGCTACTATGTGTGAATGAAGCAGAGGAGACAAGCGGACGGTGAGAGAAAACACTATAAAAAATAAAAATACCGATTGCAATTTCTAACATAAAAACAAGTAAAAAAAATGTATCTTGTCGGTCTTCCAAGCCATTTTGTCCAAATAACAAGTGTAGCAAGCTAGCTTGTGCCCAATTTCATTGGAATTGTTTGGTTCTGTCTGTTTTGGCCAGCTGACCAATCCTGCTTCAAAGTGATGTTAGGACTGCCTACGTTATTAGCATACAGAGACAGTGATCTGAACTCTGCACCTTCACTGCCATACAATAGCCTGCTTTTACAGATCATTTCAAATGCCCACTGCAGTTTGTCATATATTTTATTATGTTCTATATGAAGCTGACTCACCTCCAATAAATTGTATGTGGAATAAATGTTTAAACTTGAATGTAACCCTTTCTAATTTAATGTAGTGGAACTGTGAACATGGAAACCTTGTTTGTTTAACTGGTTCTGATTAGAAATCTAACATGTCTTTTTTCCCTACTTGTTCTGCTTCTTTTGCAGTTTCATCTTGCATCACCACATATAAGAAAACCCCTCCACCAGTGCCACCCCGAACCTCCACCTGCTCCACAACCTCCAAGCCTTACATCTCCATCACAGCCCAGAGCAGCACAGAGTCTGCACAGGTACAGAGACTCTAATGTTAATCTGCCCCTGTGTAGTTACAGAGCATCAGAACACCTGTCTGTGAAATATTAAACTGTATAGAAAAGGTAAGGGTGAAACCTTATCCTGAGGGTTTATTAACATGCAGCACATGTGGAAGAACACACGTTGTAGTGAGTCAAGACCCTCTGTAGTTTTTCAGACATAAAAGAGGTGGTATTCATCCAAATATTCTGTGCAGTTGCATGCTAGCAGCTAAACTGCACCACACCGTGCAATCCTGTCCACATGATTGACCGAATGCCACCCACACACATGCCTCACTCTTCCTCTATGGTGGCACCATCAGGATTGCCCATTGACAGATCTCCCCAACTGTCCCATCCTGTCATTTACTGCCTCAGCGGCCAACGGTCTACCCATTCAGACTGTTGTGACAGACAGGTTTCCTGGTCCAATGTGAGATCCTTTGTTAGCAAAACATTCCTGGATAATATGTGGCAATACATTTGACTGATTGGGTTTGCTGCTCTCTATGCTGACCCTATACACTTTTTAAGTGTTTCCCTTGGTTATTTCTCAACTTTTGAGCTATTGTTGTTAAATCTGTATCTCCTACTTTGCTACTCACAGTCTATCACCGAGCTCAAAACATTATTTACAGATGAATTTGCTGAGCTACTGTCAAAAAGCTAACTGACTGCATTGTCATCTCTGGCAAATTCAATTTTTACAGCACGTTACAGATCCCACACATAAATAAAGACACACCCTTGACTTATAATATATGATATAACAGTTAATGCCAACCTAGACGGTCACTTCTGTATCTTTTTAGCATGACCTGTGTACATAGACATCAGCATCATATAAAAAAAAAATTGCCTATGTCGCAAACTCATGGAGGGGTGGGTGAAGTTTTTGAGTTCACAAAACACTTTTGGTGTTCCAGGGGTGAACAGCATTGCAGCCAAATCAAATCAATTGAAGTAAATTGTGATCCATTCTTTAAACGTATAAAAAACCCATAAAATGCCCCCATACTGCTCGTGTGTTGTCATCCAAGTCTCTAAAAGTCCTCCTGGAGCAGCTTTCATGTTCGCAGTCACACACCGGAAACACTGCACACACTGCACACAAGCTCTCGCCCAAGGTCACGCGTGGTGTGCGAGTTAGCATCCCTACTTCCACCAGCATCGCTGCTTCCAGTAGTGGACTTTTAGGCTTAAAACACTGTGTAAATGATGCTGTTTGGAGTGGAATTTGAATGTTGTGTTTCCGAACACTTGGCTGATGCCACAGGAGCAGTATGGAGGCATGTTGTGTTTTTTTTCTGTGTTTTATTACGTCTGAAGAATTGATCACCAGTTTCTTCAACTGTATTGGATTTGGCTGCAACACTGTTTGCCCCTGAAACTCCCAAAGTGTTTTGCGAACTCAAACACTTCCCCTACCCCTCCATTGGCATAGTGGTGAGTAGATAATGAGTGAATTTTCATTTTTCGGTGAACTATCACTCCAACAGCAAATTTAAGAAAAAAACATGAAAAGATATTGGTGACTGAGGCCCACTGAGTCCACCTCTCTAAATGAAAATGTGCTACACAAATAATAAAACCTACAGGTACCTGCACTGATATGCTTGAAAATACCAGGTTTACGGTTGCTTCAACCAGTACCTATGGCTCATGGTAGCAAACATTACTGAGTTTGTGTCATCAACACTTCTTTGCTTGTACTTCTGTCCTACATTTTAACTCTGAATTTAGCATACAGTTATTAGCTGTGCAAAAATCGTTTAACTTATCCTCACTTAGTCCATCTCTTATAGGTTACATCCAACTCGAGATCATGGGAGCACCATCTTTGAGCCAACCATTCTCGGCGATAAATTTCAGTCACATTTGTAGGGATAAATTGTTCCACTTATCTATATCCATTAAGTTTTTGATTAATCTTTTATCGCCTAACCTCACCTGAATTGGTTCAACCCCAGATACGTTCTCCTCATTTTCTTTCCATTGTCCTTTATAATTAGGGTTGCACCAACAAATCAATATTCTCAATTGAGCAGATGTGTAATAATCCTTTAATCATTGGAGTCCTACCTTATTTTTTTGCCAATTTAAGTGATGAAAACTTGGTCTTGGTTTTCTCCCTTGCCAAATGTGCTGTGATATTAATTTGTCCCATTTATTGAATTGTTGATCTGTTATTTCAATTAGAAGGATCTGAAATAATCATAGTACTCTAGGAAAGATACTCACTTTAACTGATTAAATTTTCAAATCAAAGTTTAGCATTAGAATTAAATTCCATCTCTCAATATCCTCCTGTATTTTCTGACTTAATGGCCCAACATTTAAGGCATATTAATTTGTTAAATATTTTGGGATGTCCTAGGTACTTCATATAAATTAGATTCCAGTTTAGTCGGATGTCAATGCTTATGGTCTGGCTAGGCCTATAGTTAAAACATAATACTTGAAGGATCAACTTTCATCTCTGGGATATTAATGGTCATTTTAACAACTGTCTTTGAAAGCAATATTCCATGTTTTCTAAAACCAACCAGGATGCATACATGGAAGAGGAGGCACCCAGAGGTGACATGACCATCCAATCAGGGCTCAGTAATTCAACAGAAAGTATTGACAGCATGAAGGCCTTGACAGCTGCAATAGAAGCTGCTAATGCACAGGTTAGTTTGTTTTAAGTATATTGGTAATGTACAAAGCAACATTTGCTTAACCAACCTTACTTCCCAATAATGAGAAGCCATTATTTGTACAAATACATTTTTATTTGTTTTCTAAATCTTGTATTCACAGTGTACTTAAATTTCTGTCCTTAATATTAATGTGTAGGTCCACGGACCAGCCAGTCAGCATGTGAGTAACAGCAGCATGACAGTCAGCCCCCCCTCAGTTCTAAGCAGGGGGGCTTTTCTTGAAGAGCAGCGGAATGAATACAGGAAAGAAGCACTCAGGAAGGGCAAATGTCTCTCCATAGGCATCCAGGTATTCTTGAGACAGAAGTGGATGTGAAGAGAAATGCAATGATAGAATAATGGGCTGTTGTTAATACTCACATTATAGAGCCTGTATCAAAGATTGCTAAAAGTTCACTTTCTACTAAATGAAGATAGAAAAACACTAAATCTGTGTTAAGAAATACTATGCTTAAATTTGTATTATTTGTCTTGACTATTTCAAATTTATCCTGCCTTTCCCCTCTAGGTGGATGGACCAGAAGAGATTACAGATCCAGAGGACCCATCTAAGTTCACCTCTGTGGGAATACAAGTGGAAGATGATAGGGGGTGAGGCACACATGTAGCATTTTCCTTCTGTGTTGACTCTGTGTGCGTTTGCGTATGTCCTTAAGAATATTTGTGTTATTTTGAACCCTGTACTTATTCTTAGTTAAATCCTTTTTTTGATTGAGCTACCACCTTGTCCATTTCACTTCTTGTCAACAATTGTGATGGAAATCTGGAAATACAAGAGGCTGGAAACACCAAAGTTATCTACGTGTATTTTAATAGGGGCTTTCTGCAGAAAGGATCAACACAAAGAGTCACAAGGATCTCAGAGTGAAGATGCAGGACAGTCAAATGCAAGGATCTTATATAGGAGAACTGAGGGCTGTCTCTCTCAACCAATCCAGACTGGTTCTGTAGGCGCAGGAGAGAGAGGAATCTAAACACAAACAAATGATTCACATGTGTTTCCTAAGGAGATAAGCAGACATACATTCCGTACTTTGGAGAGTAAATAAGTTGCAAAAGGGTCTGATAGTTTACAGGTCAACACAGTTCAGACCATAAAACAGGTCAGGTCATAAAGCATTTGGACAAGGCTGCAAAAACTTACTTTCCCAAATACAAAATAGTTTGTCAACCATACTTAGTTAATTTTTCTACTACACAGTCTTGAGCCAGGCTGTGACTGCAGACAAAAATGTATGACATATAAATTTCCAATTTGTAGACCATACCAGTAATTGCCTCCAAAAATACAGCTTCCAGGGATACTAAAATGTGTAGAGTGGACAACAACAGCCTAGTGCCAGTGGTAATATCAATGGTTACAAGATTATTGGAAATTATTATTAACATTGATGAGAAATATGTGCAATTGACAAATAAATAATTAAATCTAGTATATTCTTGTTTTTTGGGATGTTTTTCAAAATTTTGTGTTGTTGTATTTACTTTGTTTTCTTCTGGTTGTTAGATATCGTCGGTTTCAACGCTCAAACAGTGTTACAGCAGCTGTGCAGGTAAGCCTCCAGTCCAGTGGTTTTCTTATAGACCTGACACTGAGCAAATTAATAAGATGTAATTTCTTGCTCATCAATTCCTGTGTCCACTAGTTGAATGGAATTTGGAGCAGATTGGACAATGTATGCTTGAGTTACAACTTGCTGTTCTGTGGTTTGCAGTACTGCCAATTATACAACTCACAATTTTAATAATATAGAATCATCAAGATCTTGGGGGCTGCACTATTAATCATAATAAAATCATGATCTTGTTTCAAAACCATATTTCTAGATGACAACGATTATCTAGAACCATAAAGGCACCCCTACCTTTTCCTTCAACCAATGACAATGTGCTGTTACCCCAAATGATGTAGAGTAGCAGAAAGCCAGCAGTAAAACAGTGTAAGGGAGAAAAACACACCGATGTTTGTGTTGAGGTAAAAAATTAAATTAGAGAAACACTGCTGACAGCAGTAACAGCTGTGAAACTGCTGTGTATGAAACAGCAGTTTCATACACAGCAGTTGCGTGTATGAAAAAATCTTGTCTTACTCAAACCTGGAATGAACATTCTTCCTGAATGTGTCTCCTGTGCACACTTGGCATAAACCCATACCTCATTTGTGTTAGCTAACCATGTTTTAACCTATTCTGAATATTTGATGTGTGTGTGTGTGTGTGTGTGTGTGTGTGTGTGTGTGTGTGTGTGTGTGTCAGGCAAGAGAGATAAACAGAAAGTGGTGGTCAGTTTTAATATTGCCAGTGGCTACAAATAATTTAACATATGGACAGTGACAAGTCTAAAAAAAATTATATATTACTGGCCAATATGAGGCAGCTGTATAGCCCAAGAAAACATAATGTGAATGTTCCTGCTGCTCGACAAGATGGACATCAATAATGGATCAAGAACAATAATGTTACAGTCAGGCCCACTTTCATCTAAATTAATTGGATTTCAATGATTGCTGTAAGTTATATTTGGTGGTATGGCTCTTTTATGGGACCTCCGTGTCCTTTCACGTGCATACATGGAAAGCCTTAGGTAGGGAGAACATACCTGAGGCAGGGAGAGCAGCAGCTAAAAGAATCCAGCACAGAACAAAGCAGGCTGACAGCAGACAACACATGACATCAGTTAGATTCATTATGAGAAGGAAATGCTAGGGTCGAGGTGGGTTATGAAGTGGCTTGCAAGGGAAATGTTATTTCCCTTAAAAATGATGTATCCTCAATAGGAATTTGTGGGTCCCTGAGTGGAGACTGTCGCAATCAGTCTCAGATCATCAAAATTCGACCTCCATGTACATTCAATTGCCAAATCACAACATACATTATCTCAAGGTACCGTTCTCATAGAAACATGTCCTGCCCATAGATGCAATGTATGGTGTGAATGGGTGAATGTAAAACCAGTGTTTTCACTAGGACACTAAGTTGTAGCAGCGTGTGCGAGGAAAACAATTGCTACACCTTAAATGCAATGAAATTGCATAACTGCTAAAGTCTGACCACCCTTACATTCACTTCATTCTGCCCAGCAAATTGCATGGTTACGAAAGAATTTAACAATATGTGATTGAAATTCTACATTCATAGTATTATAAAAAAAATTGTGGTTTATTTGCTAGCATTTCAGACTGTATATGAATACAGACCATATAACTTTTACCATGTAGTGAGGGCCCTTAGGCAAGGCCCTTATTGCAGTTTGGAATTTCAAGTCCCACAACAGTAAAGACCTCTGTATCAAACGTTTCCTTCAGGAATAACTATACAAAAGTGGTTCATACATTTTTTCAGGTAAGCCGGTTGATTGGATGTTGTTTCGCCTCAATTTATTTTCAGGATCGACCATCTTAAGTTTGAGAGCTTTGTTTTCTTTGGACAGGGCTTTACAGGTGGACTCAAGGGTTGCCCGGCTGGTCTCCATGTTGTTGAGTGTTTACAGGTGTTGAATTGCCTGGCCATGCTGGTCAATAGTCAGTGATATATTTATATATAAAATTAATTTTGAAAAAAATTAAATGTCAGCCATGGCAAAATGTACATAGTGGAAACCCTGATATATACAACATTCATTTGATAAAACAGTGTATTCATTATATAATTAACAACAATTCCTCATTATAGCTGTCAATAGAAAACAAAATATGGTACCAATCACAATTCCTACTAAATCCTTTTATCCTTGCAGTTTTTATTTGCATATCGTGTAATTGCTAAGATACTGGTATTACTTGAAGAACCATTTGTTTGTCCATTCAGTAAGTCATTAATATGTTTTTTAATCCATCCAGGCAGATCTTGACATGCCTGACTTGCTGGACACTCCCTTGGACTCCTCAGACACCGATATAGATGTCCTGTCATCGGGTGCCATCTCTCGACAATTCTCCCGCGATGCTGCCACTTCCACCGTCAGCATCCAGGGCTCAGGGAACCACTACCATGCCTGTGCCTCCGATGACTATGACGATGTGGGATTCGACCCGTCCATCCTCCCCCCTCCAGACCCTTGGATAGACAGTGTAATAGATGACCCACTTGATGTCAATTTCAACAGCTCGATGATATTGGAGGTATGTGGGGTCTTATTCAAAGAAATTATAATAATAAGTCCATGATCATTCATTACAGCAGAAATATCATTCACTACATAAAATTGGCACACAACTGCAGTAAATTTACATTTTTCATACTTTAATTAAATTGAGCTGTTGTTAAAGCTGCACTTATAAACAACTTATGATAATGAATAAACAATTATCTGTAATGCAAAACATTGTTACAGTGATAGACCAACAGAGCATATCACCAATCAATCAATCAAATTTTATGTGTGTAGCCCATATTCACAAACCACAATTTGTCTCATAGGGCTTTAACAGAGTGTGACATCCTCTGCCCTTAACCCTCAACAAGAGTAAGGAAAAACTACTTTAAAAAAAAAACTTTTAACAGTGTAAAAAGAACGTAGAAACCTCAGAGAGAGCCACATGTGAGGGATCCCTCTCCCAGGACGGACAGAAGTGCAATTGATGCCACGTGTAAAGGAGAACATCAGAAAGATAAGGGTATTTGCAGCATTGATTAGAATAAACAGTTTGTAGCATAATGGAAGGTATTAGAATTGATGGATTATTGTCAGTAATGATTGAGTATCTGAGGAGAAATATTATATATCAGCAGTCCTGCTGCAATCTCAATCGTGGTCCACCACCATTATCAGATGCCAACACGATACAGGATCCGCCATTATTATCACGATCAGCCAGCACAATACAGCATCCACCATTACGATCACGATCTCTGATACGCGATCCACCATCATAATCCACGATGTGGACGCAGCCGCGGCCCTGGATCTGAGGATGATAAGGCAAAGGGACTCCGGGGAAGAAGTGAAGTCAGTAACATGTATTGATGAGATGTTAATTTCTTTGATGTGATAAGGAGGGAGAAGAGGAAAGAGAAGCCGGGAAGAGAAGATCCATGTGCTCTTTCTCTTATCTACCTCATTCGGACTATCTGCTACTGTAACAAGTGGGCTCAATATAGTTTTATCTCATCTTATCTATTCTACAGTGATGACACTGGAAAATAGGTCAGTGTTAAACTTCCTTTCAGGGGCCTCATGGGCCTCATTCTCCAACCTTTTTTAAGAAAGAATTTCTATCTTCATTTCTTTCTTCTCTAACCCACTAATGCAGATTTTACATAGATTCTGACAGTCACCAATGTTGTCTTATCTGAATTTGTTCTTAGGTAAGAACAGAATCTATTCATATTTACCTTTACACTTACACACACTTGACTAATGGCATGCATTCGAATATTAAATGCTTTGGGGGTCCTGTTAACCCTTTTTACCATCCCTTGTGATTGAGGATGATAAACACACCACAACCTTTATTTTATCTTTTGATAGTACTGTTTCAATTATCACATTTTCCATGCACTAATTTTATTATGTTAATAATACAATTACAATGTGTTTGAATGGTCCCTCTGGCACTAGAATATGACCTATTGTTGTCTTAAACCTCACATTGTTTTCCAAAAATTACAAATACAAATACAAATTTAACACCTCATCCACCAAATATGGCAACCAACATCCCTGTTGTCTTCTTTTTCTTATCACCTCTCCTCTCGCCCAGTGTCCATATATTTAAGCAAATCTTGCTTCAATGAGTTTTGTCCTTCTTTAACTTGTATCAGTTGTGATGTATTATGAACAAGTTTTCACTTCCTGAGGTTGCAAGCATAGACACACTACACAAGATTTTACACATGGTCTCATCAGGAGAATTGAAAATTAAAGGATTATCGGTTTCTTCCCATTCAACATTTTGATTAAATTTTCATCATTGGGCCCAAATCTATTTGATTAAAAAATTGCATTCACCTTTAATTTACATAAAGCTTATTTCCCTATAAATTTTATTGGAGTTGATCAGACACCAAAATAGGCAGTATTGCTTCACCGCCTTCGATTGATAGCCGGTCTGGAGCTGTAATTGGAATCATCTTTCTCTGTTCTGAGAATCCTACTTTCTTTACTAATTTATCAGACAAGGGGCGGTGTGTGGCATATTTTGGACTTACATATGTGTAAGTAGCATTAGTATCAGTCATCACCAATTTTTGGTTTATTTTCCACCAGAACCTCAATCATAGGTTCTTTATCAACTCCAACAGTTATTTAAGGAAGCTGACCCTCCCCTTTAGGATTCTCTCGGCGGCCCGAGTGTCCATGGTTATTTACGAATTGACTGGGCCTGATTGAACAGGTTGAGCAGGCTGACCCCCATACCCCTGCTCTCCCGAATTAGGGGCAGGCCATGGCTGTGATGGACAGGCTTGGCATATGTGTCCAGGGTTGCCACATCCTCAACAGACTCACAGAGGACCACGCCCCATGGGTCGCTCCTGCTCTCTCAGTCTCAGTTCATCTGAGGGACGTCCACAGGTTGGGTCGTTAGGGGTTAAACTCAGTCCTGTCTGCCTGTTGGTTCATCATTCAAGTATTTCCAATCATGCACAGAATGGCCTCCATTTCTGGCCCGCCCACAACTTTGGCCCACAGAGCTTTGATGTCAACAGGTTATCCACTTACTAGCTTCCTCATGGAGGTCAGGCAGTCTGGAGATCAGCCCCTCAAGGTCAAGTATATGCCAAAGAATATACACTCCCTCTGACCCTTGAATTAATATTGGAACGTGACCAGCAGCGTCATATTTCTATATATATCTATTTGTAGCTCTGTCCCTGAGCCCATACTCTTTCCCTGACGTCCCAGCTCCCCCTCTGTTCTCACTCTCTCCTCTGCTTACTGCATAACCCAGGCTTCCTTCTAGCACGTGCATGCATCCTACCCCATGGTTTGTTTTTTTACAAATTTTCTGTAATTAACTCCAACATTTTTGAATAATTTGGGTATTTCTCGTTCTTTTTCTCTTTTTTTGTGTCTCTTTTTGCTGTTATCTTTGGTTTATAGTCTTTTATTCTGAGTTCCATATCCTTACACATGCTTGCATCAAATGTACCCCCCTCTGGCCAACCTGGAGCTAACCCTTTAATCCGTTTCTCCCATTTTTTGGACATATTTTCTATGTCTGTCTTCTTTGATGGATATTTTATGACTAGTAGTATACCTTTTTTTATACAGAAATATGTATTTATTTATTATTAGTAATGAACACAAGGTTTAAGCAACAGAGGTGAACAACCAAACAACACAGGATGATAGCAAGCAAGGACAATACTATGTCTTATTTTCCTAGATAATTGATATAAAAACTCTTTCAGCACTAGATTTGGTTTTACAATGTATATCATTTGATTGTATCACACTTTAATACAACTGCAGCTCCACAGACACAGAGGCACCTAAAAAATTGAAAATCAAGCAGGCTCCCAGGAACATGAAGGAGAGAGAAGTGAGGGGGATAGGCCACACCCCTCAAACTTTTTCTTTCTCAAGCAAAGGAAGAACATCTCTCCATCTCACCAATGCACCATGCCCTACTCACCGACACGCAATGTCACATAGGGCAGGCTCTCCAAACACAATTTCTTCAGATTCACATAAAAAGGCAATAGACTAAATACAAATATTAAAAGAACTTGACTGCTTTGTCGACCAACCTTTAATTATAAAGCTGCATCAGCATGCAGCCGACACTGACTTAATTTGTCCCAAGGAAACAGACTATGAACAGCAGTCTTAACCTGGAAGGCAACACTTATTATCTAGCAGACCAGTGCAAAATCAACGCATTCCACAGCCACATCCAATGGGGATCTGCTCAACAGTACAATGCTCCAAACAGAAGATATCAAAACCAATCTAATCTTTTGATTCCAACGATACATCTATACAAACATTCACAAACTTTAGCACATGATATTACAAATCAACAAACTCAGAGCAGCATCAAGTGTCATAGTTCTCTTGAACAAATCACACAGCACAGACAATTACATCACTCAGCAATTTGTTGAAATTACCAGAAGGACATTCAAAATTATGGCAATTTTGACTGATTTTAATAACTCATTTTTAAATCTTTTTTAGTTCAAGTTATACTAATTTAAATGTTTATATTATGAACTGTTTATTGAAACTTTAAACCTCTGAAAGGTATGTTTTTTCATCTCACTCCTTATATGCATCACACTCTCACAGGCACACCCAGGCATACACTCAGACTCACACAGCAAATTTTTACTCTCTTCACCGACAGAGAGACACTCCTATCTCCTTTATTTATTACTACAAGTTATCTTAATAACTATGTATAATCAGAGGTGAATAGTGACGGCAAAGTTTCAGAGTTACAGTCTAAACGTTCACGCAATGGATAACTTTTTTAATTGCTGCCCTCTTGGCGCACACTGTGTGGAGTTTTGATTGTTGCCCTGTTGACATAAATCCTTCAGTATAAACTTTATTAGGTCAGATTCACTTCCCAAGACTCGAGTCAAATTAGTTTTTGTTTGTTTAGTGCCTCTTGCCCCATTTGAGGACTGCTTTGCGTGAGTAGACCCCCCCCCCCCCCACAAGCTTCTCTCAGTTATCAATCAATTCCTAATCACATTGAACATAGTATTAAGGTTCTTTCCTGGAGAGTGTTAGACACTACTTACTGCTCTTGGGTCTGGGTGAGACTGTAAATTTAATAATGGTAAGAATTGTCTTACCTTTTTTGAAGCCTCAGTGTTGACCCAGCCCAGGATGCAGTCTGCAGGCATCATCTACAACTCCTGGCTGGTTCGCCAAACGTTGAACAAGATTTTCTTGAAGAATACACGGAGGCAGGAGTGCAGTGGAAGGGTCTGTTTATTCCAACAGCTGCTACAGCTTTTATAACCACAGTACTGACATTTGTGTGTGTCCTTGTATGTGTTTTTTTTTTGTGACTACACCCACGTTTGATCAACACAAGTTAGGTCAAGCTGACTGGTTAAGCTAACAGTTATATAACTGGTCAAAGAGCACTGGTCATTTAGATGTCCAGCTACACACCAAAGGGCAGTGTGGAGCAGTAGGGGTTCTGGAGAGGTTTGGAGCTGAGCTGAGTAAACAGTGCAGGATCAGGCCTGAACAGGAACCAGGAACAGAGTGAATTATTGGCAGGTGGACAAAGGAAAAGGCTCGACGGGGCTTGGTGGCACAGGTGAGTATGGCAGGTCTTAGGCACAAGAAAAACAGGTTAAGGTTTGGCGAGAGGAGTTTACCACTGTGGGTTCAACAACGAACTGGACATGAAGACCGGGCTTTTAAGTAATAGAGGAGCAGGGATTATGAGCAGCAGACATGGGAGACAACCTGGGGACAAACACTCAACAATAGGGAAGGGGAAAACACTGAAGAAATACTGAATTAAACAAAAGCAAATTAATAGAATTACTTCAAACCCTTACATGAATTTTTCCAGATACAGCTTTTACTGAATGTGCAATTTTAATATAATTTTTTCATATAGTCATTTCTTATACAATACTGACACTACAAAATATAACGTTTTTTTTTTGCATTTTGAGTCTGGTGAACCTCTGTCTTTCAATTTTTGTTTAGGCATTCTTGATTTCTTGAAAGTTATTTAAAGTGTGTGCTCATGGCCTTTTACGGACATTGACGGGGTGTTTACCTATTGTAATTAGGAATAACTAGCACATGCTTTCAACAAAAGATAATGGATTCATTGATATAAGAACCCATGTTCTAAGAATTCTGCAGTTTAAGAACACATCATGAATCTGACCAATTTCTTTTAGGAACATTCTTCAGAGCAGATTTAAGAAAAAACTTAAGATGGCATTGGAGAATGAGGCCCTTTGTTTTGAGTTTTCAGTGCAGCAACACTTGGTTCATTCAAAACGGCTATGATAAACAACCCTAACCCATTCTGCTTTATTTTTGGGAGCATTATTGCTAACAAATCAGTGATGATCACATCACAGCATTTGTGTTGTGTTTAAGCATTAGAGAACATTTAGCATACTCATCAAGCTTTTTGAGCTCACTCCATCATACTAAAAATCAAGTTGGATTTCCAACAGAGTTACATGTCAAACGAGGTAGTACATGTACTACAAGTGTATTAGAAAATACCCAGCAAATATGTACAGTATACCTTATTTTTGTTGAAGAAATTTTTTAAAGTTACCTTTTCAAAGCAAAGTCATAAAATGGTAATCGAAATAGTTTTTGTCCTATAACTGTGAAAATAAAGTGAGGTCTACAGTTTATAAAAGCTGCACAAGCATACAGTTTATTATTTTTTATATTATGTTTTATGATATTTAACTCATCAGTCATTCCAGGAATTCTGACCTTGTAAATTAGGGAAAAAGTTTAAAATTGTGATTTCCATATTATTAGCTTTGATTAATTATTATGTGTATAAAGATTGCTTGTGCAGGTGAGTCTCTGCATGTTGTGAAAGTCTGGATGTTTGACTGGCAGGTGGTGCAGCGTTCAGTGTGTCATAGAGATGGACGTTGGTTTCTAAAGCTGCTTCAGGCTGAGACAGACCGCATGGAGGGCTGGTGTCACCAGATGGAGCTTGACCAACGCGAAAATGACCTGCCTGAAGATAGTATGTCTTTGTGTGTGTGTTCATCATGTCTAGGTTGCAAGTATTTCTGTTACTATGAAATAAATTACATACAATCAAATCTGACATCTGAAGTCCTATAGGTTTGTTTTGTGCCTTAATACACAGGAAATTACATTGTTATTGCTGAATTTATTATAATAGCTTTGTAAAATGTAAAGCTGTGGAAGGTGAAGAGTGAAAAACTGAAACTAAATTATCATGTAATGATAAGACATTTAGATCTTAGTCTCCTTTCTGTTTAACTCAACTGTTTTACAGGAAACATAACTGTGACCAAATTTAATTTACCTTTAACATGACTTGAAGGTTGTTAATTTACACTTTTGATAAGTCAAAAATATACTGATATATTAATGTAAGGTAATGTTCATGTATGTATTCAAATCATTACTTGTGTGTTCAAACAAACTGCAAATTATACATTATAACAAAGACATACTATGTCCTTGGTATGCAGGACAATAAAATGTGATTATCAATCAGTCAGTCAAATTTTATTGGTATAGCTCATATCCCCAGTTCAGAATTGGCCTCGTAGGGTTTAGAATAGTAAGCTGTACATATTCTCAAACACAGATGAATTGGACTGATAGCACAGTCTCTTTATAAACTTTGTCTTTGCTTGTAGTCCTTGGGAAGATGAGGAGTGCAGTGGGAAGCGCTCAGCTTCTGATGTCTCAGAAGTTCCAGCAGTTCAGGGAACTGTGTGAGGAGAACCTGGTGAGTCACCAACACTTTTACTCCCACTGAAGACATACAGTCAGACATTTTCAAAGATCTGTCATATTTCACTTTCTGTGTAACAGACCTTTGAACAAACAAATACTTGATTAACATATCCCCTACTGTTATATTCTATCCATTTCCTTTGCCTGTAAATTTTCCTATTTGCTCCATCAATTTCCTTTTGTCACCTCTTTTCTTGATTCAAACCTTTCTCCTCAGCTTTTTTATCTGTCTTCTCTGATATCTCAATGGTCTGGTTCCTATGTATGGTTTGATGTTCAGTTCTTTGCCTATAGATATGAAGCGCACAATCTCTAAACCTGTCGTTGTGCTGGCATTGCTGTACAAATGGCAGTTTTCTCCCTGACTTTCCTTAAATTCCACCACCAGGTCATTTGTCCACTCACCTTGGTTTATGAACTAATGACATTCTAGAGCAAATTATCAAATCTGAGCATGCTGTCATGATAATTTAAGATGATGGACATTAAATATCTTCATGTTAGAATGCTCATGTTATCATTTAGCTGAAAGAAGTGCTGTGCCTATGAACAACTTTACAGCACTCATAGCATGGCTCTTTGTGAACCACCAAAGAAGAGAGGGAGATAATAGTGAAAGAGAAAAATTATTTAAAGAAATTAATGTGTACCCTTTTTGTGTTTGTGAAGAATGCATGACATGTGAGGGGCAATAACATTGAACACTTTCAAACAGTGTCAAGAGATTGGTAATCCTAAAAAAAACAAAGTTTGAGATATTCAATTCAATTTCATTTTTATAGCGCCAAATCATAATATATATTATCTCAAGGCACTTTCCATAGAAGGTCAAGACCTTACAATTTGTATATATATATATATATATATATATATATATATATATATATATATATATATAGAGAGAGAGAGAGAGAGAGAGAGAGAGAGAGAGAGAGAGAGAGAGAGAGAATGGGCAAAATAAAGGCAGTCATTGAAATTTGTTTTAAATGAGAATCCAAGGACATGTGTAGATTAATGATGACACCTAGATCCCTGCGGGTTTCATTGGAGCAAGGGCAGTGTTATCCAGAGTAGCTATAACATTAGATAATGCATCTCTGAAGTCTTCAGGGCCAACTAACAGAACTTTTAACAGAAAATTGCAGGTCATCTAGATGTGTATGTCCTTAAAACATGCTTGGAGTTTAGTTAGCTGATTACTTTCTTCTGGTTTTATAGGTAAGCATAACTGTATATCATCTGTATAACAGTAAGTCTTTCCTGATAATGTTTCTCTTATGGAGGTATATGTAAGGTAAATAAAATTGGTCCGTGAACAGAACCCAGAGGAATCCCATGTTTTAGTGCGCACAGAGGACTCATCTTTAGAAACAATATTTTGGTGGTGGCAAGCACTTCAGGTCACCTCATTTATCCTCTCCTTGGACTTGCAGTGATGTGCTGGCGCTTGCACAAGTATGTCATGTAAAGATACTGATGAAGAATACTGTGTCAGATGAAAAACACATTTTACGTTTAAGATAAGAAATAAATAAATAACATCAAACTTAGAAATCTGAATTTCTAAAACACCAGCTTAAGGCTGTTTCTTTAATGCCAATGAACTGTTCCAGTGTCTTGGTAGGATGTGAAGCAATAAGAAGTTGATTTGTGACTTTTGACAAATATGTCTCTGTGCTGTGATGAGCTCTAAAACCTGACTGA
This sequence comes from Verasper variegatus, assembly GCA_026259375.1. Classification (NCBI taxonomy): domain Eukaryota; kingdom Metazoa; phylum Chordata; class Actinopteri; order Pleuronectiformes; family Pleuronectidae; genus Verasper; species Verasper variegatus. The sequence continues at coordinate 21,684,106 of CM048053.1, read as the reverse complement.
AAGACAAAATTTACATTAATGTTCTGGAGAAAGTCCCACTGTTAATTAGGGGTGTGGCTTTCTCTAGGATTGTATCTTATAATATAATAACTTAATCTCATCTGTATCTTATGTTTTTATTTATTATCTATGTAAATTTATGTGTTTAATAACTTTCTATCTAAGCTTGGTGACTGCACACCTATACCAACAGTCTTATTCAGAGATCCAATTCAATAAAATTGTATTTGTATAGCACCAAATTACAACATACATTATCTCAAGTCACTTTACAAGGTGGGGTTGAGACCTAACAATATTATAGACAAACCCAACTGTTTAGTAAATAAGCACATTGATGAAAGAGAAAAAAAACTAATTTTTAACATTAAAAAACAACTCTAGCTGAGCTAGAGTTGTTTTTTGTGGTTGGCCAACTGCCTCGACCGCTGAGGGCGAGCAGAGAAAAATGGAGGAGACAGGAGAGATGGTTGAAAAAGAGGAGGAGATGAGAGGTGGGGGGAGTCTGGGAAGAGTTGTATAACTGTCATGTTTATGCTCTGTCAGAGTGGTTGTTATGATGAAAATGATAAGAGTGATATTTATAGATGTAATGCTGTTATTAGTAATAGAAGCCAGTGCCAGAGGAGAGGGACTGCAGACAAGGCCTCAACCGTGAACTGCTGGGACCGCTGGTAGAACTTTGTTGCAAGGCCGCTGACAACTCCTCTGGGAGAGATCACTGAGCTCTCAGGTCAACAGCCATTATCCACGATCTGAGCTGAGGCAGTCCGCAGCTCGATGATACTCATTCAAGTTGGCTCTGTCTAATTATCTGATTCTGTTATTAATGACTGGGTCATCAACAAATGACTGGGTCATCAACAAAATTATATTCTATTAATTTACTTTCAGATATTCCTTAATTAACTCACACATTCAGTCCTAGATTAGTTTAATTCAATTTTATTTGTATAGCGCCAAATCATGTTATACATTATCTCAAGGCACTTTACATAGAAGGTCAAGACCTTAAAATGTATAGCGAAACCCAACAGTTGAGCAGCATTTTGGCGACTGTGGAGAGAAAAACTCCCTTGTTAACTGGAAGACACCTCTAGAAGAACCAGTCTCAATGTGGGTGGCCATATGCCTCGGCCAGTTGGGGTGAGCAGGAAAAGTTGGGAGGAGAGGAGAGATGGGTTTAAAAGAGGGGAGAGAAGAGAGAGAGATAGGGGGAGGGGGATGAGAGGGGGAGAAAGAGGAGAGAGAGACCAGGAACACTTGTGCACCATCAGGTTTCAGCTCTGACTAGTTATAATTTAAACAATAAGAGTGTAAAGATGTTATTAATGATAGCAGAAACAATTCATATAATAATTAATTAATAATAAGTGTCATTATTATTTATAATGATAATAACAATAATATTATTATTAATAATAATATTAATAATAATAAGTTGTTATCCTGCAGCTCTGGAGTCAGAGATACCTGCAAAGAGAAAGAGAGACTTTGGGAGGAAAAAGACAGAGTTGGTTACATGTATTAAAATAAATAAATCAATGAATGTGGGGGCAGAGAGACAGAGAAAAGGAGAGAAGTGCTCAGTGCATGATGGGAGTTCCACCAGCAGTCTAGACCTATAGCAGCATATTTAAGGGATGGTTCAGGACTCACCTGATCCAGCCCTAACAATAAGCTTCATCAAAAAGGAACGTTTTAAGTTTATCCTTGAATGTAGAGATGGTGTCTGTTATTGTTATTCTGTTATATGATCTCTCCTTCTAGTTCCTGTCAGAACTCGTGCTGCAGCATTTTGTACCAGCTGGAGGCTTTTCACAGACTTTACTACTATCATTGCACAATCTCATCTTAACATTTTATCTACCGCTATAACCCAAATTACCAACTTTTCTTTTCTATTGCTCTGAATTCACAGTGTTGATTTATCCAATTGCATTTTTCCTGCGTTATCATCATTGGTGTTATTGTCTTCCTAGTAGATGTTTTTCAATAAATCTCCTTTTTTATACTGGTTATTGCCTTTGGGTTCCTTTGAAATAGAGAGGTGAGATCCATTGAATCAGAATTTAAAGCTTTCATGTCTGAGACTGATTCATTCATTAAATTATCCAAATTTTCTTAGATGGGGGCTGGTGTCCCTTTTCCATGAAGAGTGCAAATCTCCCATAAAACTACACAATCCATCTCAGTGGGCCAAAAGTGCAGCTAAGTTGAACAGACTCAAGAGGGGAGCAAGTTAGCCATGTTGGGGGGTTATAGCCTTATCTCTACACTTCCTACACTCTATCCAATAAGCTGGTGAGGCGCAATGTCTTACCAGCCATGGAGACCCCAGTATGACCATCTGATCTCTGTAAAGACCTTTTCAGACTAAAGGGCCTGAAAATCATCTTGGAAACTTTGTGACTGAGGTTGTTAAAGGAGTGTTTAGACCTCTGCTTGGAGAGAAGCAGCTGTGGGTGCCTGATGTGGCAAAGGGGTGAGAGATAGCTGCAGAGGAGGAAGAGCTTGGAGCGGCTGAAGTGGTGAGGTGGCTGGAGGCGCCTGGAGAGGGCAGGCCTGTATTGGAGATTCTGAACACATCTTTCCAGGGCTGTAAGGTAGATCATCATGCATACTATCTTCACTGTCTGTATCAGATTCACCATCAGAATAATATCTATGTGTGTTGCTGCCTCTTTAATGTGTCTTTCCTTGTGAAAAGCTGCATAACCATATTCTTTATTATGAGGGTATTTTCCATCCGTTGCCTGGGTCCCTCTTGTGAGAACTGTTTTTCTTTTCCAAAGACATTTCCAAAGGTTTTTCACTAGAAGTTGATGGATGATTTAAATAGCTTAAAGACAAATTAAAGCAAAAAACTAAACAATAGTAATTCTGAAAATTACTCTCTGACCCACCAGTCCACATAGAAGAAGATGACCATAGAAGGTCTTCAGGAGTGCACCCTGCACTCTAAAATACCTCAGTTTACTACTACTACTATTACTCTTATAAAGTCCAGTTTACTGATCAAGTGAAAACCCAGGTCAGATGTCCTTTGTCTCAATGTTCATTCCCTGGATGTAGGTGAGTGTCTGTGTCGACGGAGTCCACCACCAGTTCCTTGTTTTTTCACATCTGGAGTTGGTTCCACTGGCAAAAGTCCATAGAGGCTTTTTTCAGTCTTCATCTATGATGACGCTAACATTTGCAGAGGCATCAGGAGGAGGGTGATTTGTCGGAGATGTTTCCTTCAGGGCCCCTGTACTGCAGATGGCCATGTCAAACAGACAGACAGTCCCTATATTGGGGTGGGTTGGTCAGGTTGTTCAAGATCCAGGATGCGAGGTGGGAATACACTTCTGCATATGTCTCACAGAAGTGCAGACTGTATATTAACATTTTGTAATCATCTTGGTTAAATAAAGGAGATTATGTTTGAAGAAAACTAAATCTATTTTTTCCAGGAAAGAAAAACAGAGATGATAAATGGCAGGTCCAATAAGAAAATAATTAAAGTAAAAAAGTTAATCCTGATTTAATATACCCAGCTAGAATAAAGGTTTTTGGATATGGTGGGCCCAAGATTTGTGCCTCAGTCATGCACTTTAAATAGCAGAAAATGTGTATGTGTTGAAAGCACTGGAGAAATAAAATGACAGTAAATATATGATTATCACAGTGCTGCACGACTTCTTTGGGTTAAACAGAACTGTTTGTCATCAACCCTAACGCTAGGCTGGTAGGTGAACTGCAGTTGGTCCATTGATGGTCTCACCAGGGGGTTTTCAGATGAATGAGGACAAGCCATTCATGGGTCTTCGTCAGGGGAGATGTGAGTGCCTCAGGCCTTTAGCTGCTGAGATCTTGGGGTGCAGGGTCTTGGCACCAGTACTACGCAGGAGGTCTTCCACAGCTGTGGCAATCTTCCCTGCATTAGGCTCATGTTGAAGATGTGCTCTACAATCCTGAACAGCTGATCTGCACAGGGCTTAAGAAGCCTGGAACTGATCCCAACATGACCTGTAGCTTTTATTATCTTTCTGAACCCTTCCCTCACCTGTGTTCTTATGCGGAACAGATTCAAGCAGGGGGTATGACCACTGGATGGCGTGGGTGGGGTTGTTGAGCTAATGGGAAAATGATGGGGGCAACTAATCAGAGCATTATTGCTATTCAAAAAGAAACAGCAACAACGTAACATAGTATATCAGTAATTATCTCAAATAATACATCATGTACAGTCAACTTCAGGAAATATGACATCTGGCAGCATCTAAAGATGGTTCACATGCTGGAGCAAACAAAGAGGTGTGTCTTTCCCCTGTCCCTTTCATTCCCCCTGGCTCCCTCTCTGTGAGTGTGTGTGTGTGTGTGCGTGTGCAAGGGGGGGCGTGTTCCTTCCTTCTTGGCCGGCTCCACACACCTGCCGCACATCAGAGTTCACTCCATTGGTCCCAGAGTCTGCCTTTGGGTCCACTTATTTATTAAATCTTAACACCAGGCCTTGTATTAGTTTAGGTATTGCCTAATAGGTTTGGAATGCTTTATTTTATATTTTTTATAAACACCTTTTGAGCTGCTCTGCAAACAAAATTAAAATGATGTAATGTTTGAAATAATTAACTTCTTCTCTACCTTCTCATTCTTTTCTGTTGTCACAGAACCCCAAAGCCCACCCTCGTCCTGTGGCCTCAGACCTGGCTGGTTTTTGGGATATGCTTCAGCTGTCAATCGAGAACATAAGCCTGAAGTTTGATGAGCTTCACCAGCTCAGGGCAAACAACTGGAGACCCCTGGATCCCCCTGAGAGAAAGGTACACTCACAGAAGCTCTTAGTTCACCACCAGGCTGACTGCTTGACCAGCGATAACACCATCATCTAAATGGGTTTTACATCGTGTCTGTGAAGGTTTTCAAATCATGGTATCATCAGAATTTATATATGTGTACATAGCCAACTTGACTTGATGTGTTCCTTGAAGATGTTTCACCTCTCATCCAAAACTCTTCCTCAGGTATAACTGACAAATTGGATGTGTCAGGTATTTAACCTGTGGGTTTTGATTTGAATTTGAGCAGATCATCCTCTTTTGGTGAACTATCCCTTTATATACCTCAAACTTCCCACCAGTCATTTAGAACTAATGAAGCCTCTTGGATGAGAGGGGAAATGTCTTCAAGCAAGTCAATTTATATATGCACACATGTACATTCACTGAAATTTCTCTCCATTCTTATTTCTGGGACTAATGAATGTCTCATTTGCCAACAAAAAAACAAAAAATTCAGCTGTTATTATTTTCTTTTTCCAAAATCGAATTTACACAAACACTGAATAGTATTTCACGCTACCTCTGTTCAAAACAATAAACACAATGCTTTGCAGTATATTCAGGTAAGCCAATATACACATACTATCCATGCTCAACAGAAACCAGCTGATCATACCTTAAGCGGAGATTAAAATACAGTGTGTTCGCATTTTATCTTTTAATATTCTTAAAAAAAAACATCTGTAAAAGGTCTTCTGAAAATAAATACCATGTTCTGACTGAACACATGTGACAACATGACATGAAAAACCTAAATTTATGTGAACCAGATCTAATTTGCCCTGTTACCTTCCCAAAATCCCAAAATGTAAGTTTCCAACATGTCAGCAATGATTTTGTAGGAATGTGAAAGCTATATATGTTACAGCTACACAGGTGAACCCAACACCTAGCCACAGAGAGGTAGGAGACTGGAGTTAGAATCAATTGAAGTGTATTTACAGTTCTTTAATAATTATGAGAAAAGGTGACCTGGGCAATGTGAAACTTAGCTGGTGGAGCTGAGCTGGTGGAGGCTGGCGGCAGGTGGAGAGTGGCTGAGGGACTCTGATGACTTTGATGCTGTTGGCTTGTAGACCTAAGCAGTTAGCTAGCAAACAGATGGGGAGAACCCTGCAGAGTGGGAAGGGCAAGGCGATGGCTGGAGAGCAGAGTCTGGAGTGGAGTAGACAGTAGGACCTGGTTGTATGAGGACTGGGGCAGAGACAAAGCAATGCTTGAGCTTCTCAAAAGCCTTCTGGGCTTCAGATGTCCAATGGAAAGGTTGGAAAGCCAAGGAATCATTGCAGCTGCTTTAGGTTTGAAGCAGCAGGCTACTCTGATATTGCCGTAACCTTGGCAGGATCCATCTGCATCTGACCCTGTGAATTCACATAGTCCAAGCAAGGCACTTAATATACACAACATGAAATTCTAACTTTTCAGCTTTGACCTTGTACCTTGATCATGCTTTGAGGGGGACATTAAGAAAATCATGATGTTATCCAGATAGATGAAAATAAAACAATTGATCCTGTCATGGAGGATGTCATTGATGATTGCCTGAAAAACAGCTGGAGCATTAGTTAACCCAAAAAGCTGTCACTAAATACTCAAAGTGTTCTGAATGTATGTTAAAGGCTGTATTCCACTCCTTGGTTCTGAAGTAAAGAATTTTGAAATATGTGGACCAGAAACTGGAAGACACTCAACACCAGCAAAGAAACTATACCGCCACTAGCCTAGTGCAGCGTGTCTCACACACAACTATGAATGCTCGACCCCATGTGTAGGCTATGTTCATACCTACGGCATACAGGGAAATCAAGGAACATGATTATTATGGATGACGGTGTCAATGGTCTGACCAAGGGGCAGAGATTATTAAGGGGAAGCCTCTCCAGGATCTTCATCAGGAAGGATGTTAGTGCCACCTGTCTGTAGCTGCTGAGGTCTTTGGCACCAGTACCATGCAGGAGGTCTCCTGGAGCTGTAGTTCTCTCCATAGTGTCATGTTGAAGACGTGCTCAACAAAGTATACTGGGGGTGCACACAAGGGGGATTGCAGCAGTGCTTTCAGGGTGGGGGAAGGTGCAGTTGACTGATCAAACTTGTTAAAGCACAGGTTCAGATGATTTGCCCATTCACTTTTCTTGTGGCCAGAGATGGTTTTCAGGCCTCTACAGACACCACTGACATTGTTCTGCTGCAGCTGGTTCTCATCTTCTTCCTGTAGCTGTTCTTGCCCTGATCCTCCTTCTCAGTTCCTTCTGTACACCCTTAAGCTCCTCCTTGTATTCCTTCTTTTCTTTCCTTAAGGAGGGCCTTTATATCAGGATTAATCCACAGTTTGTTTTTTGTGGAAAAAATGTACAGTTCTGGTGGTTTTCCATGTGATGCAGTGTGTGATGATGTCGATGTCTTCCCCATGACCCTTCTTATGACACAATTTGAAACAGTCTTTCAGAGCTTCATCAGACTCCAATCTGACCACCTCTTCTCTGTGCGAGTCATAGCGGGTTGCCTGCTCATCGGTCTAGGTCCAGTAATTTTATGTTCTCTTGTGTGGCATCTAATGTACTGGGTGATTAACATCGCCAGGGATGAGGAGGAGAGCCTATGGGTGCTGTGTCTGTAGCCTGCTAACCACAGAGTAAAGGGCACCGCAGGCGGCCTTAGAACTGGCTGAGGAGGGAACAAAGCTATTGCGATAATATAGTAGGGTCTCATGCAAAGCACTAACAGTTAAATATCCTGACAACAGTGGTGTTCTTTAATAGAGATGTAACCAGAGTGACACCATCTCTCATTCACAAACACTGCCAGCTCCCTTCCTTTACTCTTACCTCTCTCCACTGCCAAAGTTAGCAGGAGAAAAGAGCTTAAAGTGAGCAAGAGCTGCTGTAACAGGCTGGCACAAGGGAGGCACAATCTTTGATCAAGTCGTGTATGTGTAACATGTGAACTATCCCTCCGATATTTCCAAAGTAAAAGACATGTGTCATATTGCCCATAGTCTTCTGGAGTAAGATGCACTTTGTGAACTTCATATATGGTTTATTGTGTTTTTCCACACAAAATCTACCTGCCACGGTCATCCCCAGAATTATATACAGGAGCAAAAATTATGTTGTTATTGTGAGGCAAATATGTTTGAATGTTGCAGAATCTATATATTAATAGCAACACAGTCACAAAGATATAAACAATTGGCTACAAAAAAAAACTGCCTGCTCCATGGCCTCAACTTTTTATTGTAGCTTACTCTGAAAACCTGAGAAAGAGGCAGGTGGATGATGTTAGTTTGTGACATGTATCTGCTTCCCTGTTCTTTTGCTCTCTCTCAGCAGTGTGCGTTGTGATTTTGCATCAGTGTGATTGTTGCCTCTGACGGCTTCCTCATTTGCTGTCATCGTTGTCTTTTTCTTTCTTGTCTTTTTTTGTTTACAGTGAAGGTGCTTGCAAACATCAGGCATCAGTCAACATAACTGCAATTCCAACACCAAAAAGGCCTTGACACCTCTGGGCCTCCGTAGATCCATCATGTCTGTCTCTCCATCCTTTCTTCCTTCCTTCCTTCCTTCCTTCCTTCCTTCCTCACTTACTCACTCACTCACTTACTTACTTACTTACTCACTTACTTACTTACTTACTTATTTACTTACTTACTTACTTACTTACTTCCTCCATTCTTTCTGTTGCCTGCTACTGTCTCAGCATGTGCATTTTTTGTTTTGTGTGATTTAGCTGTCAGGGTCAAGAAAGCTGGATAGGAGAGATTGATACATTACAACTGTAAAATATCTAAGGAGATGGAAATTATGAGACCAATACCAGTAAAATAGTGGATATTCTAAGTAAGTCTAACTAACTAATCGCCCTGTGGTAAATTGTTCTCTGACTTTATCTGTTTATTGGACTGGCAGCTCAGTATTTAATTATATTTAAATTTCAGCAATAAATAATACAATACAATACACAAGGAAATACAGAATTTTACAGGACATTGTTCACTCATTCTCTTGGCTCTGCTTTACCAGTTTAATCTGGTAAATCTATCTGAAAAATATTTGTCAAAGCTCAGTTACCTTAAACAATAATAACACTTCTATTAGTAAACTGTCATTGCTGGACAATGCTGATTTTTTTTTTCATTAAATGTATGTGCATTTTCACGACCATTAATGATTTTATCAGACATTGTCCTTTTAATATAATTAAGTTTTTATGTCTTGTGGTTTTGAATCTACTCCATAGCAAATGGAGTGTACTTGTTATAGGATATGTCTTGTTTGTTACAACATTGGTCTCATATTCAGACTTCTGTCCATAGTCTCAATGTGACTACACTGATTGTCAAGGTCCACGGACATGGCAGCATATGTTAGAAATATGTCTGACAGTTCAAGAAACATGAGCTGGCAGATGATCAGACAGGTACGAAATGAACAAACTTTTTCTGTCCATTCGTCAAAGTTCACAGACCAATTTCCTGCTTTAAATTGTTACCACTTTACTTCCTGCAGTTGTATGAACCCAGAAGCATTTCGGGTGCACTCAACCCCAATTTGACCTTCAGATAAACTGGTTTGGATCCTCCACCTGTCAGATAATCTGACTGCTTGTGTTTTATGATACCTCAGACTTTGATGGAGCCATGTGTTGTAGGATGTCAGCATTTAATTTGCTGAGTATAGTGTTGCCATAACTTATAGTAATGATGGACAAAGTAAGAAAAAAAGAAATATGCTTTAATTATGCTTGAAAGATATTTATATTTGCACTACTAATTAAAGACAACAATTCGTGCAAAGACAAATCCTGGCACAAGATAGACTTGCATGGAATGAACTGAAATTCCCTACTATAATATTAAAATGAAAGCCATGTTACCCACATGTGTCAATAATGTAAAGTAGGCTATGTACAGTTTAGTCGTGTAGATAGAATATTGTACAGCAAAGTTTATATGTTGGAAAATGAAGAACTCCACACATGTAGGGAACAGGTTAAGAATCACAAAACACACGTCTGTCTTTCCCTGAAATGTTCTGCCCTCCCTCCCCTACCATCCTCTCCTACTAGGAGAGGCGACTTCCACCTCCAGTACCAAAAAAGCCACCCAAGGGCCCCCACCACCACCCTCCTCTGGCCAGGGACCGCTCATTGGAGAGCTCAGAGAAACAGCGACAAGAGGCCAGGAAGCGCCTGATGGCAGCGAAAAGAGCTGCATCTGTACGACAAAACTCAGCAACAGAGAGCGCCGACAGCATTGAGATCTACATTCCAGAAGCTCAAACAAGGCTATGAGGACAATTCCAGATACTCTCATACACACACACACACACACACACACACGTATATTGAATCCAGATATGCACAATTAATGCACTCTCAAGACAACCTTGAAATTATTTCACTGATATTCAACCCCCACCACTCTCCCATCATGTCTGCAGATTTAAACAAATTATCACAAATGTGACAGCACTGCATTCAGCTGCCCTCCCTGGGTCTGTGTCTGCTAAACACAGTTAAACAATTCACCAGTACATCACTGCAGCAATGGCATTAGAAGAATCATAGCATTTTTTTAAACTGCTGCTCCATTGAACACAGAGCAACACAGAAGCAACTGCATGACAGGCTTTTAACTTAAAAAAAACACAATGCTCTCTCAAAGTGACCTAACTACAAAACTGTGATGCAAAATGAGACAGCATGATGCAGAGGAGCAGTCCATGTTTCTGTTTGCTGCTCTTGTGCTCTCTGCTCAGGTGCTGAATGCAGTGAAGTTAGCCAACCTGTATTAAAAACATCATTACCAATGTTGACAATATAAGACCCACCAGATCCTGGTCACTGTATCTATCAGTGGGTTGCCTCAAACCTCAAGAGCTCCCTGGTATAATCAGGGGTTCTAAAATCGGACTGAATAGAAGGTGAGATTGTTAAATCACCAACTTGGTTAATTTGAGTGAAAGATTGTGGTTGATTGGGATTAAGGTATTAGAAGGTGTCATATTGTCCTCTTATCATTCAAATTCTGTCACTTTTTATGTGAAGAAGAAGGTGTAAGTTCCTCAATATTTTTGAGGGAAAACTGTCCCCAATATGAGCAGTAATTTCCATTCATTCAGTCCACTATGTTTTGAGTGGGAAGACACAAAGAACAAAGAACAAAGGGGGGGGGGGGGGGGGTGCGCTGCAGAGTGGTAGCTGTGTATCTTCGGATTCACAGGTTTAGTCAAATCAGACAGGACTTGGTTTGACCTTTGGTCGATGTTGAATGTTGTTCTTTGGGTCTTATCGTATGTACAGAGGTGATGGACTATCCGACACAAACACACACATTAGTAAACACACAATCACAACCCTGTGTCATTGGACAACACTGCACATCCGCAATGGTTGAAACACTCTGAACAGATCAGTACTTAGAGGTAATTCTTTCAGGTCTTGCAGTTGTGTTTAACACATTAGGCCCTTGTAATATAAGAGCAGTGTCTTTCTCTTCCCTCTTGAAAAGAGAACGCCATGATCACTGTTTTCTTACAACCCTTACAATTTAGATGTATACATGTATGTGGACATCATTCATTTTGGGTCAGGTGGACTCCACAGGGCATCACACGTGGTTTATTCAGATTCTGAATGAGAATTTGTGTCAAATGTTAAGTTATAAATGCACAGAATTTTTATCTTTAATCTTCGTTGTGTAACATAGAAAGCCATTAGGGAAAATTATAGAGTGCTGAGTGTAAAAGACATGGTTATAGGGGGAAATAACAATTTGTAATAAGGGAAATGAATTAATTTGGGTGTGTGGATAATTTTCATCATTTGAACTATGTTGGTTAGATGTTTACATTGCTCCTCCTCTTTGGATTTAGGGGTGATTTATCTTTTACAAGGTATAATTACTCTTAAGCAATATTCTGTGCAAGGAATACTGTGTAAGGCAGGGCTGAGGTATTGATGGTGGGGAATTTGGAGTGCCTTTTTGCCATGATAAACAAACTCAATCCATTTGAATCTTGTGTTCAGATTCCGAAACAAACCTGCTTGAGATATGTTGACCTGCATTGGTAGCCACCCCAGAAAACCAAATAAACAGCAGTGAAAAGTGGCATTTTTATAATAAGTCTCCAATAACAGAAAATCGGACAGAAACTCATGATAATGTCTGAGTTGGCACATAACATGCAGAAAACTGGTAATTATGGGCAGTACCCAATATATACTATCAGTGGAGATAGTAAACCAGCCAACTCACCAGCTATCATTACCCAAATTAAAATTGCTGAGGAAAACTCCATCACAGAGGGCAGGATCACAATTGTTTATGTGAAAGTGTTTGTGTTACCAGGCTCTCAGTAAAACCTGTAAGGATTGAAAATGTTTCATAGTCAAAGGGAATGGTCCTATTTTTTCTTCTTAGCCAGAGTCCTTTTTTCCCGTGCATGTTATTTGAAAGAGAGGGGACCACTGCATGGTTAAAATGCCATAAGCAGATTCAATAATAATAATCAGCTTCTCCATCCAGAGAAGTTTTTCAAGTCGTCATGTATGTAAGGCTTTGTGTGACTCTGACTAAGTAGGAAAAATAATCAATTCCACTAAAATGTCCAGACACTATTTCAATGTCTGACATTTGAATGACAGGGACAGAAATGACAATAATACTTATAATACAAATGCAATGTGAAACATTCTTGTTTTGCACACGTTAACAAAACTGTGCACATAATTATGTTTTTTTTAGTTTTGAAGTGTAGGGTTAAGCTGATCAAAGTAGTAAATATGAAAATAAAAAAGAAGTTCGTAGAGATAAAACATTATACATTAAAGCTGTTAAAAGACGTTTTAAGTATCCAACTCTCCTTGATCCTAATGAATGAACTGTGTCACAATCTATTGCGTCTAAGGAGATAGAGTGGGTTGTCCACTACCCAGAGGGTTGGTGGTTCGAGCCAAGTCTCCACCATTCTGCGTGCTGAAGTGTCCTTGGGCAAGATACTGAACCCCAAATTGCCCCTGCACCGGTGCCATTAGTGTGTGATTGAAGTTTGATCCAGGAAGTGCTACATATGGATACACGATATGTGTGTATGATGTGGGTGAATGGAAAAACTGTACTGTTAAGCACTTTGAGAGGTTTTCAAGTCTAGAAAAGCTCTATATAAATCAGTCAACAGTTTTAATGTTGCAGCTGATTGGTGTATGCAACAAAAAATACGACTGGTTTATACCCAATTTATTTTAAGTTCTTTAAAATATGGTATATATATTCATTAAATTCAGCCGGCACACTGAAATACAATAGATACACATGAGACAAATTTGTTTTTATTATTATTATTAACTTAGCTCGCCCAACATACTTAAGTGTTTTACCATGGATTTTCCTATGATAAATCAAACAAAAGAGTCATATTTTGACTTTGCATCTTTAAAATAACATTATTATTGTAATTTCTGCTCCAGTCACTTTGAAAGAGAAGTCAGCAACTTCACAACTTAAAGCCTGTTTACTCATCTTTCAGTCCTACTTAGCCTGTGAAAACAATAGTCCAATTTTTATCTGGAAGATATTCGGTCTCAGAAAATAACCATGATGTTGTCACAGTGATGTCATCAGGGTTATATCATCTTTGACTGCAAGTTGAAAACAGAGAGCTCGTGTTACAAACTGCATATGTGGAGTTTAAAGAGGCTGGCGTTTACTTGATAGGAAGGGTCTAAAAGAAAGATACTTTCAACTTGCTTTATTCTAAAAGAAGAATAAGGCGTTTCTGACGCTTGTCCCACACTAAAGTCAAAAGATCAGGATCGCTCAGCCTCTGCTACTTCATTTTTGACCATTCTTTATGATCCGTCTCTCATAAGAACCCCAAATTCATCACAAAATTGCCGCAGGCAAAAAAGAAAGAAAGAAAAACAACTAATTAGGAAGCACTCCAACACTTGTTTGGATTCACAAGTTTCACCTCCTACATATTGTCCAGCTGAACTCCTGGTGTTAGCAGTTTCAAAGAAAACATCTTACTAGAGCCACTACAGCCATGTTGTTTATTTGTGATAACGACATTTATACAACTTCTACTTAAGCCTTCATTTGTTTATGACTAAGTGATATAACTGACATTCATTTCTACAGAGAAACAATCTGGAAATCAATTTTCATTCATAGGATTATACAGATGGTGATGATGATGATGATGTGTTGTGGATCAAAGTATTCTGTATTTATTTTCTTATTTTGTACTGTAAAGCGCTTTGAGTGGTCATCAAGACTAGAGCAGCGTTATATAAATACAGACCATTTACTATTCTTTTGTAAAGGTTGGGTGTGTGTATGTGGTAGTGGTGGGGGGGCGTAATTTTGTACAGGATCTGATTACCTCTGTATTTACCTCTGTGATAATGACAGTGACAATAACAGTGAGCCATATTCATTGTGAAATACTTCTGAAGAGGAAAGGGCCATACAGAAGCTGAAATTGTCTTTTTTTTCTACATTTACTGAATCATTTCTTTAGTGTTGAAGTAGCAAGCTTGTGTCTGTGTGTTTGGGAGGAGCAGTAGAGCAGGAACAACATGACTCGGGTGTGAACCAGAGGGACAGGAAGAAATGCACACAGTGAATATTTAATGTCTCTTTTAGGCTCTGGAAGCTTCTTAAATGAAAACCTTGATGATTGCCCACATTAAAGTTGAACACTTGTGATGTAAAATGTTTGTCGGAGAGCGACCAGACTGTAAAGTTATTTGTCAAAAATTACATAAAACATGGTCCAAGGGTTTTTTTACTATTTGTTTAAATCAATCATACAAAATGTACACACAAAATGGAAAATTTAATTTCAATTTCACAATGATTTTGCTTATAATATCAGCCCAGGCAGTCCTGGACTTTCAGAGTGGACAACCTTGGATGTAATGCTGCTGAAAACCCATATCACTCCAACCAGTGGTGCACTTGAGCCGGATTTGTGTGTTTTTTTTCCTCAGGAAAATATGGCAAATGTATTTAGTAGTTTAAAATCAGGGTCTCCCAGACATGGTGGTCTGTTTTTTAAAAAGTGTGTGTGTGTGTGTGAGTGAGAGAGAGAAAGAGAGTGAGAGTATATATACGTATGTATATATATAAGTTTATATATATATATGTATATACATATATATATATACATAAAATGCACTGTGTGTGGTTGTGTGTGGTCTCTAAAGTGCTTCCCGAGTCCTTATATTCTATGTCGGGCCTTTCCTCAGTACGTAGTAGCCTCATAGAACCATGCTGTATATTTACTCTCCACCTGTACCTGCGACCGATTTCTTGTGTTTGTACAAAGAAATAGCTGAGTGTGATTATTGACGCATGCAGACATAAAATTAGTTCCTAAAAACCTATATCTAAGTTAAAATATGTGTATTTGGTTTATTTATGCTCTTATTGTTTTTTAAATTATGAGACTCTGTTGATATGGTCTATCATGCTTCTCTGATCTTATGTTGTACTGTAAAGAGATGTTTATATGTCCTTAACTATTGATGAACCCATAATAAAATTAAGTATCGACTCCCCTTCCCCATGACTCATCTCTTTAGCTACTTGAAACATAAAGTACAGAGCCAGTGCAGCTTTAAAGAACAGAGAGAAATGAACAGTAACTGGCTGGCAGCAATTATAGTAGCTAATATGTTTTGAATTCGGTAAAAATGGTAGTTTTTTTTTTAGATTCCTACCCTTACAGTGGTATTTGCTGATCCATGTATGTGTATTATCTCCACTAGGTTTGGTTCATTATCTCCTTTCCTGAGCCTGGACGTTTTAAATTCACACACTTATGATACCTATAGCCCTCTGACACACTGGTGACCTGTCCAGGGTATACGCCAGCACTCCCCTGACCCTCAAAGCATGCATGGAATTGATGGATGGATGGGCACAATTCTACATGGAGACCTGGAGTTTGCACAGTGTCTGTGAACATTAACAGGCTTGATGTATCTAAAGGACTCACTGCATATAGATGGACAATGCCTGTAGTCACTCTTCTGTAGAGTCATAGCGTGGAATGTCCCTGACAAAGTTTTCATAAAATGACAATGATCCAAGTTTGACCTTTGGGGTGATTTTCCCATTATTTGCACAAATAATGAAAGTTAAACTTAGATTGAATATTTGTCTTTGGTGTCTTGTAGATAAAGCTTCAGAAATAAAAATAGACTTAAAAGAAACTGCATCTCCCCTAGTGGTCAAAATAATACAACATATAATGGCTCCTGCACACCAGCCCCATAATTGTGTTGGTGTGCACGCACAGTTGCACACGCAAAAGCATCCCATGGGTCGGTCCCATTTGATATACATGCTGTGGCTAATTCCTTCAAACACTCCAGAGCTAGTAAAACCCAGGGCCTGAAAATATTAATAGCTGCCTGCTTTCCTCTTGTGCAGAACAACAAGTCCCCATCTTCCACCACATTTTTCAGTTGTCACTCAACCAACAGTAGGTGCCAAAATGCTGGGAGGAATCCATAGTTATACCAGTGGCCAAAACTAATCACCCCAAGGTTTTTAATGATTTTAGGCCAGTTGCACTGACTTCCCATAGATATGAAGTCCTTTGAAAAACTGCTGAAAAGAGAACTCATCAACACTGAGCACCTGCTTGACCCATTTACAGTTCACATCAGGGCTGAGCGAGGTGTAGAAGAGGCTACTACCACTTGTTCTTAAACATCTTGAAGGCAAGATGGTATTTGTGGATTTCTCATCTGCTTATAACATGATCCAACCCCACATTTTAATTAATAAGCTCATTAAGAACTTTGATCTAGATTTTAATATCATAGGCTGGATCTTTGCTGATGACTCTATGATAGTCAGTCTCCGCCGTGCTCATGAGAACACAATTCCATGTATGAATAGGTCATTGGAAACATAACACACATAACCTTACTTGCTAAAGAAGGTTCATCTCTCTACTTCTCTCTCTCAAGCGATTCTCAAAGTTACACACAAAAGTAACTTTCGAAAACTGTGGTTTCATTAATGTACTGTTGTAAAATAATGAGCCAAGTTACCTGGCTTAAGTCAAAATCTGAAGAAGGTGTAGAATCTTGTCAGTAAGTGCTTGCAACACAACTGTGAGTAGAAAAGCAGGTGTCAATGAGCATAACATTTAGCATCCTGTTTAGAATTACTGTATTCACCAATAATTTTGCCCACGATACTTTGCAAATCTAAAACAATTAAAGAATTAAAGAATAAAAATGTATACATTTAAAAGATATGCAGACCAAATTAGCTCCAGAGCATTAACAGAAACAAAACGGCAGACAACAACATGAACCAGAATCAGCTGGGAATGTGTGCAATGTGATATTAAGTGCATTAGAAATAATTGTGGACTACAAGAAAATGCCCCAAGCTTGTTTTGTGACACATGTCGTGGTCAACTATCAAACCATGATAATGGGATGTAGAATCCAATTAGCTAAAATGACTGAGTTAGAAGGGACACCATTCCCCTCTTTATATTTGTGATTGGTTTGTGTTTGTACTGAAAATTGATTGTTCAGATAAATATTACATTCTAATTTTGACCTTTTCCTTTCAAACATGAAATAAAAAATTGGAGATTGTATATGCGACAAATAGCGACAGAAATTTTTATTTGATCAAATTATTTGAAATTTATATTGCTCGTGCAGAACTTTTATATTTTGACTGCTCCCTAAGGCCCAAAATTCAACTTTTACATAAGCTTTGTCATCCTCAGGAAATTTGCTAAATTGTATTGCCTCTGTTGCCTTTTCTCCTATAACTGTAGAAATAGCAGAATATTATTCCTGCCACACTTTGGGGTGTAATTATAAATGTAGCCTCTAAGAAGCGCCACACGTCACAAATAGACTGCTAAAGGTATTTGATCAAATAACTGGTACAGTCATCAGCCTTCACCCTGGATTTGATGCTTTTCTCCTCTGTAACCACATGATGGCAGTAGTGCACAGATAATTAATTGTACATCTGTTGCACAATATTGATGTGATTTATAATGTTAAAGTTCAACCATCATTCTTTGTTTTTCAGGTTTTCCATCCAGCCATACATCCATTTATCCATTTATACCACATATTCTTTGCGGGTGGCTGTGGCTCAGAAGGTAGAGCGTGTCGTCCACTGTATAGAAGGTTGGCAGTTCAATCTCAGTCTCCTTGGGCAAATTGCCCCTGACAGTTGTGCCGGCAGTGCGTGACTGAGAAGGTGCTGCACTTAAATGCATTGTGTGTGTGAATAGATGAAAGGCTGTACTGTAAAGTGCTTTGAGTGGTCATCAAGACTAACCAATAACCATATATTTGATCTACTAAGTCCCTTCTTAAGATTTACAAAAAGAAATACTTATATTGGAAAGCCATTCCTGATTTTGTTTGAGTTTTAAGACCCTAGTTTAGACCCCTTAGACCCCCTCTTCTCTCCTCTCTTTTCCACCCACCTCTCCTCTTCTCCCCATTTTTCTCCTCTTACCCCAACCGGGTGAGGCAGATGGCCACCCACATGGAGTCTGGTTCTACAAGAGGTTTCTTCCTGTTTAAAGGGAGTTTGTAGGGTCTCAACCTTACAATGTAAAGTGCCTTTAGATAGTGTATGTTGTAGCCATTTGTCATTTGCCATTCACCTTGACCAGTAGGTGTGAGCAGAGAAAAATGGGGAAGAGGGGAAGTGCTCCACCACCTACTCCACCGACACCACCTCGACATTTGACCATGTCGTCCCTAGTTAATGGACGTATATTATTGTTTATAACTACAGCTAATCCAGAATGCTGCCACTAGGCTTTTGGCACAATCCCAAAAATGGAACCATAGGACCCCTGTTTTAGCATTCTTGTACTGGCTACCTGTTTATTTTTATTTTATTTTATAGAAAATAGGACAAAAAAATACAAAAATACCTTAGAGCTAGGACACAGTATGAGATCCTCTGGTAAAGCTTCATTTCCAAATCAAGGCTGAAAACCAAAGGAGATAGAGCCTTTGCCGTGAGGTCCTACACATTTGAACAATTTGCCAGAAGAGATTAGACTAGCATAACCGGTTTTATCTCTCTTCTTACCTTTTATCGTATGATGTCTATGACTTTTATTATTTGTATCTTTATTTTATTATTTCTTTACTCTGATTGTTTCTAAATTGTATATTGTTGGTTGTAAAGCACTTTGTTAATTGTAGTGAAAAGTGCTATACAAATAAAGTTCAGTCAAACAACTCACGTTTAAATGTTTATTGTAACAGTAGAACATGTGTTTGGGTCTTAGCTCCCCCAGATATGATTACATTTATGGGAGTGATGAGCAAATATTTATAACCCCCCTTTGGAGTCTAAACGTGGAGGTTGGGTTGCTGGAAGGACTGAGGCAACTGGAAACAATACTGATGCAGCAGTGGGAATGATGGAAAATGTTCTCAGCTGTTCTCCAAAAAAAGAAAATTCACTCATTATCTACTCATCACTATGACGAAGGAGGGGTGGGTGAAGTGTATGAGTCCAAAAAACACTTTTGGAGTTTCAGGTTTAAAAACCACAGAAAAAAACATAAAATGCCTCCGTACTGCTCCTGTGGTGTCATCGAAGTGACACATTTAAATAAATTTGGTATATATTTGCAGTACTTATATACTATACTATAGTGGGGTGTGGACAGTGTCAACTGCAGCAGTGGTTTGGGTAACGGTTCCATGGATGGGAGTCTGATTTCGCACAGGTCTTCTGCGTTGGCAAATCAGTTGCAACGGAACCCATTCCTGCTCAGTTGGGCTACAAAGAAGGCCAGAGGACGGATAAGAGCCTGGAACAGTGTGACAAAAATATATATATTTTTTAATTTGTGGAAACTAACGAGTGCCAGCGTGTCACTTACGAGGGAACCCATTGGTAACAGCCTCGCCTGTTACACTGACTGAATGTTAGATTTCAAATTGAATCGTCAATTTCAAAGATAATCAACTCATACAATACAGATAAAACATTGACAATAAATGAGGTTAGGGGAATAGAAGTAACAGTCCAGCTGATCCATCGGATGCTACTATGTGCATTCTGTCAGCCGATTGTGTGTTTTGCTTTTTTCATGATAATTGTGCAATATCCACAAGACATTCTCATCATCTAACGATGTCTCCTAGAGGGCTTCAAAAATACATACACAACATCAGCTTTTCAACTTTTTCTTTCTGCTGAATCCTAGTACATTTAAGAATTTAATAAACTTGAGAAAACAACCTTGTGTTAAATTTTTCTTCTTTGCCATTGGAGACAGAACATGGTCAGCACAGTGGTGTCCTTTATAGTCCTTCCTTATAAAATGACAGGAAACACATGGCATTATTGCAGAGTAACTAGCCGTTGGTGATAAAAGAAGTTTGTGTGTCTGGTGAATATGGTTTTAGATTTAAGTGTTCTACCAAGACAGTGAATATCTAGTATGCAGTGCATCCACATTCTAATTATTGTTGTGAAGATAACATTCAACTGTTTTCATGTAATCATGCTTTGCCCAGGTTTTTTTTTACAGACATTATGTGGAGGAAAGGCATTTCAGTTGTCTCTCTATGATAAGATTAAGATTCCTTTATTGTCACGCAATCATGCACACACAAGCACTACATGCAATAGAGAAATTGACCCTCTGCTTTTTAACCAACGTAACACACACAGTGACCACACGGAGCAGTGGGCAGCTATGGAAAGTGCCCGGGGAGCAGATGTTCGGGGAGTAAGGTGCCTTGCTCAGGGGCACCTAGACAGTGGGATAGGGAGAGTCCATCTGCCCTCTTGGACTTGAACAAATCCAGGTCTGGTCCATCCTATGGTCCAGGTATGTTTTGCCAGTCCGTGGCCTCGAACCAATGACCTTCCAGTCTGATGTCCCTCTTTTCTAACCACTAGTCAACGGCCGCTCTTTGTATTAATTTCAATGAAATGTTAAGGTTAGAAAAGAACTGTCCTCATGTTACTTGATTGGTAAAACATTCATTTGGCCTTTTTTATCAGATTAACATTAAATTTCAAAGATATGGAGTCTTTTTCATATCCAAAGCACCTAGTTTATAGGACTGCTTCCATGGTGTTATGCTGAGATAAGGAAAGAAAAAATAACATGGGTTTTAGATGAGATCCACATCATTGAAAACTACATGAACAATAAAGTGTGATTACCTCCTAGCAGTTTTCTAATATTGATGATCATCAATCCTCCAGTGCAAATATATAATCCACGCCTCAACAGTACAAGTTTTGCAATTCAAGTGAGAAGTTCCAAGCATTTTCACACAAAAATGGTAAGTGTGGCCGTGGTGGTGAGGTGGCTCAGTTAACCAGCTGCAGCAGGAGCGTTATTACCACAGCTGACTCCAGTTAGTATATCCCTCCCCTGCTTATATTTGAACTGCTTATATTTGCAGCCGAACTGCTTATATTTGATAGAGCTGCTACAGACAGAGACGGGTGCTACTGACAAGAGTTGGTCCTGTGCATGAAAGAAGCCAGGCTGTGCACAGAACAATTTATGTTTGATTTATTGAATTTATGTGAATAAAAGTATGGTACCTGTGAGCACCTGTTGTCTGGTTTGTGTTGGGAGCCCCACAGTGGCAGGAGACTTTACCATAATGCCATCTTTGTGTTACTAACCCTCCACTGCAGCTCGGTGCAATATCAAAACTACTACAACAAAGTAAGGGCGGCTGTGGCTGAGGGGTAGAGCGGTCGGCAGTTCGATCCCCAGTCTTTCCCACCTGCATGCTGAAGTGTCCTTGGGCAAGATGCTGAACCCCAAATTGCCCCTCATAGAACAACAAAGTGCTGCTAATAGATGCACTGTATGAGTGAGTGAGTGTGTGTGACAGTAAAACTGTACTGTAAAGAGCTTTGAGTAGACTAGAAAAAGCGCTATATAAATACAAAAAACATTAATATACCGCCAGAACAAGATCCTGGTTAAGGACCACAGACATTTAATCAATGATATCTACAACACTGTCAAGATCCCCATTGATTCCAGTCCAAGATTTATACCCACTCTGGCAAGGACACTTATACCTGGTAAAAGAGACCACATAAATCCCAGTGAAGATGGCCAGAGTCCCTTGACAAACACGTGGGAGCCAGGGGGGCCACAGTTTTCGTAGACAACATTTAAAAATATTTGAATGTGCAGTAAACGTCGAGATTTGCTTACAGAACTAGATCCTGACCAGATCTTGTCCAACAGACAAGCAGACAAACATTTATTATTTTTTTGAATTCTTCATACCAGACGCTGAGAAATATCCTATAATCTTCTCCAATCCTCCTCTCAGTCATCTGAAGCCCCCAGGCAGAGCTAGACTCTCTCCAGTCTCTTCACATATTGGCCTGGCTAAATCAGGAGCCACCAGATTAACGCCCAAATCAATTAGAGCAAGCAGCAGATGAGTTAGTTAACCCCCCAGACTGACTCTCCCCCCCCCCCACTCTCTCTCCTAAACTAGCGCCCTCAAGGACTTTTGAGGATTATATTATCGCCTTCAGTGGTGTTTATACTTGTCATCTTGTAGGAGAAAGGAAAAGGGAGGGGGCTTTTGGTCTAATTGTGATGTGTTTGTTTAGAGGTTAAAGAGGCGGAATGGTGAGTCTGAATCTCGAAATTGCCTAGAAGTGTCTGGCTGGGAAAAGACAGTGAAATAACCCCTATCCTCTAACAGCTACTGTTAAGGTGTCCTTGAGCAGGGCAATGAACTTCTAACTGAACCAGAAATGCTTAAATCTTCAGAAATGTGAGATAAAGCAAACATTTAGTCACGCCATTTATGGTTTGTTTTTTGTAAGCAAGATACAATCAACTAGTGGAAGGACCCATTATAACACGTAACATTTTGGTAAGGATCCAGATCAGGGGGTAGATCCAGAATTTCCTTTTCAATTTAACATTGCTTCGTTCACCATTGTCCCAGGGAATAATTCATAGATCTTGATGAAATACAAAAATCAGGCACGCTAAGGGAAATGATATCTATGAGTCTGTGAAATTTAGTGCAGCTTGATTGAATTTGGGTTGGGTCTTAAAGGAACTATGCATTCTACTGAGTGCCATTTGTTTGATTGTTAGCAGGATTAAATCTCTCAATCAATTATCGTGACATGTTGTCTGGGCATGGGGCATGACCCGAAGAAGAAGTCATTACATTTTTGTATGGATCCAGATCAGGAGGCAGATAGCGATAGCACAATAACACAAGTGAGCATGCAGAAAATAGTGCTACAATAGCACTGCACACATCTATACAATGCAGAAACAGACAAAAACCCCAATTTATGTTAGAATGAGAAGTGTAAATATGTTTTGGGCTCATTATGAAACTCTGGTGGGTCAAATTACAGTATGGCAGGCCACCATAGTTTACATAATTAATAGGAAACACTGCTTGTACATGATGATAAAACGCATTAGCCTTGGCAGAGGTATGCACTCTAAGAAAAGCCTTCTAATTAGTTTGTTGGCAGGATTATGCTAAAAATTACTTGACCAATTTACATTACATTTTGTGGAGTGCTGGGGCATGACCTGAAAATAAAAATCTGGATGTAGTAAATTTAAATGTAGTGTCATAGGGGGACTATTGGTGGATATGTGTTCTCCTTAATGCTATTCTAGTTACCTGTTAAATTTAATTATTTTGTCAGGCATGTTATAATGTAATTTGGTAGCTACATTAGAGGTACAGTCTTAGGTGAAGCTCACAGTTTGAGACAGAAGTGTGGGCTTCACTTACAAGTGTAATTATTTGTGTAAATTATTTGTATAAATTCAAAACACATGTATGGTCAATCTGCTTCAAAAAACATTTTTGTTTCTTTAGGATTATGGGCATTTTACACATTTTCAGTGGAATGCCCCCCACCCCACCTTAACAATTTAATTTAGTTGCTTGTATTCTAATTTATGAAGTACAGCATAATTTCTGTCCCTACTGTATTTCTTTCTTGAGTTGGGCAAAAGCAAAACTTTAGACAACACACTTGACTATGGGTGTTCTTATATGAAATATGCAGGTATCAGTATGTGCATCCACCATATTGTGTGATGTGAAAGCCAGGCCTGCATGATGTCTGTCCATGTGCTGTCTGCGTCCTGCCTGCATGTGACAGAATTCCCAGGCCTCCCTGCTGCCAAGGCAGCAGCTCGAATACTGACATCCTGTGACCTGCTTTTTATACAGTATATTTTAACAGGTGGGTAGAAATTATGGTACTGGTTGGTCCAGAAAATGTCTCTGGTTGTGTGCAGTTTGTTGTACTGAAGTCAAGCAGTTATCAGTGTGAGGGCTGAGGACACACAAACCCACAGAAGTCTGTCAAAGACAGTCGGCAGCTCAAACAGCTTGAAAACCGCATGTGAGTACGTAGAGTTTTGAAGCAGGATGAAGTGAGACAAATTCTTGAAATCAAAGCTAAGGGTGCAGAAGTCAGGGTGGTGAATTGTCTTAATTTTGGACACTGGAGACTGTTATTGGTACATTCTCCTATTGTCATGAACGTGATCAGATCAATCAAAGTTTTTATACATACTCTGAGTAGAGAAGTTGTCGAACCCATCAAGATTATCACCAGAGACGTCAACACACATGATGACTCAGCAGAAATTCAAATTTTGTATAATGAAATTACTTCCTTATCTGTGCATAATTGCTACAATGTGAACATGCAACAAATTACTTTCAGTGCTGCCAGTTTAAGAAAAAAATTCTCCCAGTAACCCAACCCACCTATATGAAAATGACTTCCGTAGGTGGGTTCAATGGTATTACTGTTAAAAATTGTAAAATGAACAAAACCTAAATTTTGATATGCACAAAAATGGTAGAATACTGTTAGAACATTGCCACCTAGCAGCTCAGGGGTTAGTGGTCGACCTCTAACCAGAAGGTCAGTGGTTCTTTTCAATTTGTGAATGCCAAAGTGTCCTTGGGCAAGATACTTAACCCAAATTGCCCCTTCTCATAGAGAAAAGTGCTGCACATAGATGCACTCTATGTACAATGTAATGTGTCTGTGAATGGGTGAATGCAAAACTGTACTATAAGAGCTTGGAGTGGTCATCAAGACTAGAAAAGCACATATAAAGGCAAACCATTTACCTGGACCCATCTCAGTTAAACCTATTTTTTTAAAATATCTAAAGTGCATGAACCAAGAATCAATTAAATGCAGCTACCTTACGTGACAAACAAGCAAGGGTTATGGTGAGGGCTGGGGATGCATCTAATCAAGTTGTTAAATTACTGTTCCATAAATCCTTTTAATTTGTTTTTGTCATCCAGATGGATAATCCCCTGTAAAAAGAGATTACAGGGATTACCACTGAATAACTCCCAGGGAGGATTAGCTCCACACATTTTGTCAGCGTTAGTTCACTTTCAGGTTTTCCTTTTCCACTTCCTGACAGGCGAGGTGCCCATAAACACTGTGGCAGCACTACTGAAGAAACTAAAAGCCTACACCACATTTAATAAATTCTAAAAGTGGTGTCATAAATTAGATGAAACTGTATAGCTGCTTTGCGGTTGAGATTCAGGCTGCTGTGCAACAGGAACAATTGAGATCTATGTTAAAGGTCTCATATAAGTTCAATGATGGTTTCCTGAAAAAACCTATGTGACAATTTTTTGGGGGCAAATAATTCAAAATATACAGTATCCTATATTAAATATAAATTACTTTTAAAATGATAAAGTGATTAATAAACTTATTAAGATTGAACTTTTTTATATTATTATTTAGAGCAGTAACAAATACAGTCTATCTTGATTATTAAATTATTTGGTATTTCTTGACACTTAAAATAAATCCCGACCTGCAAAAGTCTATATTATTTTGTAAGGGGGGCATGCAATATACTCCTTATTATTTTATTTTTGTTATCGATGAGGCTTGACTTACAGGGAACAGACGATAACGCCACATCTTTGTGATATTAGTTTCTCTTTCATATCAACTTTGATTTATCATATAGGCTACTACTATTTGTAAGTAATTTACTTGATTGTATTTATTCATCTACTTAACCCCCCCGACACACACACACACAACCGCATACGACACCATTACCCCTGGTGTGCACCATGCAGCCTGCTGCATGCTGCAGAGCGAGGAGCTACATGGGAACCGAAACACTTGCTCCGCTCGCGCAGGTCGGTCCGTACAGAATCACAGCGCTTTCATCAATGGGACGGCGTGGAGCGCGCAGTCATGGCGCATTAAGAACCTGCATGGTTCGAATTATCATTTGGTTTTCAGCAAAGTGAGGGGTTGGGTATACACTTTTCTAACATGTCACTGCTAAACACACAGGTTTTCTCAGCCATCCATATTAGGACATTATATTGACTTCCATTCATTGTAGAAAGTCGAACCAATGTATCCCTGACATTACCCAGGACTAACAAGACGATCCAAAGTGGGAGTAATGAAAAAACAAATACAGACAATTTGGATCTTGAATTTCGATATTTGGATATTTCAAACTGTTGGGATTTATTGCCACTTCAAATAAATCTTGACCTACAAAAGTGACTTAAATTTTTTGATTTAATAATTTTATTTTGTAAGGGGGGATGTAATGTAGTCCTTTATTTTTTTCGATGACGTTTTGTTTACATGCAACAGACGTTAACGCCACATCTCAGGGATATTAGTTTCTTTTACATATCAATTATAAAGTCAACGATGTCATAACAAGAAGACAGCATCAACTTTGATTTAATAGGCTTTTACTCTTTGTAAGTAAATTAATTAATTGCATTTATTAATTTACTTAATGATGACTGGCTGACAGAGAGGAATGCTGTGGGTTAATAGTAACAATTCTGTAGAGTAAATAGCGGTTCGGTTTTAGGAAGAACAGGAATCCATGCACATGAAGCTGGTGGGAGACAGTCGGGGGCCTCTCCTGATGATGCTGTAGCAGGCTCCTGTCAGTGTTTGGTGTTGTGTTCAGCACCTGGTTGGTACCGCGATGTGTGTGTATTGTGTGTCTGTTCTGGGGCACGCGGGCGCCCATCTACAGCTTTATTATGTAGACAGCAGCACAGGCCCCATTTATAACACGACATGTTGCATTGACCAGCGATGGGAACGCAAGTGGTCGTCTTCCCACGGTCACGGCCCGTGTTGCAGCATCCTGTCTTAACACCATTATCCACGTACACGCAGTGCATGCACACGCAGCCTGCCCGGCAAATACTCCCCTTTCTCGACAGAACAAAGTGAGCCCATTCAGTCAGTGGACTGAATAGATGCATACTTACAGACCCCAGACCAGTAGGCAGCCTTCTCTTGGTATACCAAGGAGCGTTAATTTGTCGTGTGAGGTGTCAGAGAGGCGCGCGCCCCGAGGCCCACCACTGTGCCTTTAAATGTCAACCAGTTCTCCCAATCGAAACTGCACTGGCTGGCACAAGTGGCCCATCGACCACTCTACTGGTAAATGTATTTATGGCGGCAGTGCTACCCACTTATTAGGGAACAAATGACCGAGTTGTTACACATCACCCGCAGTAGCACCGGCTCACTGGAGGGAGAGCAGCCTCTCATTGTACTCTCGTTTTTGTGTTCGTCATGTTAACATTAATGACTCGCATGAATCCGTTTGTATGACAGCTAAGTTCTCAAACTGCGTGAGTATCAAGACGTATCAGTATTTCAATTCAACTTTTAGTCTCTTCTCTGTAAATAAAATTATAAATCTATCTATGTAAATATTTGAATGTAAAGGCCTCGCTTTTGATTTGGGTTTTGCTGGCAATTTTGTAAGCGGCTTCAATCAATATACTGTTTGATGGGGGAGAAAATGTTAATTCGAAGTAACAGATAGTCAAGAAAGTTTACACTTTAAATTTCATGATTTCAAATATCCCTCGTCCTCTTCTGTTTTTAATGTTCTGAAGCTGTTGATGTTCAATACACACTACATTTGTCTAGCCTATACACGAAAGATACATACATATAATATCAATTGGTAATTAATAAGAAGAAGAACAGAAAAGTTGAGGTATCAGACAGGTTACAATTCATTCGAATCATCAGATGAATACGGGCACATGTATGAAACACTTTACATGGCAGTTTCCTCAACGTGTCACCATATCTCATCCTGCAGATATGTCAAAAAAGGAAGTTAGTTCATTATGAGCTGGGCGTATTTCGACAGACTACCAGTCTGTTTTAAGACGCCTAAATTCAGACACATTCTTCATTGCAGACAGATAAATGACTTTGAGGAATGTGTGTCTGTAAGCTGGCTACATTGTGTCTATAAGTCTGTGTCATAAAGCCGTTGACTGGTTCGGAGCTGTTTGTTAAAGGGTTGATTTGTGAACAGAATCTCGTGCAGCACAGAAGAGAAGGCAGCTCCGTTCAGATGCTGACCGGAGTTCGGGGGGCGGGGCGTGCCCGGAGAATATCTTGAGGTGCGCCTTCGGACAGAGCTGTGATTGGTTGGCTCTACTGGCGAACGGCACGCGACAATGGATGTCACTATAAACAACCCTCGCGTGCCGGTTCTCAACTAAAACTACGTGTTGAGCGTGAGCAGTGAGCACGGAAGAAACAGCGTGTCATTGTTATCACAGGAGAAAAGAAGAAGCTCAGACAAAGATGGACAGTGTGTTGGACCCCTTCTCTGCACTCGACTCTTTCTCCTCTCCTCCTTATTTCGACGATGACGACTTTTTCACCGACCACTCGTCAAGAGACGGACACTTGGACACTGATGACTTTTTGGAGGACGACGTCGACTTCCTCACCAGTCATTTCCAAGACTATTACAGCAAAGACGACTGCAGCAGAGCGGCGCCTCATGATGGGGACTACGACATCGGCAACATGTCCTTTTCCTCCTCATCCTCCACCTTCTCGTACGGCTGTGCTGACAGCACGTCGGACCTGTCCCCACAGACGGGCCATCACGGCGGACCATTACTGAAGCGGAGGAGGCGGATGCGGTCTGACAGGGAGATGCAGCACTTGAGACAGGCGGCCAACGTCAGGGAGCGACGGCGGATGCAGTCCATCAATGACGCGTTCGAGGGTCTTCGCACCCACATCCCCACTCTGCCCTACGAAAAGAGACTCTCCAAGGTGGACACTCTGCGGCTCGCCATCGGCTACATCAACTTCCTTGCCGAGCTTGTGCAATCCGATCTGCCAATTAGAAACTCCAGCACCGAAATCCACGTGCAACCCAAGAAGGTTATCATCTGTCACAGGGGAACAAGTAAGTCCATCTAAAGATCATAACCGACAAATTCATTGGTGTAGTCCCATTAGTGATGACGAGACTATGTCAAATATGCAGTACAGTTGTCTTTCTAAGCATCTCTGATCCAAAGTTTTGACGCATGCAGTCATTTATATTTATACTTAGTAAAAGCCTGCATGGTCCTGGTCTACAAAAACTGGACGACAATAACAGTTTGTAGATAGAGATATAAAAAAAAGTTACAAGGCTAATGTTCATGTTCTTCTTTTCCCTCAGGGTCTCCCTCCCCCAGCGACCCGGACTACGGCCTGCCTCCGCTGGCCGGTCACTCTCTGTCATGGTCGGATGAAAAACAACTCCGGGAGCAGAACATCATCCGCACCACCAAGGTCTGGACCCCGGAAGATCCGAGAAAACGGCCCAACAAACCGGGCCACACGGATATTGAAAACGAGCCTCCTCTCGGCCTTGTGGCCAATTACCAGTCCATCTGACGTGCTTTGTACAACGCACACTGTAAATGTGAAGACTAAGAAGTGCATTACGTTAATATTTTTCAACATGCACTTCTAGGCAAATTGTGAAAATGTGAGCTCCAGAGTTCACTGTACAGTTGTTGTATTCAATGTTGTAATTTTTTTTATCATGTTGATAATTTTGTTGTAATTCAGGCAACTGACAATCATGTATTTATTTTGTCACAAGTGATAATATATGTTTTAATTTAATTCTACTGAATTTAAATTATTTTTATACTATTGTACAATGATTTCGTATATTTATATACAACCTGCAAATAAAAGCACCTGTTGATAAAAACGATCTGTCTTTCCTAAACCATTTGTCTATATACATAATTATTTATTAGCCACATTCTTTTACCTTGAAAAGTGAAATTATGATATCAAGGCTCATCCAGTACATTTTAAGTAAGGTTTAACTGATTTAAATTGGCTTTAAAATGAGGTCCAACGAATGTAACTGAAAACGTATACGTGCAAACAACATTTTAGTGTCGCTCAGGTGATCTGACATTTGAACACAATAGGCTACTGAATGTTCATTACCTGTTTTTTAAAAAACACCCCAAATCATCTGTCAATCGTATCACCCTTTAATTTCCTCTCCAGGAGATCAGAGCAAAAACATATTCGGTTGGACATTGCAACTAAGCATGTCACTAAAATACACACCGATGAAACATCGTGTTGTTCCTCATCCCCTACATAATGATGCCTACTGCATGGTGTTCCTTGCCAATGGGCAGAGGGAAGTCCAACTCTGAGAAGAAGAGGGGGACGCGGAGAGTTAACACAAACTAATACTGTGACATCAATACGCTAATGAGATGCTAACGCCTATACGCTGTATACCAACAACAGCTGAACGTGTTGAAAGCGCAGGCAGCACTATGGTGGGAATCTGTTGAATGCTGCTCTCTACGGCCAGGTGCTGCCAGGACAGATTTTCCCGTGGTAGCGGATCCCTCCAATATTTCCGCACGAACTCCCTGCAGCCGTCCCCCCATGCTGCATATATGAACCGTGCGTTCCTAAAAGCTGCAAACACGACACTGGCTTGACGTGAAACGCATGGATGCAAGGTCGCTGTTGGGATGCTGAATGATTGGATTCTGAAAATCTGAACACACAACAGGTGAGTTATCTTATATTTCTATACCCCCCCCCCCCACACACACACACTCTCTCTCTCTCTCTCTCTGCCCCCCCCCCCCCCCTTCTCTGTCCGCTTCTCATTACCAGCGCGTCAGGAGCATGTAATCCTATTAAAGCCATTAGAAAGTAAAATGTTAGGGAGTCAATGCTGGCAACTTCATCTCTTTGGCAGGAGGGAAGGTTCCTCTTTGATTGTGCAGCAGCAAAGCATTGGGTTAAAACAGTGGTAGCTTTGTAGTTTCTCGCACCTTAACGTCTTTGTTTCGTTGATGGTTCTTGGAGAGCGGAGCGCAGGACGCCTCTCAGCATCCTTTGGTGCGGTCGCAGCGAAGCGTAAAGGACAGGCTGAAATATCCCCGACTATCTTGTCACTCCGGCTACGGGCTTGGCAAGGCTTAAAAGGACACGACCATTTTACTGTGTGACAGGTTTTATTTTCTACAGCTCCCGGCAGGCCTGGACATTATGGGCCACGCCAAGCGGTAATTTGGTTGAGAAAGGCTCGACGCTGAACTCAAAGGCCGCTGATTCACCATATAGACAGGCGGAGCGCTTTCATACCTACAGTACAGGGCAGACAGCAAAGAACTTCACTGAACACATCACGTGTGCGAGGATACAGAAGTCTCAACTGTTTCTTTAGATGACCCTCAAAAACTCATAGGTGAAGACAACTGTGAGTTAAATTCTGATCAGACGATGAACACCGACACAGTCATATTTCACGACTAAATTGAATCCACTTTTCTGAGTAAAAATCACCCCTTACCCTTTCCACGGGGTGGAACTAAAAGTGCTCCAGAGTTCATTAAACCTCTCAGTTTAAGTAGTTTACCTCAGGTGAACCCCGGGGTTTTATATGACTTTCTGTAATCGCCGTTGTCAGTCTACCTGTTCTATAATCGTGAAGGATCCTTTTAGATTTAGATTCCAAAGCTATAGACATAAACAAGTTCATAGGCTAATACAATACTAGAAAACAGCTACAGAACTATAACTTTATTCACTAACCCTAAGACTAAAATTGACCGTTCTCTCTTACTTTGAATACTTTGGTACATTTATTTATGGTATTATACAGACATATTATAACATTCATACTATTGAACACGTGCATTCAATCTTTAGTGCCGCCTAATAAAGCATTTTATAAAACGTGTGCTGTTGAGTGTTTTTCACTATAAGAGCAGAGTTGGACGTTTGCATCACATACATATTTATTTATATATTCATAATACAAGACATGATGTCAAATAAAGTAGATTCTATTCAGATCGGATTATTTTATTTTAATATTATCTCATAGTGGTTTTATTGTATCAATAAAACAATGATTAAGGTCGACTGCTTTGACTCTTAAAATACATTTCACACACATTATAACACGAAACGCTCTAAATAATAATTCCATGGGTTTGCAGGAGTTACAGTAATATACTATAATAAAATTTGTCATTATTTTTCTCTGCTCACAACTGAAGATGTACTAATAACGATACCAGGGAGTTTATCAATGAGTCGCCTCTCTTCTGTTACCCTTAGGCATTTGTTATTTGCATGCAGTCATACTGATGCTTAAGGTCTCTTATGATGCCTTTAAAAGGAAAAGAAAAGCGTCGATTAGAATCTTAATCCATCCGTGGCTGTGTTTTGGTTTGCACCCACAGCAGAAAAGGAAATGGTAGGCTATTAACAATAAATAAAGAGAAAATGTCATCAGGCCCTATACATCAGTGGAGGTATGAAACCCTATTTGTCTGCCAATAACTCAGATTTGCCAGCAAAGTGGCTCAACTGTGGCCGCGGTGAACCGCTAGTAACCAACAGGTGTCTGATGTGTGCTTACTGACAGATGAAGAAGCAGGAGGCGATGTGTGGCAAAGAGAGGGTATAGGTTCACCCTTCTAGTGTGCTATTTCCCTTCAGATGTGACCTTCCAATCTAAATGACACCTTTATGAGCCCCTCCATGTCCTGCTGAAACAGGAACGCTCTCTGCCGTGTTCTCCGGGGATGCACCTGGTGGCTCAAACGTTGTCTCTTTTCATGTCCTTGCGCCTGAGTCTCTGGACAGCAGCTGCCTAAAAGCAAGCAAAGAGAGAGGCCCTTGCAGTGTCTTCGAGACGGGTTGGCACCGTTTTCCACGTCTTAATGTTCTATCAGCCTTTGTCTAGGACACAATATGGCAACTGTAGAGCATGACATTTTGCAATAATAAAACACATTTTCAATGATGTGACACCAGGCTGAAAGAGCAGCGCCGGCCAGCCAGGCTAAACATGTCCCCACGTTTGTTTTGTGCGCCCCCAGCCAATTAACAGCGAGGCCTTTGCCGCGTCTTGATAAGCCAATTAAATTTATGTCTTCTATTTTTTTCAAAGAGAGAAAGGAGGTGGATTTGATGTTTTCTCCGCCTCAGAACGGCGATTTTCTAGCCATCACCTGGCGCTTTCTCCACAAGAGAGCAAACTGCCCAAATGCCCCCGGAACCATACGGCTCTCGCCATCCTGCGCTATTGTTTCCCGCGTTGATCACTCATTATCAGGATTTACCAAACCTTCTGTTCGCTATGTTTTGTGTCATATTTTCATTTATAAGATTAAGCAGATGCTACGATTGTAAAATCCCAAACTGTAGGGCTACTCAAGGCTGAAAGAGAGACGGCACTCGGTGCGAGCAAGGGCGAGTAAAAAGCTTTGGGCACATCTTCAGAGGAATAAAACATTTAGAAGCCATAAACAGACTTCAACCTGCTCTATTTCAGCCTTTGTGTTGTTTGTGAATAATTAATGTTAATAGGGACAGGTTTGTATACTTTGAATGCGGGACCACAGGTGCGGAGTGACAGGATGAATAACCGGCCCTGATTTTTGCCAAAGCTCGAGGGCTCTTGTCTTGGGTCTCCAAGCTGATGGAAAATATTGTCATCTCTTTGATTCGCAGCATTACTTTCACCGAGAACAAAGCAGGGTGATGAAAAGCTTATGTTGGAGTGAAACGGGTGATGACGGTGGCTGCTCCAGACTCCTGAAAGAGAGAGAGAAAGGGGCGAGTCAATGGCAATGCGCGCTTCTGGTTTTGTGCGCAAGTGCTCCATCTAACTCAAATAAAGGAGCCTTTCCAACTTTTAAGGGCCACTTTTTACCTTTAATAAAGGCTGGACGGCTGTAGCCATTAAGCATATGGTGCTAAGGCGCTGGTCTTTTGTCCACGTGAAGCCCTTGAGACACTAACTTGTGTTTTTTCCGGGATATTTAACTTCTCAAAAGCTCCAACTTTATGCGCCGGCAACACGTGCGGGACGCACGCACAGCTTCTCTTATTGAGAACATATGAGTGGCACAAACAGAAGAATGAGTGGGCAAATAATTAGAGAATGGTTAGATTTTTTTATGGCATTCACGATCGCGCAGTTTAAGGAAGTTACTGTGTGTTTGTGATGTTGGTCGGAGATGCATTACCTTGGATTTGGCTGTTGTTTTTGCGCACGAATATCCGTGAAGCGCATGGACATACTTTGGCTGACGTAAGTGCGCATGGACGAAATTTGAACTTTTTACGGACCTTGTATGATAAAGCTAGAATATAATTAGCTTGATTAGTATGACAGTTCCCCTTTGCTGCATCTTAATGATGAATAGTGTGTTGTAAAAATGGGAATTTTACTGAATGTATGTATGTTGTGTATGGCTAATAATTTGTCATATAATTTGTCAAATTAAAATTCTACCGACAAAACCTCCAGTGAAAATAATATTCCTCCATAAAATCTGATCCCAGGCCCAGTGCATTCATGCGTAAAAGCTGAACGCTTGTTTCCAGTTTCGCCTGCGTATTGCGTAATAGTGCGTCTGTCCTGCACAGGTTTAATGTACTTGCACTTGGCTGCAGCTCACACCCTCACGAGAGCCTCGTGATCTGTCGAATCAACAGACAGGAGCAGTTCCTTGTATTTTTAAGACGTGGCTTATATGTGAAGTGACGATGACCAGCCAGATTGATGGGCTGACAATGCTCCCTGTGTGATTCTAGGCAACATTCCATTAGTGCGGCCTGACATCACGCTTCCCCTTATAGAGTCATAATGATCCAATATAAGTTTGCTAACAATTAAATTTAGGATATAAAACATGGGATGTGATGAAGAAATGGCCATGTGTCCAATCAAGGACAACACACAATATGTTAAATTGGCAACTCAACATAATACAGTAAAGTGAATCATACGGATGCAGGGTGTTCACCAGGGTGGTGTGTTTTACTGCAATTTAACCAAACATGTTTCTCCGTCTGGTACCTCGAAATGCCGGTTAACATTTGATGTACGTAATGTCACTGCCTTTCTATTCTGGTGGAAAACTCACTCGTATAATATCCTACCAAACCCTAAATTATTTAATTAAATTTTATTTCGTTCTATTTCATTCTATTTTATTTTCAAATCAAAATAAAATAAATATATTTTTATAGCCC
Organism: Verasper variegatus; assembly: GCA_026259375.1. Classification (NCBI taxonomy): domain Eukaryota; kingdom Metazoa; phylum Chordata; class Actinopteri; order Pleuronectiformes; family Pleuronectidae; genus Verasper; species Verasper variegatus. The sequence goes on along the minus strand of CM048053.1, from coordinate 21,648,844 downwards.
ATATTCTTCTGCCCTCTGTCCTTAACCTTTGACAAGAGTGAGAAACACTTAAATAGACGGGAAAATGCAGAAACCAAGGCAAGAGTTACAGGTGAGGGATCCTTATCCCAGGTCGATTGTATTAGAGGAATTAGATGTCATCTTTGTCTGATTAAAAGCATGATTTGTTTTGAACATCTTTCCTTCCTTCCTATTTGGATTCGGGCCTCAGAAATAACTGAATGGCATTTGTGTGTGTGTGTGTGTGTGTGTGTGTGTGTGTCTGTGTGTGTGTTTCTCTTTCGGTGTGTCGGAGCCAGCTGGCTGCCTTTGGCCCCTGAAAACCCCCCTGGTGGACGGAACACGGCGGCCTGACCTCCACGCTGGAGCACGGGAGATGCGCCTTTGACTGAATTAGCCACAAAGACGTCTTGCTATGATCTTTGTTGCCGTTGAAAGCAGAGTGGATATGAGAGGCATTGTGCACAGCTTTTGCGTGCCCCATCATGAAATATTACAGTCTATTCACGATTAAGATCCTTTGAAAAGCTATTGAAATGAACCAGGCTGGGCTGATGTCAGCGAGGATTTCAAGGCAGTGGACAAAGAGCAAGAAATAAATAGGCCTGAACAAACAAATATTGGTAACTAGTTATTGCATTTTTCAGGCAAAGCTCAGGCCTTTACCAGCAAAACATCTTCATACAATCACAAATAAATGTTCTGCAGAAAAGCTCCCAACCTGCAGCCCTCATGTACTGACAAATGGTCGATTTTTCTTTTTTAATTCTGAAAAAATCAAGTAAAACCACAAATGATAAATCACTAAAATGCTAATTTAGGTCACGGCCGTTTGTACGTGTGCGTCACCATCCATCTCCTGCATTCTGCGCTGCTGATCCCCGTCGTGCGCTGGAGGACACTCAACCCGGTTATACCGTGACTCCTTTGTTCGCCTCCAACACTGACTTCAGTCGCCAGGGAGGGGAGTGTTTTTTTAAGTTACCCAACATCCCCACTCTGTCAGTTGCCAGGATTCAGAGGTGTAAAAGCATGCATCATTTTTCACCAGCTCTCCGTTTTGATATCGACAAAAGCGGCTGCCATGGAACAGCCTCTCCGCTTGTTCGCTGGCTTGAACTTCACTGATGTCCGACTGCTCTCTTTTCCTCGTCTGAACGAGGCGCAGCGGGGATGTATTTGCAAGACAAATGCAGCTGAGTGTGTAAGACGGAGTCAAGTGGCACAAAAAGGCCGTTTCAGTCAGCCGATGGGATGGAGAAAGTCAGCATTATGCGAACGTCAAATCAATCAAAAACAAAAGCCGCATGCAGAAAATAGTTTTTTGCTGTTGAAATGGCAGCTTATTTTTTTGTCAAATACTGCAGTGAAACAGTCTTGCCTGATTTGTGCTGTAGGCAAAGTTAAATAAACGGATCAAAACATTTAAAGGCCCTGCGAATAAACCACTTTGTGTGTATTTTTAATACAGATTAATCACAATTTCAGCCTAAAGTCCCCGTGAGAGCCACGTATTTATCTTTAACAAGTGCCAGTTCTCCTGTGACAATTGAAAAAATAAGGTGAGGATGACTATTATAACTTTCTTAAGGCTAACGTGTTTTCTCAACAAGAATCACCATTTGTTTTGGGATTTAAGATGTAAAACAAGAACTTAAAGGAAAAGTTCCCAAAATGGAAAGTTTTAAGTTATCACTTGTTAACACGTGGAGGAATGTTTAATTATTAGTAGTAAGTTTTTTATAAAGAAAATTATTTCCGTTTTTCTTTGGTCTTAATTAGATAATTTACTACTTACTAACAGTCTCACTCTGTTCATTGTAAACTGTACAACAACAAAGCCAATGTGAAAAGAGAGGGGATATGGTCGATTGACAATATAAAACAAAACATGTGCCTACCCTAAAAAAGACCTATGTACAATTGTATTACAATGTAAATTCATATAAACTGTTAATAGGTTGGTTCTGATAAGACCCTTTAACTAGTCTGTCCTACACTGCTAACTAAATGTAAGTATTTACATTTGTGTAATTCTAACTTTTTTTAACTTCCAACCTTTCTTCTGAAACATAGGGTATAGATACAATGGGTAAAAATACGACTAAATGGAAATGGCCAAGCAAATACAGTATATTAGTGATCATCATTCGGTTTAACAAAATACATCTAACAGTTGCCTCTTCCTCTCCCTGCAGCTGAACCCCAGCTGGCTGTGCTGTAAGCCAGAGCTTCCAGTGGCTGGTGGCCAGTGTTGACTGGGAAAGCTTTCAGCCTCAGAGGGACTGTGATTAACCCAGGAGCGGTCAAACTCGGCAGGAAGCCTCCTACAACCAGCCACTGCTATTTATCCACTTTCCAATGAAACAAATTACTTTTAAAGCGATCCCCAGTGCAGACACTATATCTGCTGTTCTTGCAGACCAATAGAGTATGGTTGTGAAAGGAGAGGCAGAAGTGAAGAAGGAAACCCTCCTGAGCTGCTCCAACAGGCTGTAAAATATGTTTCAAGTCAGTATCCATGGAGACCCACTGATGTGTGAGAGCAGCCTGAGGGGCACACAGAACCTTTTATAAACACAGTATATCATTGTTACCCAACTTTTAAAACCTTATATCAAATCAGTTTTAGATTTTTTAAGTCAACACTGACTTTTCCTATATATTTAGCCCCAAAAACCCACAGTTTACACAGTTTTTATTCTTTACACTTTGCTGTTTTTAAGATGCAGACTATGAAATTCAGCTCTGCCATCACTGAATCCGGATGTTTTATTTAGTTTAAGCATTGTAACACTGTCTATCGAATCTTTTAACATGTTGGTAAAAATCATGTGACAGATTTTCAAGTATGTTTTAATTAAAACTTTAACAGAGTGTTTTCCCAGCTTTCCTAGCAGCATTGGTTCCTAATAATTACAACAAACTGAATGTTGATATGTAAAGCAACCGAGTTATTTTGACATTCCGTCCTTGATATGATTCAAGCCTAAAAACTGTTAAATACAGCATTTCCTTGACATCTGCCTGGTAAACACGTTTCTATATGAATTTGTAGATGGAGATAACCCTAACAAGGTTACAGAACAAACACATCATGAATTGTTCACATATGTTTAGCACTTACAAAAAGACATGAACAATTTGGATAAAGATTTTAACAATTCAATATGCTGTATCATTATGTATGAAATGTTTAATGTGGATGGCATGGGTGTATTGTTATAATGCAATTAAATATGTGCCTTTTTCATATCTGCTTTCCATTAGAGGAGATGCAGCCTAAGATGACATGACCATGTCAAAGGAGATAAAAGATCATGTAATGCAGATATAAGTGCTGAAAGAAACACAAGTGAACGTCAAAAGTCAAATGAGTACCACTTTTATTGGGACTCCATCATGTTCTCAGTTGGAGCGTAATGTATCCGTCTAATAAATGTCAAATCAAGTGTTGTTATTAGGTTATTAGTTGTTCAGCTACAAAACTAGTCATATACCCAATCACTGGAAAGGCTAATTGACAGCCACGTGAAGAGAGAATGACTAATTGATTATAGGCTTGTCCTATTTCAAGGCACCAGGGAACTAATGGGAACTGAACAGAGGTAGGTCTTGTGTCCATTTGTGTGTGAGAGACTGTGCACATATAAATTTGTGTTTTTACCAAACACTTTGGAGTATGTTTCTTAAAATATTATTTCCTTCACAGAGACATAACTAATCTAAGTTTTTATTTGTGTGTCTTGACAATCTGTCTCCTACCACACAACAGGGAGCCCTCAGATCTCCAAATGCAGTTCCACAGAGGCTGTATCAAATTAAGGGGGGATTGTTTAGTTTTAGCTCCCCCCACACTAAATCTGGCTAAATAAAGAACGGTCTATATTATGCCCTCCTCCCTGCCCCTCATTGTGTTTCTGTGAAGTGTTGCTGCAAGGGTAAGAATGGTGGAGGTGGAGTTCATTTATCAATAACTGTTGCAGCTTTTGGGTGGTGAATAATTGGCTATTGGCTACATGACATCTACTTGGCTTGATATAAATTGACTTTTAATAATGCATATGTCTCTTAAGTGTTGTTGTTTTTAGTGGTAATGCAACAGTGTAGCCTCTTGCCACCCGCTACTTTTGGCTGCATAAATACAGACCAGAAGGTCGGTGGCTTGATCCTTTAAAGCCTTTTGCATGGTCATCAAGACTAGAGGATACATTTACCATTTCTGGTCTCAGGCCAACTGGAAAAAAAGGAAGGAGATGGTGGTATCAGAGGTGAAAAGGATTGAAGAATGGCCAGCTGGTTCACCAGTTAACCTGGCATTCAGGACAAGACATGCATACATGCAATACCTTGCATGTAGAATTAGGGCCATTATCTTGTCTGGTGTCTTTTCGTACCACATGTGACCACTCATAGGGTTATAATGAGCCACCTGGGAAACAGTTCCTCTGTGGCTTTTTGTAACCAACAACTGAGTAATTTCAACTCCGCGTCTGATTGTCAAGACTGAAAATGCACAGTCTGTGCCTAAGTAATGAAAAGTGTAGAAATGACAGCACTGTGTCAAGGCACACTGCATGCCCATCAACATGGTCAAACCCAAAGCAAAGAGTGTAATCATGAGACTGGAAAATCTTCCATGGAATATATAACGGAACCCAAAACACCTCCTGTGAAGGCAGCACTGGTTCCCATGTCCCTGTTGGTCATGAATGCGCCAACACACACTGCCACTCTCAAGTATAGGTTCATGCAGATGATACAATTGTATCATCTGCATTGATGGCACATAATTATGTGCCATCAAGTTTCACTAGCCTATTTTGAATTATATGCAGATGATACTCAATTAGAGCACATCCGCCTGTATTTGAAGTTGACTTTTGGTGTCCATTACGATAGCCTCCAAAAACAAGTGGACGGAAGTTTAGTTTTTTAAATCAGGTTTATGCAAGAAAAAATGTACTCTAAAGTACCTTTTACAGTATTCTACAACGGTGATGTCATTTATATGTACACATCTACATCTCTGGATGTAGTCTAATGTGCTATAACACTAGATCATCAGAGAAAATAAGCCTGATGGTCCTGTCCCCCAGAACAGAGCTGAGTAAATCCCCCTTTAAAACAATATAAACTCAGAATGCGCTGCAAAGCTATTTCAACTATTTCAATCTTGGCATATTTTAACATATTTGTTATACAGTAACATCATTGCTTACAATATGTACCAATATTTACCATGATTCCTTTTTAGCTCCTCATGTCTGTATATGTTTTGTTTGTTTTGTATCTGCTTTCAATGTTTTGTGGTCTAATCTGTTCCAATTTGAACATTTAAATGAAACTCTTTTTTCCTTTTGCTGCCTATCTTGACCAGAACACCCTAGTAGAAAATATTTCAATTGGACCTTCCTGGTTCGATAATGAATAAAAAACCAAAATAATGAAAAATACATTGATGTTTGTACTCTCAAATTAATGTTAGTTATGTTGGTCTCCACTTCAACCTCCACATCTTTTTCCAGTGGTTTGCTGCATCAACTGCATTAGCACTGGCACACTTTCTAACAGAAATAATAATATAATATATAAATAATATAATGATAACGCTTCTAACATGCAACACACATGAAAATAACCCCAGAAGAAAACAAATATCTCCAGGTGAAAAAGTGGAGTCACACACATAGAAGACACCAACGAAGGGTTTGTGGTGATAAGAGCCGAGCTGTAAACATGATCACGTGATCGCCTCAGCAGAATTAATACTATACTTCCTGCCTCTGTCTGCTGCAGCCGGCTGCACCACCTCTCACCTAAATAACATGGAGGATTTGTTGCTGTTGTGAATGCGTCCGGTGAAGGGAACCTCCCACTGTGTTGAGCATGTGTGAAAGGCAAAGTCTGGATAAAGTCCGGACCCAATTTTCCGGACTTTACCCACTGGTCATGTCTGAAAACAGCTACTGAGTTTCCATTGACTTTCCATTGGCTTTCACTGACTTGATTAACATTGTTTTCCACTCCAGCTGAGCTGAAAGCATCTAATACAGTGAATGTGTGCATTCTTCAGGGTTCCAAACTGTTTCAGTATGGCCAGTGAACAGGTGTATGTAACACTATTAGAGTAGCTAAGTAATAAGAGTAATCAGCTTATGGTGAAAAAGTAACAGAAACAAATAATAGTACAGTTACTATTACCAATTGCTTCAATCTTTTAAAAATGTATATTCTTGTATTTCTTTCTCACCTTCCCTCTTGGTTTCATCTCATTTGCTAAATGTGCATTAAAGTTTAATTTACATTAAAAAAACTGCTACTGCACCTGCACAATGTTTGCAGATAAGCTAAATCTTATGTAATTTTTCAAATGAAAAAACTAAATATGCTTAATGTGAAGGAATTTAACTTAATACTTAATGCATTATATCAGTATAATCTTAACAAAAGTTTCTGTTTGTACAATAAACCTTTTAACTTTTTTTGCTGAAACTGTTTCTGTTTTAAGGAATACTTTTCAACAATGCTCATCAGAGCTTGCCCGATTTTTGGTAAAGAAGTGAATCACAGCATCCTCCACTGTTCCACAATAAATAGGAATTTTATTGTGGTTAAAAAAAGCCATTGGTTGAATCCCAACCCAAAGTCATTTTTTGTTGCCTATCAAAGTGGATGTCAGGTCCAGCCCATGGGAGGGGCGACATGACATTTCCACTGCAGCTTATAAACAGGTCAGCCAAGAGAACCATGGAGTCCAAAGCAGTGGGAGGGGGACACTTTCAACCAAAACCGTGTAACTGAATCTAAACCAGTGGTTAAACCTATTCAGCAGTGCAGGAATGAGGAGCACCCTAACAATACAATACCATTCAAAGGCTAACACAGCCTGTGAAACACAGTGGAATGATCAGGGAGGGGTTTTAATCAGGCAGAAAGGCTCTCAGCCAGTCAGCCAGCCAGTCAGACTACAGAGGCTTTTGCTCAACAAAAAGACCCATATCCCAGCACCTACATCTATCTCTCTGTGTTTGTTTTGGATTGACTCTCTCATTCTTTCAGAAAGTGCAAGGAATAAGAAAAATGTAAAGGCACTTCAGTTGGCAGTGGCTGAGAGATGTGATAAAGTGAAAGGGAAGTGAGGGGACAGAGAATGGGGAACTGAGAGTCAGTCTGCCCTCAGCCTGACCTGCAGCTTTCAGGGGGCTTGAACACATCAGATATCCCATTGTGGGAGGTGATTAATTGAGAGTGATAACTTACCATGAACAGAGATTGTTATAGGCTTTAATGTGGTAGGCCTGGCTTTTTAAATGCTGCTTTCACGTAGCTTTGTAGTCCAGCATATGGGCCCAGACGTATTCACTGACAAAAGACGAACAGAAATTTATCACGCTTGTATGTCCTGCTAACAACGTGTTCCCTAAACCCAATTTTTTTTTTTTGCCTTTCTGGCTTTTGAACTTTAACCACTGATGGGAAAACACACTCATGCTGTGGTGGCAATAACAGTTTTTGATCAGCAACTCATGAGAATTAATTAGACTATTTATTAATTGGTCAGCCTGTACTTAATGTTAAACATAATGACTAACACACGTCTCAGGTTACCTCAGGTGTTCAAACTGCTTATTTTGTTACATCACCAATCAACAACCCACAAATCTTTTAATTTACAGGTATATAAAAAAACTTAACTTAAGTACATTTTCTGCCAGTTGAACATTGGCTTTTCTTCATTGAAAACTGAAGACAAATAATTGTTGAGCCTTTTTCACAAAGTAAAATGGAATAAAAAGTAATCATAGAAAATTACAGGTGATATGAATGGTTTAAAATTATTTGTGAGCAATTAAAATTGAAACCAGCGGATGTGCAGTGTTCGAGTGTGCCTGTGTGTACTGTTTACCCCTTAAACTTAAAAAGTGTTTTGTGGACTCAAACACTTCACCCAACCCTCTATCGGCATAGTGGTGAGTATGAGTGAATTTTCATTTTTCGGTGAACTATCCCTTTAATGTAACATTATGGAAGTTTACAGAGGTTTGTCCCAGTGTTTATGATTCAAGTTTTAGCTGCTTAATCTAATGAGGTGAGTAATTCCAGTTTCTAACAGATCTGCTACTCTGCACTGGAGCGACCAGGTTGCTGAAATAATGAAAATAATGATCAACAGTGACTGAGTAGATTTCTTCTAACAGCTTAAATTCAGGAATGACACCTGGATACATTCTGTCTCTTAAGATGCTTTCCGGAGGAGGTGCATATGTGAACTTAAATGTGCAAATTTTGTATAATGTCCTTAGAAATCCAGGTGAATTCAATGCTGGATTCACTGCGAGCAAGCATTGATGACGTATCTAATATGCGACAGACGCAAAAATGAAAAAAAAAGAAAGAAAAGAAAAGAAAAGAAATATCTCACAGTGAAAAAGTGCTGTCATACAAGTAGAAGACAAAGACGGAGATGTCAAAAGAGTGTGTAGTGATAAGGGCTGACTTTGTCTGTGTATTGTAAAGAAAAAATCATGTGATCTATGCAGCGGCGTTAATACGTCACTTCCTGCCTTTGTCTGCTGCACCGGGCTGCTCAACCTCTTGCCTGAATAATCTGGAGGATTTTGGTGCCGTTGTGAAAGCGTGTATACGCGGAACCTCCCACGGCTTTAGTCTGATCAACATGTTATGTATGTATAATGAGGGTAGACAGGCCCGGATCTAAACTGCTCAGATTGGGAGGGGCAATAAGAAATTTGGGGACACAGTTTTAGAGAATGTGTGACAATAGGAAATTCAACCAAGCAGTGGTATAATAATAATATAATTCTTATTAATATTATTAATTTTATCATAATTTCACACTTGCCACAGACTAGCACAACCAAACTTTTTTATGCCAGCGAGGAAGCACAAATGGAGGTGATGGGTTTAAGTGAAGAAGCTGTAAAGGACGATGCTGCAATTAAACACAACACTGAAGATTATTTTTAATGATAAAGGTGTCATTTCTTTCAAATATGTTAAAAAACAACCCCAAATTGCCCCTCATAGAAAAATAAAGTGCTGATAATAGATGCACTGTATGAATGTGTGTGTGAATGGGTAAATGGCAAACTGTACTATAAAGCACTTTGAGTGGTCATCAAGACTAGAAAAGCTCTATATAAATACAAACCATTTACCATTTGATTGTCCTTTGTGTAGTGTTTTTTTGACAGCACCAAGGCAGCACCAAAATCAAAACTTATTTCCCCCCCGGGGACCTGAGTGTGATCGATCCGTCCTTTTCATGAATCAATATCGGATCAAATGAAGATACATTTTTATCAGAAAATAGTTTAAACCCAGCCCTGTGTCCAACCAGAAATTCAGAAATCAGGAAATTCTGACATGGCAAATGAAATAAACATGATTGGCAGATTCAAATAGCACAGAATAAAGTTGAGAGATTGGGTGGGCAGAGTAGAAATTTGGGTGGGGATTGCCTACCCCTGCCCACCTCTAGATCCGGGCCTGAGGGTAGATAAGAACAACACAAGTTAGAAAACACATTGTGTCTTTCAGGGTGTAAGTGGCTAAAGGGTGTTTTTTTCAAGGCTGCCCTCCAGCACACTCCCTGTCAGCCCTGTTGATTCTACTTGACTGCAGCATTCAGCACAGAGTGTTGGGCAATTGGGTGGGCAGAGTAGAAATTTGGGTGGGGATTGCCTACCCCTGCCCACCTCTAGATCCGGGCCTGAGGGTAGATAAGAACAACACAAGTTAGAAAACATAAGAATTTACCATGCTGGACAAGAAATAGACTTAAATATCACAGATGAAAACTAAAGTGGCTTTACTTTTTGTTGACTTACACAAACTGTAACTAAATGGCTACAATGTGTACAGGTGTGGTGCCAAATTAATGCTGAGAGTTATTGAAACTTATTAACCGCTGGGATTTTAGTAGAAAATAGAAGCAATGTTTTTTCCGTTCCATATTAACATAAAAAAACATTAAACCAAGGGACAATGAAGTGATGAAGAGACACTGTGACATTGTGATGAACTGCACATGTGACATCTCACTGGACTATACTGCTGAGGAAATTACATCTGTTGAGCTCCTGAGTTTAAACAGATGGAACAAGCAACAGAGTAACAGGGGAAAATAGAGGCAGCGAAGCCAAACACATCTTGTAAAAGTGACACGCAATGTTTGTTCTTGGCTTTTCACTGGTGTCAAGACCCCAGGGCCTTGTCTGCTGGCTCTTATCTATCCCAGTTCAATTACTGATGTGTCAGGAGTGATCAATGAGCTGAGAAGGGCAGAGAGTGGGGGGTGGGACCTAGCTGGAGTCAACTCTGGGACCACATGGTTGGGTCATGATGGGTGAGTGTGGCTGTGTGTGTGTATGGACAGGGGTAATATGAGGCTACCAAAAACTTGCGGTGGTGATGTGTTTGGAGGGAGGCGGAGGGCAAAGTTGTGGGCGGTGGCTCATTGGGTCACATTGTGTCTTTCAGGGTGTAAGTGGCTAAAGGGTGTTTTTTTCAAGGCTGCCCTCCAGCACACTCCCTGTCAGCCCTGTTGATTCTACTTGACTGCAGCATTCAGCACAGAGTGGATGGAGCACATAGAGAGCTTGGTCAGTGATAGATGGTCATATACATGCTGAGCTATTCATACTTCTTGCATGCGGATGTGAAGGGAGTTGATCCTTGGTGACCAATAGAGGACCCAAGGGTGACTGCCACATCCATCAGTTTATGGGATCCTCATAGTAATAAGTGGAATTCGACTTCACCTTCCACATCCATTCCAGTTGTTCATTCAGCCCCTGATACTTCTCAATATTCTTGTGGTCCTTCTCTCTGATGTTACTGTCAGCTGGGATTGCAACATGTATCCCTGCTGTTCCTTTGCTCCTTGTTTATCACTATTATGTTTGTTTGGTTAACCTGCAGCCATTTGTCAGTAAAGCCATTACCTGCAGAGGATCTCCAGAGAATTGGGTCCGGACTTTCTCCGAAGTTTGCCTTGCACACATGCACAACACAGCAGGGGATTCTCTGCTCAGATGTGTTCAAAACAGCAACAAATCCTCAGCAGCAGGATTTAGGGAGGGGTGTTGCATCAGGCAGAGGCAGGATTTTGATTCTATTAAGGACATAACATAATTTTGTTTACAGCACATCGACACCAACGTCAGCTCAAACTCTTTTGAAATGTTTGTCTTTGATTTCTACGTGTATGGCACCACTTTTTCATCCAGAGACGTTAGTTTTCTTTTTGTTTTTGTGATATCTGCGTCTGTCGCGTGTTAGAAGCAACCCCCACTAGCTCGTGCTGAATCACCTTCTGTGTTCTCACATTGGATTCTGCGGACTGTCTGTGGATTTTATACTAGGGTACCAGGTGGAGAAACCTTTCCAGCCCTGTGTTGAGGTGAGTGACTGTATTTCGCAGCAGGCTCATTTGTGTTGCCAGGCATGCAGAATAGCAGATGACCTGAGTTTGAGGGAGACATACACCGCACCCCCAATGAAGATGATTCTTTTCTGTTACTCAGTCACACAAATGATTATTTATCAAGAGGTAAATATTTGTGTGTGTAATTCCCTCATAGCCTGTTCTTTGATTCTCAGGAGTATACACAGGAGAAAAGACACAAAGAGATTCCCCTGAGCTCCCATGACACTCATGACACATCATAACAATGACACAATCTCCCCCCACTAAGACGCTGGCTTCTGTGCATCAGATAGTATTCTTAGTCTATGACATGAGCTTACGTATTGATGGAGGAGGCGTTGCTCAAACACCCCCTCAGATTTGTGCCAGTCATATAAACTAAGCTCATTAATCCGAGAGACTAATTATCACTAAATCAATATCAGACCAGCAGATTATCGCAGTTAATTCAGCTGTTCAAGTGAAGTTGAGTCTCAGCTTCCTCAGCAGGAAATTCAGTTGCAAACACAGCCATGATCTTTGCTCTTTTCACATTTCATCACACTTGTCAACAGTGAAAAGACATTTTTAATATGAGGTAGCTCTGAAAATAGGACTAGATTGTTTTGTCCACTTTATTTCTATTGCCTTTAATCAAAACACCATGGATTTTAGTGTAGTTCATCTTTATCAGGATTTTTTCTTTCCCAAAATGTATGAAGGCATAAGCCGATACACGTTGGTGTTTTTGAAAGTGTCTAGCCCATTTAAATTAAGGCCTTTTACATTTTTCAAACCACTTTGAGTGCCTGGACCTGGATTCTTCATGCCATTATTCTTAGGACACAAGTTTTCCTAAAAGACTGACCAAATAAATGATCTTGGCCAAGTATAAAACACCACACTACCGGGGATCACATACTATATCCAAGTACTTTGCTCAGCACAGAATTCAGATTGGTTCTTCAGGCAACTCCAGAAGATATGAATATTGTTTGCATCTGTATGGCCAAATTGCCTCCAGCATAATTGCTGTTTTAAAAAATGCACTTTTATGACTGAATGTTCCTTAGGGTTGGGGGGTACAGGAACATTTTCAGGAACATTCAGCATATATACTAAACAGGGTTGTATAGAGTTATGTCAAATTAATAATTTGTCTAAAGTAGTTTGTGCTGTGTCGTGCATTCTGCCTGATCATTAGTGAGACTGTATGAGCTGTTGAGAAAGGCAGAAGTGCACTCGCTGCTGGCTTGAGTGCAACTGGGAACGTGGGAATGTGCAGGAACCCAGTATTGCAGCAGAAGCAGATCTACATCAAGTTCTTTCAGAGGAAGTGGAACACGCCAGGGCGATAAGGTCCTTAAAAGGTGGTCCAGGGAACGCCAACTGCCATACATTGAATTGATTCTTCATTAAATCCAAATCTTTCTAGTGTTTGATAAAAACATTGTACCTGTTGGGATCTACTATTGATGAACAATAGATGGGCCGACATGTGTATTCAAACCTGACCATATGTCTCCTTTGTCCTGAATACAAAGGATAGGTTCCAGAAGTCAGTACCTCTCCTGTACATTCGTGCAGCACTACAAAATGGCGAAAATAGTAATTTTGGACAAAACCAATCCTTCGACCAAGCATCAAACCACCAACCATCTGACCTGCTCTAATTCCTGAAACACAGTAACGGTGTGATGTTTCCCAATCTGTTGTGGAATGCAATCTTATTTCAAAATTTTGTCTAATATTTTATATTTATCATCATCTTCAATTAACTTGTAATTTTAATGCCCTGATTGGGAACCAGTAAGAAGCAAAAAAGTCATGAACATGTGTGCAGTGTTTGTCTTAGTTCTGATGTACATGGGTTCAAAGAACACAGCTACAGTTTGATGCCTAAATGCCTCATTTTATTAAGTGGTTCTGTGTGTCTTTCGTGTGTCTTACAATAAATGAATATAGAACTTGTTAATTTAATGACATTATGTACAACAAGGTAAATATAAATACAGATTAAGGAAGCATTGCTCTGTATGTTTATTTAAATCCTTTGTATGTTTTTCTGCACTTCTCAGGCTCCACCCAGTGAATGGCAGTATTTGTGCTTTAAGTGCTTGCTGTGCCATTAGATTCACCTCCTACAAAGAGCACTGGGTTGACCTGGCAAGTGCTGTCCTTTCTCATGGCCCATAGTCCTGCATTGTGAATGGGCGTGCTGCCCTTTTTTAAGGACCTTCTGCCAATATTGTGACTGGGGTGCAGTAGTTGATTTAAAGCTTGTGGTCAGAGAAGCAGGTTGAAGGTCAGGGCAGCAGAGGTCAACCCTGGAACATCCAATTTACTCAGCTTCAATACGGCTGTAGTCACATATACAGAGCTTTAAAGACCAGTCGGACTGGAGCAGTCTGCCAAGGCAACTAGTGCACTGTCACACAGACATGATGTAGAGCTTTCAGGGGCATTGTTTTAACGCATTGTCAGATCTTTTATCATGTCATAACATTAAAATGACAAAAAACATCTCTTTCTGTCCCTCTATATATAGTCAAATTAATATTTTATTTGTCATTTTGAGATATTTGTCTTTCAAGAGACAAAATATAGTTTTTGGATTAATCCACAAGGAAAGTTTAAAAATTACTCTAAAATTACATTTTGAATGATATAAGGAAAACGTATTAAAATGCATTTATGGAAGCAGGGATCTCAGAGGCAAATGTCTAAAAAACCAAGAAACCTACATACAATGAAACCAAAGCTTAAAGCTGTATCTGCACAGTTGTAGTGGTATGATTTAGATTTTAACATTACTATCCTTAACAATACTGCGTATCGATCCGGTGCTTCTATGCTTCTCTTATCGCTTCTTCACAGCTCATTCTAAACTGATAAAAACAATATCTATACTTGATTATACAAATAAAAACTAAATTGAGTACTATTTTCCTTTTCTGCACTTCTGTCTGTCCTGGGAGAGGGATCCCTCACGTGGCTCTCTCTGAGGTTTCTATGTTCTTTTTACCCATTTTTGTTTTTGTTTTTCCTTTCTCTTGTTGAGGGTTAAGAACAGAGGATGTCACACCTTGTTAAAGCCCTATAAGACAAATTGTGATTTGTGAATATCGGCGATACAAATATAATTTGATTGATTGATTGATTCTTCAAGATGACCTTAAATCTGTCCTACTGTACCTCTAGTAAAAAAGTTAAATGCATGATTTTTTTCTTACACACACGCCTTGCTGAAAAACTGTTCTAAGTGACGGTTTAGATAAATTAAAGAATGAATTAATGCACTTATAGCAATCAGTTATGGTGGGTGACATGAAATGTGCAAGATAACTCACATTTGTAACAGAGTTCTCTCTCTCTCTCTCTCTCTCTCTGTACTTATACTTTCATCTTTGTGATCATTTTTAACACAGTGAGTGAGGACATTTAGGGAAATAAGATTTGCTTTTAGGGTTAGAAAAAGGTTTAGGTTCGGTTGGGGTTAAAATCTAATTGTGTGTGTGAATAGAAGCTTGGGCTGTCACATTAGCCACGGTTGGGAGTGTTAGTGGGCGTGTTTTAAACTGGTTGAAACAAGCAGGGAAACCCTCAGTTCTCTCTCAGTTTGAGAGAACAGAAAAGAAAGAACAGAGGAAAAACAGACCGCCCTCCTGCTCATCCAGTTCCTGATGTGCTTTGTGCATTGAGACAAGGAAGTAAATATGTAGGTGTTTGCCACTGACAAAAGACTGAAAACACCAAACCTACAGCTGCTACACTAACTGAATCGTTCTTTGACTAACTGTCTCTTGGAGCAAAAGAACAACCAGACACCACACTGAATTATCTGTCAACTTAATCCCAGAGGCAAAACAGTGTTCCAGAGTCAACAAACCAACAACCACATCACCAGTCAGACAATTCAAGGGACTTTGTGGATACTTTTTAAATACAATAACTGTCACTGATTAGTTTTAATATAGTGCATTAAATAAAACAGCACCAAGAACCCTAAATAAACCAACAACCTCACTGGATTGCCATCTTGGTTGTAACACTTTCTTCCCATGATGGTTTCACAATATTCCACTATTCTACAATACACCAGAAAGGCAGAAAGGAGAAAAGCTCTCCGCACCCCAGATACTCCCGCTTTTATTCACAGCGAATTGGTATAGATTTACGTTTTATTTAATCAGGAGAATACGCCACCTTCTCACTCAGAAGAATCTGCAGGTTCTGGTCCAGGCCCTGGTCATCTCATGCCTAGACTATTGTAACTCCCTCCTGGCAGGTCTACCTGCTAGTGCCATCCGACCTCTGCAGCTCATTCAGAATGCAGCAGCTCGACTGGTCTTTAACCTACCTAAGTTCACTCACACTACTCCGCTCCTCCACTTCCTTCACTGGTTACCGCTGGCTGCCCGCATCCGTTTCAAAACATTAGTACTTGCGTACCGTGCTGCGAACGGATCGGGTCCAGTCTACATGCAGGACATGGTCAAATGTTACACCCCAGCCCGTTCACTCCACTCTGCTTCGGCCAATCGGCTTGTTGCTCCCTCACTGCGAGCTAACCACTCAACAAAATCATGACTGTTTGCTGTCCTGGCTCCTAAATGGTGGAATGAGCTCCCCATTGACATCCAGACATCCAGAGTTTACACATCTTCCGCCGCAAACTAAAAACACACCTCTTCCGACTGTACTTTGAATACATTTTTTAAACTAACAATTTAGCACTTACTTATAGCACTTTGTAGTTTAGCTTATTTGAAGAAATTGTACTTTCTCGATTCTTGTTGTTCATGGTTGAATGCACTTATTGTAAGTCACTTTGGATAAAAGTGTCAGCTAAATGAAAAATGTAAATGTAATGTGATTGGTTCCACCCTCGATGCTGTCTCAGGTACATCCGCCGCCAAGATAAGGCAACTTCACATTACATTATATTTCACTTAGCTGATGCTTTTATCCAAAGCAACTTACAATAAGTGCATTCAACCATGAGGGTACAAACCCAGAACAACAAGAATCAAGAAAGTACAATACCACTTCAAGTGGAACTGCGGCAAATCTTTACATAAACACCCTTTCACAAGAAATGAGCAAAGGATGTTGCCACCAGGCTTCATAGATATATACAGCTGGGTGTCATCTGTGTAACAATGGAAGTGTACATGGTGCTTTCTGACAATGTTGCCTAAAGGAAGCATATATAAGGGGAAGAGTATCGATCCAAGGACAGAACCTTGTGGAACTCCATGACTAAGATTTGTGTGCATGGAGAAGTCATTGTTAACATTAACAAATTGGAATCTATCTGATAAATATGACTTCAACCAGCCTAGTGCTGATCCTTTAATCCCTACATGTTGTTTCAGTCTCTGTAACAGAATATTATGATCTATGGCGTCAAATGCTGAACCAAGATCCAGCAGGACAAGTATAGAGACAAGCCCATTATCTGATGCCATTATGCAAGATCAGTAACTTTTAACTGTGCTGTTTCTGTACTCTGACGGATTCTAAATCTTGACTGAAAGTCTTCTAACAACCCATTACTATCTAAGTAATCACATAGCTGGTTAGAAACAGCTTTTTGAATCATTTAGTAAATGAAGGGCAGGTTTGATATGGGTCTATAATAACTTCTGGATCAAGAGCGGGCATTTTAAGCAGAGGTTTTATTACCGCTACATTAAAAGCCTGGGTGTCACAACTATCTATCATGCCTTGTTTATAATCATGTCTCTCTGTCATTTCAGATCCAGTCACCCTCACAAGTTGCTAATTCCCTCATTCTCTTCGCCTGAGTCTCCCCACACACACACACTCTCCTGCTCCCCATTCCCTCATTCGTTCATCTGTGTATTTATACCAGTTAGTCGCATTCACTCTCTGCCAGATTGTCTAGTGTGTTCCTGCCTAGATAACCAGCGTTGAATTTCTGAATTCCTTGATCTGCCTGTTCCTGACCTGATTACGACCCCATTTGTATTTTGGATTCCTATCTTGCCTGCCCCTTCGGATTTGCTTGTTGTACGGACTGATATCCTGGTTTTGACCCCTGTCTGTCTTTTTCTGATCTTCAGTGAATAAACCACATTTACTGCACTAAGACTGTCTGTTGCCGTGCTCTTGGGTTCAGTTCTGTCTCTAGTCGTTACATTCAGTAGTAGCCAGTTAACAAATACATATTAATATGATTTAATAGGGAACTGTCAATTAGAGGAAAAACCTCCTTAAAAAGTCTAGTTGGGATCGGGTCTAATGGACAAGTTGATGGTTTGGATGAGGAAACTGGTGAAGTCGGTTCAGAATATTTATTGAAGCACAATTTTCTAAATATAAATCTGGTGCTACAGGTGGTTCTAAGCTTTCTGTACAAGACAATGTATCTGTGCTATTCATGGGGAGGAGGTGGTGAATTTTTTTCCTGATGGTTATATATTTATTTGTAAAGAATGTCATGAAATCATTGCTTCTCAGAGTTACAGGAATAGATGGATCAGTAGAGCTGTGACTCTCTGTCAGGCTGGCTCCAGTGCTGAAGAGGAACCTGGGGTCTCTTCTATTAATAATAAATAATAGGAGGTTCTGGCATTTCTATATTTCCAGACAAGTTGTAAATAATTTGGCTGGTGGAACGCCACTTCCTCTCCAGCTTCTGTGATGTCAGTTTGAAAACACGTGTTTGAGAATTATACCATGGAGCTAATCTCCTCTGATTTACTTTCTTCTTTTTTAGCAGGGCGACAGCGTCAAGGGTTGTTTGTAATGAGGCTGCTGTACTATTAACAAAGATATTAACTAGTGTGGGAGTGAAGTTTTGATAACTTTGTGGAGTAAAAATCAGAGGCTAAACACAGACTGTAATAAAGTTTTTGCTCAGAATCAGTGTAGTCAATAATTTTAAATTCAAATGTAATCAAAAGAATGGTTGGACAACAGAGAGTTTCAGGGAAATATTATTG
This sequence comes from Verasper variegatus, assembly GCA_026259375.1. NCBI lineage: Eukaryota > Metazoa > Chordata > Actinopteri > Pleuronectiformes > Pleuronectidae > Verasper > Verasper variegatus. The sequence continues at coordinate 21,630,439 of CM048053.1, read as the reverse complement.
CATTTTCGATGTCTATGCCATATGTCTGAACAAGATCAAGAGTGTGATTGAAACAATGAGTGGGTTTATTTTCTTGTTGAGTAAAACCAATTTAATCTATTAGTGTTTAGGAGAGTAGTTGTATTAACTTTTATTAGGTTTGGAATGTATTACTCCACTCCTGTTTATTTTTGATTTTGATTTATATTGGTGGTCGGGGGCAGACACTGTTTCTATAGGATATTGTGAGGGTGACTGCTCTAATAGAAGTGCAGAGAAGCGTGTAAGACTGCAACTCTGCCTCCTGGTCTCAACTCTGGACCTTCATGGTTTTGACTGCTTGAGCCACTCCATCCAAAGTCGGATGAATGCCTTCTCTTCTAATCAGACCATGTTTTTCCCCAAAACTTTGCCAGTTTTCTATTAAGCTCACGTTGTTTTGTGGACACCATCTCCACAGCCAACAGTGAAATCATGATGTGTGGCTGTAAATGTCATCACTGGTCATATTCATATTCCAGAGGAAACTACAAATTATTTTGGCAGGTCATGACAGAACTCTATATCAAACATGAAAAATGTAGCCCTTACCATCAAGAGTCCAAAGGTGCAAAAATGTCTTGACTCTTTTTGGTTGAATGATTTGATCTGTACTGTTCTGGCTGATTTTATGAAACTAATGAGCATACATCATCAGCCATGTTGAAATTGCAGCACCACACTGAACTTGAAATGTACTCAGAGATGCTACACCTGCACTGCATGCAATCTTAAATATTCAATATGTCCTAGATCAGGCATGGTTAAACTTAACGCTATCAAGGGTCATTTTACTTTTTATAACATCCTTCAAGGACCAAACTAAATTATTGTTTAGTATTAACATATATTACACCAGGGCTCTAGACACATTTTTACATTGGTTGCAGTGTTGCACATAACGTTTTCATTTAGGTGAACCCAAAATGTTTCACTGCACCTTTTAGCACTTCATTCATACACCTTTTAAACATTTTATTGACAGTTCCCAGATACATTGGTAAATTTTTTAACTATGGCCGGGTATTGCCACTGATTTCCCAAATTGATTCATTTCGATTCAAAATCAATGCAGTTAAGGATATATCGTTGTATAATACCAATTTTGCTTGGATATGTTTAACTGGGCTAGGAAACTTCTAACATTCATAAAAATAAATCAAAAATATTACAGTAGGCCTGTCATGATAAAAAAATTAGTTGGACAATAAATTGTCCCAGAAAATATTGTCATAAATTATATTATTGTCATTTTCAAACCATTTTATACCATTGATATACTGATAATATAGTTGCATAATCATGCTAGTAGACCTGTTGAAGAGAAATTAACTTAATTCTTAAGAATATGTAGTCATTTAAATTAGAATGAAAAAATGTTTAAATATCCTAAATACATAAAACATTAATAACATATATATCACACCAAACCAAAACAATAAATAAAAGGCTCTGGCTCTGTTAACAAACATTGCTCTTGAATAAATATTAAACATTTGGCCCTGAATGGTTGTGATTTACATGGGCTTTTAGGTTTGTATTGTATTAGGTTAAGGTCTTGATGAGTGTTGGTGTTTATTGTTAATGTTTAAGTGTAGAGTGAGTGTGGGTCAGCAGGAGTGTGGAGGGAGCATACCCAGACAGGAGACTGTGGCGAACCAACCGGTGCTTCTGCTCTGATCCTGAAACAGCAGCTCTAATAATTAATCATTGGCAGTCCGTAGTGGAAACCACAGATTTTTGGTCACATGTTTGTTATGTTTTATTTGTATTCATGAATTGCCTCGCAGGCCACATACAGCCATGAGGCTGTGCATTCCCCACCCCAGCACTAGATTGTTAAAATGTTTCAGTATCAAAAGTTTTAAGCACAGGTTAATGTCATTGATTGACCAAACGATTTAATTATTATAGCTTGACAAGTTTAAGAGCTATGCAAATCAGCAGCACTGACATTGTGAGAACTGATGAGCATTTATTTACTATGTAGGTGTATGTGCAGTGTAGTTAAGAATAGCATATCCTTAGAGGTAGATGCAATTATTTATTAATATACTATATATATATACATTTAAAGACATTTGAAATTATTCATTATATGTATGTTTAAATGTATTTCCCATTCATTAGCATTAGGCTGAAACTTTTAGTCTGTGCTTTGACCTTGACCTTGCATGACACCTTTGCAAAAACTTCAATTCCACTGGAATGGCACTCATTTTTAGAAAACTGGGAAACTACACAGACAGGTTTTAGCATCACCTTGACCACTGAATGTGGCTATAAATCACCTTTTAAATAATGTGTTCTTCATTGGTGATGCTTTAAATTTGTGCTGCAGCTCTCAGATCCTCCAACACACATCTACATTCCTGACGTTAGTAACAAGTGTTGGTTTGAAAACCCTGATGAATGCACTTCATTGTTGACTCTGTGCTGAACCAGCAGTTGTCAATTAACTAAAAATCGATAGTGGCGGGAGCCGTATGTGTGTACAGCCCCTGGCTGTTTTCTGTTTGTCTGATATCACTAATGCCGTGATGAGAGGCTGTGTGGTGTTGTTGATTAAGTGTTTAAGAGACAGATGGACTTTAACCTTCCTTGTCACTTGGCCCATAGGTGACATGTTAACACTAGGCCCTGACTTATTGCTCTGACTCAATGTGAACTCAGCCGTCTAATGTCAGATAACATGTCACATATCATCTTTAGACAGATGCTAAATGGAAGTATTTGATCTAAAGATAATAAATGTATGATCTACCTACAAATACCTGTATATTCTTGGTGCAATACTGAATGTATATTTTGTATTGTACATATATTGTCATTACTCCTAGCTATGTACCATGGACTACAAAGCTTCAAGCTGTTTTTGAGGAAATATAAACAATTATACATTAAGATATGTATTGAAATAATTTATCATGCAGCTTGAACACATTGATATAATTTGTGTTTGTAAGTTGAAAGCAAGTGCCGGTTTTCCTTATTAGCATAGGTAAATGCCCTGTTAATTGTCCATAAATGAGCGTGAGACTGAAGTGCAGTGTGCAAAACATACAGTCTATGGTGCAAACACAGAAATCTCATAATCTGAAAATATTTTTTAAGAAGCCAGGAATGATTGAATGAAAATCTAAAGATTAAAGTTATAAAAGTATATTTTGTAGTGTCAGCAGTGAACATAAAATACAACCAAATTCAAGATTCAAGAGTTTAATGTCAAATGCACAACAATTACATTAAGCAGTCGCTGGCAATGGAATGCTTGGGTCACAGGCTCTCTTATTGCAATGGAAGTGTATTGGGAAAAAGTCACATATTTAAGGTTGAAAAAATTGTTTTATCTCAGATTTTAAGTCAAAATAAATATTTTCAAACACAGAATAGAGAGAGAAGGGAAAAGGGAGGAGGATAGATTTATCTGTTGGAGCAGCACATCAGTGGAAACGCAGCACTGCAGGTGAACCCTCAGCTGAGCATCTGTGGAGCCTGATGGGGGGCTGGACATGCCAGGTTCATACACTGTGTGCACAATTATTAGTCAAGTGAGTATTTTGACCATATCATGTTATGCATATTTTCCAACTCCAAGCTGTATAAACTTGAATGCCTATTGGATTTAAGCATATCAGGTGATGTGTATTTGTGTAATGAGGGAGGGTGTGGCCAAAGGAGATCAACACCCTATATCAAGGTGTGCATAATTATTAGGCAGCTTCTTTTCCTCAGGCAAAATGGGCCAAAAAAGAGATTTAACTGTAAAAAGTATTTCAGAAGGATGCAGCACTCTTGAAATTGCTAAGATATTGGAGCATGATCACAGAACCATCAAACGTTTTGTTGCAAATAGTCAACAGGGTCGCAAGAAAGGTCTTGAGAAAAGAAGACGCAAATTAACTGCCCAAAATTTGAGAAGAATCAAGCGCGAAGCTATCAGGAACCCATTATCCTCCAGTGCTGTCATATTCCAGAACTGCAACCTACCTGGAGTACCCAGAAGTACAAGGTGCTCAGTGCTCAGAGACATGGCCAAAGTAAGGAAGGCTGAAACCCGACCACCACTGAACAAGACACATAAGTTGAAACGTCAAGACTGGGCCAAGAAATATCTGAAGACAGATTTTTCAAAGGTTTTATGGACTGATGAGATGAGAGTGACTCTTGACGGACCAGATGGATGGGCCGGGGCTGGATCAGTAATGGGCACAGAGCTCCACTTCGACTCAGACACCAGCAAGGTGGAGGTGGGGTACTGGTATGAGCTGGTATTATTAAATATGAGCTAGTTGGACCTTTTCGTTTTGAAGATGGACTCAAAATCAATTCCCAAACCTACTGCCAGTTTTTAGAAGACACTGTCTTCAAGCAGTGGTACAGGAAAAAGTCTGCATCTTTCAAGAAGACCATGATTTTTATGCAGGACAATGCTCCATCGCATGCATCAAAGTACTCCACAGCGTGGCCAGCCAGTAAAGGCCTTAAAGATGAAAGAATAATGACATGGCCTCCTTCCTCACCTGACCTAAACCCTATTGAGAACTTGTGGGCCCTTACTTACTTTACAGTGAAGGAAAACAGTACACCTCTCTGAACAGTGTCTGGGAGGCTGTGGTTGCTGCTGCACAAAAAGTTGATCATCAACAGATCAAGAAACTGACAGAATCCATGAATGGAAGGCTTATTACTGTTATTGAAAAGAAGGGTGGCTATATTGGTCACTGATTTTATTTTTTTTAAATGTCAAATGTTTATTTGTAAATTTTGAGTTGTTTGTTTATTATTCTCACTTTAACAGATGAAAATAAACAAGTGAGATGGGAAAAATTAATTAGTTAAATATTCAGGTTTGAGGTTTATTAACATTTTGGATTGACCGAGAGCACTGTAGTTGTTCAATAATAAAATGAATCCTCAAAAATACAACTTGCCTAATAATTGTGCACACAGTGTATATGTTTTAAATATTTTTTAGGTTAAGGTTGCACTCTGAGCAGTGTGGAGCCATCTCTCGTCTCAGCACAGAAATGTTTTTAGAAATAACAGGCTACACTTGGACGGCACATGGGGGTGATGGTGGGGGGCTAGGGAATGCACCATACCAATGAGTTTTGAACCAGAAATGAAAAAACTAAACAGAACATTATTCCGTTTGCGATTCAATTCCCGTCTCCCCCATTCTGCATGCCTAATTGCCCCCGATAGAGGCAGTGCTGCACATAGAAGCACTGTATAATGTGTCTGTGAATGGGTGGATGGTAAAACCATAGGGTAAAAAGCGATTTGAGTGGTCATCAAGACTAGAAAAACCTTCTAGAAATATAGACCATTGCCATTTACATCCAGCTTTCGGCTGTAGTTGTCTCAAAACCCTGTTCTGTGGCCCTGCAGAGACTGACCATTCATTTGAACTAAGCACCTATTAATACAAAAGTCAGCATTGTCCTCCAAAGAATGAGTAGTGATTACAGAGATGTGCATATTTACTCTTAACACTCTAAGGAAAGTGCTACTTGAACTAGCTGCAGGTTTCTGTTTAAACACAGGGGGAGACATTATTGAACAGGTCTTTAAGTACCATTGTTGTAAATTTAGGGCTGGTGTGAAGATGCATGTATCTGTTTGTGTATTTGGAGCTGAGAGGCCCATCATTGAGGCTGGACACAAAGGTCCAACACAATAAGGTGAGGAGACATAGCCAGAGGTAGTCCAGAGCTTAAAGACTGCACCTGCTTGTCTTTCGGCACCTTGTGGAACAGAAACCTTACATGGCAATTTTTCATTTAGCAATTTATTTTCCCACACAGCTTTTTTATGAAAAATTGTACTCAACATATTTAAATAGACTTGATGTTACCTGCTCACAGTATTTTACAGACTTTTGTGGAAAGATAGAAGAATAGTGCTTGAATTCACAGAAAAAAACAGCCCACACTTTAAAGACGGTGATATATGTGTCCATGGTGGGATTGGTGGTCAGCCCACAACCAAAATATATGAGTATGTCAATAAATATTGGGTGGATTGACATTAAATTTGAAATATACATTAATGTTCTGAAGAACTCCACTGACTTAGTTGATCCTTTGTCTATTTGTCTTGCATCAGCTGTACCTTATCTCATGAAATATCTCCAAAACATATTTCTCTGCAAGAGAGACTAACTCTAAATCCATGCATTTTGGACATGGATGATGTAGCACCACTAGTCTGACAGAATATATTATCCTATCTACTACTAGATGGATTGCTGTGAAATATGGTTTAGACATTCATATTCAATCAAGTTGGATTGTAATAACAGATCATTCAAAACCCACTGGCAAGATGAAAATGACAGCTCAGAATGTTCTTACACCAGTTTATGACCATACATCCTAAGAACAAATGGTCCTTAGCTGTACTGTGTAATTATTGCTACTTGTACCAACAAACCAAAAAAATTAAATAGTGCCACTACATTTAGAAGATGTTAATGATCACTGCTGTCCCTGAGCACAGCATCCTCAGCAAGGCTCCAGAGTGCGACCCAAATAATCTGTGAAGTGCAACTAACCAGTGCACCAAATATATTGCTAGTGTGTCTGTGTATTTGATTTATTGATTGATCGAGTCACTTCCAAATCTCATCTCCTCTGCAGAGTTTTACACCAGGCTGGCCCACCCTCACTCACACACTGACACACAAACAGTGAAGCGGAGATGTGAGAGGAAAGTTTGTTAATGTGAACGAGGCGGTTTGTTGCACAGTGGCGACAAAAACTGGGAATATAGGGTATCCACGACGGACCACTAATACAAAACCATTAGCGCCACTGATTCAGGATCAGAGCTGAAGCAGCAGTTGGTTTGAACCATGTCAAATTCTCTGTCTGAGTGTCCACTCCTCTCTCCACACTCCTGCTGACCTGCGCTCAATTTAAACGGCAATTAATAACTAAATAAATGTGATTGTCTCGACCGACAGTGACAAGCAGAAACACACACACACACACACACACACACACACACACACACATCCTATAAGAAACACTAATAAAATTCAAAGCTCATTTAAATCATAACCATCCTGTTGACTGAGCTGGTAACAAATATCCTGAGCCAAATGTTTAATATTTATTCAACAGCAATTTTTGTAAACAGAGCCAGAGAGGCCATTTTATTTATTGCTTGGTTGTCTGTGGTTTATGTACTTGCATGATAATACTATACAATTATCATTATACCAGTACTTTAAAATGGTTTCAAAATGATCGAATATCATTTATCGTAATAATTTCTGGGAATATATACTGTCCAACAGAATTTGTTATTGTGACATAAACAATAATGCACCGAGTTAGAGGTTTCCTTGTTGAGTTTATAGCTTTAGTTCTCTGAGAAATTATTTTACATACCAAAATTGGTATTGTACAATGAAATATCCTTAAATGACCAATGTATATATGGGAACTGTCAATAAATAGTATAATAGGTTTATTATTGTGGTGCCAAAAGGTGCAATGAAAAATGTTCGGTGCACCTAAATTATGTGCTGGTGAATCAAAAAGTTAAACGCATTGGTGCAACCAATGTAAAAAAGTTAGTCTGGAGCCCTGCACAGTGTCTCACACCTAAGAAAAGAAATGTGTCTCTGTTAGTATATACAGGCAATGCAACAGCTTGTGTTCCACTTCTGCTTCAAGAGAACAACTGCATTGCAAATGATCTTCACAAAGCACACTCAGATATTCTTGCCGTAGGTTTGGCGTCACACTGACACAAAGCCTCCTAGGAAATGTACATGTCTCATTTGCAACAACAATTGTGTTTTGAAGAAAACATGCATATTGCATTTTGAAATATTACAAAACATTACAAAATTGAAATATTTATCTAAATGTAATGTAATCAAGTAACTAAACTTCAAACATGTTTCAAGCACGAACTCACCTATCAAACTCAGATAAAACAGAGGTTGTAATACTTGGCCATAAACACCTCAGGGATGCATTATCTAATGATATAGCTACTCTAAAGTATCCTTTGATTCTCATTTAAAACAATTGACAAAGATGTCCTGCAGCACGTGTCCTGACAAGAACCAGGAAAAGGGACCACATTTCTCCTGTATTAGCTTCACTACACTGGCTTCCTTTTAAATGTAGAATAGAATTTAAAATTCTCCTCCTCACCTTCAAGGCCCTTAATAATATGGCACCATTATACCTCAAAGAGCTGGTAGTACCATATCAACCCACTAGAGCACTGTGCTCCCAGAATTCAGGCTTACTTGTCGTCCCTAAAGTCGAGTAGGAGCCAGAGCTTTCAGCTATCAAGCTCCTCTCCTGTAGAATCATCTCCCACTTTCAATTTGGGAGGCAGACACCACCTGTATATTTAAGAGTAGGCTTAAAACCTTCCTTTTTGATAAAGCTTATAGTTAGAGCTGGTCCAGGCTTGTCTTGGACCTGCTCTTAGTTCAGTCCACTGAACTGCTGCTATAGGTCTAGAATGTTGTGGGACAAATGATACTAATTTCCGCACATGAACTCAAGGACAGTGCAGAATCAAGTCTAGACAAAGTTGCCATTTCTCAAAACTGGCGATTTAAATAAATAAATAGAATTCATTTTAAAATAAATGAGAGACAGTCTGTGTAAGTAATATAACTATCCTCAACACACCACTTGCTCGCTGATGAATTCTCTGCAATCACTGACTTTTAATTGGCTCAATTAGACATTACATAGACTTTATACTTTGGGAGCTAAACATTTGTGTTCATACATATAGCTCCTTGGTAATGTCTAAGTTCAGAGTGGCAGTACAAGTGTGAAAACAGCTGAATTGAAATGATGATGATTGGATGGGGGATGGGAGAGGGGTATGACCTGAAGTGACCTGAAGGAGAAATGTCTTTATTCGCAAGAGGTCGACAGCACAGGGGCCTCCACCAACAGAGGATAAAGCCCTGCAGCATCTGCGTTAACTCCACAAACGTTTATCTTACCATATTTGTTTGCCTGTCCATCCATCCTCTTAATTATTTGTGGGAATATTCATGCATCCATTTTTATGTAATTAGTACAGAGGTTTTTTTCAGCAAGAAGAACACTATTGATCTGCTGGACCATTTTGATGGAAAAATGTCTATTAGTATTGTGTTGATTGCTTTTGCATGCTTACTCATGAATTCCACTTCCATTCACCTGGGTGTAAGGGTAAAGTGCTGTCTCCTCTCTAAGTATTTTCTCTTTATTCAACTGCCCAACTACATCTCTTTATATAGCTTTTTATGTATTCCTATTATTGTCCCTCAATAGCCTGCTTTAAGGCTAGCCTTGTTTGGGTGTTTTTAAAGGTACCTCTGAAGAGGTACTTTTAAAAAGCAGTTCTACAAATGGGGTCAAGGAACAATCATGTCATGCTGTGGAGGTCCCTTGATTCCTCACTCTCAGCGCCAATGTCTTGTTACAAGACCTGCTTAATTAGAAATTCAGTATAAAGTCTTCATTTCCCATTTTAGTTGCAGGAAGTAACTCATATCATTGTGCTCTAAAATGTAATTCTGAGATCCTCAAGTAAAGAGTTTGACATTTTGGGAAACATGCTTTTTAGCTTTCGGTCAAGAGGTAGGTGAGAAGATTGATATCAAAGCCATATCTATGTATTGAATATGACGCTACAGCCAGCAGATGGTTAGCTTAGCATAGCACAAAAACAACAGGAAGGTTTACCTTACAGAGTATATAGTGACCACAACCAATAACTTTTTTAAATCTCGTAAAATGTTAGAATTGTGATAATTAAATTTTCTTTAAATTCTTAACCGTACATTTTAAAATACAAGCTATGTAAAATGATAAAATATGCCGGAGCCGGATTCACTAGAATAAAATGTGACTAAAAATGTATAAAATAGTTTGACATCTTATTCAGAATCAGAAGATTGCACTTATTTCTTTGACTCACAGAAGTTGATCCCAGAAATGTTGAGCTGAGTTTAGCACAAACACTGGACGCAAATGGTATAATAAAGGCGTGAAGTTGTAGGACACTGGAAGGGCAATACATATGGTTGCTTCGTGCTTTCACTGAAAACACACACTGCAATTACATACAGCTTAAACTGATGCATATTTGACTGTGAATGAGACCGAAATATTCTCACAAATGTGTTAATGTTCAACTTGGTTGGACATAGTTAGAGAGGATTTCCTTCGTATAGTCTCAAAAAGAAAATAATATGGGGTCACAGCCCATTAGTAAGCTATATTTGGGACATACACTGAAAAGTAAATCATGGTCATAACAGCGCATTATCCTTCACTACACACAGATATTAAACCATAAGCAATGTTTTATCATTGTTTTGAGCACTTACATTATGATTTTAAGACAGACTCTAAGAATTGTTAGACATTCTTAACCTTAGTTTATTTCCAAGGACTGTTGTCTTTGTCTTTTGCGTCACCATACTGTACATACATATATGTATTCATGCATTAATGCAAAAGCATAAAGAGAACAACTAGACATTGACATGGATTTGGTTGTGTGGTATGACAACAAAAGCATTGGTTTCTTTATCATCCCTTTAGAGAGTAGGTGATCTATGGAACAATAACTGACCTTCACAATAGATGGTAAACTGTGGTCTTTTTTCCTGTCACTATCAGTTTATCGTTTAAGGGAGCAACCCAAAAAAAATTGAAACAAAACAGCATGTCATGGCTCCGGCGAGGCACTGCCAATGCCAATATACTTTGACTCATTATCAGTATTTGCTGTTGGCTTGCTGGCGACCTACAATACAAAATCATAAAGGTTCAAAGCTTTAACTCATTTTCACCCACTCACCATGTGTTTCAACCATCTCAGTGTGTAAGCATGTCAATCATTAACAGCCTCTGTATTCCCTTAGAAATGCTGATAACATCCAATAAGGTAATTTCCATCACACACCTGTTGGTTGGTTTACTGTATCAAAGCCTCAAATCTATGGGTATCTATTGTATTTGATGGATAGTTGTAAAAAAGAGAGACACACGTTAAATGCAAGACTTAATCTACCGCTCAAATCACAACTTACAGTCACACACACATTCATATAGCACTTATTTATGCAACTCTTTTCTATCACACACTGTTGGCACAGCCATTAGGGGCCTAAAGTAGCCAGGAATTGAGCTACCATCCTTTTAGTTAGAGGTTACTGGTTACTCTCTACTTTGTGAGCCAGAACCACCCAAGAGGTAGGGGTTAGTGTACACTGATCTGAAGTATAATAGTTATTCTGAAATCCTGCTACATGTTCTGTAACTGCTTGTTTCCTGTTAATTAGCAGACAGTTTAACCAACACAGTAAGTTATATCTGTGGTGACAGTTTCTACTAATTCTACTGATTCTTAAGTTGTTGCAAAATATGTCAGGTTGAATTTGGGGCAGTATTGCAGCCAACATTATAGTTGGTGTTTATCAGATAATACTGTAAACTAATTTAAGGAAATAATTCCTCTGACATAACAGCTATTTGTCAATACAATAGAGGAAAGTAATCAAAACTTACCTTCCACACTAGTTGATGACTTAAATAGTATCGCAGCCTCATTGCAAGCAACCATTGACACTGTCGTCCTCTGAAAAAGAAGGTAGTGAATCAAAGGAACTGAGCGCCATGGTATAATTCCAAAACTGTTGCTAAACAGTTATGTACAAAATTGCACAATAATGGTTTATTTGAATACTTTGAATCAGAATTTAGAATCCATCAGAGCACAGAAACAGAGCTGTTAAAATCTACTAATGACCCTTTCATGGCATCAGATAATGGACTTGTGCCGCATTTGACACCATAGACCATAAGATTATTTTACAGAGACTGGGACACATGTAGGTATTAAAGGATCAGCGCTAAGCTGGTTCACCTCAGAGAAACTTTGTCTGTCTGATAGTTACTGTAGATTGTATTAGCTTGCCCTCCAGCTCTACTGTGAGGAACCTTGAAGTCATTTTCAACAGGATATGTCATTTGACCCACACATAAAACAAATCTCTAGGACAGTTTTCTTCTGCTGCCTGCGCAATATCATAAAAATTTTAAACACACTGTCTCAATGCTCAATGCTTTTTTTAAACCTCCAGACTACATTAAGGTAATTCTTTATTATCAGGATGTCCCAGTACATCTGTTAAAACCCTCCAGTTGTTCCAAAGTGCTGCAGCACGAGTGCTGACAGGAACTACAAGAAGACATTATATTTGTTTTTTCATAGTTTTTCCTTCTCTTGTTGAGGGTTAAGGGCAGATGATATCACACCTTGTTAAGCCCTATGAGACAAATTGTGATATGTGAATATGGGCTTTACAAATCAAATTTTATTGGTTGATGATTGATAGTCCTGTCTGTGCCTCTCTACATTGGCTCCCTGTAGAATTCAAAATATAATTCAAATCCTGATGGTTATACAACTGTCCTTGCCCTGTCTGTGACCTTACAGTATGCTGACCAATAAGTTAAAAGTTGTGCAGTCTTCTATGGATAACTGGTATTACTGGTTTTCACCCTGTCCTGATGTTGACATGGGCTGCTGGACAATACATTAAACCTCCACATTAATGATTGACCCTCATCTTGTAATACAAGGCATTTCAGACAGAAAATAGGTACTTTAGCGATGAAAAGGTTTATTGGAAATTTGTGAAAAAGTTGTGTGTGTCTGTGTTTTCCAGGCGCCATTGTCTCTATGTCACATTGTTTCTTGACATTTTGTCTTTGTCCTGACAAGGTCCTGACAAGGTTCTAACCCCAAACCACTGAGTTCAGAGATCCAGTGTGTGTTTGCATCATGCTTCTCAAAGTCAGTCAAACTAGTTTCGAAGAAAGCCTGTAGCAGGTGGCTCTTTGCTTTCCTTTTCCACTCCACATTTTCTTGGGTTCACACTGAGCTCGTAATTTAAAGTTAATACTCCTTAGAGCCATTGATGACCACTGGGGTGAAATGCCATCAGAGGTTCATCCAGTCTTATCGGCTAATAAGCTTGAAATGAAATGCACCTCTAACCCTGACCATGTAAGTTTTCAAATCAAATCAAATCAAATTTTATTTGTATAGCCCATATTCACAAATCACAGTTTGTCTCATAGGGCTTTAACATGGTGTGACATCCTCTGCCCTTAACCCTCAACAAGAGTGAGGAAAAACTACAATAAAACCTTTTAACAGGGTAAAAAGAACATAGAAACCTCAGAGAGAGCCACATGTGAGGGATCCCTCTCCCAGGATGGACAGAAGTGCAATAGATGTCAAGTGTGAAGGGAAACATCATCAAGGTTTTAGCAGTATTGATAGGGGTAGACCTTTCTGAAGCATAACTGAAGGTCAGTGAATTGGTGGATTAATGTCATTAATGGTCAAGTATCTGAGAAATACTATGTATCAAGCAGTCTTTCTGCAATCATAGTCTATGGTCAGCAGCCAGCAAGACCATGATCCACCATCAAGATCGGATGCCACTATAGTCCACAGTCATTGTTCACTGTCGCCATTAGGATCCATCATCAGCTGCCACCTTGGTCGTGGTCCACCACCATTTTCCGATGCCAAAACGATAAAGGATCCGCCTTTATTGTCACGATCAGCCAGCACAATACAGAATCCGCCATACTGGAAGTGTACTTTTCTTTTTTTTTTTAAATGTTTTCTATCATCAAGATGTCGAAACACCCCGAGCATCTGATCACTGCCAATTCACACACAGTGTTACTCTGCTGTTGTTCTACTTCTTTCCTGGTGGTGGGGTTTTACTTCTCTGATTCCTAAATATGATGAAATATTAATTTAACACCAGCAACAGGTATATTTACAAAAGCACAATCATAATAAACACAATATCTCATTGGAAAGAAAAGTTTCAGCAACAAAAAAAAAGGCAGCTGACCCCTGACCAGCTGGATTACAAAGAGCACAATAGGTAAGAATAAGACATGTACCAGTTAGACAACAACAATAATAAACAACACAATATTGAATTATATTAGTTCTTTAAAGTAGATGACTATTGTCAATATACAGATATAGATTAATGCACAAGTAGCCTTGTTCCCAGATGGACAGCAAGTGGAAAGTAATGGGTCAGATGAGGAGATGGAGACACAGCAAGGAGAGAAACATTGTGCCACAGCCCAGAGCAAGAGTACAGGGATAACTTGTTTATTCAGCGAATATCGCTCCAATGTTTTTTGTATGTCTAATGTCTCAGATTAATACAGCCTCCAGCAGCAGCAACAACAGTGACAGCAGCAACCTCTCCAGCAACCCCCTCAACAGCAACTTGAGCACTTCTCTGCACGGCCCTGCAAAGGAGTGATGCCTTTGAAGGACTGGGAGAACTTTACGGTATTGGGCCATATTAGAGAGCCTAAGGATGACGTTCTAACCCCAAACCACTGAGTTCAGAGATCCAGTGTGTGTTTGCATCATGCTTCTCAAAGTCAGTCAAACTAGTTTCGAAGAAAGCCTGTAGCAGGTGGCTCTTTGCTTTCCTTTTCCACTCCACATTTTCTTGGGTTCACACTGAGCTCGTAATTTAAAGTTAATACTCCTTAGAGCCATTGATGACCACTGGGGTGAAATGCCATCAGAGGTTCATCCAGTCTTATCGGCTAATAAGCTTGAAATGAAATGCACCTCTAACCCTGACCATGTAAGTTTTCAAATCAAATCAAATCAAATTTTATTTGTATAGCCCATATTCACAAATCACAGTTTGTCTCATAGGGCTTTAACATGGTGTGACATCCTCTGCCCTTAACCCTCAACAAGAGTGAGGAAAAACTACAATAAAACCTTTTAACAGGGTAAAAAGAACGTAGAAACCTCAGAGAGAGCCACATGTGAGGGATCCCTCTCCCAGGATGGACAGAAGTGCAATAGATGTCAAGTGTGAAGGGAAACATCATCAAGGTTTTAGCAGTATTGATAGGGGTAGACCTTTCTGAAGCATAACTGAAGGTCAGTGAATTGGTGGATTAATGTCATTAATGGTCAAGTATCTGAGAAATACTATGTATCAAGCAGTCTTTCTGCAATCATAGTCTATGGTCAGCAGCCAGCAAGATCATGATCCACCATCAAGATCGGATGCCACTATAGTCCACAGTCATTGTTCACTGTCGCCATTAGGATCCATCATCAGCTGCCACCTTGGTCGTGGTCCACCACCATTTTCCGATGCCAAAACGATAAAGGATCCGCCTTTATTGTCACGATCAGCCAGCACAATACAGAATCCGCCATACTGGAAGTGTACTTTTCTTTTTTTTTTTAAATGTTTTCTATCATCAAGATGTCGAAACACCCCGAGCATCTGATCACTGCCAATTCACACACAGTGTTACTCTGCTGTTGTTCTACTTCTTTCCTGGTGGTGGGGTTTTACTTCTCTGATTCCTAACTCTAATGCCTATTTTGAATTAATACTTCTTTTTTTTTTTAATCTCTAATCTGAAATGAACCTTTGCTCCTTGTCCCTGAAAAAGGTGCCAAGCTTTAACAAATGCTTTTTTCAGTCAATCCTATCACTGCCAATCGGGGTCAACATAGATATCCACAGAGAGGATACTTTACAGTACATCTCTAATGCCAAATTCATGTAAAAAATAGTCACAACACATCTCCTGAAACCAAAAAGCTTTTCCACATTCCACATTATATACATACAGAGTATTATAATACTAACAGACTGAGAAAAAGAAAGTGGCTTGCTTTCAAAATAAGACAGAAACAGTTTGGCCTAACCCTACATATTTGCAACTGATAATCAGTGTAGACTGCAAGTCAAAGCCTCAGCTGTCATTGGCAATTTATACCAAATTCCCATTTGAAATTCAGGAGAATACACCTGGTAACATGTTGCTTTACCCTTAAAAATTCATCAAAATATGAATTTCTTTTTCAAAATGTGTTGTCATTCAAATACAGGGAAGGCAACAACAGTAGTATACAGTGCATTCACTACATACAGTACTCCTTCACCTTTTTTCACATTTTAATATGATGCAGCCTCATGGGTGTTTTTTTAATTTGTCCCAATGAGGAAAGAGCGTATTAAGGTGCCTTAAGAAAAAATGCAGCATACATGCTCTGCCTTTTTTTGTGTAATCATTCCAGCTGAGTTGAAAACCCCTGAGCTTTTCAGAAAAGTGGTGGAGTTGTCACTGTAGCTCCTTTTTTCAGGGAACCAAATCAGATGGGTTTTATTTATCACTTTGGTAACCCTGAATAGCTGGTTGTCTATCTGAATCTGTATGATATATCAAAATGGCAGATCAACAAAGAAGTTGCCAAGCTTCCCTCGGTTGGTGCTCTTAGTGAAAAAATATAAAACAAATAGAAATTGAAAGCAAAGGAGAAATGCTTGTCTATTATGTAATGGCAGTGGTGATATGTGGTCATAGAAACAAAACTAGGATTCTTCCCAGAGATTGCTGTCTTGCCAAACTGAACAATTGGGGGAGAGAGGCTTTTTGAAAGCGACTACTACTATTGTTGGTCTCCTGTATTACCGGTATTAAACAGTGTTCTGGCACATACTGATCACATAACCACTGTCTGTTTCTTTTTTGTATAGACATTAAAGCTATTTTGTAAATTTTTGTGTATCAGTGATAGCCCTCATGTCAATAGTTATCAATACTCAGTCCGACGCTGCAGTCCAGTTATTTAGTAAAAGTTAAAGTGTTGGCTCCACGCAGCAGTAGTCTAATAGTCTTATCACATGACAAGAGGAGAGTTCGTCTAACAGGGATGATGAGATGATTTGGTGTTAAACGTTATTAAAATGATATGAATGTTTTAAAGGTCCACCGCCTATCAAATCAGTGTATTAGAGACAGAGAGAGAGAGAGAGAGAGAGAGAGAGAGAGAGAGAGAGCGCATCGGGTGTATACTCTGCAATGAAGCAACAGCGCAAAACTTCTTAAAGATCCTTTATGTTATTTTTGAGAAGTGGACCATCAGAGTTGGGGTAATTAAACACTGCACACAACTTCAAGTGCAGCAAAATATAACTGTAAAGAACTTGCTCAGTAAATGCTGTACAGACACTGAGCCAACACAGGTCTTATCTTGTTTAATGTGCAGTATAATCTTTAACACAAGTGTCACGAGTTTATCACCAGGTGGCAAAATTTCCACACCCTTCTATCCCTACCAAGAACCAATTATCACTCTGGCTGAGCTTCAGAGATCCTGTTTGGAGATGGGTGAAATTGAACACCCTGCCACTAACATAAAGATGCAATTGAATTAATCCCAAAATTTGGGCCTCATGCATGAAGTTAAGTGGTACAATCACAGGTTTTCTAGGAGTTAGAATGTTTTCTTTGCCTCAAACTAAATTCTTGGGTGGTCTTGACTCATCGTATGAGTCCTGGAAATACAGACAACCTTTCTTTGCAAATCAGTCTTTTGATTTAAGGATTATACTTGATGAATCTCAGTCAATTTGAAAGTGAAATATGGCACTTAAATATATTTCAATAAAACCATGAAAAATATATTGTTCTGTTCACCACCTCGTCACCCATCCATTGTTTTTTTGAGTATCTATTAGACCACAGCAGTTTCTACATTTCAGTAGTCTTTGGAAAACTGTCTTCCTGCTCTTGCTGCCTTAAGGTCTTTAATGCAACATCCTGTGGTCTGATATCTCAGTGATTATCCTCCCTTTGACCTCCTCTTCTTGGACCACTTTGCTTTAGGACAATAATCCTTAGTGTCTAAGTTCATTTAGTGTGAACAAACTAAATCTGTTCTGATTTTGTTTGCTTATTCCTCGAAGCTCTACAATTTGATAGTCTTCTCTTAACTCTTTGGTTACATTTTTATGAATTACACTTGCCCACTAATGATCTAGAACAGCCAGCCTTATATGGTAATTTTAGGGACTTTGCTAATGCCTTTTATAGACGAAAAAAATCGTGATCTTGGAGTGGAGCCTCAGTATTAACATCCTGTCAGTACACCAGCCAGATCAATCAATATCAGCTGTCAATCACAACATCTTAACTTGTTTTAATGTAACTGAGGTTAAAGTTATCTTTGGAAAAAATTATTTATATGGTCCATGTCCCATCTGCTAACATGGAGGGGGTGAGGTATATGACCACTACCGTTGCCACCACCAGGGGGTAATGCAGATGTTTTGGTTTCATTTTTGGGATCTGACATTTTGATCATCTTTACATACATTCTATGATGCCAATGATGAAATCTGTCAAACATTCACCTCTTGCAGCTGATATTCAGCGAGCAATTCATCATTAGTTTGACCAGTAAAGAGAGTTTGATGAATCTGACTTGGAACACTATGAATAAAATAAGCCTCAAAGAAAAATTAGGGCCAATGTCCAGTTTACTCATTTTCCACATGGTCACAGATGCTGACAAAGGATTACAAGATAGCAATTAAAATATTTATGTTTCTGAAAAGCCAGTAGCTTTGCTTTGAACAAAGGGTAGTGACTGAAAAACTTAAAAATGACTGATAGAAGCTTAAGTGTACAGTGTAGAGTCCTACCCTCACAAATCATGACAGCCGTTTCTGTTCACTCAGATGATATTGTCTTAAAAATGTCGACAAACATCACAGGGTCAATGGCTGTCCCTGGTGTGAACAACTCATCAATCACTGACAGACATTACGTATAATCGTCTTGTTAGCTTTTCAACTGGAGCCCTTGAGGTGGCTGGCCAAGTTACATAAGCATGCTGAATGGCAGTCAAACATTTGTACTAGATAAAGAAGCCCTTGAAAGCTGTGAATCCACCTGTATGCTGTTTGTCTTCTCTCAGAGAGCTCCCACACATTGTATGACATTGATCAGATAGAAGTGTTGTTAAACACTGCAGGGTGTTTGCAGTCTGCACTAAATGTGCAACTTCTCTCTTTATGTTTGTGTGCATTGATATACATGTACACTCAATAAAAATATAACACTTGTTTTTTTGCTCTCTTTAAGTAAAAGTTGTAAAATTTCCTCTATGGAAACAAAAGACGTATTTCTCTTAGATTTTGTTCTCAAATTTGTTAGTGATTGTAAGTGTTAGTGAGCACCTCACCTTTGCCAAGACAATTAATTTACCTCACAGGTCACAATAAAAGGCCACTCTAAAATGTGCAGTGAGATACTCTCTTTCACATAAAGTTGATCAGGTTATTGATTGTGGCCTGTGGCATATTGGTCCACTCCTCTTAAATGACTATGCAAAGTTGCTGGATATTGGCAGGAATTGGAGCCTACTGTTGCACATTCCAACAGCACATCCACGAATGGTTACAATTGCTGTCACTCTCTATGTTACATGTAGGTGTTTGCATCCTATTGGATAATTAAGCCTAAAGTATGCATTCTTAACCTGAAACCCCTAAAGTATTTAGTGGACTAAAACACTTCACCCAGCCCTCCTTCGGCATAGGGGTGAGTAGATAATGAGTGAATTTTCAGTTTTCGGTGAACTATCCCTTTTAGACATGGGTATTAAAATAAGATTCAGAAATGTCCAGAAAGAGAAAGTTTCCTCAAACAAAGGTCCAGAAAATCAAAATGTCTAAATTGTGTTATAATTCAGTGCAATATAAGAAGAAATATATGAGAAGAATATGAGAAGAAATTTGGTGTTCAGTACCTTGCCCAAGGACACTACAGCATGCTGAATGGGGAAGACTGGGATTGAACCACAAATCTTCTGGTTAGAGGTCAAAAACACTCTACCCTCTCAGCCAAAGCTGAGATGATAATAACAATACACTTGATTTACACACCACCTTTCAAAACACAGGTACAAGGTGCTTTATAAGTTAAACATTTAAAACTTAAGGTAAACAATGGGGAAAAGCAAACAATAGATAACTATTTAAAAGCAATTTGAAGCGAAAACGAGATATGGCAAAAATAAAAAAGAGTCATATGAAGACAGATACAAGGATGAACACTGGTGTTGTCTTCAAGAGTTTCAGTCAGATGCTGAAGTCTCCAGTTTTCTGTTGAAAAGGTAATTTACCACAACAATGTAGAAATACATATAGTCTTATATATATATTTGTATATAGTCGGTTGCTGGTATCCTAGCATTTACATTGTTACAGATATATCCATATTGTTATCTATTCATGCCCCAAGATCATAATTTTAATTGTTGAGACATCCTAGATCTATTTATTTGTATTTACTTTGTTAAGTGAACTTCCCACTACCTCAGACCATGGTGTCATGTAGCACTTATTTTCTTACTGGTCTTTTACAGCTACCAGACAGACCCTAAATCATCAACTCCAATGAAGGAAAAACTTATTTCAGATCAAGTTTTGTCTAGCAGTGAAGATTCCAATGGAAAAGACAGGCAAGTCATTGCATTAATTTGTATTCATATTTAAATATTAATATTAAATATTCCCCCCCTTCAAAGGAAGGAAAACATTTATTATTGGGATAATAAAAGTAAAAACACGTGTAGCAAAGTAACAAAATGTGTATTCACGACAGGTGTGTTTATTTGTATGCATGTTTGTTTGTGTGTATATCTTTGTATGTGACTGAGAGAGAGAGAGAGAGAGAGAGAGAGGTAGAGAGATTTTATTTTGAAATCACTCTAACATGCTCATAACTTAATGCTCAGAAACAATGCGCATAGTGAAATGAGTGGGCGCTAGTTTGACGTGTTTCAGAGTGGAGGCTGGTTTGACTGTGCTGCTGTACAGTGTGTGTCACTTGACTGACCTCAACCCTTTCTCTCCTGCTTTGCTCCACCTTTCCTTTTCTTATTATGCTGCTTGTAGATGATGATGAGTGACAGGTGGGGAGGCTTGGCGGAGCAGCGGAGCAGATCATAGAGCGATGAATGGACTGAGTCTTCAGGAGCGGGAAAACAGGGCCACGCCTGCACACATACACACACACACAGACACTCCTCCATGCACTCATTTACAAGACAGACAGGGGAAGAACAGACAGACACAAGGGGGAGGGGGAGAACAGCAGAGCGCACCGGGAAGCAGAGCCAGGGTCATGACACCGCCATTACAAAATAAGAATCCAGTCTACTTAATACTGGACATAGTACGCTAAAATACCTTTTAGTAACAATAAGAAGTGACAAATAATTTTGAACATATTTTTTCTGGAGACCCACAATTTTGCTCTTGAGTGCCAATCAAGTGGTCTCGTATTTCACACCGAACATACTGCTAAGAGATGGAAGCAAGAGTTCTGGATTGCAGAATCACAAGTGGAGTTGTGCAGTCCAGATGACACCCGAGGACTTTAGGACTTATTACCCCCATACCTGCACCATCCATGTTAGAAATGGAGCAGACACAAGTCAGGAAGCATCTAGGTAAATTATTTGTTTGTCCTTCTTGTGGCATATATATATATATAGTGAAACAAAACTGGATAAAAATATAAAATATTATATTAATGAGCAAAGCAACTCTTTTGAATAGGACCACTATTCCGTGCAGCTGGTGATGTGGAATTATCCAGATGGGAGGTTACCATTCTTCCTTGAAAAGCACAGCTGAATCATGGTGCCTCTGTCTCATTACCCTTTGTAAATAAATCTGTTAATGTAGATAATATTTATAGAAAATAAATAAACCAAATCTGTTGAATTTAAGTTTTTTAGTGCACTTTTCATTCCAGTGTAAACTCAATTGCAAAAATATGAATGATTGGTAATATGAATATATAAATAGAAAACAATTATAATTGCAAAGCAGAAATAGTAATATAAATACAATTTTAATAAATAAGTAATAACAATAACAACCCCAATTCTATCCACATCTTTGAAGCCTTTGAATGCTGGGGTGTGAATACTGTATGAGGGTTCCAGAGGGCCCTGAAGAAAACTCAGAGGCCAAGTATGAAACCTGTGTACTGTCAGGAACAAGTTCCCTGATCCTCCAAATACAGCAGCTTGGGATGACAAAATGGTTTCTCTCACCTAAATAGCCATGTTGGCAATAAATAAAATGCTGAAATGGTGCATAATGATACTCCTTGTCGTCATCCTTAGGCTCTCTAATATGGCCCAATACCGTAAAGTTCTCCCAGTCCTTCAAAGGCATCACTCCTTTGCAGGGCCGTGCAGAGAAGTGCTCAAGTTGCTGTTGAGGGGGTTGCTGGAGAGGTTGCTGCTGTCACTGTTGTTGCTGCTGCTGGAGGCTGTATTAATCTGAGACATTAGACATACAAAAAACATTGGAGCGATATTCGCCTAATAAACAAGTTATCCCTGTACTCTTGCTCTGGGCTGTGGCACAATGTTTCTCTCCTTGCTGTGTCTCCATCTCCTCATCTGACCCATTACTTTCCACTTGCTGTCCATCTGGGAACAAGGCTACTTGTGCATTAATCTATATCTGTATATTGACAATAGTCATCTACTTTAAAGAACTAATATAATTCAATATTGTGTTGTTTATTATTGTTGTTGTCTAACTGGTACATGTCTTATTCTTACCTATTGTGCTCTTTGTAATCCAGCTGGTCAGGGGTCAGCTGCCTTTTTTTTTGTTGCTGAAACTTTTCTTTCCAATGAGATATTGTGTTTATTATGATTGTGCTTTTGTAAATATACCTGTTGCTGGTGTTAAATTAATATTTCATCATATTTAAAATATAAATCTATTCTAATCCTGTTCTGAATTTATAATTTATTCTATTTTTAATGATAATTTGATAAATAAAAAGTATTGATAATTGGGAGGATGAGAAAATCACAGTTCCAATCCATTCACTATTAGACTTGTCTTACCAATGTTTTGTGATTATTATTTTTTTACGGCACTCACACACACACACACACACACACACACACACACACACACACACACACACACACACACACACACACAGTGCAGCAGATAAGCCCTCCGCAAACCTAGGGAAAAATCCTGGTTACTTACTTTAAAACATAATAATAACGTGCATTCTGCTGCAAACCCCATTTACTGGTGCTGAAGTTTTTGCTCCTTCTGTCTCAGACAGTGCTGTTCAGTTCAGTGTCCACGCGTGGTCGCAGCTGCAGCAGAGGGCACATCAGGATGAGCTCAGGTCAGGTCAAAAGTCATAATGTGACTGACGGCAGCCAGGTTTTTTTTATTTATTGCTAAATTATTATTAATTGTTAAATGTTCTTCATGAAGGGCCACAGGCAGTATTTCACAAGAAACAAAAAAGGGCACTTTATGGCATCAAGGGCAAAGGGGCAGGTGCTCAAGCACAAAGTCGGTCACCTTCATTCAGCTGGAAGCTGCATCAGCTGGGTTGAGTCAATGTGCCTCCATTTGGAAGGGCTTGAAACTTCTCTTATGGCTGCTATCCTATTTGCCACAAACATGTGGAAATGCTTGACATCATTATCAATGTACTTCAAAACTGCAGCACTGTCTGTCCAAAACACAGACTTTTCAAGCTGAAGTTGAAACTCAGCCTGTGGCATCACATCCATTCTGACCGCCAGGACAGCAGTTGTAAGTTCCACGTTCCAGTCCTTATTGGCATCAGCAAAGTGGTGTAGTTGGCTGTGTCAAGTCCTTTGGCTTTATACATCTGTCCAACTTGAACAATACCTGAAGCTCAAGATCAACCAATCACCCTTTTCACTGATTTAAAATATCAGGTGGTATGGCATCATCCCATCCACAGCGTCTCCTGCAGAGCTCTTGTTGCATCATCTTGGTAGACAAAGTAACTGGTGCCACAATGCCCAAAGGATCATACCCTGAGCTGGTTGTGGACAACATTCCTCATCTGAACTTGAAGGAGTCTGATTCAACACACCGAAGCAAACCCAGAGCTCTCTCAATAGGGAAATTATCTCTATCCAGATTTAGCTCCTTCAAATCCATAGCCCATTGATCTTCTGCAATTGTCTTCAACACTGCACAGCTATGAGCACTGAGTTGCTTTATCATTTTCATGGCTTCCTTTTCTGAGCCTAAACTCATCAAACAATCGTTCACAGTACTGCTGAAGTTTGAACAGCTTCAGCAGAAATATCTGAAATGTTGTTGATTGCAGTTTTCCTCAGCGCATATCTAGCGCAACAGGAAGATGAAACTGCTCTGAACAAGTTCAATGCAATAACATTTTATTTGTATAGCGCCAAATCATAATATACATAATCTCAAGGCACTTTACATAGAAGTATACAGTCATTCTGAATTTGTTGAGCTCTCTACTATAGTCTTCTGGCCACCAGAAGAAGGGAAGAAAATCCCTGTCTGGTTCTGAAACCTTCACCCATAAGTGCCACATGCTGCTGCTTGAATCGAGTGAGAACCCCAACAGTGAACTGGTGAGATCTGGGCCTTGTAATAGTTTGCTATTTAATTATGTTCCCTGAATCAAACACCACTCATAGAATGGAATGTACCAAACCTTTCTACTTTTCCACTACAACTGCTGCTGAGGTACATCCTCTGCATGACCTTTATCAATGACTGCACTGAGATGACTGGAGTATTTCTTGTGAAACTGTGGCTTATTCCCAAACTTCCTTCGTAGTCCGAGTATCCTTGGCTTGGCCAAAGCTGTTTGGCAGGAGGACGACAGGCATTACCTGTTATTCTGTAGTGTTGCTGAAAATTCCATGATTTCCATAAATCTGCAGTCTTATATGGACATCTCCTCTGAGGTCTTTTGATCAAAGACAAATGGTTATACAGATTCCCCAGCAGAAGCTTCAATTTAGACACAGAAATTTAAGTCACTACGACATAAGGAAGCTCCAAGTCAAGACTGCTGCCATATCCATTTCCATTTAAAGGACCATTGATGACCTAGCCTAACACTGTTCTTATATCTTCTTACATCCCAAGGTTTCAATATCTATAGGTCAACGTTGGCTTTTATACTAGGGATATGAACTTTTGACAAGTAAGGCCACTTCTCCACTTCTCCAGTGACAATGTTGTCTGCAGTGATTGGCATTTTCTTCTGGGGCAGAACCTCTGGGAGAGGATTAAAGTGATTTCCTTCAAGACCAGACACCTCCAAGCCAAGTAAGGGGACAACCTTTTCTTGTGGTCTTCAAGAGAATTTTTTGAATTTTTCCTGTGCTGTTCAACTTCTGCAACAGAATGTAGCAGTGCTACCATTATCCAAAAATGCAATGTCTGTGAGACTTAATTTCCTTTGTCAGACTTCAATCAATCAATAAAAACACATTCTTCATTTAACCATGGCAGGAGAATTAGTTTACTGCTTTCTATATCTGACAGGTGCTGTAGAATTTAAGATATTTGTGCAAGAGCTCAAACACTGACAAGATATTCAACCGAGAGGGCCTGCTGTTGACTTAAAGTAAAACTTGTGTGTGAAGCAGTTAACGCTTGACAGAAGTAAGGAACAGAGAGAGAGTTTAGGGGGTGGGAGCAAATCATAGTGGGCGGTTCGGAGTCAAGTGAGAGAAGTGGAACCTGGAAAAGCATTGCGTTATGATCTGAGACTGCAAAATCAATCAGGTTGTCAACATAGAAGCCATGGGAGAGCACAATGTCAGGAGTGTGCCCTGTGACCTAGCTGGGCTGCTTGACATATGGGCTAAAATAATCTAAAAGTTAAATGAATAAACAAGGAAGGAGGGGCAGCAGACATGGTTATCAAAATCACCTATAATAAGAACTCTGGTGTACTGTTGGATAATGACAGATAAAAGTTCAGAAAATTCTTGAATAAGGGTTAAGTAAGTTTAAGTAAGGTTAAGTAAGTTTAGGACGACAGTAAATTAGAACACATAAAATAGACAGTTTATTCCTTAAAATAAATCCAAGATTCTCAAATGTGGAGACGCAGCCAAGTGAGATTAGAGAAGAGCTCAAATAATTCCTTTCTATGACTGCAAGGCCGCCCCCTCAGCCTGTCAATCATGGCTGGTGGAAAATAAATACTCTACATGGGGGGGAATGGCTCAATGAGAGGGGTGTAATAGTCAGGTTTTATCCAAGTTTCAGTGATTGTAAAAAGGTCAATGATGTTAGTTGCAGTAAAATCTTGACAGATATAAGACTAAATGGAAAGAGATCTTGAATTGAGTCAACAGAATTTAGCTGATTTGACAGCGAAAACGTGGTTTCAACTGATATGATTTGTTTTTTTGAATGCACTATGACAAGATTTGCTAATTTTTTAATATCTTTCAGTGATCCTAACAGGAATGTGGAGCACTTCTGGAGGAAGGCCAGACGTGGTTCACACCCCAAGCTGGAGACTGTGGGGGAACCTCAGCCAGCCGTACGAAAAAGTTAGCGAGAAGGATGTCACCATTCGAAGAGGGGAAGTGAGAGCCTTTTGCAGCCCTTCACTACATACGCCCAGGAATGGAGGCAAGGGATGCCAGGAGTAGTAGCCATTTCATCTGAGGCTAAGGTCCGCTGATTATCAGCCGAGCATCCGTGCAGACTGAGAAAGTCTGGACCCAATTCTTCAGATATCCTCTGCAGAGAATAAGCTAACATAAGGATTTAAGCTTATAGATACAGCTGGTCCAGGTTTGTCTTGGACCTGCTCTTAGTTATGCTGCTTAAATATCTAGAATGTTGGGAGACACATGACACATAGAGCTTCTCTTTCCTCTTCACCCTCTTTATCACATTAAGGTCTCATCAATAAATGTACCTGACTTGACTTCTTCCCCGTGACCTTGTGCTTTATCATTTGCAGATGCAGGACCTCAGCTGCGGCCACACTGTGGATCATGATGGTGGATCGTGAATCAGATATCGTGATCGTATTGGCGGATCCTATATCGTGTTGACAGCTGATCGTGGATAGTGGTGGTGGACCATGATTGAGGTGGCAGCTGATAGTGGATCCTAAGACTGCTTGATATACAATATGCCTACTCACATACCCCCCCCCCCCCAATAAACTGAATTGTAAATTGGCCGATGAATAATAATAATAATAATATAACTGTTATGCTATAATGACAAGCAAAAAAGCACCACTGTCCAAAATGCTGTTTCTGGCAGCTCTGCATGCAGTTTTTCCAATATCCCTTTTACACCAATGCGAACCAGGTTCCAGTTCCGGGCTGTTGCGAGTGCTTGTTCGCAGTTGCTTTTCCACAGCCCAGTGCTGGTCAAAGAGCCACGTCATGATGTCACTTTATTCGTCTGTATATAGCTCCGCTCTCCCAGCTAATGCTAGTGCTAACTTAAATCACAACAACAAAAACAGCGGCAGATACATGTTATTTTGAGTGTTGCTTGTGGCTTTGCTTTTCTGTTTTCGAGCATACACAGATATCCAAACAACTGGTCCAGCATGTTTTTCTCATTGCGATCGCTACGGACAGCAACCCCCAGAAATGTTGTCATTAACGTCATAAACGGAGAACGCCATTTTACAACTTCCGTTTCCGGTTCAGGACGCCGGTCAGTGAAAAGACAAAAAACACGGTGTCTCCAGGATCTACCAAAGATCACAATTAAAAACACTCATGTTCACCGTTATTGCTAACGTTGTGCTACCGCTATCGCGATCCAGGTCTTTCCACTGTAAACAGTTAAGCACACCCTGCATACCCGGAGGTTGAGGGACGCCATCTTGTGCACCGGGCGTATTAGCAGCCACGTGTTAATGCTTCTTGATGTAACTTTAATAATCATTGGTATTCAGATCAGAAATTTTAAATGATTAATTCCGGAACCTAAAACACCACCTCTTTACTGACAATATATCTTTCATGTTCACTGTGGTGTGTTCAGAGTAAAGAGAGAGAGAAAAGGAGAGAATGCGGATGCTGTCAGGGCAGGGAGAGCAGGTGACATGGAGGTGAGTGAGAAATGGTTCATTTTGATGATTATAACCAAATAAGGACAGCATACCAGTCTAATCCCAATGTACAGACTTGGCCTACATGTATTTGTATCTCAATATTTTTTTTAGTCAGTAGTTTGCAGTAAAGCCCAACAACCCTGCAAACTTGTCCCGTTTAAAAAAAAAATTGTCATTATTTGGCCCAGATCACTTACATTCCCAAATTCAGTCATCTCTGGGCCCTCCAGCCAACAATTTTAGGTCTGTCGCCAAAAACCTTGGTATCATATTTAATCCCAGCCTACTCTTTGAAAGCCATGTTAACAAACTTGTTCAAACATGTTTTTACCATCTCAGGCATTTATCCACATAAACTGACTTAAAGACACTGAAATCATCATCCATGCTTTTATTTCTTCACGGCTTGATTACTGTAATGGTGTTTTAATAAGTCTTAAGCAATAAACACTCAATAGGCTCCAAATTGTACAGAACGCTGATGCTAGGCCTTTAACTAAATCCAGGAGAAAAGAGCATATCACTCTTATTTTAGCTTCCCTACACTGGTGGCATGTCTGTTTTAGGATTGATTTTAAGATTTAATTGATTACTTTTCAGGCACTTCATGGCCTGGCCCCTAACTACATTTTAGAATTATTAACCCCTCATGAGCCTGTGTGCAGTCTGAGGTCCTCAGGCTTGCTAAATCAGTGTCTTCTTTTAAGACGCACTTTTATGGATTTCATAATTTAAAACTTTGATATTGTATTTGATTTTCTTGGTGTTTTAATTTCCACTGCATTTTACATTTCATACATGTATTAAGCTGTAGCCACCCATTTAGCTTGGGGAGTTGTCCATGCGTCTCCGTTGCAAACTATCCAGCGTGGTCTAGCTTTGGCGAGGGGGAGGAGGGCTCACTGCATCAACTGTATGCTTGGCCAGCAAGTGGTATCTAATACTCGACATATAACTCATTTCACCTGGACAGTAAATGCATATAACTTTGGTCTTGTCGAGAGAACCATCTGACTTGGCTTTGAAGCTGAACTTGGCATTCAAAATAACCTTTTCTTTATCACTCCGCTCTGTTTCGGCCAATCAGCTTGTTGCTCCCTCACTGCGAGCTAAACACTCATCAAAATCACGACTGTTTGCTGTCCTGGCTCCTACATGGTGGAATGAGCTCCCCATGGACATTCGCAAACTAAAAATACACCTCTTCCAACTATACCTTGAATACAAATTTTAAACTAACAATTTAGTAGCACTTAAATAGCACTTACTTATAGCACTTTGTAGTTTTGCTTTTTTGAAGAAATTGTACTTTCTCGATTCTTGTTGTTCTGGGTTTGTACCCTCATGGTTGAATGCACTTATTGTAAGTCGCTTTGGATAAAAGCATCAGCTAAATGAAATGTAATGCCCGCATCCATTTCAAAACATTAGTACTTGCGTATCGTGCTGCGAGCGGATTGGACCAATATTGCTTGTGTAATATTCTGAGCATTGCTAGGAGACAGCCTATGACCCAAGCATTTCATTGCCAGTGACTGCTAAATGTAATTGTTGTGCATATGACAATAAACTCTTGAATCTTAAATCTATCCAGGACATGGTCAAACCTTATACCCCAGCCTGTCCACTCCGCTCTGCATCAGCCAATCGGCTTGTTGCTCCC
This sequence comes from Verasper variegatus, assembly GCA_026259375.1. Taxonomy (NCBI): domain Eukaryota; kingdom Metazoa; phylum Chordata; class Actinopteri; order Pleuronectiformes; family Pleuronectidae; genus Verasper; species Verasper variegatus. Next base: position 21,600,919 of record CM048053.1, on the reverse strand, counting down.
TCACTGCGAGCTGGCCACTTAACAAAATCCCGACTGTTTGCTGTCTTGACTCCTAAATGGTGGAACGAGCTCCCCGATGACATCAGGACAGCAGAAAGTCTACACATCTTCCGACTATACCTTGAATATAAATTAAAAACAGTAATACAAATTAAAATTAAAAAAGGTAGCGATTTAGTAAGACTTATATGGCACTTACATATAGATCTTTGACTTTCTTGAAGAAAATTGTACTTTCTTGTTGTTCTGGTTTTGTACCCTCATGGTTGAACGCACTTATTGCAAGTTGCTTTGGATAAAAGCGTCAGCTAAATGAAATTTAATGTAATGTAATGTACTGCAATCTTGGAGCAAGCTGGCACACACATTTCCTTAGGGATTACCAGCATCTTACTTTATTTTAAAAACCTGTTTCAATGGGCACCTGACTATTGTAGAATGTGTGTATTGTAATACATGATGGTATACTTATCATGGTGTCTACTGCTGGGTTCACATCACTCTAAAGCTGCTTTTAGACATGCACTGTACTCCCCAGATCCTCCGTATTTTCTCCGGAGGAGGTGCATGTGTGAACGCAAATGTCCGAAAGGCTCAGAATTATCAGCAGACTTTCTCCACCTGGCCTCCTTGTAGAAAGTCTGTAGAAACTTAGTATTTGTCTGTATTTTGTTTTTCGGGGGTAAAAACAAAACCAAGGATTATTCAATGACATCCATACCCCACCAAAATAGAACTCCACCCTCACTCTGCCAGCCTCTGTTCACCTTTAAACAGAGGCTAAGACAATAAACTTCCATATTCACTTCCAAATTAATTGGGCCCCCAGACCCCATGAATTTGCAAAAGAAAATAGGTTTCGATGTGTCTAAACAGTGACACATAATCTGTCAGGATAATAGAGTTCATCAGGCCTGCACATACATTCTGACGATGTGACAAACATTAAAATGGTTCATGGGTCTAATTGTGTGTTTGTGTTTGTGCTCCTCCCACTCTATCCATCTCTCTCAGTTTGGTTTCATTCACTCTGAAATAAATCAGTCCTGTTTTGTGAGCAGAGATCATATTTGAGTCAAGTAAAGCTCCACTTTTCAAAATAAAGTAAAGCAAAGCTTTTTTCCTCGACTGGAAGGAGTCCAGAACCTTTTCAACACAGCAGAGGCCCATAACACTTACTGTCATTCAGGTTGGCAAACAGTGAGAGCGAAAAAAAAGGAAATAAAAGGAGTTATTGAAAAATCTATTCAGTCACTGTCAGAAGTCATGCTTCATGAGGCTGAGTATGTGAATGCTAACTGCACACAGTCAGAGGCATGACAGAGTGCCATAATCAGCCCCACACAAGAAATAATACAACTATCACTCAGGGATTAGTGCTTAGCATCTGGGCATCAATGTGTGTGTGTGTGTGCGTGTTTGATTGAGTTTCCGTCCAGTATGCTGTGCTTGGTTGGCCGGTTGAAGTTGTTGTGTATGTGTTGGTGTCTTGCTGGCTGATTGGCCCTGGCTAATTGCTGGTGTGCTTATATGGGCACTGGGCCATTCACCTTGGCATCAACAGATGCCATCAGGCCCATTTGTGCTCAAGTCACAGTGTTAGCCCACCAGTAAGTGCCAGCCCCAGAGCTTGAAACCAATGGGAGAAATGTGATACCACTTTCTTTCAAAACAACCTTCATTACGTGCTAATAAATTGTACTTAATACATTATTTACAGACACAATAGATCTGTAACAAGCATTAATAACTATTACAACCTACACACAACCTATAACACTAGGTTGTCTTCTTAATTGTTCTTTCTTTTAAGCTTAAGTGGGACAACAAATGGAGACTTGATGGATTATCATTAGAACCCTTTAATGACTTGTTGATTTTTATTTTCAACTAATTAAAATTGTTATTACATTTATTGTTCCATTGTTGACAAATAAGAGACATACAGAATTATTATTACTAATTGTCTGTGTATTTGAAAATGTCATAGTTTCCCTATTATGTGAGAGTGGAGTTTATCAATATATGAACATAAATTCTATTCAGGTAGATAAGACATATTTGTGTTTTGTGTGTTTGTGGTGTGTTTGAATCTAGTCCAAAAGCATAGATGTCCCGAAAAACCTTTTTCAAAGACCACAATTATTGCTTTGGTCATAGAACAGCAGGATACATTCTCATATCGGTAATTAGAGCTTACATTTACTGAAAAAGAATGTATTATATTGTGTGTCCATGTCATGAATAGGGCTCAGCAGTAAAATATGATAATGTCCATGTGACAAAACAATTATTACTGCTCTTTCTTCACTTTTTTTCAGACTCTTTAACTCTGATGAGGAGGTAATTTTTTTGAAAGCAAAATTATCCAATACTAGATGAATTTCCACAAAACTTGGCGGAAAATTCAGGAACCTTTTTTTCACTTTATGTAAGATATAATTTTTGTTGAGAATTACTTCAACACACACATCCATGCTCTGTATGGATGTGTGTGTTAATGGGAGAATGACATGACTGTACTGTAAAGCACTTTGAGTGGTGATCAAGGCTAGAAAAGCATTTACAATTTACCATTTAAAGGTGTACATCAATAAATCAGAGTGTATCTGGAAAATAACTTGGGGCGAGAACACTTCCTGCTTTGCAGCCAACAGAGCCCCCACATTCTCAGCACTCCTACATACTAACTGCTGAGCTTCACAGTGGAATTTCAAACATTTGAACTGTGAGTAAATTTGAGTATTTCAGCTTCTGGTGTGAGTTGTAAAAAAATGTGGAAGTATATCTTGAAACAATAGGCTGATCCCCCTTTTACGTCTCCTCTGCGTCCCCTTCAGGCCTTTCAGCTGGTTCACTGTAGAGCGATCTGAACTCTGTGTTGGGATGAATAGGGACCACAGTGTCTGGAACTGGCTGCTACTGGCCTGCCAATCAATTTGTTTAACTCCCCAGGCAAGGGCAGTGATTGGTGGACCCTGCACACACACTCCCTTCCTGCCAACAAAGCAGTCCATATGCCCTCCCAGTTGGGGGCAACCCTGAGATGGGGGCCCATGAATTTAGAGACCCAGTTATAGGAATCTGGAGCTAATAGGATGAAAGGACAACCGTCAGTGAATTGAGGCACTGAGCAAATCAAGTGGAATGCACATTCAGGGTGTCACTCATTATCCAGCCTGGACCTTCATCCCACACTCCCTACAGCCACACTGCACTGCTGACAAGAACTAATTTATAGCATGGAGGCTCCTTCATATTTTTAGAACATCTGGTATTAAACAAGTATGATTAATCAAATAATAAGTCCAGTGCTGTTCACAAGTGAAATCCTGCAGATGGTCTTAAACGTTAGGTCTTTGAAGGGTTTAAAAAGGTTGTGATGAACTTTTAAGAAGAACACCATAGTTAGACTATATCAATGCTAAAATCCAATTTTCTACAGACATTTCCCTGAAATACTATCACGGGACATAAATGTGTTATTTAAGACTGTGTTGTATTGTATGCACAAACAACATTTAGGGAACAAATAGATGAGCAAGAAAAGGGGCCATGCAGTTGCATAAGTGATTGTGTATTGTTTGACCCATACTAGGTACTGACAGATATTATATATATTGATTTATAGACAAACTTGTGAGAACTGTAAAACGTATGTTGAGCACATTTGTTCAGCCAATGCTGTGTTTGAAAAATTGATAAGAATATGACGAAAAGGAAGTAGAAGAATAAAAAGTGTTTTTATGTGGAAAATGATTAAGTTACAGAATCACCCTGGTTAATAGCAACTCAACAGGTGTATTTCTGTGATTTAAAATGTAATTACAATAACATTAATAATTACATATTCATTTTGTTGGTTCTCTAACATTAAAGAAGGTCTTATTTTGATCAGAGCCATGATCTTTTCCTAAACCCGTCAAGTTTATTGTAACATACTCACATCATAAAATGGTTACTTATTTTATGATTTGACTGTTAATGTTGTTAAAATAAAGCAGCACTGGTTATAACAGTTTATGTTTAATTGGTGTAGGGATACAGATTTAGGTTTATGGGCTGCATTAGAGGGTGGGAGCAACTTGACCGTTTCATAAGTACAATATTATCATTACTATTCTCACAAAAAATATAACCACAAGTAAGATCAGATACACAGAACAACACTTGAAGTCATTGGCAACTGCAACAGCTTAAGAATTCAGCCTAATTAGCAGTCTAGCCAATTCATAATTAATTTCCTGCAATATTATATGTGTGTGTTAGTAATTCATTTGTGCATTTTAACAGTTTAACTTGGATTAGTGTTCATGACACTATGAGGATTACGAATTACACTCCAGAGAAACATATTTTCAGTCATTCTAATTGGATTTTAGGGGAGGTTCTGTTAAAACCTTTTGGATTAATAAAATCAACCCAATTACAGTCTAAACTCTCAAACATATTGACACCAATGGATTTGAGGGGATTTGCAAGGTAGATTTAACTTCCAAAACCATCGCTTTTACATCTGTGGGCCATTTGAAGCCTTCAGTTCTTCCTTTAATTACAAAGCTGATTGTTTTCATGCAACAAAACTATTTGAAAATAGATGTTAATCTGCTTCCTTTGCCGAGTCTGTTTTGGTCAGACATAATCTGCCAGAGTCTGATTGAGCTGCATAATCCCTCGATGAGGAAATGTCCAGCCCCCACCCCTGCCCCTCTGTTGGATATATCTGGTAGTGGGTGGAGATGTGACCCCACCCTTGTCTCCTCTGGCGTAGCTTTTCTACTGTATGAGTCTGCCCTGAGGGCTAAGCAATATGCTCCCTTTTGTAATTAATCAAAACCTAAGTCTGTGTCCCTGAGAGCAGATCTGTGGGTTTGATGCTGTTGAACTGACATGCTGATGAGATGCCTGTTGACTGTCTACCCTTAAACCTTAGTTTTCTCTTCCCTCTTTTCCTGCTTCATCTCAATTTATTACCATGCATTCTTTCTTCTTTTTACCTGCTCTTTGGCTGTAGTATCTCCTTCCTTCCCATGTACTATCCCCCTTCCTTCCTACCCCCCCTCCTCTCTCCATTTCTCTAATCTCCACAATCCACAACCCCCTCTCACCCCAGTATTTCTCTTCCATCCTTACCTTGCTTCCTCACCCTCTTTTTTCCTTCTCCCTTCCCCTTTTTCCTTCTACTGCAGTCAAATGCCCCATGAGGTACTGATTCAGGGTCAGATTTTGTTGTCCAGTGTTCTCTAGGTATCTAGGGCTTTACTGTGACACTGTGCAGCCGTTGGAGATGCAGTGACGTGGAAGTGACTGACAGCTGGGCCGGTCAAGGAATGAATAGAGGAATAGAGGATCAATGACATATATCAACAGACAACTCTGAGTTGTTGGAGGGGGGCGGGGTGAAGAGGGGGCTGTTTGTGTGTATGTGTGTGTCTGTGTATATGGTATTATAACTATTGTATAACAAATATTCATTATGTTTGTTATATACTGTAATTATGAACCATTTTGAATTTAAAATAAAGCCACAGTTTACTGCTTAACTAATATTACAACACCAGAACACTTATTCATTGTCTTATAGGGCTGTATTCATGAATGATATGATGATAATTTGGTTAATCAAAAAATGTACTCAGTTAAATTCAAAATACTTTGTTCAATCCCCAAGGAGTTATTTTGATGCAGGAGAGCAAACACAATTGCACAGCCTATTCATCCACACTCACAAAAGACTTTCAAATCTTAAAATACAAAGAATTTTAGAAAATACAAAACAAAGAGAAGAAAACACAAATGTGTCACACTAGAAGGTGCCCTCTCAAGGAGGAATACGGTTAAAGTGTGAGTGGATTTATCAAGGTAAACTGATCATCCTATGCACTGTTACTGTTTACCAGTCTGAAGGCCTCTGGAATAAACCCAAACTTCTAAAATGCATTCCTAATGGCGGCAGCTGAAAGTCGTAGAGGGCATGTGTGGGGTCATTTATACACTTTTTTTAAAGGATTTAAGCTGTTTGAGAGATATTTGGGCCAATCATTTTTGAGCTGAGGTTAACATCACCTTGCAGTCAGTTCTTTTCCTTTTGACAGAGAGATTTAAACCTGCAAAAAAATGAAAAAGGTAACAATTATTTCAGTAGAGGAAGAATAAAATATGCAAATTGTTCACACTATAAATTCTTCCAATAATTCAAAACAGCAGCCAATTCTTTAGAAAGGTTTATCCTCCACCCCTGGTACAGATTCCGCCAGAGGGACATCAGATTTTCCTTACAAGTGAATCATGAGTTCATTTGCACAACACATTTGTGGTCCCATCTAACAATGCCACCACCACCCATCCACTGCCATTAACTCTTTATTTTCCGCTAATGGAACAAACAATCTTTAAAATAATAATAATAATAATTCTTATTCTTATTCTTATTCTTCTTATTATTATTATTATTATTATTATTATTATTATTATTATTATTATTATGATTATAATTATGATTATAATTATAATCATAATTATAATAACTCCTGTCGCACCCAGAGAAGCATAAACCACCACCAAGAATCCACTAAAATTCAATCAAGCCAAACCAAATTGTACCCACTCTGTATATGCCAGATTTTTCAAATCATGCCTTATTTCCTAAAAAATGTGTGAAATAAATAATACAAAAAACATCCTAACCCTCAACGTTAAAAAAAAGAAAAAGAAAATCCTGAATCACATTTTTGCCATGTAGCTGTGCTTTTCGTGTACCGTGAGCACCCTCTTCTGGCATTGAGCATCATTCCCTCAAACTACTGGCCCAGAGAATATGTGGGCCCAGTGGAACTCTGCTTGACTTAAGTTGTCAAAGACTGCAAACAAACGGCAAAAAAAATCTGTTTTTACATTTAGCAAGTTGCATAAAACTGTACAACCTTGTCAACCTTAACAGTTAAACTTGGACCAAAAGCAAAAGAGAAAACAACTAGTCACCCCGAAGTAAATTGAATATAAGACACCTGTCCTTTATGATATATACAGTAGGTGGGTAGTTTAAGTGCATTTTTAGGCATTTCTGAACTGCAGTTATGGTAAGTAAAAATTTTATGTAATTACAGTTATTAAATAACTGTGAAAAAGCTCACAATAGCCCCCCCCCCAAAAAAAAATAACAATAGCCAAAAATGACAAACACTAAACTATCAGGTGAACATTAACAACTGGACTTCCCTGTGGGTCTTGAAAAAGGTTTAATTTTCATCCAAGACGCTTTTCTGTAGTTTGCAAGCCTCTTCGATGACTTCAAGAAACACAACTTATCTATGTATAGCTCCTGAAGTTACCAAGACCTGGATGACCGAGATACTAAACTATCAGGACTGATTGTAGATGAAATACCACTAACATTTTAATGGATGAATTAATTTTTATTTTATTAAATATTTCCAGAAAATATCGTTGTTTGCTTGTTGTGTAGGGCCGGTCAGGGTACAAATTCATTCAGACCACAGTGGCTGAAAACAATAGACCATCTGTGATCAAAAACAATGGTATTGTCACCATAGTTTAGATACACAAACACACACACACACACACACACGGGTGAAAGGGATTTAGGGGGAGAGGGAGTTAAAGAGTAGGCTGTCAGTGGCAGTGACATGATTTTCAGTATGCACAAACAAACACACACACACACACACACACACACACACACAGACACACAGATCTTGGTTGCTGTTCAGAACTTCAGAGGTCTGATGAGAGAACACCAGCTCATCCTGCAGAGATTCACTGAGCTGAAGAAGAAACTGGGCAACGCCAGCGGCGACAAAACCCAAGTGTTGTTTGGCGACATGCAGGTCACCGTCAACACAGACTGCCTGTCCAATCTGCCGTACTCCTGCCTCAGCTTCCTGCTCCCTGACAGCTACTTCTACACAGACAATAAACTGATGGAGGAAGGTGAAGAAGCTCAAGTAGTGGATTTATTAAAGAAGAGGTGGACAATCACAGTTCTTCTCAGGTGGTTTAACTGTTTCTGGTACAAATTAGAGTTTGCACTCTCAAACACAGCCATATTAAAGGATATTTCAGTTTTTTGTTCCTTAAGTTGCATGTTTGAGGTTTTCAAGACAATCTGAGGTATTCACTTATTTTATTGGACTTCTCTTAAGTGCAAACAAAACGCAGTAGATATTATTTGCAGAAGTTCAGATTTGTTCTAAATACCTAATCTATGTAAAGTAAAGGCTACAAGTTTGATGATGGATTTCCCAGCTTTGTGTAGAATTACAGTAAGTTTGACTACTGATATTATTACAAAGTACAGCTGTCCACTCAGAACATTGTTTCCTCCTGCAGTGTCTCAACCAGAAACACTGAACATTCATCAACAGTGGAGAAATCAAAGAGTATCTTCCACCAGATTCCTGCTCTGAAAGAAACATCTTAACTCTTCATCATGGGCAGCAAGACCAAACTCTTTAGAAACACATTTCTCGAGTCAACAACTATAGAAATAATCCCTGAAAGTATAGTCTAGGTTTGTTCTGGATGTTTCTCAGAGTCTTATATCTACAGACGTGAACCTTTTGTCCTGGTGAGCTGCTCTGATGCAGAAAGACAAACCTCCTCCAATCACAGCTTTGTTGATCTGTATTTTTGCAGAGAAAAACTACAACAGGGACAAACCTTTTAGAACTTCAGATCTGTAAAAAATGCACATAACTAAGAAGAAGGTTTTTTGTTGTAACTTAAATTGGTTTATTCAGTCTTGAAGTAGAACATGTTTACCCACATTTAACCAAAACCACTTAACAGTTTCCTTCATTTAATCTTGTGTGTAAATCATCAGTGGCTCTTAATTTTCAGAATCGTGTTTTATTGCCAAGCAGGTTTACATATAAATGGAATTTGCTGTGTTGTGTTTGTGCATTTATAAACATAGAAAACATTTAAAAAGAGAAATCTAAAATTTTATATAAAAATTCAATAAAAATTAATAACATTAGCAAAAAATTTAAAAATAGAATAAGACAATAAAATATACTGTAAGCAGGTGGGATTGTGCAATATGTACAGATAATATTGTTATTGTTGAAGAGTCAAAGGCATTTATAATGAGGCCAGCCGCAATCAAGAAGAATCTGTTTTAGTGGCGTGACGTGTTGATTCTGATGGCTGTCAGCCTCTTGCCATTACTAATACAACAGAAGTCAACCACTCAGAACATGTTTCCTCCTTCAGTGTCTCAACCAGCAACACTGAACAATCAACAACAGTGGAGAAAACCAAGAGTATCTTCCACTAGATTCCTGCTCTGAAAGAAACATCTTAACTCTAGAAAAAGAACAGAAAAAACAGAAAATGCCTCCATTCTGCTCCTGTGGTGTCATCCAAGTGTCCGTAAGCCCAGACGTTCAAATTCAACTTTAAACAGGGTCATTTACACCAAGTGTTTAGACTAAAAGGGCGCTACCGGAAGTGGTGATGCTAGCAGAGGTAGCCATGCTAACGCTCACTCTGCCCTTGGGCGAGAACTTGTGTGCATGTGAAGGTGGACGTGGCTTCAGAGGAGGAACACAGGACATTTTTGAAAAAAACGTGGTGTAAATGACACATTTCAAGTTGAATCTGAATGTCAGAGCTTGCGGACACTTCAATGACACAACACAAGCAGAATTGTATGGTTTTTTTTACATTGAAGAATTGGTCACCATTCACTTCAATTGTATTGGATTCTGCTCTAACACTCTTCACCCCTGAAACTCCAAAAGAGTATTGTGGACTCAAACACTTCACCCCACCTCCATCGGCATAGTGGAGAGTAGATAAAGAGAGAATTCTAATATTTCACTTTACTAACAACAACAGTAAAGAAAACTTGCCATTCACTCAGAACATGTTTCCTCCTTCAGTGTTTGAATCAGAAAGACTGAACAATCATCAACAGTGGAGAAAACCAAGAGTCTTTTCCACCAGATTCCTGCTCTGAAGAAAACATCTTCACTCTTCATCATGGGCAGCAAGACTAAACTATTTAGAAACACATTTCTCAAGTGACCAACTATAGAAATGATCCCTGAAAATATAGTCTTGGTTTGTTCTGGATGTTTCCCTGAATCTTATATTTACAGATGTGAACCTTTACTCCTGGTGAGCAGCTGTGATTCAGAAAGACAAACCTCCTCCAATCAAAACCAAATGAAACTTTGATTTTTGTGGTTCATTTCTGTCATAACAATCATGTTTCAGAAAATGCTCAATAACTTGAAATCTTCATGTAATTAAGACAACTTGTTGAGTGAAGAAAAAGCATGAACTTTATCTGTATTTCGTCTGTTTTGTTCTTCACAACCTGCAGCAGGAGGCACCTGGTTGCTGTTCAGAACTTCAGAGGTCTGATGAGAGAACACCAGCTCATCCTGCAAAGATTCACCGAGCTGAAGAAGAAACTGAGCAACGCCAGCGGCGACAAAACCCAAGTGTTGTTTGGCGACATGCAGGTCACCGTCAACACAGACTGCCTGTCCAATCTGCCGTACTCCTGCCTCAGCTTCCTGCTCCCTGACAGCTACTTCTACACAGACAATAAACTGATGGAGGAAGGTGAAGAAGCTCAAGTAGTGGATTTATTAAAGAATAGGTGGACAATCACAGTTCTTCTCAGGCGGTTTAACTGTTTCTGGTACAAATTAGAGTTTGCACTCTCAAACACAGCCATATTAAAGGATATTTCAGTTTTTTGTTCCTTAAGTTGCATGTTTGAGTTTTTCAAGACAATCTGAGGTATTCACTTATTTTATTGGACTTCTCTTAAGTGCAAACAAAACGCAGTAGATAGATTATTGGATTATTGTAATTCATTATTATCAGGCTCCAGCAGTAAGTCATTAAAGACCCTGCAGCTTGTCCAAAATGCCTGCAGCACGTGTCCTGACAAGAACCAAGAAAAGAGACCACATTTCTCCTGTATTAGCTTCGCTACACTGGCTTCCGGTTAAATCCTAGAATAGAATTTAAAATTCTCCTCCTCACCTTCAAGGCCCTTAATAATATGGCACCATTATACCTTAAAGAGCTGATAGTACGATATCAACCCACTAGAGCACTGCGCTCCCAGAATTCAGGCTTACTTGTCGTCCCTAAAGTCTCTAAAAATAGAGTAGGAGCCAGAGCTTTCAGCTATCAAGCTCCTCTCCTATGGAATCATCTCCCACTTTCAATTTGGGAGGCAGACACCACCTGTATGTTTAAGAGTAGGCTTAAAACCTTCCTTTTTGATAAAGCTTATAGTTAGAGCTGGTACAGGCTTGTCTTGGACCTGCTCTTAGTTCAGTCCACTGAACTGCTGCTATAGGTCTAGAAGGTCGGGGGACACATGACACACAGAGCTTCTCTTTCCAGCTTCTCATTCCATCTTCTCAATCGTTATCATATCAAAGTAATTCATGTCTCATCAATACATGTTAGCTGACTTGACTTCTTCCCCGGAGTCCCTTTGCCTTATTGTCCGCAGATCCAGGGCCGCAGCTGTGGCCACATCATGGATTAGGATCTGTGGATCGCGTATCAGAGATCGTAATGGTGGATCCAGTATGGCGGATTCTGTATCGTGCTGGCTGATCGTGACAATAAAGGCAGATCCTTTATCGTTTTGGCATCGGAAAATGGTGGTGGACCATGACCAAGGTGGCAGCTGATGATGGATCCTAATGGCGACAGTGAACAATGACTGTGGACTATAGTGGCATCCGATCTTGATGGTGGATCATGATCTTGCTGGCTGCTGACCATAGACTATGATTGCAGAAAGACTGCTTGATACATAGTATTTCTCAGATACTTGACCCTTATTGACATTAATCCACCAATTCACTGACAGTTATGCTTCAAAAACGTCTACCCTTATCAATGCTGCTAAAACCTTGATGATGTTCCCCTTCACACTTGACATCTATTGCACTTCTGTCCGTCCTGGGAGAGGGATCCCTCACATGTGGCTCTCTCTGAGGTTTCTACGTTCTTTTTACCCTGTTAAAAGGGTTTTTTAGTCGTTTTTCCTCACTCTTGTTGAGGGTTAAGGGCAGAGGATGTCACACCATGTTAAAGCCCTATGAGACAAATTGTGATTGAACTTTGGGCTATACAAATAAAATTTGATTGATTGATGGACTGATTGAAAGAAAGCACACTCTCCTTGTGTTATATTCTGACTTTTAACTTTTGTCTTTTTGCTTTTTGTAAATGTGTTACTGCAAGATGTATGTTTTGTAATCACAGGGTCTAGCAATCCCATGTGGTACTGGCCAGAATAAGGCAAGGGAGAAACTAAAACTTTTACAAAATAAACCAAAACACACAGCGTGTTTGCATTATGTCTGTATTATCAGGGAAATACTTGGGTAGGAACCTTTAAAATGTAAAGTTTGCAAGAGGAAAAAAAATCAAAGGAGACCTAAGTCAACCTGCACATTGGTCTGTTGTTCCTGTGTTGAGCCTCCAGATAAATGGTAAATGGTTTTGTATTTATATAGCTTTTCTAGTCTTGATGACCACTCAAAACACTTACATTCACCCAATCACACACACATTCATACAGTGCATCTATTAGCAGCACTTTTTTGTTCGATGAGGGGCCAATTCAGGGTTCAGCATTTTGCCCAAGGACACTTTGGCATGCAGATGGGGAAGACTGCGGATCGAACTGCTGACCTTCTGTCTGGAGGACAACCACTCTACCCCTCAGCCACAGGACTTATACACAACAGAACATGGTGTCAGAAGAAAAGTTAACGCATTAACAAAGAAAGGTTAGTGTGTAGTGGACTGAAGAGCGCCAGGATTAGTGCGGTGTACTCCCAAAATGGAGGATGAGATGAAGCTATATGTGGACACTGTCAAAGCACAGCAGTTGAAGAAATACTGTGAGGAGGGATGGCCAGACAAATTCTCGATTGAAAGAGTGTTTCAACCCTATCTGCTACTCTCAGGTGAGCTCACGGCTCAAAATGGTCTGCTCCTTCATGGTAGCAGAATAGTAATCCCAGCATCATTAGAGCAGATGTACTAACCAGGCTGCATGATGGTCATCTGGGAATAACCAAATGCAGAAAGCGACCTAAACAGTCGTTATTTTGGCCAGGAGCTGACCAAAATTACTTGAACTGAACTGTGACACATGTAGGTAGCCTCGAGAGAACAAATTTCAGAGAAACATTAATACCTACTGGGTTCCCATCGAGACCATGGTCCACTGTGGGAGCAGATCTGTTTCAGACAGAAAACAATCATTACTTGGTCATTGTGGACTATTTTTCCAGATACTCTGGAGTGGCCAAAGTAACATCCACAATGTCAGAAGCAATGATCTAACACTTTAAGTCCATCTTTGCACGTCATGGAATACCAGAAGTGGTAATCTCAGACAAGGGACCACATTTTGCATCTGAGTCATTCAGGAAGTTTGCACAGGATTGGAGCCTCCGTCATGTGACATCCAGTCCTCATTTCCTTCAGAGCAACGGGGAGGCTGAGCAGGCTGTGAGGACAATCAAAGGTCTCCTCAAGAAATCCAGCGATCCTAGGCAAATAGATACAGTTCCACAGAACTTCTCATGGGGAGAAAACAAAGAGCACCTATTCCTGTCATTCCATCCCAGCTCAACCCTGGATGTGCAGACGTGACAAAATTGAAAATGACAGAACAAAGATACAGACAAAAACAGAGACAGAACTATCATCGCAGACACAGAGCACATGACATGCTGCACCTGCAACCTGGCAATGATATGTTGGTCAAAGATAGGCTTGAGAAGGGCACAGTGGTGTCACATGTGTCACAGTGTTTGCACATGTAAAAACGTGTGCAAACTTGATTTCACCTGCAAAAAAATATACAAGCTGATCTACTAACGGTGCGCCTGAGAGCCCGTGGCACAGAAAGTGAACTGTTCCTTCTGCGCAGTATTGTTCAGAGGCATCTTTTTCACCGACTCCCACCTGTTTTATTTGCTGATGTTTAATTATGAGCTATTTTTCATTTGTTCTTCTTCTTATGTCCTGCCATCTTCTCTAATTTTCATCAACTGTTCTTTTTGTTTTACCCACAGCATTTACTTTCTCACAGAAACTCTCCCATATTGCGTTTCTTTGAGTAATATTAATGTTTCTTTGCTGTCGCTTAACATGCTTGTTTGCCTCTTCCACTAACACCTCCAATTCAGTGGCATTAGATTTCGCTTTGCGCCTGCAGTCACTCTGCTCTCCGTAATGCTCCATGGCGGAAACCAGTAACGCACGCAAAACACTCATTTAAATACTACTGCCTCTACCATGTTTGCACCTGTTATCATGTACGCAATTATTTTTAGTAGATCACCTGCAAAACACCCACCAACCAAACGTGCAATCTGTAATAATGCAAACGCAATTTAGCACTCTTTATTTGGGATCTTAGTGGATCAGGCCCTTTGTGTGTTCATATAGAAAGACTGAGTGCACACTTAAGTGGAGGGTTAGAGTAGTCCACCACATTCCTATTCATCACTTATGCAAAAACTAAAAAGGAAGAAAAAAGAAGAACAGTATTTTGGACATTTTGACATTAATATTTGTAAAAATGTGTTTACAGAAACATTTTGAGAAAGTGTTTCATTTTTTGCACTATAGTGAGATTTAGTAAAAGCCATAAGTGTCCTTATTGATGTTCATCTTGATAAAACCTGAATTACTGAGAGATATATCTATATATACTCAAAGAGGTTTTTTGATTTACAGTTTCAAAAGAGTTTGTATTGTTTATTAATGTATATCCTATAAACAAGGAAGGCATTTAGAAAGGGGGTGTAGCATCAGGGAAATACATGGGCAGGAACCTTTGACATGTAACAAAATAAAAGGAGACATTTGTCAAAATGCACATTGTTCTGTCGATCCTGTGTGGAGCCTCCAGATAAGGACTTATAAACAACAGAACAATGTCAGTCTAACTCCCCTTTTGTAGAATGTGGATGAAATACTGCCAATAAATGGATTTCTGTGTCAGTCTCTCCACTGGTCAGTTCCCTTCACCCTGGAAGGTTGCATTCGTCACCATGATCCAGAAACAAGGAATAAGCCATAAGCCTCCTCAGTCACATTGAAACCCTGTTTGATAGACTGCTTACATCAGGACTCAATAAACATAGAATAATGCACAACAGACTCAAATACAGACTTTTGGATTCAAACCTCAAACCTCCACAACCCACCCAGTCCATCATCTCAAGCTTTCCCAAAAACTGATAAATGAAAGTTAAAGTTGCCTCCTCCATCTCAGCACCTTTCACCCCAGAAGCAGGAGTCCCCCAAGGTGCAGTGCTAAGTCTCCTCCTATTTCTAATATATATATATATCTAATACATATTACCACCTAGCCACCACAGCCAAAGTCAACCCTACCAAGACACAATGCATCCTCTTCACTGACAATGAATCCCTATCTCTGATCCCAGCAACAACAGCTGCAAACAAAACAAAACAAAGCACTTAAACTGGCCCACAGACTCCCATCCTACATTAGCAACCTTTACATACAGAATAACAGGCATCCAGACCATACAATAATAGTACCAAACCATGAACACACACAATGTAAATTACTCAGGACACACTGAACACACAAGCCACAGTAGATACACATGACTGCACACCTGACACAATTGAACACACACACCAAATTACACTTGCCCACATGCACCCTCATAGTCCTCCACTCATCCTACCTCTCCTGCCGCCAACCAACCCACTTATGATAGATAGAAAAGGGCAAGAGCCCTTTGCTATCCCTTCAGGTTCAAGATAATCATCAACTGTTTATCAACAAAAATCACTGTCAGATTATTTTGAAAATTTGATTATTTTTATTTCAGCATATTGGACTGACACAAATGGACTGATCCGCAACAGTTGCTGATCTCCGTCACGGCAACAACATTTATAAAATCACTTTTATCACAATTTGTCTTATATTGATTGAGTGGTTATAGTTGTAATGTTTTGCCTATGCAGACTGCAGCTGTGCTCCCTGGGAGTTTTATGAATGGCCCCATCATAGGTTGCAGTGAGTGTGTGTGTGTGTGTGTGTGTGTGTGTGTGTGTGTGTGTGTGCGTGTGTGTGTGTGTGTGTGCGAATCATTTATACTGCAGTGGCCGGTGAGGCTAATGGGGGAGGGGGAAGGAGGCGAGAGATGTGTGTGAGGAGTAGAGACGCAGCATGATGGTAGGAGGGGAAAAAGGATGGAAGAGGAGAGATATGATGGGAGGAGACTAGAGGGCGTTCTGCTACTCTCTTGCGTTCAATCTCTCTGACTCAACCTCCCCCCATACAAGCGCACGCACACACACGCGCGCGCGCCCGTTCATAGAGGCAGCTCCGCCTCCACTGCAGTGTAGAGACAGCTAACGAGAGCAGCTATGGAGCCGGCAGAGCAGCAGGAAAAAATAGAGGGATCGTGGGAAGGAGGACATGATGGAGGGAAGGCAGACTGGAAGAATGAGTGCTCCCTCTCCTCCCTCCTCAAACACTCTTGTCTTCTCTGTTGGTCATCTCCCGTGGATACCGATGTCGTTGAAACGGATGAGAGAGTCCTCGCCAAGGTGGCCGAGATTAGAGTAAGAAGACCGCAGGATCTCGCCCTGGTGTGTGTGTGTGCGTGCGATGATTTATGTTATACATTTGTCTGAATATGTTTTGTGTTGGTGTCCCATTTTGTTAAGACTGTGGACATACACCATATTTGTGTCTGTGTGTGCGCAGTGTTTCAAGTGTGGGACCACTACATCACTGGATTTCCAATGATGCTGTCATGTGATGTCATTATTCTCTTGGAATAGTCTGTAAATGCACATGTGCAATAGCCACAGGGCAATATTCAGGCCCTATGGGTCCTTGAATGTCCCCTGTGACTGTTTTTTTGTTATTTGATTAAGCTAATTTCCAAATAATAAAATAATATAGTAATGGTGAAGTGATTTTTTCCCTCTCACATAGACTTAAACGATGAGGATGTAAAGACAGCTTCTGTATGTCATTCTAATGCATTTTAATGTTTTCATTATTACAGTAGATGCTGTCCCTGCTTCCAGGCTTTGAGATAAATTTAAGCTAGCTGAACAGTTATGCTAAACATATTTGATTTCTGGACACACACACACACACAGAAAGTGAGATATGAAAGCGATGTGAATGTTTTCATCAGACCCTGGGTAAACAACATATTTTAAATTATAAAATTGGTGGTTTCTCTGTTCCCTGTTCTGTAACATTTATTCAGTCACACTTTGTGAGCTACAGCATCACTGAAATGTAGTGAAAGAATATTGAATTCTTATTTTTCACCTGTGCCTGTGCTGGTAGGCCACTTTGGCAAAAGACGTTGCCACCAGGGTCTCACAACAACAGCCAACAGAGACAAACCATTCCCTCTTCAGCCTTTTATTAAACCAGGAGCAAAAATACATTTCAAACAAAACATAAATTAGCCAGCAGTTTCTGCTTTCTTGGCCGCTCAGCTCTCTTCTCAGTCTCTGCGTCTTTGCCATGTGTCTCTTCCCTTCCTGAGTTTCTCTCATGTGTCTCTCTCCTCGTGTCTCTCACACATTGGCACAGCTGATATTAGTTGGTTAGTCCACCTCTCTGAGGCACCTCTACAGCTACCTTTACACCTATACTTTGTCATTCCTAGAAGAGATTCATTTATTGTGTGTGTGTGTGTGTGTGTGTGTGTGTGTGTGTGTGTGTGTGTGTGTGTGTGTGTGTGTGTGTGTGTGTGTGTGTGTGTGTGTGTGTGTTTGTGTAGGATCTGGATAATGCAGTGGCAGTGGAGAACTTGGAGCTTCAGGAGCAGCAGTCAGACCGCAAGGAGCTACAGGAGACATTGGTCAAATTAGATGACCAAAAAGAGAAACTGGTACAACAAATAAAGGCAACCAGGCAGCTCTGCTATGAAGAGAGTCAACAGGTAATATATAAGTGCTACTATACAGCTCAATCTCTCTAACTGCACACTGCATGAATACTTATAGTTTTGAACAGCTCTTTTGTCTCCCCTTCATTGTAACTACACCAATTATGAATCGAGAGAGGAAGGGGGCCCACAGAGACTGCTTGTGTAATATGCTAATAGAATCTTGTGTTACGCTAAGTGCCAGCGTCTGCCAGTGGCCTTGCTTTTTCTGTTTGTCCGTCAGTATGTCCCATTCTCTTGAACACGATATCTCAAGGACACTTTGACAGTATTTCTTCGAATTTGGTAAAAAAATTCACTTGGATTTAAGGATTAACTGAGATGATTTTGGCAGTCAAAGGTCAAGGTCATGGTGGCCTCACAAAAGTTATATTGAACGTTGCATCTTAAAATTAATAAACACATACATGGACTGATTCAATTCAGGTGGTTGAAGATCAAATGGTCAAGGTTACATGACCTCACGCTGTTGTGAACACGATATATCACGAATACCCAAAGGGTATTCCATTCCATCTGAAACAAACATTCATTTGGATTCAAGAATGAGCTATAATTTGGTGATCAAATGTCAAAGGTCAAGGTCGCTGTGACCTCACAAAGTATGTTTATGTTTTTTCTTTAACATGATATTTTAAAGGCCCCATATTTTACACCTTTCTGGGACTCAATGTGAGGTACTGGTACCCCTAAGATGATATATCAGTGGTTTAAAGTCGGAAAAACTGCTGCAATGTGTATTTCCATGTCCTCTCTTCTGCCTCTCTCTGGAGCTGCAGACAAAACAGGCTGTTTTCGCCTGCCTCTCGAGCCCCTCCTGATTGGCTGACTGCACTTTGAGTGACATGCAAACAGGCCTATCACCGGTCTCATTCTGGCGCATTTTTGATCTCTCGCTGTAAACACAGCTGAAAGTCACATTGTTATGTGTGCGGCTATAGAAGACCAGCCACATATTTACAGTCGGTTACAACAGGATGTTTCTGAACGGTAAGTTACACCGTCCTCATGTTTGTTCAAGTTTTAGCAGGACAGTTGGCCAATGCAGGAGTAACGTCCCGAGTTACAGTACGGAGTTTCACAATGGAGTTTCAGGACACCAACACGGCATGTCAGAAGAAATAAAGCGTAACCGCTGGTCTCGAACAGTAACGTTCTTAGGAGGAATGTGCGCGGACACATTCTCTTCCTTGCATCCCTCCACGCTGCAGTGTTTCTTCAGTGTTGTTTGTTGTGGTTAGCCTGTGGTAGCTAACAAGCTGCTAGCTCAGCAACAAGTCTGATTGGTGTCGCGTTCGGCGTGAAGGGTGGTGGTGGTGGTGGATGTGATGCGGAGTGTGGTTGGTGGATTTGGAGGCTGGACTGGTACCGGCGGGGTGGGGCTGAGAGACGAGTGCGATCCCGAATGACTCATACGGGGGAGGACATCTAGATGGTGAACTATGTCAAAAAATCCAACAATCTTATTTTAAAGATGCAATCTGATAGTGTTGTGTTATTTTCAAAAAAGCAGGCAGTGTTAATACCTCATTTCAAATAGCCAGAATTCTTCGTCATGTGATGACACTGAGACAATTGACAGGGGATAAATCCCAGTTGGTTTAAAAAGTGGCTTGATGGGTTTTCTGATCAGTTAGATGTGAATTCGAAGAGAATAAGAAAAATCTCAGAAAAACTGTTGGCTGTGGCCAGTGTTAGCAGGTTGGCAGCAGCAGCACGTGTATGATATGTATAGCCCATGGCTGTTTTATTAACAGTTTATTTTGAAATGATAATCCATTGGACTGGATTCTTGCCAGATCCTGTCTCTGCAGGCAGACGAGGTACAGAAGGAGAGCCAAGTGGAGGAGTATGAGAGGGAACTTGCCAGAGCCAGGTGGAGGCTGAGGAGACTCAGAGAGGAGGTGAAACAGGCCAAGAGGAAGATGGAGGAGGCTGGAGAGAGGAACACTCCTCTGCAAGACTCCATCAGACAGTCTTATGAAGAGATCCTGCAGGTACCAGAGTACGTGCATCTTGTATCACAACACACACAAAAAATTCTTTCTTACATGTGTGTTTATGGTTGTTTTTATAGAAACCCTAGACCTAGAAGGTAAACTCAATTTGCACAGAGCTTTGATGCCACTAACAATCAGAATAAGAGCTTAGTTAACACGTTTATCTTTAATAAGACCTCTCTCCAGGGGTCTTGTTCAGCTCAGAGAGATAATCAGAGGACACTCAAGCTGTTTGCGAGCAGGTTCAGGTGCTGCTGTATTTCACCTATCTGGTATTGTCTATAAGTTTAACTGAAATTGAAGTGAAAGAAAGACTCGTAAGACTCTCAAAACAGTCTTGGTGTTGATCTATTTCTTTTAAATCTAGCTTAATGTTGGATAGTCACATAATACTAACTACATTTTATTTTTTAAAGCTGAGCAAGTCAAAGAACTGCAATATTTTCTGCACTTAGAATATGTATTAACAAATTAAAAAAGTCTAAAGTCATCATTGGCTCCCTATCACTCCTTGCTCTCCCTTTTTCTGTAGGAGGAGCACACACTGTGTTCTATGTCAGGAGGTGCAGTCACACCAGAAAGCCAGCTGGAGGAGTCCGCATCTCCAGCAGACACCACTGAAGATGATGTGCTCCCTCTGAGGCCATGGGGAAGGAGCCAATCACTACCTGCCTACGCTGACCTAATAATGGTAAATAAGAGTAATAATGCTGAGTGCTACCTGAAGTTAAAAAAAAGGTAAATTTACTTTATTTATATTAGCGCTTTTCTAGTCTTGCTGACCACTAGCGCAACACGCAGACCATGGATGTGGTGTTTAAGAGAATTTAAGGTCTAACAAATGAGTGATTTGATTTGCATTATGGGAAATGTAGGATCCAGTATTTTGGATATTTAACCATTAGACAGAAGCAACTAAAATAGTGCTTTGATGTAGACCATTTATTTTTAATATGCCTCATGCAGAACCACAAAAAATTGCAAAATTAAGGGCTAATTAAGGATTTAGCATTATTTGCCCATCTGAAAGTAATTTTATAGATGACTTGATTTTCTCCTAGCCAGAGATATGATGGCCTTTATTTAGGGGACTTGGGGGGCAGTCTGAATAAGAAGTGAGCAAGGTGATGACGGCTTAGAGAACGTGCTCCCGACATTTGGAATAAAAAGTTACCCCAAACCCTAACCCGAGTTAAAATTGTGGGTGTTGAGAATGAGAAAAGAATAAGAAGTCCATTGTAGCCAAAATGTCAAGCTACAGGATGAAAGAAGAACTACTGAGACTGGCATGGCAAAAGCAGGGATTTAAACATCTCAGAAAACGAGTCAATTTGGATCATGACTATGCGCCTGATGTGTTAAAAAAACGAAGGGAATATGCTGAAGCGAAAACGGTCCTGAAGGAGAAGAAAATCAGATTCCCAACTCCGTTCCTGGCCAGGTCACAAGTTTAATATCAGGAGGGAACAGTGGTGTATGGATCGCGGAGGAAGCGACTGAGGATATGGCGAAGAGGGGGCTCCTAATGTCGGTTATTAAACACCCAGACTGACTTTTGGAGCAGATCCAGCGGTTCACGTGGCACACCAGCAGGAGACCGGGAGAGAGCTGGCGGGACAGTGGACTTTAAGTAAAGACTACAGGCTTTTAGGCACCAGGACTCGGGGTGACTGTAAGTGAACTAAAAGCTACTGTTTGCTGGTGTGTCCAGAGAAAGGCGGGGGAGTCCTTATTTTCAATAGGGAAGGCCGGGGACCCAGCTAGCATCAGAGGGAGGACTTAGACTATAAACAAGTTATAAACATTAAAGGAGAATTACGGGCTAACTAAGAATATAATATGAGGGTCGGGGATTTTACTTTAGCCAAGTAGCTGGACAGATGGACAATATCAAGAATGCAGAGTCACCAGCTAATGAAGGTCCTCTTCCACCTGTCAGGGGGAGGCTCTACCTCAGAGCCCTCTTACCACCAGGGCTTCATTAGGGTCAATATGAAGACCCCACAGTTGGAAGTCTTATTTTATATCTTTATTGTTCTTATTGTGTGCCTTCTCTGTCAGGGGCAGATTTTGCTGCTGTTCTTTGCAGCCTGTGGGGTGCTACCAGTGATACATTTTGTTACCTATGGATACTTGTGTGGGAAGGTTTTAATATTTTTTCCTTATTGGACACTGAATGCAATCAGTTAAAATAGCAACCTATAATGTGAATGGTCTTCTCAATCCCATTAAGAGAAGCAAGATATTAACCAAACTAAAAAGAGATAAAGTTGAGCTGGCCTTTTTGCAAGAAACATGACTGGGCTTTAAACATCAGTACTCATCATCATATAGGGCTGGTCATAGGAGGGGGTGGCAATATTAATTTCCATTAGTAGTATTAGTTTTGAACCCATATTTGAAAAGAAGGACACAGAGGGGAGATATATTTTGATGAGAGGAAAATTAGGTTGGGGATTGGATACTCGGATATTGGGTTAATTGATGTCTGGAGAGAATTAAACCCTACAAAGAGAGACTACACATATTTAGCATATTCAAGGATTGATTACTTTCTTACTTTTGGTAAGGGTCTATACAGGGTTGGTGGCTGCGACATGGGGAGTATGGACCTTTCAGACCATAGCCCTATTTATTTAAAATTATATCTTGAACAGTATCAGAGAGACACCTTATTGAGATTAAATACTAACATACTGAATCATAGAAAGGAGCAAATTAAGAAGGATATTACTGAGTACTTGGAACAGAATGACAAAGTTGAAGTTTCCCCTCTGATATTATTGGACGCATGCAAAGCTGTGCTTCAAGGTAAAATAATTGGATATAGTGCTCACCTAAAGAGAGCTAGGCTCAATATTATGAAGGGGGAGGAAAGGCCAGTAAACTATTAGCTTATAGGTTGAAAAAACAACAAGCAGAGTAGATAAGATAAAAAACCCTATTACTAACTACATACATTATAAATTAAAAGAAATACAAAATTGTTTTGAAGTATATTATCAAAGATTATACTACTAAGAAAGTGGAAGATTTCCTTAAGAGGATTCATCTGCCTAAATTGACTAGTGAACAAAGTGATCACCTTGTAGCTAAAATAACAGAGAAAGAAATAAGTTCAGCTATAGCACATCTTAAATCAAATCAGGCCCCAGGACCAGATGGGTTCCCTTCGGAATGGTACAAAGTAATGAGGGGTTTGTTGATCTGTTTGTTGCAGTCTACCTTTAACTGGGTCCTTAAGGAGAACAAAAAAGATGGGACGCAAGGTTTAAAAGATTAACGGCATACTGCACATTTTTACTTAAGGGGACCATGAATAGCTTTCAGAATCAGAAGAGGCATGTCGGCTTGAGCAATGATGATTTTTACAGGTTCCTTCAGGTTCGTCATTATATTGATCAGATAAGGGTGTTGGGATAACATTCTTTTAAAAGTCTTTATGGACATTTATCTTGGGGGCTCAAACCAGAAAACCATTTAAAAAATATATAGGGGTTTACAACAAACTAAATGTAGCTCAATGTATGTAAAACTAAAATGGGAAAGAGAAGGTTACCTAGCTGAAGGAGGAGGATTGGGAGAACTTATGTGAAATAAAATAAAACTTCAAGTTCAACTTTATGGTGTGAGTTTAGCTGAAGAAGAAGCTCATTAGGTTTTTCAATCACTCCAGCTCAAAAGAGACATTACACCAATTCCTCTTCATGCTGGCGACAGTGTGGATGCCTCGAGGCAAATCAATTTCACATATTCTGGTCTTTGAATCCTTTCTGGCCGGAGATTCATGGGGTTTTGTGAAATTAATTTTTTCATTTTTAAAATGGAAAGGATTACTTTTGCTTTGAGACTGCAAAAGGGAATTTATTTGAAAAGATGGGAAAGATGGATAACCGGTACGACCATCATTTGTATAAAGTGGATTTTTGTGTCCCTTTCTATTATTACATACCCCCTTTGAAGAGGGATTTGATAAATATTTGATATAATTTAGGTACACCCCAAACAGTAAGTCTTCACAAGCCTCTCTATTACCCACATAATCTGTAATACATTGTTTTATGCTAGAATTGTAAATTACAGGTGGCTAAAAGAGAACAATATGTATTTTCAATGATTGTATGGTCCTGTAAAATCATAATAAAAAGAATCGACACAAACCACAACAACTGAGGTAGGAGGGGTCTCAGATGCAGGTCCAGAAGCTGTGAGCAGAGGAAGTGGAGGCAGGAAGTGCTGGACATTAGAATTAAGTATCACTAGAACCATCAAATTGAGGTTAATACACGTGTTCCATTGCAGTTTGAAGTGATTTTACAGTGATGTCATGGGAAGTTATTAAAAGTCTAAAGTAAATGTGTGTGAGAATAGGTGAATGTGACTTGTAGTGTAGTGTGTAGTGTGACTTGTAGTGTAAAGCGCTAAGACTAGAAAAATGCTATGAAAATGCAGTCCATTTCCAGCACCTGAGATTTTCAAAGTCCTGTGGTGTACACCTGGTTTTAATCGCAGGAGTACAGCCAGGATAAGCTATTGAGCTGACACTTTTAATACACTACAGGTAGAAAAACTTTTATGTGATTGATCATGTTGCATTGTCTTTTCTTATAATTAACATCATCAAAAGTATATTAGTTCCATCCCTCTCATTGGCTTTGTTTGTATATGTATGGGTGACTTTAACAGAGAGCCAGCAGCTCGTCTTTCTGCAATAATCTAGCAGATACCAGAGAAGAAGCAGATGATAGTGGGACCAGTTCTCCAAAGGTAGCTTAATTTTCCCTGAACCTCTCTCATCATGCTATAAATGGCTTATACATAAAGCTAATGCTGTGTTTTCTTGTTCCATAGATGGACAGATCTGACATAGATGATGATCCAGAGGAGGTTGAGATCAACAGTGAAGGGGCAACAGAGAGAGAGAAGGAAGAGTGCACAATTAACCCAAACCAAATGGACTTCTATAAAGATAACCCCTTTGCCATCTGTCAGAGTGACCGTATGTATCAGACTCAGAGTCTAATGCAGTCTACATGTCTCTTGTGGTCGGGGTCCCCCAAATGACAGCAGACATCTGTGAATCTTTTCAATTCCATTTTTATTGCTCCAAATCAAAACATACATTATATCAAGTTCCTTTTAAGGTCTTGACCTTAAACAGTAAGGTCAAGACCTTAAAAATTATAAAGAAACCCAACAGTTCCCACAATGAGCAAGTCAGTTCAACCCTCTTAAAAGTTAAGACATTAAGGTCCGACTGTATATGCCCCATCTTGCGGATTATTGGCTCATTGATATTTGAAATCCCCACCTGATTATTTCTTTTCTGCAGCCTTCTGAAATACACCTATATTTGGATAATTCATTCTCAATATCAGAACAACATAAAACATAGTAGAACTCAGCCTTTGCTGTACAACTACAACATACAGAAATACAAAGAACCATCACTAAAGGCCCACTCTTTTTTAGCAGTCTTCCTGTGTGCTAGTGTTGACAAGTCCACAGCGACAACTCTAGTGTCAGAGAGCAGTGATAAATCGACAATGTAACCCAACAATGCATAGACTCCCACCAAACCTAGAAGGGAGTATTACTTAAGAGGGTATCTCCAGATAATCAACTGGCTGTTTGGTTGGAGGTGGGGGTGGCTCTACCTCTGCAGTAGAGAATTGTATGCTTATTGCATGAATGCTGTAAGGTCATGAGAGCTCACGGAAGCCAGATAGGGTGTGGCAGTGCAGAAAAACTGGGAAAAACAAGCAAAAACAAAAGGTTCAAAGGAAATGGTTGCTTTATTCCACAGTCAGCAAGTTAACATTACATTTCACAGAACAGCAAGACTCAAGTAAGTACAATTTGCTTTGATAAAAAAGCTAAACTACAAGAGCTACATGTAACTACATGTAAACACCAGAGTTGACGGTGGTTTATTAGACATCATTTTCTTATCCAAGGTATAGTCAGAAGAGATGTGTCTTTAGTCTGCAGCGGAAGATATATCAACTTTCTGCTGTCCTGATGTCAATGGGGAGCTTGTTCCACCATTTAGGAGTAAGGACAGCAAACTGTCGTTATTTTGTTGAGTGGCCAGCTCGCAGTGAGGGAGCAGCAAGCCGATTGGCAGATGCAGAGCGGAGTGAACAGGCTGGGGTGTAAGGTTTAACCATGTCCTTTAGACTGGGCCCGATCCGTTCACAGCATGGTACGCAAGTTCTAGTGTCTTGAAACGGATGCGGGCAGCCACTGGTAACCAGTCAAGGGAGTGGAGGAGCGGAGGAGTGGTGTGCTGTGAGTGAACTTCGGTAGGTTGAAGACCAGTGGATCTGCTGCATTAACAAGCAGGTCATTTCTTATGTTAAATTCAAAGAGTCCCACATCCAACTTAAATCATTTTTGGTGAGAAAACGTTTCTTAAAGTCAATTAAAAAAAAAAGACCTTTCCTCTGCTAAGGATGTCCTCAAGTAGCATGAAAGGGTTTCGTACCATCAGCCCTGCTTCTTTGATCCGTGTCCTCTCCATACCACTGCTCTCTTTGTTCTCTCCTCTCTCGTCTCTCAGTCCCGCTTTACTGAGGTGGCTTAAGCATCCACATCTGTCTGGCTGGTGAGGCATTCTGGGACATGTATTGTGTGCAGCATCTGCCATTTTGTGATGTGGCAGATTATCCTGTATGGTAATGTAGGATTCCTCCCCACATGCCCCCTTGTGATGCCACAATGCACACAATGAAAGTCGTATATATCGAGTTTATGCTGTGGATGTTTTAATGACCGCTGATGTGGGCAGGTTATCTCCTGGTTCTGCTGATAGTCTATCAGACTGTGACAGATGGTCAGTGCGTTTGTGTGGTGGAGAGAGGGAGAATGAGGCAAGGAGCTTTTTCCTGCTGTCCTTTCCAATGCAATTAGGGTAACCCATTCAACCTTTGGAAATCAATTTAATGATACATTGATTTACTTAGCAGCATAACTATTGGATGTTCATCTGTACACACAAATTCTCTGTCTGCACATTCAGCATTCTCTCTTGTAGGTGATGGGGTAACGGCTGAGAGGGAATGGCAAAATTGTGGGGCTGAATTCTTTGTCATTTTGGTTATTGGGGATGAGATACCCCACGTAGCTCTGATTTACTAATACTAATAATGTTTCTCCAACTTCCTGACTCTCAAACATAAAATATCTCTTTCAGTTGATCTAAATTATCGTAATGTTTGTCTATTCCCTTCAGGTTTCAGCTAGCCTTCAGCTTTGTCCCAAGCCTAACCAAAACCCGAATGATTTCAATCAATTTAATGTCGTCAATCCGCTCATATTCTGTGCACGTTGGTTTTACTTCTTTGAGACAAAAACAAATTCTGTGGTTTTTCATTTATTGTCCATTACAATCTCAACAAAAAGTTGCTATGTGAATCCGTCTGGAGCATAATTCCCAAGGGTTCATGTGTCTACTCTTGTTTTTACTCTTCTGCCCTCTGCCCTGCCCAAATTCTTGAGATTGCCATTCAATCAAATGGTAAAGACGATCTGTGTATAGGGTTGTTCTGACAGCCATAGCAAACCTTGTGATGACCCTGACCCCGCTCGACACTGACAGAAGGGTGCAGCCTGCCAAGCACAGACTATAATTTCAGTGTCTAGTGATGACAGTTATAGTGATCAACCGTTTATATGGATCAAAAAGCCCTATACAAATGCTGTTCCGAGCATTCGAGCATTGCTCAGGTCTCTGTCTCTGTCGTGTCTCCTGTCTTTATGTGTGACAATCCTCCTCCTGGCAGCTCTCTGCTGGGAAAAAAAACCAGCTGACACCCATCAGATGCACTGATTACCCTCTTGTACAGCTGGAGGTTCTCTTTGAGCCACCTCCACTCCCACATATTTGTTTGGACAAAAAAAGGTACTTTTTACAGATTTTAGCGACTCTATCAGTAATTTAATGCTCCTCTCTGTGTCTCTACAGCTGCTTTTAAGACATACACTGAAGTCAAGTGGAGGTGCATGTGAGAAGGCAAATTTCTGAGTGAAACCTCCGGATTATCTGCAGACTTTCTGCACCTGGCCCCCTAGTATTAAGACCGCAGAAATTCCACAGAATCACAAAGTGAGGGCTCCCCCTGCTGGATTCACTGCGAGCGAGTGGCGGGGTTAATGACGTTTTTTGTGACAGACGCAAATAGATTTAGGTGAAAAAGCATAGCCACACAAAAAGAATGACGTCAAGAGAGTTTGTGGTGATAAGAGCCGTAGCAGTGCTGTAAATATAATCACGCGATCTCTGAAGCAGGAATTAATATGTTACCTGCTGCTTCTGCCTGCTGCACCCGGCTGCACTAACCCCCGCCTGAATAATGCAGAGGATTTGTTGCTGTTGTGAACATGTCTGTGCAGAGAACCTCCCGCTGCGTTGTGCATGTGTGAAAGGAAAATTGCAGATAAAGTCTGGAGAATTGGGTCCGAACTTCATGTCTGAAAACAGTTTATCATTTGTGCTGAGCACTGCCATCCGAACCCAGCCAAACAGATATCACCCCCCCACCCACCCCATCTCCTTCGGCTCTCCATACAGTGTCTGTTTATCAAGTCCATTGTTTTTACCCAGTCTGAGTTTACAGATTTGTCCCATGACACTGTTTGTGTGTGAGTGCTTGCATCGGTGTGTGTCAGTACGTGAAAGAGAGGAAAAGAGTGAGCGGAAACAGGACAAGCTGAATTAATGAATGAATGCTAGCAGTTATGAAGAAAGATTTTACTAATTTAAGAAAAGTATTAATCATCATCATCAATATCATCAGTGTTGATATTGTGGCAACCATTCATCAAATAAATCAATGTTTCAACTGCAGCAGGTCAGAGGCATCAGCTGAGTCGGTGCATGTATCTCTGTGCATCCATGTCTCTGTGTGTGTCAGTGAGCAAATCTGTCAAAACAATGCCCCCCATGTTATCGTCCTCTGGGATGTTTCACTGCATACATCGACATATGCATATTAAGTTGACATCACCCAACCCTACCTGTGAAGTTTCTCTCTGCTTTTTCCACAACGATATCCTTTGTTCTGATAATTCAACCAACAGAGTTTTATGTAAATCTATGCCGAGCTTCCAAGACACTGTCAACAAGGAAGTCAAGTGGACTTTTCAATACCACATTACTGCTCTATATTAATTCTGCAAAAAAATACAGTGATATCATATTTGACACAGTTTGTCTTGCATTTACACTATTTTATTTCAAAGATTCAACAAGTCAGCACTAGCCCCAAATGTATGCTGTAATTCCACTTTTCTGTTAATCTTACCATATGTCCTTTCAGTTATATTTGGTGAATTGCCAATGTGTCTCTTACTTTATTTGTAGATGACCTTTTCAGTGAAGAAGTGTTCCCTAAAACTGACACATCTGGTGAGTAGTAAAACACTATTTTACTTGAAACTTGAATAAAGGGTTTTACCCTGAACATGTAATAAATGGAGATAAGGTATATGACTGGGCAAGGTTTTTATTATCATACCAACTATGTTGTTGCTGGTAACTATGAATACTTTGGTTTTTAATTATTTATGTGCCATCTTAGATCCAGCATAAATTAACTGTCTGGATTATAATTTATTTTAGTCAGCAGGGGCATGTAATCAAGTTAATTTACTGAAGTACATTTTGGGTCCAATTCTAGGATGCTTACACATCAATCAATACAATTTTATTTGTAAAGCCCAAATTCACAAAACACAATTTGTCTCATAAGGCTTAACAAGGTGTTACATCATCTGTCCTTAACCCTCAAAGAGTAAGGAAAAACTACCCCAAAAAAACTATTAACGGGGAATAAATAATCATAAATGAAGGTTTTAAGCCTACTCTTAAACATAGAGAGGGTGTCTGCTCCCAAACCGAAACTGGGAGATGATTTCACAGGAGAGGAGCTTGATAGCTGAAAGCTCTGGCTCACACTCTACTTTTAGAAACTTTAGGGACACTTGTTGTAGAGATAACTGTTCAAATCTCTGTAGTAAGATGTGATGATCGAAGGCTGCACTAAGATCTAATAGGACAAGGACAGAGACAAACCCTAGAACTGAGGCTGTGTTCAGGTGATTTGTGACTTTTGCCAAGGCTGTCTCCGTGCTGTGATAAGCTCTTAACCTTCATATTGATAATTTTCTGGAGAAATACACACCGGATTAGCTACTACTTTCAGGTACAATTTTAGACAGGAAGGGGAGATGGATATTGGTCTGTAGTTGGCTAAAACATCCGGGTCCAGAGTGGGTTTTTTGAGAAAGGCTTTAATTACAGCTAACTTAATAGATTGTGGTACATATCCTGATGATAACGATAGATTGATTGCTTCCAGTAAAGTACTATTCATTAGGGGAATAATGTAACTAATAATTTAGTAACTTTGTAGGAATGGGTTCTAAGATACAAGTTGTGGGTTAAGACATAAAGTAGGAGGAGTAATGTTACTATAACTTAGCATTGCTCAACAGCTCGATAAAGGCAATAGGATTGGCATATTGTGTGTTGAGTTTGGCTTCAGTTTGTTTGCCCCCCCCCCCCCAGAAAATAACACTCATCCCACAAGAGTCCCACAGTCTGTAGCTGAAATATTAAATTCACTCCACATCTGGGGACTCTCTCTTTTGTACTTAAGTTCACTTGGCCCTCATAACTGGCTTGAGCTGTTGCAGTACTTATCATGACAAATAACACTATTCAACTCACTCTCTCTTATCCACAGCATCTAAGACAGGTTACCTCTGACCAAAATGTCCCTTGGTTTCTGGTCTTACAAGCATAGTACTGCTATATTACAGTATATAACTATGTTAGTGACCTCTATCAAGCTCACCATCCACTTGACAGAATTGAATTAACACTTTTCAAGGCCCGTAATAAGCTTGTATGGAATGATGAACACCCACACTGAGTCTGGCTCTGCCCAGTCACCAGTGCATCCTCCCAGACCAGCCTCTGAGAGGCATCTTCACCTCCACCTTTTGACTCAATGTCCATTCATTTCCTCAAAATCCAATATGTCGATTTCCATTCAAACCTTTAAATCATAAATTGTTAGGTGTGGACCTTGCTAGTGAAATCAAGTTAAGTAGTTAACTTGGGTTTGGGAGCTAGGCCACACTTCTAATCACCTGAGAAGCCCATACATATCAAGTCAGCTCATCACACTCTGTTTGTCTCAGAGTCTTTGACCTACCCTTTCCCTTCCCTAGAGAAATAGAACAGAAAATAGAATAATGAATGTGAAAAGAACAAGAAACAAAGGAACAAAGCCATCCTCACATCCATTCACCCTCCTTTCCCCATCGCTATACCCTCATTCCTTCATCCTCAGTCCCTCATTCCTACTCGCAGGCCCACAACCTCTTTTCACTCTCTCCATCAGCCCTTCTTATTAATTGTTTTGTATACCATAACAATTTACATTCAAACCTTTAAATCACATTGTTATCGGATGTGGTCCTTGCTAGTGAATGGTACTTTCTACCTCTTCCCCACTACAATTCCAATTCCATCTGCTGCTCTCAAAAATCAATAGATTGGTTGTTCCAAAATGTCAATTTGCCTGACTTTTTTCTGTTTTCAATATGAATGAAAAATCACGATGGATGATAATAAGTTACCTAGTCACTAAATTCATGTTCAATTATGTCTTTGACAGATGGATTTGCTTCAGACCCTTTCAAAGGCAGTGACCCCTTTGCAGCAGATATTTTGTTTCCAGCTTCAGACTTTGGCACTGAGGAGACTGGAAATGCTGGTGATGATGCAGAAAACAGTCTCTCCTGTGGAGAAAACAAAGCCTCAACAGGAACTCAGTGCTTTGAATCTGAATTCCCGGATGAAGACAGTGACATAGAAATAAGCTACAGCCGAGAAGACCTGGAAACCATTGATGTAGTCGATGAATCTCGTGGATTTAAACCCATTCAGAGCTCTTCAGAGGAGCTGGGGCCTGAGCCTGTCAAGGGCTGGAGGTCCCAGGGTCAGTATTCTGTAGAATCAGACCCTAATGGGTATGAGCTTGACTTTGGTGCTATCTCCCCTCCTTCTGCCATAGAGGAACACAGTCTGGTATCTTTAGATGGAAAAGCTACCGATGAGGCACCAGCAGGAGTGAAACAAGGTAATTCATAATCTAATCCCAATTATTTTTCCAGTTCTTGTCGATGAATGCTGCAACTCATCTTTCATGCTTTCAATTAAATTCAATTACTATGTACAATATCTTTGAGAAAGCCAACAGTTCCCACAATGAGGAAGCACTTTGGCAACTGTGGAGAGAAAAAACTCCCTCATTAATTGGAATAAATCTTCAGTAGAACCAGACTCATTGTGGGCGGCCATCAGAGCCAGAGCGAATGAAAACTTGTGTCTACTGCGGGCACTTGACCTGGGATTGAAAGCTGATTGAATAGCCGACAAAAGCAAGATGTAAATGGACGACTCTGGAGAGAAAAAAATATTTTAAACAGGGAAAAACCTCTAGCAGAATCAGTATGGGCTGCCATCTGCCTCGACCAGTTGGGGTTAGCAAAGAAAACTTTGGGAGAGAGGAGGGGTGGGTGAAAAAGACAGTAAAAAAGAGAGGAGGATGGGTTTGGGACTAGGAAAAGAAATGGATAACCACATTGAGTTCAGATATAGAGGTGCTTGTGTTAATGGTTGAACGTGAACTGAACTGTAAAGTGCTTTGATTGGTTGTGAAGACTAGAAAAGCGCCAAATAAATGCAATCCTTTTACCATTTCACCTGTCCAATAGGAGAAGCCTAGGAATTGTTTTGGAAGGCAACAAGCCTGGTGCATTCTGGGTGTTATGATACTTTGTGGCCAAAGGAGAATACCATAGTTCCTCTTTTAGTTTTTTCCATCTTGAAGCACCAATTTAAAGTTTGTCCTGCCTTTCTACTGCATAGACAGTTTAGCGGACATCCCTGGTCTCACTTAGCCAAATGTGGGAAACTAGATACTATGACCTGCAAGTCGACCTCTTCCCAGCCATTTCGGAAAGAAAACCCAAAACAAGAGTTGCTGTTCATCCAAACAAACTGTGTTTAACCTGACTAAGCAGATATATGCATGGCAATGCTGATTATTCGGGTCTACCTGGCCAAAGGGGGTCAGCAGGCAACTCCTTAGCTTTAGTTCCTCTGCCTCCCCCTCAGAGCAAGACAGTGCTCCACATCTGGACAAAGGCCATAAAACCAACATTCCACTCTGAAGTGAAGACCAGCTCACTTTATTGAATGTCTGAAGCAATGTGAGAATAATGTTTAAACTTTCTGTAATTTATTTCAATATTTTATATATATATATATATATATATATATGCCAACAGTGTGCACAGTCGCAGCAGCTCGAAGCTCTGCTTATCTGTGCTATTTATGTGTTTTTGTTAGTATGTCTGTTCGTAAACTTAAAATTTTGTCGATCTAGTTTGCCGCACAGCCTTTTATCCCTGGGACAGATACAAAGACTCCGGTAAGAGCAAGGAGGGGGGTTATGCATTTACGTCCATAACATCTGGTGCACTAATGCACCAATCATAGACAGACACTGTTCGAGTGACTTGGAGTACCTGACAGTCAAATGCATTATTAAGGCCTATTTACCTCCCAAGTGAGTTTAGTGCTGTTACTGTCATGGCTGTTTATATGCCGCATGATGCTAACGCTAGCATAGCACTAGGTTACCTGCTTAGTGCTATTAACTCACAACAGAGAAAACATCCAGACGCAGCCCACAACATAGCCGGTGATATTAATCATGCCGACCTAAAGGCTGTCCTCCCTGAATTCCATGGGACATGTTAATGTGCTAGGGGGGACAAAACACGAGACAAAGTTTACTCAAACATCAAGAAAGGTTTTAGGCACCACTACCCCACTTAGGCCAGTCAGACCATTTATCCATACTTCTGACACCAGCATACACCCCCCTCAGAAAACAAAGCTCAACCCACCACAGAGACTGTTCAGAACTGGCCTAAAGGAGCATCCTCTCAGCTGCAGGATCACTTTGAAAGGACCAATTGGGACATTTTTGAGGACCAAGAACTGTGTTGATAATGTCACTGTCAACAAAGTCAACCGGGTGTACCCCAACCAAAAACCCTGGATGGCAAAGGAAATTAAATGTCACGCCCTGTTGGCGTGACAGGAAGGGTCCTGAAGGAATGTGCAGACCAGCTCTCTGAGGTCTTCACAAAAATCTTAAACCTGTCCATGACCAAATCCATCATCCCACCTTGCCTGAAGTCCACAATCATCCCACTGCAAATGAAGAACGCCATCCGGTCACACTTGCACCGGTCATCATGAAGTGCCTTGAGAGGGTGGTTCTGCAACACATCAAAACCAGCCTCCCACAGACCTTGGATCCACACCAGCTTGCCAACAGAGCTAATAGGTCTACTGAAGACACCATAACCACTGCATTGCAGTGACCTACCTCGAACACCATGGGAGCTATGTGAGGATGCTCTTCTTAGAATTCAGCTCTGTATTTAACACCGTCATCCCAGGCAGACTAGTCACAAACCTGACAGACCTTGGACTCCCACCAACCACTTGCTACTAGATTAATGACTTTTTGACAAACCCGCCCGCAGTCTGCGAGAATAAGCCCACACCTCTCCTCCACCCTCATCCTAAGCACCGGCGCACCCCAGGGCTGCATGCTAAGTCCCCTCCTTTGTTCCCTCTACACCCATGGCTGTGCCCTCACCCACCCCACAAACACCAGCATCAAGTTTGCGGACAACACGTGGTTGGACTCATCTAAGGAAGAGAGGAGACAGCCTACAGAGATGAAGTCCAAAGACATGCTTCATGGTGCTATGAATACAATCTGGTTGTGAACACCACAAAAACCAAAGAAATCATAATCGACTTCCGCAGAGACAGAGCAGACCCGAATCCACTCTACATTAATGGGGACTGCGTGGACAGTCTCCCCGTCTTCAGGTTCCTGGGCACCCACATCCCAGTGAAGAATGCACAGCAGCGACTCGTCTTTCTGTTGACTTTATATGCAGTCTCTAAACAATAAACTTTGTTTAGTCTGACCCCACCTTGAAGATGTAATGTAGAGCACTAAGGCACCATTAGGTGTATGAAGATTACATATCTACTTGCAAAACATATTGTTGAAACAGGTCATCCCATATTTCTATACAATAAATGGTAAATGGTCTCTATTTATTTTTTGGTCTTGATGACTACTCAAAGTGCTTCACAGTGTAGTTTTTTGTCACTTACCCATTCATACACACATTCATTCACTGGATCTTTGAGACACAGGGGAATTTAGGGTTGCCCTCTGGTTAGAGGACGACTGCTCTATCATCTCAGCCATAGGCACCCAACAAATATTTGTTTTTTTCAGATGATTTGTTTCATTGTTTAAATTCTAGATCACTGAAAACTGAGCTATAAATGCTGTCATTTATGGTGGTGCATTACCACCATCTACTGTGTCTTCTTCTCCCTGCCTGGTCCCTGCTTATGTTGCTTTTTCTTCTTCATTGTTCGATTTATTGGCGGTTGGCAACCAACCTCAAGGTGCATTACTGCAATGTTTCCGTTGCTCTTCTTCCTCTTTGTCCGGTTTATTGGCGGGTGGCAACCAACGTTGAGGTGCATTACCGCCATCTACTGTGTTGGTGCACCATTCCCGGAGGTACTCAATGTTTCTGTAGCTGGACCCTTGAGGCTGTGAACTGTCTTTGGAAGGGTTTGACTTAAGTGTTTCAACTTGTTTAGCATTTGAGATTAAAACGTGTGTCACAAAAACGATCAAAGAAGAAAAGTAAGACAATGGTCACTTGTCGGTGGACTGAGCAAAGAAGAAGAAGAAATATAGAAGGTGGTGGTGATTGATGTTGGTCGCCACCCGCCAATAAACCGAACAAAGAAGTTTATATTTCTAGCTTTGATCCCCTGATTGTTGTCTTCTCACAGGTTTGACTTCTGTTTCACCTCAGAGGGCACCTGAGCAAGTCCTGTTGGAACCAGATTGGATGGATGACAAAGAACAATCTGTGTCCTGTAATGGTACCTCCAGTCAGGGGGCCAGATGTTCTAGCAACAACAAAGATGAAACCTGGAACCCTGTAACTCCTCAACACTCACTAGACTCCCAGAACCTCTTCATTCAACCCAGCTCAGATGAAAATAAAGAACTAAGTTTTGAGTTGAGCTATGAACCAATAGGTCAGTCTTCCTTTGACCCATATGGGTTTAAACTAAGTCCAGAACATTCTAATCAAACCCTGTTAGACCCTGATGAAGCTGAAATAAGCCCAGAACCCACTGAAAATGATCTTCCCTTTGATCCAGAGGCCCCCTCTTCTCAACCAGACCAATTGAAGTTTGGTCCTTATGGATTTCACACTACTTCCTCCCAGATGGTTCAGGAATGTGATCCTTATGGTTTTAAGCTAAGTCCTGAGGAAGAGAATCAGGAAGTACTGGAACTTTGTGGCTATGATAACCCTGAGGCAATGGACCTCTGCGCCTACGAAAAGAGAAAGCAAGTAGATCCCTCTAACTATAAAAATCAGGTACTGGAGCCTCAAACCCATGAAAACCAAGAAGTGCTTGATCATTATAGCTACAATAACCAAGAGCTGTTTGATTTGTGTAACAACGGAAACCAAGAAGTGTTGGAACATTCTAGCGTTGACAACAGCGAGTTAGTAAGCAATGAAAACCTGGAACTACTTGATCTTTGTGGTCATGACAATCAGGAGGTGGTAGAATCCTATTGCAGTACAAACAATGAAGACTTATTTGAACATTGCGAATGTGGTAACCAAGAAACCCTGGAACTGTATAGCCATGGCAATCAAGAATTACTGGATTTCTCTCATACTGAGAATCAGGAAGTGCTGGATTTAGACAGCCATGGCAATCAAGAACTACTGGACTGTGGTAGTAAAGTAAATCAGGAAGTGCTTCTTTCTGGACGACACAACAACCAGGAACTCCTGCAACTTGGTGGCAATGAAAATCAGGAATTGCTAGACTCAGGTAGCAATTACAACCAGGAGATGTTGGACTTATTAAGTAAAGAAGTTATCCCTGAGGCGAATAACAACTGTACTGTGGAACCAGAGCCCAGTGTTACTCCCACTAATAACAGCTTTGACAGTATTGTTGCAACAGAAGACTTGCTGGGATTTAAATTCAGTAGCACCAGTATCTGCACTACTAACACCAAGACTGTTGACACCCACAACATGTCTACCAACCAGGACCTGGCTGTAGTCAATGCTCCCACCAGAAACAACATGTTGGAAAGTGACCTGGGTTCAGTGTTTGGAGCTGGAG
This sequence comes from Verasper variegatus, assembly GCA_026259375.1. Classification (NCBI taxonomy): domain Eukaryota; kingdom Metazoa; phylum Chordata; class Actinopteri; order Pleuronectiformes; family Pleuronectidae; genus Verasper; species Verasper variegatus. Next base: position 21,563,564 of record CM048053.1, on the reverse strand, counting down.
GATACATTGGTTGTCCTGATGTTGCTGATGACCTGGAGCCCCTGGACAGAAGGCCAGCAAACCCAATAGTAGAACCAGTGCGACCAGTCAGACCAGTTAGGCCTCCTCGGCCCTCACTCAAGGTAAGTTGAAAACCACTCACATGCAACTCACATATGTACATCTTCTGAGTACAGGTCTTTATGGGTCCACTTGGTTATTAATATCCAAGAACAAACCTTTGTTTTAGGGTCCTGTTGTAGTGAGATCTGCTTGGATCAGCTTCATTTAGTAGCTGTGGTCTATTGGATCTGGAAGTGCTTTGGTACTTTTCAAATTTAGTTTCAAATTTTGAGTTTCAAATAGTTAAGTTTTGGACCCTTCTAGAGTATTATTATTATTATGACTTGACAGCAACCCAGTATAGCCTTCAAGCCTCGAGCAGTGTCTCAAAGAAATTATTTTTCAAGACGAGAATAAAGATTTCATCTGTAATATCCTAATAAGTATTTGTCCTGGTCACAGTAATCAAATTAGGATATATTTGTATGTTGTGTGATGATAATATTAATAAAGTTATTTGTATAGCACTTATCTAAACAAGGTTACAAAGTGCTTCACACAAAAATCCCTGGCAAAATGAAGAATCGATTGTAATAAAAGATAATCTGTTCAGTCCAATTTAAGACCCAAATCATAACATAATAAGGTCAAGACCTTAAGTTTGTAGAGAAAATCCAACAGTTCCTACAATAAGCAGCACTTTGGCGACTGGAGAGAAAAAACTCCCTCATTAACTGGGAGAAACCTCTGGCAGAACCAGACTCAGTGTGGGCAGCCATCTGCCTCAACCAGTTGGGGTGAGTAGAGAAAATAGGGAAGAGAGGAGGTAGATAGAGGGAGTAGAAAAGAGAGAGAGATGGAGTGGGGGTGGGAGAGGGGGAGAGTGAGATCAGGATCATCACACTTGAACTCAGACTGATTGTTGTACTGAAAATAATTACGAGTCCTATGTTAGAAATTCTTTTCTGTAAAAATATGTTTTTAGCAGTGATTTAAAGATCTGTAATGAGTTGGACGAGCCTGATCTCATCAGGCAGGGAGTTCCAGAGCCTGATATTATCACTTGAGGATGATTCGTAAGGTCTTGGATCTCCAGACCTAACCTCTAACACCTACCACAAAGTTTTGATGGTTGAACATCTTAACAATTATTTTAAGCCTTTCAATGAAATATGGTTTTCAAGGTCATATTTGTTGTGATACCCTAATGTTGCATAGAGTGCCATCATTACGTCAAAGTTTTATTTTATCCAAAACTTTGGTTTGGTACTTAAAAAAAATTGCCATCCTGATACCTCTTTGTCTTTCATGTGTGTTTTAGGCCAAGGAGAAGGTTCAGTCACAGACTGAGGGCATTGACCTGAAGTGATCTCTCAGCAACCAATACTTGTGTGGGGGTTACAAGGTCATCAGGGTTCCCATGTCAACAATAGCAACACACGACACAAGGGAGATGGCAGGAGGAGGTGATGATTAAATGGAGACGAGCTAGAGATCATTGTCATTCTTATCTATGTCTATAATTCAAGTTTCAGATATGTTTATGTTTGGAGATTTCCCAGAAAATATTTAAGTCCAAAGTGAAAGACGAGAGATTTGTAATATGTGTCATGGAAACATGGGACCAGCAGATGTCACCAGATTTATTGACTACTTTATTGGTTAGGGAAACTGATTGGCCCATGGCTTCAGTCTATTTAGAGTGATTTGTAAAAACTAACATTCTTTTAGGTGGTCCTATGTAAGATAAATGATTCCCTCATGTTTGACCCCAAATAATGTATGTGAATTAACCATAGGGTTGATGTTATCTGTTATTTACTCATAATTCCAGCTGCCAACACATTTGTGTCCTCTGAGTCTCTTGAGATTTCTATGCTTTCCCACAGGTTTTACGGCTAATTGGTCCACACTGAAAATATCCTCCCTTATTTTGATTTGAGCTTTGTGGCAGAATAAGTGTAAGTGTTCCATGGATAATATGTATATAAATGATATACTCTGATATTGTGGTTTGAAGATTATCTCTTGAGTAGATTTAGGTTTAAGTTGAATGCAACCTTTAGCAAGAGTTTGGTTGCATTGTATAGGGAGGGCATATCCATATCATCCCCATAGTAAATGTGCATAGTGTTTTCTCTGATCAGTTACTTTAATGTGCTCTTTATAAAGTACCTTGACAGGGTTCAGTATTTAATTAATTAATCTCCATTCATACACAATTGCAATTTGGGATTTTCGACAGCAAAGCCAGTGTCTCTGTCTGACAGTTTGTCTACCAGAGTATACTGACAGGTGGATATTAATTAGTAAAACATCTTCTTTTATACTGTCTATATATAATCATCATCAAATTCTCCAATAGTATACTGTTTTTGCAGTTGGAACTCTAAAAATAATTTAACCTGGAATGCTCTACTGAAACATTGAACAAAACGATTTCCAACTGTTTTTGCTTTTCACTTGGGTTTTGGAGCTCTTTAGCCATTACTTTCCAGAATTTATTTTATGTTTATCAGTTGTTAACTCCTGATTAATTTTCTTTGTGTTTTGCACTATAGGGACTTGCATCAACACAGCTCTCAGACAGAGCTTCTGTAAATCTGCTTGATTTCTATGTATGGGTTTGATGGTGAGAGTAGTTAGTTTTGCTGGTACCATACCTATGTAAAATTAAGAATGTGAATTAATGAGAGAATGTTAGTGGGTTAAGGTTAGGGTGTCCATAATGAATAGATAGTGCATCAGTCTTCCTTACCCCTGGAACAGACTTGGTAGGTACGGAAGGAACTGTTCAGTTAATATTATTTTTCAGCTCACACCTACCTCATTACTAATTTGTTATGACTGCATAACAACACTGTGAACCCTGTAAAAGCAAACATTCTTTAATTTTGATATGTGTGAAGACATCAAAAAGTGTATATGAAAGCTCAGTGCAATAGTGTTATTAATCCTGAGGGCCAATTACTGCTGTGCTCAGTTCTCATGCCAGGGGTTGTTTGAATATGAGCTGCTAATTATTTTTTCAAGAAACATAACAAATATACCTATATGACAAAATATCAAAGAAAGACAGTTTTCAGTGTTGTTTTCCTTAGAAAGCCATAAGCCATTAAATGTTATTTATTGTGGACTGGATCAAATTTGTCATTCACACAATCCAATAAATGTACAGGTTGTATATTTTGTTTTGAACTATGAGTGATGTGGATGCTTCCTCTCACAATATATATAATGCTTTGCAAGGATGTGAATAGATATTCCATATGTTACATTTTCATTTCCATGTAAATCAATTGAGAAATGATTTGTAGATAAACTAAACACATTTACCAGCTAAATAAATAACAGATTAAAACACCTCTTTACAACAAAGCAAACATCATAAAAATAAATGTGTTACTGCCATATAGATTATCAACATCATTAGAGCCATGAGCCAGTGACAGTGTGTTTCAGGACTTATATACAGATGTCTCTGCTGTCGACAGAGAAATGGCTCTGCCCCCATTACTCTTACCAACTCTCGAACTTCTAATTGATATTTCCAAACAAAGCAGAAACAATGAAAGCTCATTCCTGTATAAACTGGTTCCTATTTTAGGAAGAAGCCAACATTTTGTCAAAACCTGACAGAAATCTCAATAACAATTGTTTTACGAATTTTATAAATATACAGTTGTAAGACCAGATTTGTATTTCAGAGAACATTTCCAAGCTTACCACTCCCCTAAGCTTACACAGGTTTTTGACTGATAAATGGTATCTCGTAATGGTATCATTAAGCATAGACACATGTAGCACTATAAACATAGAGTTTTTCTTGTAGATCTTTTTTTTTTCATCATGTGTGTTTGTGTTCTGTGAAACAGATGTATGCATTTTACAAACCATGGTTGAGATCAAATATATTTAGATCAATGAAGAAATATGTGATGATAATAAATTTGTGATGTATGTGTTGCTGTCCAAATGTGATGTTCTATGTTGAAATAAAACTCTGTAATGCCATCATGTGGTCAACTTCAGGTTTTTGTCTTCATCCTACTCGTGTAGTACTTATTCATTGAGGGAATGTTTGGGTTTCTCTATAATTTCTAAGGTCTCTTTTTCGGGGGGGTTGTTATTACAAGGAACAACTAATTTGTTTCAGCTTAGATACAATGTCAACCTCTAGCAGCTTGTTAGTTACTACTCAAACTATATTTTTTATTAAACATCACTAATGAGACAGGACAACTTAAACATTTCACGTGTTTTATTGGTTTCACATCTTTTTGATCAACAAACTTTTATCTTGTGAAATAAAAAAATAACAGAATAATGATTCTGAATCACATAAGGCTTAAAGTATTGTAGAAATTTAATTAGTAGAGGAGATGTGTTATGAGCTGATGTACTATAATAGGACACTAGACCCTACTTAAGAGAGAACTGTGAGGGAACTTAATGGAAAAGATGCATTGGCGGAAGGTAAGAAAAACTAAAAGCATGTTTTGAGAAAACAGTGTGATGTTAGCTGGAGCAGCAGACTGGGTTAAAAGAAGATCGGTTAAGTTTGGGGAATGAAGTTGTGATGGAATTGTGGGTCCAGATAGGCCACTCAAAACCATGGGACAAATGGCAGAAATACAGAGGTGATGCTTAAAGGTTATTATTACATGAAAAGAAGGATTGTTATTGTTACATCAGAGCAATATGTAACTTAAGTGTAAATCTAAAAAAAGAAATTCATAAATTGTTACTACAATACATTGGAATCTAAATGTTCTCCTACAAAAGGGAAAGAGACAGAACTGATTGGGGACCAGCTTTTTGTGTTGGAAAAACACCTAAACACACACTAAACAGGTCCTGATGCCTGAGATGTCTGTGTGGTTTCGTGTCTTTGTTTGTTACGTCTGTAGCAGAGTACTGTCACTGTAGAAATGAGGATGATGACTGTGAGGAGGATGAAGACTGCACCAACCCATGCTCCAACACTCAGCTCTGCAGGATCAATGAAAGGTACAGTTAGACAGAGGATTGTGGCTCATTGTTAATCACTTTAGAGTATGGTTTTTAACCACTAGTGTCTTTAAGAGGAAAACTTCCATGGGCAGATTCCTGTGCTAACCCAAGCAATAACCCTAACCCTAACCAATATGGAAGATAAAGAATGTGCAAATAAAAACAAATTAAACAAAGAAATAAAATGAAGTAAAATTGTTATAAGTCTTTGTCCATGCCACATCCAAATCCAAACAGTAGAGGGGGGCATAGATCTGCAAAAAAGTGCCAACAAAGCATTGACAGTAGTTTCCATAAGGTGGTACATAGAGATGCATCATCATTAACCAACATCACTTGTGGAAAAAAATTAATAATTAAATAATGATTCGTGAATCTTTTCTTTTTGTTCTGAGATGCTGGTGCTAGTGCGACATCTTGTGGTAATGAATATCCTATTGTTAAAGTGGTGCTTGGGTGAGACCAAGTAAAGAGTATTTGTTCACAAAGATTATTTTGGAGGATCATGAAACTCTGAAAAATGTCTGAGCATATGCGACCATTATTGCTGCAATACTATTGACAAATATGAGGTGTTGTGGAAACAGCATATGGACGTGAGGTGGCAAGTCTGGTGACATGGTGTAAAGAGAACAATCTCACCATCAACACGGACAAGGAAATGATCGTGGACATGAGAAAGGGGGTGGAGAGAGTGAGCAGCTTCAAATTCCTGGGCGTCTACATCATTGATGACCTCACCTGGACACTGAACACCACCCAGCTGGTCAAGAAAGCACAACATCGGCTGTACTTCCTGAAGAGGCTGAGGAAATTCAACATGTCACCAGCAACTTCTACAGCTGCATCATTGAGAGCATCTTGACCAGCTGCATCACTGTGTGGTATGGGAGCACCACTGCAATGGACTGCTGAGAGGATTACAAGGACATCCCTACCCTCTCTGCAGGACATCTACCATCTCAAAGTCCACAGAAGAAGGTGGTTGAAGGTACAAAAGTGTGAAATGCAGGACATCCAGACTGAGGAACAGCTTTTATCCAACTGACATCAGACTGTTAAACACTCACTGGCCCTGACACCACCCTGGACTACACCCAACACACAGATCCTTCACTCAGTTTCTGCTCAGGCGACCTCTCAATCAGTTGTTTTTTTACACAAGAGTTTTGCTACCTTTCTACTGTGGCAGATCCGCAAATGCTTGCAGTGATCTGCAAATATGTGAGGAGATTTGTCTGTGTTTTCAGGAGCTGCAGCCTTAATACCATTGGGGGGCGGGAGCAGTTTGTTGTGGCTTTAGCAGCATCACACCAAAATCCATTCACAAATCTCTGAATTAAAAATTTCCATTCTCAATGCACATTTGTCCGTCATAGACCTGTTCGTAGCCTTTGTACTGTTATCACTGTCAGTCTGTCCGTCCGTCTCGGAGGATGTTCCATCCGGCACAGCCATGTTTTCTATGGGGCAATTATTGTAGTGAGGTTCAGCAAACAGAAACACTCCGGCTGCATTTTTCCAACCTAACTGCTGACTGTGGTCTGGCAAGCAATAAATTCATCAAGCTCAGTGGCCCATAAATATCACTATTTTCCTGGTTTTATCCAAAGCAGGCTGAAAAAGCCACAGACAAACAGTTGGCCATCAAACTTAAAATCACAAGACGCTACCTTCATCTAGTGGTTTGAAGGCTGGTTTATCCTTTTTATATACAGTCTGTGGGTTTAACACTTAAAATTTAGATTTAAATGTAATATTTATAATATTTGTAATATTAGATTCCAGATCCTAAAATTAAATTCTGAAGTTTACCGGTATCTTTTGTTTTGGTGAGGAGAGTGGTGGCTGCATTTTGATAAACTGTAACTTGTGTAAATTTTTCTGACTCAAAATAGTTAGCTACAATAGTCTAAACAAGAGAAAATGTATCATAATCTCAAAATTACTGCTTAATAAAATTTAGCTGATCTTGAAGAGTCCTCTGATTTGGAGAAAACATGACTGGAATACTGTATTAACACTTAATAACGATTTTTTTATTCAGCCTGAGGTTGCTATGAAGATTTTTGCAGTTTAAATTGATACTTTGGGGTAGAGAGCACACATGTTAAGCTGTACAGGTAGTAAACTGATTCAAGGCCCATGTTCATAACATGAGTTTTGTGCATGTTTAGCTGCAGAAAAATCTGGACCAGCATTTGAGGTCATAGATAGGGTTGTTGAATATTGAGTTGACAGAATTTATTGGATTTAAAAGATTTAAAGTCATCACTCTGCGGGTGGAGGGGTTTGGTGCGTGTCTTATGGGAGCCCAGTTTTTCGCACATGGTTGCAAACACACAGGACTCAAAGATCGGTGTCCCGATCTGGCAGAACATTCCTTCCACCAAAGCATCTACAATGGTCTCCACTTCCTGGTCAGGCAGGCTGTAGCGGTTACCCCTATCCATGCAGGAGAATGGCTCTAGAACAGAGGTCTAGGCCTAGGGGGTCCGCGGAGGTACTGCAGGGGGGTCGCGAAATTTTGGGTTGATTAAACAATTTTTAATATAAAAAAATATATATATATAAAATATAAAAATATATATCTTGAAATAAACATTAACATGATTCCCACATATTGTAGCGAACAGATAAATGGAGGCAGAAGACATTATCTTTCAGTCAGCAATGCACACACTGCAGCTCCTATACCTTGCACATTTAAAATAAAAACATGAATATATAAACCTGTGTATTATTTGAATAGCTTAGTGCACAATAACAGGGTAGCTATGTTTATACATGGCACTAGGCCCGGTTTAATATAAAACACGTTGAAGACCCCTGCCCTAGAACATCGACCCAACTCTCTCCATGGGACCCCCTGTTGGAAACAGGAGGCATGAGATCTGTCTGTGGGGCCTTTATGTGCGGTGCAGCTGGCCCCAGTAGAATCCCTGTCGGCGGCGCTGGAGAGCTCCATGTACCGCTGGGAGCCCTGGTACAACCATCTGCCACTGTGTCTGTCCTGTAGCTTTTTCTTTCCACCCCCTTTGTAGCACCCCATCACACAGGCGCAGGGTTTCAAACACTGACCATAGTCCCTTTGTGGCCCGAGAAAACACAGATACTTTCTCCCACTGGGGCTTGTGTCGTGCTGCCACCCACATGCATACTGGCCTGATATCGACATCCTCCTCCTAATATTTCTTCCACTCCACCATATCCACAGCCATTAGTCCCTGATCGGCAGACCCCACATCCCACAGCTGCACATATCACCTCAGTCTGCACATATCACCTCAGTCTGGAAGCATTCACACTCCTGCTCCTCCCTTTTCTCACCAGTAACGGCAGCCGTCGCTGTAGCAGGGCAGACAGGAGATTGCATCTGCGTTGCCATGCTGCGTACCTGGTCTGTGTACCACTGTGAAATCATATGCCTGTAGTTCCTCGATCCAGCGTGCCAGCTAGCCTTCAGGCTACCTGAGGGACATTAACCACTGTAAAGCAGAGTGATCAGTGAAGTGGAGGCCCCCAAGGTAATATTTGAAGTGCTGGATGGCACTGACCACAGCGAGCAGTTCACACCTGGTGACACAGTAGCGACGTTCAGCCTTGCAGAACGTCCTGTTGTAGTACGCCATCACTCTTTCTCCCCCAAGTGTCACCTGGGCCAACACAGCACCTGAGCCGACGTTGCTGGAAGCCATGTCAACAACGAAGGAAAGAGTGAGGTCAGGCGGGGAGAGGATCAGTGCCTCCAGCAGGGCTTTCTGCAGTGCAATGAATGCTGCCTGACACTTTTCTGTCCATGAGAAGGCCTCCCCTTTTTTTAGCAGGCAGAACAAGGGCACAGCTATGCAGGAGAACCCTTTCACAAACTTCCTGTAGTAGGAGGACAGGCAGAGGAAGCTCTTTAGGTCCTGTACAGAACTGGTGTTGGGCCAGTTCTTCACTGCTTGTATTTTCTCTTCCATGGTGCCGACAACACACTAGGATCATTTTATATTAACTTTCTGCCAATAGATCCCTTTCACCTAAATCTTACACATTGGACCTTTAAGTTTGAGTTTTTGTTTGTATTAATGAAATGATACTGAAACCCAAATGGTTTGTCTCTGGCTGTTGTGGTGAAAGCCCTGTGGCATGGCCAACTGCCACATAATTATTTTATTATTAATATTACATATTTTCTGATAGATATATTTTTGTGAACATATGGATGGCCAAAGGCACAACAATAGTATAGTATAGTGTTTTGTGGTATAATTTCTGAGGTGTATTTGTTTAGTATCATGTAGTATAGTGTGTGTTGTGTATAAGGAGTGTGTGCACCTTGCAGGACATTTCTGTATCCCTCCATACACCAGTGTTGGCTCCAGGCTCCCTGATTGGTGGTTCTTGAGGAGATGTAAGCTGCTACCATGAAGCAGTAACTCTGTCCTGCATCCAGCTTCGATACCTCTGCCATACTCGAGTCAGATATGATGTCTCTCTATCAGGAAAGAATGGAAAATATCACAATCACATCTTGTTAACATTCAGTTGCAAAGACCTTCAGCAGTTTTTAATAAACCTAAGTATAAAGTATGTATGGTTCAATACATATCAATTCATTTAAATTACATTCCTGAAAGTAATTTCAGCAGCAGTTGGTTAGCTAGGTTTATCATAAAGATTAGAAACAGGTACAAACAGTGGGCTCTGCCAAAAGACAACACCATCCACCTACCAGCACCACTGCACCTCATTGACCAACCAACAAAAGACAAAAGCGACAATTCGACCTTCATATATATATATATATATATATAGTATCTGACCATAATCTCAAAACTGCAATACTGTACCTTGCCTGTGCTTCCAGACTTGTAGTAGCTGATCTTATACTTGAGGTCTTTTTTGAAAATATCTCTGATGGTGAGCTGCTTCTTACCACGATAGACACTGGTCAGAGTATCTGTGATGTTGACAGTTACTGTCCTCTCATCTACAGGCTCCACAGTGAATTGTACAGCACTGATTTTACCTGAGGAGAGGGAAAATCAACAGTGATGATCAGACTACTGTCAGGCATATTCAGACTTTTTGAGAGTGTCTGGATAACTTTGTATGTGGTTGTGTGCTCACAAATGATCACAGTATTCTGTTTGTTGAAATTACCTCCACATCAACTAGCTGCATATTAAAGTGAGACATTAACAAAAAAAGCCTCTTGGAGCTATCCCCTAAACCAATGGGAAATACACCATTTTTAATCTATTGATTTTGAGGGTTAGGGTTAGAAGTTAGATGAAGTTTTGGTACTTTTCTACATTTCTGCAACTCATACACTGCTCATATCCTGGGGAATTCCTTTGACTAACTTCAGATTTTGTCACTTTAATCTTATGACATTGACAGCTAAATGACTATATTCAGTCTTAATCAGAGTGCATGGCATAGGTTGACTATGTCTCCTTCAAATTTTGGCCATGAAAAAACATGATGATGCTTCCTTGAGAATATAGCATCAAAATAATAATTTGTGTGTGTTGTAGAAAGCTATGGAATTAAAGAGGGATCTTATCAATTTAAGCTCTAGTTTTGCCTGTTTTGTACCCTTTCCTTATTAAAGTAAGAGCGATGCTTCTTTTGCCATGTGTTTATGGAACGATGTGTGTAAATATCGGCCAGCGGTGGAAGAGTGATATTGCTACTTCTCTGCAGCTCAGGTAAGTCTTGGTTTCTTTATGCCCTTTCAGCTCTCTCCATTTACAGCACATTACTATTCGGAGATGTGGAAACCATGTCCAACACCTATGTATGATCCATTAACATAACAGAACAGTCTGCTCCTCAGTACAGAATCCAAAGATCATAGATCAGGTTCTGAATAGTGTGGTCATACAAAGGTGCAAGGGTCCTTTAATGCTGTTTGCAGCTTTAATTAAATATTGGAACTGGAACTTGTTTGGTACAATTGGAAACTACATTCTCATTTATGCAAATTGAAGCACATTTCCATATTTGCTTGTGTTGTGAAAATATTTGGCATATTCATTATTACTGGAATTTATTCTAGCCATTCTATTCTAGTGTACATAATGTGTTCTCTACATTAAGATTTCCAGTATTCATAAATATCCAAAAGAATGAATAAAAGCCTCAGATGAAGAATCATCAATTCCGGGTTTTACAGAGATGAATACAGATTCTTGCATGTTGCACAGAGCTTGTTTTTTTCTCTCTGGGCCACAGAGAAGACATGTACACTGCGAGTCAAACATTTCAGAATGTCTCTAGAATGTTGGCAGTTGTAACTGAAAATTACTTAATGCAATGTCTCAGTATTTTGTCATCAATTGACACATCTAGATGTCACACAACCTTTCATTTCACTTGTAAGCATTCTTCTCACAAGTGAAATGAGATGCAACTAATATGTGCCCATTGTCTGTAGGGAGAACCCTCTGACTGTCTTCATCTGTTACTTGTCTTTTTGCCATTGTCACTGATGGCAATATACAATACTACTATACCTACATTACTGTGTTGTCCCTTTGGGTGTGTGTGAATTGTGTGTGTGTGTGTGTACATGCAATACCTACTGTTCTTATAGGGGTTGAAGGGTGGGGAAATAGTGTGAGGTAACTCTTCTGGGTCATAGTTCATGGTGTCAGGTAGGGTTTGGATGTCAGCAATGTAAGCCCTGCCCAACAGGAATACATCATAAATATGTTTTACTGATATCTGATATACACTAACTATATACTGATATGCAGTCAGTATATATATCATACTGTTGGAGCCTGCCTTTATCAGGCTCGATGAAATAATCTTTATACCCAAGGGATTGACAGAACATGACAAGGCATATAATGAGTTGGAATAATTTAATTTAGTTTATGTTAACACAACATCTCTTATTGCCGCTACATCCGATTTCCAGACTTCAACTGGCTTTTATCTGTGCATGGATAGGGTGGGTGGATGGGTGGGTGGGTGTTATTCTAATTACCTTAATTCTGTAAACTACTATACGTTACAGTGTTCACATGAAAAGTGTGAATTAAGTCTGATTGGTTGATTGATTGATTGATTAATTGATTGATTCTAATCTGTTTGAAACAATAACTTAAATGATCAGTGATTTGAACATAGTAAAAAAAAATGATAAAACATTTTGTAATCAAATGTTTTAAATCGGTATCTTTATACTTTAATATCAAAAAAAATGTTTTGCTTGACCTCATGTAGAGTATAGGTATTCTTGTTAATGATCCAGATTTCTAGGTTCATTATGGTGTTCACTTTAGTTAAAAACACGTATCTCATTTCCACTCATCCACTTATCTGGATTGGATGATCCTGATATGAGTATGTTATACTGTAATATTGTGTTTTATAATTCATAAACTCACAACTGATTAGGTTAATCAAAATGTATGTAACTGTATATCCAGATTCAGACATGACCTCTGGGTCCAGACTTTCTCTTTAGGTTTCCTTTCACACATAAACAATGCAGCGAGCGATTTTCCCCTCAGACGCATTCACAACCGCAACAAATCCTCTGGAGGATTCAGGTAGGCGGTGTATATAATTTTCCGCGGATATAAATTTTTGCGTGTGTTGGTAGTGTTAAAAATGTCATCAACTCCCCACTTGCTCACGGTGAATCCTGAGGATCTCCTGTGTTCTCACATCGGCTCCCCTTCTGCAGACTTTATATTTGGGGGTCAGCCAGAGAAAGACCACAGGAACTCCAGAGGCTCTCACTTGGCCATTTGCGTTCACACATACACTTCCGAGTTCAGTGCATGTCTGACAGCAGCGTAAGTTACAATAAATCAAAAGTCAGACAAAGAAGGGTAAGATCACAGGACATAATTATAATGCTGATTAGAAAGAAACATAATGAAAAGTCCTCTACAAATAATTACAAATATTATACAAGGTTCAACATGTTCCTGGTTCCTACCTGTCAAAGGGCATGAGGTGATTGGACAAATCACATTCCAAATCTGACACCATGCTGCAATCATCACATTCCTCCCAAACGGGGGCATCTTCCCTGATAGTCAAATGACAACATTGTATACTTGTTATTCAATCATTATTTGAAACATTTTTTTTACCATTAAATATTTGTCATGGCCACAAGTGATGAGCAGAAATTAAATTTTGTATTTTACATAACAAAAAAATGTAATAAGCATCTGATACTGTGTGTGAAAGGCATCTGGCACTGTGTATAGCCTTTGACAAATGTTGAATTAAGAACAGACACAGAGAGAGTCACCCTCGAAAGGAAATTCGCTCATACAGTTGATGTTACAGTTGATTATGTGTTACACTAAGTGATGCCAAACACCCACCATACAGGTTAAGCCCATGCAGAACAGATTTCTGGTTGCAAATATACACCTTCACAAGACTGTAAAATTTGTTGCATATACTATATCCAGTATAAAGAAATGTAAGTAAGTATATGTCCTTAATAGACATTGTCTCATAGGGCTTTACACATCAATAACACCTTTGGTCCCATTCATGCAGACTCTGGTGGATGTTAGTGACATATCTTCATTTGTGTACCTTTGTGTCATCAGGTGTTCCAGGCTTTTAATTGCAATAGCATTACAAGCCGAACCTGAGGGTACACTGAGGCCAAAGGTAAATCCGCAAACAAATGCAGTGAGACGTCACCCAAATCTAACAGGTCGCAAACAGAGCTTCCGAAATTTAGTAAGGTCTGAAACAGAGGCCTTCCAAGACTCTAAAGATTTATAATGATATCAAAGTTGGATTGACAATCATCACATTAGGTTCGGGAAGTTTTGAGCCAGAAAGGAGGTGGAGAAACCCACCTCCGGATTGGTTGAATGGACAACAGCAGAGACTAGGATGGGAAATATAAGCAGAGGTTTACAGTTGGATTCTGGAGCCAGCTCGGGTTTACATCTTGTGAAAGAATAAACTCTTCTGGATGGAACTCTGACCATCTCCAGTGAATTTGTTTGATCAACTATAGAGACTCCAGCAATAGCAGAGTATACATAAAATAAGTCTAGACTTTTTATCTTAAACACTTATCTAATCCTGACCCAAAGCAGGTATGGTGGGGTGTCCCTCTTTGCTTGATGTTGCTGGATGGTAGGGTGTATACCTGGATACTTTGGCTGATCACTCTCCCTGGTGTTTCTCAACCAAAAAATTCACCTTAAATCAAAGGTTAGCCACTGTTTCTACAGGGACACTTCTTGATGATGTCACTATTGCAAACTGGGAGGGACCTTCCTGCATGGGCCATGGTGTGACAATGCCTTTGCCTGTGCTTTTGTCTTTTAACAAGACAAAGAGAGGCCTGTTGTCGTGTGTCATTTGGGAAAAAGCTGCCCCCCTCCTGTCCCTGAACCCATATCAGCCCATTGTTCTAGAATTGCAGCTCCAGTAGTGAAATGCAAAGGCACCTCCATGCCATCTTCTGTTGTGAGGAGTAAGTATTTTGAACCACATACATCCCATGAACAAGAATTAGTATGCCTAATGCTTCTGGCCCCCTCCCATGAGATAATTTGGGGGCCAGATAGATGAACTGGAGAATAATATTTTCCCTCTAAAGCAGTGGTCACCAAACTTTTTGAGCCCAAGATCACTTTTTAATTCCAAATGTAAGCTGAGATCTACCGCCCTGATATTTTCCAAGAAACCCACTTAGGAGGGTCATATTTATACATTTTTGCAATTTCTGTAAAGGCTGAATGTACGAGCATAAATATACACAAAGAAAGGCAGTTGTTTAACTTTATCTATTCAATGCACAATATTCACATGAATATGGCCATAAATATGACTATTTCCTTGTATGAAAGAAGTCCCTTGTACTCAAATTAATACCAGTACTATCCAGTATGAAGATGTGCATCTTCTGCTCCTGTAAATATTTCACAATAAAATCTCCTTTTTAAACAAAAGAATGGATTCCGTCAACAGAAACGCTGGAGTGTTTTTATTTTGAAACGCATACAGAAAGTGGTTTTAACATTTTAAAATGCATTTGCATGCGTTTGTGACATAATTTCAACAGATAAACATTAAACTCATGTGAAAGATCATCTTCTCTGTTTATTCTGCTGTGAACCAACCAAAATGTTTATCTGTCTATGACAGACGGCAATGCAGTAGATAAACCCGCAGCTCCGCCGCCAGCAGCGGACACTCTGCCGCGTGAACAACCGACAACCGACACACAGCTGAACTGCGGCGCGACGCAGACAGTGAGTTCAGAGAGTTCGGAGATCGACAGTGAAGACTGCGAGATCGACCGGTAGATCGCGATCGACGGGTTGGCGACCACTGCTCTAAAGCAACAGGGCACAGTTAGACACATAGCTGCCAGTGGTGTGCCATCAGGTCAAGCAAGTTAACCAGTGCTTGAATTGTTAAATCTAAAAATAGACATTTATAATTTCTAAGTGGAAGCCCTATCTCTTTCTAATCCCGAAACAGCATTGTGTCTCAAGAATCTGATGTTGCCCATTATGGGTGTGGCAATGTCAAATTGAGAATCAAACCTGGGATCTCAGATTGGGGACTGGCTACAGAATGGGTGATTGTCAAGCTGAACTGTTTTGAAATCAGGTGTCTTGTGTGAGTAGTGTAGTTTTAGTGTTTTGTTGTTTACACTGTTATGTGGTTGGCATTCTTATCTGCTCCTTTACCGAGCTGAGCACTTACCAGAGAAACAGTAGCATCAAGAGGGGTGTTCTGATGTAGTAAAAGTTTTGTTAATAAACGTTCACAGAGTTGTGCAGCAAGAGAGAAAAGTGCCTGTCTTGTTCATCCCAGCGACTCCTACGCCTGTATAACTATTGACATGTGCAGGGCGGAAATGACTGACATCTTAAAAGATTACCACAACAGTCTTTTTCTTCCTCTATGTTGAGAGACAGCAGCATGTAAACAAGCAAATAACACTGATTTCTCAATAAGTCCTCCACAAAATTAATTTTCAAGATGTGCAATCTGAGATATCACCTTCAGTTTTTAAATAAGCTGCTCCTCAAAGATGTCTGAAATATATAATAATAGTGTTGTTACTCAGGGGGATTCATTTAAACTTTTCTCACCATGTCTATTGTGGCAGCCAGGAAATTTCAGACACACCCTGTGACTCACTGCTATCGAAGCTCCCTGCCATGCATCAATAGAATGTAAGAATGTTATGTTTATCTTTATTTATCTGCAATATGATTAATGTGCTTTTATCAATGTGCTGTTTGAGTTACTTATTAGACTTCATTCTATTCAAATATTTAATTGAGTTTAGGTGACTGGTGTTTGTTCATTATTAATTTTGCACTATGATTGTTTGTACTGCAGAAATCATGGCTTGGAAAAATTTACTTTGAACTGCAATTCCCATTCTCATACTCCCTTTTTAAATTGAGGTCTTAGGAGGTCAGCCATAACATGAACCTAAACGTAATACCGTTTTATTAGTAACCTCTGAGTGAAGAAACTATTTCTCCAGAACGAGGCCACTCTGAACTAAGTGCAATCAATGTTAATCAGTAAAATAATGTAAACCTAGGCCTTTTAAACCTGTAAATATACAATGGGGTGACATGTCTTAAAGAGATATCCACATCTACTGCCCGAGTGAATCAGTATATTACGATTAAAAGTTACACTGGGATGTCAAATCTTGTTAAAGCCCTATGGGACAAATTGTGATTTGTGAATATGGGCTATACAAATAAAATTTGATTGATTTGATTGATTGACACTGTAACCGAACAATGAAGAACAGAAAAGAATTTGCCACCCTCTCTGTCAAAAAGCTAAATGTTCATGAGCTACAGACTATGGATAACTTATCATTGGTATATCCAAAAAAGAACACTGCGCAGTATTCAATCTGTAATTTTAAACAGTTATTATTAAATAATTATAATATTAATTTTCCAGCTTTTTTGTGTGTGTTCTTGCAATGGTAATGCAATTTTAAAATTTTAAAGAAATAGAGAGAACCAAGTAGTTGTCTCAGACCATTTACTGATACAGAGCTAAAACTTTTCATTTTAAAATGCTGCTTTATAATGATATTTAATGACCACGGACTGCCATTGCCATTTCTTTAGCAAAGAGCCAAAGTTGGTCCATGCTCGGCTGTTTTTATTTGACATCAGACATCAAATTTGTACAAACACAAACTCAACAGAACCACATTTTAAATACTTCAATATCCGTGAGCCATCAGAGCTGTGTATCTTTCAATAAAGATTGACTTCATGGTTCATATTCAGTTTTCTTAAATGTGTGAAGAACTTAAGTTTTTAAGTGAACCATTACCCTTTACCTTTACCCCCCAGCATTTGACAGCTCTGAAATGTCAAAATATGGTCTTAGTGTGTGTGTGTGTGTGTGTGTGTGTGTGTGTGTGTGTGTGTGCGTGCGTGTGTGTGTGTGTGTGTGTGTGTGTGTTTGTACTTACGCAGAGAACCGGACATTGTACTGGTATGTGTGGTTAGATTTAACAGTCCATTTCAGGACGGTTTTAAAGTCCAGAGACAACCAGTGAACGTTCTCGACTTTAGGCCCAAACTGCTGCTCTGTGAATGAAATATTGCATATAAATTTCAACTCTTCCGCGATGTGACAATATTTCTTCCTGGTTTACTTTTTTCATTGAGTGAGTGTAATGTCAACAAACTTGGTACATCAGTTGGAGAATAACTTTGACACCCACTTCCCACCCTCTTCTTCCTCATAAACAGACCAAATGTAAAGCTGAGCTTCCAAAAGAAGCTCTTACAATAAAGTAACAGTCTTGAATTTGTCTGTCATCTGTGAAACACTCAAGTCAAATTTTCCATATAAAATATTGAAATGATGCATTGGCAACTACCCAAGGTGATTGGTATAAAATGTGTTGCATTCAACTTCATTAAGAGCCCCACTTTATAAACTTTACAAATGTATAGCCTATAATTTGAGCATTATTCTCATTTCCAACACAAATCTAGATTTAACATAGTAGGTTGAGCTACAGTTTTCATTAAAATAGCAACAATGTATACATATAACACCAAACATGAAAAAGAAGGACATTTGGCATCTTCTATGATCAATAGCTGCCCTATTAGTCCTGAGGTCTGATGACATTCCATTCACCTCTACTTGTATTTTAGGTGAAGGCAGATATCTCACATGTAAGTGTTTCATAATCTGGATAAATGAAAGCAAACCTCACAATATAGTTGTGTATCACCTGACACAGGCCTACCTCTGCATGAAGATATAACATAATCATCAATCAACATGATCTATCTATCTTATCTATCTTTCCATCCCTCTATCTATCATGTAGTTTTACCTGCAGTAATGATGATCCAAGCAGAAAGACAAACTCCCAGAAAAAGGACAGTTTTCAGAGATGCCATGTTAGTACAGCCCAAATCTGCTCTCCTTCAGTCCTTGATCGTGTTCAAACAATCTCACCCCAGAGCAAGCAGCTGTAGATCAGATATTCCACCAGTATGTAGCTGCTCAAAATTACATGTGGTTTGCGTTAAGAGTGTGGGAGCAATAAATGGGGGGAACAGGGGGAATGTTTAGGGATCCGCCTTGTTCTGCCTGCTAATCCTCCCACATGCTTGTCTGATGATGGGGTGTTGAACAACAACTTGTTTAGTTTCAACTCATCATAGCTAAGAGTATGAATGTTAATTTGCTGACTCACCACACCCCTTTAAAAGTTGGACAGTGTCACTCTGTGACAGGACCAATGCTTAAACCTACAGAAACATGAGTAATCAGTTCTCAATAGTTAAACACACCCTGACAAAAACCAAGTGGTTGATTCCTCCTTGGTGGGAGGGATATTCTCAGAGGTATGCTGCGAAGTAGCTTTCACACAAATGCAGCTCTTTTCAACCTGGTTTCCAGCCGCAGCATGCAACTTTTGTCAGAAGCTGTCAGTGTTGCCCCACATAAAGAAAATAGGAATCTCTTTTGCAAGCTCATTACCATATCTACAAAGATATTAACTGGTCCCAACTTTTCAAGTTAAATATATATAACATTCAACTCCTTCAAAAAGTATTGTTTTAAGTGAACACATTCTCCCTTCCCTCTGCTTTCCATCTATTATCTCATGGGGCAGCAGAGCATGGAACAAAGCCAAGGAATGTGGGACTGAAGTAAATGAAATACCACAGCTAAAGCACTGTGTATTTTGGATTCTTATGGGAATAGGTGATGCCTGTTTTTTCAATCTGTTTTAGTATTCAGGTCAAGAGAGGGCTGCAGTAAACATGTGGGATCTATTTAGACAAAAAGAATGGCATTGAGCAAGCAACTCTGTGGGAACATTGCAGCAATGTGTGTCATCTGGGAGAAGCACCATGTAGCTGTTAAAGACCGACTGTTAGTTAGGATTTTGTTACCATACACAGACATAGTCACTCAAAGAAAGACATATATTAAGCACAGATGGTATAAGACAGTATGTTTATATCACTCACACTCTGCCCTAAATGTATACAACCTGTTTGTATATGCAGTATACATAAACATTCTAGAAGATACAAGGCTGTTCACGTTTTTTTGCAAGGAAACATTAATAGGCTACAACATTAAACAAACGGTACACTGCCAAGCCAAAATGTCAAAAACATATCGGGGAAATTCAATGTCAACATTTTATTGGTGCAACTTCTGATCATAAAGCGAGAATAATGAAATATTATATTATCATATATATGTATTTATTAAGGCATCCCATTAGGAAATTGTTATGAAGATGGAATACATCTTGAATATATTGAATGAGAGTTTGAATATATGGAATGAAATTTTAAAGAGATTGAATGAAAGTTTGAAACTTCACTTATATATATATATATTACAATAATAATTTTCTTAACGACATGCCATAATACAGCATATAAAAGTTGTACCTGGGCTCTGCTGGCCACATTTTTTCAAGTTGTTCTTTCAGCCCTTGGTAGTTCTCAATCTTATCATGCTCCTTTTCCTAATGTAACTGTCTGCTGGGATGGCCACATCTTTCACTACTGCCCTCTTCACTTCTTTGGCCACCACCACTATGTCCAGTTGGTTAGCCAGCAGCTGTTTGGTAGTCTGGAATCTGAAGTCCCACAGGATCTTAGCTCTGTTGTTCTCAACCAACTTCTGTCATACATGTACGCAGATGTTCCTGTACACTATCCCAACCATATGGTTATGCCTCTCATTGTATGATGTCCCAGCCAGCATTTTAAACCCTGCTACTATGTGCTGGACTGTTTCAGGGGCATCTTTGCATAGCCTGCACCTTGGGTCTTGTCTACCGTGGTAGAGCCTCTTTGGATCTTGTTCATAGGGCCTGTTCTTCTGCTGCCATGATTAGTGACCCTGTGCTGTCTAACAGACCAGCCTTTTCCAGCCACTATTAGGACTGGCAAAGGCTTTTCCTTCCATGATGATGGACAGTAGGAGACAGTGCCCTATTGAAATTGTAAGGATTATTATAATTTCTTTTTTTTTTCAAGCAAATAAATTGGCTTTTTGAGGGCTTTAACATGCTCAAATCGTTACCAAAGTTTGCAGAAAATTAGAAAGTGGTGAAAATTTACGTATTCTGGAGTAATCTGTAATTTTAATATTAAATATTGTTTTTGAAAAATGTTTAAGAGATGACACAAATATTTCACAAAATGTTTTTCATGTTGTCTGCATGTCATGTTTCGAGGAAGGCAAAGTTGGCCACTTTTTCATTAAATCATTCATAACTTGTTTTTATATATTTTTGTATTCTTCATAAGAATGTACTTCTACAAGAAACTCATTTTTTTAGACATGTGAATTAATATCACCCTGACATGATGATATGTTCTTATATTCTGCAGAAACAGGAGATGAGCAAAACTTAGTCACTTATTTGACTCATTTTCCCCTTATCAGCACACTGTCATACTATACATGTACTACTGAATGACTCACCAATTCTCAAATGTCAACCATTGAAAACTAACAATGATCCACATCTCCATACAAATGACGATAAAGAGAGATTGAATGGAAATTTTTAAATGTCTTTCTCAAGAGGTTGTGCAAAAGCTGTTTCATAACCTCTGGGGTCATGAGTGTTATAAAATTACTGCAGCATGGAAGATAGCTATGGATTAACATAAACTGAAAACGATTGTGCTTAAGCCAAACAATGATGTTTTAAGTTGTAGTATCTTTTCATTTATTAAAGCATAAAAGTATAATTCTTAAACAGAGAAAACACAAATAGAAATGTAAAAAGAAACAAGTCTACTAGGTTTTCTTCAACATTTTCTTCTCTTTACTTATAAATGAACAAATGTTGCATTTACTTGACTTGCATATTAGATCCTGAAACATCCGGGGCATCAAAGCGAAGTGGAAACATCAGCTTCTTCTCTACAGACAGGGGGAACTGTAAACAACATAATTAAATGTCATTTAATTATTATTATTTCCCCTTTGGGGCTTTTTCAGGGCCTAGTTTATATTGTTACTCCCCTCATCCCCTGGACCTTAACTACTTTCTGATTATATTAAACTGAGTCCCTTGAAAGGTATCACAATAGCTGAAAAAGAGATCATAATCAGTCAGCTGGCTGACAATACTACTTTATTCTTAAAGGATGCATCACATGGTGGCCTTACTTGATTTTCCCACCCTTAACAACTCTTTCAAAAATAAATTGGATGAAACTATTTCTATTTGAGAACTGACATCAATCTTCAATTGTATTCCCAATTACATTTTATGTAAATGTTTAATTAATCAAAACCTGCAGGCCTTCATTTTGTTTTGCTGTGCAACTATACTGTTGAAAAAATGATCTTAAAATGACCCCAGCTTAATAAAGAAATGCTCCCTTTTTGGTCTTTATTTTACAAACACAAATATTATATCTGTAATAATAGAGACATAATACATAATCACAAATCATTATTCTTGGAAAACTAGTTTGTCCATGGTACACTGTTAAAAATCAAAACTTTCATTTTTTGGCCTAAAGAAGTATTTTAAGTTTTTATAACTTTGAAATATAAATTATTAACATCTAAGGCCAACACTTAAGTCAGTCCAGCAAAAAATTTGCATTTAGTTGGTCCAACAAAAATAAGTGAGTTATTGCTACATATATCTTTATGTTGCGAGCTAATACAAATGAGTGAAAGTTCGGATTACTCTTTGTTGTGAAATGCGGGAAAGCCAACTTTCCAAGTTGGAGGTCCTCACTTGAATGCCCCACCCCAGTGTCATTGCGGTGGAGTCCACACGGGTATGTATTAACCTACTTTTCTTTTTATTAAGTGTGTCAGAATTATTATTTAGAGTTATATGGTGTAATAACTTGGCAAATGAATAAGGTTGGAATTATCTTTGAAAATGTGTGTGTTTTTGTGTGATCGCGTGCGTACGTACGTACACGTGTATACGTGTGTGTGATCGCGTGCGTGTGTGGGAGAGAGGGAGAGAGAAAGAGAGCGAGAGACTACCGCCTGAAGTCATTTACCTTAACTTTAATATAACTACAGCCTTTTTATGAGTTTTCTGGTGTAATTACAGTATTTCCTTGTATAAATGTACTCCTGTGTACTCAAACAAATACCAGTACTATACAGTATAAAGCCGTGCAATTTATGCTCCTGCCTATGGCTCCAGCTAATATTTCACAATAAAACTCTTTTAAAAATAAATTAATGGATTCAGTCAACAGAAACGTGGTACACATCTCAGTTCGTACACAAATGGTCTCCTCCTGGTCAGACTACAACCCTCATTGAGAAAATATGTCCAGGCATAATTTTGAGGAATTCTTGTTAATAATTAATTACCGCCTGTGTGGAGTGTAGGGTCACCGATATTTAATTTCCAACAAATTTTGTCTTTCAGATTGAAATGAATGCAGTGCAAATTCTGCAACTTCATTCACGCCAATGACACACTAAACACTACCGCCTTCATCACAGCCCATGGTGTCAGAGGTTCAGCAGAGGTGGCCTGCTCTGTTTTGTGAAGCAGAGGTAAGCAGCTGAGTAAACAATATATTATGTGTTTCTGATATAGTCTAAACAAAAAAATTATACAGTTGTTAACTTCCATTATTGTATTTTTGTTTTTTTTCAACAGATAAAGGAAGAGTTTTATCGGATGACCAACAAGAACCTGATAGACAGCTTCAGAGCAGCCATTCATCAACACACCCCGAGGCTCCTAAGACTCTATCAGGCAAGGAGGACAGCTTTTCCGCCAGAAATGGACATCCTACTTAACAGACTGGACGAAGAGGTACATTTTAGAATAATTTCATAATTCTTGACATTATGGACATGCATGTATAACAAGTAATTCGGAGTAAGTGTGATTTTATTTTTTTCTATAATGAAGTTGCACTAATCAGTATTTTTGTATAAACAATGGGTCAAATGTAAGGTGTTGCTTGTAGTGACAAATCCTCAGAATGAACCCACTGTTGACTACCTAAGAAACAGACAAAGATGTGATGTAGTGGTAAAGAAAGTGAAACAGCTAGCTGCTAAAAATATATATATATTATATATTTTTTTCCCAAATGGCCTGCTTGGCCAGTTTTACCAAATGTACCAAAGGTAGGAAGGAATATTAGAGTCCCAGTACTACTTGCAAACTATTTATTCACATTCAACATTCACAAATATTTTTCTTAATGTGAGTAAGTATGTTTATATACAGAGATAAGCACAGTGCAAATGGTCAGTGTAAGAATAGTGATTGACTCCCTATTAACACACTCAGACAAACATTCTCTGTCTTACACATGATTAGATGATGCATGGAATAAGTCTTATAAAATTAGAGCATATTTACAGTAGTTCTTTTTTATAATTTTTATATTATTTGGCTTGCACTGGGCCATTGGTTATTTCTGCCCTGATTCATATAAAGTTTTTGAAGACCAAGCGTACTTAGATTTTGTACATTTTACTTGCATTCTGCAGGTATTTGCTGAATGAGAGAATTAGCAACGTTACTAGGCCATAATATATTAAATGTTTGTTTGTTGAGTTAATGCAGCTTTAACAGAATTTTATTGAACCTTATAACATAACTGAACATGTTTTAATGCTTGGTCCTAGCTTTTGTCATGTTAGTTACATAATGGTGTAATGTTTCGTCCCAACTATGTTTATTTCAGACATCTGACTTGATGACACACAGACAAACTGCAGCCGACAGTCCCGAGAAGCTGTTCAGGACTTGTCTTGTGAGTAGTTATTTGTACAAATTATATATATAAGACTTAAGTTTGACTTCAACCTTTATTATCCATTTCCCTGTACTTTCTGGAGCAATGATTTTCATAGTTTATACTGTATATAGGGTTGTCTTCATTTTTGGTTGTGAGATAAAAATGTCAATATGTCAAGAATATCAATTTATTCTAAGTTAAACATTTGTTTTATTCTTTTAAGTAATGGCTTATTATCATCCAAACTAATTCAATCACAAATCATTTTTCAGTTTGATTTACTAAACATGTGTTTGTCATTTCCTGTCTGTTATTGCAAGGCAACTTGTCATGGTTTGGTATTCTGAGTGTTTAGTTTCCACTGTTTGTTTCCAGTGTTTTCAGTTTATTAGTACCTCGTGTTTCATGTTTAGTCTTGTGCTTATGTTTGTATGTGTTTCGGTATCTCTGGTTTTCACACTCTGTGTTCTGTTTCCTGTCTTATTTTGTAGTCTCTGTTCACAGTGTGTTTTCTTGTTTACTTCCTGTCCGTGATTGTCTGTACCAGTCCTCATGTGTTTCACCTGTGTTCAATTGCCCCTGCCTTCCCTGTGTGTATTTAAGCTTCTGTGCTTCCCCTTGTCCTTGTCGGATCGTTGTCGTATGTTAGTTGTGTTCTCGTGTCTAACCGTGGGTATGTCCTGTCCTGATCTCCTGTGCTTTTTGTGTCCTGTGTCTGCTGAGCCTCTAGACCTCTGCATCCCCTGTTGTGTGACTTTTCATTAAAATACTATTTTTGTTAAAACTCTGCGTCTGGGTCCAACTGCCTCATCGAACTTTGACACAACTGACCCAGATGAGGAGCAAACAAAGGGCAAACAAATGTAAATGTCTTTAAATACACATTAACATGGATCTGTGAATTATTTTAATAGATCAGTGTTGTATGCAAGATGTATGTTTGTAAATGGCAGTGGCATGGCCAACCTGTACCTTGCAAATGTTTAAAATAAAAACATGAATATATTATTTGAATAGCTTAGTATTGAATGCACAATAACAGGGTAGCTATGTTTATACATGGCACTAGGCCCAGTTTAATATAAAACACAATTTTATACAATATATATAGTAGGGGGTCCCTGCTCCATCTCTCCATCAGTTTGGGGGTCCTTGGCCTGAAAAACGTTGAAGACCCCTGCTCTACACCTTCAGTACCCAAAAGAAGTGAGGCACACTTTTGAAACCATTCAAAATATTTTCATGGAACTTGGAAAGGATCTCCCTGCAAGGGTCAGGTCCTTTAAAAACAAACTGCTTCAGTAAATTAATTTCTACTTCTGCAATCTCAGGCTGTAACAGTCAATATTTTATTGCTTGATTGTTGACAAACCTACTGTAGCAGCAACCAGCCTGGACAAAAAGCAGAAGTTTAGCAGTGGAATAGGACTTGAAGTCTTCCCCAGTGTTTAATGTGAATTTTTTAAAGTGTACATTTTAGACCCTGCAGTACATGCACATCTTTTGTCTAGCTGGTTAGCTGGTGATGTTGAATCTGGGACAGTTTTAAATCCCACAAAAGATTTAACTTTCACTAGGATTGTCACAAACACTTATTTACCTCTAACTTCTTTTCTCTATTTCTTTATTTCTTTATTTTCTCCCCACCTGCCCATCAGTTGGTCAATTGTACCATGTTATGTTGAGAATGACATGTTAGGATAAAGTTGTATAACAATTTACATTTTCTGATAATTTTGAGACTGATAGTTCTGAATTTAAGATGCTTTGTGTGTTATTGTCTGACAGATTTGTCAGTTCCACAACTAAAGTGATGGTGTACATGCTATGTGAATACATCACCACAACTTGTGATGCATGATAGTATAAAAACACGTTATGTGGTAAGACTGGGACAGTTCTGGATCTCAGCAGTTCCAATTTACTTGACCTTGTTGGAAAGGTTTGAACTCAATAAACAGAGTTTCAAATGTTAACGTTGCATTTGTAGTTAATTACACATCTAATGGAAATGAATTGAACTCGTTACCTTAAATTTTGATTGTACAATTTTACGTTACTCTACTAATCAGACTGAAATTTAGTGGATTGAATTACTCTTAGAATAAAGTCGACATTAAAAGTTTGAATTAAGGTTGTTAAAGTCTAAAATAATAAGTTACTTCAACTTGAAGTGGATTTAACAGAAGTAAGAATTATAAGTTATATCCACCCTCCTGAGTGAAGTTAACAAAAGTAAGAATTAAAAGTTGCAACAATGTGAAATTATAAGCCACATCAACTAGGAGTTGAGTTATGACAACTTAGAATTGAAAGTTGAGCAAACTGAATCACAAAACTTAAAATGTTAAGTTTAATTGCCTAACTTAAAATTTTACTGAAGTTTGTTGCCTTATGATTTTGAGTTGTCACAGCTTTTTATTTTTAACAGTGTATTTTTCTGGTTAATCAACTTTTCAATTATAGTGTATGATGCCATACTCTGAATGACTGAATTACCATAACTCTTATTTTGGTCTTGTAAAATGGTTTCACACACACACATTCATACACTTCAAACAGCACTTTTTTCTATAAGATTGCCCAAGGACACTTTGGCATGCAGATGGGGAAAACTGGGATCAAACCACCGGCTTTCTGGTTAGAGGACGACCGCTCTGACCCCTCATCCACACTCTGCTTTTTGGCAAGATGTTGTATATTGTTTGGTGTTACCACAAACCCCTGCCTCCAAAACATATCAATATTGCATTATTAAATTGATCGTTGTACTGTCAAAATCACCTATGCACAAATCTAAATTTTCAAATTATAAACTTTTCTTTTTAGTTTTTGTAAATGAAGTCAAACAATATATCAATTCAATACTAAAATACAAAAACAAAAAAAGCTCTGAAGACACTGAATTTATGTTCCCTCTATAATATTTTCACTGGTTAATTTCTGCTCATCATGATTCCCTGGCATTATTTATGTTTCATGTTGTGTTATGTTTGTCTTGATAATTGTTAATGTTGCTGTTAATGAAGCATGATTGAAAAAAGGACGAAATTTCAATAATTCTAACAACAACCGGTTTGCAGAAGATCTCAGGAAAAAATCCTAATATTGTTTTTCAGCAAGAAAATCTTTGGAAAATTGAAGATACTGTGTTTAGTTCAAAACAATGGGGAGAAGAATCTGATTTCAGTCATGTCACTTCATGCTCAGCAAGGGTCGCTATCCTACTGAAAACTTTCAGGGGCAGATTGTGTCCCATGGAGCAGATATTCATGGTCATTGGTTGATTCTTATAATGACCCTTGATGATTTGAAATTCATATTAATCAATATCTATAGATACAATGACAAACAGGAAAACAAAAAATATTGGAACAAATTAAATTACATTTAGATCATTTGAAAATATCACAAGTAATGGATAATATTGTATTGGAGGTGAGCTCAACTTAGTTCATGAGGAATTTTATGATAGAAATCCTTTCGAGACACTCAAATATCATATTTACTTACTTTTGCAATGTACAAAGTTTAACTGATGCATGGAGATATTTAAATCTAGATATACTCAAATATTCATGGTTCAGCTCAAATCACATGTGTTAAACCTAAGAACAGAATAATATATTCAAACAAGCATTGCAAGTTTAATTCCTATCTGCTTAAAAAAAATTGTACTGCAAAAAAGTTAAATCTCTGATCACTTACATTAAGAATTGTGAAGAACTAACAACCCCAAAATGCCCCTTCTCATAGAGAAAGTGCTGCACATAGATGCACTGTATGAATGTGTGTGTGAATGGGTGAATGTAAAACTTTACTGTAAAGCGCTTTGAGTGGTCAAGACTAGAAAAACGATTTATAAATAACAGACCATTTACCATTTACCTGTCAAAAAAATGGGAGTTCTTGAAATATGAAATACAACAATTTACTATTTTATTTAGTAAAAAGCTCAATAAATTGACATTAAACAATTAAATGTATTCAACAATAAACCTAACCCTATCCCTGAAGACAATAGATAGAAAGTATTAAACCTTCAACCTAAATTAGATTAAATGTATATTCAAAAAGCGCAAAGGGCCATTTATTTGGTCTAGATCTAAATGGATAGAGGATGCGGAAAAAAAGTCACATTTATGTAATCTTGCAGAACTTGATGCAATAACTGGAAGATATAAAAGATCGGCTGTATCAACTCTTTTGAGAAATATTTAAATCCTGTATACTCCCACCCACAATGAGACAAGGGAATACTATCTCAATTCCAAAACCTAACAAAGACCCAATATTTATCAAAAACAGAAGACTTATTACTCTTAGATTCAGATCAGATTACAAACTGCTAATTTACATTTTGACTCCTCTTCTCCAAACAGGGATTTTATTTTTCGCAGAGGCACATCTTGTTTCTTGAAAGGAAAATCAATCCACAATATTGTAAGACCAGTAAAGGACATTGTTGAATAAAGTCGAACATTGTGTCGCAGGGAGATTGGCCGTTCTTCTTGTCTCATGGACGCTACGAGATGTGGAAAGTGTCCGACTTGACGTCTGTGCAGCCGCCCAAGAGTACCTGGCTGCAGCAAAGATGGACAGCAGTCTATTGTGCATGTGACCTCCTTTTATGTACTATTGAAATCATATTTAGTTACAATTTCTTAATTCTGAAGTGAACTCTGGAGTATTGAGAGAAACTCAGATTAAACCAATACATTAGTTAAATTACTTTTGCCTATCTATTACTTTTGGGATCTGCTCCCCCAGTTTGTGGGTTACAGCTCCTAATGCTCCTACAAGCAAGGGGATCCCATTGGATTTCACCTGTGACATACAATGTGTTGTAGTTGTTCTTTTGAAGTCCCAAAGGATTTTAGCTCTGTTATTCTTAACCACCTTCAGTGGTATGTCCCGTCGGTACTTGCGTACCTCTAATCCATTGTCAGTACAAATGTTCCTATACACTATCCCACCCACTTGGTTATGCCACTCAGTGTATGCTGTCCCAGCCTGCATCTTAAACTCTACTAGATCTAGGGTCTTGTCTGAAACCGTGGATGTCTGGACTGCGGTTTTAGTTTTGGTTTTGGTTTTGGTTTCGAGAACCGTTACAGCCCTATAGCCGACGGACCAGGAGCAGGGGCTGGCGTCAACATGAATGAGATTTGGGGGCCCAGAAGAGGAGTGGGCACCTTCACTTGGACCTGCTCTTAGTTATGCTGCTATAGGTCTAGAAGGTCGGGGGACACATGACACACGGAGCTTCTCTTTCCAGCTTCTCATTCCTCTTCTCAATCGTTATCATATCAAAGTAATTCATGTCTCATCAATACATGTTACTGACTTGACTTCTTCCCCGGAGTCCCTTTGCCTTATCGTCCGCAGATCCAGGGCCGCAGCTGTGGCCACATCATGGATTAGGATCTGTGGATCGCGTATCAGAGATCGTAATGGTGGATCCAGTATGGCGGATTCTGTATCGTGCTGGCTGATCGTGACAATAAAGGCGGATCCTTTATCGTTTTGGCATCGGAAAATGGTGGTGGACCACGACCAAGGTGGCAGCTGATGATGGATCCTAATGGCGACAGTGAACAATGACTGTGGACTATAGTGGCATCCGATCTTGATGGTGGATCATGATCTTGCTGGCTGCTGACCATAGACTATGATTGCAGAAAGACTGCTTGATACATAGTATTTCTCAGATACTTGACCCTTATTGACATTAATCCACCAATTCACTGACCTTCAGTTATGCTTCAGAAAGGTATATATCAATACTGCTAAAACCTTGATGATGTTTCCCTTCACACTTGACATCTATTGCACTTCTGTCCGTCCTGGGAGAGGGATCCCTCACATGTGGCTCTCTCTGAGGTTTCTACGTTCTTTTTACCCTGTTAAAAGGGTTTTTTAGTAGTTTTTCCTCACTCTTGTTGAGGGTTAAGGGCAGAAGATGTCACACCATGTTAAAGCCCTATGAGACAAACTGTGATTTGTGAATATGGGCTATACAAATACAATTTGATTGATTGATTGAGTTTCTCTGGCTGTGTTGGTCCCCAAGTTGGGCTCCACTGTGGCAAGCAACGTTGCCACCGGGGTCTTCCAAACCCAGCCAGAAACGTACAACTTAGGTTTCACCATCTTTATTCTATTCAAAACAACTAAACGGAAATTGTCCAGCAGTTTCTGCTGGTCGTGGCAGCTCAGCTCTGTCCAGTCTCTTCTTTCTCATTGGTTTCCTTTTGTGGCAGCTCTCTGCCTTTTAATCCAGGGAGAGTATTTGGCCATTTAGACTCAGCTGTGCCAATTAACTCTCCCCGGTTCAGCTGGAGGTGCTCTGACAAGCTGCCTCCACAAAATCAAAACACACAATGATCAAACATTCTGTCACACTTTATTCAATACAGCATATCACAAACATTTAATTTTGTCAATTTTATTTGTTGGGATCTCTGAACAGATTTCCTTAGGTTGAGGATGAGCTACTGGGCAAATAAGATAATCCTAAATAATTTTCAAGGGGAACACAGAATTTCCAAGGACATTTTAGTATGTGAATCCTGCATCAAGAACTTCCACATATCTTATTTGCTGTAAAAAACAAACTTAAAGGGCCCAAAGTGTCAATCTCTTGTTCATCAAGGCCCTCACTTTTGAATTCCAGCAACAGATATCCCAAAAGCTGTGCAGCCTCTTCCAGTTGCTCTTCCCCCATCTTCAGTGCATCAGGCAGATCTACCTTGTTGGAAAACACATGTTGGTTTAAATGGGCCCATTCTGCTGCCTTACTGCAGTCATGCACTATCCTGGGCTCCGCTCTGTCATTAAGAAAAGAGAGAGAGAAAAAGGCTTGTCTTTCTATCGTAGAATTATAAATATAAAAATTATAAAAAATACAAGCAATGACACCATCGGGGGCAGTTGTTGATCTAATTCTCACTGACATACAGTTAACCAGCTCTTAAATATAATTGTTTTTACCTCTTACAAATATTGTGGTCATAGAACATTAAATTCAATTCAATTACAATAAGTCAAATAATAACTACCTGGTGTAAATGTAGCTAGACTCTAAAGACCCATGCCTCAGCAAGACTTTGATATATTTATTGATGCCTTTGTTTTAGAATCAAAGAATTGATTTCAGAGTATAACTAGTGACTTACACAGCACTGAATGGTTTGGGGTCAAAATACATGTCTGATATGTTGCTCTGTACATTTGTGCCTTTAAGTAAATAGTGGCAGTTGATCTAAGAACCAGCTTGTTTCTCACAATCCTCCTGGATAAAGAGGCAAATGAGCTGATCCCTGCAAACCCTAATGATGTGGATTCAAAAATCTGTCTGACCTGTTCGGAATTGGGTTGTGATCTTCTCTGTCCTAGTTGAACTACAAAAGCTATGTCTGCCTCCATACTGAAACTCTCCTGGCTTCCCCTTTTCCCTTTAACACACACACACACACACACACACACATCCCTCTCCACTGATTGGACTATGAACAACTGAACTGAAGTGAATTCTACAAACAAACCATTTTTCCTGAACACACTCAAACATCATCAGAACTCAGAGACTACTGATAGAACACTAATTATCTGAGTCCTTATTTTATTTGTTTGATTAATGGATATTTCAATTGCTGTTTTTAAAATGTTGTATTGATTATTTGATATTTTGGTGAATGTGAGTCTGATGTTTGTTTATTAATCATACTTCTTTGATTTGATTGTTATTCAGATTTGAATATTAATTGAATATTTATTAATTAACTGAACTGATTGTTTTTCCTTTGAAGCCTTTTTGTAGCTAGGATAACAAGCTATCTGGGTTAGCTCTTAGTTAATTAACAGGTTAAGATGCCCTGTCAGGTGCCCAGCTTCCTTTTTTTTTGACAGTTTAGAAAACCCACACCACAGTACACTTATTAATAGCAGTAGCAATTTTGACGTCGAAAACACGCAAGGCCCATGCATTTAAACTCTTTCCAGATTATACAAATCAGTCACTTACTACTGTCACAAGAGTGTTGACTGCGCAGTAAATCAGTCCTTTGTCATTTCCTGTCCTGTAGAGATGGGTCCAGCTGCAGCCACAGCACAAACATGAAGGAAGCTGAAGGAAGCTGAACTTCCAAATGTGATTTGTGAGCTGGGTTGAGTCACAGAAGAGACTGCGACCAAAATGTGATGAAGACGATGCTCCTCCGGCTTCTTCTTCTTTTCCCCCTCTATATGGCAAGTGAAGAAATTGACAAGGTGGTGCAGGAATCTCAGGTGAGAATGCTAAATATGTATAATAACATTGTTTGACGCACTAGCCATCAGCTGGTTTCTCGCAGTTCCATAACCGTTCATTTTGTGCATTTTAAAATCAATGCTTTCCAAACAGGTAGCCTAATGCTAATTAGGCTAACACTGTAGCACCTATGACTACAAGGAGAGGACATTTTATTTATAAACCACATTTCATACACAGAGGTAGATTGAAGGGTCTCTGCAGGAATATTAAAACAACATTTAGAGAAAACAATTTAAATCTAAAAGCACAGTTTAAAAGCAATTCTCAAGCACAATTAAAGATAATACAAATAAAAGAGTAGAAGAGGTTAAAAGATTAAAAGAAGGTAAAATAACTAAAAACTAACCAGAATGCATTGTGTTGTATAAAAAACATTTTTTTTAAAAAGCTGGAGAGAGTAGTAGTAGAGTAGGAAAGCATTTTCCATTCTATAAACTTACAACCTGCAATGCATGTGAATTTCTTGATTGTCTTATTAATCACCTCATTATACCATTTTTCTTTACAGTGAGAAACACCTGACTGCCTATTACTTGGACAAGCTTTTGAGTGGGGAATCGCAGCAAAAGCTGGAGGACCAAGGTCATACTAAGACTGAAAAGCTTATAAAAAAGACTTTGACCTCAGTATTATAGAATTTACAGTAAATACGTGGCAAAGAAAGATGCCAATAAAGTATAGCAAAAATGATGTTAATCTACATTGCAGGAAACCTTTTCACAGGTTCTTGTTGTATATAAATTAATCCATTAATCCAACAATCATTCATATTGCTACATTCACGTCACCTGTTAAATAAAACCAGAGTCAAAGCTGTGATTAAATAAAATGTTTATTAAACTCAACAGTTTTAAAATACATATGTAAGCTTTAAGAACTTGAGATGACTTTTCTTTTTCTAAAAAACTTCTAAGATCCTGTCTCAGATACAAATGTCAGAAGAAACTCACATTACAAGAAAGATTATGTTAACTTAAATATTTC
Source organism: Verasper variegatus (assembly GCA_026259375.1). Classification (NCBI taxonomy): domain Eukaryota; kingdom Metazoa; phylum Chordata; class Actinopteri; order Pleuronectiformes; family Pleuronectidae; genus Verasper; species Verasper variegatus. Next base: position 21,529,958 of record CM048053.1, on the reverse strand, counting down.
AGGATAATCTTTAAACCTGTCAGCCACAAGTTGCAACATAGTCAGGTATTATTAAAACTGACCGTATACTAGGCCTTAAGACCCAATCGCAAATTAGGACGTGAGGTAGAAATCTGTTAACAGTGGATGTCTGCAGGTAGACGCCTGTCGATCAGTCGCAGTCCATCTCGACGACGCACCTAAAGCCAAGACACGCACTGGCCCTTTAACGAATGGAGCGCTCCATTCATATTCATAGGGGAGAACTGGCTGGCTGACATTCAGACGGACGAATACTTCTTTAAAATACAACGAGTAACGGAGATATACTGAAGGAGACCATAGACAGAGTCTGCGTGTGACTGTGTAAATGGACAGAGCTGCTATCAAATGTAGTCAGGGTACATTCAGCCGCACTCTGCACACCCGCTCTGCTGCCTGTGCTGGTGAGGAGACTGAGCTGCTGGGAGCTGCAACAAGGCAGCGAGCGTTAGGACAACACTGACCAGGAAAGAGATTTATGGTTCCAAAATAAAAGCCAAAGAGGGAGCAAACTACCCTTGCGAAGCCTCTATGTTTTTTATTAAAACATTGTCTCGATCGATGACTCTTCTATTTTACACATTAAGATTCCTTTTTAAACCTTAACATTCATTTTGAGACATCACTATTGAATTGAAAAAGAGTACACAGTACAATATTTTTACAGTTTCTTATATTTAAACTATAAACAACAAGCCCAAACCGCCCCCCTCACCATGTGCGACTCCCCAGTTAAAACAGTGGAGTCTTTCAGATTCCTGGGGACCATAATTGCACAGGACCTGAGGTGGGCGGAGAACATCACCTCCACCATCAAGAAGGCCCAGCAGAGGATGTTCTTCCTGCAGCAACTGAAGAAATTCAACATGCCGCAGAAAGTGATGGTCGAGTTCTACACAGCCATCATTGAGTCCATCCTCACCTCATCAATCACCGTCTGGTTCGCTGCCTCCACTGCCAAGGACAAGGGCAGACTGCAGCGGATCATTCGGTCAGCTGAGAAGGTCATCGGCTGCGACCTGCCGGCTCTCCTAGACCTGTTCCACTCCAGGACCAGTAAGAGAGCAGGCAAGATCATTGCTGATCCTTCCCATCCCGGTCACCACCTCTTTCAGAGACTTCCATCCGGAAAAAAAAGGTTCCGGGCTATCAAGACCAAAACCTCGCGCCACCTGAACAGTTTTTTCCCCCATGGCAGTGGGGCTCACAAACAAGCCCCCTGCATCACACTGACTCTGCCCCCCCGCACATAATTTATATATTATTGGCACTATCCCCGAAACCAATCACTGCACCTTAGCACCGCACGTGCCCATAACTTATTGTTCTTACTGTATATATTGTTGTTTTATGTCCGATTGTTGTTTTTATGTCCAAATGCACCAACCACACCAAGGCAATTTCCTGTATGTGTAAATATACTTGGCAATTAAAAATAATTCTGATTCTGATTCTAGGAACACTGTTTCAGGTGGTTGGGCATATTTAATTAAAACAAGCCTATATTCCCTTTTTGTTTTACAAACGAACAATATCAGGCGTTCTTTTTATAATATGCTACAACTTAACTAACTTTGACGTAACAATTTTTTACAAACGCCTCTTAACATAAGCTCCGTTTACAGTAAATCGTGGCAAACATTTGACCGTTACTGTGAAAGTAGTGACCGGAAATGCAGCCTTGTTGCCATGCGGCGTGACAGTGGTGCCGCTGGCTGGGAACAGGATGCTGACAGGCCGAGCAGACGCACCGATCCAACGGAGAAAAACCGCAGCAGCATCCTTTGTTTTCAGGAGCAGCATATTCAGGTAAGGTCGCCGAACTGGCTCAGCTGTGATGCCAAATTGGCCGCCTGTTGAACTTTGAACGACTGGCACTGGAATGACGCTGTTAACGTTATGTCGGACCTGTGTTTTTTCTCCATTTTTCTGTCATGTTGAAAATATGGCTATTGTTCGGATTAGTGTGAGACGGGCAGCAACCTTTGATTCACCGCTACGTTTGTCTGTTGAGCTGATTAGTGATGCTGGCAGGGGCTGCGTGCTCCTCGGTTATGTAAGCAGCCCTTTCGGTGAGGCGGCACAGCGCTGGCTCCGGCTCAGGAACACCATATTCCTGGCTGTGGGACACCCATGGCTGTGCTGCTTGTGCGGTGGGGGTTTGGCATTGCATTGCACCACCACCAGCGCGCATGCACGCATTGCTCATGATCCTGGGTACGTTGTGCTATCATTCCTGAGGTAACAGCTCGTTTAGAATTTGTTTGACTATTTGTCTCTATTTGTGTTATCATGTCTTGGTGTCATTACTAAATAATATATCGCACGTTGTCAAGTACCCTTCTGGAAAGTAAGACGTTGTTTTTGAGTGCATTATTTTTTTTAATACATTAAGTACATTGATATGGAATGATTAAAAACGAGAGTTAAAATTAAGTTAAAATAAGTTACACTCATTATGGCGAAAAAAAAGCAATCTTATTACAGTGCCCAAATGCAATCAATACGCACTTGGTTAAATGACAGTTCTGAAGCTAGGTGGAGGCTGATAGAGAAGAACATGTGTCTCAGTGAAAACATTACCCTTTTGTAAAGACAGTCATCGAATGACACAAATAACTGACAACACAATAATACACTGGGGGTTTGGAATAGAATTAAGAGATACTGTGGAATGATTGATGACATGAGAGAGATAAAGGAAGACCCTGAATTTGGACCAAATAAACAAGATACAGCTTTTAATACTTGGGCAAGAAAGGGACTGACCTTATAAGGCAAAAAATGCAACCTATCACATTCACACTTCTTCTTCTGCTACCTACAAATGAGAAGTTAGATTCACAATAGCAAAATAGGAATGAAGACCAACGATGATGTACACCTACTTGTCCAATTTTTAATAAAGATCTGCAACACTGTTTAAGTATCACATGATCTCATCAGTTTATGCTATCTTAGAAAGCAGTCATGTACAAAAGGGCAAAACTAAAATGGGAAGAAGAACGTAATCTATTCATATCTGAGGAAAGTTGGAAGGAAATGAATTGTAATGTTCATACAACTACAGTATCTCCTTACTGTAGAGAATATGCATTGGACATATCGACACGCTACTTTGTTACCTCATCACAGCAACTGAAATATAATTTTAAAAAATCATCAAATTGCTGGAGGGAGTGTGGCGAATCCTATGCTAATTTTAGTCATGTTTTTTGGTCTCGCCCATCAGTACAATTATTCTGAAATAAAATCAGGGAGGAAATCAATATTATTCTAAAAGGGGTTATCCAACTTAACACAAATGTTGTGGTGCTTGGCAAAATGGAAGACAAATACAAAACAAACATGATAAATACGTGTTAAGGATACTGCACATATAAGCACAGATAACAAGAAATTGGCTCCAGAAAGTGTCCTCAAACAGAGAAATGGTGAGACACGGTTTAGCAAATATATCAAATGGAATATCTAACTCACAAAATGAGGGGCAACTTAAACCTATTTGAAAAGAGATGGTCTAAATGGTGAGTCAATAAAAATCTGTGGAATGTGATGCTCCATGACAGTCACTTAGGGGAGCACTACCTTACTTAAAGTAAAGCATTCTACAGTCTTTTTTTTCTCCTTTGTTTTCTGTCTCACATAATTCTGTTTTTAATTTAAAAAAAATCAGTATATGTTGTTTTTCAGTTTGTTTTGTACACATGTAAATATGTATGTCAATATGATTGTTATGATGTATCACTGGGTGATACATTTATGTCTAATGTAAAAAGATTTCTTCCATCCTAGGTTTAGTGACATGGAGATGCATGTGATGACAAAAAATAAACTATTTTAATATAAACAAAAAAAATGTATGAAAACAAAAAATTCACTACAAATGGTGTAGCCTGTAAATACTTTTCTGGCCTTTTGGCACATGGGATATCAGCTGTGTAAAGTCAAGCAGCCAAGACTGGTGCTTACAGTTTATTCTGTGTTAAGCAGGTGGAAACATCACACTGTGATATAGGTTCATAGGTCACCTCAGCAAGAACTGAAATAAATAAACATATTGTACAAATATATAGAATGTCTTTCTACCTCATCTGTAATATTCAAGGTGATAATCTCTCACAGTGCTGTTGATAACAGTCCAGGTCAAGTCTCTCGACTTCTCTCAGTGTCAAAATATATTAATATATAATAAATATGACTACTGTCAGGGTTTTTCCTACATAGCTTCCTCTCTGTCTCTCCCTCGCTTACACGCATACAGCCAGACACATGCACACACACAAACAGTGTCATCAGACAGGTGTAAACTCAGACTGGATAAAAACAACAGAATTAAAAAAACTTAGGCAATGTATGGAGAGCCGGAGGAGATGGCAGGGCGCTCAGTTTTGCTCGATTTGTTTGGCAGTGCGCAGCGCGAATGACAGAGACACAGAGAGGAGTAGTAAATTACCGACAGAGCCGATAAAACTGTAAAACGAAACTTGTTTTATGGTCCATCATGTATGAAAAGACTCCAAATGAACACTATTAGCCGATTTAGTGGAGCTGTGCATGGTTCCTTTGGTGTCTGCCCCAGGCTTGGTGGCGCTGTAGCCAGGCTGTGTGCACTCTGGACTGTGCAGTGGAGCTGTCAGGGGTCTTTGGGTCCGTCCCCCTGTGCTGTGTGTTCTGCCTGGGGGAGTGGAGCTGTGCAGGGCTCCCTGGTGTGTCCCCAGGGTCAATGTGCTATAAACAAAAACAATTTAAACACCTTCCTCTGCCTGCTGCACCACCTCGCCAACTCATCACACAATCTCCCACTGCATTGTTCATGTATGAAAGGCAACCTATGGATAAAGTCTGGACCTAATTTTCCGGAGATCCTCCGGAGGTCATGTCTGAAAATGGCTTTATTTCTCTTGACTTCAGATTTTAGATCAAACCAGTCATTTCATCAACTGTGTAACTTTTACTGAATGTCTAATGCGTCCCTTGTATCATTTTATTTTCAATTTCTATGTGCACACGGACCTGTTAAATAGGCATTTACCTACCTATAACTAGCACATACTTTTAATTTGAGAATACAATCACATTCATGAACCCTAAAAACACAGGTACGAACAATTCAGCAGTTTAAGAACACATCATGAATCTGAATTTTCTTCTAAACTTTCTCAACAACAAATTTCAGAAAAAACATTTTATTTGATGAATGAAGCCCATTCGTAGAAATAATTTGTATGCCTCCACGCTACTTGGACTCATTGGAACTGATTAGAATTTGGTGATCAAATGTCAAAGGTAAAGGTCACTGTATCCTCAAAGCACATTTTTTGCCTTGTGAAGGCGATATATCAAGGAATCCTTTCACATTTGGCACAAACATTCACTTAGGCTCAAGGATTAACTCACCTGATCTTGGTAGGCAAAGGTCAAAGGTAAATCTCACGATGACCTCACAAAGTATGTCTCTTAAGATTGGCCATTGGCAATGTTTTAAAATTTTGTACAAACATAACATTGACTCAAAGATGAACTGATTACATTTTGGTGATCAAAGGTCAAGGTCACTGTGACCTCACAACACATATTTTTTGCTTTGTGAATTTAATATCTCCAAAACAACTTTAGGGAATTCTTTCACATTTGGTACAAACATAAACTTGAGCTTGGATTTCATCGTGGTAGCCCAAGTTAAAAGGTCAAGGTCACGGTGACCTCACAAGTATGTATATGTTTGAGGGAATGTCTTCAAATTTGGTGCAAACTTTCACTTGAACTCAAAGATGAACTGATTATATTTTGGTGCCTGGAGGTCAAAGGTCAATGTCACAATGACTTCATGTTACTGTGTTTCAGTTGTCAAAAGTAAGGTTACAGTGACCTTTTATATGAAAAAAAAAAATGTAGAAATATGTTCACAAAAACTGCCCTGGTTGTCTGGTACAACCACAGTGTGGTAATTCAAGTTTAAATTAATAACCATCAGGCATCAGTTATTTTTTTCCACATACTGATACGTTACACCGCCTGTGTGTATGAGTGTGCATATGTACTGTGGCATTCAAGTGTATTCGTGTTATATTGCTATCCCTGCTATGGTTGCTTGGTGCATGATGTCACAATCTGAAATGAACCCCATTGGCTTTATCTTTCTCTCTTTTTTTTTTTCTTTCCTGATTTCAGATTGTGTGGCGAGCTGAAAAGAGAGTTGACGGGGCTGAGAAGAGGCAGTGAGGCTTTCATTTCCTGCCATCCTCTGCCTTTCCTAGGGCCCTGTGGAAGCACTCATCCACACCACTGTCCTCACTTCTCAGTACTCTCTTACCTCCTTTCCATTGTGTCACTGCTCTCCCTCTCTCTTTTCATCCATCTTTCTGTCCATCTTGCTTGATGAATAGTTCCAAACCTAAGAACCACAGACTAATAGAGACCTCTTATCAAAGACCAGTTAAAAGCTGCTAACAGAAAGAGACTGTCCTTCACATGCAATGCAGTAGAATATTTGACTGGAGTACCAGTAAGTCTGGCTCAGGCAATGAGGAGGTTCAGGAACTTCATCTCATTCTAAGCTTTCTCTTCTCCACCTTGAGTCTTCATGTTTTGGGGGTCCTGCGGCTTCCCTGCCCTCCGTCAAACCCCCCACACCTCCAGCCACCACGGCCGGCCACCCCAGTCGCCTCGTTGCCATGCCGACAGAGACACTGCCACAAGACCTGCCAGATAGCAAGGCTGCTGGCCCCGCGACGGCCTTCAATTCTGCTGTACCCCTCCGCATACTCAACAAGGGCCCTGACTACTTCAGAAAACAGGTACTGTTACATTACTCTGGAATCTGGTGTGTGTGTGTGTACAGAGAGTAAGGAGCTGGCTAATGCATTTTGTGTCCTAACTAAGACCAAAGTACAAGAATGGGGGGGGTGTAATAATTACAAACATAAAAGATTGAAAATGAGATATAACAAAATATCTTATGAATTGTATTACATTGGGCAATGCAAAATACACTGCTCAGAAAAATTAAGGAAACACTTAATCGTTATAGTATAACACCAAGTCAGTTAAACGTCAGTTATATCAATCTGTCCATTCAGGAAGCACAAGTGATTGTGAATCTATTTCACCTGCTTTGGTGCAAATGAAAGTGTCAGCAGGTGATATGGAGAGGCAAAAGCAAGACAACCCCAAAGAAGGAAATGGTTTTACATGTGGTGGCTAAAGACGATTGCTCTCTCCTTATCCTTCCTGACTGATTCTTCACTGGTTTTGTGTTCTGCTAGTGTCCGTGTCACTACTGATAGCATAAGGTGGTACCTGCAGCCCAATCAGGTTGCACAGGTAGTCCAGCTCCTCCATGATGGCACATTACCATATGTGTGGTCAGATGAAGGTTTGCTGTATCTCCCAGCACAGTCTCAAGAGCATGGAGGAGATACCAGGAGGCCGGCTGTAACACAAGGAGAGCTGGACAGGGCCATAGACAGGCATCAACCCAGCAGCAGGACCAGTATCTGCTCCTTTGTGGTAGGAGGAACAGGAGGAGGACTGCCAGAGCCTGACAAAATGACCTCCAGCAGTTTACAGGTGTGCATGTTTGTGACCAAACTGTCAGAACCAGACTTCATGAGGGTGGCACGAGGCCTGACATCCTCTAGTGGGACCTGTGCTCACAGCACCCAGCAGCTCGATTAGCATTTGCCAGAGAACAGCAGAATTGGCAGGTCCGTCTTAACAGATGACAGCAGGTTCACACTGAGAACATGTGACAAGCGTGAAAGTATCTGGAGACACCGTGGTGAACGTTATGCTGCCTGTAACATCATATAGCATGACCGGTTTGTCAGTGGGTCAGTGATGGTCTGGAGAGGCATATCCTTGGAGGGTCGCACAGACCTCCATGTTATGGCCAATAGTATCCTGACTGCTGTTAGGTACCAGGATGAAATCCTCAGATCGACTGTCAGACCTTATGCTGGTGCAGTGTGCCCTGGGTTCCTCTTGGTGAAGGACAATGCCCAGCCTCATTTGGCCAGCATGTGTAGGCATTTCCTGGATGACGAAGGTAATGATGCCATTGACTGGCCCTCACGTTCCCCTGACCTAAATCCAATTGAGCAATTGGGACGTTATGTGTAAGTGTATCCGCCGCCACCAAGTCACCAAGTCACCAAGACTCACGGATGCCCTGATCCAGGTCTGGCAGGAGATCCCCCAGGTGTACACCATCAGGACACTCCTCAGTCGTTGTCTTCAGGCCATACACACTTCTGAGTCACATTATGAGTGGCCGTGATGAAATCCACACAAGTTTGATCAGCCTGTGATCACAGTTTTTTGCTTTGATTATTGGTGTGGTTTTAAAAACAGCCCTCAATGGGTTGATGATTTGGGTTGCCACTGACTGTTGTTTCGTCATTTTGTCGTCAACAAATTATACAATGTACATCAGTAAAGATTTTCAACTTAAATTGTTTGTTCATCAAGATCTGATGTGTGATTTAAGTGTTCTCTTAAATTTTTTGAGCAGTCCTAATAAGACAAAGTGCTAAGCAGAGGATTTATTGAAGTCAGAGTTAATCACTTTTGTGATTTCATTTCCACTTCTCTTGTACTGACTATAACCAACAAATTATGGTATCCTGTCTTTAGCTGTGTCCTCTACTGCCAATCAACTAACATATACAATTTGGAGTTTAATGTGGAGCAGTTATATTATAACTGATACCTGATAATTTAACCTCTGATCAGTAGCATTACTTACACTGATCCAACAGATTGGACCGGTATTTGCTGATGAGAGCCATCAAGAAATAAATGAGAGTAGCTTCAGTAGTAAAGCAGTGTTCTGGTTCTGTTAGCATGATGGCTCATTGGTTAGTGCTGTTTTATGGCTCTGCCCTGATGCATGTTGGCTTTGCTTAGTATATGTATGAATGAATTGATAGAATATGTGTGTTTAAAAGATGGATGAGTGTTGTAATCATTAACATATATTATGCTAAATCTGTGTCTAAGGTGGAACCTAACCCAAAGCGCCTAAGTGCTGTTGAGAGACTAGAAGCTGACAAAGCCAAGTACGTCAAGAGCCAGGAAGTTATCAATGCCAAGCAAGAGCCTATCAAACCACCCGTGCTGTCAAAGCCTTCTGTCTGTCACCCACTGCTGTCCAAGAGAGGCTCTGGGATTGGTGGAGGAGGAAATGGAGGCGGGATACCTTTCAAAGCATCGAATAACAATGCGAAGTCAGACACATGTGCAACAAGCAGTGGCGGCAGCAAACGGGAGAATTTAAACCTGGAGATACTCAAAAATCTCCTAAATTCATCGTCCTCTTCAGGCGCTGGACCTGAAAGACCAGGAGGTGGAGCTAAGAGTGCTGTACTGATGAGGTCATCGGGGGAAATGGCCAAGAGTTGGATGCCATCAGGGTAAACACTGCAATTCCTATGTATTGTGTAAAATACTAGATTCAGATCATTGTAACAGTTTTGTAGGGAAAATGTTTGGGACAAAATTAGCTTATCTGTTACGCTCTCACTGCCACTGCCACATCTGCTGAAGCCTCACTAAGCTAAGACAGCTAGCAGTAGATACATGTGAAGCCCAGTCGCTGCTTTCATGTGTCAGTAAAACAGACAGTTCTAATTTTATTTGAGAGCCATTTCTGGGTTGATGCAGACAATGGGCCTCATTCACCAACCGTTCTTAAGAAGAAATGTCTTCTTAAGACCCACTCAAAGTTTTACGAAGATTCTGACATTCAGCAATGTTTTCTTATCTCAGATTTGTTCTTAGGTAAGTACGGAATCCACGCAGACTCAAGAGCACACTTGACAACTGAAATGCTTGTGTAAAATAATAATAAGTTATTGTGTTTTTTACTTTTTATCATACAGTTGTATAATAAGATTTATATTACATAACATTTTATCCTTTTGAAGAGGAGAACACACATACGGTCTGCAAAATATATATATATTTTAACACATTAACATGTTAAAGAGGAAAATATCTTTAGGTTTTACACACTAGTGTTTACATATAAAATGTATCACATAGTTTTACTGCTACAGCTTTTAGTTTAAATGTTCTGTCCACACACTTTAGCCTGTTAATTCTGTAGAGTTTATTTCTGTTGTGAAACGAGAGATGGCTCAGGAGATGTAACTGCACCACACGGTGCGCACCCCACCCAGGTCTGTGGACGCACCCAGGCCGGTGGGTTCAGACCTAAACCTGAATATTATTCAAAACATTTTGTCTGAACCTGGCCCAGCATGTCCGGTCTCACTAGGTCCCATCAGGCTCAGGTCGAGTAACCACAGACGCTCAGTTGAGGGTTCAGTGCTGTGTTTCCAATGATCTGCTGCACCTTTCTTTTCTTTTTCCTTCCCCCTCTCTCCTCTGTGTTTGGCAATATTTATTTTTTACGTCAAATTTTTTTTGTTCAATTATGCAACTTTCTCCTGGTATAGCTTTCACTGAACGTGTAAGTGTATCCCATGTATCGTTTTTTTGTGGTATTTTATATTCACTGCTGACACTGCAAAATGGAACAACTGATTTTCGTTCAATCATTCCTCAAATGTTCTTTTCAATTTCTGTGATTTCTGTGTGCACACAGCACTGCAGTCTCATGCCCTTTTATGGGCATTGGTGGGGCATTTACTTATGCTAATTAGCAGCTAACCAGCTTACAAACACATGGCATTCATCAAAATAAGAACAGAAATGCGAATAAATCTGCATATTAAGAACACGTCATAGTTTTCTTAGAACACTTATTAAGAATATATTTAAGAAAATTCTTAAGAATATATTGATGAATGAGGCCCGATGAAACAATATTTATCTTGGCTCTAAGAAATCCGGTCAATCATTGATGTATTGTTGTGTGGGGAAGTCTGGATGGATTCTGGAGCAGTGATCTAAAAGAGATGTGGGGATTCAATAAAATTTTATTTGCTGTTAACCAAATCACAACATACATTATCTCAAGGAACTTTACATAGTAAGATAGTAAGATATGGTAACGGTGGCAGTATTAGTGGTTCTGAGGTAACCCTGTGCATTTTTTTTTAATATGTGAAGGGCATGTCCAAGCTAAAAGTCATATGACCTCCTCATTATTACATTCATTTATTTTTCTTTTTTCTATTCCTAGGATTCCATTAACATACCGATCTACAATGACACTTAATGAGCGACCTCCAGACTCAGGTCCCAGTCCAAGCACCTCACACTCTCTCCGCTCCTTCTCCCATTCCCTGAAGGTCCCCCCGATCAACAGCGGGGGACGTCATAGTCCACAACAAGGAGGAAACCTCAACCTCAGCAGACGAGTCCTGGATGAAAGAGGAGGCAAGGGAGTCATTGATCGGTCTCGTTCTCCACTACCGCCTCTGCTCACCTCCCACTCCTCCTCTGACCTCTTGCGACTGTGCAATGGCAAGCCACTCCGCACTGCCCGATCCAGCAGCTCCTCAGCTCCTCCCCTCCCTCCAAAACCCAACCCTGCATCCCTTCCTCCTCCCACACTTTCCTTGTCATTGCGTCCCCCTCAACCAAATCCATCTGCCACACCCTGTGACAACACCACCCCTCAATCGCTACCTTGTGATTTTGGAGACCCTTCCAATACTTCAATCAATCCCCACCTGGAGGTAGAGCTTGGCTCATCTGTAGCTTGTCGCTCCTCACTACACAGATCTAAATCAGACCTGTCAGACCGGTATGCCCGGGCTGGAGCTGACGTGGAACGCTTTTTTAACTACTGTGGCCTCGACCCAGAGGAGCTGGAGGCAGTTGGTCCGGAGAATTTTGCACGAGCCAACTCAGACATTGTCAGCCTGAACTTCCGATCAGCTTCTATGATCTCCTCCGAATGCGACCGCTCACGGCAATCCTCCAATGATGGGTTGTCAGATGGGGAAGAGGGTGAGGACGAGGAGGAGGAGGCTGGGGAGCGTGTTCCATATGGAATCTCAGCTGTGGAACGAAATGCAAGAGTCATTAAGTGGCTTTACAGTATCAAACAGGCAAGAGAGACACAAAAAGTGTCACATGTTTAGGACAAGCACTACAGAAAAACTGCCCTGTGTTTTAGAATGGATAGATGGATTATTGAATGGATCAAATAGAAAGTCTGGCAGGTCTATCCAAACTAGGTGAGGAAATTAATGAATAGATTAAGAAACAGACTCTTATCATCCAAGGTCTAGATTAACACCAAGGAAATGTAGGGAAATATGAATGGATGGATAGGAACATAATCATACATCTGGAGAAACAAATAAACAAAGGACATATAAGTCAGTAAACAGTTTCCCTATGGACACAGTTTAAACTGACAGACACATAAGTCCCCAAGGACCCATACAACCACATCTTCACTATAACTGATTACAGGCCTTTCTCACAGAGTACATTTTGGCTTGTCAGACAGGGGTAGAGGGTTGTAGAGCGGCCATTCTCTAACAGAGCGTTGGCACTTTGATCCCAGCCTTCTCCATTCTGCATGCCAAAGTGTCCTTGGGCAAGATACTGAACCCCAAAATTGCCCATTTTCATAAAGGCAATAGATGCCCTGTTTGAATGTGTGTGAATGGGTAAATGACAAAAACTGTACTGTAAAGCGCTTTGAGTGGTCATCAAAAATAGAAAAGCGCAATATAAATACAGACTATTTAATTTTAGGTGCAGGCTGGTTTCTAAATTTGTTTCAAAATACAATCATTGCCCATATCTCTGATGCATTCTGTGAGTTGATAGCCCTGATTCTTTGCACATTCACGGCTGTTTCCCCAGTTGGAGAAATTGGGTGACCATTCAATGCATTTGAAGTGGGATTGTAAATAGAGACATCATCTAAATATAGTGGCTTCAGGAAGAATTCAGACCCCTCACTTTTTGGGAATTTTTTCTAGTGTTTTGTTGATTCAGTTTTAAATGGATGAAATTTAAATTTTTCCTGTCAGTGTACTAATCCAGCTAATGATTCATAATGACCAAGTGAAAACATGTTTTTAAAATTGTTTGTTAACTTGTTCAAAGCTGTCTTCAGACAAATTTGTGTCCCTGACTATCTCCGCAATTAGCCTTTCACACATGATCAACGCAGCGGGAGTTCTCTCCTCAGACCCGTTAACAGCAGCAACAAATCCTCTGCGGGATTCAGGTGAGGGGTGGTGCCGGAGGCAGAGGCAGTAAGTAACACATTCATTCTGCTGTGGAGTTCAGGTGATTTTGTATACAGCACATGGACACCACAAACTCGCTTGACATCTTCATAGTCTTCTACTTGTATGGCTCCACTTTTTAATCATGAGATATTTGGTTTCCTTTTGTTTTTTTTGCGTCTGTTGTGTGTTAGAAGCATCATCAGTACATCATACTAGAGTAATAGAGCTAAATTATAGTGTGATTTGTCCCCTTCTGAATTACAAGGCAGTTATCCAGTTGTTGGACTGAGCAACAGGTATTAGTTCCACTTGTGTTTTTCTTGCAATGAAAAGTCAAAAAGTCCACTTTGGAAAATGCCAGGCATAGTGTTAAAATCTCTAATTAAACAAACTTGGAAAAGGTCCTGTACTCTTAGAAAAACAGATATGGAACTCTATCTGTCAAAAACTAGAAAGCACTTTGGAAAGACAGCTTTGTGAAGCTACTAGATACTTGTTATCGGTGACTGTTAAATTAAGAATTGATCAAGTCACTACTTAATCAGTGAGTCCCAATGACTCACTACATTGGTAATTAATCAAGTTGTTAACTATGACATTGCATGGTTCTGAGAAACATGAAACATGAGTGGTGGCAATCTAGTTTTAACTTGTGGTAATATAGATATCAAAATTACTCATTTAAGGCTTTAAAGTGTGTGAAGATTGAGTGACAAAGAAAAAAAGAGGACATTGGCAGTGAGAGGTTAAGACAGACACATGATGTACAATCTAATATCTCAAACATACTTATCCATACAGCATTAAGGTATTTGTGCTAACAGGCCAATTTTATTAACAATGTTCTTATCATCCTGTTAATTTTAAGCAATACAACATTGCACTGGAGGGTTTTTGTGTCCTATGATGAGATATGGTTATTCAGTGGCTGTACTACACTGACAATATATTTAGAATTCATTCACAATTTGGTCAAATGGTTAAATGCACCAAATATTGTTTACAATGTAATGGATCACTTAAGGCTCTAGCTGAGTGATTCACTTAACTTGTTTGGTCCACTTAGCTTCTGGTCAGTCTGACTAGATATGTGCTGAAAATAGCATGACATTTTAAGATAAACTGCTCTTAAATGGGTATGGCTACCAGGTTCTCAAAACTCAGAAGTTTGACCCTGATCATGTTATCTGAACAACGCAGTCCAGTTGCAGTCTCCCTCAGTCAAGGTCAATGCAAAGTGAATACACAAATCAGGTTTCTGTAATCCAGATGTTTTTCTCATTTGTGGGTCCATCTTGCTCTGATAACAATGCAGGAGGAGATCACCCAAACTGTCCAATCAATGGCTCACTGGTCTGTTTATATGGCTTCATGTTTACCTCCTCTAACTCAATTATAATATTTCAGTAATAAGTCATTGGGTGAAAACTAAATCAACCAAACTACAGGTGGGGCCTCAACAGTGAAATCTGAACTCAATAAAGTATATGCCACTGTCAATATCACTTTTCCTTCAGTAAAATATACTTTTACATCACATGGAAAGCTGCAGAATCCCTGAGCACATCCAATGGGTTTCGCAAGCATAACTGCCCACAACAAAGATTGTCAGTCGGGTAAGATGAACAGCACTCAGTGCATTTCTCAATAGTAATGTTGCAGGACACCAAAACTCTCCTTTCAAAACAATGTCCGTAAAACTCTGTCATAATGTACACCGCCATTCTAATACTTGTGAAGCTGTTCATCATTACTATATAGGATGTATTATAAACAGAAAGGGTGATTGTGGTCATGTTATATGTCAGCATTCTCTCCAAAGTTTTTTATAATTGCTCGTCCTATAAATCGCAAACACACAAACTTCACCAGAGATTCTGCTGTATGTCAAAAAAACACTGGGCAGCATTCATCATAAACATCTTGTTGATGTTGATGTTCTCAGCTCTGCTTTCTCTCTGTTGACAATTCAGTCCCCAAAGCCAGCCATAGAATGTGTAGCTTTGAAAGCCCCTGTGTGTTCCTCGATAATAAAGAGAGGTGGGTTGCCAAATTTGCCTCCGCTATTACCTTTGTCATCTGTATCCATGTCTGTAAGTTACTGATATGCCTCAAAGTCTGAAGTTATATCGATATGAATGCAATGCCTCAGTCACCATTTACCATCAGTGTATCTGTCACCCCACCACCTTCCGTCACCTTATCAACAGCAACAGCTCTGGGTTTGCCTTACTTCACCTCACTATAGGTATATGGTTTGGAATTCACATGGTATGTAGAAGATAGCAGGGAAAGATGAGGCACAATTTAGTTAAAGTGACTATGGACTTTTCTGCCAACACTATCAGCTTGGCTGCTGTCAATGAACATCTAAAATAATTTGAAACTAGAAACTTTCATCTCAGTACTGTGATAAAGGCAGAGCAAACCATCCAGTTGTATTATTAAATTATTGAAATTATATTTGTTAAATGAAAGTTGTAATTCACCATTGAAACCAAAAGTGATCAAATATCACCAAAAGTGATATTGCTCATCATTTGATGAAAAGGAAAGGTTAGTAGAAGTATGGCCTTTAAATAAAACAAGAGAACATCTAACATGTTCAAAAAGTGGCCAGCCGGGAGACTCTCCCCCTCTCCTCACTCTGACCTCAGGGCTGTGCCTGCATGTTTGAC
This sequence comes from Verasper variegatus, assembly GCA_026259375.1. Taxonomy (NCBI): domain Eukaryota; kingdom Metazoa; phylum Chordata; class Actinopteri; order Pleuronectiformes; family Pleuronectidae; genus Verasper; species Verasper variegatus. The sequence continues at coordinate 21,514,090 of CM048053.1, read as the reverse complement.
CCCCTGGGCCGGATCCCAGTAAATCCTGCTGCTTCTCAGCATAAGCATTAATAATAACAATATTGTACTGTTCTGGCAGTATAATCATGCTTCACAGTCACTGGTGTTTTTTTAGCTTGGATTGACAGTTCTTTTGTGTTACCTGCTTTGTTTAACTTTTTTCTTGTGTGTGTACATGCTGTAAGAAAATGTATATAAAGCCATGCGTTGGATTTTATTTTTTCTCTGTCTGAAGGTTTATGTAAAGAAAAGATTCTATAAAAATAAAAAAAAATCTGATGTTTGCCCTTAGTACAGATGTTTCAGATCAAACTGCAGGATTGTTTCAGAGAATATGAGACTATGTTTTTCAACATGGAAACTGCTCATTTTTGCTTGACTGAAAACAAAAAACATGTCAATGTTCAGTTTATTTTGCATTATTTCAATGAATGTTTTTGATTGCCATCTTTTGTCACTGATGTGTTTTTCATGTGTTTATTACTTGAAGGAAAATGTGGCATAATAACAGACTAATGGCACACTGGAATTCCTAAGTCTGGAACCATAAATGACCATTCCAAAGTATTTTCTCAATGTTTTCTCAAGGTAACCTATGAGTCATGAGTGCCAATCTGCTTCAGTACACATTAACAGATATTGGTTAATCCAGAAGCCACACTCCCAGTTTACTAGGGACTGTTTCTTAACAACAGTTTTTCTATAGTAAGGATTATTATGTCAGCTTGCCAGACAGCCTCTCAGCCACACTAACTCCAGACTTTAACTTGTCTCTTGAGCTTAAGAATCATATCTCATGGAATCGGGACTTAAAGTATTCTGTATTTGATTGCCTCAAATCTGTCAAGAGTCAGCACAGTCAGCACTGTTGCCATACCATTATACCAGTGGCGGCTTGTTAATACTGGGCTCTGGGATGCTACTCCCTCCAACATCCTGAGGAAAAGGGTTATGTTAAACATAACTTGATAAGATAATAGTCTACTCATACAATGCACCTGGTAGACCGTAAGTGCCACAATAGAAATTGTTTTCAAATTGTATTTGGTTCATTTCTTTTTATATATAGATACTTTCTGGTGTGGGGTGCCGGCCAAATAAGAATGAGTCCTTAAACTTTTGGCAAACAGGACACTGAGGCTGCTCTTTATTTGGTTGTTGTAGGTTTTCCACAGGCTTATCTCTCTGCCCAAAGACACTTTTATTTAAAACAAATTGGTATTGATTTATGTTTTTGTAATCTAATGTGATTGGTTGACCTTCAACGCCAACTCAGGTACATCCACCGTCACTGAGTTACTTCCGCTGCAAGCTGACCGGCAAGGGTATGACGACTTCAAGCAAAACTGAAGCAAATTCGAGAATTTCTTTACAAAAACACCCTTTCACTGGTAAAAAAGAGGATAAAGGAGCTTGGTCCGAATCGGCCAGATTTACAGATTCAGCAGCTGGCAAGTGATACAGATGAACTTACACCCTGGGCTTCTCCCGCTGTTGGTATGATAAACAGAGTTGACTAACCAGATGTGGCTTAAGTAATGTCTTTTACTGCTTCCCCTGTTTGCTATTTTTAAAGTGTCAGCACTGAGGACAACGACGGGGTGAAAGACTTCAACTATAAATGCAAATGGAATGAAAGTTGCTGCAGTTGTTTAGACAACACAACAAGGCTACATTTTTGTGACAGGCTTAGCATTTCTCAGTAGCTTGATGAAGGCTACAGAATTGGTATACTGTGTATAATATATTTTGTTGAGTCTGGCGTCAGTTTGTTTGTCCCCCCCAACACTGCGCTCTCCCCACCAATAAATGTTATCACCAGCCACCACTGCATTATATCTAATATTGTTCCAGCCACTTACATATGCACATGCACTGGACTTTGTCTGAACCTGAATTGATTCAGGTTCACTTCCATTGTTATTCATTCTCATACCTGTACAGTTTTCCATCAAACAGAAGGATAAGATTTGGGCCAAGCAAGAACGCAATTCAATTTTGGTGCAGATTCACACAAAGGGGTTGATCAGGATATTTTTTTCACTTTCTTTAACATTGCATTTTGTTTTTTAATTTTCACCAATTTCACAGGAAATAATGTATAGATTTTAATGAAAGAAATCAGTCATATTTAGGGGACTTGATTACTGTTGCAATTTGGTTCAGCTTGATTGAAACAGTATCATTTACACCATGTTTTTAGCCTCAATGAATTTGAATGTCAGGGCTTACGGACACTTGAACGACACCACAGGAGCAGTATGGAGGCATTTTCTGTTATTTTTCTGTTTGAAGAATCAGTCACTGTTTACTTCAATTGTATTAGATTAGGCTGCAACGCCATTTACCCCTGAAACTCCAGAAGTGTTTTGTGGACTCAAGCATTCACCCACCCCTCCGCCGGCATTGTGGTGAGTAGATAGAGGGAATTTACCAGGTTACTTGGATGGAGTGCTCCCATAACTCACAAAATCATTTTGCCCATAGACTGAATATACTGTAAAGATGGACAACATACTCGATCCCCCAGAGTATCTTGATCACCACCTTGTAGCTGGCTGCAGTATACTTTTTTATCCCTGCCTCCTCCATGTTAGTAGGTGAAACATGGAACAAACTAAAAAGGCAAAGTACACATCAAATATATTTTTCTGAAATATAATTTCCATCAAATTAGGTTGGTATTGTCACACTGATGTCTAACCAGTGCAAGATGGCAGCATTCCTATCCAGGATATTTTGGCTTCATTTCAGGATAGTGTAGTTCTGGGATGAATGCAATAGGTGTTTCCAAGAGCAGGTTAGTATATCTGCAGTGTCTTTGTGTATAATACTAATATTAGAGGTCAGTCAAGAGGACAATGGATGAGAATTAGTAGATCCCATAGGTCTGCTTTGAAGCCTCCATCACTGAGGCCGTCACACTCCTTCACCATAAGACAGCGTTCCTACCCTGGACTGTGGCTGAGGGGGTAGAGTGGTCATCCTCTAACCAGAAGGTTAGATCTCATCTGCATGCCGAAGTGTCCTTGGGCAAGATACTGAACACGAATAGCCCCTAATAGAAATAATGTTGCCCATAGATTCATCGTGTGAATGGGTGAATGGCAATAACTTTTACTGTAAAGTGCTTTGAGTGATCATAAAGACTCAAAAAGTGCTATTTAAATACAGACCATTTACCATTTACAATATTATGGTAGTTAAGATTAGATTTACTTGTTCTAAGCATGACCCCCATAACCAAACACACCTTTACATAACATAAAACTTATCCAGTCTCAAGACTCTGCATCTCCACCATCCTCCAGCAGCCTTGGTGTGTTGGAGAAATTCAAGAGGGAGGAAAACAGAGGACCTAAGATACAGAATAGAAGATGTCAGCTGAGCTGTGAAGCAGTATGCAAGGTGTACAGAACAAAGTATGTGCCATTTAGTTTTTTATCCTAAGGTCCAAATTATTAGGCTGCATGAAGTGGGCCCACCACATGAGCTGCAGTGAGTGAGGTATGATCTTACATTCCAGATAGAATTGAAAATACCAAGATTAGTGCAGTGCTTCATTTCCTGCTACTGAATAATTGAGTTGGTAGGAATTGAACCTCCTGGAAAGGTTAACTGGACATTCAAATAACTTGTGTCTGCCACCACCTTCCCAAACAGTAACATTATCATTGGCTAGCCAGTCAAACAAAGCACATGGGTGTGAATATGACACACGCATTCACCACAAGATTAACCACAGTAGCATTAGGTTGAGACTCCTGCACTTTTTCTCGGTCCGAAGTGGACAGGAGGATAGTGAGACCTAGGGCTGTGCGATATGACCAAAATATCATAAACCAATATAGCAAAATTTTGCAGTAAATTCAGTGAATAAATAATTCATATAAAATGATAAAAAAGGAAAGGCCTATTTCTTATTACAGGAGAGCATCTTATTGCAGCAAGCTCACTCCCACAATGTTTTAAGGTCATGTGACCTGGTGATGTTTTGCAGCACTGGAAAAAGTCAGAAACAATTTCTAACCAGCCCCCAAATCACTCCCCAGGTACCAGGGACACTAAACAGTTCCCTCCCTGACAATGAGCAGGTCAAACAGCAAATCAACGATCAGATCAATGCCTGTGCAAAGCAGAAACTCATATATTTGGTGAAAGGAATTGAAATTTGGGTTGAGGAAGTTTCTCAGGAAATTTGGTCGTGATTTAATCAAAGAAAAAAGAGCAACTAAAGAAAAGATTGTTACGCAATTAGCCACTCTCTTTCAAGGCTCTTTCTGATGGGGAGAGAGATACATTTTAAACAAAATTACAAAATTAATTGGATGACTTATATTAATCAAGGGCTAAAGGTGCATACTTTCGTTCCATAACAAAATGGTTGGAAGAGGGTGAACAAAACTCAGCAAATAGCTGCCATTTGACCCGATTTTTATTTTTGAATTATACACAGAGGCGTGAATTAATTAATTTTAACCCAACTATAGAAAAAACACAATAGAAACTGCATTCATAGTTACCAAGACACGTCACTCAGAAAGGAAGAACTCTACTCTCCAAAGCTGAGGCCATATCCAGATGTCGCTCTCTCTCCCTGTATGTTGATTCTACTGTATCCAAAACAATTGATGTTTAAACATGACTTCTCTCCACATAATTATTACATCTAGAATAATTAGGGCATTCTCTAAAAAATGTAATCCTTATTTCTTGAAATTTTGTTGAAATACAAGATCTCACTTGTTGGTCAACTATTTGATCCGAATGGCAGGCTGTTTAACTACTCCTTGTATGCAATTATATTTGATCCAATTCCTTCAGGAATAATAATGCTGACTCACTCTGTCACTTTATCTGATACTGATCGTCTGTGCTTTTCAACCAAGCATCCTGTTAATAATAAAACTATTAGGAATCTATTTCAACAATACATTGTGTCAATCGCTTACATAATAGGTTCTACCCTGTAAGATCTTTCCTTTGAATATAATATTGAAGTAAGTATTTTTTCTTTGGTGTGTTTGATTTTAAGATTGATAGTGAAGGTATATTCTTTATGATAAATCTTTTATTTCTAATCAGTAGATTAAAACAAATGTAAATGTAGTTGCTCTAAACCATCTTTTAATGCTTTTTTTATTGAATTGAAGGACTATGTATACACACACACACACACTCTTATATATATATATATATATATGTAAATTATTAATAAATTGTCTATTTTTGGGGCCATCAGCCTGCCTTCCCTTTTATACTGGAGATATGTGGTGAACCCTATTGGTGTTTATCTGTCACATCAACATTTCGACCACTACATTTATACCCTATATTGAGCACTAATTGTTTCCCATAATGCATCAGGAAAAATAGTGTACAACCATAGACTGTATGTGTACAACTCATGGTCACTAACCGTCAAACTGAGCTATATCAACCATCATGCATTGTGCTCGCGGTGTAGACTATAGAAGCGAGGGCAGCAGCAACAGCCTGACCCGTGTTATAAATGTAAATACGAGCAACGCATAACAGCACAAACCTGCGGAAACAAGTTTATTTCCACCTTTACAGATGATCACTCAATGTGTTTTTTGCATTTAATTGTTAATACCAACTGTAAAATAAGCATCTAAAATTTACTGTCAGACAGTAAACGATGATGATGTTATGATGTCATAATCCTGCGACAATGAAGTCATTAACTGCGCAGAACATTTTTTTTCTTTTCCATATGAGGTCACTGTATAGTTCTCTATATAGAAGTCACTATATGGTGAAGTAGGGAATAGTGAACGAGTGGGTGTTAAAGGGTAACGCCCCTCTGGTTACGGTGGTGGTCATCACGTGATCTCGCGACCCGGAACACGAATTCACTAGTAACACTAGGTCGTCGAAGGAAGATAAAGTGTAAACAACGACACTCGCTGCATCGGCGCATGGTGTGTGTCGGATCTGCTGGGTTTGTAATCAAAGTGCCGGGGTCATATGTCGGATGACCCAGGAGACTACTGGAGGCGAAGCTGGTAATGTGTTCATTTCTCTCCTCCAAACCATCAGAAGCAGTTAGAGAGACTGAGGTTGAGACTGTGTCCAACTGCACAGTCATCCATAACACATGTACAAAGTACATGTTCTGTGTATCATCTCGTTCAATCATTTCGTTCTGAACCAAAACCAATAGAACAGAAGACCTAATGTATTTTCTGGTTTGAGCTTAAACAACAATCATGTCTCCTCGTTTTGGGTTGTCAGAAGAAAAAAACACTTTATGAAAAGTATTTTCATTTTCCGTTTCCATTTTAGCTTACACATTTATTGTGTCGTATCTAACGATACCCATCAATTTTCTTGGCTTTTATTTTGAAATATGTTTTTTCTTTACATCCGGGTCACGAGTCTGCCTTTTTTTCAAGTATTACAACAACAACATGAGTGAGCAGAATGTGTCTCAGTCCTGGAGAGTTTAACCATTGTTAACTCTTTCTTTGTTGCTTTTTACATAAGTTAAAGAAACTCTAATGAGTCATCATGTAGGTTACTTTGTGTATATGTTGTAGTTTCTCAGAGTTTACATAAAAACTGTAAAAAAGGTTTTGATGTTATTTGAATACTTATTGAATCTTTATAGTGACCTTATACTAACTAAACCTGCGTGTTTGGAATGGGTTGTTTGCTTTCCCCAATGGTCATGCTGGTTGCAGCTTTGAATCTGAAGCTGTAAATTCAACACTGGACTTCCTTGGGCAATACACATGCCAAATTTGAAGCTGATCAGATGGACAGCTCTGGAGATTTGTGAGACACAGACAGACAGAGATTACTGGAATTAGTAGATAAATGAGATGCTCTGTTTTATCTTTGCATTCCATATTGTGAAAATACAAGTGTATTTTAATTTTAAGAATGGCTGCTTTTTTTATACACTCCAGAGATCACTTCAGAATAATTCCTTGGCATTTGTGAGCCCTCCAATAAAAGCTCTGTAATTCAGCTTCAACTTCAGTTTGATATAACAAATGGCAACAACAAAACAAATGTTGTTATTTTGTAGACAAATTGATTCTTTAAATGTTGCTGCCATATGCCATGAAGGAGATCAGCATCTGCAACACTCGTGCATCTATTAAATTCAATTTTCAATTCAATTTATCAAATGATAATATACACTATCTCAAGGCACTTTACATAGATGGTCAAGACCTTTACTTTTTACATCCATAGTCTAGGGTGTCGCTTCCTTTATACTCTCATATTCATCTTTTGCAGCCAGGTTTCAGTTAAACACAGTAAGTTGAACTGATGGTCAGTAATCAGATCATTAATGAGTAGGAATTTTGGATTGGGTAACCTGATATTTAATAAACCCCATTTTATCCTTCTATTATTTGGTCCCAATATAGTGGTTGTATTAACTTTGATTAGTTTTGTTTGTATTACTCCTCTCTTGTTTACTTTTGATTTAATTAATTTAGGTGGTCGGGGGCAGACACAGTTTCTATGAGATACTGTGTCAGTCTGATATGGTGAAATCAAAATGATCGGGCAGGCCAGGTATTATTGTTTTGGCCCACTGGCCTACTGGCTTAAACCTGGAGCAATAGATTATGGCTTGTACCTTGTAGGTGGGAGGGTGGGAGGAGTGGATTACTCTGGGCACAAGGTTCAGTGTGTAGAATCTAGGGACATCTAGTGGTAAAGTTGCGTGTTGCAGCTGAATACCCCTTACCTCACCTTCCCCTTCCAAACATAAAAGAGAACCTGTGGTAGCCATAAAAACTCAAAAGGTGTTTAGTTTGTCCAGTCTGGGCTACTGTAAAAAACATCTCCGTAGAGAGGACGCGCTCCTGGTGTAAACATAAAGTATTTAAATATAAAGGCCTCATTCTAGGGTAAAGATCTAGGGCATTGTTTTATATTCAGTTTCGGTAAACCTTGATGACTCTAGGGGGTGAGGTGCCATGTTTTCCACAGAGGACTTTAAGGGTGGTTTAGTCTATTGTTTACTTTTTGTTCCTGGTTATTGACATTGTTTTGGAAAGTGACTCAGACGAAGGTTGCTTCCCCAATGACTGTAAGGGGCTATTTGAAATTATATTGGTATTGAACAAATTCTGTGTCAAAATCACACCAACCACTTAGACGCTGCACATGTCAAGTGTTAAGCTGATTAGATGAACATTTCTTGAAATATTCATTCCCTTGACAGAAACACACACACACACACACAGACACACACACACACACACACACGCACAGTTTTGTGGAATTAATAAGACAGATGGATAGATACTGTGTATCTACTATAAGAAGATGTGTGGGAACTATTTGTTTGCAGAGGCTGTGGTTATGTTATACCAGGTGGCACAGAGGCAGCAGATGACACTGAATATATACACACACTAGCTGCTCATCAAAGAGCAGCAGCAAAGTAACAAACTATACTGCATTCTGATCTACTTAAGTATTTCTTAGTTATGGCTCTTTCATCTCTCCTGTATTACGTACCAAAGGAATTAATATAATAAGAAGTATAATTGTACTGCACTCCGTCTATCTGGTAACTGGTGTTACAAGTTACTTTTGGGGTTAATTTAATGCATAGAAAGCTACTCCACAGAAATAATTCAGGTTAGTAAGGCGGAATTTTAATTATCTAGATTGTATGGCGACTCTGCTGATCTGCAAACTGGGAGTTACCCTCCACCAGGTTCTCTTGCAGTGATGGAATTGTGTGTGCAGGAGGAGACCTTCCATCACTGCTGTCAGCTCCTCCTGCAGCAGTCAGAGCAGCTGAGAGATGGCTGGAGCTGGGAGTCAGTCCAGGTGAGAACATGTGCTGTCATTCTCATTAGCGTAGACAGACCCTGCAAGTTTGCTGCAGGATGTAGTTAATTTGAGTTTCTGATATGGCTTCAGGGTTCACAGGTGGGCTACTTGAGGAAGACTGCTCTCAGGTCTGTTGACATCAATTCGAGCTCTGTATGGGACCAAGTGGGCTCCAGTTCAGACTCAGGGTCACACACTTTCTGTCATCAACAGCAACAGGAAAAGGTACAGGTGAACACGTCAACATTAATGTCATGTCATGTACTTTATTTACTAGCTGTATATTTACTATCACTGAATGTTCACAGTCACTTCTTTTAACTTTCAGTTGTATTTAAATGAACATTTTATTAAAAGGCTGTGTAAAGCTATTCTCTGAATACCACACCACAGTTTCATCAACCACCCAAGCAAATTTGATTGCTTAAAAGTAAGAGTAAATATAAATAGGGTTCAAAATAATGAAAAAAATAGCATTCTGCTGCTCTTACATAGCTCGCACTAACTGGGCTTGGCTTCCACAGCTGCCGGATGGACAAGAGTACACCCAAGATTATGTTTCCCGGTCTACACAGTTTGCACCATTAACTAAAGCAAAGAGGGCTGTTTTTGTTTTTTGACATATTTTGAATTAAATACACCTGTGTCATTAAAAACAATCGGGTGGGCTATGCTACTGAGGGCAGCACTTTGTCATGTATGTCGACCAATAAGAATTATGATGACGACGTGCGGCCTCCTTCTCAGGAACCAAGGAATGCTTTAAAATGGTCAAACTTCTTACTACATACTTCCCCTTCTTTACACGTTTTCAATAATCACTTACTTATATGTTTAGCATGCTAAGAGACAAATGACTGACTTTGCTTTACACGGTCTTTAAATGAATGATCTACAGTACCAGAATAACCTGCTTAACATGGGGAACTCCACTCTCTCTTCCCCCACAGTCTGCTCTTGTTGCCTCATATGATGCTGACAGCATCAAAGAAGACATAGCTGATGATGATGGTGGGGTCTGCTCAGTGTCTAAAGACAGCAGAGAGGTGCTTCAGTATGAGTATCACATCCTATACTCCTGCAGCTATAGTACTCCTGTGCTCTATTTCAGAGCCTTCACTCTGGGTTAGTTACATGTGTGTTTGTGTGTAGTTCATTGACAGTATAGTTGTTTGAAGAAAGTCATGATAGAGTTGTCAGTGTGGCCCTTCGCCTTTACCAGACCTCATCTAATACATTAATACCAGGGAGTTCATATATTATGACTAGAAGCCCACCATATTTTCTAATTTGCTCCCACAGTTTCATAATGAACCCAACGTTTTTTCCTACTTCTCATAATAACATAAGAGATCTCTAACTTGGTGTATGCCGTGCTATTTATAGCACTATTATACGCTACCGTATGCTTGATTTTTATCGTCCATGCAGACAGTCAGACCTCATATTTTCAATGCAATGCAACCACCAAAGATGGAGATTTCTATGTTTTTAAAACATTATAATTAGACTTGGATATCAGATGGATGTTCTCATTTGTTTCTTCTGAAGTATTGCTGCAGTAGAAGAGGTGGTATATACCTCTACATATTTTATCCATGTCAGTCTGTCATGAGCATACTGCTTGATATTATGTCTCTGCTTCTTCCTGACATGTTACTCGGTTAGAGGGGAGGAGCCTCTCATTGGAGGAGGTGTGGAGCTCTTGTCATCCAAACTTTAGAACTCGACTTCAAAACAGTCCTCTCAATACAATTACTCAGCAGGTAAAACCTGGGAAGATACAACTATCAGCTTTGTTATCAGTATGTGCCTTTCTGTGCTCCACTGAGATCTGTTCTTTGTGTTTCAGGAGCATCCACTGCTTGGTCAGCCTTTCTTTATGCTCCATCCCTGTAAGACAGAGGAGTTCATGAGGCCTGTGCTGCAGCTGGCTCAGGACCAACACAGGTAATATCACTGTTACATTTATTAACCCCAAAACAGTGGGAAACCACTGTTACACATAGAGATGTTTGTTTGCTGCTGCATTTCTTTTGTCTTGCAGTGTACATCATTTACAGGTTTCATGTAACTTGAAGCATTTGTATGAAGTTGAAGCAAGTTTTTGCATGACGGTTTCATGTGGTGTGAGCATCAACATGCTGTTGTGATGTGTTACTTACCTCAGACAGAATTGTTTGATGCATGTATATCCCATAATATGTTCAAAGTACTCACTTTTTGTATGTCTGTGTGTGTGTGTGTATATATATCTGGACAGGCCAGTGAACTATGTGTTGACATGGCTCAGTGTGGTGGGTCCTCTGGTTGGTCTGGATGTCCCTCTGATGTACTTCACCCTGCTCTTACCCAGCCCAGCCTTACTCAGCAACACCAAGCCAAACTGATGCTGCAGTTGCTCTGCCTCTGTCAGGAAGCATCACCATGGAGTGGACAGTGGCTTCCAGCTATAGATGGGACATTGAATGATCAGGGAGAGGGAAATTAAGCATCATATGTACTATTGTGCAGTAAATCTGGTAATGTTTTTGGACCTTTGTAGTCTATACATTATCATTTAGCGCAATTGTCTGTTGCTGCTATCTATCCATACCCTACTTGATGTGATTTTGAAATTCAGTATAGAAATAATATCTTGGAATGTGCATAAAGCAACATTTATTTGAGTATCTGTATGTTCGCCTGTGTTCAAACTATTTAAATAATCTCCATTTTTGATAGACACATTGACTGGACTCCTAAAATATGATCCATAAAGAAAAGTGATGCACTTCTGCTTGCTCCTCATCCAGTTTTGACATTGGGAACTTCATTCATTCAGAGTTCATTGAAAATGTTTAATTCACTCATCCACTCACCACTGAATGCCGATGGAGGGTTTTAGTCCAAAACACACCTTCAGGGGTAAACAGCATTGTCAAATCCAATACAATTGGAGAAGAGATTGGGGACCACCTCTTCAGACGTAAAAAACATAACATGCCTCCATACTTCTCCTTTGGTGTCCGTAAGCCCCGTCATAAAATTTGACTCGGCATCATTTAAAACAATGTTTTTAGCCTAAATGTCCTCTGATATCCTCCTCTGGAGCCACGTTTATGTTCACACACTGCACACAAGCTCTCGTCCATGGGTACGTGCACGGTAGCAAGGCAACTTTCGGTAGCAGGCATTTAGGCTAAAAACATGGTGTAAATGACACTGTTTCGAATTGAATTTTAATGTCAGGGCTTACTGACACTTGGATGACACCACAGGAGCAGTATGGAGGCATGTGGTTTTTTTATTTTTATTTTTTTTATTTTTAAAGAAGGGGTCCCATTTACTTCAATTAGATTGGATTTGACTGCAACACTGTTTACCCATGAAACTCCAAAAGTGTTTTGTGAACTCAAAAACCTTCCCCACCCCTCCATCAGCATAGTGGTGAGTAGATATTGAGTAAATACAAATTTTTCGGTGAAATGTCCCCTTAACTACCAGCTTGTTGTCCAATAGCTCATCAAACCATAACCCACGCAAAATTCTCCCTCTATTTCCCATAGGAAGATTTTTCTTGTCCATATTGCTCTTTGGCCTTTTACTCCAGGTTGCTCAATATCATCATTGTTCATCAGCACTCACAGGTGGCAGTTCCAATGCCGAGACTGAAAAAGTGCAGGGGGGTGTGAATACATTTAACACTATCCACTTCATGGGAAGGTCCTTTAAGTCTGCTTGTAAGTCTGTAACTTTTGATACATTTTCACCTGTAGGTGGTGCTAAAAGATCTAAAAATGTGCTGTTTGCAGCTGCAGTTGGAACCAACAGCTTCCAGCTTTCACATGCATTTCTTTTAAAAATAATAAATTTTATAAAAATAAATTTACAATTTTCAAAAACATTATTCTAAAACCAGACTTAGTCACAGCAATATCAGCTGGCTTTTCTGAGAATACATAGTTTACACCGCTGATAGCAAACTTTTCATTAAACATTTGTCATTCATGAAATACAGGAAATGATAAATCCCCAAATCAGGTTTAATTTTCCTGAAATTACCAGACCAATGTCAGACCAAACTCCATTAAAAAAAAAAGAAGTTAATTATGCTATATTTAATGCCTAACCTACATATTATGTGACACTTGTGTCCTACTTTTGTGCGGGTAGCCTTGGAAAACTGGGAGTGACAGAGGCAAACGTTAAATAAATGTTTGTTATTGAACACCTTAATTGTGGATTAATACATTCCTCCAACAAAGCACAGCTTCCAATGTTTTTATTGTATGGTCATGTCTTTATAAATGAGGCCATGAAACCCTCACAACTCAAGGAGCATCTTACTAAGTTCCAACCAGACGAGGTCCAGGCCCTCAAAGAGAAGCACAGTAGGAGCCCCATCAGCAGGAAGTCCAGCCAGAATAATAGTGGGCTACTAGTATCATAAAACATCTCCTTGCTGATAGCCAAATGTGGACAGTCATTAAAAAAAACTGGTACTTCCTGCTGTTAAAGAAGTAATCTCCACCATGATCGAGCACAATCCCAGACAGGTACTGAAATCCACTCAGCTATGACACTGTGGCATGCCGGATAAATGAAATGGGTGAAATGGCAGCATGAGATAAACCCCAACCTTGCAAATCCAGACAATAATTGAAATTAAACATTTCCATCTACCCTGAGTTATAAAGGGGATAGACATGAAAAATCAAATGTTGGATTTAGGCACAGCTAAAAATATAATGCATACATCTTCAGAGGGCATTACGGGAAATAATAAAATAAAATAAAACTGGTATGCAAAAGTTAAATAGAACTATACTATTCATCATTCCTATGCTTATTTCCACGGCTAACCCTAATCCAAGGCCCACCAAATCTTACTCTAGTCAAGGCCTACTCTATACATTCCACCCATTTTCTTTGCATGCATTTTCTTTTTCACCAGCATGCCAGCCTTCAAGCCATGCTCTTCACCCACATCATTTCCCTGCATCGAGCCAAGCTGAATGCCCTGGTCCATCTTAATTAAAACCTTAAACCTCTTGTCTGTGTAAGAATTCTGGTACCACAAAACTATAACTTCTTAATATCAATCAATCAAATTTTATTTGTATAGCCCATATTCACAAATCACAATTTCTCTCATATGGCTTAACAAGGTGTGACATCCTCTGTCTTTAAACCTCAACAAGAATAAAAACATCTTTTTAACAGGGGAAGAAAAACAGTAGAAACCTCAGAGAGAGCCACATGTGAGGGATCCCTCTCCCAGAACGGACAGAAGTGCAATAGATGTCACATGTAACTGAGAACATCAGCAAAATAAACAGTAAACAATATTTACAACATGTACGTTTAACTCTTAAACGTAGAGAGGGTGTCTGCCTCCCGAACTGAAAGTGGGAGAGGATTCCACAGGAGAGGAGCAGTACCTGATGCAGTGCAATGCACAAGGAGGAACCCAGGTAAGGCCGTATCGTTGCTGAGGGGTGGAAAGAGATATTGGTAGTCCAAGAGCAAACCTGAATTGGAACCAGATTCGTAAAGTAAACAATACCATAAGGTTGCTTGTAATTTGGGTTGGGCATATAGGCAAGGGAAAATGAGGCTAAAAGTGAAGAAGAAGAACATGATTTGGCCCTTTACACCATGTCTTACCCTCCCATAGTAAGGAAGAAATCAGCCTGTCGATTTTTTAACAAAAAAATTCTATTTCCAAATAATATCCCAGAGTGGAGGTTAGGATTCTACTGATGTGAAGTAATCGGTCCAATTGCTTTAAATATATAAATACTGTGGTGACACTTGTGCGTAATGCTGCGAAATGGAGGCACTGGAACAGATAGAGGAATGCGCAACCTACAGTAATAAAAACAACCCCAGGTTTCTCTTCAGCACTGTATTCAGGCTGACAGAGTCACAGCTCCATCAAACCGAGTATTCCTTCAACCCTGAATAGCAATGTCATTATAAACTTCTTTACAGATACAATTCAAACTATTAGAAAATAAAATCTACAATCTCCTGCCCTCAGTTGATGCTAATACATCATCAAGGACAGAGGTACAGAGGTCAGGAAAAGCTGAGAATCCTAACAGTTATTTAGACAGCTTCTCACTGATCACCTTTGATGTGCTGACCAAAATAATCTCATCTTCAAAACCCACAACTTGTATCTTAGATCCCATTCCTACAAAGTTACTTAAAGAAATTCTACCTGTCACATAAATCACATCTTACTACAGAGATTTGAACAGTGAATTGGCATTAACCTGGTTTAATTCCAATTTTTCAGATCTATTCCAGTTTGTGCAAATTAATGATGAGTCATCTGTGCGCACCAAAGTTAACCACAGGGTTCCTCAGGATTCTGTGCTCGGACCAATTTTATTCTCATTATATATGCTTCCACTAGGAAACATTGTCATGACACACTGTACATTTCCACTGCTATGCGGTTGACAGCTAGTTATACTTAAATAAAACCAGAACAAAGTCATAAATTAACTAAACTTCAAGCATGTTTCAAGGACATGAAAACCCGGATGACCCACAATTTTATCCTGTTAATCTCTGGTTCAATTCTCAGTCTTCCAAATCTGCATGCTGAAGTGTCCTTGGGCAAGATACTGAACCCTTAAATGGCCCCTCATAGATATTGCTGCACTAATTGAAGTCCCTCCAGATGAAAGCGTTTTTTCAAATGACAAATAAAAAGTCTCTAATACTAGGCCCTAAACACCTTAGATATACATTATCTAATGATATAGCCATTCTAGATGACATTGTCCTTGCTCCCAGTGAAACCATCAGGAATTTGGGAGTTCTTTTCATATTCAATTAGAAAACCAAAATCGGAACATTTTAAAACAAGTAATTATTTCGCTATTCATTTATGAATCTGATACCAAAAACTAAATAACGTTTTGTTTTTCATAGTTTGCTCAGATCAAAAATAGGAAATAAAAAGACGGGTCAAGGGCTGAACTTGATTTTGATATTTAATTTGTATGATTTGTGTAACCCGGAAGTCAGTGTCTTTTTGTGTTGCACGAGATAAACTAAACCTCAAATTGGTCTCGACACCATACGCTAATTTAATTAAAGAGTTGTTTTAAACTGGCAAGATGCATGCAGATATTTCCACCAAGCTGCAGCAGATGGGTATCCAGTGATGCTCTGAAATGAATGTTAGAAGATTTTGTGTTCAGCACAACCTTAAAGGGATAGTTCACCTAAAAATTATATTTCACTCATCTCCTCACCCCTATGCCGATGGAGGGGTGGGTGAAGTGTTTGAGTCCACAAAACACTGCCAGAGTTTCAGGGGTAAACAGAGTAGCAGCCGAATCCAATACAACTGAAGATATTAGGGGCTTATCTTCAGACGTAAAAAAACAACAGAAAAAAACATAACATGCCTCCATATTGCTCCTGTGGTGTCATCCAAGTCTCCACAAGCCCCAACATTCATATCGAGTCACACATCCAGTGTCTCTTGCTGGTTATACTACAATACTTAGTATGGAAAAATGTGATTTTGCATAATCTTTGGAATTTGTTATTGTGAAAATTATTCAATAACTTCCCTCTAATACTGTGTATCTGGATCTTAGATGTGTAATGTAATTTTGGTGAGAATACACAGTATTACAGTGAAGTTATTGAATATATTTGTAACGTCTCTTTTCGGTGGTGCACTTTGTAGACCGTCCCTGCGCATGTCTCACTGCCAGCTGCACATAGAGACCAATATTCTGTGTCCAGCTTGGAGGGCCGCTCATATTGATGAAAACTGGTTTGTAGCCTGTTGTCTACCTTACTACGGTGGGAAAGAGGCAGAGTTTGTGTTTTAACAACGTTTCGCTTATATTTATTTTACTGCATTTTTAATAACAAGCTTCACAAACAGATAATCATCTTCCACAGATAACACCTGGGGTTGTTATGAATAATACACACACATGGCCAGCTCACACACATTTTACGCTGGCGATCATTACAATGCACACACCACAACACCTTCCGTTAAAGAAAGAAAAACCCACAATGGTCACTGAAATAATTTGAAACTGACAAAAGTAATAATAAATAGAAATTTACTGAAAATGAACAAATGAAAATCAGACATTGCTTTTCAATTGTGGTTCAACAGAGTCATTTTAAAAAACAAACTAATGAAAATGGCCTGGACAAAAATGATGGTAACCCTAGAAAAGATTGAAAATAATTTGACCATAGGGACATGTTAAACTAAGGTGTGTCCTCTAATTAGCATCGCAGGTGTCTTCAAACTTGTAATCAGTCTGCCTATTTAAAGGGTGAAAAGTAGTCACTGTGCTGTTTGGTATCATGATGTGTACCACACTGAACATGGACCACAGAAAGCTAAGGAGAGAGTTGTCTCAGGAGATTAAAAAGAAAATTATAGACAAGCATGTGAAAGGTAAAGGCTATAAGACCATCTCCAAGCAGCTTGATGTTCATGTGACTACAGTTGCACATATTATTCAGAAGTTTAAGGTCCACAGGACTGTAGCCAACCTCCCTAGACGAGGCTGCAAGAGGAAAATTGATGACAAAATGAAGAGACGGATTATACGAATGGTAACCAAAGAGCCCAGAACAACTTCCAAAGAGATTAGAGGTGAACTCCAAGGTCAAGGTCCATCAGTGTCAGATCGCACCATCCGTCGCTGTTTGAGCAAAAATGTAAGACGACTGAGGAGGACACCACTGTTAAAAGCAAATCATAAAAAAGCGAGACTGGAATTTGCCAAAATGCATATTGACAAGCCACAAAGCTTCTGGGAGAATGTCCTTTGGACAGATGAGACAAAACTGGAGCTTTTTGGCAAGTCACATCAGCTCTATGTTCACAGACGCAAAAATCAAGCATACAAAGAAAAGAACACTGTACCTACTGTGAAACATGGAGGAGGCTCGGTTATGTTGGCTGCTTTGCTGCATCTGGCACAGGGTGTCTTGAATCTGTGCAGGGTACAATGAAATCTCAAGACTGTCAAGGCATTCTGGAGCGAAATGTGCTGCCCAGTGTCAGAAAGCTTGGTCTCAGTCGCAGGTCATGGGTCCTCCAACAGGATAATGACCCTAAAAACACACAGCTAAAAGCACCCAAGAATGGCTAAGAGCAAAATATTGAACTATTCTGAAGTGGCCTTCTATGAGCCCTGATCTAAATCCTATTGAACATCTGTGGAAGGAGCTGAAACATGCAGTCTGGAGAAGACACCCTTCAAACCTGAGACAGCTGGAGCAGTTTGCTCATGGGGAATGGGGCAAAATACCTGTTGACAGGTGTAGAAGTCTCATTGAGAGTTACAGAAATCGCTTGATTGCAGTGACTGCCTCAAAAGGTTGTGCAACATTATATTAAGTTAAGGGTACCATAATTTTTGTCCAGGCCATTTTCATTAGTTTGTTTTTTTAAATGATTCTGTTGAACCACAATTCAAAAGCAATGTCTGATTTTCATTTGTTAATTTTCAGTACATTTTAATTTATTATTATGTTTGTCAGTTTCAAGTTATTTCAGTGACCATTGTTGTTTTTTCTTTCTTTAACGGAAGGGTACCAACAATTTTGTCCACGTGTGTATGTGTCACTACTTGTGAAAACATCCCTCACATCAACGAGGTGGAGGCTAATGCAGTGTTTTTGTGAGTAAAGTGAGCGAATGTGCTTCTATTGGATGTTTTAAGCTTCCATGTAGCCTTCATTTACTGCTTGTTTTAGTCGGTGGACATGATTTTTAAAAGAAGACATGGTCATCCTATTCATCTGAGAATGAAAACAACCCAAACTCCAGTGCAATTCATCTCTATGTAATCAACAGAGGATTTGTCGAATCTTGACAGTCTTCACTGTCGATCTCTGGACTCACTGGCTGTGGTTGCTCCGCAGATGAGCTGTGTTTGTTGTCTGTTGTTCACACAGACATCATGTCCACTACTGGCAGCGGAGCTGCTGGTAAATCTACTGCATTTCCATCAATACAGGTCGGATTGTGTACTAAATTAAATGTCAGGACTCTATTGATTGATTGATTGATATCTGACAGATAAACATTGTGGTTCAGAGTAGAATAAACAGAGAAAATTATCTTTCACCCGAGTTTTAATGTTTATCTGATGAATGTATATCACAAACATAAATGGTTGCACCACTTTCTGTATGTGTTTAAAAAATAAATCAGTTCATTTGTTTTTATAAAAGGGGTTTTATTGTGAAATATTTGCAGGGGCACAAAATGCATAGTAGTCATATTTATGACCATTTTCAAGGCAAAGCCTATATGTAAAAACCCTTTGCTGCAGTAGCAGCTCCTCTGCAGAACATATTGTTGAACTCAGAAGCTATGTATTGTGAATTGAACAGATGCTGTAAATCTTAATTGATATTTATGTGAATATTGTGCATTGAATCGATAAAGTTGCATAACTGCCTTTCTTTGTGTATATTTATGGTCGTACATTGAGCCTTTAACAGAAATTGCAAAAATAATTATTATGACCCTCAGTGTTCAGCTTAGGTTGGGAATTAAAAGTGATCTTGGGCTTAAAAACATTGGCGACCACTGGTCTAAATTAATGTTTTTAATAGTGTTATTGTGTACTGTTAGATAGGACATCTATTGACCTTCTGTCCATTCTGGGTATCACAATGACACAAATGGGACCCAAAAGCACACAGGTAAGTACAAAAGTTTTTACTGTATCAGGCAGGGTTCGGTACACAAAAAGGCGGTCCAAGTGATTAGGCAGAGGTATCCAAAATCTGCTGAGCAAAACATGTCAAAACGTACAGAAAGCAGGTCGTAATACGAGGGCATACACAGAAAGAATAATGCTGGAACGCTGACACAAAGAGAACACACAATCTGGCACAGGAGGGGAGCATTGGGTTTAAACACACAGGGGAGGGGAGACAATTGGACAAGGATGCAACACATTAGGGAGCAGCAGGTAATCACGGAAGTGGGAAACACAGGAGAGCAGGATGGGGGGTTACCTGAAACGAGACAAGAGGTGTACTACAAAATAAATCAGGAAGACAAAATACAAGAAAAATGACAGAGAAAACAAAACAAAACCTCAACTAACCTGGAGACATGACACTGGGAGAGGGAGCTCTCACTTGCAACTCTCTGAGGTCTGAGGTCTTGTATGGATGAATGGAGGATAGATTGATTGATACCACTGTCATCAAACTGACCAGCCAGTTGCCCCCCAAACTATTAACAATTAAAACACGCTGTAGTTGATGTACAGAATTTACCTTTCATTTATTTCTTAACCTGATTGTTTTTGTGATTTATTTGACATGGCTGATATAACACTGCAATTTACCCTTGGGTCTGTCTGTCTTTGTCTTTCTCACTTACTGTTTCCTGATTCCTTGCTTTTGTTATATAGCACATAGTGTTTGCATATCTGCATATTTGGCTTGTCTAAGGCTGACTAGCTGCTTGTTTATCATTTATTTCAATTATGTTTTTCCTATTTCACTTTTACAACATAGTGGGATTTTTTAAAGGTTCAGTGTGTAGAATTTAGTGATATCTAGTGGTGAAATTTCATGTTGCAGCTGAATACCCCTCACCTCACCCTCCCCTTCCAAACATGGAAGACAACCTGTGGAAACCTTCAGTTGTCATAAAAACTCAAATGGTGTTAAGTTTGTCCACTCCAGACTACTGTAAAAAACATGGCATTCTATGTAAGGCTAATTGGCTCTTGCATAGACACCCTGTGTTAACACCATTTTTGGCAAATATGACTTTGTTTGTCCACAAAATGGCCAAGCCTAAAGCATAGAGGAGATACAGTAAGAGTTGATGAAATATCTGAGGAAGAAAGGGAAACAAAACATTACTCCTGTCAAATATATTAAGACACAATTTAATATTGCTTCTCCCTGTCTTTCTTTCATGTTGTGTCTTTATCGTCTCCTTTGTCTGTCATGTTCGCTCTGTCTCACACACACACAGAGTATGGTGTTGCACTTATCATAAAAAGATTAGTGAATGCGTTGAGCACATTGATGACCGTGACAGGATACTGTCCTCAGGCCATATGCACACTGCATCCTTTTTACACACACATACAAACACAGGCCCAAGTGAACGTTACCGGTATTGAGATGAAGGAGTGTGTCCGATTATTACGACAGGTAGTGAATGAAGATGTTGGGCTTTTCAGCCAGGGTATAGCTTCTCCTGCTGAAAGACACACACAGTGGAAACACTCAACAGACGGCACTGTTGACTGGAATGCCCTGGATTGTGTGTGTAGAATATGAAGGCAAAATGTGGAGAATGTGTGGTATGGAATGTGATTATTTTTTATCTTTAAATTGTCTACAAAGAGTACAATTTGCTTTTGAGCTCACAGTGAATCTTGCTTCAATGGAGAGACATGAACAGGACTAGTCCCATTTCAAGACTTGCAACTGACACTAACTGAGAGGCAGCAGTATACCCCAATAACATTTCAATTCTGTACCACATTCACATCAAATTTGTCATGTGTTCTTTAAGATAGTTAAAAATAATTATTAATATCTCTTTAAACTCCTCACCAAGTAAGTAATAAACAACAATGCAGTGATAAATGGTCATGGAAGTGGGTCATTCACTGTGCAGATGACAACAAATCCTTCAAATCCTTTTGTATTGATTTGGTGACATTTGTTTCTCTAAAATATCTACAACCATAATAGACCAACATTAGATTTGTGCAGTTTTAATATTAAAAATCATCTGCAAAGAACTCTTCTTTGTTATCAGTTTTCATTGTTGGTCATGCTTTACATTTCAACAACTCAACCCTACACTATCGTAGTATCATAGTAGTCAGACAACTTCAATTAGCTCAGATTCTTTATATGTGCAGTGATTAACCAAGATATAAACTTTTCGGAAAGACAGCTCAGTTCCCCCCTTTCCATCAAAGATGGGAGAGTCTCATGATTTTCACCACTGTGTCAGTCAGACGGAAGTTACAAGGCAGAAGCGATCCCATCCAGTACTCAAGTGAGTTATAGGTGCACCAGGTGACCCTCCCCCTACTAGTATGAGTTACTAAAACAACATCTATCATGTCCAATGGTTATTTAAAATTCCTATAATTATTTAAAGCCATTATTGTTGTGCAGCCTGATCTTAGCATCGTAAGTACTCTTAGATAGCAACACCACATGCAATGAAGCAGCTATGATATATTTGGTGATTATTATTTGAACTGCCATAAATGTCATTTATGTCATTATTTAATATGTTTTGTAAAAATATATTATTTATATGATGGATTTTTATGAACGATGGTCTGTTTTTACATGTAGGAACCACGTTACGGTCTATGTTGTGCAGGGACATGTTCATTGTTACAATGTGTTCCTCTGAAGACACATGAGGTTGGAGAAATTTGATACTCGGCTTAAGAGTGTTACTTAATAAGTAAATCTGTATTGCTCATTTCTTTGTGAAGATTTTATGTTTTTTGTGGAATAAATTAAAGTCAAGTCATGAAAACTTATTCAATTATTATGCAATTTGTTCTACATGCAGCCAGCAATCAGTGAATGACAATGAATTAATACAATGCAAATAAATGCTATATAAAATCCACATAGACGGGTCAGTGTGGCATCAGCATTAATGCTGGCATTGTACTTGACCATTGTGGTGAAGTCAGAGCTGAGCCGCACCATAGGATATTTGCTGGGCACATTTGAGGGGGTCATTGTTGTGGGGTGTTGTGTATGTTTTAATTATTTGTTTGCTGTGTGTATCAATCAATCAATCAATCAAATTTTATTTGTATAGCCCATATTCACAAATCACAATTTGTCTCATAGGGCTTTAACATGGTGTGACATCCTCTGCCCTTAACCCTCAACAAGAGTGAGGAAAAACTACAAAAAAAACCTTTTAACAGGGTAAAAAGAACGTAGAAACCTCAGAGAGAGACACATGTGAGGGATCCCTCTCCCAGGACGGACAGAAGTGCAATAGATGTCAAGTGTGAAGGGAAACATCATCAAGGTTTTAGCAGTATTGATAGGGGTATACCTTTCTGAAGCATAACTGAAGGTCAGTGAATTGGTGGATTAATGTCAATAAGGGTCAAGTATCTGAGAAATACTATGTGTCAAGCAGTCTTTCTGCAATTATAGTCTATGGTCAGCAGCCAGCAAGATCATGATCCACCATCAAGATCGGATGCCACTATAGTTCACAGTCATGTATCGCATATTTAAGTATTGGGTAAACTTTTAGTTTGCTGTGCTTTTAATACATTTTTTCATGGTTTTATATGCATTTGGACATGTGGTTTCTTGAGATCATTTGAATCTCAAATGTATCTCCGAAATCCCCCTTAGGAGAAATTGGGAGATATAAACAATTAGGGAGCATTAGGGAGAAATAAATAAGAAATACATATGTGAATTTGAAACTAACAAGCCAATGCTTTTATTTTCCATTAAACCACAGTGCAAAAATCAATGTTACAACTAAATCAAGCATAAACTGTCCTTTTAAGGGTTGGAATTCAAAAATTCTGTCTCTGGCAACATAGACACACTTTTTACAATTTGTTGAACAGACTAATAATAAGATTTGTTTTATTATTATTATTTATTATATAATTAGTTCAGTATTACAACCAAAAACACATAACCATTGGTGAACTTTGAATGCTTACTTTGTAGAACTTGTAGGCTTTGCACAGTTGCACATCAGAAATCAGTGAATTATACTTTTTGATTTCTAAGATACAATGTAAGGGAGTACATATCAAAGCCAATTGCTTTAAATGTCAGGAATTTGGGCATGAATATGGAAAGTGTGGAGAGGGAGTCAGACCAAAGTGCTGTAATTGTGGAAGGAACCACAGTGTGGCGTACTGGGGATGTGAAGTGATAAAAAAACAGGTGGAGGAGCAGCAAATACAAGTGAAGGAAAAGGTTGGCTGAACAGAAGATAAAGCAAAGAGCAAGTGGCAGCAAAAGAAAAACATGATAAGAAGAATGAATGGGATGGAAAATAAGAAATCCCTGACTGGAGTGGTAAATGTAACTTGTGAGATCATGTCTAAAACTGAAAGGATACAGATTATTGTGAAAGCTGCAGAGCACCATTTGGGTATGATAGGTTTAAAATGGGAAGAAGTAAACAAACTCAGGATACAGTCGAGTGAAGAGATGGGTGGATTAAAGGCCTGGTTAAAACCTAATTCAAATTCTTTTACATGAGTATGTGATATGAGACGAGATAGGAGAGAGGGGGGAGGAGGCGGATGTGCAACTTTTGTAAAGCAAGGCATTCCTTACAGAATATTAGGGATAGGATGTAAACAAGAATATGTGTTAGTGAAAGAGTGAGCTAGGCAGAGTTGTTGATTGGGAACTATTCTATCCCATGCAAAAGGTAATAGATAAGCAAACTTTTGGAGACAGAGGGGTAGAATAGTTCTAACATTGTCTGGTGTGTCGACTTTAATGCAAACAAAGCATTATGGTGGACTGATGGTCAGGTAATAAAGGAATGAAAATAATTGAGTGTGTATCAACGATGGCAGTAACACAAGAAATAGATGTTAATGCAGGAAAGAAATCTGTGCTTGATCTTTCTTGAGTGTCAAATTCCCTTGTGTCCCCATGTGATTGGACATTTTACAAGGAAGGAACTATAGGAAGTGATCATTACCCAATCTGGTACAAGATAAATCTCTGTCTTAGTTGTCACAGAGAGTACAGGTGGGAAATGGATCCTTGAGAAAGGCAACTGGGAGAAATTTCTAGACGCAAGTGACAAATGTCTAAGTTAGGTCAGTGATGGGATAGACGTAGAATCACTTGACAACAAAATAAAGCATGGAATAATTGCAGCTGCAGGATAAACTATTCCTAAAACTGAAGGGGGATCAAAGAAGAAAGTAGTGCCATGGTGGGATGATAAGTGCAAGGATTCACTGAGAAAGACCAGCCATTTTGATTTTGGATTTGGACAGCAAGGTGCTCCATAACCTGTGTTGTCCCCTGGACTTTAAGAAAAGCCTCTTGATGAAGACAAACAAGTAAAAAGCCTCCAACTTTACTTCTGCATCTCACTCATAATTAACCTTTTGAAGTGCCAAGTACCTCTGTTTAGCTATCTGTCACTTCCTGTAGAGCCACACGAGACATGCAGGAGACAGAATATTTTTTTTAAAGTATCACGGCGGGGTCACCACAGAAACTTTAGTAAACAATGTCAGCTGCTCTTCATTAACTGCCCTACATCATCTTAAGACAGACAACAAGGCAAACACAGAAGATCAACAGAAGGTTAAAAATCCATTGGTAATGACAAATGCAACCAGATCTGCTACCAACGCTTCTAACAGCACTAACAAATCTTCAGCTGGCCTAGCAGCAGCTAAAGAAGGAGTGCATGCTCGCGTCAAAGACTAAGATCATGGTTGAAAAAGCCTAGTTGAGGAGGCACGCATGAAGGCTGCTCTTACCACATTGAAACAAGAGAAAGAGGTTCCGGCTGCTTAGCTGAGGCAGAGATACTGGAAACAGTTGCAGCGAAACTGGAATCTGATGCAGAGTCCTGGGCCATGGGCATTGCAGCAATTCCCCATGATTTTAGAGCGACAAGAACAAGTGACTATGTTGAATCCCATTCCCGAAATCATTCTAGTCAGCTTTCACTGCCCCATTTTTTAGTCTCAGACCACACTCAATCAGCCACACAATGTCCCTGACGTTCCACTACGCCAAGACAGGGACAAAAATCCCAGTCACAAAGCTTGGGATGGACCAAATATCACTCCAGCTAGTGACAATCACCATAATAGCCACTTCAGTGCATAATATAACACAGCCAGCTGTTCAACACTACCCAGGGATCCATCCACACAGTTTCTTACCCATGAAGGGACCTCAGCCCTGCACATCACCTCTTAGGATGCCAGCACCACAGTCATCTGCTACTGACCATACATAAATGTGACCCAACCCTTACCTTTTAATTAATTCATAGAAGGTTAAAGATGTAATACACTTAAAACAAAGCAGCAAAACCTGTCACAGAGGTTGGGTGGATGACCTCACAAGACATGTCCCTCCAGGCTGAACATCCAAAATCCAACTGTCATATGCTCCTTCCCACCTAAAACAAGTCATTAAGAACAATTACAGAAAGAATCTTGATTTGTGTAAAAATCTAGTTGTAAGAACATTCATGCTTAATTCAAAAACTCATCTGATATGCAATACACATATGCTACATATCACTGAATACATACCGAGCAGTATTAGACGAGGAGTCAGGGGTACAGTGAGGGTTCTCTCGACATCAGCCACTGTGGAAAACATCTGTAGAGCATGGACAATACAATTTTGGTGAGATTAGTTTCATAAATTGATTTTTAAGATGGCAACAATTCAATGCAACATAAATTTAAAGAGTGAAGCAAACTAACATCAGCAAGAAAAATTTGTTAATCTGAAGTCTCTGTAAAGTGGGCCATATGTCGCTGGACCGCCTCAGAATTCTCACCTGGGTAAAGGACAGTTTGAATTATTCTTCCATGGCAAGCCCCAGGAAACGTGGCACATTAAGGTCTGTTAGAAGCTAAAAATGAGCAAAGTTGCACCTCTGACTGAAGAGGTAAGGCCATTTGCTTCTCATATCCTCAATGGTAGGAGCTGGAATTGCATTTATATGACGATGCTGTAGACAAAATGTGGTCTCCATGAGAGTTTTGACCTTTAAACTATACCTGCACCTTCCTGTTGTTTCAAACTTTGGCGTTTTTCTTCCACTGCTTCATTAGTCTCTTCTGTCACATCTATTTGTTCCCTGTAAAAAAATATCCAGGTGCTCATGCGGGACCTGGGTTCAGTTCAGTCTTTATTATTCTGTCTGAAATTTGGCTTGCAAACAGTGTCCAGTGATTTTTCTTCTTCTCTGTACCAGCCCTGTGCAGGTTGATAACAAAAGAGGAAACCTATCCTATTTTGTGTGCATAGAACTTTCATCATTTTGCTGAGTGTATCCATCGTGTATCATTGAAGTTAAAAATTCATTTTTACTTTTGTACCTAAGTACATTTCAGAGCCTGTACTTTCTTACTTTTACTTGAGTAAAGGAGTTCAATAAGTACTTCTACATCAGTAAAGAATGTGATTATCCTTTGCCAACTCTGCAAAGCGCCCTTCATTGCAGTCACAGAAGGCGGCGCAGGTTCTGGTCCAGGCCCTGGTCATCTCACTCCTAGACTATTGTAACTCCCTCCTGGCAGGTCTACCTGCTAGGGCCATCCGACCTCTGCAGCTCATCCAGAATGCAGCAGCTCAACTGGTCTTTAACCTACCTAAGTTCACTCACACTACTCCGCTCCTTCACTCCCTTCACTGGTTACCGGTGGCTACCCGCATTTCAAAACATTAGTACTTGCGTACTGTGCTGCGAACGGATCGGGTCCAGTCTACATCCAGGACATGGTCAAATGTTACACCCCAGTCCGTTCACTCTGCTCTGCATCTGCCAATCGGCTTGTTGCTCCCTGTTGGGACATGGTATTTGTGAACCACAGCTCAAGAGGAGCACACCACTCTTTCCATGAATCCTCTCAGAGGAGAAGGGTGGCGGTCCAGCTCACTCTTTCAACTCAAATCACCTTCATGGAGGAGAGTTGCAGCTTCCAGCTCATCTCACCGAGGAAACCTCCTCGCAATCCAAGCTCTACCAACCCTCGAGCAACGACGCAATGTCCTGCCGGAGAACTTCAAACAGCAACTGAGCTGCACAGCCCAACAGAACCATGAAGGCAGGAGCCACAAAAACCAGCAAGACGACTTCACAGAACTTCGAACAGCACAGCAACCTTTTTTCCCTTTCTGTGGACGAGTAACACAACTGGGCTTAATAATTATACTAGGCTAAGTAAAGACTGTTTATTCGATTCTGTGTGATGTTTATAAGTTTGATTTTTGTTGTTTTGATATTTTGGTTATAAGTTATTTGAAAGTTAAAGTTTATGTTTGTTATGCTCTTCACAGTCTTTCTTTGCATTTCACTACTCTACACTCTTTCTCTAACTTGGCACCAACACAGACACATGCATATCGCAGCACCTATCTCTCTGACCCCTGCTTGTAATATCCGTTCAGTCTGTGTCTGTTTGTATTCACTTCCTGTTTTATTTTGTTATCTGGGTTCTTGTGTCTAGTGTTACTTCCTGTTGGTTTCCCCACACACCTGTACCTTGTTTTGTGATTAAGCTTTCCCTATTTATACCCTGTGTTCCCACTCACCCTCTGCCAGATTGTCGTCGTCTCCTTCGTGTGTACATGCTCGCCAGCGTTAAGTTCTGCTTGTTTGCTTACCTGGTTTTCGGCTCTGCTTGGATTATCGACTTTGGATACTGTGCCTTTTACCTGAATGGACTTGTTTGCTTTCCTGACTGCCTACCTGTGTATGACCCCTGGATTGTGAAAGTAAAGTTTTATTTTGTACTTTATTTTTTGTCTCCCGTGCTTCCTTTTGCAACTGAGTCCCAGCTTTGTACGGAACTGTCACACCGCTACATGTCGTAAACATTCCAAAGGGGGGAAGTCTGTTATCTCTAGAGTGGCCAGCTGCCATTTTGGAAGCACGCTGACTCACACAGACAGACACACGCATACTCACATATCTTTATTTAGTAAGTACACCGTTAGTAATTTGTGTTTTTATAATTTATTATGTTCATAATGTTTTTCTTTCACAAATGTTTTTTCATTAATGTTGCACAAGTGAATTTTGCCAACCTCTACACTATCAAGAACTTTATATCCTTCAACTTAGCTAACTATCTATATGTTAATTTTGGTTATAGTTATTAATTTAATTGTTAATCAGAGTTCCAAATTTGTAGTTAGTACTTTTATGAGACTTAATCAATAAATTGTCTCTTTTCCCTTCCTTTGAAGGGTGGTGCCCCGAGGTAACTTTAATCAATTAATATTAATATTAATATTTAATATTTTATTTTGATAACCAAATTTATTGAATGCCGAAAGGCACACCATTTTATGGTATCACGTTTAATGCATTATTGCACAACATCCCTCACTGCGAGCTAAACACATCAAAATCACGACTGTTTGTCCTGGCTCTAAAATGGTGGTCTAAAATGAGTTCCTTATTGACATCAGGACAGCAGAAAGTCTATACATCTTCCGCCGCAAACTAAAAACACACCTCTTCCGACTATACCTTGAATAACATTTTAAACTAACAATTTAGTAGCACTAAATGGTACTTACTTATCGCACTTTGCAGCCGCACCTGTGGATGTCCAACATGAGACACAACTGGAATCCAACCAGACTGAACACTGAGAGTCATCACTTCAACACTGACTCCAGGTACAGACCTGTTTTCATAACTTACAAACAATCAAAGCAAAGTATTCCACATAATACATAATGCATTAAATGATATATGCAATACTTTTAATGTGGAAGAACTCCATACTGTACATTCATTATCTTGGTAGTGCACTGTTTAATCCACAACCATATTCAAATACATAGTTGAATATTCACAGAAAATAAGGACACAAACTTTGTTCATAAGTAACACTTCCTCTACAACAATGCCATACTTTTATGTTTCCTGTCATTTTATTAGGGACGGACGAGCCTGAAGGACACAGCTGAGCTGACCATGTTCTGTCTCTTATGGCAAAGAAGACAAATAAAACACTGGGTTTTTATCTAAAGTGTATCAAATCAGAAAGTAAAAGATAAACATTGTTCTGATAAGTGTTAATTTTTTTAACCAACCATAATGAATATAGAAATTAACTCTATTATCCATGACACTTAGCAATGACTGCCAACTCTAAACAGTTGCAGGTCCTCTTTAGTTAAGGGAGGAAAACATGAAGTGTTGTGCAGATGAAGCTGGTGCAGGTCGTCCTCATGTTGACCAGCCTGAAGCTGCCGATCTCCACCATGTTGCTGCTGCCACAGTGGATGCTGAGGACATCAGGTGCTGCAGTGCTTCATCTAATGAAAAGAAGAAACTCACTATAAAAGGATGTTTTATGTTGTGTATGTTCCAGCAAAGACTGGTTCTTACAGTTTATTCTGTGTTCAGCAGGTGGAAGCACCACAGATTTCAGACAGAACTGATGTTCCCTCCATTTCTCTCAGTGTGAAAACATAATTATAAAATAAATATGAGAACTGTTTACAAGTGCTGTGTGGAGATTATAATCTTATCTAAACTGTCTAATTCACTGTAAATTCCATAACAGGCTATATAAACGAGGTGGTTATACTAGCATGTATCAGAACATTTGTGAAACATGCACATGCAACTAACACATGTAGCGTATTGATATTAATTTATTAAAATTTAAATCAAGTCACAACCAAACACACGACACGAGTAGTGTAGTTAACTTGCTTCAATCTGTTCATTACACGTTGAATAAACAGGAACTTTTATAACAATTACATATTAAAAACCACTTGAGGCATGTAAGCATATGATTATGATAATAGATAAAGCAATAGGTTTTGTTGTTGTGTAGTTTCAAGGTTACTTACCCCTAGTGAGTTCGTTGTAAAGATCGCGACCATCCTGAAGCAACAACACCGCAGCGCTAGCCAGTTAGCAGCCGCGGGTAGCATGTAGCCTAGCTCCTTAGCCTGAGCTAACCAGGTAACGTTGAGCTCTGCGGGCGTGGCTCAGCTGTGAGTCTTCACTCACGCTCCTCCTCTTTGCCCATTTATTGGTTAGCCACGAACTAGGAGGAGTCAGCACCAGCAAGATGGCACCAGGTGAACGCCTACTACTAGCCTCATTTTCAAACTTCAGAAACCAACGGGTGACGTCACGGACCCTACGTCCATCTATATATACAGTCTATGGTTCAGACACAGATCCTCTCCAAGTTACCCGGTAAGTGCGGCCATTGAGGTAGGATGAGAGCAGGGAGAGAGCAGAGCCTGAGACACCCAGGTCCTGAAGGGAGGAAATAAGGATCTGGTGGTTCACTGTGTCAAATGCAGCCGAGAGGTCTAGAAGGATAAGGACAGAGGAGAGAGAAGCTGCTCTAGCAGTGTGAAATTGCTCAGAGACAGCAAGGAGGGCAGTCTCAGTTGAGTGGCCTGCCTTGAAACCAGACTGGTGAGGGTCAAGAAGGTTATTGTGGTGAAGAGGATATGTACCACAGTCTTTTAAAATAGCTGTAATCAAACCCCTCCTCAAAAAACCCACCCTAGACCCAGAGGTTTTAGCCAATTACAGACCAATATCTAACCTCCCCTTCCTGTCTAAAATCCTAGAAAAAGTTGTAGCCAATCAGCTGTGTGAGTTTCTCCAGGAAAATAATATATATGAAGACTTTCAGTCAGGGTTCAGAGCCAATCATAGCACAGAGACAGCCTTGGCAAAAGTCACTAATGACCTTCTAATAGCTTCAGATCAGGGATTTGTGTCTGTCCTTGTTCTGTTAGATCTTAGTGCAGCATTCGACACAATTGACCATAACTTTTTATTACAGAGACTAGAACAGTTAATTAGCATTAAAGGAGCCGCCCTAAACTGGTTTAAATCCTATTTCTCTGATCGCTCCCAATTCGTGCAAATTAATGATGAGTCATCTGTGCGCACCAAAGTTAACCACGGTGTTCCACAGGGCTCTGTGCTCGGCCCAATTTTATTCTCATTATATATGCTTCCACTCGGAAACATTATCAGGACACACTCGGTAAATTTCCACTGCTATGCGGATGACACCCAGTTATACTTGTCAATAAAACCTGAACAAAGTAATCAAATAACTAAACTCCAAGCATGTCTCAAGGACATAAAAACCTGGATGACCCGCAATTTTCTCTTATTAAACTCAGATAAAACAGAGGTTCTAATACTTGGCCCTAAACACCTTAGAGATAAATTATCTAACGATATAGCTGCGCTAGACGACATTGCCCTTGCTTCCAATGAAACAGTCAGGAACTTGGGAGTGATCTTCGATCCTGATTTATCCTTTAATTCACACTTAAAACAAATTTCTAGGACCGCCTTTTTCCACTTGCGTAATATCTCCAAAATCAGACATGTCCTTTCTCAAAAGGATGCCGAAAAACTAGTCCACGCCTTTGTTACATCCAGATTGGATTATTGTAATTCATTACTATCAGGCTCCAGCAGCAAGTCGTTAAAGACTCTGCAGCTTGTCCAAAATGCCGCAGCACGTGTCCTGACAAGAACCAAGAAAAGAGACCACATGTCTCCAGTATTAGCTTCGCTACACTGGCTTCCGGTTAAATCTAGAATAGAATTTAAAATTCTCCTCCTCACCTTCAAGGCCCTTAATAATA
Organism: Verasper variegatus; assembly: GCA_026259375.1. Classification (NCBI taxonomy): domain Eukaryota; kingdom Metazoa; phylum Chordata; class Actinopteri; order Pleuronectiformes; family Pleuronectidae; genus Verasper; species Verasper variegatus. The sequence goes on along the minus strand of CM048053.1, from coordinate 21,481,867 downwards.
TGGCACCATTATACCTTAAAGAGCTGATGGTACCTTATCAACCCACTAGAGCACTGCGCTCCCAGAATTCAGGCTTACTTGTCGTCCCTAAAGTCTCTAAAAGTACAGTAGGAGCCAGAGCTTTCAGCTATCAAGCTCCTCTCCTGTGGAATCATCTCCCACTTTCAATTCGGGAGGCAGACACCACCTGTATATTTAAGAGTAGGCTTAAAACCTTCCTTTTTGATAAAACTTATAGTTAGAGCTGGTACAGGCTTGTCTTGGACCTGCTCTTAGTCATGCTGCTATAGGTCTAGAAGGTCGGGGGACACATGACACACAGAGCTTCTCTTTCCAGCTTCTCATTCCTCTTCTCAATTGTTATCATATCAAAGTAATTCATGTCTCATCAATACATGTTACTGACTTCACTTCTTCCCCGGAGTCCCTTTGCCTTATTGTCCGCAGATCCAGGGCCGCAGCTATGGCCACATCATGGATTAGGATCTGTGGATTGCGTATCAGAGATCGTAATGGTGGATCCAGTATGGTGGATTCTGTATCGTGCTGGCTGATCGTGACAATAAAGGCGGATCCTTTATCGTTTTGCCATCGGAAAATGGTGCTGGACCACGACCAAGGTGGCAGCTGATGATGGATCCTAATGGCGACAATGAACAATGACTGTGGACTATAGTGGCATCCGATCTTGATGGTGGATCATGATCTTGCTGGCTGCTGACCATAGACTATGATTGCAGAAAGACTGCTTGACACATAGTATTTCTCAGATACTTGACCCTTATTGACATTAATCCACCAATTCACTGACCTTCAGTTATGCTTCAGAAAGGTCTACCCCTATCAGTACTGCTAAAACCTTGATGATGTTTCCCTTCACACTTGACATCTATTGCACTTCTGTCCGTCCTGGGAGAGGGATCCCTCACATGTGGCTCTCTCTGAGGTTTCTACGTTCTTTTTACCCTGTTAAAAGGTTTTTTGTAGTTTTTCCTTACTCTTGTTGAGGGTTAAGGGCAGAGGATGTCACACCATGTTAAAGCCCTATGAGACAAACTGTGATTTGTGAATATGGGCTATACAAATAAAATTTGATTGATTGATTGATTGAAGATAAGAGGAGAGTTGATTAAAGATAGCGCGCTCAAGAGTTTTGGAAACAAAGGGAAGAAGAGAGACAGGTCTGTAGTTATTTACTTCAGAAGGGTTGAGGGTGGGTTTCTTCAGGAGAGGATTTACTCTTGCCTCCTTCAGAGAGTTAGGGAAACAGCCAGTTGACAGGGAAGTGTTGATAAGATGGGTGAGAAAAGGAAGAAGGTCAGGAGCGATAGACTGGAGAATGTGAGATGGGATGGGGTCAAGGGGGCAGGTGGTCAGGTGGTCGGGCGGGCGGAGGTTACCAAGGTAAGGACTTGATTGGGAGACAGGGGGGTGAAAGAGGAACGCGAAGGGGATGAGTATGAATTTGATGGAAATATAGTTATAGAAGGAGGATTAGAAAATGAGGAGCGTATGTCATCTATCTTTTTTGTAAAGTAGTTGACAAAGTGGCTTGGTAGAAGGGAGGAAGGAGGAGGGGGGGTCAAGGAGGTTGGAAAAGATGGAGAAGAGTTTTTTGGGGTTAGAAAATGAGGATTGAATTGTAGTTTGGTAAAAAGTGCTTTTGGCTGTGGAAATAGAGGCAGAGAAAGAGGAGAGAAGAGACTGATAAGTGAGCAGGTCGTCCGGGTGTTTAGATTTCCGCCATTTCCTTTCTGATGCTCGCATAGTGGCTCTGTCGGCACGCACCGAGTCAGACAACCACGGAGCTGGGGAGGACTTGCGGACCTATCGTGACGTAAGAGGACAGAGAGAGTCAAGAGAGGAGGACAAAGTAGAAAGGACAATGTCTGTGGCAGATTTAGGATGCATGAGTGACAAAGAGTCAGTGGAAGGGAGGGCTGATAAAACAGAGGAGGCTAGAGAGGCGGGAGAGAGGGAACGAATGTTGCGACGGACAGGTACAGAGTCTGTTGATGTGGTAGGGTTGTTAGTTTGAGATAGTGGGAGAGAGTAAGAGATAAAGTAGTGGTCAGACACATGAAGTGGGGTTACAGTGAGGTTAGATGTTGAACAGTTTCTGGTGAAAATATAGTCACACATTCAGAGATATTTTACCAGTGTCCTTTCTGCATTTAGCACCTGTTAAAGTGTTCCTTTTGGTCTGGAAAATGTGTTTGGACTCCTTATTTATATAACAGTTTGATCCTCGTCTGTGAAATGTGCAGCTCTGCTGTCAGTTCACTTTCCATTTCCATGTTGGTGATTGGTCATCAGTAAACCACCTCAGATCTTTATGAGACTTACCGAGTTGATAACCAGCATTGTGTGACCACTTAGCCTGATTGCGATTGTTAGGTTAAGTTCACCAAGATAACGGAAAGAGCCCATTGGCTTTTGTCTGAAGAGGAATTTGCAAAATGATGTGCTTTCCTGTGTAGATAGCTGATATCCGGGCCAAGACTCCATCTTCTATTTGCTGTATATTGTTAAAGTTCAAACAAGTTTCTTTAATCACATGTTGGACCCCCAACTGTTGGATCCAACAGTTCAAGACATGAACATCAAGCTTAGGTTGACACTAGGGTTGAGCCGAATACTCGGATGAAACAAGTATCCGGTACGGATAATGTCCGTTCTCCCCTCGGCGTTGCATGGAAAGAGAATGAAGAGAGGGGGAACGGGCCTTATTTTGGCCCGGTGACCTCACAGGTCATGGGGCCCAGAGTGACCAATAGGAGTTGAAACTTGTGTCCCTGGTCGGTTTTCACACCTCTGTGTGATGTTGAGGCACCATGGGAGACTGAGTTCTGGAGGCTCTGGTTTTCTCCAGAACAAAGGACATGCAGCTTTAGGCTTTTGACTACACATATAGGCCCAAACTGTGGTTCACAAATACCATGTCCCAACAGGGAGCAACAAGCCGATTGGCAGATGCAGAGCGGAGTGAACGGGCTGGGGTGTAACGTTTGACCATGTCCTGGATGTAGACTGGACCCGATCCGTTCGCAGCACGGTACGCAAGTACTAATGTTTTGAAATGGATGCGGGCAGCCACCGGTAACCAGTGAAGGGATTGGGCAGCCACACACAGCTCTTCCCCTACACATAGCCTATAAAAGGTTCACTGCTGCTGCACTAGCAGCACCAAATAACACAGCCACTCTGTCCACAGGGATACTAACGTGTAACATCGTTATCTATGATCATATATTCTCAGTGTCCACTGGCCGAGTCAGAGTGCACCCAGTCCGGCTAGACGCACACAAAGCGAGTGCTCCTCTCCATATGTAGTAAAAAAGCCCTGTGATCAGTCACACACACAAACATCACACTGTTTAAATGTAACTTTTAAAAAGTAAAAAAATAAAAATAAATCAATAAAAAAATAAAATGTTGAGTATGAAGACTCATTGAGTTGAGTATGAAAACCTATTATACTTAATACTTCTTAATACTGCATATGTTGTGTTCATTGATTCACTGAAGTTTATTAAAAACTTGTTCTGAATGGTTCTCTTACTCTTGGGATCAAAAACATTGATCTGAAGCTCCATTCTCAGGCTGTTTTTCAAATAAAACAATTAATAAAGCAACTTCTGATCAATACCATCTTTCGGTTATGCCCCGCCCACTTCAGGTTTAAATTCCACCCACTTCGGATATGGGTACAGATAATTTAGTTGGTTGAACAGATACAGACAATGCTGTACTCTCTCATCCCCAGTTGACACATACGGAGTGTCCCTGTGTGTCTCTCTTAAAGGAACAGTGCTTTCTTCCTAAAGGGCAAGTACAATTTTTATAAACGAACAGAAGGCATAAAGGTAAGTGAAATGAAAAGAAGAATTGACTAAAAAATGTATTTGAAGTGAAATATTTTAACTGGACACACTGATATTACAAAATCGTCACAAAATATAAAATAACTTTCATTGCGCTACATGGTCCCCCACTAAAAAACGGCACAACATTTTTGCCAGGTACAAAGATTGTATCAACATTCATAGGGTTAGGGTTAGTGCAATACACCACATTTTTGGCGACGAGGATGGCCATTTCTGTACTTTTGCCTACACCGCTCCTGCCTTGTGTGGGTGAACCAGCTATCTTCTTCCCCACCTGGTTGAAAATGTTCAATAACTACATGCTAGTTATAGTTGCTATAAGGATAAAGCTATCCCTATAGCAAGAAAGAAAACACGCCATTATTCTCCACGCTCCTCGCACAGATGGACAGAGACTGTTTTACACACTGCCAGATACCGGTACTACATATAGTGCCGTGGAAGGTGTGAAAAAACATTTAGATCCCAAAGTCAATGTGATAGCGGAACCAAAAGTTTAAAACAAGTAATAAAACAACAGAAACAACGTAAAATGCCTCCATAATGCTCGTATGGTGTCATCCAATTGTCCGCAAGCCCCGACAATCATATTTGACTCGAAACAAGGTCATTTTCGAAACGAGGTGCATTCATGGACCCTTGGACACACCATTGTGTGGCCAAGTCCGCTAGCATCGCCACTTCCGGTGGACTTTCAGGCTTAAAACAGGGTGTAAATGAACTCATTTCAAGTCGAATATTAATTTGTGAATGAGTGAATCAAATTTTTTTTGGTGAACTATCCCTTTAACCCCTACATCGAGAAAAAAAACCCAGTAAGTTAGAGCAAATTACAATGCCCTTCAAACGTTTGGGAACATAGGGTCAAAATGTTTACTCTGAATAGTAAAATGAGTAGGATATGAACTGATCTCAAAAGGCATATAAATAAAAATGTAACCATAAGGAGTTACCGACAGACATTAAGGCAAAGTTAACTTGGATTATAGGAGAGCACTTTTATTGATCCCAATACATGAGCCTTACTACAAACTATAAATAAATAATTATAATTAATAATCTGCTTCTTTGTAAAAATTACACTATATTCATTTCATCCAGAGCTTACAGTTAGTTGCAGTACTGCCATTTTTAACACGTTTGGGCATGAGAATGTGTTAAAATTACAGGTGATCAGGGGCTAGTGCAGCACCCCGGTGATGTCGGCCAGAAACAGACATATTAGAAAAAATCAAGGTTGAGGTGTTTCAGCAGCCTCCAGAAAAGTGTTTACTGTGGGAGAGAAGAGCTCCCTCTGCTGCGGACTTTGGGATTTTGAGCCATGCACACTGCATACAGTCACAAAAAACATATACAACCCACTAGAGGACAGGAAAAGATTGAACAAGCATAATAAGGCTCCTTTAAGGTCCTCAAACCACAACGCCTTGGGAACAGCCTCGACAGAGGGGCATTATACAATGCTCTTGTATTAACTGGGTCCAGTCGGTGTTGTTCTAAACTGGCTGCATCTCTTCTACATGTTGTGAGGCTGACCCCCATGACCTGCAGGGCAGCGTGAGTGTGTGTGTGTGTGTGGGGGGGGGTTGGCAGGTCTGGGCATGGGCATTGCGTCCCTCTTCAGGTGGAACACCTGCAGCTGATCACCCCTAATTCTCTGCTACTGTATAAGAACCCTGGTCTTCACTCCACTAGTCTCCAGATTTTACAGTCCTACTATGTGGTAGTATCATTCAGTATTGGCACACATTCTGTTGCTATCTCATTCTTTGCCTGCATATTCACACTCTGTGTCTCTGACTGTGGCAGATGCTAATCGGCCAGCTGATTAGTTTGCCTGCCTATCCCCCCTGCCTGAATCCTGCCTGAATATTGGGAGGAGTAGATGCTGTATCTTGGAGTGGTCTATTTTGGATCTACAAGAAACTACACCACATATTTGTTACATAAACTTCATTGTTACATATGAGATAAACTGACTACTACTGGATTTAGATGCACTGATTTTCTTTTTTAAACCATCCCACATTTTTTAATTGGCAAATGCAAACCCATCTGAGTGCCCAACCTTAAATGGGGTGTGGTCAGGCTCATTGTTGGCACATCTTATCAACATAGTAATAGGCGAACAATATGGCACTCACACATAGAGATGATGTGCACATGGTCTTTGGATCCAACTTAAATGGACTTGCATCATGTGCATCATGATTACTCAAAGAGAACCTTTAACAGTTTACGATAGAGACCCTTGAGGATGTGTGGTTAAAAGCTGGCACCAGATCCAACCTTACAGGCAATCTCTTTAAACCTAAATTACAGCCCTGCTACAGAGTGTCAAGATTAATTCATTCATCCAGTGTAATGAAGTGATTCCACATGACACCTCCAATTGGTTCCTTTGGAACCCTGCCCACCAGAAGAGCTACCTGTCACATTGGCTTTAAAATAGACATGAAATGGATATGTAACTGGAAAAGTGACATTCACCAGGAAAATTAATGACTTTTTGCTGTAGAAAAAACACAGCAAACCTGTAATAGATGTATAGATGTCCCTCTCAGTGCATCCACACTCCCAGGTGACATGTTTATTTGGCATGCAGTGTCCCACCCCCTTTTATCATCCCCTTACATTTCACCATCTCCTCAAACTATCTCAATCCCTCCCTGACAGCTCCTCTCCCTTTCAACTCCTCCACTCTTACATCAACTTGTGTATTTTGTCTTCTGGGCTATCAGACAGACAATGGCATGGGCAGCCAGCCTAAGTGTCTCTACTCTACTAGAATGCAGTTAAAATGTGATCTTTTTTCTGGCACTGATGGTGAAACATAGCTTTTTTCTTGTCTCTTGGCAGATGTGTAATATGTGAATCTGTAATTGTTAAGAGTCTATGTCTAGAGTTTGTGGTGATAAGAGTCGACACAGATGTCAGTGTGTTGTCAAGAAAATCATGTGATATTTGGAGTTAAAGGGAAAGTTCACCCAAAACAGAAAATTCACTCATTATCTACTCAGCACTATGCTGATGGAGGGGTGGGTGAAGTGTGAAGGGGTGAGTGAATCCACAAAACACTTTTGGAGTCTCAGGGGTAAACACCATTGCAGTCAAATCCAATTCAATAATCGTAGATGGTGACTACTTCTTCAAATGTAACAAAACAGAAAAAAATGCTTCCATACTGCTCCTGTGGTGTCATCCAGTGTCCATAAACTCCGACATCAAATTCAACTTGACTCTGCGTCAATTACAGAGAACTTGAGTTGCTATGTAGTTATAAAGTTGAGAAAATGTAAGTTACAAGAAGTATCTGGTTATGTTTTTTATGCTGCCTGATACGTAGTTTTGGTACATAGCTTAAAATGTGTGGACACTGAAAGTGTGTGTGTGTGAACATTGGCTCGACTACGACTTCTCTGCCTTTTTTTTATGGTGAATTGCAACAAAATGGATCATTATTGCTGTCCACTGGCCTGTTATCTGTTTTTTACATTCGTGTAGTCAGTCAGTATTTGTTAATAATGGAAAGATATGTTTGGTAATAAGTAAGCTCTTCTGGTCTGTGTGCTCTAAAACTGGATGTTGTGCAAATCGTATCAAAAGGACGTTTAAAAAAGACACTTTATTTACGGATCCTCAGCAGACGTCTTTTGAACATTAGACAAAGACGAAAAGTTGATGTCTTTTGGACATGTGTTTGCAAGTTTTTTCTCTCCACGGTGTTTTCTCTCCTCAGCCGCTAAAGTGCTTGCTTATTGTAGGAACTGTTGGGATTCTCTATCATTTTTAAGGTCTTGATCTTCCATGTAAAATGCTTTGAGATAATGTATATTATGATTTGGCGAAATACAAATAAAATTGAATTGAGTTTTAACAATTTGCTCTTGGTGGTATTGCACTATGCACCTAAAATTTGAAAATGGATGGATGGGATTGAGCAACACAAAGTAACATGTCCACAAATAATTTAACTGAGAAATTAAACATTTACAAACAGCTATTCCAATTGCTGGATAATCTTATTTTTCTAACCTTATATACTTTAACATAAACCTGAGTTCTCTTCAACACTATTGATCTGTTAGGGTCTCAGTTTTAACCAGAGCTTATGCACCTCCGTATACGCAAGTGGAAGAAGGCGGTCCTAGAAATTTGTTTTAAGTGAGTATTAAGGACAAATCGGGATCGAAGATCACTCCCAAGTTCCTGACTGTTTCATTGGAAGCAAGGGCAATGTCGTCTAGTGCAGCTATATCATTAGATAATGTATTAGATAATGTATCTCTAAGGTGTTTAGGGCCAAGTATTAGAACCTCTGTTTTATCTGAGTTTAATTACAGAAAATTGCGGGTCATCCAGGTTATTATGTCCTTGAGACATGCTTGGAGTTTAGATAATTGATTACACTGTGCTGGCTTTATAACTGTATAACTGGGTGTCATCCACATAGCAGGAGTGTTTCCTGATAATGTTTCCTAGTGGAAGCATATATAGGACAGACACAAATCCCTGATCTGAAGCTATTAGAAGGTCATTAGTGACTTTTGCCAAGGCTGTCTCTGTGCTGTGATTCGCTCTAAACTCCGACTGAAAGTCTTCATATATATCACTTTCCTGGAGAAACTCACACATCTGATTGGCTGCAACCTGCAAGGATTTTAGACAGGAAGGGGAGGTTGGATATCGGATCTGTAATTGGCTAAAACCTCCGGGTCCAGGGTGGATTTTCTGAGAAGGGGTTTGATTACAGCTAGTTTTAAGGACTGTGGTACATATCCTGATGATAATGAGAGATTGATTGTGTTCAGTAACGTGCTATCAATTAGGGGCAGAATGTCTTTAAGTAATTTTGTGGGAATGGGATCTAAGATACAAGTTGTGGGTTCAGAATATGAGATTATTTTGGTCAGCTGATCAAGGGTGATCAGAGAGAAGCTGTCTGAATAATTGGTACGATTCTCAGCTGTTTCTGATAGTCTATTCTTGATAAGGTATTTGTGCCAACTGAGGGCAGGAGATGGTTGATTTTATCATTAAAGAAGGTCATAAAGATATTGTTTTTCAGGGATCCAGGAATACTGAGTTCGGTGGAGGTGTGACTCTGTCAGCCTGGCTACAGTGCTGAAGAGAAACCTGTTTTTTTTTTTATTTTCTTCTATTAGTATGGAGTAGAAGGCAGCTCTTGCTTTGTGGAGGCTGATCGTGATAACAATGGCAGATCCTTTATCGTGTTGGCATCTGATAATGGTGGTGGACCACGATCGAGGTGGCAGCTGACCATGGACTATGATTACAACAAGACTGCTTGATATATAGTATTTCTCCTCAGATACTTGACCATTACTGACAATAATCCATCAATTCATTGACCTTCAGTTATGCTACAAAATGTTTATTCTAATCAATGCTGCAAATACCCTTATCTTGCTGATGTTCTCCTTCACACTTGACATCTATTGCACTCCTGTCCGTCCTGGGAGAGGGATCCCTCACATGTGGCTCTCTCTGAGGTTTCTACGTTCTTTTTACCCTGTAGTAGTTGTTCCTTACTCTTGTTGAGGGTTAAGGGCAGAGGATGTCACACCATGTTAAAGCCCTATGAGACAAATTGTGATTCGTGAATATGGGCTATACAAAAAAAATTTGATTGATTTGATTGATTGATTAACAACCTAAGGACGCACCTGCTAGCCGCCCAAGTGGTATCCCAGATAACGCACCTCCCTCCGTCCAACTGCACATTTCTTTGGGTTGGCTGTGAGTCCAGTCTACCTCAATGACTTCAGCAGCATGGCCACCTGCTGCACATGCTCCGCCCAGGTGTCACTGTGGATTTTGACATCATCCAGATAGGCAGCGGCTTATGCAACATGAAGATGCAGAAAGGTGGCCGGGGCTCCAAAAGACCCGAACGGAAGATTGTGAAAATTGTTGTAAAACTGTAAATTGCTACATTACATTACATTTAGCTGACGCTTTTATCTAAAGTGACTTACAATAAGTGATTCAACCATGAGGATACAAACCACAACAGCAAGAATCAAGTAAGTACATATTTGTAGACTTTCTGCTGTCCGGATGTCAATGGGGAGCTCGTTCCACCATTTGGGAGCCAGGACAGCAAAGAGTTGTGATTTTGTTCAGTGGTTAGCTCGCAGTGAGGGAGCAACAAGCCAATTGGCAGATGCAGAGCGGGCTGGGGTGTAAGGTTTAACCATGTCCTGGATGTGGACTGGCCACTTTAAGTCATGTTGAGTTTATGTTTATGTTTATGTTTGAACAATGTGGACTTGCACAGGATAACATGTCTGTTTATTTTTCTACATCTAGTCAAGTCTCGCTCAAAAAGAACAACCACTTCTGTTTGTGACCGTTCTCAATTACGGTCCCATACATATACACTGCTTATGATGACAGGAACCACCAATTCACTGACCAACCTTTCCCAATAAGGCAACTAAATCAAATAGCTTACATTCATACTGGGTGATGATGCGCCGCGATTCTACAGCTGAGCTACAGCTAAGTTGTCTTTATACAGAGGGTTTATCTTGAAAATTTCAATAAATGTGTGTCTGTGTGAGAGAGAGAGCGAACGAGCCAGAGAAAGGGCGAGTGAGAAAGAGAGAGTCAAGCAAGAGAGAGAGAGAGTTGCACTTTTGAATCTCTTTTCTCCTTTTTCGACAGGTGCTGTGGGCCTAACCCAATCCATGGTGGTGGTGTTTTCCTCACAATCCCTTTTTTTGTTGGTGTGCAGTGTCATGGGTGGTTAGTTTTGGGAATAATAATTTCCTGGGGGTTAAACTCCCCAAGGTGGCATTGTTGCAAAACATTTTCATCCCCTGCTCACGCTACACTTATTTCCAACTGCATGCTGCAGAACTTTGCAACTGAAACTTCCAATGATTTCTTCATACAGGATGTGACCTTTGAAATGTCAACTCCTGCTCTTTGTAGGCAACAAGAAAATGGTTTGTAGTCCCAACCAATTTGTCTGGCTCCTCCACAGGATTTTCTGACACTAACCTCCACCTGTTCCACTGTCAAGTAGGTCAAATTTCTGAGCAAAGAAAAGCCAAACCTTGATACAATTCCCTACAATCTCCTACCTTTTCATCAGATTTTGACCTTGTGTGAATTGGAGAGGGATAGACGTCACAGCTTAGATTCCATCAGTAGTGAGGATTTGCAGGTTTTAAGTCTGTGCTCTTTGGCCTCCTCACAGTAGGACTTCCTGGGGCCACGGGGCTGCTTTCTGGCACAAAAGGTAAACCTGCCTGCTGCAACAATGACACATTTAAGGACTCTAAAGACATTGAACTTAGTTGGAGTGGCAAGCTGTTCTCATTGTGACCAGTGGGAAATCATGCATTGAGAATTAAAGGATGCACAATGGCAGGCTGACACAGTGAGACATAATATCATGGCCCAGAATGTGACTGAGTGAGGTGACACGAAATGTCCAGAGGGGTTTTATTTCCTCTCTGCTGAATTCTTAAAGGGATAGTTCAGCATTTTGAGTAATACATTTATTTCTTTTCTGAGTCTGAGATGAGATGGTAGTCTCCATTAATTGGTTGGGGAAGGATGGAAAAAATGAGGGAGAGAGATGTTGTAGAAAACAGGTCTTGATGCAGAGTTTTTCAGAGAAAAATAAGAGTGTTAATGATGGCTTGCCTTTTTGTCGATTTACATACTGCCTCAGGTCGAAGAGGTGGATGTAAATGAGAGAAGAGAGAGTTACCAACAACAGTGGTAATCATAATAATTTAGGTCCAGACTTTCATACATGAACGACACAGCAGGAGATTCTCCGCTCAGACATGATCACAACAACACAGAAATCTGAAGCATTCAGGTGAGGAGTTGTGCAGAAGGCAGAGGCAAGATGTGAAATAATAAAGAATTAATTCCACTGCGGATGTTTTGTTAACAGAACATCCACACCAGTCACAGCCCAGTATATGACAACAACACAAGGTCATGTGAACTTGACCTTTTGACATCCAGCCACCAAAATGTAAACAGTTCATATTTGAGTCCAAGTGAATGCTTGTAACAAATTTGAAGACATTCTCTCAAGCTCATTTTAAAATATAAATATACTTTATGAGGCCACTATATCATTAAACTTTGGCTACCAAATTCCAATCAGTTACTCCTTGAGTCCAAGTGAATGTTTATCCCAAATGTGAAAGGGTTCCCTCAAGGTGTTCTAGAGATATTGCATTCACAAGGCAAAGAAATTAGCTTTGAGAGGTTGCAGAGAACTTGACCTCTAAACATGAAGTTCATGCTTGAGTGCAAGGGAATAACCATATGTATGTAGAGCTGGACAACCCGAAAACATAATGCCTGTGGGCACTAGTTGTCAGTCGGCGCAGAGGCATAACAAATACAGGCACTAGTTTTTCCCTGAATCCTTTTGAAGAGACTTTTCTTATTTTCATAATATTTCGCAGTTAGAAGAAGGCTATCCTATAGATGAGAGATACATTGACTTGAAATACTGTAGAACTGTGTATTAAAGGTAAAACTTCCATAAACTGTTTCGTTGGAAGATGATCTTATAGACAAGTTGATGGTTTGGATAAAGAGACCAATGATGACAGCTCGAACAGATCTTAAGAAGAAGATTGGTATAAATATAAATCTGATGCTACAGTTGATTTTAAGTATTCTATTCTGGATAGTGTATCTTTGCCAATTGTGGAAAGGAGATGATCATTTTTTTGCAGCTTTATTATTAAAGAAGCTCATGAAATTATTACTGCTAAGCGGTAAAGGAATGGATGGTCTAATGGAGCTATGACTCTCTGTCAGCCTGGCTACAGTCCTGAAGAGGAACCTTGAGATTTTCTTATTTCTTTCAATTAATGATGAACAGGGCTTTATTGCAAGTTACCAGAATATCTTTCCCAGCTAGGCAAAAATCGTTACAGTATGTTCTGATAGATACAGACTATAGCATAATTTTTGTCCAAATTTATTGTAGTTAATAATTGTAAATTGTAGTATAAATTAAAATGTAACTAAAGAATAGACCGGCAAAAGGGCATTTTGGGGACATATTATTACATTTTAAAATTCTATACCCTATGTCTAGATTGGAGTGTACATTAAAATAGTTATTGGGTTTATTTACATGTTGAATAAAACCTATTTAGTTTATTGGTGAATTAAAGGCTGAACTAAGGCTGTCATTAGCAACATTTCTTTGAATGTTTAACTCACCCTCTATAGTGACTTTATCTGTTGTAAGCACCAACTCAAAATTCTGAGTAATGCACCGGTGGACGCTATTGAATGACTAGTTGGATTGTGTTTTGTGATTCCCAGTTTGGGTGTGCGAGGCTGATAATAAAGCATTCAAGTGAGTTATAACTACCTTTAGGTTGGGGGTTTATTAACGAGTCAGATTTGAAAATTGTTGCAAGCCTCTGCCTTTAACCTCAGAGGAATGTGAGTATTAACATGAGTAGAGGTTTTTGATTCGTTTAAACTCACATGTTCTTATTGTAACCAGGTCTCAGTCATACATAATAAATCAATGTGATGATCAGTTATCAACACATTCCCCTCAAATTTTTTTTTAATGGACTAATGGTGCTGTGCTGTCGTTCTGCCATATTGATAAATGTGGTTGCCAGCTAATTTTAAACTGTCAATATTTTTCTTGTAATAACAAAGTCAAACCTTTATTGGGGCCATTATTACTTAAAACTTGACTGTGTGCGCTTTGGTAACAATATTGTTATTATTATTATCATTATTAATAATTTATCAGTCTTCATTGGCCCATATCATGGGAACAATGAAATTGAAAGGCCACAGTGGTGCAATAATGGCCCCCTGTCCGATGGGAATTGAATGGAGGATAGCATCCCTGAGAAGCCTATTCTCTGGCGTAACCGGTTGTACCCCCCACCACCGCCACCATTAACCCCCACCCCATTCTTCAAACAACGCTGTGACTGACAGCTCCCTTTCACAAGACTCCGACTGGCAAGGAAGGGGTTTAATTCCAAACCATTTTGTAGCATGGCATGATAATGACTCAGACCCAAGCCCAAGGGCTGAGATGGACCAATGTTGTATTATGGGGGGGATTAAGGGTGTCCTCTTTTTTTCGGTTTGGATGAGATTTAGGTCTTGGTTTAAATTTCAAACCTATTTTCCTCAAATCCATATGTATATATGATGAGAACACCTGGTGTGTTATGTCACACTGTTTCGATAATTGTTTAATCATATGTTTTAATTTTTTCACATAAAAATGTTTATATGCTTAAGCTCACCAACTGCAACATGTAAATCCTGATGTATATGCAATAATTAATTAATAAAAATTATAAATCCCTGCAAGAGGTCAGTTTCTTGTGTGCATTAATATGTTTGCTTTTTTAGTAATAATTCTTCTGTATTTTCACAAAGTAAACAGTAAAATTAAATTAAGAGCTTTCACAATCAGAGATTCGGAGCTTCAAAAAACCTAAACAAGCACTTTGTCCATTTTTTTTACTGTTAAAATGTTGCAAATTGCACACTGCTTAACCAGACAAGTTTAAAAATGATACATCTTCCATTACTTTAATTCTGTAATTTTTCACTCTATTCCATTTACTTCAAACAACTCTGCACTGATTAATCATAACATAACTATAATAACAAAAGAAGCAATTGTTTTCTGTATTTGACCTCTATCCTCTAATGAGCATAAATCAAGAGTCAAATTGAGTGTTACGCTATACTCGCTGATGTCTGTTGCACTATACTCTCTCTGATATGTTCTTAGCTGCACAAGTAACTTTAAGTGTAAAACTGTCCTGTTCACTGTATAGTTTCTCAAATGTGATCATTTATTAATTATCTTAGTTAATGTTTGGAATACTCAAAATACTCAAATAGACTTTAATTATATTTAATTATATATATTTGTATTCGTCCTGTGGACATTGTGATTGGCATTTGTGGGGGGGTACCAAACAGTGAATGACTTGACTAAGAAAGTGTGTGCACTGTGGCTTTGGACATAGAGCAGGTTGAGCATTCAATCCCTGTCTCCCTATTCCACGTACCGAAGTGCCCTAGGGCAAGAAACTGAACCCTAAATTGCCACTGATGGCTGTACCTGTAGTGTATGGTTGATGTATGATAGAGTAATTGCTGCACATAGATGCACTTTATGAATATGTGTGTGAATGAGTTGATGGTAAAACTGTACTGTGAAGCACTTTGAGTCATCATCTACACTAGAAAAGTATTAAATAAATACAGACCATTTAATACATTGCAGCAAACTAGATATAATCACTAATTTCATTCATTCATTGGCTAAAATGTTACCACTCGTGTAAAAGTCATCACAAGCAGATTTTGATTGATAGCAGAACCCCATCGTTATTGACCAGTATGACCTACACCCCTTGGTGTTTGCCCTTCAACCTTTGGCCTCATGCTGTAACAATCTGTTGACTGGCCAACTTACTTCCTTCCTGCTCAGCACAACAATGTTGTCAAGCTTAAGGGATCCTCTGCTGAATGATTCAGAAGCCAAAGGGATGGGGTTGACCCTAAAGATAGTGCAATTTGTGATTGGTTTCATTTATTCATACTATGCAGAAGCTGTTTGTGGAAGAGACAGAATAATGGAGAATGTAATGATTTGCTGGATGACAAATGGTAGAAAGGTAATTTGTGAAGACATTTTGACGTTGTGAGGACATTTGGGCTGGTCCTCACAAATTCAATGGGCTGTTTGAGGGTTAAGACTTGGTTTTAGGGTTAGAATTAGGTTAAGGTTAGGGTTATGGTAAGGGTTAGGCATTTAGTTGTGATGGTTAAGGTTGGGGTAAGGGGCTAGGGAATGCATTATGTCAATGAGTGTCCTCACAACTATAGAGAGACGTGTGTATGTGTGTGTGTGTGTGTGTGTGTGTGTGTGTGTGTGTGTGTGTGTGTAAATCAGTAGGCTTGGCCCGGAAGGGAACACAACTAAAGAGACAAAAGGGGTCAGGGAATAATATATCCACATTGTCACAAAACCCAGTTCATCTGCAAGATGCTCTCAAACCCTCCCATCTTTCTCTTAGTGCTCTGTACCCCCCCTCCCTTTCAAACCCCCCCCTCCCCTCCCCTCACCCCCACCCTGCCACCTTTGACCAAAGAAGGACGATTTTGTCCTTTGATCACTGGAGGGTAGAGCGGGAATGAATAGGCTAAAAGCAGTAGCAGCAGCAGTGCAGGAGCTGAGAAGATGAGCTGTTTACCCTGCACTTGGCTTCTGTTAAGGCCTCCTGTTTTTCCCATCTCCTCTACAGACCTCATGCTTCTCACCAAACCAAACCCTCCCTTTAGCTTTTCAAGCCTGGTCCGAGGTGGAAAGAACACCCCTCTTTCATCCCTTTTCACTGCCCTGTTCTTATTCTCTTGTCATCACCCCTGTCACATGGGGGTGCTACACCTGTCCTGACCCGTCTAGACACCACCACCTTGATGATTTCTTATTAAATGGGGGAGAGGCGGAGGACAGTAGAGTTTGGTTGGAGAGTGGGGAGGGTTTTCATGGGTGTTAAAAGTCAGAGTTGGAGGGGCATCAATATGCTGACTCACAGAGCCAACCCTCTGAACAGGACTCTTTTTTTGCACTTTTTTTCCCCACCAGAAGCAGACCCTTTGTTATGTTTGGTAGCATGTCATCTTAAATTTGAAAGTGTATCATTGTCTAATTTAAAAAATATATTTTTGGTATTTATTACTTCTATTATAATTTTACCATATTTCCTGTTTGGTCTATAGGGTTTTCCTGTATTTCTGAGTTGGTATAGGAAACACAAAAAAAAGGAGCAACTTGGCTACTTGGGACTTCCCTGACTTCAAAAACTTTGAGTTCAGCAGACCCAAGACGTCCAAAACCCTGAAATTTGAAGTGAGTGCAAAAGTGTATATTGATAATGTTGTGTGGATATGTGATGCAAGTACAATTTGTGATCACAAGGTAAACTCTACCAGGACCAGGCGCCTGTACTATGAAGCAAGTTCAACATAACCAGGATATATTTTCAATATCCAACTTCAGTATCGGCCATCCAGATAACCTTTACTATCAAGCTGGTTAATGACTGTCTCCTTCATTTTCTTTTTCAGCTTTGATCACATTGATGTGACAAAGGACAAACATCATTTTATGATCTATGGTGTCAAATGCTGAACCAAGATCCAGCAGGACAAGTATAGAGACAAGTCCATTATCTGATGTCATTATGCAAGGTCAATAGTAACTTTTAACTGAGCTGTGATGGATTCTAAATCTTGACTGAAAGTCTTCCAACAAATCATTACATAGCTGGTTAGAAACAGCTTTTTCAAGGATTTAGAAAATGAAGGGCAGGTTTGATATGGGTCTGTAATTAGCAACAACTTCTGAATCAAGAGTGGGCTTTTTAAGCAGAGGTTTAATTACTGTTACCTTAAAGGCCTGTGGTATGTAGCTGGTTAAGATTAATCTGATTTAATAGGGAACTGTCAATTAGGGGGAAAACATACTTAAAAAGTGGTCTAAATATAAATCTGGTGCTACAAGTGGTTCTAGGCTTTCTGTACTAGACAATGTATCTGTGCTATTCATGGGCATGAGGTGGTGGATTTTGTCCCTGATGGTTATGATTTTATTTGTAAAGAATCTCATGAAATCGTTGCTTCTCAGAGTTACAGGAATAGATGGATCAGTAGAGCTGGGACTCTCTGTCAGCCTGGCTCCAGTGCTGAAGAGAAACCTGGGGTTGTTCTTATTTCCCTCAATTAATAATGAAGAAAAGGAGGTTCTGACATTTCTGATTGCTTTTTTTTACATTTATTAGACTATCTTTTCAGAGTAGCCGAAAATTATTTGACTGGTGGAACATCACTTCCTCTCCAACTTCCGTGATGTCAGTTTGAAAACACGTGGTTGAGAATTATACTATGGAGCTAATCTCCTCTGAATTACTTTCTTCTTTTTTAGCACGGCGACAGCGTCAAGGGTTGTTTGTAATGAGGCTGCTGTACTATTAACAAAGTTATCAACTGGTGTGGAAAGTTTCTTGTAATGTACTGACACAGAGTTGTAAATAAATATGTCAGACAAATCAATTCTTTAATTCTGGACACAGACTATAATATAATTTCTGTAAATAAGAACGAAAAGGTCAAACAGAATAGGGTTCTAGGAAAATATGTCTATGCCATATGTCAAAACAAGATCAAGAGTGTGATTGAAACAGTGAGTGGCTTTTTCACATTTTCAGTAAAACCAATTGAGTCTATTAATGAGTTAAATGCTGAAATAAGGCTGTCGATGGCAACATCTCTGCGAATGTTGAAATCACCTACTATAATGATTTTATCTGTCCTAAGAACAAGCTCAGAATTTTTTTTTGAGAATTCCGATAATACTCAGCAGAGTCAGAGGCAGTTGGATGATGGATAATAGCTAGAAAAATTGGTGATATCAGGCTTGGACATACGAGGCTGATGATGAGACCTTCAACTTAGATATAACTAGCTTTAGGTCGAGGATTGATAGATAAGTCAGATTTCAAGATTGCTGCGACCCCTCCACCACTGCCTGTGCTTCGAGGAAGATGAGTATTAATAGGGGTGGGGGGTGTCACTTCAGTTAAACCTACATATTCATCTTTTTTGCAGCCAGGTTTCAGTTAGATACAGTAAATCAAACTGATGGTCAGTAATCCAATCATTAATGAGTCGGGATTTGGGATTGAGTGACCTGATATTTAATAAACCACATTTTATCCTTCTATTTTTTGGTACTGATATAGTGGTTGTATTAACTTGTATTAGGTATGAATATATTACTGCTCCCCCTTGTTCACAGAGTAGCCCCAATAGAATATAATATGTTTTAGTTATGTTTGTTTGCTGTCAATTGAATTAGATTTTTTTTTAATTACAAAATGTCATACACCTTTTAATACTTTAACAAACTCCTCCTAGATGATTAATCAGATCGACTTCAATTGTGGTCAATCTAAACTCCATGATGATGAAAAGTTGTATACTAGCTAATGTGAAAAGATTCCAAACACACAGATCTATAAAATAACAACAAAACCATTAGATGACAAATGAGGACATGCTTATTTATTTTTATGCATCATAATAGATCTCAAAACCCTGTTGTTCCCAACGCAAACACAATTATACTCTCACACATTCTTACTGTACGCTGCTGTAAGAAGCGATTTTCCCCACTGTTGGATCAATCAAATTAGTCTTATCTCATCATGATTACAACAATTAAACCATTTACTTTTCACCATCATTGTTAACAACAAATACAACACTATAGTAAAGTATCATTGATACTGTTAGACATTCAATAATTCAACCTATCTGATAGTATATTAAACATGGTGAGATCTTATACAGTATATCTGATCATTCACAATGTGTTAGTATAAAAAGTTAATTATCACCAATAAAATCATTTAAAATGGGAGTGCCACAAGGCTCAATTTTGGGGCCACTGTTGTTTTTACATTACATTTCATTTAGCTGACCCTTTTATCCAACGCGACTTACAATAAGTGCATTCAACCATGATGGTACAAACGCAGAACAACAAGATGCTATGCTATGATTTTTTCACATCTTCATTATTGTATTTACTGCTGGTCTCAGGGCAGTAAGACTGTACTGAAACCATCATAAAATTACCATTATTGTAACATACTGTCTAAATAAGTTCAGACTTAAACATCCCTCTGTGGCGAACTGCCTTGGCACAATCTGCTTTTTCATTTACGGCCATCAAACATTAGAATGTGCTTCCAGCTGAGCTTAAAACTTGCACAGACTTTCACTCCATTCACCACTGTCTCCCGTGGTGTTAAAAACATTTTTTTGCAACCATCTCAACATTAATCTGAGATTAATCACATTTAGGTTTTAATTGGAATTTTTCCGATCTGAATTCCCGGAAGCTGAAAACATCCCAGTTCTTGCATGGCCTGCATACTCAACATGTCACTCAACATGTCACCTATATATCATGTTTTCTGTCAAGGGGACAGAAAAGGTGAGGTGCTCACTACGATGGATTTTGACATTTTTGAGAAAAAACTACGCCTGTGGCAGTGGCTCAGTGAGCACTTCCTGCTGTAGTAGGGGGACAATCAGCGCGGCTGGTAGCTGATGATTACTCCACAGTTTAAGAGGCAGCAAAGAGCTGCCACAGAGGACTGACACACATATGGAGAACAAAAACACTGAAAGAGAGACTGGAGAGATACCAAGAGAGCTGAACTGGGCTAGCATAGGAAAAGGTTATGTTCTGGGATTTATGTTTGATTTAAAAATTTATGTTTGATGGTTTGAGTAATGTTAATAAACATGAAACCAGTTAGGAACTCTCGTCTGAGTGTTGTTGGGAGACCCCCAGTGGCACCCAATGTGGGGCCCAACACAGCCAGATCAACGGCAGATCGGCAGTTGACAGTGGAATTGGTTAAAATGGTGGAGGAGTTCACAGTCATGCAACGTGAGCAGACGGCAGCTGGTTATCCTCCAGGTACAGGTGGGGAGGTGGACCCCGCTACTGGAACATCTCCTGGGGTCTTGAGTCCCAAGGTCTACCTCTGTATTTTTGTGCCCGAAGGCATTCAATAGTTCTGATGACCCCTAACTTGTGTTCCACTGGGTGATGTGAGTCAAAGAGTAAGTAAAGAATGCAACTGCTGCCAAACATAAAGAAAAGCAGAAAGACAAACCAAAGCAAGCAAACTAAACCAGATTGATGTGCAATCTCAGCGCACAGGGCCTAGGTGCATCAAGCCACTACAATTAGCCACTTGCAAGGGAGAGGCACAGACCAGGGACACACCTCCAGGATGAAACAGGAAAGAGACACCCCCATGTGATGACACCACAGGGGACATCGCACAACATTGCAACGTAGAGCTACATTGAATTCAATTCACTTAACGTCATTTCAAGTCAAGTTTATCTTTTATACTGCCAAACCCAAAATATATTATCTCAAGGCACTTGAATTAGTAAGGTTGAGACGTTACAGTATTATAGAGAAGCCCAAAGATATCTATTTCTCTATAGGAGATTTCAGACACGTCCTCTGACTCCAGAGAATTTGGTCAATACTTTCTCCACCATTTTCATTCATACATGGACAATGCAGTGGGAGATTCTCAGCTCAGATGCGTTCACAACAGCAACAATAGACTTCAGTAAGGAGCCCAATAAGCCTGAATATCACATGGAAATGCTAAGTGTATTTTGATAATAAACAAATAAACACAAACATAAAACAAAGAAGGGGCGGCTGGGGCTGAGCATGTTATGCTAGATTAGTGGTTAGCACTCAACCAGTAGTTTGCACTAAGCCAGCTGTTAACACAGCACTGAGTGAAGCAAATTTTAATCTGAATTAGGAATTTATTATATTCTATATATACTATATTCTACTACAGTAAAACTTCTAACACAATCACCAGCCAGAGTGAAGAAAGAGGAATTGACCAGTTTCAGTTTTCCAGATCAGTTTCAGTTCAGTTTAATTAGCTTCTAAACTGGGTTCCAACCACTAGTCATTTTAGCAAAAAGCTTCAAAAGAGCATGGTTACATTCAAGTATCATCACCTTGTATTGGTGATTGTAATTGTGACTGGAGCAAAGGAGAGAGTCAGGTGACATAACAGAGCTATACTATCCACTTTGGAAGTTAGATGGATTGCTCTTCAAAACACTGAACTAGGAATGGGAGACCACTGTTTGTTTCCTTCTTCAAACCGATTGTCAACATCTAACCTTTGACCTTTCTTTAAATGAACACGCATTTTTGTAAATGAGCAAATGGCTAAGAAGCTGAAACCTCATTCATAAGGAGAAATTGCGAATGCGTTTTGCTGCTGCAGAGATACTTAACCACTCAAATTAAAATTGTTCCAGACTATTTCGAAAAAATGTAACCAGTTTGTGTTAATTAATATCTGGCCTTTTCCTATAGGCCCCTGCTCAAACATTACCTACCCAAAATGATATGTATGAGTATATCTCTGCAACTACAGGATAAATATGAAGAATCTTGGTATTTATATGAAGACAACACTCGTGAGGTTTCTGCAGACGTCAATGCATCAGTATAGTTGCTACTAGGTCAGAGTGAATGAAGATACAGACCGTTAGATACACAGGGGGATATCTCAGTAGCCCATTGGTCAATCTGAATGGTTGATGCCTCTAATGAACTGTCAATAGAATTGAGGGACAACTGCTGAATTGCAGCTAGCAACACCAAGCACCAACTGAAAGGGGGAGAAGACGTAAAGGATAAACAAGGACCTGCACGTCACTCGATAACAAAAAATAGAGACCGCCAGCAAACAATACAAAAAGACAAAAGGGACATTGCATTAGCCAGTCTGTACCAGAATTATGGCCTAAGACAAAACTTATTGTGTCAAAAAAACATAGTTAAGACAATTTATGTCATTTTCCTTTGTTTTTGCTGCTAGTTCAGTGAGTTTTGGACTTAGAAAGATAATGTTGGAATATGTGGCCTTTCATTTGCAGCTTGATGATAGGATGAAGGAGAATGACTGGTACTGACTTTGTGGACATGTACAGATTGTAGGTTTGTTCGACATGCTGATTTATTGCTGGTGTTTGAATTATGTTTGGTTTAGGGGAGAATTGTCATGGACAAAACTCTAAAATGTATATATGTTGCCTTGTTACTTCTGTAATGTCCACTGGGCCAGAACCAGGTCACCAATGAACTATTGCAAAGCAGATTACTGTTATGGAACAGAATATATCAGTACAATAAACACTGGTCAAAAGGCATTTTGTACATCTTTTCAAGCCATGCATCAACCAAAGGTGATTTGTCTAAGCCTGACTATTGGCCAGTTAATCATCATCACTCCCATCTGACACCAGATGCTTCACCAAAGAGTAACAATTCCAGCTATCACATTTGAGAGGTTATATGCATATATATGATATGTATGTGTTCAAAAATGTAGGGTGTTGGAAAAATAAAAATCCCTGCTTCAGGGCACATGGACCTACTGTGCTCAGTGTCTGGGGAGCACTAAGACAGAGGTTAAACTGCTTGATTATTTTACTGTTTTTATGAGATGTAAATTTTACTTTCAATAAGAATAGCCTTTGAAATAAAGTCTAATTTTATATTATTGTATCCTCTATACTCTCATAGCAAGAAGTTGGCCACTGAGCTGTGGCATTAACTTGTATTTTAACAAGATTAAAATATATTTGTCCTGGAGATTAGCATAGTTAAGTCTCCCTTTTTTTGGCTTTTGGGGTGGCAGCAGCAGGCTTTGATCAGTGTAGCACAGCGAGGCCCAGGCTTGGCCTGGCCATCCAAGGCTTGGGTGTGAAATTGGTCTGATGTCATCCCCCATTCTTCACCTTCATCAGCTTTCAGCCACCGTAATTATATTTCCGCCATAAAGCCCCTGTCCCTTTCATTCCATATTCCAGGTTTGACTGGGAAGAGTTTAGAGAACTATGGCTAAATTACTCAGTGGGGGGAAGGGGGACTGCCTTGGACCACCTTTTGTCTGACAGAGACACATGGGACATCAATATTTTGTGATATGTATTTTTCTTTTCTGAGATCACCTGCCCTTTGCCTTTGCCTGTTGGATAGGTTAAGTTTATGACAAGGAGATGGGTGAACTTTGGGTAACTAAGATAATGTTTCCTCCTTGACCACAATGATCTTTTGCTGGGATATTAAACAAAGATTTAACATGTCTCTCAACATGTGCATGTGTCTCAACAAGCAAACAAGACACTTGTAATGGGTTTTAGTGTTACAATTCCAGAATTAATAGATTATGACAAGTGGATCAAGAAGGTTTACTGGATGTTGCTGCCCCATTCTTCCAGTGATACAAAGATCCCAAACTGCAAGCATTTATTTTCATTCAAGAACTTAAGCGAGATAAACTCATCTCAATTCAAATCCCATTCTCCAGCATTTTAATTTGTCAATAAAGAAGATTCAGTTAAAAGAACTAGTAAGAAGACAGTGAGGGGAGGAGATTCTATTATATATACAATCTGAAAGAAAAGCTAGGACATTACTTGACCCATTTTCACATAGATTAGACCAAAAAGAGAAAAATGTCAAAAAAGAGCAAGAAACTGGACTTTATCCGCAGGTCATGAACACATCTAGCTTTGATATTATTAGGATACAATTGCAAACAGACCTTCTTTCTTCATCTGTTTTCCAGTAAATTTAAAATGTAGAAGGAAGATGGTAAATGGAGATGTAGCGGCTTTTTGCATGGACACCCAATGCATTTTGACCTTCATTAAACCTCCCAACCCCCCACCCTCAATTTTCAAATGACAGCCCCAGCGTTCCTCGTCCAAGTCAAGAGCTGCTCAGCTTCTCAAGTCAGCGACTTTTGAGCGTAACTTCCACATACAAGCCAGCTAATAAAGAAAATGCAGATGAGGCTTCTGCAGCCATTCATAGGTCAGTGCTGCTGCCACTGCCAAAGGACAAGTACCAGACAACTATCTGTCTTTTTGTTGAAGGATGTCCCTCTGAAATACTGAGATATATCTTCCTTCCTCTCTATTTTATTTTCTCTGGTTTCTCCACCTCAATTAGATGTTCCAGTAAACAGAGCCCAGGCATAAAAAGATATTTGGTTGAATATCTGATTGCAGTGATGCTATTGTAGGAGTATTTTTGAATAACACTGTCCTCATTTGTCAGTCATGTGTTTTACATTGGCTTTTCTATTGTGACTTGGACAAACACATCATCGCAACATTACTAGTGAAGTAATGTTGGAGTTGTTTAATGTTAAAGTTTGTATTGGATCAAACATTGAAATAACCTCAAGAAACATATGGTCTTGAATTCTGTTTGCAATGTAAAAAATGTCTTAAAATCAATCGATTTTAGGTGTTTATGTGTAATATTCAGACGCAATGAATGTCCTGATCTCATTTGTTTTGTTTTAATAATGGATAATGCCTCAGTGACCAGTCAATATACTGTCCACACCGGGTCAATTTTCTGGTTTTAATTGCAGCTAGAATATTACATGTTTCTGTAGACTGACAATGTGGATTTGAATTGTGGTTTGTTGTGTTTGTTGAGTTCTGGATAGAATATTCAAAGAAAATTGATGTTGTTGCTGTTAAAACCTGGTATCTCGAAAAAATATCAGGTCTGAGATGTGTAGAAAAGCTGTTGGAAAAGTGAGTGCAGCTTATAAAATACTTCTATGAACATAAAGATGTGTTTTGTAGTAATCTGTCCATTAATTAAACAAACATAAAACACAAAAATAGTTGTGGTTATTTCTTTTTTTTATGGAAATTTGAACATGTGGGGTAGTTGCCTCTAGTAAATGACATGACCTTAATAACTTAGTTTTATTTAATTTAGATTTTTTTATAAAAAAACATATTTACAGTGTACCTATAAGGTAATATAACAGTGTCACAACTGATCAAGATAAAGTATCAAACCTAATCTGGTGTGTAGCCTCAAAATGAAAGCAAAAGTTAAAGGACGGTGTGGGCTGGCCCATAAACATCGAGTACTTGTGTGGCCTTATAATATTGTAGGGGCTACTGAGTTTTGTGTAAAAATATATATAGATATATAAAAATATATTAATGAATACTGAGTGCTCATGTAATAATATAATAGTAAATACTGAGAGCCCATGTCATGATATAGTTAAGACTACTGGATTTCCATGTAATAATATAGTTATGAAGAGTACTCGTGAAATTATATATCAATAAATATTGAGTAGCCTATTGGTCAGAACATTGCCGGGCATCGCCGCTCCTGTGATTCCATTGCCAGATGCTGGAAGTCAGTGTGTAGACAGGAACGACGCTGTGGGTGTAGCACAGTAGTCTCAAATGTGAAATCTGAGGTGCTTGCTTAGTAAGAGAAGCACAAGTTGTTGAAAAAGAAGAACTGATGTACTTGGCTGTGCGGACTGCAAGGGTCCTCCATGTTGTGTCTGCCGTCCTCTGCGATCTCATTGTTATGCTAATCATTATCGGAATGTTATCAAATCAACAATCAAAATCATTATCACATCACCATCACAGCAAAATATTAAATGTGGAATTTGTCTCGAGTGTAGAATGTTGTTCTGATGTTAGTTTCGGGTTACAATAAGAAACAATCTTTTAAAAGTCGAATTTGCATTGTTTTCGTTTATTCACCTTCACACCATAATGATGTCAATTATGTACATGTAGTAAAAGACAATGTCAGCTGGGGGGGTAATGTACTCATTATTTAATCTTTAAAAATCCTGATATCAAAATCCCATTTGCGATATAGAAAAGCCAGCTGCTCTCTCGACAATACTCTAAATGTTTTAGCTTGTATTTCCATCACTTTTAAGGCAGAAGTGTCCAGGTTTGAAACTGAATGCAAGACAAAAGCACTTGCTATAAACAGTAATGAAAATAAAAAGCATTCCCTGCATCTTAAGACCACGATTTGGTTTGGATCTGCGTGAATCCGATCCAGTGAAGATGTTGCTTTCAAATATAAAGATTATTGCAGTAGAAATAAGGTATGTGGGTTAAACTCCAGAGCCCCGTCCTCACACGTCTATAGATGTTCATCACGAGGGCCTGGATTTGGGGCACTACGGGAATTATTTGAATGGGTTTTGTTTTCAATTTCAATTTTGTACAGTTTCGAATGTGTTGGTAATTTAAATGGGCAACTTTTAAAAAGGACAATAACATGGGGTTTTCATTTCATTTTGATAAAAATAGCTACCTTACTTTCTTTTGTCTCCGTATAAAATGGGTAAGAAATTCAAATCAGTTCTGGACTGTGCCATTGTGTTGCATGTGGGTTCGTTAAAGACTAGTGTTATTAAACAGTTGACCGAACAGATCTGTGGCTTATTGCGCGCCCTTAAGAGGGCGACGATGAGAAGAAAATGTCAGCAGGTGAACATTCACCACAGTGCAGACACAACAGTCAGAAGCCAGAAGGAAAGGACAGAAAGGGCTCATCCCTCACAGAAAAGTCATTGGACTAGCATGTTCTTCTCATTACGTCCTCAAACAGCGGAACCATGATATGTGCCCAGATATTTGGACCCGACAAAGCTGCATTTCCCACGTTTCAGCGGAACCCTCACAGGAACTTATAGTTTATTGTGTTTGCAACAATGTTGCAAGGTGATGATGGCGGGACTGTAATAAAATATTCATTTGTATCTAAATGCATAGGCCAATTTCATCTTAGGCTAATTTAAAAACACACATACACATCTTTCTGAGACCAGAGACGCAACTGGTAAATCAGAACTAACAAACAGCAATAAATCAATAAATGTTCTTTGGCCATTGTTTGCCAAACAGCAAATGTCATTTTCAGACCCCAAATCTCTGCTTAGGTCAACGTCGGACGATGCCTGGGAAACAGTAGGTTAACCGTTCACAAGCATCCGTTGTTGTTTTTGACAATATGTCTCGGATACACACGGTTTGGTCTGTAGGCTATGTTGGTACGGGTGCACATCCTCTCCGAAGTCTGACTGTGACATGAACACAGTACCACACTTGACTTAGATTGACACACACACACACACACACACACACACACACACACACACAAACAAAAATAGTCTCTGGTCGGGTTTTAAATATGAATGCTGGTACTGAATTGGAAGATTGCTTGTTTCAGAATCCCCCCTCACACACACACACACACACACACACACACACTTGTTTTCCCCTAGTCACTGTCCGACTTATCGTCCTGGGATGCGGAGTGGTTGTACAGACCCTGTGCCATGAGATGCAGCGCCAGAGAGTTTTTATTCCCGGTGGCTTTCTTGATTTTGGCCCGCTTGTTCTGAAACCATATTTTGATTTGGGACTCGTTGAGACCAAGGGCCTGGGCTAGGCTCTGCCTCCGCTGCTCTGTCAGATACCGATTGTTCTGAAACTCAGATTTCAACCGATGAAGCTGCTCCGCCGTGAAGGCCGTGCGGGGCCTCTTGTCTTCTTTACTCGGGGTCGGCGTCTTCTTTGGTTTGCGGGATCGGGGCCCTTGGGTAAGGGTGGGGGTGAAGACAAAAATGACACCCAGCAGTTAGAGTCAGTAGTTAAATCACAGGCAAGTTAAGAGAATGAGTACTTTTTATTATTGAAAACGGGTGTTCAGTTTATATATATATTTATATATATGTCTGTGTGTGTGTGTGTGTGTGTGTGTGTGTGTGTGTGTGTGTGTGTGTGTGTGTTCTCTCATGAAGTTAAAAGGCAGACAAAAGAACGGATGGACAAATTAGTCCAAGCTTTGCTCTATAATAAAGAGCAAACGAATATAACAGGCCATAATCAAATGTTTCATCCAACAATGTTTTACGTGTACACTAAAGTAAAAGGCTTTCATTATATTTTACAATAAACAGTGAGGCTATCCTAACACCTGTGACCTCTTTACGAGAGAACTGCAGCCTGTAGGCCCTTTTGCTCATTTCCATAAGCTCGACACTCAAGACTCAGAACTCAATAGAAACTTTTTTTGTATCTCTTTACAACAATTACAAACAAAATTTCAAAATTTCTAACTCGATTCTACTTTAGCAAAAACATTGACACATAGAGCGAAATCATCCGCTGTTAATAAAGTTTTGATCATGACAAAGGAAAAGTCAAAGTCAACTATGCATGTAACTTTACCACGAGCAAATTGTTCATTGAAATAGAGCAACACCGTTTAAAACAGAAGGCGCGCAACATGCAGGAAACTGGTAGTCGGAATTGCAAAATGTTGGAAATTATTTTAGACCTCATCGTGGAGAGGATGTCCAAATGACTTGCTTTTTTATCTATTTATTTATTTATTTTTCATTTTTTCGTTTGGCAGAATAAAGGGCTTTAAAACCGCGTTGTTCAGCATTTCACATTGAGTCAATCTCTTCTGGTACAGGACCCTCACTTTTTAGATTGCCCCGACACACACACGCACACACACACACACACACACACACACACACACACACACACACACCCCACCCCCATTGTCAAAAAAAATATGCTAATGTAATATTAACAAAGAAGACAGAGGAACAATGGCGTCAAACTTGGTTTTACTTCACTTTTCCACATTTTGATTTCACTTTCGCCTAATATACCTTTTTATTTCATCTTTAATTGTAACACCTTTCGATGGCACTGTTTAATCCCATCGGCTTTATCCTTATTTTCAAACTACTATCCAGATCGAAATTCATTCAAAACAAAAAGAAACTGTTTGTAATTCGGATTTAAAGTAGATATATTTGTGTAAAAATGGTTGGAGTATATTCTAACAAAGTTCATATAATTTCCTACTGCAAGTATCCTATGAAATAATCAAGATAATATTAGTTATGACAGTGCAATAGGCTAAATAGTTAGTCTATTGAGTAGAATTGAGGAACGAACAATGAAAGAATAAAATGTGAGGCTATATATTTTTTCAGAGGAATTTGCCTGCATAACTTTAAACTTAAAAACGGGTTAATTCCATCCACAAATAAGAGGCTTGATGATTACTGCAATTCAGCTTTTTTAGTGAGCTTTAAACTATCGTAATTGAGCTTTGATGCATTTGATTGAATAACATTATTTCGTTGAATTATGAATGGGTGGACGAGGAGTATATTTGTATAGTTTTATTTTTCACCAACCTGATGATGGACGGTCTGAGTAGCGGGTACAATAAACCCAGGCTGGCCACAATATCGGGTTAGCGTCAGGGGCCGAGCTGGCCTGGGGGCTGCCGCAGCAGTCCCCGCTGCCCTCTGCATCACCATCTATCAAATCAGGTCTCCTGTCCTCAGGGTCCAGAGGCTCTGCTCCAATGTCCCCCTCTCCTCTTGGTTCTCCATGTTGTCGATTAATTGTTTTGCAAGCCTTTCTCCCAGTTAGCTCCTCTCTTCGTATAACTACTGCCAGACTGTGCTCCTCTTGGACCAAAGTCCCGTCCTTCCTCTTTCGGCCAAAGTCCGGTCTTAAGATGTTGTCTATATAAAAATTGGTGATCGAGTGGGACTGCTGGTTGCCAGGTTGATGAATGAGGGGCAGGATGGCCCGGTTGGACTCCTCGTCTTGACTGGAGTCCTCTGGGCGCTCTGGGTCTCGGCGAGCATTCTCTTCCATAATAATGAAGCCTGATCACAGCCAGAACCTCTTTCTGTGCGTCCTTCTTCAAACTAGCAATTCCAATTTTGGTGATGTGTCCTGTTCACTTTTTTATCAATTAATTACAATATATATCTGTCCAAATCAGATTGAAATCCTCTTCTAAATCCTTCTCGGCACAAATGTTTTTTTTTTTTATTTAGCCGTGAAAAGGCGCCTCTTATGATCTTTGACAAAGAAAAACCATGTTTCAGCTTGTGGTGAAAATCTGCTCCTCGTCGCTGGACCTGCTGCTCAGTTTTTAGATTTAAAAACTCTAGACTAAGCCAAGTTGAAGAAAAAACTAAAATGTAACCTAATTATTTTTTGCAGGCTCCTAGCACAAAATTAGTGATGCTACAGCAGCACCAAAGTGCTTTTATAAGGACGCGGTTTAAATACTTTGACTGAGGATTTTGGTTCTCGTTTTCGATTGGCTGCGAGACGCTGTGGTGACGTTATACTACGGGTCTCGCAGGCACGTGCCTTCGACCAATAGAGCGGAAGAGCTGGTGTCATGTGAGGTTTCCGGAATTCCCTGGAGGCGCAACATATGATGCATTCAGGGTAAACCGGAAACGTCTCGTTACTCGACGTAATACAACGCCTAGTTTTAAGGTGGTAGAAAGGGTACATGGACCATTGCATTAACATTGTGTTATTATAAGATTTGTCAACAATTCATTACATGCATGGGCTCAAATACCGAGGGTTGTAGTGTTTGGGTTACATTGTGGGCAAGAAATAAATAATATGAACAGCTAATATATAGTGGCATCCGATCTTGATGGTGGATCATGATCTTGCTGGCTGCTGACCATAGACTATGATTGCAGCAAGACTGCTTGATACATAGTATTTCTCAGATACTTGACCATTAATGACATTAATCCACCAATTCACTGACCTTCAGTTATGCTTCAAAATGTTTACCCTTATCAATGCTGCTAAAACCCTTATCTAGCTGATATTCTCCTTTACACTTTACATCTATTGCACTTCTGTCCGTCCTGGGAGAGGGATCCCTCACATGTGGCTCTCTCTGAGGTTTCTACGTTCTTTTTACCCTGTTAAAAGGGATTTTTAATAGTTTTTCCTCACTCTTGTTGAGGGTTAAGGGCAGAGGATGTCACACCATGTTAAAGCCCTATGAGACAAATTGTGATTTGTGAATATGG
This sequence comes from Verasper variegatus, assembly GCA_026259375.1. Taxonomy (NCBI): domain Eukaryota; kingdom Metazoa; phylum Chordata; class Actinopteri; order Pleuronectiformes; family Pleuronectidae; genus Verasper; species Verasper variegatus. Next base: position 21,450,561 of record CM048053.1, on the reverse strand, counting down.
GCTGTACAAATACAATTTGATTGATTGATGATAATATGGACTTGGCCTCTTAAGCATGTAGAATTCACATTTAGTTTACAGGCAACACTTTGAATACAGTCTTTGCCATCTTGTTTAGTTATAGCCTGTTTTCCCAGAACAAGCAGATGTAAAGCTATATGCACATCAGGGCTAAACAGAGCTCCTTCAGTCGTTTATGGGATAAGAATTTCATTTTTTTTTCTTGAAACATTAGGCTATTGTTTCAAGCAAATGTACAATGGCATTTGCTTTGCTGTTTACACTGGAGGGTGACAAAAGTGTCTTATCCCACGTTTTGGGTTAGGGGTTTGAACACTGCTTGTTATGGCTGCTTAGATTTAACAGTGTGACTGTAGATGATCAAACCAATTGACCTTAGATTCTTTGTCAAAATAAAGTTGAATAAAGGGTGAAATATATAGCTCTAAAAGTTTGCTGTAAGATATTTAAGCTAAATAGCTGTTTATGAGCACTGATCCTTCTGAATTAGATTGTAGTGAGATGTCAGCCAAAGTACCGATTATATCCAGCAGTATCGGAAAGAAAGAATGAAATATTGTATATACATTTATTTATATATATATATATATATACATTTCTGCGTCTGTGCGTGTGTGTCTCATTTCACTGCATTTATATCACCACACGAATTGCAGCAGTATATTTAGGTGACTAAGAAATCTGGACCAAAGTGTTATTATCTGTGTATTTTCACAATACGCCATATCGTGGTGGCGATAATACTGAGCCTTTCGGGTCTTTCACAAAAAAGCCGGGACTATAGGCCACACAGTGGAGAGCCCGGGCGGGGATGCGACGCTGGAAGCCGAAGCGGGACGCTCCCTCCTCTGTGCGTCGGCTCACTCGGGTGTGAGAGGTGTCTGCTCAAATGCTTGCTCTGAAGCCGGCGTCGACAACCTTGTTTCTCTAACTTTGTCGCCAAACCGTGGTTCTATAGTGGAGAAGAAGTTCTCAGATATTTGAAATAAAAGTAGACATATACGATGAAAACGATTCCCTGAAAGTAATGCGCTGAAACACTCACAGTCGTTTAGCTGAGTTAAATGTACGAATCTCACGATCAAACGATCTCATCGTAAAAAATGAAACGTTTGTAAATGGTCGAGTCTATCGACATCAATGTCTCCGATTGTGTAAACTAAGACAGTTTACACTGTTGACATCCCCCTCTACTCATGAATGTGTCTGGATCTGTTTCTGACAGTAAAGGGAATGTTTCCTGTCATGTTTCCTCTCCACTTTTCTTCTCTCAACTAGTACCAGCCCGCGGCAGGCTCTTTAATCCATCTACCTGGACGTTAAGCCAATCAACAGCTTTGAAAAATATTAAGGATTGCAGGTGAATCAACATTAACGCGAGAGCCAGCACAAGAAATCACTCTTGAGACAAAGGCCTGACATCATGATCGTTACTTTAACTTCCTACTGAAACCAGAGCGATTCACTCTTGTTTTATGAGAATATTTGGCTACAGTATTTATATATGCTCGCTTTGATTTTAGAGTGAGTACAGTGCTACTACGACGCTTTCTATGGTAAAAGCGCAAATTGCACGCGATGCTAAACATTTTACTGCATCGAAAGAAGGAGTCAATATCGCATTCACACAAGCATTCACACAAAGGGTGTAGAAACTTCATAGAGAGCCACATGTGAGGGATCCCTCTCCCAGGACGGACAGAAGTGCAATAGATGCGGTGTGTAACTGAACACATGAACAAAATAACGGTATTTAAAACAATGATTAGAAGAAGTAGTTTTTAACATAATGGAGAAGTGTTTCAATGTTTTTTTTAACGTATTTGTACATAAGAAAATGTCTGATAGACATGAATGGAGCAGCAATGACAAATTAATTGAGGAGTTATTGTCAGTAATGGTAGAATATGTGAGTAGGCATATCATTATAGTCCATGATCAGGTGCCACCCACGATCAGGATCTTTGGGATCACAAAAGCAGAGCAAAAAAACCCTATGTTCTTTAAATTGGCAATACTCATTTGATGAAAAACAAAGATAACCATATTATCATCAAAACTATTCGTTTTTGGATATCAAAATGTTAGATCAGTTGAAGGATTAATGGTCTAGACAAATACAATTACATTTTATTCATAATTCTTTTATTTCCATAAATGCCTGTGATTAATGTGTACTCTGAAAATGGAAAACCGTGTGTCTCTGGAGTCTCCTACATTATCTTGGAGCCCAGATGTGAGGTGGTCTGAGATAAAGCTGAGGTCAGTGGGGAACCTCAGTTTGCGGCCTACTTTACAAACACACAAACTGTGGCTCCAATTGATACGTGGGAAATAAAAAAAAGTAATTAATGAACAGTAGATTATATTTCATGCTCTGATACATTTAAGAGACCATCTTACTGCAAAGGTTTCCCCAGTTTGTCAAATTTAGCCTTTAACACGTATTTTAATGAAATAGGGGAAAACAGAGATCAGTCAGTGAAAATGGGAAGAGAAAAACATTTGCAGTTTTCTTATTAATTTCATCTTTTCCCAGTATAAGCCTGTAGTGCTGAATGGTGCAGACTGAACATTAACGTTAGTCAGAGGGTAATAAGAAAGGCTCCCGAAAATCAACCACTATTTTTTTCACTTTCTTCTCAGCTCGCTCGTTACGCAATTTTATTGAGTCCTTCCTCTCTGTGGAAATAAGGCTAAATCCAAATAAATTAACGTCTTATATTTTTTATATGTTTTAGCCATGTATGTTTTACAACAGGCTATTGATACACATTTGCATGACCTATGAGATTTGTACACATCATGTGTTTCCTGAAGTGATTCACCTCTCAGAAGTTAAATACTTGAAACTGAAAAATTAATTCTCTTTCTTTCTTTCTGTGGCTGGCTCAGGTTTGAGAGCGGTCGTCTTCTAACCAGAAGGTTGGTGTTTCAACCATTCCGCATGTCAAAGTGTCCTTAGGCAAGATACTGAGCCCAAATTGCCCCGTTTCATAGAGAAAGTGCTGCACATAGATGCACTGTATGAATGTGTGTGTGAATGTAAAAGTAATGTCCTTCTCCCTCAGATATGTAAAGTGTCCTTGGGTCCCTTGAAAGTTGTTATAAAAATGTAAGTTATTATTTATATTTTTATGATCATACTGTAAGCATCAGTGTGCATGGCATGTATGTATTCCTTATGAATCGGAGGTCCTACCTGGATATAGTCCTTGTTCTTTTCTGCCAGTTTGCCCAGAACCACTCATCTGACTGTCCCAGGCCTCTGACAGCATGTTGAAAGGCTGTGAGCAGGCTTGTTGCAATCACTTACTGCTTTAATTCTCATTATCATCATGCTGTTGATAAACCCAATGTGAAAGCAGCCCACAGGCCCGACTGACTGGCCTCCCTGGATGCAGCAGAGCTTGGCATCCTGCACTATTGCTTAGTCCTGCATGAGTTCACAACAGTGCTGGCTGACAAAGGAAGGTTATGCACCATTGCTTTTTTAATTTGAAGAGGCCCCCCTAATATTCTTCTATTCAGAAGAAAGGGATACAACTAACACAGGGATCTTCAAAGCAGTTTGTTGTTATGGATGTTTAGGATGTGCTCCTTAGAATGTCCAAAAGTGAGCTGCAGATGTTTGTTTGTTTCTATTGCAGAGGTCTTGACTGTTGACCTCTGCATCCATGTGCAGATGTGAGGACCTTCAGGTACAGATAGCTATCTGATATAGAATCCAGATTCCTGTGAGTCAATCATTGGTCATACTGTATCAAACAAAATACTTTTGGCAGCTGACTAAAATGTTAACAAATAGTGTTGAGCCATAGGTTTTTTCTCGTCTTTGTTTGGCTTATGTATTAATGCAGACATTAAAAAACAAGTTATATCTATTTCTGCTCTGTCACCTGGTCAACCTATTAACTACTGGGCATTACATTCTTACTTTACTGAAACAAGTCTTGTCTACTTTAAAAGAGGAGAGTGACCACATGTTACAACCCTTAGCTCATGTGGGAAAGGGGAATATAAAACCAGATGTAATGTAAATGTAAATAAAAACAAGTTATTTATTTTGTAAAAATATTTTGCAATACACGAGAGGATTGTGTGGCGAGCGAAGTGCAGTTGCCATGACTTGTAGGTTGTCGAGGCTTTATGTTCTTCAACTCAGAGTGTATGCGTCATTGGTGTAGCAGCATTGGCTGACCAATCAGGGAGCAGGCTCCAGGAACAGGAAACAGCAGCTGGTGAAAGTAAGGGGAAGGCTACGACTTCCCAGCTGGAGCCAACCATGGACCAGGAAGGGCACACCTTGATGCACATGAACAAAAACTACACAGGAAAGGGTTGGACACAAGAGGGGGCTGCAACACCACAGTTTAACTGACCGGGACAGGAGGCGCACAGACAGAACCTTAAGCATGAAAACTGGACTGAGGAAAAGAACTACACTTGACCAATCCAGTTAGCACATATTCACAAATCACAATTTGTCTCCTAGGGCTTAACAAGGTGTGGCATCCTCTTTCCTTAACCCTCAATTCCCCATTAACAGGGGTAAAAATGTAGGAACCTCAGAGAGAGCCACATGTGAGGGATCCGTCTCCCAGGACAGAAGTGCAATAGATGCCACGTGTAACTAAGAACATCAACAGAATAACAGTATTTACAATATTGAGGAAACAGTTTGTAACATAATGGAAAAGTGTGTGAACGTTTAAAGTATTTGTACATAAGAAAATGTCTGATAGAGATGAAGGGAGCAGCAATGACAAATTAATTGAGTTATTGTCAGTAATGATAGAATATGTGAGTGGGCATATTGTATGTCAAGCAGTCTTGTTGTAATCATAGTCCATGCTCAGCTGCCACCACAATCAGATGCCACCACAATCAGATGCCACCATCATGATACACCACCACTATCCACGATCTGACAACATGATCACGATCCACGATACGCCATCACAATCTCTGATTCGCAATCCGCCATCATGATCCACAATGTGACAACAGCTGCGGCCCTGGATCTGCAAACGATAAAGCACATAGACTGCGGGGAAGAAGTCAAGTCAGCAACATGTATTGATGAGACATTCATCTGATAAAGAGGGTGAAGAGGAAAGAGAAGCTCCATTTGTCATATGTCCCCCCAACAATCTAGACCTATAGCAGCATAACTGAGAACATGTCCAAGAAAAACCTGAACCAGCTCCCTGCCCACTGTGCATATTGTACGCCCCTGTGCACACCTATGGAACCGGGGAATCAAGTCGCTGTCAGCCTCATTGAGTTTACATTTGCCAACACAAACTGGTTTGATTACTGCTTTTCTTTTCATATTGATCAGCCTCCAACTGGAACTGCAAAAAGATAGACATGATATACTGGGCAGAAGCAAAGTAAGCATCCACCGAGTGTTTCCCCACACCAGGGGGTAAAATGCTCACCCCCAGTGGCAGGTAAAAAAGGAGGGAACACATAAGACCCTGGTGTCAAAGGTGTGTTAGAGCATCTCATCCGAGAGGTGGATATGGCGTTCAGCAAAGGACCAGGTCCAAATCGAAACTGTGGCCACTGCAGGAGGGCTAAAATATCCATACATATGGTACCTGCTAAATCAGGCCTGTGTGCTATAGGGTCCCCTTGTCCCTCAGGGAGAATAAGTGTTGTGTTGACATTAGAGGTAAACAAAGTCGCCTTACTGAAGTGACCCTGCATCTCCTTGACAACCTGACAACCTCTCCTGCATTTGGAACCCCTCTTGACTTGATGTTGGCTGCTTTGTCAGACATCCTAGGCACATGTACCGCTCTGGGTGAGCAGAAGGGGGGGGGGGGGATGAGCCACAGTTTTGAAGCCAGCCTGGGCAGGCCAGGGAGCGTAGGGCCCCCTGCCTGTTAATGTAGGCTGTCATTACTGTGCTGTTGTTCCTGATGATGACTTGGTGTGTCCTCAACCTTTGCAGGAATTGTGAAGTGCAAAGGCAACAGCTTTCATCTCCAGAGCATGTGTTGAGTCACCCTATGCCAGTCTAGCATATGTTGATTCATATCCTTCATGCACAGCACCCCATTGTTTAATGATGACAGGAGTTTTATCAGGCAGTTGACTTGATGTCAGGGGAGCAGAACAGACAGTTTGACCAAGAGACTATGACGATCATATATCAAAGAGCTCATAACGCAGTATTGTCCCAATAGATCACTTCGCTCCCAAAATACAGGCTCTCTTATTGTTCCTAGATTCAGTAAGAGTAGAAAGGGAGGTAGAGCCTTCAGCTACCAGGCTCCACTCCCGTGGAACCAGCTCCCATTTTCAGTTCGGGAGGTAGACACCATCTCTACATTTACTGTAGACTTAAAATATTCCTTTTGATGAAGCAGAGTCCTGAACCATCCCTTAGTTATGCTGCTATAGGCCTAGAATGCTGGGGGAACTCCCATCATCCACTAAGCACTTTTTTCTCTCCTTCTCTCTGTCGCACACATTCCTTCATTTATTTTACTTTACGTCAGAAATGTTGTTATTTCCCTCCATTCTCTCCTTATTTGTATATCATCATCATTGTTGTGGAAAATCTGCTGGTCAATGGTCAACTCTTCAGTGAAGAAAGGGTTCAGGAGCCCTTTGATGTCTTATGCTGAAATATTTATTGAAAACTTGTCAAAGGAGAAAATCAAAATTCCTCAGTACAACAACTGTGCATGATGTCCTCTCATATTCTGAAGTCTTATTTCCTGTAGTCACACTTTAAACCCCCACAGATCATTTAGTCTATGGGTTTGCTAGCTCTTAAACAATCAAATGTATTTTCTAGTCCTGGAGACAGTATTGGCTGCTTACACAGTCTCTAGGGTGTCTAGGGAGTGAAGCCTTTGACCTTCGCAGCCAGCTGCACTATGCCCCAGAGAGAGGAGAGGAGATGGTGTCTCCGAAAATTCCATAACAATCATCATCATCAATCATCATTATTGTTATATTATTATTATATAAACTGATAACATCTTTACATCTTTAATTATCATTTATTATTCTCATCATAACAACCAGTCTGACAGAGTGGAAACATGATGGTTACACAACAGTTCTTGGTCTCTACTTATTGTAAAAATGGCCTTCACACAACAGCAACCCCAACTTAAAGCCTCTTCCTACTGCCCTGTCTGATCGGCCTATAAATGAAAGGCTGTCTGTAATTGATCTTTACAAAGCCTTAACACTGACTTGAACCTAGTTGCTTTGGTAGAAAGAAAGCTGCTCTATCAGTTGAGCTAGACAGTCTTCCAGAGTAAACCTGCCGGCCACTTAAAGTGGTTCTCTACTAGAGATGTCACAATACCCAAAATTTAGTAATCGATACAGAAACCAGGAAATTACAAGCTTTTAAATACCATATTCAATACCACAGTAAAAAACTAAAAGAATACAATAAATCCCATGTACTTCAACATACACTCCTTTCTTTAAAATATTTGAACATACAAAAAAGAACAGTAGCTATGTAGCCTTTGAGTAATACATGAAAAGAAAAGACTATTAACACTACAAAACCGAGCAGTGGCATGTACAGAAATGATGAGATTTCAGTTATCAGGTACAGCTCAATGACGGCAGAAGCTGCACACCCAATGTACTTACACACACACACACACACACACACTCAGCCTCTATTTGCGAGTGCAAGGCTGCAAACAGTAGGTTACTACAGTAGTAGTGACAGACTTTGTCACTCTTCACACAAACTGACGATCACATTTATTTAGATATAATCGATGATGTCGGATCATGAATCCAGATCGTTTCGGTTACATTCTGAAGTCATAGCTGTGCGAGTCAAGTCTTGTGTCTCGTGTGGCAGGTGAACTGTGTGCGTGCAAAATGTTGGTCTTTTTTCATTGTGTTTAAATACATGTATCATAAACTCTAGAGCGAATCAGACAAACACAAAGTGAACTTCCCATAACGAGTGACTGAATTGGCAGAAACCAATGTCCAAATGCCATTAACAATAAAACATGAACATTATTTTCCCAACCTAGGGACTCAACTGCTCAGTGACACACTGAGCCACTTTGTTTAAGCTGCAGCCCTAGGTTCCCTGCAGCCAGGGACAAAATATTGTACCTGGAAGTTTTACCAGTAATATGACCTTGACCTGATGCATAACGACCATTTGCTGGTTTGCAATATCTTCTCTCCCACTTGATCTTGTCATTGTTTTACAAATCATCTGCAAAGGCTATTATTATTCCAGCTAAATATCATACTTCAAATTGCCCTAATTAAAATAGTGCTGCCTGCTCTCTTTAATCTGATGGTGCTGATTGAATCTGGGTGGCAGTAAGTACCACTGTCTATAAAACCCTGGGGAAGTTTTCAATCAGGAATTTGCTGGCTTCTTTTCACTCTGCAATGCATATATGAGGTCATTCTCTCCTTTTCAATTAACACAATTATAAAATGTACTATTGCTCCATAATGTGCTGATGACAACATTTAACCGAGGGAGTACCATTTGGAGATATTTAAAGGCAAAAGCCCTGACTTTGTATCTTATAATTTCTCCTAATTGGTACAGTAAATATGCCTGATATTGAGTATGGTTGAAGTCATAGACACCTGAAGATAGATATACCAGCAATGACTGGGAATTATTAGGCATAATCTTTTTACAAGCATTTCAGTCTACAAAGTCTGGAGTTTGACTTTGAAAATTCACTAAATTGGTATAGTACAAATGTATGATATTGGGTATGGATATAGTCATAGTTGTCCTGAATGCAAAAATATCAGTCATAGCCAAAAATGATTTGGCAATGTCTATATTGTGTATATACTGTATATAGTAGTCTTTTTGACTCTTGCTGCTGTAATATTGCAAATTACCCCATGGTGGGACTAATAAAGGATTATCTTATCTTATCTTCACAGCCCCTCAGATATCAAAGACAAGATAATTTCCAATGTTGTAACTTTTACTTTTACATTTCTCTTAATTAAAACATGGATTTATTTATAGTTTTTCTGTACCCAGATATACCAGCCAATACCAGGAATTATTTGGCAATGTGTTTTTACAGCCCTTCAAGTGTCAAAGAAAATATTATTTCCTCGTACAAAATTGGGACATTTACTTTGAAAATGTTCGTTTTGACAACCGGAAGCATTGACGTATGTACACCGTACACTGACGCTAACTTTGTCAACTCCGCACGTTCTTCATTTACCATAAAGGTCTGAATAAGCGTGCACTCCAAATTGAGGTGCAGCGAATATGTGTCCGGTGGCAAAAGAGCATAAAGAAAGAGACACACAGTTTGACAGTGAGGCCATTACATCGATGAGCGGCAACAACTTGGGTCATACAAGTTGGCAAAGATACTAATACTTCAGATAGGAATCTCTATCTTTCATAGAGAACGTGATCGGGAGACTTGTTATCAAAACACTCATGACAGATGTTAATATCAGGTCTGAACAGGGCCTGAGACCACCTTGTTTTGTAACGGATTGTGTTGACATGAAACAACATTAATTCAAAATCAATAAATGATAAAAGAAACTTTATTGTCTGGATGTGATGATCTGGTTGACATGTCCAGACGAAAAGAACAACTTACATGTCACAGGTGATAACATGTTTCTTAGAAAAATGATTCATAGATTTTCGCTCTTGTTATAGCAGAACTCTGGGCCACAATCGTTTAACAGATCATCACATTGTACTGGTGCGATGTGTCAGAGAGATAGAACAAACCAAACAGTCGAATAGACAATAGTGACAAACACACAACACCCCCACCGTGTTGGCTGATGCTGCAGTCCAAGGCGTGCGTAACGGTTTGGCGCTGGCGCGCTGCAGAGTGGCGGATGTACGGTTTGCTCTGTGGCTGCTGCTTAGCACCGACGCTCTCCCATTCTGAGCCTCGGACTGCGCTTCATTCACTGACTCTGGAGACGTGCATTGGCAGCCATGTCTCAAGAAGACAACATGAGTTTCAATGAACTTTTCAGAGACGTCAAATTCTACCTGGTGGGGGACATTGACCATAAGGTGAGCCTCAGGAAGTTAGCTTCTTCTTGCTATGTAGCATGCTAACTAGCTAGAACCATTCAGTGTGAATGAATACTGCAGGAGAAGCTAGCAAGCTAAGTGACTGCCATGCTATCCCAGAAAAAGTGAGCTGACATAAAAGTACTGTAGCGTTCTTTGCGTTGTGTGTTGTACAGTTTCGTGGTTCTCCAGGACTGTAAGTATACTGTACACAAGCTACTTAGCGCTGCACTTCTTTAGCATTACCACAGATGTTTATCTGCCTGCTCCAAGGCTTCGGTTTATCTTCCTATGTTAGTTTATAAACGTGTTTGTAAGTGTTCTTTTATGCTGCCAGCGTTCAGACACCCAGCGCTGTTATCACCAATCTGCTAATGCGTAGCGCTTTTAAACGCTCCTAGAAATATATATCGATCAGACACGATCAGACTGCAGCAACCTGTCAGTGTCCACATCCTGCTGAATAGTGAGCCCCATAATGCGCATGTGTGAAAGCGTTGATACTGGAAACCTCTGGCCAGAACAGTTTTTCCTGCCAAATAGTGACTCCTATATTTTTACTAGTACTCCTACTTTTTTGCAGCGACCAATAAAGCCATTCTAATATGAACTATTATTACTAAGTAACATTCAACAGATATGTCAACTTTAATGAGCTCAGTCTGACAAAACCAGGAACAAATAAGGCCTATACTGGCCAATTCATGTCAATAAGCCATACTGAAACAGTAGAGGGTATTTGTAGCATGCCAGGCTGTGATAAATCAGTTACTACACATAAGACAAACATAATAAATAATTGGACTGTACTCCATACTGAGATTTGACAGACAAGTTCATATGATGCAGCCTTCGAAGTCTGAAGGGCATTTTAACCCCGGAAAATCTGGACTAAGGTTCATGTCTTTGTAACATTGTATCCATTCGATCAACTTAGTTTGATGTCACAATTGGCTGTTGTATGATATACGTATGTCCTGGTATCATCGCCTATGTGGGCTGCATCTACATATACTTGATAATGATTGGCTTCTAGATGTGTTATCAATTCAGCAATTGAATAGTAAAGAAAAAAGTAGTCTCTGTTTGAATGGAGAAAATTAATGAACCAGTTCTCGTCAACAATTTCGTTGCCACTGCAATATCATTATCGTATAACTATCAGCAAAATGAACACTCTTGTTGTTCAAACAGTATATCGGCAGAGGCAAAGACCGCAGCTATCCTGCGAGCTGCTTCCACTTATTTTTCTTCTTCTATTGTTTAAAGGGATAGTTCACCCAAAAATGAAAATTCACTCATCTACTCACCACTTTGCCGACGGTGGGGTGGCTTAAGTGTTTGAGTCCACAAAACACTTTTGGAGTTTCATGGGTAAATAGCGTTGCAGCCAAATCCAATTTAGTTGAAGTAAATGGTGACTGATTCTTCAAACGTAAAAAAGCAACATTTGAATAAATAATCTGCTACTGCTCCAGGTTGTGCAGCTTCTGAAGGCAGGAAAAGGGAAGGAGGTTTCTTACAATGCCCTCGCCACTCACATCATTGCAGAGGATGGAGACAACCCAGAGGTGGGCGAGTCCAGAGAGGTATTTGATCTGCCGGTTGTCAAGGTAAGGGTTGTGCTACAGTAGCTCTCCGTTAAACAATGTTGGGCTTTGGCCATTGTCGTGACTGGTATTAACACATGTCTTGGGCGCTGTCATCACAATTATTTAATTTGCTTTCCTATCAGTGGCGTCATATCTCCTTTGTGCATGTGACAGCGTGGTTGAAATGGTCAATGTTTTAAGCCTCTTGTTGGACTTTAACTGTATAATATAACCTGAAGTATATTTAGTCTTACTGTGTCTGGAAGGATCAGAGAAACAAGTTGAGCAAACGTTATAGGCTACCCAGCCCACAGCCCCTCCATGGCTCCCTGTGTCTGCCAAGCAGATTGGAGGAAAGAACAGTTTCAGCACATATTATTCATACAAAGAGGAGAACACAATTTTAGGGACTGTCACTTCCCTGACCAGCTGAATGAAGAGAGGGAGCGCCGAAAACGGAAAAAACACACAAAACTTATAAATTACTGACAAAGCTTCTAAAAACTGTAAAAATATAACTTCACGCCCCCAAATGTATGAAAATTTCCCAAATTACCACAGTAAGTGCACTTAGTGGAGCTGTGCATGGCTCCCTGTTGCCTGCCCCGGACTTGGAGGCACTGCGGCCAGGCTGTGTACCTTCTCCCGGCTGTGGTGTGTTCTGTGGTCTTTGCGTCCATAGCCAGGGACTGTTTATATATCGTAAGTCATATCGTCAGCGCGATATTCAACAAGGTTATCGCATATCGCATGTTTTCCTAATATCATGCAGCCTTACTGTGACCCACACACTGTATGCAGAGAAAAAAAGGCAAGTGTGCACATTCTAACCTGAGAAAGTGGGCGCTGAATTGAAAAATAAGACCTTCTGCGTCGTACATTCGCTATTCCTACAGCCAGTGTGGCCCAGGCTTTAGGGATCTTTGTTGTTATCCTTTTAAATTAGAAACCCCCTAGCTTCACATAATGTGCATTGAAATAGTGACTGGATAGTCAGTACTAACGATTATAAAACCCATAAGCTTGGCATTTTAAAAACTGTCTCTTACTGCAGTATGTTTTCATACGGGGAGAACAAATGTCAAACAATATATTGTGGGAGGTAATGATTTTGTTAATTTTCTAAATGTTCAGTCATAAAACAACAGTGAATGATGTTAATTTGAACCAGTGTATCGGAGAGAAAAAATAACTTTCTTCCTTTTTTCCAGCCATCCTGGGTGACTCTCTCAGTCCGATGTGGAGACCTGTTACCGTATCCTTCTACCTTCAAATCCAGAATATAACAATAGAAGAAGAAAACAGAAAACATAATTTTAATGTTTTGAATTGCAGAAAAGAAGGTTTTCTCAGTGATTCATTGCCCCAAACCATGAGTGTATGGAATATGTCAAAATGTCCTAATAAGAGTGGCAGTTCTTTTCCATAACCCTGGACACAACAGAGTAACTGGATTCTCCCCTGAATCAGAACAGATATTCTTTGGTGTGACAGCTTGTCTTCCCAGGGTAAGAGTGTGTTTGTTTGTGTTTTTGGAAAAGATTTTCAAGATTTTACTACATGTTTCGTGTAAGCAGTAGGTGGAATGGAAATTCAAAATTGAGCTGGTGGTCTGTAAGCCTTGGCATTGAAATTCGACTTGAAATGGCGTCATTTCCACCATGTTTTTAGCCTAACACCAGCATAGAAACTCTAGTTCCAGTAGTGTTTCGGCGGTGTAATTGCAATGCTCACCTTCACCTCTGCACAACTATGAATGCTCGGCCACGTGCGTACCTATGGATTAGCTTCGATACAGAAGCACGAATCCGCTTTAAATCTGAGATAAGCGATCAAGCAGTATAAAAGCACCATGCACTGACCAATCAGTTCCTTCGAAACATGACAGCACTGTTCTTAGAGAATCCTGTGGAGCTCGGTGCAGATTGTTAGAGGGTCTCTGAGAAAGGCAAGGACCTTCAGAGACCAGCAAAACCCCTTTACCTACTCCGATGACGATCTTTATGAAAGATATCGATTTTCATCGGAGGGAATAACCTTAATTAGGTGCTGGATCTGAACATAACCAGCAATATGCTCACAGTACCACAGACGGTCTGCATGGTCCTATGTTTCTTTACTTGTGAGAGTTTCTCATACAGTGTGGGTGATGGAGAGAATCTTAGCAACAACACTGTATGCAATGCACATTTTACTTTAACAGTCTTTTCTTTAATAACATTTATTGTTTTTTATATTTTTCCTTACTTTCATTCAGTATCAGACTTGTTTACAAGCCTCATTATGCATTTCTATACGTATATCAATATACAGTAGAAATTGAATAAAAGTATTGTAGCCATTGTATTCTAAAGATTTGATAATCATTGTAATTACTTCTTTAGAGTATAATTTTATTGTATTTTTTATTTATTCCCAGGTGTCCTTAAACCCACCATGGTTGCACCTGAAGAATAAGAATAATTCTCACAATGAGAATACATATACATTATGCATTAATGTAATGAAAATATAAACAAAAGTACAGTCCGATCTCTTGCTCCATACCACAATGCCATGGTAAACTATTTCTTCAATCCAAGGTAATTGCAGAAATAGATCTTTTTCATGATGTCTCATTTTTGGTAAGGTGGTAGATTACACAGTATTTTATGTTGTAAATATTTTGTAACTGTTTACATGAGAGTGAATTTTTTTGCTTGTTGCTTTTCTTAGCGCCTCACATTTTGCGCTCTATGTAGCTCCCGAATTGTAGTTTTTATTTTTTTGGTAACACTGGGCCTGAAAAGAGATACAGGGGAAATACTGCTTGTGTGTGCTTGTTTGTACACAGCTTCCAGATGATCTAAACACCTTGTGGGCTTACATTACCTTTTATGGAGGAGAATGTCAGCTTAACCTCAACAAGAGGGTCACCCACTTAGTGGTTAAGGAATCAAAAGGGGTAAGTGCGTGATGTATGTGTAATTTGTACTATCTCATCATGGCAAGAAAAACTAAGTGAGGCCTTTGGAATTATCAGCATTTATGCATAGATTTGCCTTAAAACAGTCTTTTGGAGTAGCCCACCCTCAGAAAACTGACCATAACCCAATTTAGGTGCTGTGGAATGAACTCAAAAGAGTCTTTCACACCAGATGTCCTAAAAAATATGACTCAGGTGAAGCAGTTCTGTAAGGAAATCTCCTAAACGTTGTGCAGGTCTGATCCACATCGAAAGGAAAGTGCTTGCTTGAGGTTTTTGCTGCGGAAGGTTGTTTTTCCACCAGCACTGTGATGGGTGTGTTCAATAAAGATATAGAAAATTCTAATTGTGTGTAATTAGCACATTGTGTTTGTCTATACTTATGACTTAGATGAAGACTGGTTGACATTTTATGACCAATTAATGCAAAAAAACAGGTAATTCCAAAGTGTTCTCACATTTGTTCTTGCCACTGTCTTCATCATCTGCGCTGCTGATATGACATTAAATTGACACAAATGCTTGTGAAAAAATAATTTTGTAGGTGCACCCATTTAGATGGAAACGTTTTTATTTCTACTTGTCATGCAGGTGCAACTAACATAGGTTTTGTTTGTGGTTGTACATTTCTTTTCCTTCTAGGCAAAGTTTGAGTGTGCCCTGAAACACTCTGGTATCAAGATTGTTACCCCAGGACTGGATCACAGATTCTGTTAAAGGTAATTAATGTTAGTGCTCTCAGTCTGATATATGTATGCATTCATTTGCTTTTTATTATTATGCCTCTGCACCGGCGACAGCCACTGGCTGGAGGCACAGTTATGGCCTCTTTAGTGGGATACCATAAGATTGGTTTGAGGGAAGATTTGACATAAATGTTCACTTGGTGACCTTGTTTCAATCTTCTACAAAGAAACTGCACTAGATTTCTGAAGAGATTTGATTGTATAATGTGACCTGTAAGTTTTGATGTTTTAGTTTTTTAATAGATCTGGAACTGATGATTACTTTCATATTGCTGAATCTACCTTTGTCTATCATAGTTAATTGATTAATTGTCTAGTCGGTAGAATGTCAGAATATATTGAAAAATGCCTGACCTAAAACCAATCAAAACCTGAAATCTGAGTAGTTTATTAAAAGCAGTTGCTGACCAGAGTATGTCTAAAAGTTTTGCATTAGAAGCAATGCCAGTGATTAATTAGACCCTAAGCACCGAATGGTCCTTGTTTTTCATTAATTATTTGTATTTCAATACATTTTTAGAGCAAAAAAATCCATAAAAATAATATATATATTTAAAAGTTAGTGTGAAGGACAAATAAAAAATATCAACCAATACATTTAACGCCGCAAGCTGTGATGAACAGGACCTTGCACTCAGTGCATGTCAGGGGTACAGGCAGGGAACAGGTTGACACAGAGACGCGCTGTTGCTCAAATTGAACACTGGCCAAATGAGTGAGAACATGCACTAAATATGCATTTTGTTGCTGTGTAAAACTTGAAAAGTTCATGTTAGTAGAATGATGATTTTGACATGAGAAATACTTCCTAATGCCAGTAGGTGTGCCCTAACAATAAGTAGAAGAACAAGTAATTTCCTGATGCTAGTGGGTGGCACTATAGCTTTAATTGAATATTGGCATGCAGATGTCTTCCTAGCAGGACTCTCATTGAAAATGCAACATTAAGGGAAGGTTGGTGAAATTATGTAATAATTATAAAAACATTCCTTTATGATGACGTCAGGAAAAGCAACACACAAGGGGCAGCTGTGGCTGAGGGGGTAGAGCAGTTGTCATCCAACCACAAGGTCGGTGGCTCGAATCCTAGCCCATGCCGAAGTGTCGTTGGGCTCAAGATGCTGAACCCCAAAAATGGCCCCTCATAGATGCTGAATGCATTAATTGTAGTTGTAAGTTGTTTTGGATAAAAGCGTCAGCTAAATGACATGAGACTGGAATTCAGTTCTTACAGTAGCAGGCAGGCCAGAAAGAAGGAAATATAATAAAATACAAAAATGCAGACTATGTACATAATATACACCTTTTAATGTAGTGGGAGATAGGAACGTAAATGTAAAGTGTTTCCACACTTGGGACGCCTAGTGTTTGTCTCTTCCATTTTTCAAATGTTTACTCCAGAGATTAGACGACATTGTCACGTGAGAAAAACGAGGCATGGGATTGGCTGCCCCGTAGTGGTACAGCACCGTAGTGTGTGCTGTGTATTATAACTGACCTGACTAATCAATTATTATTGCCAACTTTAATTTTATAACTTATTTTAATTGATTATTTGTTGCCTAATTTCAACGATTCTTTCCCCCCAGATTCATATAAGGTCACTGTAACCTTTAACGACTGAAAAGTTATCACTTTATCTTTGAGAACACGTGACGACTGACTTCAAAATTTCCCTCAAGCGGGCAAAAACATGTTAGTTGAGGCCACAGTGACATCGACCTGTGACCACCGACATTTATCAGTTAATCAGTGAATCCAAGTCAATTGTACCAGATGTAATGAAATTCCAATCAGGCAGTCCTAATATTTCACGTTCACAGGGACTGAGGTCATTGTGACCTTGACCTTTGACTTCTAAAATCTAATCATCATCCTACAGTGAATATTTGTACCAAATTTGAAGAAATTCCCTCATAGCAGTCAGATATCACTTTCACGAGAATGGGACAGAAGGATGGACGTACTGACAACCCCAAATCATTATGCCTCCAGCCACTGGCTGTCCCCGGCGCGGAGGCATAAAAAATGATCATTATCATCGCTCGAGATATGATTTACTGTATAATTAAAGTTTGTTCAAATCTGGGTGCTGTCTGTTGATAATTAATCTCAAAGGCTAAGAGCGTTTTCTGAGATTGACTTGATTGGTTTCCTAGAATCTAACCAATTACTTCCTCTTATTAATTCAACATATTTAACTGCTAACTGTTTTGTGTATTAAAAATATATACATTGTTGTTACTTCTTCGTAGGTTCTACATAACTTTGATCCATTTAGCTGACATGTGTATGTTTCCTCTTTTACAGACAAGAGCAGGAAGGATGAGGCTCTCTATCACCCTAGACTGATATACGTGGAGCCTGAGGAAGAAGAGGAGAGTGAAGCAGAGTCATATGAACAGCACTCTCATTCAGACGGAAGCTACAGCCCTCGACGAACCCAGCTCTCCAGCTGTGACTCGTCTGGTGATTCCAGTCCCAGAAGAAGACCAGGCCCCAAAAAACTTAATTCTGTGTCTCCAACGCCCCTCCGAAAACCTGAGCGCCGCAGTGAGCGTATGTTCGATGACTCGGACGATGATTCCCCGATAGAGAAGGAGGGTACCAACCTCAACTGGACGCCTGCTGAGGTTGTTACGCCAACACCCCCTATTCTGACCGGTACAGCTAGACGCCGGGGTGGGCCACCCACCAACAAAGACTCAACGTCATCTACAGGCAGTGGGCTGATAAACCTTTGTGCTACTGTGCCTCCTGTACCTGGCAGTGGAGGAGCATCACCTGCAGAGGCCCACCCTGGTGCTGTTGCCATCAGTCAAAGCACACAGCAAGGTCAGTATGTCAGGTCCTACCTTCTTTGAGGTAACAGACCAAGAACCAGTGATCTTGGTCTCTATAGTCTGTCAGACTATGATATCAATTTAGATGTATGGCACATTGTCTGTGCTGAGCCTGCTGAGTTGGAGCAGTCCAATGTCTTATTCATGTTATCCTTTGGGCTTCATGAATTTTCTTCTGCTTTTTTGGTTTATCAGTTCCAGAAAGCTGGAGTCCAGCCGTCAGAACCCTCCGCAACATTACTAACAGCTCTGACATGCAGCCAGCCAATCGACCTGTCAACATAGTACATGTGAGAAATTTTCTTTTCCTACGTAGTATTTTGATCTGATGTTTTTCCTTGCTGCTGTCCCTGAGGCAGCAAGAGTAGAGCATAACTATGATCGTAGCTATGATATAATATTCTTGTCCAACATTAGTAATGTTTTCTTTACATTATAACTTCTCAATGTTTGTCCAGATCATTCAGAATCTCACAGCCAATCAGTCAAAGCCACTGGAGCCGCAGAGCAACCAGAGCAATGCTCAAACCCCCAATAGTGCCAACCCTATTCTGTTCAGTCAGTCCAAATTGGCTGCAGAGCAGCATCAACACTTACTGCAACAGTCACACCAGGCTGCCCAGCAACAGCATCAACAGTTACCACAGCAACCACAACATCCTATAATGCACCTCCAACAACAACAACAACAGCAGCATCAGATGATGCCACTACATCACCATCAGCAACACAATCAACAGCAACAGCCCCAAGTTGCACAGCAACAAAGTTTCCCGCAGTTGCCCCAACAGCAACAACAGTTTCTACAACAACAACAACAACAACAACAACAACATCAACAACAGCAAATGCAGCAACAAATGTTTTCACAGCAGCAGCAAGCATTCTCCCAGCAGCAGCAGCTGCGGCCACAGCAGCTCCTGCGCCCTGGTTTACAGCAGCTGCAACAGCAACAAGCTCTGCAGCAACAGCTTCAACAGTTCCAACAACAGCAACGTATGCAAATATTACAGCAACAGCAGAATCCACAGCAGTTACACCAACAGCATCTACAGCAGCAGCAACAGCATTTCCTACAACAACAACAACAACAACAACAACAACAACAACACATGCAACAGATACATCAGCAGCAGCACCTGCAGAGCCAGCAACAGGCTCTGCAGCATCAGAATCAGCAGGTCCTGCAGCAGCAGCAGCAGCAGCAGACGACGAAGACAACGCTGCAGCCTCAGCTCCAGCAGCCTGCTCACATTACCCAGCTGTTTGGACACGAGCTGGGACAAGAAAGTGAGTACAACCAGAGTTAGTGTTGTGGGGGACCATGGTAACCCTAGGCCATACTGTATTTTACTGGACTAACACAATGACTGTATATATAGATGTACGACACGTCTCCACTTCCTTCACAGAGAAAAAAAAAAAAAGAAGAAGAAAGAAACCAAAATATCTTGGATTCTCACGCAAGTGTCTTGTGCTGGTGACATACTTAGATTCTGTGCAGTAGTGATCCTGGAGTGGAGCTGCGCTATCATGATCAAAATGCAGAAATCAGCCCCAGCCAGCCACCAGGGGGTGATCAACATGTTTTGGCTTCACTTTTGGGGGCCATTTTATCACACAGTATGATGACGACCCTTGTATTTATATATGATAAGAAGGTTTGTTGGGATTTCTCTGGCCACAACTTCTTTCTCGGTTTCTTGTTCGGCATTATTTTGTAACCTATATCCTCATTTAAAATTTCTTTGCCTGTTCATTGTCATGTCATCGTGTATCAGTTCAGATGGTTACGGATTCATGAATTATAGTATGGTTGAATAAAACATTTTTCTTTTCTTTTTCTTTTTTAAATCAAACAAACAACCAAACCTTTACACAATTGAAGGTGAAATCTGAATCTGAGCCCATCTGTAGAAGCAGTGTTGAGCCAGTTCACACTTAAAAAGAACGAATTCCATGCAGATGAAAATGAACTAGTTCACGTTCATAGTTCATTTTTTATTGGGCTGATTTAGGTGACAAACGTATGTTCATGTGTTTGGTTATGAATCGATGGTATCGGGTCATGTCTGCGTGTCGGCTCCGCTCACTTTAACACAGAGTCCTGACTGTGAGCGGCACATCTCCTGTTGTACTGACCACAAAATGTTGACGAGTAATTTTCATGATGTTTAAATGCAGCCTCATAAACTCTGGAGCGAAATCAAACAAACACTAAGTTGCTTCATGTACTGATCAGGTCCTGATAACTAGTGACGAGTGTTTATTAGTTAGAGTGAGAGCAGAGTGGAGGAGGACACAAACTCTAGCTCGGTACAAACCAACTGCAGCTTCTGCTCTGATCAGGACGCAGCGGCTCCCTTGAGATGCAGCGACACATTCTTTAAATTTTTATGATCAATCTTGCAATTCACCACCTCACATCTCCCTCAGCAATTTCCCATCTCCAAAATGTTTGTATGCATGGGTCAGTGTTTGTGTGCTGGTGCAAATATTTTGTATGTTTTTCGTCAAGTTAGTCTCAACTTTTTCATTGGAAGTGGCCTATGGATCTTTGAGTCCCTGTTTTGTCTAAAACCAATTATAAATGAGGCCTGAAATGTCTTTCAGCCAATGCACTTCTCTGTGCCTGTCTGTGGCAGTAGCCTTCGGTGTTGATAGACTATTAATCATCATGTGTATCGGGTAGTTGTGTAGGTGGGACATTCTTCAAGAGGCCAGTCTGATGACCATCATGGCCAAAATTTGAAAATGTATTAATACTGGTAGCACTTCTTAAAAATGTAGATTATTAGATCTGCCTGGCAAAAAGTGCCTATCCCTCAAAGTTTTTGTTTTGGACCTGCAGATTCACTTCTTAATTTTTCATTCACTTTATATTTCAGTTCCACAAGATGGCTTCCTGTTAGGCTGTGTGTTTGCTATTGCTGACTACCCAGAACAGATGGCTGACAAACAACTCCTGGGCACATGGAAGAGGGTAAGACATTCAGTCACACAGAAAAAGCCTCCCTCTAGCACTGCCTTTGCAGCATCTTTTACTTAAATGTTTGCTGATCTGCTTCCCCAGGTCATCCAGGCGTGTGGCGGTACTGTTGACCCAAACCTGACCAGTCGTTGCACACATTTGCTGTGTGAGAGCCAAGTCAGTAACATGTATGTTCAGGTAAGGATGTGTGCTATAAGAACATGCACTACTCAAGAAAGTACTCAACCACTCTATTTTTTAATTTTGTATAAATTAAAAAAAAACTCACACTCACCTGTTGTCTTAGAACAGCGAGAGATAATATAGAACATGAATAGGTCACAAGTAAACAGAAAAGGCATTGGGTCTGTTACTGCTGCGTGCTCTGGCACACATCAGAGCATGGAGTTTACCCACATGTACACCAGAGAGCGTGTCCATTAGAACTGCATGACCCTCATGGGAAAGCTAATACCTAAAGACAAAATTATGTCAGGAGCTGTCTTGGATTTTTAGCAGGATGGCAAAAACTTTATTCATATTTTGATGGCCCACTGATGTGGAATTTCCTTTAGGGTGGGAGGGAGAGAGAAAGATGGTGTGAATGGGAGTCAAAGTTCGCTGCATCACTGGAAAAGCTGTATGTTGTGAATTGGCACCCCAAAAATAAACGTGAATTGAACTTTTCAAATTCTTAAAATATTTTTTGAATGGTAAATGGTGTGTATCTAAAGTGTTTTTCTAGTCTTGATGGCCACTCAGGGAGCTTTACAGTACAGTTTATTGTTATTAACCCATTCACAGCCATAAGGGGCATTTCGGGGTTCAGTACCTTGCCCAAGGACACTTCAAGATGCAGAGGGGGAAGACTGGGATTGAGCTGCTGACCTTCTGGTTAGAGGGCGACCGCTCTATCCCCTTAGCCACAGCCCACCCGCCCACCCACATCAATTCCAGTGTTAGACAGATGATACTAAGAGTTAAACTTGAGAAACGTCATAAGACATTAAGGCCTGAATGACCTATTATTTTGGACTTGGCCCTTAACACCTCAGAGAAATATCATCTGACCAGATATTTGCCTTGGATGGCATTAGTTTGGCCCCCAGCTCTAATGTAAGGAACGTTGAAGTTATGTTTGACTAGGACATGTCATTTGACTTGCACCTAAAACATTTCACTTTCATGTTTGCAATATTATGAAATTTTGAAATATCCTGTCTCAAACGGATACTTGGAAAGTAATCTATGCATTTTTTTACCTCTAGACTAGGCTACTGTAATTCTTTATAATATCAGTTAGATAATAATGAGTAGGGCTGTAACAACTCTCAAACTGAGACTGAAATCACAGTCCAAACGTCCATGGTTTCCCTGCTCAACCCCACATGCTGTGACAGCTGGAGGTGCAGCCTGTTGAGCTCTCAACATGTTACTCCCGGGACACACTGGCTGCGGTTGTGCCACAGAACGGCTTTGTGTCACGGTTTCTCTCTCTCTCTCCCCATTTTCCACCCACCTCTCCTCCCTGATTTTTCTCCTCTCACCTCAAGCGGTGGATGGCCACACACAGAGTCTGGTTCTGTTAGAGGTTTCTTCCTGTTGAATAGGAGTTTTGTCTCTCCACTGTCATCAAGTGCTGCTTGTTGTGGGATCTGTTGGGTTTTCTCTATAAATTTGTATGGTTATGACCTTGCTTTGTAAAGTGCCTTGAGATAATGCATAGCACTATACATATATAATTGAAATGAACTGAATTGAAAGGAGTTTACTGAATAACATAAATAATGTACATCCGTGTGGTGTTCTCTCTGTCAGGCACTAAGAGAGGGGAAACGCTGTGTAACAGCCCACTGGCTCAACACTGTACTGAAGAGGAAGAGGATGGTTCCTCCTCATCGAACACTACATCTGCCCTTTGCCTTCCCTCCTGGAGCAAAGCCCTGCTCTCAGCATGTAGGTCCAAATCACAAAGAACTGCTCCTTTTTTCTCACATTCACGTTGGTAACCAGCCTGACCCGGTCTGGTTCATTTAATGATGGCTCTGATTTAAATACCACTGATTTAAATACCAAAGACATGTCCTTTTTGCTAGTCCGTCAGTCAGTCAGGTAAAAGTCTAAATGATTTGAGAGTCTAACCCATTTAGATCTAAGGCTCTCCAAAGTAGATCTCCGAAGTAGATAAAGACATGAAATAGAAACATTTGATAGTTTGCTTTCATTGTAAATCATTGCCTTTTCCCTAAATTTCCTGAACATTAAATTCGGCAAATTCTCCCCTTCTTCCTCCTCTTACCGATTGACCCTTAGTCCACGGGTCAGCATAGTCTGAATCCACTTAATTATTATTTATTATTGTTATTTTCATTGTTGTTTTAATCAATGTTTTAAACACTTCTATGCTCTTTTTCAATATCGATTCCCTTGCTTAGATCATCAGCCATTGTATCAAATGCAATTTCAAATTTGTTGTTCAGCAAGAGTTCCCAAAGACAAAAACAGAGAGACAACATCAACAGCAGCATCCACAATACAAACACATTTCAATAGGGAAGTGCAGGGAAATGGAAAATTCCTACCACTTACAAATATGCCACAAAAATGCCAATTTTCAAGAATGGGAAGTTTCAGAAAAACAAGCAAACTGCTCATCGCTGTAAAGCATATCGATTGAAACTTGGGATAAAAGAGACATGAAATCTCATTTCTCTATAACGGTGGCCTGAGGGCAAAAGTTTGAACTCCCTCTTGAGAGGACGATCTCAACAGTCCAATATAGCATTTGCCCTCCGGACAACCTTCCTGTTATAAATGCCACAGCGTGGCCTGACTGCTCCGTGTGATCTTACTGGCGATTTTAACAAGGCTGTTCAAACCAAGCAACAATACAGAAGGTTAAAACTGATAAAATAAAACTTCTGTAGAAGAGAGTCATCATCTCACAAGAGACAGGAAGAGTTCATTTTCCTCAGAAAAGTCAGTCCTTGAGGTGGCCTAGACAGGGAAATCAAAACAGTTTGTTGTCAGCAGAAGAACATTAGAGTTTGTGATTTAGGTGTTCCTTAATCTTTGAGCAGTGTGTTCCATCAGTCACATTATCACATTCTTAAAAACCATTACATCATATAAAACGTGCACGCATCTCAGTCTTAAGGGTATATAAACATAAATGTTATATCAGATCTAAATGTTAAGAAGTCTCTAATTTCTTTTTTTAGGAGTCCCTTTACATGGAAGCATGCTAACCATCAAGCTGAATTATCTCACTGTGATATGTAAAAGGAATACAACTCCATCCCTCCATTTTACACAGCCTCATTAGTTTCTCATGTGAAAAACAAATGCATAAACTCTTCCTCTAGGGCAGCAGTGGCAATCTGCAGTATTTTTTAGCTTTATTCCACAGCTCTTAATCTTAAGGCTAATTAAGGCAGCAGATCTTTAACTGGTGACATTAGGATCTGCCTGTGAAAATCACTAAAAGAATAAGTGCACTAGGGCTGCACGATATTAGGAAAACAGGCGTGATGTGATAACCTTGTTGAATATCACGATGACAATAAGACTTGCAATAAATAAACATAAGTATTTCTGCTTTGGGCACACAGCCCGGCCTCAGTGCCACCAAGTCCAGGACAGAATCACAGGGACCCATGCACAGCTCCTCTAAGTCTGATTTAAAGTGATCATTTGGAATCTTTTCATACATGTTTGGACTGTGAAAAGTTATTTGGGAGGAGATGGGAGAACATGATCCCTAGAAGTCTCCACAGTAGAATTTAGTCTGGAGGAGGCGGAGTGGGATTTGACGGAGCCACCTCGCAATTCTCTGTTCTCTCTCTATTTTTCTTTTCCCGCCAATGATTAATTGACAGAAAAAACTGTCAATGATCTGAACATCTTAAATGTATTATCTAGGGCAGCAGGGCTCCATCTGATTGGTCAAATATATTGACACCATTTATCATAGTTCAAGCATTCTTTTGAGATATGCATATCATGCATGTTAATGATATCTCAATGCCGATACGTTTTCGATATATCGTGCAGCCCTAGAGTACACTCACTCAGTATTGCTGTTGAATTGTGATTCTTTTTAAATGTTTTTAACACATGACTGTCATCTCTTTATTCTAACCTCCTTTGCTGTCATTCTCTTCAGATTATATCAGTAACAGGTTTTGTGGATGCTGACAGAGATGACCTTAAACTGATGGCCTACCTGGCGGGTGCCAGATACACTGGATATCTGTGTCGCAGTAATACAGTCCTCATCTGTAAAGAGTAAGATTAGCTAGGGTTCAATGTGCTACCATCAGTTTTGAATCTTCTCTGCCACCTAGCCATATTGATTTGTGCTGTTGTGCTGGTGAAGTGTTGATGATGTGGTTGTCTTGCTTATCTTTCCTCAGACCTAATGGGCTTAAATATGAGAAGGCCAAGGAGTGGAAGATCCCATGTGTAAATGCACAGTGGTTGTGTGATATACTGCTTGGAAATTTTGAAGCCCTGAGACAGATTCAACACAGCAGATACTCCATCTATACACAACCTGAACCACTGGTGCCCAACCTACAGCTGGTCCAGAACCTACTGAGTATGTATTGCTGAATGGACTGTCTTTAAATAAGATATATGTGTGTATGTTTATATTTGTGTGAATGATGAATTGATGTGGGTATGAATACAATTGTGTTTCTTTCTCTGTAGCTGCTTGGAGAACACCAATCAAAGTATCTCCTGAAGCTTTGGCGGTGAGTTTGTTGAAGTACTGTTGCATAAGATTAATGTCACATTTTGATTCACACGTGTTTTAGCAATCACAAATTCTTCTGGCTTCTTAATTGTTTTAACGTTCAATTGTAAAACTTTTTTTTAGAGTTTAGAAAAACAGGTTGCGATTTACTGTGTGTACATTTTATGGCACTATACAAATAAAATTGAATTGAAAGTCTTTTTTTATTTTTTTGTATTGTGTAGAACCTCCAGCTGTTGCAAAAGCAAAAGATCGCTGGCTCCACTAACCAGCCTGCAAACAAGAAGGCCAGGTCAGTACAACAGATATGTTTACACACTGTGTGTCGCAGTGACATGCCACATTTCCAGATTAGCAATATAAAGATAAGTATTGTAACCATAAGTGTAACTGTGTCTGCAGACTGGATGAGATGCAGTCCCCCAGTAAGATGCTTCCTCCCGAGTCCACTCCTCAAGTCATGTTCACAGGCTTTGAGCCTTCACAAGTACAGCAGTACACAAAGGTAAAATCAGCTGGATTTCTTGCTCAGACAATT
Organism: Verasper variegatus; assembly: GCA_026259375.1. Taxonomy (NCBI): domain Eukaryota; kingdom Metazoa; phylum Chordata; class Actinopteri; order Pleuronectiformes; family Pleuronectidae; genus Verasper; species Verasper variegatus. Next base: position 21,424,075 of record CM048053.1, on the reverse strand, counting down.
ATTTTATTATGTTGTCTCATCTCACTTGCACACATACAGATTAACACTAGAATTGGACTGTGGCACCAAAATCATAACATACATTAAGTCAACAGGTCAGTAACTAACTATCAGAAGCTAATGTTGTACTCTCAATCATGCGATAAGTGCAGCTATACCTATGCAACGATGATCTCCTGTTGCTAATTGTCCATTTCTGATGATTCCTGACCTTGCCCCCCCCCCCCCCCCCCCCCCTGCAGAGGTTACATGCTTTAGGTGGTGAAGTAGCAGACAGCAGTCAGAAGGTCACTCACCTGGTGGCCAGTAAGGTGACGCGGACCGTTAAGTTCCTTACTGCCATGTCTGTGGTCAAACACATCGTTAGCCCAGAGTGGCTGGAGGAGAGCTGGAGGAGCCAGAAGTTTGTCGGTATGGTGTGTGTGTGTGTGTGTGCGCGTGTGTGTATGCATGGAGAGCAGCCATTCAGATAGTACTGAAAATAATTTGTATAAATTGAAAATGCCTTATTTAATTTACTGTATTCATTGCTGAAAAAATCGTATTTAAAAACGATTTCTTTAATGTCTGTGTGTGCATGCGTTTGTTGCAGATGAGCAAACTTACAGTCTGAAGGATGCAGAGGCAGAGGTGTTGTTTGGATTCAGTCTGGAGGAATCACTAAAGAGAGCCCACAGTTCACCTCTCTTCAAGGTCAGACAACAAGCATTAGTAAAACATTCAATAACGTTGTTGAATATTGCAATGACGATTTGACTTGCGATAAATTTACAAATGCTTAAGTATATGGTGTTAAAGTCTTTCTGCTTTGGGTTCACTGCTAAGATTGACCCAATACAGTGAGTAATCTATGCAGACACTGAGAAAAATGAAATTCCATTCCAACAACATGATTTTATTGAAAAAATTCCCCCTTCCTACGGACGTTCTCTGAGCGAGAAGGTAACTCCCTCAGAGAATGTCTGAAGACTGACTTCCCTGGAGCCAAGGCACTGCTTTTTAAACATATAGCCCTTCCCACGATGGCTTAATAGCTCCATTAGATTATGTTAGATAAGGTTCCTGCAGTCTGCAAGTTTTCTACAGTGAATTCATCAAGTGTTTACCTGCAAAAGATCCACTAGCCAGTGTGGTCTCTTGAAGAAGCCTCTAAAATAGGAGTTTTTACTCCTTTTTTGTTTACTGTCTTCAAGAAACACAAGCAAGTTCAGTTGCCTATGTACACTTGTTCAATTCCTTTAGACAAAAAAATACATAATTATGCAGCTGACCACAAAGGTTTGAATGGTACAACAGGTTTACAAAATGTATTGTTTCTCTCCTGTTTTGTCATACAACACAGTAATGGGGAATGAAAATTGTGAATGAATATATAAGGTTTTTATGTTTGTATATGCAAATATAAAGAGAACTACTAAAGGTGCACCCTTGGTTGCGATACTGAAATTAAGGAAAGGATTTCCTGTGTAGTGACAAGACAGTGTGGACATGTTTGTGCGTGTGCTCCCTGCAGTTGACGGAGATTCTCTAAAACAAGCGCCCACAGCTGTGGTCAATGTTTGTAATGATCAATGTAGATTAGAATGGATTTTGTGCCTGTCCCTCACTGACCGTCTGTCTGCCCTTTTCATGTGATGGGTTTTGTAGGGGAAGTACTTCTACCTCACCCCAGGGATCTGCCCAAGTCTCAGCACCATGAAGCCCATCCTGGAGAGTGCTGGAGGAAAGCTGCTGGCCAAACAGCCTTCTTACAGAAAGATTATGGAGCACAAACAGAATAAGGTCCTTAAAATTACTTGGAATTCTTTAATATACCTGTCAAGTTTGTGACCTGAAAAGCAATGATCTTAAAGGAAAAGCTATCAATATGCAGAAAAATTAGGTTGGAATGATACAGTCAATGATGTACCAGAAAATGCATTGATTTAAAGTCCTCACAGCTGATGGTAGGTGATGCTGTAACAGGACATTCAGGACAATCTTTTTTTGATGTAAGGTCTCAAAATTAAACAAATAATTAATACAAATTAATATCAATAAACAAACACAAAAAGAACACTATTTATTTGACTTATGTACAGATGTCATACTACATGTCGGCTTTGTTTTGCAGAACCTTCCAGAGATCATCTTAATTTCCTGCGACAATGACCTGCACCTCTGTAGAGAATACTTTTTGAAGAACATTGGTAAGACACAAACACACTGGCTATGACCGAACAAACAAGTTTTCCCTCCTTCTCTGCCTTTGTTGACTAATTTCCATGTTTATGTCACAAACTGTCGATCAGGAGGATCCTGTAAAACTGGAGCCACTTGAAAAAACACTACATAACACTACCACAGAACAACTGGTGGTGTAACAATCCATGTGGTGTTATTAAAGCCCCTGCAAGGATTTTTTAACTAGTTACTTAACGGTCTCATTTTCATATTGCTGCCTCTTTATGACCTACAACAGCAAATGAGACAATCAGAGAGATAATTGCCTTTTTCTGTGAACTATTGTGATCTGGTTGGATTACTCAAGTCAGACGCAATGATTTATGGTAGTCAGGCTGGAAAAGCCTATGTTTACATTTCCACCATCAAGGGTTCAGTTTCAACACTTCTTTTATCCCCCCGGAGATCCTTGGTGAAGCAGAGACCACCGGCATCACCATCCCACCAGCAAAAGAGTGCAGGAGGAAGAGGGAGAGGAAACAGAAGCAGGAGAAACGAGTTGGGCTACGAGCTAGGCTACAGGCTAACCTGTACAGATCAGCGCTTCCGAGTGTGTTCCTTGACAAATCCAAGATGAATAAGAGCAGAATGAGAATTATGCCTCATTGTGCGACTATCATCACAGAGATCTGACTGAAAAACAACATCCTGTGTGCGATGATCGAAGTACACGGCTGCTGCACAACTGGTGCACTGTTGCAGAAATTATTTACACTGCTGCCCAGACCTAGAACTCCTAAGACTGTTCTTTTTACCAAGGGAATTCACAATAATTACAATTATGGCGGTATACATACCCCCACAAGCTAAGGCTCAGGGAGCGCTTGAAATGCTTCATGACATCGTCAACAGATGACGGCTCATCCTGACGACGTGATCATCGTAGCAGGGGACTTCAATCATGCATACTCAAACTGCTCAAATGCCCAAACGTCATAAAATGGGAATTTCCGAACCAGATCACAATAACAATCATACAGCAACAGAAAGATACGTTACCTCATCCCTATACATCCTGCAAAGAGCTGTGTGTCTTTTTTTCACTCCTTCCAAAACAAATGCACATGCTGGCGAGACCATGCTTTTTACAACTTGAGACGGTGGAAACCTTATCGCTTTCCACAGAGGCACCAAAATACACTAAAACGAATAGTTCCTTGTAGGGGCTTTATGTAGACAGTACAAAGTGAGCAACGCTTGCTTATCTGTGTCTCTAAACAATGATGTTCCTGTAGAAATTGTGCTGATGTGTTGCATTGCATCTCTAATGTTGTCTGTTGTCTCTGCTGTCTAGATGTCCACAATGCTGAGTTCATTCTGACAGGAGTTCTCACCCAGCAACTCGACTATGACTCATATCCTTTCCAGACAATATCAGCTCAGGACAAAGGGCTTTTTATTTGACAACTTTTCTGAACACAGTTCTTACACAAAGATCCACCTATATACAATTTAATGTATTTGGACAGTTCCACAGTTTTTTCTGGCTTTGTTTCCAACTCAGTTTTGAAATAAAATAATGAACACTACAGTGCTACAGGTCAGCTTTAATCTGAACCTGATCTACATCAATAAGTACTGCACGGAGATATATCGCTTTTAACACACCCTACAGTTAAAGGTTTCAGCATGATTGTGTCACTACTATTGTAGCCCTATTCCCATTGTAGGCCAATTCCTTAATGCAAGAAAAACCTAGACAGCAGAACACACTTTTGGTTTCTGACTGGAAAACAAAATTAGACAACATAGAGAAGTTAACTAAGCATTCTGTAATATACCGTTGCAAATTCCAGGTGCGTTTTTTTAAATTTATTTCCTAAATTAGCATTTCATTCTGTTCTAGCCTGCCATTTAATGGCAAAGAAAAAAACTGGCGGGGCCAAACTTACTTGCTGACCACTGCTTCCATCTGCACTGAAGTCATCATTAAAGGCCAAACTGCTCGTTCAACTTTGAAATATGAGATGAGCTTTTACTTTTTCCTACCCTCTTTCCTCTTTCAAATAGTCAGATTGATTGTTTTTTGTTTCATCGGTTTTTAGAACTTTATGAACTGCAGCTGGACCTTTCCATTTTTTGAGGTTCTCCAGGGGTTTGCATCTGGTAGCGAATCCACTGAGGTCTCGATAGTTGACAAAGAAAGGTTTTCACCTAAATCTTTTATTCACCTTACAAATGATTTGATTAACTAGAATTATGAATGTGAATCCTTTCACATTTTTTCCTTTGCTCATTTACTTTATTTTACTTCTGTTGATTTTGGAAAAACAGCTGTCTTTCATATCTCTGATAGATTTAAAATTTTTGCCTTCACTTGCACTGTTGCCTCTTTACTCCTCATACCGACAGACAACTCCATATTAAAGTCAGTTGCGAGCTCTTTTGTTCACAAACTAACCTTGAAAAGATATCCTAACTAAAAAACATTTAGTAGTAGTAGTAGTGTGAACTACCTCTTCTATTTAGATTTCTTTTGGGCATTTCACCTTTGTTGACAGTGCAAGCATGAAATAGAGAGAGCAGTAGAGGAAGACGCACCCAAAAGGCCGGGTCAGACCCAAACATGTGACCGCAGGGCCGTATGTGGGCCACCTGCACTACCAGGTGTATCAACTTCATTTGAACTCTTGCATTATGGGCATTATGTGTTAAGATGGCCATATCTCCCACACAGTTGCTATATAGATGTAAACCTACTCAAATAAAAAGCTCAGACATGGCCCTACATGGCTAAGACGCCAACATACCAAACTTAAAAAAAACACACAATTAATTTAACAAAGAAGTTCCCTATTCTATTCTCTCATACAGAACTCAAAATAGGCTTCTTGGAAAGGAAGAAACAACTGAAAGAAACAGAAACACATTCAACTAGAATGGCAAAGCAGTGTTCATTAATTATCTAGACTGGAAACCTGCCATATTCTAAATTGTCCAGCCGCAGTCTCATAATGGGCCAAAAATGTTGTAACACTTCTCATAAAAACAATAATACAATAGTAAGAGATCTCTAACTTGGTGTTTTGCTCTGTTGCTGCATTGTATAACTGTGTGCACTACTATTTGCTGTGTGCTATTGTTCATAAAGACCTCATAGGCATGCAATTCAGTTCTTTCTGACATGCAAGTCTTTCACTCTTTAGTCTGTGTACCTGTCACTCGGAATCTGATCTATGTGAGAATGAGAATGTGATCCCCCGCAAACACCATAGTTTGAATTCATTCTATGGAAAAAGCTGCAGAGAAAGTGAAACAAAATTACTGGATCTGCCCATTTATTTGGATCTGCAAAAAATTGAATGAGCTCTCTCCTTTCTGCATCCTTCCACCAAGATCCATGGCCAGTAGCTTTGGCACAATCCTGTTGACTAACAGACAAACTAAATAAAAACATAACCTCCTTGGTGGACGTAACAAGAATGGGACGACCTCCCTAAGTCTCAATAGTCCCCTAAATTCAGTCAAGCTGCACCATATTGCACACGTTCATATGTGCATTCCCAGAAATATGATTTTTCCATGAATAATACCCTGGGAATTGTGTGAAAGTATCACACCCTATCCAGCAGTGTTAAAGAAAGAAAAAAAAAATTGCTAGATCCACCACCTGATCTGGATCTGCACCAAAATTGAATGTTTTTTCCTCTGGTTCTGTCTCACCACTTCACAACATTTCATGGATATCAGTAGAGTAGTTTTTGCGTAATTCTGCTAACTGACAAAAAAACAACTGGTGAATAAAACAGTCCTCCTTAACAGAGGTAACAAAGAGAAAATACCTAAATCTAAGCACAAAATCAAACAAACAAGTATGCCAGCATGAGCAGGTGCTCAAGCCAATAAGCTCGTTCCTAAAAGTGTCCTTGCACCATGTTTTTAAGGAACAGACTATTACATACCAGCAAAAGAGCTGCTGTTTTGGAGAAGCTCTGACCCATTTGTTCATCACATAATGGCACTAGTAAAAGTTGCAAAGATCCTTGTAATTTATACTTTTTTAACCCATCAATAATGAAGTGTAATGTCAGCCTGCATCAGCCTGTTATTCCATATTCTACTTCTACAATTAACATTACCAGTTTGCCAAAAATACAACTTAAGCTGAACTCAGTAGCTCCTAATGTTTCTATCGTCTTTATACTGAGAGAATATTAGCAAGGCTAATGTTTTCATATCCAATGATCTGTACTGCAGTGATGTGTGCTCTGGAAAATAATTGTGTTCCTTGACATTTACACATATAAGTTCACTTGATGGTGAAGCAATGATTGCAAGAAGCAGAAGAGGAATAGGGAAGCTACCTGTGTACACTCTAGTCACATCTACTTTCCTATGTTTTTAATTATGTGCATAGATTTCCAGTCATTTTGTAGCCTTTTGTTACCTGTTTCAGAATAAATAAATTGATGTTATTTTTGTGAAATGAATATTTAAATTATAGAGGATTTTAACATTTTTCTTGTTTTCAAATAGAATGTGTAAAGGCTTCAGCTCACACACTGCTTTGGAATAAAGTTTGTGGAAATCTCGACCATATTTTTTTTTTCTGATTATGTTCTCCCGAATATTTGATGTTACCCTAACCCAAACAATCAACTTCACCATTCATTTTTGCAGAAATGCCACAGGTATTGCAGGAATCCCATTCCTCCAGAAATGGGCACATTTCAGAACAAAAGCTCAGCCTCAGCTTCTTGTCAAGCTTTCTTGAGGGTATTCCTCCCAGGTTTCAACAGATAATTCCAGATAGATTTGATATAATTAACTGTTAATGAGGGTTTTGAGTAGTTACTGGTGAAGTCCTAATTGGTGGCTCTCAGACAGATAGCCTGGGGTCATGTGTGGATGGGGGTGCCGGGTGGGAGGGAGTCTGCTGTGTGCTGTGTTGCCTGTGGTGCTGCCCTCTAAACTACCACACACTGAATTAGACAGTCTGAGCCAAGGTCATGTGCTATATATTCCATGTGTCTGCTGCCATATTCATTGGCAACACTATGGTTGTTTCTCTTGATGTCCCTTGGCCCTATGATATATTGGTCACCTGTCCAAGGTCTACTCCACCTCTCCCAATATCACCTGGGATTTGCTCTCACGCCTCGAATGCTATCAATAAATAAAGTTATATAGGACATGATGTGAAGTGAATCCAATTTACAAAATATGAAAAGAGTTATAGAAAGAGACTAATATTAGCAGGACATGCACCACAGCAGCTCATTCTGAGAGTCCTACTCAGTACATGTTAGTTGTATCTGTGAAAAAAGGAAAACATGATTATATCCTGTGACCTTCACAGTCACCAGATCTGAACTATGGGTCATTTTGGAGCAACGTGTTCGACAGCACTAGTAATGAGTGCATGATCCAGAAGCTCTGAAGCTTGTTTCACTTCCATGGAGCAACTGTTTCAAAATATTGTGTGGGAGCTTTTGTCAGGTGAAAAATACCTTGTGACAGACAGAACTTTAAAGGTCTCTCTTTTCTTTGAAGTGAGCCAATCGTCAGTCGGAGGCAACAAAATGTAATATTGATTTGGTGTGCACTTGTGCAAAGACAATGTCAGGCTCCATAGTTTTCCATGGTCCAGTGATGACATGTACAACTGCATGTCATCCTTTCACCGCTGGCTATCGAATTGGTGTCCACAAAACAATGTGGACTTTGTAGATAATTGGCAAATTTTTTGGGGAAAACCTGGTCTGATTAGGAGAGATGGCATTCATCCAACTTTGAATGGAGCAGCTCTCATATCTAGAAATATGTCAATGTTTATAAGACATTGAACACCAGTCCAGAGTTGTAGTCTTGTACACTTCTTTGCGCTTCTATTAGAGCAGTTACCCAACAACATCCTATAGAAACTGTCTCTGCCCCCAACCATAGATGAATGAAATCAAAGTAAACAGGAGAGGAGTAATACAAACACATCTGATAAAAATTAATACAACCACTTTATCAGAACCAACAAATACTATGTTTAAATGTGATTTATAAAATATTTGGTGACTCAGATATAAATTGGTCACTAAAGGTGACGGGGCTTTTCACGGGGCCCTTCAACTTTGGAACTCCCTGCCTGGAGATCTCAGGCAGGCAATATTGGGTATTAATAGGTCTTTATTATGTTAAAATTAAATTTTTGATTGTCTAAATTCTGATTTATTGTAAAGCATTTTGTAAATTTGTTATTGAAAAGTGCTAAATAAATAGTTACTTTTGTTATTATTTAATTATTATTAATTTTTATTATTATTATTATTATTATTATTATCTATGATCTGATAATCTGAAACCTGGCTGCAAAAAGATGAATATGTTGGTTTAAATAAAGCAATGCCCCCACACCCAGATTAATACTCATATTCCTCGAAGCAGAGGGGTCGCAGCAATCTTTAAATCTGACTCATTAATCAACCCTTGACCCAAAGGTAGTTAAAGCTCATTTAATTTTTATCAGCCTCATACATTTAAGCTGCAAATCACAAAAACTAGTTCATCTACATCATCCACCTGCACCTTTCTCTGAAGTCTTATATGAATTCTCTGAATTTTTATATGGGTGAGTTCTTAGCACAATAAAGTTGTTAAAGTAGGTGATTTCAACATCCATGTAGATGTTGGAAATAACAGCCTTAGTTCTGCTTTAATTCATTAATAGACTCAATTGGTTTCATTCAACATGTGAATAAACCCACTCACAGTCTTAATCACACTCTTGTTCTGACATATAGCATAGACAATGAAAATGTAATGTTTCCACAAAACCATTTGTCCGACCATTTTTTTAATGAAATTCAAATTTACAACCAATAAACAAAACTGAATTTAAACAATTTATATTATAGCTGGTGTTAAGATAAAACTAAACAAATTTAAGGAAATAATTCCTCTGATATTTGCTCCACAGTCATGTGTTCGTACACAGTTATCAAAACTTCACTCCCATGCTAGTGGAGGACTTGGTAAATACACTGCTCAAAGAAATTAAGGAAACGCTTAATCGTTATAGTATAACACCAAGTCAGTTAAACGTCAGTTATATCAATCTGTCCATTCAGGAAGCACAAGTGATTGTGAATCTATTTCACCTGCTTTGGTGCAAATGAAAGTGTCAGCAGGTGATATGGAGAGGCAAAAGCAAGACAACCCCAAAGAAGGAAATGGTTTTACATGTGGTGGCTAAAGACGATTGCTCTCTCCTTATCCTTCCTGACTGATTCTTCACTGGTTTTGTGTTCTGCTAGTGTCTGTGTCACTACTGATAGCATAAGGTGGTACCTGCAGCCCAATCAGGTTGCACAGGTAGTCCAGCTCCTCCATGATGGCACATTACCATATGTGTGGTCAGATGAAGGTTTGCTGTATCTCCCAGCACAGTCTCAAGAGCATGGAGGAGATACCAGGAGGCCGGCTGTAACACAAGGAGAGCTGGACAGGGCCATAGACAGGCATCAACCCAGCAGCAGGACCAGTATCTGCTCCTTTGTGGTAGGAGGAACAGGAGGAGGACTGCCAGAGCCTGACAAAATGACCTCCAGCAGTTTACAGGTGTGCATGTTTCTAACCAAACTGTCAGAACCAGACTCCATGAGGGTGGCATGAGGCCTGACATCCTCTAGTAAGACCTGTGCTCACAGCACCCAGCAGCTCGATTAGCATTTGCCAGAGAACAGCAGAATTGGCAGGTCCGGCACTGGCACCCGGTTCTCTTCACAGATGACAGCAGGTTCACACTGAGAACATGTGACAGGCGTGAAAGTGTCTGGAGAACCGTGGTGAACGTTATGCTGCCTGTAACATCATCCAGCATGAAGGGTTTGTCAGTGGGTCAGTGATGGTCTGGAGAGGCATATCCTTGGAGGGTTGCACAGACCTCCAATGCCGTAGCTAGCGGTACCCTGACTGCTGTTAGGTACCGGGATGAAATCCTTAGAGCTGTTGTTAGACCTTATGCTGGTGCAGTGTGCTCTGGGTTCCTCCTGGAGTAGGTCAGGCTGGATGGCTTCCCCGGCCTGAGTTTGGCGATGGAGGTACATGGGCATGGAGGTGGCTCACAGAGAACCTCCACCTGTACCAGGGGAGTAATCAGCACAGCTGATTAGCCTGTTACTCCTCAGGTTTAAGAGCTGCCACAGGAGGAACACAAGGAGAGAGTCACGTGAGAGACTGAGCAGAACTGAGCTGCCATACAAAGACTGCTGGATACTTAATAAATAAAAGATGCTTAAAAGTAACTGGACAGCTTGGGGAACTCCCATCATGCACTGACATCTTTACACTCTTATTGTTTTCATTATAACAACTAGAGCTGAGACCTGATGGTTTGATATAAATATTTCTCTTACACAATTTAATGCAATAAAAGATTAGGTTTGGAAATGGTGGGAAGACAAATAGATTAATTGATTAATCTCAAAGAAAGATACAAGATGTTTTAAATATTTATCACCTGTTTCTCTTGTTTTTAGAGCTTTCTCATTTGTTTGGCTTTGTTCTATTGTGTTTTGTTTTGTTTTGCTCACTGGAGTACTTAGGGGAAATGTCACTGCCTTTCTTGGGATTGGGATGACTGGGGAGTCTAATACAATTTATGCCTGGGTTTTCCTCGACCAGTTTAACAACAATAAAGACATCACAATTTCTTACTCCCTAAAATCGTCATCAGCCCCAAAAGTCCACTATCAGTCTGGCTCAAGTTTTTACTTTCATAAGCAGGTAATCCAACTTCACACCTTAACATGCCATGTGTTCCTCATGAGGAAGAAAGAAATAAACAAGTATCACAAGTAAATACACGGCAAGAATATCTCTGAGCAAAGACACACACACACACGCACACACATAATTTGGGCAATTCTAATTAATTCCACTTGGAAATGCAAATAAGGAGATTCATCTTTGATTAAGCACGAGTAAAGCTCCTTGTTGGTTTGTAATGTTCTCCTCTCCCAGCCCAGTTGTGGGAAGAAGGATAGGGGGAAAGTATTGGGATACAGAAACTGTAATTAATTAATGTAATTAATGTATCATGTGAAATATTTCTAATTAGCCCCCAGTCCCTCCCTATTTTGCATCAGATACTGTTTTGGCCTATCTCCCTGATCTGTAGAATTATAGATATAAATAATTACACAGAGACTGGCACTGGGATTCATCTGGCCCCTCAATTTACATAATTAGATTGAGCTAATTAGCATAAATGGTAGTAATTACTAAATATTGCCAATCACAAGGCTGGGTTATCTCAATATACTTTTGTTAAATGGAGGAATAAAATTGATAATGATAATCAAATAAAAATGTTTCAGTCAAAGAGGAGAGCCTTTTTTCTTACCTTCACCTGGACAGTCTTATTGAGCTGCACCAAAGATCCAGCAGGAGGGTCAGTGCTCAAGGGGTCATCAGCAGAAGTGAAGACTTTATTGAGTCGGATTTATTCACAAAACATATTTGATAGTATATATTGAGAGCCTACTATCCTGTTAAAGTACTGTCACTACTGAGAGTCTTGACTAGAAACCAGTGGACAAAGGTACTGGCAGACCACTGCATTTTCACAGCAGTGATAACTGCTATACAGGAACAGTACTAAGCGTTCCTGCTAGGGCTGCAAAAAACGATTTGATTCAATCGATTATAATCCATTACAAAAATAGTTAGCAGCCTCTCCTGAGATGGGGCAATAAACCATCCAATCCTGTTCCTTGTGTAGGTCACGTGAAGACGCCTTCTCCTCTCTGTCACACCAGAAAAAACATATAATTAGATTGACTCTATTTCCAATTTATAAAGGGACGTACGTTTGATGAATGTAACAAATTATCGTGTTTCACTGCGCTGTACTTTCTCCTAGTTTGCTGAAAAGTAATGCATCTTTCCACTAAAGTGCGAAATGTTGTGTGATGTCTGGTGCAAACATTGTGATCTTATTATCTAATTATATATATATATATATATATATATATATATATATATAGTCAAAGAGATCCCCCAAGGTTCAAGCCTGTGGCACTGTTCAAGTCTCCGGGGATCACAGCTTCATCAGGCGGAAAATCAGGTGATAAGGTACGCCAGCAAAGCAGGAGCGCACAGGCGGCTTCGGCACCTGTCCCCAGCCCTAACCGTTAAAGGCAATGACAGACCTCCCCTGCTGATAGAAATAAGATAATCCACATCTTGCTGGTCCTCAAACCAGCTGCAAACGACACCCTTTCATGAACATAAGCAGGTTTGTACATTATGCCTGGTGCTCTCCTTTTTCAGTCTAGTAGGCAGTGCAATCATTCACACCCGATGTTCATCAGTCTATGGCTTGTCTGTCTCCACTTGTTGGTTATTCCTTAATACAAACAGCAATGGTTGGTACTATTGAATAATAAAATAACTTTTATTTTAGTTATTTATATTTTATAATAAATAAAAAATGTATATTTTATTATATATATTTGTATGTATATATATTGCTTGTATATTGGTGGCAGCAGCTTTTTATTTATTCATTTATTCATCATTTTCATTTTTCAATATTGTTTTATTATTATTATTATTTTATTTTTTTCAGACATTAATAAGACTGACAGCTGCTGGGCTTGATTGAAATGCTGCTCAAGCTGCCGCTGCCCCTTTGAGCCAGGCTGGTATTGGGGGCGTGGCGTGAGCGTCTTGTTAAACCCCCAAACCGCAATGGGTCACTGGGGGGATTGTGACGGGTCAAGGTTCATTCGAATAGATAGATAGATAGATAGATAGATTACTTTATTCATCCCCAAAGGGAAATTAAGTCGTCATAGCAGCCGGTATATTTGAATACAATAAAATACAATACAATAGAATCAAATAAATGCATAGACGTTTATGGTTGCTGTACTGCAGCCAGTTTGATCCCAGTCTCCCCTAGTCTGCATGCCGAAGTGTCCTTGGGCAAGATACTTTATCATAGACAAACATAGAATGTCTGTGTTCTCATGGAGAAAGTACTGCACATAGATAAATTGCAGATATAACTTGGACAAATACCTGATAGAAGACTGGAATGAATAGTAGCTTGCTGCATGGTTGGGGTTTGGCTCCATCTAGTGTTCTAATGGCAAACATTCAGCCCTGCAGGAGGCCTCTCTGTTGCTGGTTGTGTTCAAATCAGCTGATGCTGCACATACTTGTCTGATTAGCAGCTACTTAAATTCTGGTGTGTCTGTTGTTCATTTTTAATCACTTTATCCTTTGTGCGTTTCACATCCAAGTTCTAAACAAGGTAAAGTACTCTACAGAAAACAGGAGCAATGCATCTGTCAATAGGCAGTCAATTTGGGATTGGTTTTTCCTCATTGTTTGTTTTTATTGAATTTGACATGATTTACTGTTGGCTGTAACATTTTTGGGAGCTTGAATAGATTTAAGTACCAAATATTTGACTTTGATTTTAAAAAGAAAACATGAATTCACTTGCAATACTTACTCAGACTGATTAACAATGTTGTATGTAACTAGAATCAATATAGTTCATTAAAGAATGAACAGATGAAATATTGTAGATAAAATCGAGATGTCCTGTATCTATAACAGCATTTTATTATGGGGAATATGACTGTTCAAAGCTGGTGAAACACATGAATAAGGTAAGAAGTGGGAAACATAAATGAAAGTGTCCTTTGTTCATAGCAATATTGTTTTTTGTGTACTGTAAAGTACTTTGAGTGGTGGACAAGACTGGAGAAATGCTATATAAATACATTCCATTTACCATTCCTGCCATGTCTGCTATGAAGAAGTCTGTAGAGGCTGAAGTGTATTTTTTTTCCTTCTGATTAATGAGTCGCTTGTAAAAACTTCTACCAATGTGATGAATTTTATCTGTATTTGTTGGACTAACAATATTCTCTTCTTAGTCAACAAATCACATGTGCAGGGTTTGAGAATGTATTCCTCTCTGCTGTAGACCTCCATTGCTCATTTAAAACCACACAACTGAGCTTCAGTGATTCACTGGTTGATATATTCCTTTATTACCCTTGTACATGTACAGTGTAGATTATTTTGACACGGTCCTACAGTGATTTGCCCTTCTGCACAAATACAACTCTGGATTATGTGAACCACTTTGTTGGACCACTAGAGGGGAAAGGTTTGTCAACAACTTACATTCTGCAGTTTGACCTTAAGTGTATCGTGCTCCTTTTTTAGCTCATGTTGAATGTGAGTTTTGTGCCCCCTGCTATGGATGCATAACAGACTAAAACCATCTTCCTCAACCACCTTGTATAGGTTGAATATGACTCTTCCAGGACCAAATGGAGGGAGCCTACACTTTGGCGTTAACGGTGCTGTACCAAACTCTGGGCTGCAGGATCCAGGACTGCACAGCAACAGTCAAGACCCTGGACATTCATTTCATCCCCAACACCATGTCTCTGCACGCCCTTTCTTCTACATTCATCCTCCACCTCCACCCCCTTTCCTCCAATACCAGTGGCCCATGCCCTTCTCATATAACCCATTTGCTGGCTATCCAGGCATGGGTAAGTTATTTTAAATTTTTTTAGCATTATTAAGGTGACGCAAAAATTTGTATGAGTGTTTTTTCAACAAAATCTATATTAATGTTGATGGTCAATAATTTTAAACATTAACAAACATCTAGTTCACTTGACTAAAATGTGTCTACCTTTCAGGCTATGGAATGGTCATGCCCTCATTTCCCCCTCCCCCCTTCATGGATCCTTCAGCCTACCTTCTTCCCCAGCCTCATATCCAAGCAGTTGACTACAGACGGTTGCTCCACCCCCAGGTCCATGCTCCCAGTGCTCCCTTCCACAACCCAAACCAGACCCGCAGAACTCGCCCCCCACATACAGTACAGTACAGAGAAACAATGAACTCTGAGGTCCAAACAGAGCCCACACACAGAGAGGCGGGTGGTTATGGTGGAGGAAGCCTACTTGCCAGCTCAGATTCTGGTAATGGAACAACCTCAAACTCTCCATCTTCAAGCTCCAGTCCCCTAAAAAGAGACCCTGCCAGTGTTGAGAATCACAACTTGCCTGGCAGTAATACAGAGAACTTCCAGCTTAACAAGGCCAGTAAAAGTATCACGGTGAAACATGGGAGCAACATCCCACATCCTGCGAAGACTGTCCATTCATGTATCGGAGAAACACAAAAGAGCTGTACAGATACTATTTGTCAGGAGACTGTTCCCCCTTGCAGAAGCGCTCACTGTAATATGTGGTCAGTGAGTTCTTCAGATAGTATGGTCCCTATCTGTAGCTCTTCTCAAGAAGAGAATGAGGTTGCCAAAGAGAGACGTGTCTCTATTCCTGACATTCTGATGAGTTGGCAAGGTGTGACTCCACAATCAAAGGTGATAAAAATAACAGACAAGATGCTGCCTCATTGCAACAACCAGGTGTTGTCCCAAACTGAATTGGAGCATGAAAGGCCTCTTTACCAAAGCCCAACTGTGACCCAGGATGCTCCAGTGATGACTGACAGTACTCATGGTAATGATGCCATGGGTATCTTGAGTTCAAAGGCCAGTGAAACATTTTTTAAGATCCTCAAACTACGTAAGATCTTAGATGAGCAAGAAGATGGCAATGAGACAAATCTAGAGGAAGACACTTCAGAAGTCAGTCACAATGAAATGCTGTTTAATAGCTACAGGATGAGGAGAAAAATGAATGAGTCTGTTTGGTCTGTGGAGTCTCTACCTCCCTTTGCCCCCTCTAAGGAGTGGCTACTGCAGAATGGCATGCTGGAACCTGACGTAATTGTTGAGATGACAGAGAAAGCTGAAAATTGCGAACAGTCAGGAGAAAGTGACAACCTAACTGTCAAAGCTGGTAAGATGAAGCAGCATTGCAGGATTCCACCAAAGGGGCCAGAGTTGGACAATGAAATCAATGCTTCTGAAATGAAAGGACCAACACAAGGCCAATGCACAACTCCAGAAAACGTTCCCTTGATTTCCACGACTGGCCTGCAGAACAAAATAAAATCTCCCCTCACTGCCAAGGATGTGGATGAAAATGGGTCTTCTGAACCTGAGGCTAATCGAAGCCCAAACCAGGAACCTCTTATTGTAAATGGGCAAAAGGAGAGAAGCCCCTGTCCTCTTGCACTTGAGGCAGTTCTCCTCTTGAGCCCTACAGTAAGAAAGGAAATCTCTTTTGCAGATCACCTGATTGTACAAAACGGAGTAGACATTGAGGTGGAGGATGAAATGTGTGGAAACGAAGGAGTCAGTCGTCTGAGAAATGAGCAGTTGTGTGTACCAGTGGCTAAACCAATTATGACTAAAGTGTCCCCATCAAAGGGACATTTAGTGGATTGTGGTGTTCAGTGTACCGAGTTACAGGAACCGTGTCCTTGTAGAGAGGTGATGGATGACATGGAAACAAAAAGAAGGCATACCTTAAAATATTCAGGTTCTCCACGCCTTTTATTCAACAATGAATGATTTAGTTGTGTTATTATCCAGAGTGTACTTTAACTATTACTTGTCTCATAGGTGTGAATATGGCAAATGAAGGATTTGGAGGACACATGCAGAGAAACCAAAAGAGGCATTACCAGCGGAGAAACAAGGTTTCAGGTGATAAATGCAGGCAATACTAAAATATGTTCAGATAGTTGGCTCTGTTGGTGATTAGTCAGCTTTCAGGAAGCATCTCAGGTCTTGCTTGTTCAGAGGTGAAGTACCAGGATTTTGAGGCATCACGTTTGTTCAGAAAATGGAGCAATATTATTTTTTTTTTCTCAAGTGAATGCAATAGCTTACAGCACAAATCAATTTATATACATCTCTTTTTGAGACAAATGTGCTTAAAATGCCTAACTGAACATTTTTGCTGCAAAAACACCAAGACAGAAAAACTTAACTTGGAACAGCAGGTGTGTGTAGTTTAAGATCTAACAGTGACGATGATACAATAATTTTTCATATTCAAATGTGACTTAATCCTGAGCAGTGTTCACAAGTAAATGCCACTGTAATTTATTAACTGAGGCCCCCTATCAAACAATGGGGAAAAGCACACAAAAAAGCTTACAGAAGAACACATTTTTTGGACATTGTTTTAAACTGAATCATCTTGTATCTACAGAAGAGTACGGCAGGCAGCAGGAAGCTTTCAGCAGCTACTATGGAAAATCGAGAGGTGACAATCACAGTGTGACCGTAATTGGTGTTGAAATGGGTGATGATTCAGTGCAGATAAATGTGTTAGGCTTTCATGCCAACCTCAGACTGCTGGTATTGGAGACAAATTTTACGTTTTTGTGGAAACCAAACTTTCACAAAGATTAAATGAACTCCAAATTGCTAATTGATATTCTTAACCTGAGTTTATATGGCTGTTCCCCCAATTTAGCTGCATGACATTTCTTTAATGTAATGATGCTCATAATATAAATGCATTCCACCACAAACGCCTTAAGCCTTGATGGGCATTTGTCAGTCACCCAACTGTATTGTATCAACACAGAGGCATGCATTGCTTTCTTATTTAGAAGGAAAAAGTCTTTCCCACACTTTTAGGATGCTACTTCAAGATTTAATTACAACGTTTTAAGAGTTTTGTTTTGTCCACTCCCTAACCTAAATGTAATGCATTTGAGACTTAACAGAAGAAAATGGTATTTTTGCCTCTTCCAGGTGGAAATGGAAGGAATACAAGGTGCTGAGTACTGACCAGTCATCAAGACGACACCTTTTTTTTTTTTTTAAAGAATCAATTTATTCAATATAGAAAATTTCAATTTAATATAAGGCGTTTTTTCAATAAATGTGTTTGATATTAATGTTCTTGCATTTGGTTTCTTTATTTTTCAATACATGTCTAAAACTTTGGTGGGTTATCTTCCTCCCTCTCCACCTTCCACATAAATTCTGCTGCATGTACATGGCTCACCCTATAAATTCAGAGTTGATTTATTTAAAGCTGTACAAGTATTGTATAATCACAATATTTCACACCTTAATGTCAACATCATCAGCTCTCTGATGGAAGGCATAGAATCGGAGGAAAAACAAGCAGAGTTGGAAGTATCATGCAGTTTATTGTATTAATTTGAGTATTATGACCAAAATTACACTTTGCTGGAGTAGGGCATAAGCAGCTGTGGATCCAAAGGTCTTCGGATCAATTCCCATTTGCAACAAATTGTTTACCCAAACTGTTACCTAGTATTATGAATCTTTCAAATGTCACGTAGTCACTTCATATTTGATACAAATAGGACAGTTACTCATTGAAAATACCACAGAGCCAAATGGTAAAAAGTTGTTTGTAATGCTTACATAGCGATGTGATTGTTAATGAAATATTAATAGATATTGTTTATAGCAATGTAAATCACATTTTTAACAATCACTAGTTACACCTACACATTTATTATTTATTTTGACTAGAATGGTCCTTATTGAATACAATTTATATAATTTGATTGTGTATATGTGTGTGTCTATATATATGTGTGTGTGTGTGTGCTTAAGGAAAAAGGTAGGTGCGTGTTTAAAAGGTTTTTTTTTTTTAGTAGTTTTTTCTTACTCTTGAGGGTTAAGGGCAGAGGATGTCACACCATGTTAAAGCCCTATGAGACAAATTGTGATTTGTGAATATGGGCTATACAAATAAAATTTGATTGAAGTACATTTACTTGGTACTGTACTTAAATACTTTTTTCATGTATCTGCACTTTACTTAAATAGATTTATTTGCAGGTACTTTTCAGTTTTACACCACTACATATATATATATATATATATATATATAAACATGTGCTTTCTACTCCTCTATGCAATGCATTGCATTACGTGGTTACATTTTTTCATTTATATTTTTTTAGAAGTAATAGAAGGGGGAACTGGTCCATTGATCCAATTAGAAGGGACATGTAACATTAGACCCCGTCTCCTGCAGCACTTTCCCTTTTTGTCTCTTTATTTATAATTTGACTTTAGTAAAATGTTTGAGTACTTCCTCCACCACTGCTCACACTGTTAGTGAGTGTCTGCCAGGCTCCAAAGAATCATCAATGCTTTGGTGATCACTTCAAGGTATCTTTAGAGTTTCAGCATGGAGTTTGACTGGATTGCATCATATTAGAAGCCTCTGTGCTCTGGTTTTCTCTTAATAAAACAAGTAGCAGTGCAGTGTGTAAGGGTTAGGGGGCTATGATTGTGTGAGCAGAATTAGTGTATGATTACATTTAAAGTAGTAGAAAGAGTAGAAATCAAACAGCAAACAAACAACACTATCACCAGCAACCGGACATGACTCAATATGAACAGCAGTCTGAGATGTGTTTTCCTTTATATAAAGTCTACAGGGTTTACAGACATTAACAATTGATTTAGACTTTGACACAATGGAATACAAACAACAGTACACTCCTGTGCCAGTAGGTGTCTCTGTAAGACTATGAATACCATAGACACACTGCAGCAATGAAGGAGGAATGCCTATGTATAACAGGCTGTGTTTTAGTCAATCCATGAAGCTAAACCAAGCCCTAATGTCGTACGGTTAAATTCATACCAGCCCTTCTAAACCTCTCGATGACACATTATTATTATTTGTTCAATCTGTTCTTATAAAGCTTCAAACATTTTACCTCAGTAACTAGAGTTGCAAGTTTTGCCTCATGACCTCATGACTTTACATAGCTACATGATTGTCCATCCATCCCTCTGGAGCCTATCCCATCATGCATTGAGTTGAGAGGGCACACCATGGTCAGGTCACCGATCCACGTGGACGTGACTGAAGGTCATCAACTATCTTATCACATCTGGTTGTTTAGGTTTTATGGATAAAAATCACCTGTATTTAATATCTAGCAAATGTAATGTACTAGTGGAGATCATTAAAGTTTAATTTAATATTGTTACAAGGCTATTTGTAGTTCACTATTTCATGAAGCAATTAATGCTTGAGTATTTAATTTAAACGTCATCTTTCAGTCAAATGCATGGCAGAATGAAATAGTACACATCACGTCTGGCAACAAGAGAGTGTCTCTATAATATGTGTGTGTGTGTTCTTGTTTTAGTCATCTCTTCAGGACCTTTTCCTTCATAAACACTTGTCAGGACCAGTGGACCTCATAGGGATCTAAACCTGTTCCTAATGAGGCAAAAGATCAATGCTGAGGTCCTGGTTGAGGTTAGTGATCAGATGTGAACTGTGGTTCGGGTAAGGTTAGTTTTTTGGCATGAATTGGTCATGGTCTAGGTTTTGGTTAGGCTGTCCACAATCAATGCAAAGTCCTAATAAAGATAGCGGCACAAACCTGTGTGCGTGTGTGTTTTCATCCATTCCTGGGGTGCAGTGGAACATCCATGGAGCTGATAGGAGGTGAAGGGTAATTGTGTCAGAGCAAAGACCCAGAAAATACAGAGACAGACAGAAAGAGAGAGAGAGAGAGTTCCCTCAACATCCTAAAGTTAGCTAAATGTCATCCATTTTGTTATTTTGTAGATCAGACAGAATGATGCAGAATATTCCTATTTCATCTCCTTCCTGCTTGAACATGTTCCAGTTATAATACTGTTGTTGGAACAGGATAATATGTTATCATTATCATCCATACATTTGATGATTAAAAGATAAATAAAATAATGAGTGAAATCAAAATGTATTTATTTATTTTCCTGTTTCCCTCCCCCACAATGATTTGCTGTGTGTTCAGATTGAACTGCCAACCCTCTGATCACTTGCCTGATTTAAACAGAGACTTTTTGTCTCAGCAGGCATAGTGGTGAGTAGATGATGATCTTAATTTTTTGGTGAACTATCCCTTTAACCTTTTTTGCTGGATTCACTTTGGAGACACAGAACACAGATGAATGTTTAAAAGGGTTTATTATAACAAATTGTATTTGAATATTGATTCTAAACTGAGAGAGTGAGAGTGATCTCTGTCCACACGTTATGGCTCCATATCAGTTTTAACATGCCTGAAAATGCATATCATGTGATCAAACATTGGGCATGCGTGTGCTGGTGTGAACAGGAATTGCTTAAATAATGGCTCATCTCCCACACATGTAAGCAGTTGTATTATTGCAAAATACAGAATTTAATTGCAGCAACACAATCAGCAACACTTTTCCATGTTGTGTTCTACACTTGGTAGCCAAGGCAAATGCCAGCTGTGATTGGAGCCCGGATGAATCAGCGAAAGTTTAAAAAAGAGCAACCAGTTGTAAGAATCTATGACATTGTTTCCAAACATCTCAGTTTCTGCTCGTCCAGATTAAAATGCTTCCCTAGAGTTTTCAAACAAACAAAGACGCCATCTCGTAGTAGTGTGGATGTTGCCTCAGGCAGATCCTTGATTTTGTGAACTGTTTCTCTTGGTTCCAAAAAGGGATTTGGAGGAGAGGTAGTTGTAGAACTGAGGTTACAAACTGAATGAGGCTGGACATAGTGAACCTCATAGGATAAACCTGCACATATGAAAATTAAGTTTACAATTAAGTTCATGTTAACATTTAAGTTTTCAAATTTAAGATTAAATTTTAATTTTTGCTCACAAACCAACTTCTATTCACCTCACTCCTATTGTGCTGCACCAGATGTCTCAAAGACAGACATCTCAAAACCCAAATAAAACTAAAACCCTTAACTAATGATCTGGTGTTTTATACAGCAGCTTAATACAAGGAAACAGTGTTTATCATGAAAAATGTGAGAACAATTGCAGCAATCTTCCCTTTCCCACACTCTTATTAATTCACAAATCTGATTTAGATTCTCGGCCTTGACAAAGACAACCTTGCAGATTTTGTAAGCTGCATGAGAATGTCCTGATTTTAAATAACATTCATGCTGTATCGATCCCCTTCTGTCTGAGGAAATATAAAATACTATAAATAAAGAAGGAGGGTTGAAAAGGACGAGATGGGGGCTCCAGATGTGTGGTCGAGTAATATTAAGTCATGAATATTGCCTTTCAGTGTCTATTAACACAGGCTAAGCTAAAAGGATGGGATGTTAAAACTTTTCATATAATCAAACACATTGACAAATGCACTGATGTTTTTTTGTTGTTTTTGTCTGAGCAGTTCATTTGAAACATATCACATTTAGAGACCTCTGGCATAAACATAATTGACAGTTTTTGAGTATGATGATGAGACACTAGAAATATGTGAACCTGTCACACATAGGACGAAGACTCCGGCCCACGTGTTAATCATCCCTGCTGAGCAAGGCAAGACATTGTAGAGGTGCCCGAGGATCATATGAGGGAACGAACGAAAAAACATGAATAGTAGACGAACAGGTCCTCACGACAGACACGTAGGAGTTGTGTTTAATCACTGACAAGCATTGTGGCGAATGTCAAAAAAAGAACAGTAGATGCAGAATTCATGGCTTTACAAGAGAAACTGACAGGCATTTTTTTTAAATAAAAGAGAAGCCAATGTGTCTAGTTTGCAGTGAAGTTCTAGCAGTGATTAAAAGGGCCAAACTTAGAATAATTTCAGCTGGAAAGATGCAGCTAAAAGGGATGAGCCGCAAGGACAGTTGAGCTTGAATAAAGTTAATGCTCCTCTGTGGAGTTTGGTGCCCAACAAGCAGCTTTTTCCCGAATCCACTTCGACTGTGACAATGCTATGCAGGACACTCTTATGGTACGTTAGCTGACAGCTAAAAGGCTGAAACCTCAATCAGAAGAAGAATTTCTGAAGGAGCTTTGTTGTTAGTAAAATTGTCAGTATGTCAAAGAACCATTGCAGGCAAGATTAATGATTTGATGAAGGATACCACAAGAAATGTATAGGTTTTCACTCTGGTCTGCCGAATACTGAACTTTGAATAAACAGGTGAACAGATCTTTGTGCAGCAGAGGTGGTGCAGTTTAAGGGTCCAGCAGAGGGTCTTTAGTGGCTGAAGCTCATTTACTGCAGGTCACCTTTACAGACAGAAAGCTGTAACCAGCATCACCAAAGGTCAAGTTAACAGCCCATTCCAAACAGGCAGCTTTACAATACGCACTGCTCCAGTGTATATTAATGATATAACAAACACTGCAAGCAGTGTACAAGACTAAACCACAATGGGGGTCAATTGTTCTCATGTGTGAAAACATTTTTTGCAATTGCATTTATTCCGTCCATCCACGGGTGCATTAATGCAGAATTAACCGAATTAACACAGAACACATGAGCATGTGCTTATTTTTCCCATAAACCTTTGGTCCTTCCACCATCTGTCATCATCAAAAACACTGAAGAATTTAGCTTCAGTTGTGCTGAGAAAACAGCTTCCTCTTCTCAAAAACCAGTACACTCCCTGATATAGTGAAATATAAAGTAGTGGCCAATAGAGGTGTAGAGGCATATCGTTTTTAAAAATCTTTTTATTGTAGTCACACTGATTTGAGATAATTAAACTGCGATATATAAATAATCTTGAAATCATATTCAATCCTTTTTGTTTTGCTTAATTTTCTTCTTTAAGGTTCTCCTTTTCCTTCCATCTACTCTTACAGTATCTTTACTATGCCGGCCGTTGCATTTAAGTGCATTTAAATTGATTTTAGGGAGAGAAAGAAGAGAGGAGAGCAAGGAGAGCGATAGAGAGAGAGGGAGTGGGGGATGGGAGAATGTTGCCATGACAACTGCCATAATAATCATCCTAATGATTGATGTGCTGCGCTCCATTTCTCCCTGTTTGGAATCTCTCTGTTTTTCTCTCTCTCTATTTTCCCTCTGTCTCTATGTATCTATCTATCTGATACTATGTTTTTCTGTGTTTGTGCTGATTATAACAAGTGATACTCATGGTGATGAACAAATAAGCAATACACAAACTCACAAGGAGTGAAGAGAAGAGAAGAGAAGAGAAGAGAAGAGAAGAGAAGAGAAGAGAAGAGAAGAGGAGAGGAGAGGAGAGAAGATGATTTAATATGAAGGGATGTGGCCTGTTTAGGAGCCTGAACCAATCTCTCTGTGTCATTGTATTAGGCCATTCAGGCGTGTGTTTCTGTTGTGTGTGTGTGTGTGTGTGCATAGGTGCGTAGCTGTGTAGCTGTGTGCATGTGTGTGTATGTGGTGTACATGGTAGATAGATAGTCCTGTGATATACTACACAAGGATTGTTCTACAAATGTTAAAATGGATTACTTTACTGGCCAGTCGGGACAGTGTGAGCAGCCACACACATGATTTCGGACACACTGAAATAAAATCAAAATAGTAGTTCTGCATCTGTAGCTGAATCTTCTGTGTTTCCACCTTATATAACCGAGTACATTCTGTCTTTTGTCTTTGATAATGGAGGACATCTATTTTACATGTTGGAATTCTGGATAATCTCCTGAAATTATCCGGATGGCCTGCATGTTAGAGTCAGTTGCTGCGGACAGAATATGAGAATATGTGAGTGGGCTCATGTGAGGAGCAGAATGTTGTCTAGAGAATTTATTGCGAGCCAGTTACCTTTCTAATGTCTAAGGTGGAGGACACGAAACAATTAGAATGGTTCTCAATAGAGCACATTAGCCTCAGCCAAGGCCAAACAGTTTACTTAAAATCAATCAAGCTGCACCAATTTATATATACTCACAGATATGAGTTCCATTCATGTGCCTGATTGTTTCATTAATATCCAGTCATTATTTCCTGGGAAAACAGTGAAAATGTTAAAGAAAGTGAAAAAATATAATTCCCGGATCTGCATCTTTCCAGACCCAAACTGCATCCTTCCACCAAAGTTTCGTGCAAATACAGTATGTTCTGTTGTTTTGTGTGTAATCTTGCTTGCAAACAAACACATGAATATACAAGCAAGTAACAAAGAATATCCATATGAAAAAGAGTTGCCAGAAGTCGCAAACAAAGATGTCAACTTGGAAAGACAAGATTTGGGAGCTTTTGGTGACGAGGGCCGATGCCAGTGACAATGTGCTATAAATAAAAAGGTATCATTCCGCAGTGCTTTTTATACGTCCTGCCTCCTACATGCTCTACCCAGGTGCCACCCCTCATCTGAAAGGTCTAGACACAGAAGAATCTCCTGTTTGTACTGTTACTACATATGTGAAAGTCAAACTCATGTTAACAGCATATTCTTTTTCAACATTCAGAATTATCCTTATTGAATTCAGCATTTTCTGACTAAGATGTGGGATATGCACATATGTTTTAGGTTTTAGGACCATTCTTTTGACATGCATACACCACACATTTAATATGAATCTGAGTTGTTTTTTTTACAGTTTGTTAACAGCCTCTTGCCTGTTTATGGTAAGCTCTGTTCATTGAACACAAACTAACCAACAACAGTTTGTAAGGCTGCAGTAGAGATGCATGCCAAGAAGTCCGCATTTCTGGTTGGAAATGAAAAAACACACACATTTTTTTAAACATTATGAAAGACATGGAAAAGCTTGTCATTTTTACATTTCTATATATGGTTTTAAAAAACCTCCTATAGAGTGAACTTTATAGTCACTGATTGGCAAAGTCAGAATAGCCCCCTGTTCCAAATCTTGATACTAAGCTAAACGTATCCTGCTCTGGCTCTGACCACTTTCTGCATATGCTATAGTGTACAAACATGGGAGGTATCAATCCACACATCTCTCTCACTAAGCTCATTTCCCACAATGTCATACAATTCCAAAACTGCTGACACAAATGTGGAAAAACCTTGTTGTCTGCAATATAATTTTATGCTGTAGTAATGAGAGTTTAAACACACAGCACAGGTGTGTATGTAGAGTGAAGACTGGCAACAGCAGCATTTCAAAACATACACTGTTTTTGTGTTTAATAAATGTTTCATCTTTTAAAAAAGAAAATTGTGCTGATTTAGAATTGCTCTCCAATAAAAAATGTCATTCTCACAAAGAACAGTTTTAAAAAAACTGAACCATGGATAGGTCTTTTTGAATCAATACAGTCTGCTTGCTTCAAAGCTTGATGCCTACATTACCCACAATGCAACTTGACTGATGACAGTTCAATTAGGTGTGTTAAGATAGTAGTGGTGAATGTAGTCTGGAGCCTCCAGCCTTAAGCAGAGATTAGGAGCAGGTTACAGATGAGATCACTTCTTCACATCTCTAACTCCAATTTGAGCTGCTTTCAGACATGCATTGAACTCTGGATATTCTCCTGAAATTATCGTGAGGGTCTATATGTGAGAATGCAAATGTTTGATTCAGTTGCTGCGGACATTCTGCAGAGTTTCAACTGCCAGCCCCCTAGATAGAGCTACATATAATGTCCAAGTGAAAAGATGTGAGAATACAGCATGGGATCGGAGGATTCCCAGCAAGTAGGTGGATGCGTTGATGATGTTTCTAACACACAACAGGTGCAAAACTGGAAAAAAAGAAAACATATCTCAGGATGAAAAAGAGGAGCCATACACGTGGAAGCTGATGAAGATGTCAAATTGGAAAGACAGTGACATTCTGTTAGGGTTTGTTTTTAGCTGGACCCCAAAGCAGAGACTGGACACAGGCTTTGAGGTTTATTTGTGGAAATAAGCGGAGATGGCAGACTGTGGAGGCAGGGTGCTGGCTGGCTGGGATGTCCACCGGAACAAACAGGAACGAGGAGGACACGGCACAGGAAACACAAACGCAGCAGAGCAGCAAGGCACACAGAAGGACTGCGTATCATAAGAAAAAAGACACGGGTTAGTGGTAATTCAGATCTGCGAGGGAACTGAGGAAAAACAGGATGTTGCGCTACCGAACGAGACGGAATTATCTGGCAGAGTAGTGGAGTCGAGACCAGGTCTATTATGAAGAGGTTGATGAGTGAGTGGGAACAGGTGTGCCTTGTCTGCTGCATTGGGGGAAGCCAGCCACACCCCCTGCCCCACACACACGACCTGCAGGGAAAGAGGCAGAAAAGGAAGGGGGAGAGAGAGAGAGAAAACAAAACCCACAACACAGAATCATCACAGTACCCCCTCCTCAGGCCGCCTCTTGGTGGCCTACCCGGCTTGTCCGGGTACCGGGAATAAAAGTCATGGAGGATAGCGGGGTCCAAAATAAGAGAGCAAGAAACCCATTGTCGTTCCTCAGGTTCATACCCCTCCCAATCCACCAAGTACTGGAAGCCCCGGCCTCGCCGACGTACATCCAAAATTTGCCTAACTGTGTAAGCAGGGTGATTGTCAATTGAGGGGGTTCGGCCAGAAGGCTCAGAGGACTAGTGGACACTGGTTTGAGGAGTGACACATGGAAAGCAGGGTGGACATTTAACGAGGGGGGAAGCTTAAGCCTCACCACACAGGGATTGATGATGCGGTCGATCTCGTATGGACCAATGTAACTTGGCGTGAGCTTCCGAGACTCCGTCTGTAGAGGTAAGTCCCGGGAGGATAACCAGACCTTCTGGCTGGGCTGGTAATCCGGGGCCGGGGTGTGGTGGCGGTCAGCGACTCTCTGGTTGCGAGCAGCGGTGCGGGTGAGAGCTGCCCGGGCTTCGCGCCAGACTCGACGAGCATGCCGGAGATGCCCCTGAACGGAGGGAACTGCCACTGCCTGCTTCCTGAGCTGGGAAAAGTGGAGGTTGAAAACCATTAGCGGCCATGAACGGGGACATACCTGTGGCGGAGCAAACCAGGGAGTTGTGGGCATATTCTACCCAGGGGAGGTGGGTAGACCAGGAAGCCGGGTGGCGAGATGTGACACAGCGAAGAGCCGACCCCAGGTCCTGATTGGCCCGTTCTGTCTGGCCGTTCGTCTGCGGATGGTACCCAGATGACAGGCTGGCAGATGCCCCCAACGCCTGGCAAAAAGCCCTCCAACTCCAGGCGGAGAACTGTGGACCCCTGTCCGACAATGTCCACTGGAATGCCATGCAGGCGGAACACATGTAGGACAAGCAGATCAGCAGTCTCGAGGGCGGAAGGCAGTCTCGACAGGGGGATGAAATGCACCACCTTCGATAAGCGGTCGACTATGGTCAGGATGACTGTGTTGCCTTCCGAAGGCAGCAGGCCAGTGACAAAATCCACAGCGATGTGGGACCAAAGCCGGTGAGGAATAGGCAGGGGATGGAGCAGACCAGCAGGAGCCTGATGAGAAGCCTTGCTGCGGGCGCAGACAACAGGTGGAAACAAACTGCTTGGTGTCTGCAGACATGGAGGGCCACCAGAAGCGTTGCTGCAGAAGGGTGAGAGTCCGGTGAAAACCAGGATGGCAGGAAATCCTGGATGCGTGTCCCCACTGGAGGACTGGAGACCTGGCAGATAAGGGAACAAACAACCGGTCGGGCAGACACCCTTGAGGGATTGGATGATCCTGCTGGGCCCTCTGGACCACTCCCTCAATCTCCCACCCAGCTGCTACCACCACACAGGAGGATGGCAGAATGGTACCTCCCGACGAATCCTCCACCGGAGGGGCAAACTGGCATGATAAGGCATCTGATAAAGCCCACCGAGCCTGGCGCGAGTTAAGCCTGCGAGCAGAGCGAAGGTTTTTATGGTCCAACCAGACAATAAATGGGTGGGTAGAGCCCTCCAGCCAGTGCCTCCATTCTTGCAGGGCTAGAACGACTGCTAGCAGCTCCCGATTCCCCACATCATAGTTCTTCTCCGCTGGGGAGAGCTGGCGGGAAAAGAAGGCACATGGATGCTGCTTCTGGTCGGAGCTGGTTCGCTGAGAGAGGACAGCCCCAACACCGGAGTTGGAGGCATCAACCTCCACCACGAACTGAGCTGAAGGGTCAGGGTGAATCAACACAGGGGCAGAGGAAAACAAAACTTTCAACTTGGAAAACGCAGCCTCGGCTGCCGGTGACCACCCGAAAGGGACTTTCATGGAAATTAGCTTGGTATGTGGTGTGGCAACTCTGCTAAAGTCACATATAAACCTACGGTAAAAGTTGGCAAATCCCAGAAACCTCTGAAGTTGCTTCCTTGATGTAGGAGTGGGCCACTGCCTTAACCTTGGCAGGGTCGGTCTTAATTTGCCCTTTCTCTACAATAAACCCCAAAAAACGAACAGATGAAACATGAAAATTACATTTCTCCGCTTTGGCATACAGTCTGTTCTCTAGTAATCTCCTCAAAACAAGTCTCACATGTTGTACATGTTCCCGGAGGTTGCGGGAAAAAATCTAAATATCGTCAAGATAAACAAAAACAAACCTATTGAGCATATCCCGCAGAACATCATTGATGAGGGCCTGAAACACAGCAGGGGCATTAGTTAGGCCGAAAGGCATGACCAAATACTCGAAGTGTCCTAGGGGAGTGTTAAACCCCGTTTTCCACTCATCCCCCTCCCTGATTCTAACCAGATGATAGGCGTTGTGGAGGTCCAATTTAGAAAAAATGGTTGCTTCATGAAGGGGCCGAAGGCTGAGTCTATGAGTGGGAGGGGATACTTATTTTTCACTGTGATATCGTTCAAACCTCGATAGTCTATGCAGGGGCGAAGTGATTTATCCTTTTTGTCGACAAAAAAGAAACCTGCCCCCAGAGGTGAGGAAGAGGGACGAATGAGACCGGTAGCCGGAGAGTCTGAGATATATGTCTCCATGGCCTCCCTCTCGGGCTTGGATAAATTATACAGTTTCTAGACGGATAGGGGGCGCCAGGGAGTAAGTCAATCACACAATCATAGGGTCGGTGAGGGGGAAGAGCTAAGGCACGGTGTTTACTAAATACCTCCTGGAGGTCATGATACTCGGAGGGGACGGAGGTGAGATCAACCGGTTTGGGTGGCAATGGTGTGTGGTTGCGAACGTGGATGGGATGGCGGCATGCAAACAATGTGAGTGACAAAAAAGGCTCCAGTTGGTGATGGAGGAGGTCGACCAGTCTATGTGAGGGTTGTGTAGTTTGAGCCAGGGGAGACCTAACACAAGTGGAGACACAGGTGATGGGATGATGTACAGAGATATTGTTTCATTGTTTCATGGTTCCTGGAGAGTCATAGTGACACAGGTACTGTACGGTGAGTGACCCGGGCTAGGAGCCTCCCATCGAGTTGCAAACACATTCTTTGGTTCTGGTAGAGGCTCAGAGGGAAGCTTTGACTGTGAAATGTAATCCGCATCAATTAAATTGTCATCAGCGCCGGAGTCAACAAGGACCAGCAGAGGAAAAGAGACCTGAGACCACAAAACAGTACCTTTTAGTTGTAGGTGGGGAGGAGACGAAATAGGCTTGGAGGTTAAGGCAGAGTTTATTTGTGGAAATAAGCGGAGATGGCAGGATGTGAGGGATCCCTCACCCAGGACGGACAGAAGTACAATAGATGCCACGTGTAATGGAGAACATCAACAAAGCTAAGGGTAGAGATATCACATAAGGACATTTATCAGATTTTGTGCAGCTCCTTAAGGTGTCACAAAAATCTTACAATTTCCCTTATGCACCAGTACTCCCTAAGACCAGGTAAACAGACTTAGTTATGTAAAACAAATTTGATTAAATTATTTATTAATTATTATCAGCAATACACATTTTGATTTGAATGATGCTTGGACACTGCTTGGTGCATCCAAGCCACTTGAAACCAGCAAGGAGAGTTCTTTTTA
This sequence comes from Verasper variegatus, assembly GCA_026259375.1. Lineage (NCBI taxonomy): Eukaryota > Metazoa > Chordata > Actinopteri > Pleuronectiformes > Pleuronectidae > Verasper > Verasper variegatus. The sequence goes on along the minus strand of CM048053.1, from coordinate 21,393,324 downwards.
GGTATTACCAAAATAGTAATAGTAATTTTACACACAACCATTCCTCTTGACAATATCTACAAAGTATTTGTTCCATTTTGTGTTTAACAAAGCTCCCAAGTACAAAGATGTGCCACAGTGCCTGTGTTTGGGTCACCTCTCCTGTGTTCTTGTTACATCAGTTGTGACAAAGAGCTCATGCAGGAACCATGATGAAGTGTGTGATAGGTGAAATTTCAATCACTTTATTATTTTTATCTTATGATTAATTAATCAATTCAGTCCCCTACTCTCATTGTAGGAAATCCTCTGCCCCATGTTTCTATCAACTAGCAATTACTTTAAAGCCACACGATCCAGTTTATGGTTTATTATTGTCTTTCTGTAGTGCTTTGTGTGTGTGTGTGTGTGTGTTTGTGTGTGTGTGCATCTCTGAGGCCAACCTGTCAAAGTGGAGTAAACCTAATCGTCACATTGTTGTCTATGTAAACTGACAGGCTGTCAGCAACACTATCTCTTCTCTCTCTCAAAATTTGCCTCTCTCCCAACTCACTTCAGTTCAGTTCAATTTAATTCAGTTTAATTCAGTATGCTTTACTGGTATGGATGTCAGGTGAACAATCCTACCAAAGCATCTGGGATACTTCAACAATGAGATTAGAAAAAATTATATAATTCATGAAGTCAAATAAAAATTAATACATAGATAAGTAAAAAAAAAAAGTAAATGCCAAAAATGGTACAGGAAATACAAATTGAGCATTTTTGTATTGTACTGAATTGTACTGATTGGTGTCCATATAGGTTGGTGGGCCCCACTAGGATACACACAATTGGTGTGTTTCTGTTTCTGTTCCACTGTGAGAGTGAAAAAGGCTCACATTTTCCTCAATGCATTAATCTTAAGAGTCTAATTTGAAGAAGAAACCAACAGATCCTCCAACTGTTGTTACAAATCAAGACAAAGCTGCTGAGCTTGCTTCTTCTTATAAATAGTTTAAATTTCATCATTGATACCTCATTATTGCTTGAGCGACATATTAAGAAACTTGTAAAAAAACAAAACAAGGGTGGAATTAGATTTCTTAGCTACAGGGTAACAAAAAAATCTCAAACAGACGAGTAGGTCAGCAGAGGTAAGCTCAGCCAGCAGCACACACACAAACAATAATATGTAGTTTTCATTGTTGTCAAGATTGAATTGTCATCTTGTGGCCTCCAGCCTAAATATTACCTTTTACACAGCAGTGACTAAAAGCTGAGGCTTGGAAGTTCTTTCAGCTATAATAATAGAACTCTGTGACACTTGAAGACCCTGGAGATTTGGTTTCAAACACAGTGAACAAAACATGCATAGCTATTATATATGAAGACTGTTGAGTGTGATTAAGATTTGATCATATTTGACCAATACTGCTGGCAACTTAAGCAAAGAACCTCAAAGATGTCATCACATTTTGATATAAATCTGAATTGTTTTCCTATTAAGGACCACACAGTTACTAAAAACATATGCATTCATAGTTGTGTTTGTTTCTCTGTTGTTTGTTGTGATTTTAACCGTAGCGTGTAATTGTTATTGTAACTTTAAATTGTATTCATGTACGACACTGCTGAGAAAATGTGTTTTCAGGGCCTGTAGGAATATAGAGTTACTGTGGTTAGACTTGTTGACTATGGTTGCAGTTCACGACCTTCCTGATTGAATACCAACAAAGTCTTTCAATACCAGAGCCATTACACAGAAAGTGACCAAGCTCCAGGGCTGTGACGAAATGTTCTCATAGTGGCCATGTATAGAGATGCAAACACCCTCTCTACGTCAAAATCTTCCTTTTTGATAAAGCTTATAGTAAGAGCATGTTCAGGTTTGTCTTGGACCAGCTATTAGTTATGCTGCTATAGGTCTACAATGTCGGGGGACACATGACACACAGAGCTTCTCTTTCCTCTTCTTCCTCTTCATGACATTAATGTCTCATCAATACATGTGACTGACTTGACTTCTTCCCCAGAGTCCTTGTGTTTTATCGTTCGCAGATTCAGGATCGCAGCTGCAGCCACATCATGGATCTTGATCATAGATTGTGACCTTGAATGTGGATCATGATCGTGGATCACAATCGGGATGGTTTTGTGATGGTGGATCATGATCGTGATGGTGAATCATGTAATGAAGTCTTATTTACTGAGCGGGCCACATGGCTTTCATAGTACTGCCATACAAGCCAGTAGCCAGTCAGATTTACATTTAGCCTCAGTGTACCCTCAGGTTCAGCATTTAATGTTATTGTGATTAAAAGGCTGAAACACTCGATGATGCCAAGGTACAACTGAAGATTATTATCATTTTTATTATAACAACCAGTCCGTCAGAGCTCAAATGTGATGGTTACACAATTGTTCCTGGTCTCTTAAATTTAACTGAATTGATTATCTTTTATCATGGAGACGAGGACGCTGCTGTGTATGTCACCGCTTGGCAGCCCATGGCTAAATCATGTTTTTTCGTGCAATCAATCATTCTCATTGCTACTAGGTACTCTGCTGGTTGACTGCTAGCAGATTCGCTCCATCTCCTGCTCCTGGGTTAACTTTTGGTGACTCTTTGCTGTCTGTCTAGTCAGCGTACTCAGCATACTCACCATCTCTGAAGATCAGCTGTTGGCTATTAACCGCCCATCAGCTGTTAGCTTTTCCTCATCGCTGGTGTACACACTAACCTGGGGATGTTTCCACTCAGATCCTGTCCTGGACCCTCATCTACCGTGATCTCAGGACTATCCCTCCTCGTTTTGGCCGCATATGCACACCGGAAATCTGATATCTCTCCTCTCTAGCATCATTCTCCTCACCCCCTCTACCTCAGCATCTACCATCAACACCATGACTTTTATGTTACAGAATGCTTGCTCCCTAAACAGTAAAGCACTACTCATCCATGACATCATCACTGACAGGAACATTTTCTTTGTCTAACTGAAACATGGCAAAACCAACTGGACTTTCTGACTCTAAACCAAGCCACACCCCCAGGTTACTCTAATATCCAAAAGCCCCGCTCTATGGGCCGGGTTGGTGGGCTGGCCAGAGCCGACTTCCTGGTTAAAGAGCTTCCTGTATATCTTCAAAACACTCCTCAAGCACCACCTGTTCACTAAGGCCTTTGGCCTCAGTTAATGCTCTATAGTATGTAATGCAGTAAATGATATGTAAAGTATCCTTGTCTCTTGAATGGCACTATATGAATGCAAGCTATTATTATTATTCATTTTTCTTTTTGTGTAACCTTTTTTAGATAAGTGCTATACAAATAAAGTTATTATTATCATGACCGTGACGGTGGACTGTGGATCATGATCTTGTGGCTTGTGATTGCGGTGATCATGGTGACAGCTGATCGTGGATTATGATTACAGCGAGATTGCTTAGATATACAATATGACCTCTTCAAATATTTTACCATTACTGACAACACCTTGTGTGTGTGTATGTGTGTGTGTGTGTGTGTGTGTGTGTGTGTGTGTGTGTGTGTGTGCGTGTGCGTGTGCATGTGTTTGTTTGTGGGCAGCTTTGGATTGTTTTTGGCCCGAACACCCTGGGGAGGAGACACAACAGCACACATAATTGACTTGCACAAACCTGTATCTATAATACAGTATAATAATATAACAATCAGTTTATAAGAGATTATATAATAAAAATGTTATTTCGTATAGGTATAAGCAAACCTGCCAATCTAATATGTGTCTTTTACAGGATAGGCCTCCTTCAGTGAAGCAGCTACATGTACTATAATAGAAAATATTGTAATAAATACATTCAACCCCTGTTTTTTTTATGTCATTATTCCTCACCAATTACAGCATTCATAAAATAGCAAAGTGCAATGTGTGTGGACCTTCATTACAATGATCCATGCACACTTTAATTATTTCCTGATTTCTTCTATTGAAATCAGCAGCACAAAGTATTGTCTGTATTTGATGATGTCCTTCAGTAGCTGCTGCTTTTGTGATGGCTGATTCAAATGTACTTCAGGGTTTTCTGGACCACACAAGCAAACTAAATCAGAATCTGTATTCAAACAAGTCAAAACTGACCCTTATATCCCACCTGCAGTAGTGACCCATGTCTTTCCCACCTTCCGCATGCACCAACCTCATTCTCCAATCATTTGTGGGTATATATCTATCTAGATATATTGCTGGATATTCTATTGTGCTTACCTGTTTTCAGCCTCCAGCCTTATGTTTTTTTTTGGAGGTGAGCTGCTTGATCTTTTTAATTGGGATTCTGCATTTTGCATTTGAGCATTTGATATTCACTCTATAAACATATGTGAACAATGAAGGCAGCTGGGACTGAAGGTGGGGGACATTAAGAAAGGGTGCTGTCAGAGGACATTATCTTGTAACCTACATTCAACCTCCACCTTCATGTAAAAAGTTGCTCTTTAGACCGAAATGATCAGACCCCTCCTGTAAGGGTGGGAATCTGACCTGCAGGAGGAAGAGGAGACAAGGAGCGCTGAGGAAGGAAGGTAAAAAGAGAGAGAGATGCTGTAATTTGGAAATAACGTTTTTTTAAACCAATATTTACCCCCCACCGATCTTAAGGGCATGTGTGTGTCTGTGGGTGTGTGTGTGTGTGTAAGTGTGTGTGTGTGTGTTTGTGTTGTACAGTAGCATAATAAATTGCCCTGTATGAAATAATGATGAGCCTGGGTATAGAACAGTGACAGCAGGGAAAAATAGGCCTGAATGATGCATCAACCCTTAGCTAAAAATGTGCAAATGAATTCAATGGACTCGACATTCACTGAATATGAGACTGTCAGATCAGTGTGTGTGTGTGTGTGTGTGTGTGTGTGTGTGTATGTGTGTGTGTGTGTTCGATAAAAAAAAGCAGAAATAAAAGACAGCGAGAGAAAGACTTGATATATTGGGTTCTGTGGGGTTCATAAAAGTTAATAATAAATCAATGTTTGTTTAGATTTTTACAATATGAATTTGGCTTCTCCTTTTGTCTTCCTGTCAAAGCTTCCTACCATTTTTCCTTTCCTCTCCTTTCCTAAATTTAAATGCTGACCTGCAGTTATGGAGCTGGTAATAAGAATAAGAAGTATAAATAGTGGAAATTGTATCATATATATATATATATATATATATATAGAGAGAGAGAGAGAGAGAGAGAGAGAGAGAGAGAGAGAGAGAGAGAGAGAGAGAGAGAATTTGTTTTTAATATTTTTTAAAAACATATGTCAAAGGATATTTATATATACAGTAAATATCCAATGTCTCTAAAAATTTGAGTAGGAGCCAGAGCTTTATGTCTCATCAATATATGTTACTGACTCGACTTCCCTGCAGTTTATGTGCTTTATGCTTTGTAGATCCAGGACCCAGCTGCGGCCACTTAGTTGATCTCGATGGTAGCTCGTAGATTGTGATTGTAGACCATAGATCATGACTGTGGATCTGAATCAGAGATTGTGATAGTCTATCGTGATAGTGGTGGCAGCTGATCGTGGATAGCAGGGGTGGATTGTGATCATAGTGGCAGCTGATCATGGATCGTAATGGTGGATCATGATCGTGGTGGTGGATCCTGATGGTGGATCCTGATCATAATGGCAGCTGATAATGGACTGTGATTACAACTAGACTGCTTAATATACAATATACCTATACTCACATATTCTACTATTGCTGACAATTACTCCTTCATTTCAATTGTCATTGCTGCTCCCTTCATTTCTATCAGGGATTTTCTTATGTATAAATATAACAATGACACACCTTTCCATTTTGTTCAAAACTTCTTCTAATCATTCTTGTAAATTCTGTTATTTTGTTGATGTTCTCAGTTACACATGGCCTCTATTGCACTTCTGTCCATCCTGGGATAGGGATCCTCACATGTGGCTCTCTCTGAGGTTTCTATGTTTTTTCACCCTGTTAATATGTTTTTTGTTGTTGTTCTTTTTCTTTACTCTTGTTGAGGGTTGAGGGCAGAGGATGTTGCATAAGTCCTATGAGACAAATTGTAATTTGTGAATGAATGATATATTGATTGATCTTTTTCAGGTTCGACTCTTTAAATCACTTTATCTAATTACATCTTAATCCTCTGCAATGATTTAATTGCACCCGACTGGAGAATCAGCATTAACCAAAAAGACTATTTTTCAGTTTCACTTTGTTCACTGCAGACACTGTAATAGTTTCATGACATCACTCGGACACAGATGGAAGCTGACTGAATGTAGAGCACTATACATTGGGATGTGTCGTGTCAGTCAGAACATCACTTGTGACTCTGTGTCATCTCTGAACTACTCTATTCATATGTTTAGCAGGTTAAGTCATCACATACAGCGTTTTAATGTGTAGTAATATGACTGGAGACTGTTTAGACCAGTGAGTGGTACAAGGACAGAACTACGTTTAATTGTATCCTACTAATATGAACCGTCTGGTCCTTAACCAAGCAAAACAATCATAAAAAAACACTTATGGTAAATGTATGTCTGAAAAACTGCTCCACTGCTACTTTAACCAGCCAACATAACAGACTGCTGCGCTGCCATCTGAACCTCATGCAGCCAAACCCACAGAAATGTATTATGATATCTGGAGGAGATCCCAGAGTTTTCAATGATATCATATGTATCATGCTGAATTTTAGAGAACTGTGTATAATATACAACACATTTAGAATATTTCTTTTTGATGGATTAGTGTAGCTGTGAACAACATTGTGTCTCAGATTTGTAATATCTCACATAGATTCAATAGAGAAGCAATAAGTGGATACATCATATTTATAAATGACACTGTCTGATGCCGTGTAACTGTAATAATAGAATAGAATAATAAAAGTAAAAAATGGATTAAAAAAAGGCAAATTGCTAAGATAATTGTTCTGTTTTTCTCAGGATCACATCAACACACCTTCATTAATTCACATTCATTAATGCCTTTAATGAAACATTATCTATATCATTACACTATTGATTAATCTGGTGCCAGTAGAAATTAAATTAACACTGTTCTTACCCAAGATACTCTAATTACAAAAGAGAACATTTACAAAACTACAATTCAAATTATCCAATTCAAGCATATGGCTTCTATTGTTCTAAATGACAGATCCCCACCTCTTCAATTGTTGGTTATCATAATGCAGCATAAACCTGAAATAAATCTCACAATATGTTATCATATTTTAGCTCTTCATAGCCAGCTTGTTCATTTAACAATCTCATTTTGAAGGATTGCTTCCGGTTTTTGCATCGTCTTTTTACTCTACTTATACTGGGAAGCTATAATAGCTAAATGGCTGGCTGTTTTTACCTCGGAGTGGATAGCTGTGCTATGAATCTATAATGTAATCCTCCGACATGAAGAGAGACATGCACCATTCAAAAGCTACATATCTATATATCTAGTTCATCCTATCAGACATGTTGGAAAGCTCATGCATGGAAATGTGAGAACTGCATGATAGAGAGAGAGAGAGAGAGAGAGAGAGAGAGAGAGAGAGAGAGAGAGAGAGAGAGAGAGAGAGAGAGAGAGAGAGAGAGAGAGAGAGAGAGCACATACTGCATGTGGTTTAGTGTGTGTGTGTGTGTGTGTGTGTGTGTGTGTGTGTGTGTGTGTGTGTGTGTGTGTGTGTGTGTGCCTGGTTGTGTGTGTTTGTTTGTAAGTGGGTTCTAGATGTTACTCCTGTTGTGGGGACCTAAATCTGTTTACACAGCTATGATGAAGAGTTGTTGTCCTACTTGTCCTCTCTGTAACGTAGCTTAAAACATTTTAGGATGAAGACATATTTTCAGGTTGGGTTAAGGTTAAGGGTTAGGTTTATTCATCTTATAGTTGTAGGTTAAGGTTAAAGTAAGTCTGCAGGACAAAAAATGTCATCTGAAATCATGTAGATTCAACTGTGTGTGTGTGTGTGTGTGTGTGTGTGTGTGTGTGTCTGTATGTGATGTGCGTGTAGTTTTGTTGAGAAGAACTGTGTGTGGGGGAGGAGAATATGGAAGTGAATTATGCCTTTTTCAGAGGGGAGGGGTGCATATATGTATGTGTGTAGGTGGGGGATGGGTGAATCGCACACTGTATGTATGTTCACTAACTATGTGTGGGCTGGTTTGTGGTGTCGATGTGTGTGTGTGTGTGTGTGTGTGTGTGTGTGTGTGTGTGTGAGTGAGAGTGAGAGAGAGAGAGGAAGAGAAGAATGTTTGAGAATGCATGCAGAAGAGAAAATGCATTTCATGATTTTGTGTGGATGAACTCTGGCATCATTTTCGACTTGCAGTGTGCACATGGTTATGTTTCCTACATGTATGTCTGTGTGTTTGTACAATATACATATGCTTATATATATACACATATGTGTGTGTTTCCATAATGCATGTGATTGTGTGTGTGTGTGTGAGTGTATGTTTTTTTTTGTCTGCAGGTATATTTGATATAATGGTATGACTTCTATAATAGTGAACTATGTGTGTAAATCAGCAGCATGTGCAGATCTGTGTCTGTGTCTGTGTGTGTGGCTGGGAGAGCATCTCTTTGTTTATATGCCTCTGTGTACATGTACTGTATCTATTTACAGATAATGGAGATGTGTTCTGTCATTAGGATCATTTGTATGGACAGAAAGCTGCAGTTAATCTGCTCTAGGTTGTATTGAATGGCCTAATTCTTCTTCTCTCAGACACACACATTAATTATTTTATTTACTATACCTGCACCCAATGTGATCATTTACACCTTATCTTGTTCTCTGAAGTCATTAGGACCTCTTGATTGACTTTTCATGAAACTGTTTAATAATGTTCACAAACTGAATAAATCCTATTAGACGAGCAGGGGAGAAAAGACAATCTGAAAATGTACTGCAGGGATACACATACAATACTATTAACTGTGGATGCCTTTTGTCTTTCTTTTCTTTGCACATCTACAGATGTAACAACATTAATTTGATTGGGATGAATTCAAACAATTCAGTAAGATTTAAAACAGTGTGTACAATTTAGTGGCCTCTAGTGGTGAGGGTGCAGATTGCTACTGACCAAATACCCCCCTCCAAGAACATAGGAGGAGCTGCATTGGCATTAAGGTAATACAAAAAAGGCCTTCCATAGTACCACTGTTTCATTTGTCCATTCTCAGCTTCTGTAGAATCATGGCGGTGCAACTGAAGAAAACTCCTGCTGTAGATTTAAAAGTTTATTCTAAACACTGCAATTCTTTTTTCTGGTTAATTTGGACAAATGAAACCTCATTATGAACATTCCATTTCCTATCAGAAGATCGTATTATATTCTACATATCGGTCCATTAAGACATTATATCACTGGCATGTTTGAAATGGAGCATTTTATTCCTTTTTGGCTGGATCATTAATGTCATCCCCCTTCTCTCTAGCCCCATATTTACTCTCTGTCTTCATTGTTCTTATCAAATAAAAAGCATAAAATTATCTTGAAATCAACAGTTCTTACCATGTTGTTGTCCAACCTCTTTAAAAGACAAAAGTTTTAGCTAACTGAGGGCAGGAAGAAAAGCCTGTCGAGAAGAAAGATACGATAATCAATTATCTAGCAGTGCTTACACTTCAGCACTCTTGATTGCTTATAGTGTTGTATTCAGTTGTTCCAATAAAAAGTGACAAAATTAGCTATGTCTCTAGTTTCTAACTTCACAGCCTGGCTCCTTTCTGGCTCCCTTTTCACAACTGGCCAGTTGGATTGTTGGTCAGGACACTGGGGTTTCCTCTTTCCAAAACTGTTTCACCATCTGACAAGCCCTTTTGATGAAACACACTTGGCTTATAAACAAAACACCAAAGCACTGACTGCCATGTAGTCCTTGAACAACCATGTCCAACGCAAGTATTTTGGCTCTAGCTTGTACAAGGTACAACAGCCCAAAACTCCCATTTCCATCTCTAACTAAGAGAACAGCAGCTGAAGCATCAGTCATTACTGTAAAACCTATGACATCCTAGTAGACGTGGGTAGAGAAGCATGGACTTACCATAAGCCCTATGAGACAAACTGTGATTTGTGAATATGGGCTATACAAATAAAATTTGATTGATTGATTGATTACCATGGCATGGTTCCTTCTGTTGTTTTTGTTGATGTTGGTATGGAGTGTTATACATTGCCTGAGCTCCACTGAATTGAAAAACATGCGTTGGAAGCATTAGATCTGGTCTTTTCAAAGCTTTCTTTTGCCTTTATGGTGGGAGACTGTAGCAAACTTTCCATTCCCTGCTGGACACAACATTGGGATACTAAAGAATGGCGGACATATGGGTCTTCAGCAGCCTCTTCACTGCACTGTCTTCAGCTCTCAAAAACCAAAAGCTCTGTGCATAATCTTAAGAGGGGGCTGGAAGACTGTTGGTCATGTCTCCAATGTCAAGACCCAAACCAAAGTCAGCTCAAATAAAAAATATCTCATAGAAACAATGGGTAAACACCAAGCTCTGCCTCAACAGGACAGATGGCTCGAGGTAAACACCACTGACATATCAACTCATCAACAGTGGCCTTTACCAGAGGCACAAAGATGAGAGGCAGCTCACCTCGTCTGAACTGTTGTCTAGATATTTTTTTCTGCCTTTGACTGTCCCAAAACCAAGTTCAACAACTTGTTTTATACAACTCAGCTGATAGAAATACACTTTGTGGTCACAGCAGAGTTCATTTTGGACACCAGACCATCGGAGTGTTTACAGTCAGTGCTCCCTGCAGACAGACATTTTCTTTGATGCTACATTATATATAACACAACCATTTTCTTCCTTTCCCTTTACAGTGCCCAGTCTCTTGCTCAGTGTCTTTCCTCACATCATGTAGTTAAGCTTGGCTCTCTGGGTAATGACTCTCTTGGGCTGGAAATGAAATGCTAGTTTGATGGATTATACATACAACTGTCAACAATTTTCTGGATTCACAGAAAGTGACTGAGGAGCAGAAGGTTGTGGCTTAACAGCATAAAAGAGAGGAGATACAGCACTGTACAGATGGAGAGAAAAATCTGAACCTCTAAGTTCCCATTGAGTACCACAGTACAGACCACTACACTGTACATAACCCTAGGTTCACTGTGGTATTATTGTTCAAATTAATATCAATCACAATGTGCTGTAATTTGTTTGAATCACACTATTAATTAAAAAAACAGGGGCACAGATATACGGGGAATGCTGGATCTGCATGGATATATATGACAAAAGCATTTGTGACACACATGGACTTTAAATAAAAAAATGAATATAAATATACAAACACAGAGGGACAAATGTGTATACCTGACAAGAAAATGTGTTCATAGTTGTGAATGAATACATTACTACAAGCAAATATGAAGAAATACAGATGAAATCATTTGAATAATGCAAAAAGATAAAATAAACAATGAATCGAGTTGAAACATTAACACCTATCTAGACCTCTAGATGGAGCACATTGTGGTTTTGAGCTCTTCCGGGAATTAAAAGATAGTTTAGTGTCACAACTACTCTCATCCACTGAGGAGGGCTCCCCCAAATATATATTTGAAAGTCGTGCTTCTTACGTTATAAATAAAAAGATGACTTTACCGTGTTTGTATGAGTTGCTTTGTTCTTCCCCTGCTCTTATTTTTTCCATCCCGACATAACTTGAGCATTTATTTTGTGAAGAACACTCACATCCGGCCCTGCTGCTCTCTGTGTGCCGCTGGCTTGACAGAGCAGCTCTTTGTATACCTGCTGGTCCGGAGCAGCCGCGGCACGGAGCAGACGCGCGGAGGCAGTGGAACAGCACCGAACGGCACAGCAGCACAGACAGGGTCCGAACCGAAACACGCACCGGCTAGTGAACACAGAGAGTCGGTAACAAAGCAGCGGAAACCGGTGGGTTTTACAGCGCAGCGTCCGTATCAAAGAAGTGCGTTTAACGGGAGGTTTGCTCCTCAGAGCAGCGGCCACCGGAGCATGATAGCCGGCGTGGAAAGAAGAGCATCAGCCTAAACTTCAGCGACTCTTTGAGCTCGCTTTATACCGGCTTCATCCGCGTGAAAACCGCATTTTATTACGTGGTTGTAGCTGCAGGACTCGCTGAAAAGCTTACTATAACTTTATGAACAAATAAAATAGATAGTAGCTTATTTTTTGCCGACAGAGAAGAAAGAAACTCGGAAGCAGAGTTCAGCGGTGGAGAAGTGGATGTATTGTCAGCCATGGATGTGACAGTTTACCCACCTCCTCCTCAGCCCCTGGCCGTGTCAAACCACACCAGGCTCGGGCAGCTCTCCTACCCGGACCCGGCCTTTGGGAACAACAAGGTAAGACAGGAACGACAGAAGCAAATATTCTGCTGAAACCACGTCTGTTTCCCATTGTGCTGTGATGAAAGTCACCTTTGTGCTACTTTAACCAGCCTCGCTGTGCATTCATCTGGCCTGCTCAGTCAAATTAAGTGGTAATTAATTGCTTTATTAGGCTACAGTTAATTAAAGCAGCTAATGAAGGTAACTCTGAACCCCCCCCCCCCCCAGTGGCTTTATTCACACCAGAGCCGCTCACTCACTAGATGATACACATGATCTAATTCCATTCATGATACATGAACAACAGCTGTAATTAAAACGTAATGCTAGTGGTTTAAATATGCTCCACGTTGTAAGTACTAATAAAGGAGTTATGATGGAATTAGTTGATGTTTACTAGAATTCACAGCAGCACATCTATCATACCTGCTCTGTGATACTTACATTGGTGTTTGGGATGCTCTGCTGTCTTTCTGCCTCCAGAAAGCAAGGTCAGGGTCAGAGTCACTTCAGAAACATAGAGTGGGATGCAAACAGGTCAGAGAGGTCTATATGCAGAGGGTTGTTTGTTATCAGAGTAAGATGTCTGGATACGTGAGGAACTTACACATGTGGCAGACCCTGCACATTTGACAGTGATGAATGACTTCATTATTTCAGTAGGTACAGATGATGAGTGCATCTAGTAGAGTTAAAGACAGATAATTAACCTCTCTTCAATCTTAGCACAATTAAATGGAACAGACACATTGCATCTTTTCACTTTTACTTTTTTTTTCTTGTGTATTTTTGTTGCTAAGGCGTGTAAAGGAAAATCATAAGAATATTCAACAGACAGCCAGTTATACATTTGTACAAGAAGCAGGGATGTAAACTTAAAGAGGATCAGATAATATTTATACAAATCTGACTGTATTAAATTAAATGTACACTACCTGGGGATCCAGGGGCTCAACTCTGACTTGTGTTGGTATAAATTACCTCTTCCACTGTGTTCACACTGAAGTGACACACTCAACCCTTTCTGTTCTTTTACTAGCTGCTTAAAATCTTAAACCATCTCTGTCACTGTTTTAATGAACGGAGTCTCAGAATAACTGTCAACAGTAACGCTGCCGTGCAATTACAGAAGCATGGACACTTAGTTTTACCCAAATACCCTGAGTGCAAACTGTCTGCCAGCGGGTGTCTAAGGTACCCAGACATCTTACTCTGACTTTTATTCCATCAAAGTTCCAACTGAGATCTACTTTTAAACAGGTTCTTGGGAGCTTAGTATGTTTTAATGTCCTGTTGTTGGACAGTTTTTTCCCCCTACATGTAACTACTGATTTTTAGTGGAATAAAGAAAAGTCTGCAACAATGCCATGCACATAGAAAACAGAGATGCTACCACTGTACCACTTGTGTAGAGGCATCTCTAGAATGGTGTGATCCGCGACGGGGCACAAATGTGGATTTCTTGGGCATTTTTCCAGATTTTCTTCTTCAAAATTCTACTGAAACTAGGCACTTAATAGAGTGCATGCCTCCTCCCAGGCTCAACAGTCTTGTCATGAAATTCACACCAAATTTCATGCACTCATAAATATGAGTCCCCTTAATGTGCCCGAATTATTTTTTCTTCAAATCCATGAAAAATTCCTTGAGAATATGTGAAAATATTCCTATATTTATTTTTTTAAAATGCCCTATGTCACAATGGTTAAGAAAGTGAAAATAAATCCTGGATCTTTGTCTGGAACCCATTTCTTGGCCCATGTCCCATCCTTCTACCAAGTTTGGTGAAAATCTGAAGTTGTTTTTGTGTAATCCTGCTGACAATTAGACAGGGATGAAAATATAACCTCCCTGGAAGTCCTAATGTTTGGATCTTGATATAAAATATAAGATCTACAAGTTTTTACAGTTTGGTGCAAATTATGAAAAGACCACCTTTTGTGTTTATCTTTCTATTATAAGAACCTTGGCAGAGGTATGCGCTAGTAGTAAATACTGCATACAGGCAGTATGTAGTTTGGAGTTTGACCTCAGTACATGCTGGTTGAGCATTAACACAATTATCACATTAACATCTTTGTTAGCAACATCATAGTTTTTGTGTTTTATTTTAATTACCTCTTTTTGTAACACAGTGAAAGACTGTAGTATATATATATCAATCTGATGATTCTTAGCTGTGAATCTAACATGAAGCATAGAAATGCTCTACCCTCAGAATCATGAGTGTCGTAAGGGAGTGTATTTGTTTCAGAGAGAGAAAGAGAGAGAGGCTGGAGATGTATAGTGTGGGAGAGAGAGCAAGAGAGCTCTGTGGTTGGGGGTAGGGACTGGAGAGAGGTAGTAGGACGGTTGTTGGGGGTAGGGATGATGTAGATGAGAGAGAGAGAGGGAGAGAAAGAGTGAGAATGAAAGAGAGAGAGAGAGAGAGAGAGAGAGAGAGTAGTGGGGGTGGGGCCGGGCCACTAAGGTTTGCGCTATATTTCGGTGTCTTTAGATTCACAGCTCTGTCGGCCTGATCATATTACTGTGTCGGGGAACAGAGAGAGGGGGAAAATAGAGACGGGGTGTATATAAAAGGGAGTGTGTGTGTGTGAGAGAGAGAGAGAGAGAGAGAGAGAGAGAGAGAGAGAGAGAGAGAGAGAGAGAGAGAGAGAGAGAGAGAGGCATGTCTGACAGATGTGTTAATGTAAAGATGTAATGCCTGTAGTGGGCTACATTTTCCATCTCACCTAAACAGAGAAATTCCAGTGCTTTCAGAAAATACTCAGATCCCACCAGTGTTTGCACACTTCATTTGAAGATAGAACATTTAACAATTCTTCATAAAAATATTTAAAAACAACTAGACCTGTGTTATATATTTTGTTGACTTGTGTACTTACACTATCCAAAATGTTTCCAACATTATTCAAAACCAGAGAAATCTCCAATTATGCCAAAGCTAACAGAATGTTTTATTTTGTCCTCTGCTATAACTTCTGGACCAATTTAAAATCAAATTGACAACACTATAAAGTTGTGGAGGGTGAGGGAAGTGATATTATTCTTATTACAATTACATAAGTCTGGTGCTGAGCACTTTGTACATCGACCATCCACCCTGACCTCCTCCCTTGTATTGTGTGTGGAACAAAACATGGCAGTAACTATACCAACCATTGTACTGACACATCATGTAGGAAACAGTGATGTTTGCCCTTTTAAACCATGAATGGAAAAACAGAGCGTCGGTCAGTTACTGATTATCAACAGAAACTGTTGATAATCCATTAATCATAATATATTTGGGCATAAACATTGTATGATTCCAGCCTCTTAATAATTTGTTGCTTTGTTTGATCTTAACTTCATAAAAAGTGAAGATTTTGTCGGCCGCACAATTCACAACATGAAATAACGTCACATTGGGCTGCAATGAATACATGTATTGTAAGTGTAACTGCAATAGTATTCTGATCGATTATAGACAAACTAAATTAATTAGAATCAGTTACTTGATTAATTAGCAGATGAATCGGTAATTAAATAAGTTCCTACTAATTAGTTGTATATAAATGTAATTAACAGAGGACAGTTTTGAGGAAATAATCTTTGGTATTAAACGGGAAACTTTCAAATTTAGTGTCACACAAGTCTTTTCTTCAGAATTCAAACTGTAAAGGACCATGCATATAATGAACGTCATTACTGTCAAAAATCTATTTCTGTTTTAATGGCAGAGACCATCCCAGAGCCAGCATATCCTCTCCCTCTCTCTTTGTACTGCCCATAGTCACTGCTGTTGAGTTGTTGCAGTTGGTTATTGATTTGATATATATTCAATTCTTTAAATCTTTTGTTCTTTTGACCAAATGGATCACTGAGTGGCCCTTTAAGATCCATGTAACGTATATGTATGTGCATTTAAGGCACCCACATCAACTTCTCATTTTATTGGTAACACGATGTGACATCAGTTAGATTGTACCTTAAATATCAGATGGCTCTGCATATTTGTATTGCTCCAACAGTTTGTACTGCAGGACACATCCACTCTTTCTGTCTCTTTTCTTGTTAATACTACCATTGACACTGAAACTTCTCGTGAATGAAGTGTCAGAGGAGGTGTCTCTGTGGCCAGCAGTCAGCACAATGTCACTGTTTGTGATACTTGTGAACGGCCGGATGGATGAACAGAGGTGGATGAGGCATGCTGAGCCCTGATTGGGTGACAGTGCTCACAATGAGTGTCCACAGACACAAATATAAGCAATACACTTAATACCAGAAGTGAATAAGATGTCACCTGCTGTAATCTTGTGAGGCGACTTTGGCATCTCTATGAAATTATACACATATTTGTGGTGTAGCCATTTAAATACATTAACTATTTACTGAGCTTGCAGCCGTACAGAGAGTAGACAAAAATAGAGAGTGATAAGAATGGGATGGGATGAATCTGGGAGAGCGGGAGAGGAAGGGTCGGGTGCAAGAGGGACGGGTAGAGGGAGAGAGCGCCTAATGTAAACATGATGACTGTGAAAGCTGGGTGAGGTATTTCTAAAGCAAATAGAATGGGAAAGAGAACAGGCAGCACAGAAGTAGGCCGTAGGCTACGTCCACACAACCACCTTTTTGTTTTAAAACGCATCAGTTTTGCTGTCGCCTGGCATTCATACTACTCTGGAGCTTCCAAACCCCTAAAATGGAAACTTTTGGAAATTCAGCTCGACCTGTTTTAGTCTGAATGGACGAAAACGAAGACTTTTGGAAACAATGACATAAACAGCCATGTTCTGTAACATCCATGTTCATATGAATCACAAGTCCTTCTAATCCTAACTTTCAGTAACCGCTCCAAGATAAGAAAATACCATTGATCTTCCTCGTTCGTAGCATTTTATACAACTAAGCAAGCAACTGCAGAGTAGACAATTTACACTGCCCAGTGTTTGTGAATGTTTATGAATTGTTCATGTGCTGTGATTCAGGTGCATTAATATGGTTAGAGATCATTTTCATTTTATTTTTGTGGATCTAGCCTCAGTGAATAAAAGGAGAATACAGAGTGGAAGCAAGCAAAAAAGAAAAGAAATTGCACGAGTGAACAGGATGAGAAATGTAGGGAAATAAATCTAGACCAATAAGAATTAGAAGCCATAATCTTGTGATCTGGCGCTCTAAACCAGTGCTGTGATGAGTCAAGAGGTCACTTCATCTGAAGTCATGACTTGTTTTCAAATCATGCAAATCATAGGATTAGCTTAGTGGGTATGCTGTTTAAACTGGACTCAGATATGTGCACAGCTCTGGTGTGGTATCATCATCATTTTAAATTGATAGCTTGAAAGTCTGAGCCCAGTTTTCCATTTGTGGCCTCAGACTTTTGGACCCATGGTTTCAGTTTTATGGAGAAACCCACTGAGCATGGTGCACCAGCAAGAGCAAAGTTTTCTTCATTTACTCTGGCACACTTTTAAATTTGCTTTGCAAAGTATTGTGGGATGGCAGACAAAACTGAACTACTTAGTGAAAAGAAAAAAGGGAATGGTTTAAAGCTGGGACACTTTTAAATTAATGCTATATTAACCTGCATGATAAACTGACAAATAAAATAAAATGCAGCTGGGAGACGAGAAGTTTGTTTTCTTTCCTAGTAGAAAATTATTAGATGCCTTTGTCACAGAGGCATTTTTGACATGCCATTGTAGGAAATAGGACAAAGCCATTGTCAATGTTTGTTGCACCTGCACTTATACTACTGTGACCAGTCAAAATGTCTGCTGTGGGAAAATAAAGCTTCCAGCGCACCGAATTAATTCAATCTATGCCGGTAACGGGGGCTCACATGCGAGTGCACAAAGGTCCCTCTCACAAGCAACAGATTCCAAGTGACAGGCATACAGATTAAAGAGTGAAACAGATGTTACGAGATGGAAAGAACTGCATTGCATATCACAACTGAAGCTGAAACTATGAGGTCTGACTGTCTGTGTGGATAGTAAAAACATTATGGACCATAGAGAAAGAGAACGGAGCGCTGCAAATTAGCATCAAGCAAATAATCGATAATCGATTCTTTTTTTATTGATTAATCTATTACTCGATCAATATTAGAATGAATTGATGAAAATTGAATACGTTAAACTTATGTAATTTATATTTATTGAATCATCTTCTCTTAAATACAAACAAATATAGCATAAAACTAAGTATGCACTGCAGGGCATTATTCCCCAACAAAAAACAGCCGAGTCTGAAGTGAGAGAAATAAAGTCGACCATATGCTGCTAGGATTTACTACCGTAAAGATGGAAAAAGCTGCGCAGGTTAAATTAAGACTACCATAAATGCGCCATCAAAATCTAATTATAGGTCTGGGTCCGCATTAAACAGCGGCAGGGTCTGGATTTGGACTGCGTTCCGCCTATTGGTGACCTATACTTATGATCGTGGGCGATTTTTTTCCGCTTTAGCTTGCTCTTCGGGTGAATCCTTGCTTTGACTGCAGCACCTTCCAACGTTATCATTACTTCTGAAGGAAATGTATCTCAAGTTGGACAAAAAGCCAACACAAAGTTTACATTTAAATGATGTATTACTCCAAACTTTAATTAGGACTCATAAGATAAATGTACAAAAAAATCTGCAGAAGCTTTAGGCCTCCGCAGCTCATACAGGCCTGCCTCCAACCCAAAGCTGTGATTCAGAGTCACCTTGGGGGACAGTTTATTATCATCACACCCTCTTCTCATCGGTGCTCGTGTGTATGTGCACGGCACATACTTTATGTTGTAGTAGTAATAAATCTGCTCCACGTGAGTTGGCTGAGTTAACTTATGGTGATTGCTGGCAACTAGCCACGGAATAAGCAGCATGGTTCATTGTACTGTCCAGAATAATCCACTCTACACCAAACCCACCAAAACATTATTACAGTTTCAGTCAGTCAGATCTAGGGTTAGGGTTAGGTGTTAATAGGTTTTCTCAGTATAATTAAAATGGCCTATCAGTATAAAGGTAATTCAGACATAATTATTTAAAAGGTTTTCCAACATGTCTACAGATATGTTATTATCTTATCCTTTGTTCCCCCTCCAGTGGTTTTTTGGAGTATCACATACTGGTATTTTCTCCTCATACAGTTTTCTTACCGGCTAAAGTGTCGGCATCTCATCTAATTATCTATGAGAACAACAACCAGTCAATCTGTCCGTCCGTCTGTCTGTGTTGGCTGTCATTCCCGTTACAGAACATCAAGCCAGGCTCCCCACAACACCCACCCACTGCCCAACGTACACCGTCGATTGGGTAACTTGCAGCACTGTTGCATGTGTGCCGATGTGGCTGAAGGTGTTTCATTTGGTTGAATTGAGGGGACGAAGCACCGAGGGACCCCCTGGTTGGTGGTGGTGGGGTTGCCAAATGGAACAGATGGGCAGAATTAGATTCCTGCCAGAAGAGACTAATTATCAGGATTTCGTTTCCAAAACAAACATATTGCAGTCAAATCACATACTGCAATCATCGCTGCATTGTTCCGTGTGTACTATATTAGTGAAAATGGCTTGGATCAATTAACTTGTGGTGGAAGAGATGGGATCAGTTCCTGAGGCATTATTTGGGAGTTGTTGCACTTTTTTAACTCTCTGCTTTTGTTACCGATCCTACAATCCTAAAATTATAAAAGTATAAACTACTTTTGTCCTGTGTATACAGTAGGAGCTGTCAGACTTTTACTGCTGTCATAGCCTACAAAAATGAGCCTCATGGAAGAACATTTTGGTATTTTTATCTCATGCCTCTCTGATAAATACTCATTTAAAACCGGTTTATTTGGAGCTGTGAATTTGTGATCATTAGCATAAAACAACGCTGAAAAGGCCAAAGCACACCGTCAAAAATACAGTGGACAGGTGCTCAGGAGAAAAAGCACATGCAGGAGAGAGAAGAGGAATCCCGCACACTGTCCTTAGTGTACACTGTCATGTAGACAGGATCGAAATGTTGTACACTTGATAACGTTTTTTTAGGTACAGGACAGTATGCAGGATTCTTCTTCTCTCACCTGCATGATCATTAGCATATCACTGCCTACAGGTTGCCATATAAGGCTAGCTACTCGCTAAGCCGCAATTACTTAAAATGAACAGTGTCTGTCGTCAGAGAGGGGACCAAAAACACTTCTATCTGCCAATGACATTTAAACAGATCATCTCTGCTGTGACAGAAGCATAAAGAGCTAATAGTTTTGCATGAAGTTCGAAACTATAAAATGTCTGAGTGAGTTAAAGTGAGACTTTTCTGCTGTCCACCCATGTCAAGTCGGCATACGACTTATCTGATCATCCAAATTATCTGAACACGCAGTAGTTTTGTGCTAAAAAGTAGTTGCCAGGAGTTAGCTTTACACTGGGTAGCAGCATAGAAGGGTCCTGAGTTGGTGAGTGACTCATAATTGAATATGTCTGCGGAGGTGTGGGGGCTGGGAGAACACCTTCACCTGTACCAGCGCAGGTGAGAGCTGTTAGCTGATTGATCCTCAGGTTTAAAAGGCAGCGGCTGAGCTGCCTCAGGGACACTCAGAGATAAAAAGGACAGTCACGAAGACGCACTCAGGTCTGAGTGACAAGAGACACATGGGAGAGCTGGAGACCGTGAGAGATGCTGTGCTGTAAAGCTAGCCGCCAGCAGAAATTGCTGGCCCTTTATGTTTACAGTTTGTTTTTGGAGTTAATAAAAGATGCTGCAAGGCAACTGTTTCGTCTCTGGCTGCGTGGAGCCCCACGTTGGGTGCCACTGTGGCAATTGACAATGCCACATGGCTACCCCGTGTCCCTGAGGCAGCTCAGCCACTGCCTTTTAAACCTGAGGATCAATCAGCTAACAGCTCTAACCTGCGCTGATTGATCCTCTGGTACAGGTGAAGGTGCTCTCCCAGCTCCCCCACCTCCACAATAATCTTGTGTGATTTGATCATTGGTGCAAGTATGTGGCAAAATCTCTGTTGAGAATGTGCAGTTAAAAATTCTTGCTGATTTTAGGTAGTTATGTGTGTATCTTTACTCGACCAACTAATAACCAACAAAAATGATGTGTACCTGTCATTTCATGATTAACATTAATATATCAACTAGCTGGTCTCACAAAAGTTTTGTTTTAAGCTTCTTGTTCAAATAATGAAGGTCATGAATCAAAAACATTAAGTCTGCAGGCTTAAGTTATTGATATGATGCAGAGGCCATGACAATGGCAGTGTGCACAGACACAAAAGTTTTCCTCTCCCTGAAGTATTTTTTGTACCACTGGGACACATAATTACACTGTACAATGGCAATAAAGGAATTGAATGGATGCAAATTATTTGAATGAAGAGATCTAAATGAAAGATTTATTATTGGCATCAGCTCGTTTTTTTTACTACATAATTGAATTCCCAGCATGCATTGTTTGAGAATTGAAACTACATCAATTTTAAGTATTCAAAACTCATAAAACGTAAAATTAAAACTAAACTTGATATAGTAGGGAGATGTTTCTAAGTTGAACAAACTTAAAATTATTTACAGTAGTTTATGTTGTTCTCATTGTGACAGAGATAAGACGGACAAAACAATTGCTTGTTGAATCAAAGCTATTAAATTGAATTATGTCCCCTGATACTGAGTCAATAGAAATCCATTCATTCCAGTTCTACACAACTAGTTTCACACACCAACCAAAACCATTAATAATTACAATAAGCAGGTGTCTTGACACATTTACTCAAACCCAGCAACTTGATGAGACTTCATGTTTCCATTTGTAACATAGGCTTTACTTGAGGAGAGTTTTTGACTTCAGAACTTTAACTATAAAACATTTTATCTTTCTGTGAAGCACCTGCAAATCAGTATTCTTATTTTTTCTTTGGTCCATCGAGTAATGAAAAGATTTTGAGATTGCATATTAAGATTAAATTTCCAAAATTAATGCAAGTGATTCACTTTTGGGTCATTCAGGCTTTCTTAAAAAGCCTTGAAGTTAGTTGAAGCAGAAATGAGCTCAGATTCATGTGTGAAGGAGCTGTATCTTAAGCCGTTTTCAGACATGACCTCCCGCCTTTCACACATGTACAACACAGTGGGAGATTTTCTGCACAGACGCGTTCACAACAGCAACAAATCCTCCGCATTATTCAGGCAAGAGGTGGAGCAGCCGGGGGCAGCAGACAGAGGCAGGAATTGACATAGTAACTGCTGCGTGGATCACGTGATTTTGTTTACAGCCCCTCGACACCGGTGTCAGCTCTTATCACCACAAACTCTCATTTTTGCCGGTGTCTTCTATGTGTGTTTCAGCGCTTTTTCACTTTGGGAGATATTTGTTTTCTTTTTGTTTTTCATTTTTGCGTCTGTCACGTGTTAAGCCCAATTCATGCTTCTGTGTCGAAGCTACGGCGTAGGTACGCACATAGCCTACGCACAGACCGAGCATTCATAGTTGTGCGTAGGTGTGTGTGAGTCCAGCTGCCATTACGCCGCTGAAACGCTAGTGGTGGTAGAGTTTCTATGCTGGTGTTGAATGTCCTCCGGTTTATGGTCCAATTATTTACAAATTATCTTCTGAGTGTTACTAAGCTGATCATGTTGGAGTTGGAGCAGATAGATGTTACACAGCAATCAGTTTTTCTTAAAGAACTGCAATGAAGAAAAGAATGACGTCGTCCGTGTTTATTCTTCAACTCAATTAAAAAATGGTGGCAAGTCTGCCGGAAATACGATGCTACCAAGCGGACCAATCACAGCTCTTGTCTTCTGCTTCTCCTCAATGAATAGTTAAACCCCCACCCGGTTGCTGTGAATCCAGCAGGGCATGTGCTGTGTTCACACATCGACTTCTCCTGGATTTTATCTTTATCCGTCTGGCCTCCTAGTATAAAGTCCATAGAAACTGCAGAGCGCCTCACTAGGACATTTGTGGTCACACAAGCACCTTCTCCTGGGAAAATACGTGGATGTCTGAATGCAGCTATAGTATCACTCTCTCTCTCCTTTTTAATTCCTTTTGGAGTGTTTTCTCCATCCTATTGTCAACTGCACATGTAATTTCTCTCTACCTCTCCTTTCTCTATCTCTGTTCCCTTTTCTTTCCTCAATACACTGTATTTCTCTCTTTTCCTTTGTCCTTCATCCTAATAGTCTCTCTCCCCCCTTTCTTCCCCCTTCCTCCACCCTGATCCACTTAGCTGGCTGCTTGTTATTCAAACCTTTGCTTTGCCCACACACACACACACACACACACACACACACCCACACACACACACACACACACACACACACACACACACACACACACACACACACACACACATACACACACACATACACATATATAGAGAAAGCAGCCAGGGAGGGAGAGAGAGACAGGCCATGAAGTCAGAGAGGGGATAATTTGGTCCGGACAAGTTATCTTACTGTAAGGTTTGCCATTGCACACTGACGCAAACTGTTATTATTGTCTTGTATAATAGTTGCACTGATTGACCAAAAAAACCAGACAACACTTTTATACATAAAAGCCCCAACATCCAGACCATAGGTGCTCTCTCCTGTCTCAGAATGAAGCTAAAGTGTGGCCCACTGAATCTTGACTCATTTATCAAATGGGAAATAAATGTAACTAAAGCTATAGTCCAAACAGAATGATGGCGGTTCCACCTGCATCATCTTGCCTGTATTAAGACCTACATTATGTAGGTATTACAGAGAAAATATTTACACACTACCTCAGCTGTTAAAAAAATGCCTCCTAGACAAGATGACATATATAACAGTATATATTAAACAGGCACACATCACACTAGGGCTCCAACAATACATCATCCATTGCACATGTCAAAATTGGATAAGAAAAGCCTTTAAAACACAATAGTGTGGTAACACATTTTATATGTTTTATGTAGGGTGACCATACATTTTCACTGGGACCACTTTTTAAGTAGAGCGTATTTGGCGTGTCTTATCCAGATGACACTGTATCTGTACAGAATTGTGTTGTACTGTTGAATTTGTTTAATTTTAATGTACAATAACCTACTTCACCTTCCTTGTGGGGATATTTCAGAGAATGATTAATAAGCACACAACACACATGTATGTGTGTGTGTGTGTGTGTATATGTTTGTCTGTGTCTGTGTGTTCCTGTACTTACATCTTTGTGAGGACCATTTTAAGCACAGACCCTACAGAGTGAGGACTTTTTTAGAATGGAGGACATTTTGATCTGTCCTTACTTTTTCAATGGGGTGTTTGAGGGTTACGATTTTTGTTTTAGGGTTAGGGTTAGAATTAGGTTTAAGTTAGGGTAAGGGTTAGTTATGGGTTCGGCATTTAGTTTGGAAGGTTAAGGTTAGGGTAAGGGGCTAGTGAATGTATTATGTCGATGAGTGTCCTCACTTAGATAGAAGTACAACGTGTGTGTGTGTTAAGTCGATTGCGACAGTGTTTTGGCTCTCTGTTGACTCTGTAAACCTACACCTCATTTGCATATTACCCCAGCAGCTGGCAAATGGGTAGGGCAGTTACACCTGTCTGTCCACCTGTGTGTGTGTACCCACCTGTTCAAACGTTCTTGTGTGAGTTGTTTGTCAGGACGGTGATTATGTCCCCAGGTCACCATTGTTACTTGAATATGTTTTATGGACCCAAATATTTTGTTTTCCTCTTGTCGGTTCTGAGGTTTGACTTGTAAAGGTTATAGCAGCTGATATAACTGTTTTCAGATTTAAGCTAATACCAGTGCCACAAATCAATAGGTGTTCTGATCCTTTGCCACACCATGTTAAATTCACTTTGCTAATACTAATCAAATTTAACTACTGTTATGCCATGCTTTATATTGAAAATATATACTTCACAAAGCCCTAGTGCTCCAAATGGTGACACTAGGGAAGTATCACTGGAGAAAAGTACAGTGGTCTGCCTATATATAGAGTATCAGTTATAACAGTACAAACACTTGCAGGTAAAGAATGCAATCTACCATCCAATACAGTCTCTCTCCGAATAATGACATATCCGTGATTGTAGTGGTTCAGCTAAAAACGGAGGTTCAGACAATCCTAAATGAAACTGGTCCAAGAACCAGATATGATTTAGTGGAAAGTATGAACAAGTCAACAATGATTACTGTAGTTGCTACTTGAGACTGACTTTACTCAGAAGTGTACAGTGGAGTGAACATCATCTGTCATGACTGTATCAAACATGCTGTATGTAAGCATGTGTCAAATAACAATATACACAATATAAATTCCAAGAAAAGCAAAGATCCAAAAGCTGAAAGTTAACCATCAGGAAAGTGTCATTTTAGTTACATGACATTATGTCAGGTCAGATTAGGAGAGAAGTATGGCCACAACAGAAATTGAGCAAATCAGTTGTTACATTACATTTGTCTCTCACTTAACATCAAACATTAGTTCATAGGGATTTTAATAAGTGTGGAGACCCTGTAATCTGAGTGATATGTTATTCAATTGTGTGTCATCCCATGTGAACAAGGTGCTGTGAGGTTCTCTCTGTGAGTCCAGCTGGAATTAGTTTAGGCTGTAAGATATCCATCCAATCTGTCAGTGTTTTATTACCCTGATTGAGGGCAGAATTACTTATGCCCCCCACACTTCTACTGTAGTAAAGATAGGAAATGCAACACAGGAATACCACACAATTAAGCAACAGTGGATTGTGACATCTGAGATAATAAATACTGTAAGCCGTCATTTGACTAAAAGGCTTTAGAAAGTATACAGAGCCCTTCATTATTTGTTTTCGTAGATTTTATCTATTGCCCATCAATTATTCATTAAAATATTTAGAGCCTCTACTGACTCTACAAACAGTGGTCATTGTGAGTCTGTTCAACCTTTAACCACCAGCAGGTTTTTGGACAACCACTCTATTGATTGGTGTCTGAGGGAGATGGACACACACACACACACACACACACACACACACACACACACACACACACACACAAACGGGTGACTGGCAGTGGTCCGTTATCTCCATCTCCACTTATTGTCTCCTTGCTGACTGTTCTGTGTTTGCCGTGTTTTATAGTTTATTGACATTGTTGCTTTTTGTTCCCTCCAGCTGGACGGGGACACCATGTTCCTGGGTATGCCAGAAGCAGGCCTTGACTTCGCCTCCACCAATCAGGTTAGTGTTTACGTGTGTGTGTGTGTGTGTGTGTGTGTGTGTGTGTGTGTGTGTGTGTGTGTGTGTGTGTCAGGGACAGTGTGCGAAGTGAAGTTGTTTCCCTGGCATTTCATTGCTTGTAATTGCATTGAGCTGTTTTCTAAATGGAATAAAAGTTTGTGTTTTCACTGTAACATTTGATGTTCCACATCTTGCAAACACATCCGTTTTCAAGGTAAAGCACAACATTCATTTTGTTTCTGCAGTGCTTTATATTGAGCTAAATTACAGAGCTTTTATTTTTTTTGTATCTGTGAACTTGGGTCTGAAGATTGTGTCGATGGCTTAACAGACCTCTGAAATGGCCGACATGCAATAAATTAAAAAATTATTATCGTTAAGCAAATCATTCAAATATATATATAGAAGCTACACATGTGAACACTAATAAATTGAATTCAGTTTCCTTTTATGAAAATGTGGACTGTAAAATCTTTACAGATTGCAGATCAACCAGATGAAAATAAAGTTTTCTAACTTCACTCGGTACCAAAGACTTATAAAAGCTCTGCACTCAACGTCCAGCTCACTGTAATTGTAATGGATAAAAGATCTAATTTCCATATACGATTTTTGTTGATGCTTACTTTAAGATCATTAGATCGTGGCCCACTGTCTCTTTGAACTGACCTTCTTGCTATTTCAATCTTCACAGTTATTTGCAGTTGCATCACACAAACTTTTCCTCCCATCCTTTCCCACTAATCAATATCACTTACTGCACTTACAACAACAGGCACATTAAGCATTACAATGATTTTCTATCTCCAGACCCTCTCTTCTCTTCATCCAAAATAAAGAGCCGCTGTAATGTTGTGTAGAATGTACAGGAGTTGCTCATTAAATGCAATTGTGACATTGCCAGTAGTTGATTTATTTAGTATGTTTGCATATTTCTTTTATGTTGGTTATGAAGAAGTCACTCTTAGCCCTCAAAAACTGTGACATGGCATGAACAACAATATTCATTGACAAAAATTGACAAAATACTGCACAGTAATTAATGGTCAGATTTATTGTGTTGATTAATAAATGAATATGTAGGTGTATGGGTATTGTATGTACAGCTGTCCTGTTGCATTGCCTCAGTGTGATGAACAACATATAAACGATCAGCTGTTATTGGATTAGTTAATAGCCATAGAACTGCACAATGCAGTTTTACCTATATATGTGGATAGAACTGTATTTAGTCTTTAGTTTCCAGAGGCCAAATGAAACCTCTTGAGAGTAAGATGTGTGTTTGTTAGTACAGAATTACCTCACTGCCAAGCAAAGCCAATATTAATAAGAAACAGCACAAGAGATACATTATTCATGGAGTACAATATAGAGAATATTGTGCAGCATAGGAATCTCTGGTTTGATGTTTTATTCATAGTGTTGTGCCATACGAAGATGGGGGGTGGGGGTGTTGTCTGGAATAAGAATTTAAGGTTTTATTATTAGTATCATTGCTTCTATAAAGTCTGAGGTGGTTGTGATGAATGGGAGCAGTTTTAATCCAGTCTGACCCTTGTCCTTGTCATTTCTTGTGTCACTAATGGAGCAGCATTTACAGTGTTAAAGCTGAAACGGGGAGGCTATTGTCTGAAAGGGAGGGGAAGTATTGCTTTGAAAAGTTGAATGGGTCAGTCGAATAATAACTGTACCTTAATAAATGTGCAGAATGACGGAAAACATCAACACACTTTTCCAAGCCTAAAAGAGTATTTATAATCAACAAAACATAACCCACTCACACTACATGTGTGTGGGTGCAAATAAAGAGGGTGTTCGTCCCTTCTCTAATGCATGACAATGATTAGAGACCTATTACTTTGTAGAGCTGCTTTCAGACATGCACTGAACTCTGGATAATCTCCTGAAATTATTCTGGGGGCTGCATGTGAGAACTCAATTATCCAAATCAGTTTCTGGAGACATTCTCCGGAGTTCTCCCATCAGCCCCCTAGTTAAAACAGAAATGTCAGAGTGAGCCATGTGAGAAAACAGTAGATTGTGTGAGTGAGTGGGCATGTTGATGACGTTTCTAACACATGACAGACACAAAACTGAAAAAAAGATAAAGAAAACAATTAGAGATGTCAATTTGGAAAGACAATGACATTGGAAAGCTTTTGACTATAATGGCCGAGGCTGGTGTGATGTGCTGTAAACAAAAACGTGCTCTCCGCAGTGGAATTTATACATGATGTTCTATCCCTGCCTGCTGTGGCACCCCCCACCCCCCGCGTGTACGCTCTAGAGATTTCTGTCTTGTGAATGCATTTCAGCAGAGAATTTCCTGCTGCGTTCTTCATATGTGAAAGGTAAACTGTGGACAGAGTCTGAACCACTTGTACGTTAAGTCTTTACCTATAATCTCATGCTCACACACATTCATTTGATACATATTCTTGTGGTTTTGTTAAGACTTCATTCATGCATATGAGTTGCTGGTGGGACTGGCACTGACAGATATCTGAGAGTAATATTTGATTCTTTTGTTAAACCAGACCTCCATGTAAAAAAGCGTGTCCAATCATGTTTTTATCAGCAGAATATCACCAGAATCTTTTCTTTCCTTCACTGATCTGGAGAAGGTTATTCATGCATTTATCTCATCATGACTCGACTACTACAATGTCCTGTACACTTCTCTCCTAAAAATTTCTTGTTTCCCTGCAACTTATACTAAATGCTGCAGCCGGTCTCTGAAATCATTTGAGAAAAATGTTGCTATGTTGATTTTAGCTTCCCTACAGCGGCTAACTATATATATTTTTGAAATACTGGTTTGCCACCTCCTTATATGTAGAACTGCTCTCTGTCCTCGGTCAGAACTTTGTTATCTATCCGTAAGTCGGAGTTAAAAACCAAAGGTTTGACATTTTTAGCCCCCAGACTTTGAAAGGCTCTGGCCAAGGAGTCAGGCTGATTTGATACCCGAGTTCAAGTCACTGCTCAAAACATACATACACATACAAAGCTGCTTTTGATTCTTGACTCCAAAGCTGTTATCCCTGGTTTTTACTTTCTTTTTTGTCTTTGTTTTTCTCTATTTTATAGTTTTTACATATATTTGTAATATTTAGAAACTGTTTTAAACAAGTGCTTTATAAATAGAGGTTTTTATTACTATTACTATTATAATGATTATAAACCTAACAAATAACAATGCAGATTTGATGCCTGGTCATATCATCACATATCTGCTTTTTGCTTTATTGAGGATGTGATTCAAGAACACTTTAAAGGTGCACTAGGTCAGAGTGTGGTAAAATCTTCTAATGTAACTAGTTACTACGAGTAGGACTAGTGGAGCTAGGTTAGCAGTGATGCCAGCTGGTCTAATGAACAGATGCGGTCTTATCAACTCAAACCAGCTTTGGCAGTTCAGCCTAAGGAGATGCAAAGCAGGTATGAGGCTGGACCAAGCTGCTAATTGTGTGCATTTGCTTGACAGTGTGAGTTGGAATGAAAAGCAACATAAAGGTACAAGTTAGTTTAAAGGTACTGTCACAGTGGGGAATAGTATCCAAGACACACTGTCGTGCATATTATGCATAAGTCCAAATGCATTTTTGCTGGTTAGAGATGCTCAATGGCAAGTTTAATTATTTTTTATATTGATGACTGTGTGTGAGCAAGTGCTTGTGGATAATCTCTCTCTCTCTCTCTCTCTCTCTCTCTCTCTCTCTCTCTCTCTCTCGTTTTCTTCACACCCCTCTTCATGACCTTTTTATTTGACCTCTGACTTTTCCTGGCCTATGGGCCTGTTTGAACCTTTGTTTGTCTCTCTGATTCCTTGCACAGTTCCGTGTGCCACAGCCCCCTCAGCCTCTCTGCAAGGTGTCGCCAACAAACCAACCCACACAGCACTGGAGGAGGGACACACACATGCCTGACTCACACCGTCTGCCATGGGTAAAATACACACACACAGACAGCTCTTTCAGGTGGTTTTAAAATGATAAAACTCTCAGAGTTTCACGGTCACACAGCTTAGACCTACAGATTTGTTGCTTGATGCATTCTTGCTTGCCATCTACAGGCAAGGGGATCCTGTGAATTTTACACTGCCACCATGCTGGCAAAGAGGGTTGCAGCAAAAGCTTTTTTCTTCTACACTGCTGTTACATTGTTGGATTAAAAATGGACAGATTAAGAGAAAAAACTGGTCAAAATTGAAAGAGCAGAATTAGAGACACCGTGTTTTTAATTCTGAACATTGTTCTTTCCTATCAAAGCATTGCAAATACAATTCCCACAATGCAACATAAAGGTAGAGTTGGTAATTTGTTTCTTAAACACTTTTTATCTTATTTGTTCACGTATGAACGTCGTATGCAAATTAAGTAAAAAAAAGCCTGAGTCTGTGGTCCTTGCAGGGCTGTAATAAACACGGCCAATCATTTTATATGGACTGAATGAAATGATTGGGTGGATACCTCTAACTGACCTGCCAGAAGTTAGTGAGCCAGTCACAGAAAAATTGTCTTCTAGCAGTTGTCCGGCAGTGCACATTTGCCTCATTCAAATCTGAGCCATTTGTTGTTCTTTATTCGTAACTTTGCACTTGACAGATAGTGCCCTATTTACTCTTGTTACTTCAAGTACTCAAGTGCTCTTTCCACCAAATTGGATCTTCAGTGGTTGAGCTGATTAGGGACCATAGACAAATTTCAGCAGCTCAGTGGGCCTTGTGTTTGAATGCATAGAAATTATTTTTATGTTATCTAAACTTAGATTATATTTAAACTAGACATACCATAGATGTATTAATAAATCTATCAGTGAGTGGCTGTTTTCACAGACTCCCAAAACTATGTATGCGTCTTGGAGATTTGGTTGCATTAAACTTTTTCAAAAAATGGGTAGAACGTGCCTATCTACCTTTTGTCTGTCTGAGTTCATGTCTAACAGACATTGTCACAAAATTGTCATGAATGTGAAGTTGTGAGAAGCGTGTTTATCTTGTTAACACAACATGTGTGAGAGAGCTTGATGCTGACTGCATTCGTTTTTCGATAAGCTCCCAGTTCTTAGGGAATGGACCATTGTACTGACATGAATGGGAGAGCGGACAGAGAGGGAGAGAGAAGGGAGTAATATATGCAGAAGTTGAATAAATTATGGAGAGAGTATAGGGGAGGGAGAGAGAGCGAGAGAAAACAGACAGGCAGTGTGATTTATGCAGAGCTCTGTGCTTCAACAGGACATGGTGTCAGAGAGTAGGATCATGAAACACTGTCTGGCCTGAAACACACAGGGTAGTGAGTATGAAGTTGAGCAAATGACTAGATGTCCAGGCTGAAAAACACATGCAGCTAGAGAAAATGGTCAAATACAAGAGAATCCACTTTCTGTGACGCTACAAAAGAACTGGATTTCTAGATTCTTGATTGCAGAGCAAGGAGAGAGAACTTTATGTGTGACTAACAAGGAAAAAAACCAACAAACAGGCTTCTTTTACACCTGAGGTTTTATGATATATGATACAGTGCTATTGTGATATTCAGTGAATATCCCCAACCACTGTCCCCATCAACTAGACAAACACAAAATATCAAAGTATTATATATTTATATCATTGACCTTATGTACCTGCACTGGATTCATTTCAGCTAAGTTTCTCACGTTTCTATCCTGTCTCTTCTGACAATTTGGTCACCTCCTCACACACGGAGCAGAGGAGAGATGGGTTGACAACTCCTTACATTAATTCATAACTTCCCAACAAATGTTACAAATCCCCAAAAGCCAAAGATGGACAAACACTGGAGCGGAAGCTAGTCCTGGCTGGAGCACATGCAGCTTTCCTGCAATTACAGCTGCATCCCCAACAATTATAGGAGGATAGGCTTTGACCTATGTTGGCTACTGGAGAGGAAACACTCCTCTGTAACTTTCCTGTAGTACAAGTACAATATTTTATCCAATCGTTGAATGGATGAGTGGAAGCTCCACAGTTATAATGAAGTCATTGTTTTTTTCAGAATTTGCGATTAAAGTTCTACTAATTGTGTCTGATGACAATTAACCACTGGCCCAGGTAACTGAAGAAGAGAACTTCAGAGTGTCTGTGAGAGCTACGACTTCACTAGCATCTTCAGGATGCACAATAATTGTTTTGTTACCTGATAATGACAGTGGGAATCCACTACAGTATATATGCCGTGTGTGGAAGCTCTGTAGCGCTATATGAGTTCTACTTGTGGATGAGGACAGCAGGGAAAGTGGTACGTTCCTTAAATTAGAGGCGAAAGTTATACGTCCCAGTGGGTGTTAACTGTTGATCCACTTAACTGTAATTAAAGGGGAGAGTAATTGAGCTGCATTATGTGAATTGCTGGATTCAAGGATTTTGGAGCTTCACCCACACTAGGAACTATGTCAGGTTATCTCTTTGTCTATGTTGCACCAATTTACCTATATTTTGAATATCAATTTCGAATCACTGGACTATCCCTGTAATATGTAACAACTTTTTCTATGAGTATGAACATCTAAAGGATGCTTATTATTATATATTGTATACTGTGTTTTATCATCCAAGTTTTTTTCCTCCTGTTTAAGTAACATTTGCTTAAATCTGAAGTGCATTTGTTGGATTACATTTTGCCACAGAATAATTCACATATGATTCTTCAGTGAGTGTTTGCAGCAGCAGCAGCAGCAGGAGAGTGTCTGTGGGATAGACTGGAAATAAACCACAGTGTAGGTGTATAAAGATGAACTGATATGAGTTAGAAAACCAATAGTCACAGATGTGACTACATGGATACACAATCAGTCACAACATTCCTGCACTGAAAGATATGTCAAAAGTGCAAGTTCAGGGCCTGAAAAGATTGCATTCGCAGTCTTCGAGGTGACAGGGGTCTCATAAAATAGGTGAGTCAAACCTTGTGTGTGGTTACTTATGCCATGTGATGTTAACATTACAGGGATATATGCACCCACATGACGCTATTGAAAATACACAAATTCACTTGTGTCAATTTGGTTTGTGTATGGTGGTATGATTTCTTGTTTCAGAACATGGAGTGTGTATTGAGATATATATTGAAATGTCTAAAGCTGGGCATACACTGTACAATGTTAGAAATGTTGTTGTTGAATTCTAACTCATACTGTTTGACAAAATCGTCTACAATGTGAAGCCGAAGCTCACGATTTATGTGCTCAGATTGTATGGTCCGATCATCAGCCACGATCCGACTGTTCACACTGTACACAATGCCTGTGTGGAAAGCTACTGAGCCCTTGACATTTGGGGGAAAAAATTACTACGTGGCCATGAAATAATAATGCATGGGAACTAGAGAATAGGTTGTGCATCGTGTTAAGTGCGGTTAAATGTCCAGAGCGTGACTCTGCGCATTTGGGATGCTGGTGACAGGTTGTGCCTGGCTCATCTGGAAACAGGAAGAGATTGAGATGTAGTTGGTGTGTTGGCTTTGGGATAACTAGACATAGTTTTATACCTTTATCCTTCCCTTTAAGTAGGTTTATCCTATGAAATTAAGTATTTATTAGGAACAGATAGTAGACAGATTTACTTTTTGACAGCCAATGGTTGGTTAATTCCTGCCAACAACACACCGAGTACATACATTTTAATCTCAAAATTTCTCTTTGTTTACCAGGCGCATGCCGTCACCAGTTTTCCAAATGCTCACAGTCATGCTCTCTTCACACTGGACACTTAACTGAGGCGCACAAGGACAGGGCCCTTTGTTTTTATTGACTAGTAATTGCAAATGTTTCCACAAACATTTTGATTGTTGGCTGGGAGCAATAAATCTCAGCTCGCTCCCCCCCGTGTACACTACACAGCAAACGACGCACAATGAAGCTGAATATAGTCGTTGAAAAAATGGGCTTAAATCGTGCAGTGTACGCCCAACCTAATAGGGGGTAATACACACTCCTACTACACTTTGTGTATAATAGTATGTGTTAATAATTGTATTTTGTTTATTTATTGCAATTGTGTGGCTCGTTGATGAGGTTTTATTATAGTTTATTGATTGAAGACTTTAAAGACAAACATTCACACACCAAACATAGTCTAAAAAATGTGTTTCGTATCTGTCTTATTCCAGAAATCTGTCTCTGTCATGAAGAAATCATATCTCGAAAACCATTCATCTTATCGGCTTCACACTTAGCATGTGTATTGTTAAGGGCTCATGGAAGTGTAGTGTTGAATTTGGTGCAATCTATTCAAAATTACTAAACTGACGACTAGTGGCAGCAGTGGTTGGGACTCATTGTTGTTGATCAACAGCAACGACAATTGATTGTCTAGTTTGGGGTTGTGCGTAATGAGATGAGCTTCAATGAACTTTGAAGCAGCAGTTACAGCTTCAGAAAGAAGTGTGCTCAGATGCTATCTCTGACTTTGTTTTTGTAGTGGGGAGATGAAAGGTTTTATCATTTTCTACATCTCTCATTGCACATTTCTGTTTCCTACATTTCTCTTTAAAATGGTGAATGTATTAACTCAAATCACAATTTACCACAGTGGCCGCTCATTACATTGAGAGCATATACATCATACAACACAAGTCATGCAACCCATAACGCAACACTGCGTCAGGGTTTGAGACAGATCAGAAAAGAGAGATAGAGAGAGAGAAAGAGAGAATGGAGGAGTGAGCGAGATAAAAGAGAAAGTGATGATGAGATCATAGGAGTGAACAAGCAAAAGAGAGGTGGAGGAAGAAGGCTGGAGAGAAATGAAGAGCAAAGGAGTGTGGCTAGCCAAGCAGAAAAGGCTGTCATTCTCTATAAAAGATCTCCTCTGTCAGATTAGTATGAGAGGGCTTCTCCAACACTGCCTCTCTCTTTGCCCTCGGGTCTCTCACTTTTCTCTTGCATGATTCTCTCACTCCATTTCCTTCTTCATGTCTTCCTTTCATTTGTCTTTGCTTTCAGAACAATTCATTATCATATACAGGACTGCTCCTGGTTTTCTTTTTGCATGTCAGATTAGCACCGTTGTATTTTAACACACAAAGATTCCCCTCTGCATATTCTCTCAAGCAAATGGGACTTAGTACATATAAACTACTGTGTTGTACTGCTGCTGAATGACTGATACTTTATTCATGAGACTTTCTTTCAGGCCGGGAGTATCATTAGGAATAATTAGTCTGTGATAGGAGCTCAGGCTGAGGAAGAATGACTACATGACTCAACAAAGAGATGTTTAGGAATTTAACATTCCAAAATAATGGTGATAAGCAGGTTTTCCATTTCTTCCACCTATTAACTCTGAAACTAATGTTTCATGCAGTAGTGGGCGACATTCCCAAACAATCATACCGCAATCGTATTATCACACAATCACAATTCGTGATTTGAATCACTCTTTTTCTGTGCAGGTTTTCAAAATGGTCACCTGCATCAGCATCTAAAATCCCATGTTGTCCACATCTTTGAACAGCACCGTCCTTAGTTAGATAGAATGTGACCACCTTATGTTACATCCATGCTACTACATTTTATTTTGAAAATGCATCGACTCTGCTATGGGTACAACCACTATCCACACTACTATGTAGTTTTAGAGCTGCTAAAATGGAGACCCATTTTAGTTTGTAAACTCTGAGGCTGCTTTTCAGTGCGGACAGGCATAAATAGAGACGTTTGGAAACAATGACGTTGACCCTCACCACAGCTTGCTTTTTGGGTCTTTTCCTTCACGACATAGCCTTCGCTGATTAGTCAGGCTCCTATCACATGACCCCCTTCCAGAAGCAAACAACTGGCATTAGTCTCGGCTACCAGTGTATAATGCAACATGGATAAAGTTCAACTCTGCATTTTACAGTGCTGTCCCTGCTCTTACTTTTTCGCCATTGCTGCCTCTCTTGTGTGGCCTAGCTTTTTCTGCAACGAACAACCAAAGCTTCCTGGGTACTAAAATCTCCCCAATGGCTTCCAGTACAACACAGAATCAACTTAAAAATCCTGTTTGTAGTTTTCAAAGCACTTAATGGTTTAGCTCCACAGTACATTTCTGACTTGCTTACTGGATAGAACCCGGCCAGGCCTCTCAGATCAGTCACAAAGATTTGTCTGAAACAAGCTGCCTGCTGACCTGAGGTCCGTCACAACAGTGTCAACTTTCAAATGCAAACTTATAACATTTCTGTTCTCTCAGGCCTTTAGCTGATTTTCTGTATCTAGTCTGTCCATATGTAATGCATGTTTCCTGTTCAGCTTCTGTTTAATTGTATCATTTGAGTGCTATGATGTATGTCTAATTGTGTGGTGCATTTGATGTATGCTTTATTTTATCATATTCTAGTATTACATTTCAGTTATTATAGTATACACCTTTACATCTCTTTCTATATATTTGTTTTAATGTATTCTCTCAATGGGAAGCACGTTGAGTTTCTTCGAATGAAATGTGCTATATACATATAATTTCCATTGCCATTGTGTACACCGGCACATGAATGCCCAGTGTATAGTGTGTAGTGAGTGGTACCTGACACTGAAGTGAACTTAAGCTGACCAACTACATTCTCCAACTAGAATTGTGCTGATACTTAAAAGATTTATTACAGGATGGATTATTGCTGTATGTCTTACACAAACATACTTTGACTTTACTTATTGGGAGGGAAATGTAGGATCTCTGGGAGTGTAAATGTTGCAGTTGTGGATCATGGATATCGTCAAGATCGTACAACATCGTTTTCCCCATGAGCCTTGGTCTCCAAAAGGTCATTCTCGTTGATTCCCAACACGGTAACAGGATGTAAAAAGATTGCATTGTATGCGTCTTTAATAGTGTCTTTCTGTTTTTCCAGTCATACTCAGTTGGTGGTTTGGGTGATGAGGACTTCAACATCCCTCCTATCACCCCCCAGAACCTGCCAGACCACATGATGCCCCCCCACATCTCCCACAATTCCCCCTCTGGACCATACCACTCTCTGGAGCCTCCGTCCAGCTCTGCTCCACACCACCTCTACCAGCTGCAGGGCATGGACCTGCCTGGCATGTCCGGTGGCCAAGATGGAGGTGCTATGTTGAACCAAGATGGCGGCACGTTCAGCCCAGACAGTGGCCCGATGACCAGCACACTATCTGTGGTAAGTAGTCAAAAAACAAATCACATACATACTACATGAAAATTAATGGAAATGTATTTTTAGCAACATGACATGTAAAGTGGCAGTGATGTGTAAATGACGTTAGCAAATGTGACCTTTAGTCACCTAAATCAAAGGTTACAGATGCTTACAGGCGCTGCAAATCATTCAGCTTTTTCATTAGTATTCACTGATGAAACATTTTTACTCTGAAATGAAAGAGAGCTATGTACATTAAACTACCCATATTGTATATTTTATGAATTATAAAAATGCTCAGCTTGGAATAATAATAATTTTGACCAATGAAGTGATGTTTTCATCTGTTTGTTTGTGTGTTCGTTTAGCAGGATTATATCAAATCTAAACTATAATTTCGTTATTGGGTGCGGCTTACCCCAGGAATAATGAATTAAATGTTAGAGTGGATCCAAGATACATTTTTTTTCTTTAACATGGCAAGATTGGGCCCTTCTAGTTTGAATCTGTTTTTCCAGACCTATTTTTTTAATAGGTGGAATTTACATCTGCTCCCTTTCCTTCATTGAAAATCCCCTATATGTGTTTTATTTCAAAAACTGAACTGCTGCCTCCTACTTCAGCTGTGATTGGCTTCCACAGCAGTTGTGATTTCACAACTCCTACTCGTACATACTTGTGTCATTTGAGGTGAGCACAGAGAAATGTTTCCACTTTCAGCAGAGGAATATGAAATTAGTCTTATAGTGTCAAACAAATGTGTACATCATTCTACACAGTGACAGTCATACATTACAATTAGGTAACATAACATAAAAGTAAACAATTGGGTGGAAGGAGACTTTAAAAGAACGATCAAAAGTAAAGTTGTCTTGTCCTTGGTCACACACTGACTATGTCAGTTTATCAGCTTTAGATTTTAGTAAATAGTGCCAGCCTTTCTCAACCTAGTGATAGGAATTAATATATAATTCATGGATTTTTATGATAAAATCAGACATGTAGAGGGTACTAATATTTATATGTGTGTGCAATTTGGTGCAAATCCAAATAAATATCTGGATCTAGTAAATTTGAATGTGGTTTCATAAGGGGATGTTGAGCCTCAGAGGAGGTCTGTGCTGAACCATTCCAGTTTTTTGTAATATACTTTCAAAACATTTTACATGTATCACATCATTCATGTCGATCCTGTGAATGATGTCTAAATGACAGTTCTCTGTGACTTTGGCTTGGGTCAATGATCTCCATTTATGTTCTCTAAAGTTAAACATCAGAGGCCAGTGCAGTTTAAATTGTATAGAACCTTTCAAATGCAGAGCTTCTTTACAGTTTTATAACAACATTTAAAAATACAATGAATAAAAATGGGTTCCTAGTGCCTGGGCAAAGCTCCTGCTGTGGAAACAGTGTTTATGTTGTAGAAGTGCAAGATATTTTTAGAAAGGTTTGAATATTTTTGTCACAGTAAAAAACACTCAAATACCTGAAACTGACCAAATACATGCTTTAAAAATATCACTTAAATTGTGTGCTGATAGAAGATGGACTATATGTCTTGCACAAAAATATTTTGACTTTTAATTATTGGGATAAAATTAAGGATCTTGGTGAGCCTTGAGATTTGAACCAACATCCAGCAGATATATTTTAACTATACTCTTTCATATTTTATTCAGTTCAACTATGTGAAATCGGATATTGCCCGGGGCAGTGTTATTTGAAAGCCAATCATGGCAGCTGGTTGATTTGACATTTGCCTCATATTCTAAGTCCTCATTTCACAGTAAAGTGAAAGTCTTGGTTTTAGCTGTGACATTTAGAACATCTAACTGTGTCATACAGTAAAAGAAAAGACCTGAGACTTACATTTACTTCAACTGTCACTACTGGGTTTCAGCAGGTCTATGTGTCAGCGTCTGTAATAAAGACCAGTTTATTATCAATTAAACCTTTTCCCCTCCCACTGTCTGTCTGTCTGTTGTCTCGGTCTTCATATTAAAGCTGCCTGTTATAATAAGTGTCAGTATGAAACCTCACTGATGGCCTTGAATTAGAATAACACTGCAGACTGCTTTTGATAACTTTCTTATTCATTTGATTGTGACTAACCTGTCTGTTATGTGTGTAACATTGGAGATAATGATTTTAGTAACGTGAAGAGAAGGTCCTTTTTTCCATCTTTGTCTGTCTATGCCTTGCCTCTCTCTCCCTCGCTCGCTCACTCGCTTTTATATTCTCATACTAACATACATTTAGTGCCAGTCCATGAATTATGGTTGCCTAGCAACCATGCCTGGCTCAGTCTAAACAGGGTGGATGGGGTGTGTACATGTGTGTACGTGCGTGTGTGTTCCTAGAGGAGGCAACTACTCAGTAGCAGTTATTGTTGACATCCAGGGTTGGAAAGAGAACTGAACAATTGCTGTCAAGTAAAATACTGTTACTTAAAATAAATTTTGCTCAAGGAGAATTTACTCAAATGAAAGGACAAAGTTCATCAGTAATCATGTAATCTGAGTAAACACTACTGACTTCCAATTTAAAAGAAGCTTCCCTTCTTAAAAGGTTACAAATCTCATATGCTGGAATTATTCTAAATCACAAAACTGTCAAATGAAAGAACATCCTTGGCTACGAATATATACACACACCATACTAGCCAATAAATTCTGGTGAGGCACTTTGAAGCCTGTGCATAAAACTGACAATTGATAATTGATAATTACAAGTCTAGGAAGTCCAAAGGAGGTATCCAAAGACATTATGTAGTGATATATAGCCACTTAAATAGAATATCTGCCACTTATACAGAAATAAGT
The DNA here is from genome assembly GCA_026259375.1 of Verasper variegatus. Classification (NCBI taxonomy): domain Eukaryota; kingdom Metazoa; phylum Chordata; class Actinopteri; order Pleuronectiformes; family Pleuronectidae; genus Verasper; species Verasper variegatus. The sequence continues at coordinate 21,352,885 of CM048053.1, read as the reverse complement.
AGCAGAAAAGGCCAAGATGTATAAACAACATAAACTCCACTGCGGCTGCAGCTGACAAACACAAACACAGACAAAGGGCTACGTTGCCGGGCAACATAGCCCGTAGTTAATGATGCTCTCCTCTGTACAGTGAGTTACAGCGATCAGTCAGTTGTTACACTCACCTGTCTGAGCATCAGTCTGTGAGTCTTCTCCATTGTAAAGTCCTCCACAACTTCTCTGCTTGTTCTGACACCAGTCCAGATCCTTCTCAAAATAAAATACTCAAAAGAAAAGTATTAATAGTACTGATTTCATAAAAAACGTATTAACATCATCAGCATCATCTTAATGGAAAGACATAAAAACACTAGGAACTCTGGTTTTGCAATGCAGTTTAAGACTATTTATTCTCATTTACTGAGGAAATTGAGCACCAGGTATAGATTAAAAAAATAAATGTTATGTTTGAATATAAATAATTTATTTATTCAGTTTAAAATTACAGGGACAATGCTCATTAATAAACATTTTGTTAGAATGTGCATCCACTGGGTCGTATATATTTTGTGATTAAATAAGCTGTTTCTTGGGCACAAGGATCTATTGTAATAATGAGAATCCTTCATTTTCATTTTCCTTCACTCTCCTCTGGCCGACTCTGTACAGTATATTCAATCGTTCTGCAACTGAACTTGATTATCCCTGGGGAAATCCCTGCAGATAGGTAATAAACAAGAAATAAGTAATAAATGTATTTTTTCTACGCCATAGAGGAGACACTAGAATTTATGTGTGTGTGGTGAGTGTGGGGGTGGGGTCATTATGTTGGGTTCAACATCACGATTACTGACTGCATCAGTGATGGATGGCCCAACCCTAATATTAACCCTATATATAGTAAGGAGAAACAACAATGTTTCATAGCTTGCCATTGTTTGCATGTTTTGGTAATTCAGACCAAAGATTCATAGTTTTGTTTTCAATCATATGTTTTTGTGCAATAATAATAGTAAATACAATAAAGCATTTTCAAGTTCTGATTTTGCTAAAAGCAATAACCGATTTTGTTTGATTTTGTTGTGATTTTGTTGCTCTACTTTTCATTTTGAAATACCATCATTAATGACACCTATGTGAATATGTGCCCCTGGTTTATGATTAATCAACATTTCCCTCCCTCATGACATGAGTCAGTCATTACTCAACCTTCAGGGGTTCCCCCTCTCTTACTCTCTTCATTCTTCAACAGAAATGATTTTGTGAATGCCAGAAGGAAAATTAGGTTTCTACTTTTCCCGTTGTTAAATTTCCAAATGTGTGGTTCAAAAGTTAGGTGCTCTACTTGTGTTTTGGGACCTTGTGACAACTTATTCTTATTAATTGCCAGTGATGCTATCACACAAAACCACTCAAATTAGAGCTTAAATACAGTAGCTCCTTCCCATTCTTTAAATTTATACTCTTGTGTTTTCAATTTTTGTAAAGTAACTATTTTTATTTTTATAAGTCATCCTTAGCCTTGTAGATTAATTACATAGTCATAATAAAAGAACATTCATATGATAATATATAGTACTTTTTAGTCATTAAATCCAAACTTGCCCAAAATGTTTCTGAAAATGAAATGTTTTCCATTAAGAGGTTTGATTAGTTCTTTCTTCCATGCATTGCTTTATTTAACATGTGTGGTTTAATTTTGATAATGATGTGGGCTCATCATGGTGCTGTGTGACCTCTTATTCCAGTCAACTGCCAGTGATGTTACCATGCAAACCATTACAATCAGTGTTAAAATACAGTACCTCCATCCCCTCCCATAAATGTCCTCTCTTGTGTTTTCAGTTTTGTAAATATTCAATCTCTCATCCTGATCCTCGCAGTTTAATAGTCATGATACAAATAAAACAATAATTTTTAATCATTAAACCCAACCTGCCAAACCAACCATTTTGATTGCTTCATTTAAATCCATGTATTTTATTTACTTATCAATGCATCAATAATATCTCAGCTTGTACGTGAGATCAGAGTGAAAAGCTTTCGAGAGCATATGACAGTGGAATATTTTGACTGTGACATTTATCGAAGTCCTACCCCAACCAGTACCAAACCGCAGCTGATATTTTTCAGCACGTCTTTCTGGTACGCACATCAATGTGAAACCTGTTCCAAAGTTAGAGAAATGTCACTGTGCATTCCGTCTAAATACCGCAGCTGTATTCAGAGCCTGCTGCCAGTAACCTGGCTATGCTTTCCCAAGAGGGGCAGTGCGTAGAAGACCACATCCGTTATTATTCAATGCTTACTAAGAGGAAACTCTCAATACACGCCATCAACCGAGTCCCATCTTCATATTTTGCTATAATAGGTGTCAAAGTTCCCATGCTGCAGGTCTTAGCAGTGATAACTTTTGTTTTCCTGAGAAATGAACAGAATACCACTGATGACTAACTCACTAAGAGATTGTTCACATTTTGGCAATTTCAGTTGACTAAGCTACACCACACAATGGTTGACAGTTGGAGCACAAAGGAAAAATATGCCAAGAAATAATATTCAATCCATTTGTCCAGAACTGCTTAAGTCTGCTGTGTTGTAGTTTACCTCATGGCTCTGGAGCTACAGTTTCTACTAAGATGTATTTTGATGTGACATTTAAATATCAACATTAATGAAAAAAATGTAAGCTGCCCTTTATTTATTCAAGATTGCCTCCATTGTCTATTTGGGGGACATGTATTTTAAAGGAAATATTATGCATTCTTCCAGGTTTTCTCTTGGTTTCTGGGGGTATTGTGTGCTATGCTGGTGTGTGTGGGTGGGGGGTTAATAAACGTCTCATCTTCAAATGTAAGAGGACCACCACTTTTTACGTTATAATTTTCTTTTCATTTATTTATTGTATTGTACAAAAAATAAGTCTTATATGATGTCTCCTCACTTTAAATCTCGAAGCAAACAGCTCTCTGACAAATTATTGAGTATCTGAGTGTACAAGGTAATACACCAATCTGCATCTGTGGACATCATAACATTTGCTCCCCATCAAGTTTTGTAGCCGCTTCTGTGGAGCGTAGCAAATCTATATTGATGTATTTACAGACGAGTTGGAATTGACGTTTTAAATGACTCCTGATCCCATCTTCTGACTGACCTGTATTGCCGGTTGCCATGGTTACTATCAGACTTCATTATTAGTGAATCCTGGACGGCTGCACACTGTACAAATCCTATCAGGCAAAGGCAGAGCCTGTCTCAAAGCCTAAGTAGGTCTGTTACATGAACATGTTATGTCGCTCAGATACTGTTTCAGCACACCTTCTGTTCACTCCATCATGGAATATTAGATACAAACCTTATATAAAAGAAAAAATATGACCCAACTCAGTGATGTTTTAAGCAGAATTAAATTACTTTTTGACTATTTAGGACAAGCATATGCCCAAACACTGTATTTTTTATTTGTTGTTTTTCTAGTCACCTGATGGATTCCAGCAACTCCTATTGAAAATGTACAGGCTTTTTAGCGGATAAATGCTTCACTATGTTCACCAGCTAGAAGCCTTATAAAGTTGTAGTGAATGTGTTAGCAAGCAGACACACTAGCAGACACAGAGCAGCATTGTAGTATTCAGTTTGATCCATGTTTCAATATCGACTTGTCTTTAAAAGCCTTCATTCATTTGTCAGGCCCCCATCACATGACCCATATGACACATAAACTTAGCCACCAGTGTAGAACACAACATGGATGATAAATTACAAGTGTTATTGACCCTGTTGTGCAGTTAAACTCTGCATTTTACAATGATACAACTCCTTACATGCGTTAAATGAGTGTATATGAGTGTTCATGTGATCATTCGATATGGCCTGTGTTTTCAGGCCTGTTAGTAGGGATGGTTATTAAACCTGATTTTGTGCCAAAACCTTTGCATGGACAGAGATCATTTTAGAGGTGCAAAAAACAAACAATGAAGTGGCATACAGGAACGTTGTGTAGACGTTGGTTGATCTTCCATCCAGTCGTCAGAATCATTCACTGCAATGATCGCTTGCTGTCTTTGCACAGATGCAGCAGATGGTGAACTCCGATTCTCGGTTTACCAGCAGCCAACAGCCAATTGAAGCAGCTCTTGGACCCAGGAACCAATCAGGCATGTCTCAACAGAGTCAGCTGTCCACCATCAACCAATCCCAGCTGGGGCTCAGCGGCAACTCTGTCACCCATAATTCTCCCTCACCTCCAGAGAGTAAATCTGCTACACCATCTCCCTCCAGTTCAGCACATGAGGATGAGAATGATGATGGACTCAGGGTAAAAAGCACACACGCACACACATGGGTTTATTAATATTAATGATAACCATAATGAGCTTTACAAAAGGTCATCAACAGTCATCAAGTTAAATAAAAATGCATTTTAATACACACATTTTTTTTTATTGTGTTTTGAGAAGGGATTTAAAAGTGGTAACAGATATAGTATTTCTGATCTCAGCAGGTAAGTCATTGCAGAGTTTGGGGGCCTGTACTGAAAAAAACAGAAGGCCACTATCAGCCGATCTAAGATGGCACTCAGGCTCACAGGAAGTTAGTAGATCCATGATATAGATCATAAAAAAATTCAATTATATATTAAAATCAATACAAAAACCAGCAGGAAGCCAAAGATGGAGGCCAAAGTTGTTGTATGGTCCTGTTTTCTTGAACCAGTGGTTCTAGCAGCAGTTGAGTAATACCTGTAAAGAGGGCATTACAAAAATCTAGTCATGAAAAAATACAGGCATGGACAGGCCAGAAATTTAAGACAATGGATAGATTTGATGTTGATGCTGATGTCACTGGCTGTGAGATTTTTTGTTTGTTTCTGGGTTTTTCCTTCACATGCCCTGTCATCAGTCGTTGTCCTTGGTCGATCTGTTCGATGTTTGTTGCTCAGTCATCAAATCAGGAAAAATTCAGTTTCAGTTCAGTCAATTTATGTATCTGCTTTGCCAAATGTATTTTACAATGACTCAAATCAACTTGATCTGTGACTTACCCAAGGTTAAGACAAAATTTGCTATTTGAAGTTTAAACATTCGAACTGCTGGGCGACAATAAACACCTGTCAGGCACATGTTCCAGTATCGTCTATCAGTTGAAAAATTGGGTGTGTTCAAACAAAAGGGTGTTCAACATATCTAGATGCAAATACCAGGAAATAAAAGCAGAAATTGTCCACTCTCGTCTCATAAAATGTTTTACACCAAGATGTCAAAAGAATAAGCTCTGACCCTCCAATAGTTCTGGAGGGGATTTGTATATATAACCAGTTACTGTTTTTTATGTTGTGGCCAATTGTGTGTATACACAAACAACAATCCTCTGTTTCTTTCAGTTAGTGAGTCATATCACACTAAGCTGTAGCAACCATTTCTCTGTGTGTGTGTGTGTGTGTGTGTGTGTGTGTGTGTGTGCGTGCGCACGCGTGTGTGTGCATGTAGACAGTGAAGAGTTGTTATGTTAATGTAATGTGTCATAATAGACCCATTCTCCCTGCATATCAACTAGATGGAAATCAGCTCCCTCGTTCTGTGTCTCACACTAAAACAAGCACTCTGCACCAAACTGACTGCTCAAATTCTGGGGAAACGAAACCACTCTGTTGTCGTGCTATTAGGAACATAGATAAAAGTGCCTTGAGATAATATATATTATGATTTGGGGCTTTACAAATAAAATTGAATTGAATTAATGTGGTCCAAATCAGCAGCACTTCGATGCATCCTATCTTCCTTAAGGTTTCAGTGATGGATTTGTGTTGAAGCTGTTTTAGAGAGTTGTTGTTTCAACTGTATGACCATTGGGGTGGATTTAGTGTGTGTGGTGCCATGGTACTGCATTGTGTCATGGTGGCAGGTGTTCCTATTATTTTGTCCATGATATTGATGGCGGCTTAGTTGTGTAAAGCAAAGTAAAGTTTTTGTTTTTGAGTTACCAGCATTATTTTTTCTTTGGCTATGAGTTCTAGACGGGCAACATTACAAGTCCATTATACATGTTACACTAGCTTGCTAGCAATTGTTACAAAACATGTGTTTTTAGTTTAGTTATACTAGCCACTAGTCTATTATAATCATTAGTACACTATACATGTAATGTACGTTATGTAAGGAGGGCTTATTTGCATAGCTCATTTAAAACCGATTAATCTAAGGCATCCGTTTAAGGCAAAGAAATTGATAAGAACAACATCTAAAAACATGAAGGAGGAAATAAAATACATTTTAAGATTACATCATGAAATTAAAAAACAACTAGGCAAAAAGAATAGCAAGGACATATAGTCATAATAAAAGGAAAAAATAATTTAGATATAAAACTATATTTGATCATATTTAATCAGTGCCTCCCTTCAAGTGATAGGTTCATAGTTCATAGGTTAGTAAGAAGAGCTTTGGTTATTAACCATGGAAGATGTCTGCATTGCTGCTTTTCTCTGTGTTCTTGTCACTGGTAAAATAATTGATTATTGCTCCGGTTTTCTTTTTTTAAATTAGTTTCTTTAGATTTAAATAAATAAAGAATTGCAAAGCTCCTGTCACTGACATCAGCAGCAAGTTGTCCACCAATGTGAGTGGTAACTGAAGCACAGACCCTCCCATTTAAGTCCCTGTCTTTATTGTTGCTGTCAGTGATGCTCCCTGACTAAAGCTGTAGAAACCTCACTTACTTCACACCGTTGCCTTTGTTTAGCAGTAACTTCTTCCACTGTGATGTGGTCTCGATATTCATTTGATAAGATTATCATGGGTATATTGTTAAGATACCCATGATGTTTCCATAGACATATACTGAGAAAGAACCTCATAATAGCTCAATAATAGACTGACATTAGCAGGTGGTAGAAGTAAACTAAGTTGATACAGCCCACCACAGGGGTACAGTACATTGGTAAAAATGGTGGAAAATACATTTGAGATACTGTATGGACTGTATGTAATGTTCAAATCTCAGTCATCCTGGACAACGGCTGAAATATCTGCAGCCTGTTTCATCCTCCATCTGACAGAACCGATATACTTGAAAGGTTTTAGTTTGACAGTAATTCCTTGATATGCTATTTTCTGATCATATCATGAAAGTTTCCCATTTAAAACTACATAATTTGTAGCTAATTACAGGTTAACATTGTGACAAAATTATATTTGTCATGTTGAGCATTGAATATATATTCATTTTGGAAATGTTATTCTTCACATTGATTAGATTGTATGTTTGTTTGTAGACAAATCTCACAATGATGCTTGTTTGGCTGACCTTCTTTGAATTAATAGTCTTTTAATTGGAATTAATTAGTTAGTTAATAAATGCACCATTTGAATATGTCCCTTTTATTGGTAATTAGTACCAAATTATATTGTTCATTCAAAAAACATCCCATCAAATTGGTAATACATGATTTAATTATTATAATATACGGACTCATAATAATAAATGTAAATAACCAAATGTGTGGTTAAACAAAGGCCAGGGTGAAAGAAGGGAAAATTACAAAAACAAAGAAAAATCATCATAGCATATTTTTTAATGATACAGTCATTGCTACACAACATTTACACAACCAACCATGTTAATTTCCTAGCACTGTTTTAGTTTTTAGTTTATATTAATTTAAAACTTAGCTCGTTCTCAAACTCCTTCTTCTCCTCTCAGCATGGGAGCGGAGCAGAGAAGCGGCCAGCAACAGTGGACATCAAGAAACCGAAAACGCCAAAGAAGAAGAAGCGAAAGGACCCCAATGAGCCAGTGAAACCAGTATCTGCCTATGCCTTGTTCTTCAGGGACACCCAAGCCAACATCAAGGCTCAGAACCCCAATGCCACCTTTGGAGAAGTGTCAAAGATTGTGGCCTCCATGTGGGACGGCCTGGGAGAGGAACAGAAACAGGTAGATCCACCTTCTTTGATTTAGAGTCTCCACCAGCAAATCAGCGCTGTTGATCATATTATCATCTTAAATAGAATTATGGTAGTAATCCATAGTCATATCATAGTAGTTACAATCAAACTAATAGGGATCTCAAAAAACTGCAGAAAAAAATATATATTTTTCGGAAAATGTTATCAGTAGCAGTTTCTTGTGGCACACCAGCATCAGTTAGACCAATACCAATACACACCATGTTTTTAGCCTTAATGTCCTCTGCGATCCTCCTCCTACAGTAACTGCAGCAGTAACTGTACCTATCGCAAGTTCTTGCGATACTCACAAGTTCTCGTGTGAACTGTCATTTACTTCAATTGTATTGGATTTGGCTGCAATGCTGTTTACCTCTGAAACTTGAAAAATGTTCTGTGGACTCAAACACCCACCCCTCCCTCCAGTGGTTTTACATTTTTTGGGCGAACTATCCCTTTAACATTGTCATTGTGCACATGTTAGCTTACTGACCAATACTGAATAAAGTTTTTTCCTTAAAGCAAAGCTGTGCCTGAGTACAGCCTAATGGAGTTGCTAGCATGGCTGTCATGTTTTCTCATGTCATGTCTTCCCAGTGGGAAGAAATAACGTGTTAAATGATAAAGGAAACAAATGCAGTGGACTGATGTCAAAGTGGAGCTACATGGTCTTTATGACAGGGAACATCAGGTTTAACATTACAATTGAGAATATTTGTTATTACTGACTTGGCATAATAGCCAGCAACAAGCGACTCAGCTCATTCAGAGAAGAGTTGTACTTGGTGCTTTGGAAATTCATTATTATGGTTGTGTGTTATGGATAAATGAGTCAGATGGGAGGAAATATTAGCCTTATGAGGATTATACCTGAAATACTGAAGATTGTTCACATTAATAAAAACTGTTACTTAACTATTGAGTTAATAAATGTGTAGAAGTTATTAATTGATTAAGTTGAAGATTGAGTTTTTTTCTTGAGAAATACAATTTTTGTGTTTCAGTTGTACAAGAAGAAGACAGAGACAGCAAAGAAGGAGTATCTGAAACAACTGGCTGCCTACAGAGCTAGCCTGGTCTCACAGGTACTACACACACATGCACGCACACACACACACACACACACACACACACACACACACACACACACACACACATATGTGAGGGCCGGCCAAAATGGCCTCACTTTACAAAAATGGCCTTACTCAGTAAGGTTTATACTCAAAATGGTCCTCACAAACATAAGTACAAGCACACACACACACACACACACACACACACACACAATTCAGATGCAACATATGCACAATTCTCCTTTAAGCCAGGGATGGGGAACATCCTGCCTTCGGGCCAAAAGAGAATAACATGTAATACCAATACATCCTTGAGGGTGGTCCTTTCTGGCTGCAAGCCAGTTTTACTAAGTATTGACAGGTTCTTGATGAACCACCATAGAGCAGATTACTGCTGTCACACAAGATAATAAAAGAAAACTGAACAGCAAGAAGTATTTCTTCATTGCAATGAAAAGACAGACATAAAAAACACTGTCCGAGATATTTGTGTGTGAGACAACTGCAGAGTTTCTGCAGTCTGAGGTTTTAATGTGTTAAATGAATAAAAAGGTCAGTCCAGAGGGTTGTAAAACTGATTCTCTTTTAAACTTTTTTTCCTTCCCCAGAGTTACAATGACCCATCTGAAATGAAGCTGCCCCACTCCTCCTCGTCTTCCTCTTCCTCTACCTCAATGTTTACACCCAAACCTTCAGTCTACACCGGTCACCCAGGCCAGCACCCTTCCTCCAGCTCACTCTCCCACCCTCACCCTCTCCCTCCCCATCAGCACCCGGGCATGTACATGTCGTACCCTCACCCATCCCATCCTTCCCACGCCTCGAGCCCCGGCCTCGGCCCTCACCTTTCTCCTCCTCACACCCAGATCCACCCCCAGCTCCAGGCTCTGTCCTCCAGAGGGACAGTGCCACGGGCCAGTGTCCCGCACCAGGGAGCTCTCTCGCTCGGCAATGTGGTGGCAGCATCCACCCCTCCCCTCCATAGCCAGGCACACCTGGGAGGACTACATAGTCCACACCACCAGCACCAGCACCAGCAGCTCAGTGGACACTCACTGGGAATGACACACTCACCTAACATGCCACAGGTCAGTCACCGTGACTTGTTGTTTTACTTGCTTGTTCATTAATGGTGTCTGATGAGATTTGGATAAGACTTGCTACCAATCATTTTTACTATAGTGTTATATATCAAGCCCTCTTTATCCAGCAAACCTGTGGAAAAATAATTATGCCATATAATGTTTTAGAGTTTTTGCCATGACATTTTAGTTGACCATCCATAGATTGCCCTCTTTGGTTTTCCAATGCTTAGTACATTGATTCACTAATGTTGCTTAAGGTTCCTGCTTTGGTGACATCTTGACTAATGATTCAAATCATGGATGTGTAGAGCTCAGCCTGAATTGGCAGATGTGGAGAAGTAGAGAATCTTTGTTGTAATTTAATGCTACAAACTATTTGTATACTGCACACTAGAATCTTACATGTATTCTATTTTTAAAACACACACATACACACACACACACTGTGTTCCTTGCCCAATACATTGTGGGACAATACAGACCAAGAATTTATTCATTTTTTCACGTGTATACAGATTTTTTGGACTTCATTTTCACTTCACTTTACTTAAATATGGAATGGGGACACACACAGTGTTTCATCTACACTGTTCAATGTGTGCTTTGGGTCATCAAACTATTTTTCACAATCACACTCAGTATGCACATATCCTGGAGAATCTGCACAGATGCAGAAGTAGATGAATATATCAGCAGAGGAGACAACACACACACACACACACACACACACACACACACAGTGGAAACAAGATGGATGCTAGAGTTGGAGAAAATACATCTGCATTTCCTTGTGGACCTGAGTAATAGAATAGAACTGTATTGGATTAAGTTGAATAAATTGACGTGGTTGGGATTAATTCCAGCCGATCCTAATTATTAATCATGTTCATTATTGAGTCGTTATGACATTTGGTGCAGAATTAGCTGACCTGAAAAAATACAGACAGTACAGATAATGTTATACAGACAAGTTGAAATACTGAGGAAGTTGTAAAGTTGTAAATAGTTGTTAATTGTCAAGTTTCTAAAACTTGTGGTAATCAATTTTTAATCAGACATCAATTTTTGATCTATTTTCTCTGCTTCTGTCTCTCTCTTTCTACCGATCTCTGATCTGATACCGATCAGTGAAGCTATGGCCATACTACAACTCTGCTGTGGAAATGCTTGGCGCCCACATGACTTTTTAGAGTGTTTAAGTTTTAGAGCCACTTGGAAAAGCTGCTGGCCCTGTTATTGTTTGAAATCTCGGGGCTGCTTTGTAGTCTGGACGGGCAGAAACGGAGATGTTTAGAAAGAATGACATAGACACTCACAACCGGTCACTACATAGCCTACTGATTGTTCAGGCTCTTATCACATGACCCTTCTCTGGAAGAAAACAACCGACATTGGCCTCAGCTACCAGTGTAGAATGCAACATGGATAATCAATTACAAGCGTTGCTGACTCTGTTGTCTTCGCTAACAGCTGCTGTGCAGTTAAATTCTGCATTTTATAATGATCCAACTGCTACCTTCTTTTCCAAGTTGCTGCTTATAGTTTCTAGCCTTGCTCTTTCTGAAACTAACAAACAAATGCTTCCTGTGTGTACGTGAGTGGTCACATGGTGCGCGTGTTTAGGCGTGTTAGTATGGATAGGGATTAAAACTGATACGTAACCAATACTCCCGTTTGGACAGAGATCGTTTTAGTTTGAAAAACACCATTTTCAAACGAAAACGTAATGTTATGCATGTAGACTCAGTCAGTCAAACACTCTGTTAACCGAAACAAGAGGAAGCCGAGTGGCTGTAATGGATAACAAATATGAACTTGTGTTCAGTCTGGTGTGAGACGGTCAGATGGTGTCTTTTCCAAGTAGTTTCAAAAATGGGGGGATGGACGGCCACCAAGTCTCACTTCCCATTCCATCCCCCTTTTTATAGAGCACTTTTAAATCCCACACTCCCGTAATCCTCCATTTTTGCATATTCTTAGCAAAGATGGAAAGAATAAACAAAAAAAAGAGGACACAGTGACAGAGCTCTTAACTTTTTTATTTTCCAAGTGAAGAGTGGGAAATGATGGGGGAAGGGGGAGAGGGAGAGAGAGAGAGAGAGAGAGAGAGAGAGAGAGAGAGAGAGAGAGAGAGAGACAAAAGAGGCAGATGGGGTCTTTGTGAAGGAGTGAAGGAGAAGAATTTGCTAAACAATGGATGAATAGGTGAGGTAGAAGAGGAGAGGGGGAGGCGAGGGGGAGAACCCAACCACCTGCTGTCCTCCTCTTTCACTCACAACACTCAGATTAACTTCCCTTTCAGGCTCTGTCTCTCTCTCTCTCTCTCACTCCCATGCACACACACCCCTGCACTTTTTCTCACTGCACTCGCTTATTTTTCCCTTTTCCCATCTCTTACTGTCTGAGACTACATTTCCTCTCTTCACCTCCTCCTCTTCCTCTCCTCTTACCTTTCCATCCTAATTTTTCCTCAGCTTCCCTCCTCCCTCCTGGCAAATTACTTAGTAATTACTGCTGATGAACTTGTAATGGCTCTGTTTCCTTTCCACTTAAGTTGGGTTCGTGTCCATGTTCATCAGAAACCATTTTACTGAAGAAGGGCTCTCAGCTGCCTACAGATTAATATACATAGTAAGATGAAATAAATAAGACACATCAACCTTTAAACACATGTAGTAAAACTTTGAAGTATGTCAAGGATTTAACTTTTAAGTACTCGTACTTAAATTTTGGCATCATTACAACTTTCCAGAATTGTCTAATAGCAGTTCCTGATTGTCAACTATCAATGGATTACTTTGTTTGTCTCAATCGCTGGAGTTATAAGGAGCATCTTTGCTTCTATTGTTTCTTAGTGGATTATGGACATTTTGTTTGACCAACATTAGAGGTAATTATATCCTTGGAAAGTGTATAAATATGTCTGACAGCAGCTGCTGTAGCACTTTGGCCCAAGACAAATTTCCCTATGGGACAATAAAAGTATATTTAATTTGATTTGACATCCCTCTGTGTATAAATTTGACGTCAGATGCTTTAAGATCTGCATTGAACTCCTGAATACAGTATCTGGAAATATCCGGAGGGGCTGTATGTGAGAAGCACATTCTCCGGAGTTTCTCCGACCAGCCCCTTAATAAAAACTCACTCGGATAACTTTGAATGAGCCCATGTTGGAACAGCAGGAGATTCTCTGGAGGCTTCAGTGCCAGCATGTGGGAGTGTCAATGATGTTTCTAACATGCGATGGACACAACAATGAAAAAAAAAACATCTCTGGATGAACTCTCTGGAGATTTTTCTGTTGTTGTGAACATGTCTGACTGTTCGGACCCCATTGTGCAGATTTCTACGGAGCTCATGTCTGAAAAAGGCTTTAGTAATGACTCTAAGAAAGAGTGCAATTTTATAAGCAAATTTTAGCGCTAAAGCTAAGGTTACACTTTCCCCATTCACAAGTACATGAGGGTGACATGAAGTTTGAGATCAGGGGATGTCATGGACCCTCCCATTAGTTGTGTCCAGGCTGACTTGTCCTCACCAGTCTGCACAGCCACGAAGCTGCAAGGGCACCAACTGCTCATGCACTCCTCCTAGTGGACTAGACATAAGATATAATCAGAACAACTGGTGTCCTCAGCTTGTGTCTGCAAGGGAGTAGAATTGAAGCCTAAGGATTGCTGACTCTCCGGGAAGACATTCATCGTGTAATACTCGGTTGTTCAACTTAATAGTGTCCCATTTAGACCCACAGCTACACAGTTGGCCAATCACACTATGAAGTGAGAATGATTTTGAATAGTTGGTTTTGGGAAGTTACAGACTTTTTGGACACACTCCCAAATCTAACATCAACTAGGTGAGTGGTTTCCATCGCAGGAGTAAAAACCCCACTCCTGCTGCTGAGAATTTTGTGTGTGAGATCACTGCGTGTTTGATATGAGAGAGGAATTCCTAGTTATGCAACCACATGTGGCAACTCAAGTAAATAGCAGTGTTTTGCCAAATCAGTGATTAGAACCACTAAAAGTAACTTCTGGATGCATCTCTTCCCATGGGTGAGGTTCGCCTCACAGTCTGTCTGGTTGTGATAGACAGCTACTCTTCTCTTAGCTGCAAACTAAAACCACACTTCCATGGCAGTTATCAGACTCTATCACAGTCAGCTTTAGAAATATCAGAAAGTAGAATCCACCAACCTTTCGCTAGCACCTCCCCTGTTGCAGGAACATAAAAATGCATCTTGTTGTTGCAGCAGCATTGCTCATCTGGTATTAGACACATCTGTGTATCAGCAACTGAAATATTATTTGATGGCAAAACTGTACTGTAAAGCATTTTGAGTGGTCATCAAGACTTGAAAAGTGCTATATAAATATAGATATTTTACATGAAATGTTTTATTTTTTATTTCAGGGCTACCTTCCCTCTCTCCGGTCTGACTACCAGCAATTAGGAGGAGGTATGCTTAATGGTGGAGCGGGGATGCCATCATCAGTGGACTACCACCAGCTGGGTCGACACACACCAAATCACCACCCCTCTCTGGACTGGAGCACGGATTACCACGGCAACGGGTAGGTAGAGTCATTGACCATGACTGGGTTTTTAAAGAGTAACTTACTCTTGTGTTGAATTTGATACAATCCTGCATCCTGGTATCCAAACAGGATCAGGTCTAATCCAATCTAATGTATGTGTGGACTGTGTGTGGTCAATATGTGAAATTGAGGATGTAGATGAAAACTGTTGTGGAACCACTGTAAGCAATGGAAATTAGTTCAATACTGCTTGAAAAGTTGCTAAATACTGCTGCATGATGTAATATGCTAATTAGCATGTTAATAATGTCAAGCACCTCGTACTTGTGGCGCTGAACTAGTGACCCTCTTTTACTGACAGAAGCGAATGTTTGTCCAGAAAGTCGCTGGATTTGTTGCTTTATTGAAAACAAGTTTTGGTAGAGATCCTGAAAAGTCTGTAAATCTAGCAACAAAGGCACTGACTTGGCAACTGTCCCTGTGTAAACCCTCCCCCATATGACGCAATAGAAAATGTTGGCGCCAGCAAGAGCAACGGCCAATGAGGAAACTCTCACTGTGACCTCTCTTGTTTTGTTTGTTCTTTACTTCTTTGCTGAGAATATGCAAAATGGAGGAGGGAGAAAAGGGATTATGGGAGTGTGGAATTTATAAGGGGAATATAAAAAGGAGAAAAATGGCAAGTGGCAAATATATTCCCCCATTTTTTTTTACGTGTTGGAGATAATTGCTCAATCATTCAGTCTCACACAAGTTTATTTTTAGAATCCTTTCACAGACTGACCAATGATTCAGTCATCCATTTGTGTTTATAGGCCCGGCCCTGTTGTTTGCATTCCAGCCATAAACATTAATATCAGCCCCCTCCACTGTCAAACATATCCACTGTATTGGTCACTGTCTCTGACTGTTTTGTTCCATCTTTAAGCTCATTCTGTTTCTCTTCTCCTCACAGAGCTGTTCAGAGAGACAAAACTCTGTATCTGAGCTAATCTCAGGACAAACCTCCGCCAAGCCCTTGAACTGCCACACCACGGAAACCTCCAGTCTCACCTCTACACCAACACAAGCCTCGTCCGATATTAACCCAAGAGGGGCTCAACCCACACAGAGACCACCTGAACCTGAACCTGAACCAAACCTGAGGTCAACACTCCAAAAAAAAGAGCATTTCTGTGTGTTAATTCTCCTTTAAGGGACAAGGACAGTGTTACAAACTGACAAGATCATCGTCAGATCTTTTCTCTGCAGAAAAGAAAATGTGTACACCATTGAGAAGAGGTGGGCAGGTACTGTGCTGTGAACCATGCTGATAAATGTATATACTTCTGTCCAATTTCCAGTTAGCCCTCAAAATTTCATATCTACTTTCTCATTTTGTAAAAATGGTGTTAACATCATTTCAAAGAGTGTAAATTGCTGTAACATAATTTTGTGAGCTGTCGATTTATTTCCCCTTTCACCTTATAAATGCTGTTTCCTTCTACAACCAAAGCCAGAGGAGCACAGTACGCAAATGAAGGGTTAATAGCCCAATACAACAGATTCTCACAAATTGTGTCTCTAATTATATGAATATCAGCCTTCGGCTTGATGTAGTATGGACTGCCGTCCAATAAAATGTCTATAGAGACAAAAAAAACATGTGATTCTGAAGCAGTGCTGAACACAGTCATGACTGAATTATGTAGCTTTTAAAAGAAATGTTAATTGTTCTCTTGCAGTGAGGCTCACATGTGCCGGGGTAGAAATCCAATGTATTTTAGTCTTTTGAAATAATGAAATGTCAAAGAATTCTTTGTTAAAAGAAAAGAAACAAAAATACTCCTTTGTACAATGACAGCTCCTCCTCCTGGCATATGTCTGTTGATAATATTGATCTGGATCCAACCTGCATGTGTGAGTGTGTGAAGTGTTAATGAGAGCGAGCAGTTGATTGGGTTTGCATGGTCTCTTGTCATCTCTGTCCCTCTGTGCTGAGAGGCTATTTAAAAAACTATAACTATTGCTGGGTTGGCTGTGTTTTAATGTTGTTTTTTAATCAATTCAAGGTTTGTTTTAGTGTTAATGATGATGATTGATGAGAGACATATCTCTCGCTCTGTATCTCTTTGTATTACTGTGTTTTTTTTGGCAGATGAAGGAACTCTGGGCAACAACTACCATGAAGATTTTTTTATTTTTAGATTCTTATAATGTGTTTGAGAATAAAGTCAGTGCTGCATTGATGTGCAGTCATTACTCCAAAACCTGCCTCTTTTATGATGTTGATTTCCCAACTATTTGTGGCAGCTGCTTTAATCATGCGCACATAATAATGTACTTCTTTAGCTCTGCTGTGACACAGTTCACTGTCTGCACCTTGGCCTTTGCATTCACTCAGAGCAGGGGAGCTGGAATTGCAAAACAAAAGCCTTTGAAGTCTTGTAAAGTATTTATTTGTTAGCTCTAATAATTTATTGTTAAAAATAGTTTCAGCAGAGATTTAGATTGTTTTCAGCCCTTTCTCAGCTGGGCCACTGGTCCACACTAAAACACCTTTGGATTAAATTAATTTTGTACTAATATGTGTGAACCCAAGAAACCAAGAAACCCACTGTCTTTACTGATCTTTAACATCGATCAGGAGCCACGTGGTGGGATGCACCCTGGACAGTGTGTCACAGGGCCAACATATAGAGACAAACAACCATTCACACCTGTGGACAGTTAGGAGTGTTCAGTTAACCTAAACCCAATATGCATGTGTGAAGGAGTTCTCTGAGACAATCCACGCAGACATGGGGAGAACATGCAAACTCCACACAGAAACCAGGAACCACAAACCTATACAGACCCTTAATTGAGTATTTTGTAGAAGCCCCTCTGGCAGCAATTATAGCTTCCAGTGTTGGTGGTTTAATCCCTTTTAGCTTTGCACATCAGATCCTCTCATGTTCCTCTCTGAACTGCCACCTTCAAGTCTGGGCTTTGTGTCTGAGGCACTGAAGAACAGAGAGACTCATCCTGAAGCTGTTCCAGTGTCTTGGCCTGTGGTCATTGTTGTGTTGAAAGGTGAACCCTTTCCCCCAAGGCTGAATTACATACTAAAGCTGCCCGTACCTATGAAACAGTTATTTTATTTTATTAAGACATCAGCATTGATTAAAAGTACAGCCAACAACTTTGGATCCCTCACAGTTCTGACATTTGTCATTTCCTGTAACAACAAGATGTGGTTTTCTGTGGAAAAGCTCTGATAAACCCATTGTTTACTCACTGCCCATCACCACACACCAGCCACACAAAGCTAGGTAGAGCAGGTTGTCTGCTCAGCGGAGGGTTGGTGATCCATCATTTCTCAAACACTGATAATTGTTTACAGAACTTTGAGTGCCAGAAAAAAAAGCAGTCCATTTATTATTGAGGTCAAAAATTAAGGGTGATCAAATCTTTACATTTTGATACAGGTCATACAAAGCAACACTTGGGTTTGTGACCATATGAGTAAGGTATAAGAATTTGAAATGTCAGATAAGCTGATATTATAAAAACAGTTTTCCCTCACTATTGAAAAGATTAAGAGCCAGTGTGAAGTAGTGACATGTGGGACCTCAGGTATCCTCATCATGTTAGTTATTGGTCTGATACGCACAAGATTAATAATCAGTGTGATTAATAATCAGTTCAGCCGGAGGTGAGCAGATATTAATGGATCTGACATGTGTATGAAATCACAGGATATCTGTGCATATTTTCATTCTTCAGTAGAAACAAGTCTAGTGTGGGGTAAGGGGCAAGGCAGCTCCATCACACACCCAGCAGGCACTACTGCAACATTTGCATTTCACACAGACAAGCCTGGGGACACAGCTACACTAGTGCTAACAAGTGTTGGTGGTTGGTGCAGGCTGGTACTGTATTTGATAAGATAAACAATTCAAGAGATTGCCTTTCTTTTCAATATTGCTTATTATTTACTTTTTTATAACCACCATTAGTAGTTAAGCATAATTCTGAACTCTCCACGTGATGAGATATGGAGCTGTGTACATGTTATATTGAAGACAATACCATTTATCATAAAGTGATTTTTGTGAGTTTTATCAGCTGGTTTTCAATAAGACTGTTAAACAGTAAAGCATTTTGTTTTTATTGCATGAATTCACATCTTATTTCAATAACCTGTTTCTCTCAGCAGGCACACACTGCCCCCTGATGGCAAAAATAGGGGGGTGCACCTACTTCCTCAAGGTACATTGTCCTCAAATCCAGCTCTGAGGATCATCTGGAGTCAACAACATTCCCAACAGAACTTCAGTGCAGCAGCAGCCTGGGAGTTTGAGGAGCTGGCTCACCTATGTGAATACCACACAACACTAAGAGCTGAGTCAAATGAACAAAAGGATTTGAGAAAAAAAAAAATAGAGAAAAATAGAGAAAATTACCATGTCTAACATAACAATTGATTATATATAGTGATGAACCCACAGGGAATAATTTACTCTGCAGTTAGTAGCATTTTAGCATTTTAGCCTCTTTACAGCCTGTAATTCTATTGCTCTTATCCAGCTGTTTCCAGCGGTGCATGGGCAGCTGTTCTCAGGAGCAGGTTCTGATGAATCCACGGTACTCTACCTGACAAGCATCACACAACACACAGACCAGGTCAGCAACTAGCTGATGAACATAGCTTTTCCTGGACAGCAGAGCAAGTGCTTGGATTTTGTCATGCTTGCAGGTGGGTTTGTACCCCCCCACCCCCACCTGCTTCCTATTCACACCAATTTTCATCCATCCTGATCACAAATTAGGCATGGTTTGATACAATGACTGACAGAGGAGCTGCTGCTGAGGAGTTCGATGACTGGTCCGTTGATTCCGGTAAGGAACACACACACACACACACACACAGACACTTCAACATGATGACTGGAGGAGCCAGGGATCGAACCTGATATAACCACTTACCTTCTGATTAATGGACGACCCATTCAGAGCCACATCAAAGTGTTCAAAGCCTCAGCAACTATCAGCGTAGAGGTCAAAGTTCCTGCTGCTTCAGTTTGTTACAAAGATTTAAAAATGTGGTCTGTAAATGTATTTTATAGCTGCTTCTCATTTGTGTCAGTTTCAATGCTAAAGATGTTACTGCACCATTTTGTTAATCAAAGAATAATTGATTACACAAGTATCCAAGGGTGACCACAAGTTAAACTGTATCCAAACATATACTAAATTGTTTATATACCTCATATCTTATTATCAGGTTTATTCTTGACCTGACGATGAGGACAAGCTTACAAAAAATGTATTCATACCCAGTGTGCAGTATATAATAATAAAATATAAAAGCAGAATCCCATCAAACAACTGAAAATTACAAATTATATTTTCTTGTAGTATACAAAATCACTTCAAGAACATAGTATCAGGGAATTAGTCAACAACATGTAGGGGGTGAATTCTGGTAATCTGGGACATTTTTGCAATTTTGACTTCTATGACTTATTCTAATATCTGTTTTACACATTAGATAAACATATTATAACATTCTGTAATCTTTAAGATGTTTTCTTACCACACCAGAAGAAAGATCGGAGATATCGTGCTCAGAGGAGACATGACACAGCTTTTAGTGTTCTTTGTGCCAAAAAAGAAAATTCTGCCTGAATTTGAATATCTGTGTCACTTGGTAATCTGGGACACTTCAACAAGCTTTAATCACCTTGCTTAATGCATGCAAAGCTCAATATTACCAATTTTTGAAAAGCATTATTAAAAAATTACTTCATAAAGAACTTAAATCAACTATTCTTCTAAACTTAATCATAATTTAAAACATTCTATTAAAGGTCTGTCACATTAAAAATAAAATCACTCAACAGCCATCCACAACAACACTAACAGATTATTCTTTCTATTGGGGCTCGAGACCATCATCATCACCGATCACCCATTGCCGTCTCCACATGTTTGGTGAAACCAGTGGCTGCAGACCACAGGACTTCTTCTGTGCTTTTTGGATCATCTCTGTTCTTTAGAGAGCAAACTGATTATGTGCAAGTTAACTAACCAGACCAGATCAGTTTAAACAGGCAGGGACAGACTGGATTTACCATTAACTCCTGTCTGACAACTGCAGACCATATGCTACATCTGTTTAGTTTATCTTTCTTTTTTACTTCAGTCCCTAAATGCATATTTCCCTCATTCAGAGAACTTGATTGACTGTCCCAGATTACCCAACGCATGGTGTCCCACATTATCGATCCTATTTGATAAAGTGGGACAACTAAAAACAGTTTAAAACAATTCTACGGTATTTTATTGTTTGAATGCATCATAAACATAATTTGATAACAATTAGGAACATTGTCTAATTTATGACAAGTGTATATCCTTAACATTAATCTTTTCAGACTCCTATATCATTGACCTTGTCATGCAATTTCAAGCTGGGGAGCTTCTGTTTGACATCACCCACGTTAAGTCATGTGATGTCAGTCACATGATGTCCATGCTAAACTTATAGTAAAAGTCCTGATGACTAGATTTCGTTAGAACAGGAAATAAACAGACTGAAGCTTAGATGTCCCACATTACCAAATGTCTCAGATTACCTGAATCCTCCCTTCAGTAAGACTTTATGATATTTAACTTGACATGTAGACGTGCTTTGTCTGACCTTTGTTAAAACAATCCATAAAATATAGTGTCTTCAGAAAATATTCAGACCCCTTCACTTTCTGTACACTATACTGACAATTGCTTCTCATTGAGTTTCTCATTGTTGGACCCACCTGCTGCCTGCCCTTTCCTTTTGTTTCTCTCCCCGGTCATCCCCCTGTGTGTTGTATGTCCATGTCTGGTCCATGTACTGTATGTGTTTTTGAACTCACCTGTACATCAGAGCTGCATTCAGCAGTCAACAACCTCTGCAGTATAAGACTAGTTGGTCTCGGTCAGATCGTCAGTAACGCCAGGTGGATCTCCTGCTCAGCCTGTAAGCCTGTCCAGACTTCCTCCTGAACCCGCATCTGAACCTGAGCCCAGAGACTGTAGCCACAACTGACCAGTTATTTTATTTAACTTCTTCTTGTCTCCGTTTCCCTGAGCACTCATTTAACCCTCAGATACCAGGGCTCCCAATGCAGCAGAGACATTGACCTGTTTGCTCTGGGGAAATTATCCTGAAGGGAGCATTAAAGATTTTTTTTAATTTGGAGTGAACAGCTCTGGATATTTTCTGAACTGAATATATCTACCCAACTCATTTGTAATATGGTGTGAGCTGCTAGCGTATTTTCCTCTCCAGTGCAGTGGGGGGTCGGCTGGATGTCTTCTCAGGAAGCACCAGCCTCAGCCTCCCTCCTCTGACACATACTCCTGCTGCAGCAGTGCAGCAGCTCCATCAGGGCCTGTAGAGGATCCACTCTGAGTAGATAAACCAGGCACACAGACACCTGATACAGACACATTAGCTGCCTCCGTGCTGTCTCCAGACACCCCCACTGCTGCTCCTCCAGGTAGAATCACACCCCCAGCTAACATTTTGTCTGTTGACCCACCAGGTACATGCTCAGTCCCTGTCTGACCTATATTGTCTGACAAACGCTCCACAGAGGTCACTGATCCTGGTGCCTGAGGGGTTACCCCAGACAAACCATCTATACCTGGAGCTCCCTGAGCCTGGACAGGGAGCCTCTCCTTGGTCTGGGCTGCTTGAGTTTCCAGGGACAGTTGATGTTGTCCTTCCACAGTCTGAGGGCCTGGTCCCTGGGCTGGATCGATCTGTAGTCCAGCTACAAGAGGAGAGCTGTCTGGAGGCAGCTGGCTCGGAGATGGAGCCTGTTTGGGCACAGGATGTATAACTGGATTTGTTATTATGTTTGTGGAAAGTCCTCCAGCTTGGTCCTCCAGCTATGAAGAGGAATGGTTTGTAAGACACTTGCATTCAAAGTGTTAGCATGAACAGAGTTAGCCAGAAGAGCAGTAGCTGGAGACATGAGGCCGTCCCCAGTTTGCCTGTTAAAGCTGTTTATGCCACTGGAAGCTGAGCTTGGCCCAATGACTGGAGCAGCAGAATTGGCTTGTCCTTTGGGGAACAGTGCATTAGATCCTGGGGCCATGGTGTTGAGTAGAATATTCCCTCCTTGAAGAGAGAGGCTGCTGCCAGTCAGGTGTGAGGCAGCTGAGCCCAGCAGTGAAAGGTTGGCAGTACGATTCCCTTCAGCAGCAGATAGGGAAAAGGGGTGCTGGGAGGAAAGCTGAGCATTTCTCAGAAGCAATCCAGCTTCTTGATACTGAATACTACCACCCTGCAAGTTTTGACCCTGTCCAATGGTACCAGCAGAGGCTGACTGGTCAGCAGTACTGGTGGTATCAGCGGGTTGGGGGTTGTCAGGGTTTGTATTCTCCTCCTTGTCAGCTGCTGTATCTTCTGTTTTTTTCTGTTTAGAGGTAGTTTTGCTCTGTCCTTCTCCGTCCTCTTTGATTTCCTTCTCTTCCTCAGACAAGCCTGTACTCTTGGTGGATTTCTTCACTTTCTCGCTGCTCCCTTTTGTTTTCCTGCCCGACTTTGATTTCCCTTCCTCTCCTTCCTTTTCTTTTCTATCCTGTCTTTTCTTGTTACTTTTCTTGGAGCTGCTCTTGTCCAAGTGGCCTTGCTCATTTTTCCTCTTTGGATGGACTTTGCTTTTTCGTAGGGGGCTCAAGTTTAGTTTAACCTTCAGTTTTCCAGGGGATTGGTTTTTAACTTTCTGTCTTCTTTTTCTTCCTTTCTCTTTGTCTTTGGAGTTCCTCCCCCTCTTCTCCCTCCTGTCTTCACCTTGCTCCAGATCAAACGTTACATGTCTTGATTCACTTCTGAAATCTGTATTTTGCATCATGTCAAACTGGTTGTAGTTAACATTCCTACCCATGTCCATCAGTCTGTGTTGTGGAGGGAAGCCATCAAATAGAGCAGAGTCTCTCATGTTGCTGTGAATCCTACCCGGTCTCATCATGTGCTCTGGTGGTCTGTAGGTCCTGTGACAGCTCTCGCAGTGTAAAGCCTCATTTCCATTACTCCTACCTTCCACACCAGTCCTGTGGATGTCCATGTTTCTGTCTGTTTTATGAGCTGTCAGGGTCTCAGGCCTCTCATGGAAGGTTTCTCTCCATGGATGAGAGAGAGAGTTTGAGTTGCCAAGAGAAAGAAGCTTGTTAGGAACGTCCCTGCCATGGATTCCCTGCTGAGTCCCAGGTTTTCTCCTCTCCTCCTCTGTCATCATTGCCCTCGTTCTCCTCTTCTCTCTTTCCTCCTCTGCCTCCATCTCTCTGTTTATCCCGTTGTTCCATCTCATCTGATTTGGCCACACACCCCTCTGTCCTTTGGTGCAGTCCAGGCACCTAACATGACTTCCATCTTCATCCCCTCCGGACCGAAATTGGCCGCCATGGTTTTCTAACATCATGGCGTTCCTGTCCAATGTTTGACCGCTACTGTTTTGCATGAACACATCCCTCCTCTTCTCACTAACACCCATGTGGTCGACATGGTTGCTGATCACTGAGGTGCTTCCCTCCTCTTCCTCCTTCTGTCTTTTACTTTCTTTCAGTTTCTTCTTGCGAGACACTTGATAGTAAATCAGGACTACCAGCAGAGTCAAGCCAACTCCGCCTGAAGCACAGAAGGAGAGGATGTGGTTTAATTGCAGTGTCTCTAATAGGTATCCAAATTTATCTCCACAACTTTATTTTATTTTTCACATTACAAAATATTTGAGACCATATACAGACAAATCATTCATTCAAAAATCATTTAGCTTCAAATTCAGTTCATTTAAGAAACAAATTGATTACAAAGAATTAGGAATATTGTAGGAATGATTTGTTCACAAAGTACATGCTGAACACAATTTTCACAATTCACAACCCTGGGCAGTGTTAATCTTTGGGAGTGTATGAGTTTGAGAATGAAAAATTCGAACTAATGGAAAACTGTAAACTGAGTCCAAACATATAATTCCACATAACCTGAAATTTGAAAGTGAGAAGACAGGGGCTGCGTTCGAAAGTCCAAATAATCTCCTTTCCTAACCACTATTCCTTGCCCCTGATGGAATACGGGACAGGGTCAAGGAAATATCAGAAGTAGAAGCTGTAAGGAGTTAGGAAAGGAGAACCACGGTGCAGATACGATCTGACTCCACTTACACTTGGTGTTTTTTTTACACAAGGTACAAAGTTTTTTACAGTTTTTTTGTTAGCCACTGCACATCCATCTTTCCCATGGACACAAACTAATTTGGCTTTGACTACTTTTGATGTAAACAGGCCAGTCACTTTAATTTGAGAGAAATGTGACATAATGTAAAGGTGGCATAACTAATCTTAAAGCAACTAATATGACAAAATGTAAGATGGGACAAACTGTGGTTTTGGTGTCAATGCATAGTTCATATTAATGAACTATACTTATAAAGAATAATTATTATGGTTAATATTTTACATAATTAATACATGTAGATAAACTAGCTTTTGAAACTCATTATGGTAATTTTAACCATTGACATAGCGTCTCGGCATCTAATGCTTTCTGTAAACTATGATACTGAATGACTCAATAACTTTCAGAAAAGATATTTGACCTTGTCCTGTTTGCAGTTTGGAATAAATTGCTCATGGGGGGGTATTCAAGCAGATTCTATGATGTTTCCTATGGAGCCAGAATAAACACATTCATTTACAAGACCGAGTGTTCCTTGTTCAAATCTGCATTCACAAAGTTGTGTTTCTTTATGAAACAATGTTTCCTGATGAAGTGACACAGCTAAACCTACTTTCATTGTGTTGTGTATCATTCTCACCAATAAAGCAGATAACTGCAGTGATGGCCAGGTCTCGAGTGTACGGTCGTGACATCACACTGCTATGTCCTGATTGGAGGAGACACAGATGGCCAGCTGCAGTTGTAACCCCGATCACATACCATCCTATGATTGTTATGAGGCTCCGAGAGGCAGCAGGGATGAGATCTCATTTTAATTTATTTTGCAATTATGAAGCAAATGTAAGAATGTTGAAATAAACTGGTGAAATGGTATAAGGAATTAACTACTTCTCCAAGGCTGTCTTACTGCTCAGTACAATCTCATCATACTGTTGAGTTATTATACCTGTGTCATCACAGGTTTTCTTCCACCTGAGAACACATTTGTGCCTGTGTGTGCATGTGCATTTGTATTTATGTAAACACATGAAACATCATTTAATTTTTAAGGTCTTGACTATACAAATAAAATTGAATTGAATTAAATATTTTAGTTATGGACTGTGCACGCACAGAATGTGTGTTACCTATGAGCCAGTCTGTGGCCAATGATGGTATCCTCAGAACAAACCACGGAGGAAGCAAAGCATGATGGGACACATGCGGGGCTCTGATTACTGACAGCAGCAACATCCGCAAAACACCTAATGTTGGTGGGTTGGAGACGTTATTACTTTACAATAACTGCATAGGAATAAATTTCAATGATTAAATTATACTGATAATGAAAAGTATTATACTTACAGGTGATATTGTGTCAGAGTACAGGTAACGTGGTGATAAGGTAGCATCTCTACCATAGGGCTGTAACCCAGCAGAGCTTCATCATTATCACCATCGTCATCTACTGGGACCTTCAAACAATTTAAATGAATTAAGTGAAGAGGGAGAATATAAATGTGTGTGTGGTATCATCAGGAGATTCAGGTCATCCACAGAGGACACTGATGGATGACAGCCATGAGGCCAATGTGTCTGCTAAAGCTCTTCATCTGATAGACTTCTCTGTAGTATGCCCTCCCCTCTGCTGAAATATTATGAGTTACCAAACAACAGCAAGGTTTCACATTATTAACAGATTAGTGTGGCTGATTAGTGAACATGAGCAACTGCAGAAGTTTTCCATGACAGAGGTTATATACTGACATGTTAGCAGTTTGGCCTCAAAGGGAAGTAGGGTGTATTTTGTGTGAACCTTGTACAGATAACACAACTAACCAAAACGTCACACTTTATTTGATTTAATATGAATATTCAATAATAATAATAATAGTGTCAGTGGTCATTGTGCATCTTTTTATTGTACTTTGTGTTTGTGTTTCTTTTGCAAGTGATAACCAGGTGCCTTGCCTCGTCTGCCAGTTCAGTTATCAATCCATGAGTATACGGTTGAATCTCAATGTTCTCATCAACCCTCAATATAAAATCATAATCATCTCTCCCAGACAAAAAGCTCTGATAAACTCAATGTTCACTAGCTGCCTATAAATGATAGTGATGGTTCTAGAGGAAGATTAAGTATCTGGTCAAAATTCTACTCACAGCTGGAAGAAAGGCCATCGCAAGAAGCTTAATACTGGCTTGATAGGAACAAACCCAGACATGGACAATGGTGAGACATAGTACAGGAAATATATGTGATGGAAATTATGACTTATTGTTCAAGAGTGACAGAAGATGCATTTACCAAAAAATGGGGAACAAATTATAAGGTTTAGAGACTCTGTCATAACACTATTATCTATAGAAATGATTGAATAAAATCCTGTTTAAGGCGAATTACACTAAAATGTTCAAATGTAAACCCTCTTTATTTGTATTTTTTTCCCTGTTTGATTTTTTGTTATGTTTTGTTTTCCTTTTATTGTATGTTTGTTTTGAATAATGCATAAAATCAACAAAGACTTAAGTGGAAAAAGGAAAGTTAGCTGTAGACAGAATATCTTTTCCCTCCATACTAACTTCTGATGAGTAAATAAAATTATTTCAGTAGGAGATAACAATACAGCTGATTAACAATATAACTTTAACTCTATTATCAGTCGTGCATTCAGAACAGTGCATTCAATGCAATGAAAAACATTGCTCTGCCTCCCAGAAGTATGCACACATACACAGCCATGGTTTCCATGGTAACTGTAGCTGAGGAACAACTTCTCTCTAACATACACCAGGGATCACTAAACTTGTGACAGATTGTTTTTTAAATGTCAGATTTTCTTTATATCAGTTGCCTAATTTTAGTTATTCAAACACATCCTCCTAAAATAAACAAATAATGTCTGAGTCCAATACCATTTAAAAACCACTATAAACTGCTTACCTGTTGATCAGAACCCAAACGACCACCCCTGCTGAGGACATGGTACACTCCACTCACATATTAATCCATATGAATGAACTGTAGCTCTGTTGGATGTCTGTTGTCAGGGGATTTAAAGTCACTGCTTCATCACTGACTGGTTGCTACAGTGGTGTAGCAGCTACTGTGTATGTGAGTGTGTGTAGCTAAGGTTACCTGGCTGTGTATGGAGCATGCTCAGTAGAGCCGACTGTCACCTGAGAGGAACAGATGTCAGCACTGACTCACTTTCCACAAATTAACCTTGAATTTAGCTCTTTTGTTCTAATTAATTCCCCTTAATATCAATAGTTTTGATGGAACTGTCACAAAAATGTAAGTATTTTTATTAGGTATTTAATTGGGAAAAGGTTTTCATTCATTTTGCTCCCATCATTAATTTCACTCCCATCTTCTCAAGTGTCTTTGGGATGTTGGCCCCTAAATGACTGAGTGAGCAACTGTGAACAATATTAGACTTGTTAATCGGACGAGGGTATTAACCTTTGTGTCAGTAATTCTCACAATTTTATATCAACTGTCTAATTCCTTACTCTAATTTCACATCTCACAGGCTTGTATGAGTCAACTTGAAAAGGCGACTGATGATCAAATTAGAAGATGTACAGTAGAAAAACATTGGCTCCTTTGAGGTTTTGCTGTCGGCAAACAGCAAATTGGTTCATTATATTAGTCCACACTGAAGGAGTGTGGACTATGTAACGTTCGGTTCTCAACTGGCACCGCACTGGTGAGATCCTGGTGAAATTAAATGTATGAGGGTGGTGACAGTGAAGCTAGTCAACCAGATGAGCTGAATGAGCTGGAAGTCACTATAAAACTCTGCAAAGCCAAAGGGATCCAGCCGCAGGCCCACATGATAATGCTCTAGGTTGATAACTACGAGCACCACTGTTCACCATTTGTACCTGTGCTTAACCCACTGCAGCAAATGTGCACTAATGTTACCATGGAAGGAATACAACACTGACTATCACATCATCATTTGTGAGCATGATTTATTAAAATTTGTGAAAAAATACAGATAGTTCTTTTTATTCATATTTGATTGTTGTTGTAGTCTCTACTTTATCAACAGCCCGAACCCTACGTAATGACCTTTGACCTGTGGTATCATCATGGCATCACATGGTCAAGACTATCTTCCCAGCAGCCCCGGGGGACTCGATGATGTCATGGTGGGCCTGGGCAGCTTTGTCGAGTGGATACTGGGAACCGACGACTGGACGCAGCCAACCAGCTTCCATTCCTGCATAGAGAAACGCTGCACACTCTTTCTTCTCCTCCTGAGAACAGAAGAGGGAGGAGGAGTGAGGGAAGAGATATGTAGAAAATATTGTTAAAAAACAGAGCATTGTAGCAGGATCCGCTTTTCTTGCCTCCATGTACAAAGCTGTTTGCTTTCCATTATTTGGTCATTGTGGTCAGATTCTGCAGTTTTTAGCTTCAGCCAAGACTCATGTGAGGGGACAACATAATTTTCTTATTTGCTGGGGTAAGAAGATAAATGTAACCTGTCCAAACTGTAAACAGCATTTCACTTAATTGTGTTGGCTAATGGATAGAACATCTGCCATTAAGTGTGATTTTCGTACCGGTGTAGCAAAGAAAAGAGCCACTCCCATGATGCTGCTCTCTTTAGCCATGGTGTCTCTGGGGTTGATCTCTATGGGGCCCCTGGAGCCAACAACCTGAAGAGGAAGAGGAGAGCAAAGGTGACAGATGAAGCAGTGTGCGAGGAATTGACCCAGCTGTGATACTACTGTGATGCTACTACCAAACATCAGACATTAGCTGACTAAATAAACAGAAAAAGACATTGTGTGTTACATGGAGTCCTATGTAACACACCTATGACTAAAGCTGTGTCTCAACCTTCGGAGGACCCGATCTACGCAGCTGACATCAGCCGCATCCTTCATTAGCCTTGTTGGCTAATCTGAAATGAGACGGTCTGGTCTTCATATTGCATCCCCAGCTTTTCCCGCCCTTACAGCTGTCGCCTAGCAACAGAGCTACTGAAAAAGGTTCTTTGGTTCATTTAAATGTTGAAAAGATGTTTGTTTTTTTAAACATTTGTACCATTAGGAGTACCAACATTTAAAAATAAATTCTTCTGCGGCTTCGCCTTGCTTGCTGCCCCCCTTACCTCAGTTTGTCACAGAAGCACAATGAATCATGGGATATGCTGCTTGGAGTTGGAAAGAAGCATTTGTCGGGCTCATTTGGAGGAGCTTTCAAATTGGGGCAATCAGTCTTCAAATACAGCCTCAGAAGAATGCATCTCCCGAATTGAGACACAGCTTAAAAGTAAGCATAATTGGAGGAGTCGGGTGGAGCCTGATTAAGAGCTTGAGACACTGCACACCCACCTACGACTGCAACCTAGCACCCATTGGATGGAATTAGCTATCAAGCATACTGTATGCAGGCCCCAATGCATACTGTGCTTTGATTTACTCTAAATGGGACCATCATTTTATAAAATGAGCATCATGCTGTGTTGAAGAAGACATGTTTAGTAGAGTTGTTTTCTCATAGACTTCTATAGAACTGACTTCTATTTGGCTTCAGTTTCTGTACCGGCAGCCTACATACAATTTGATATACTGTCTATGATAGTGATGCTGATGTGTATTTGAGCATTAGTGGATTAGCATTAGTTGTTGTTCACTTGGTCACTTCTCCTCAGGGGAATCTGCGTCATCTTGACAGACAAGTCAACATTGATGTCAACCAGGGTTTTTCAAAGTCTGGGTGATTTAAACAGGAAGTATACTGGTGCCATGGGATCAGTGAGTTAACTGCAAGTCTATTGGCACTATTCACAAATAATGAATTATCCATTAGCAGTTACTGTTCATATGCTCTTACAGTTAGAGCATACGATTTACATGTAAATTTATTGGTTTAGCTATAGTTCAGAGTCATAGGTCCATATCAGTATTTAACAAATTTAGAAAATGACAAAACACTTAAATAAAAATATAGAAATATAATCATCACGCTTTACAAATCCACAGAGATTAAGCAAAATCAATCAATCAAATTTTACTTGCATAGCCCATATTCACAAATCACAATTTGTCATCACAATGAACAATGAACATTTGTTCCAGCATTTCATAAAACAAGATAAATAGTGTAATCTCAGTTAAGGCCCTTATAAATCAACTTTTTAGAGTCAGTTAATTGATGCATAAATGTAGACATAAAGCATGTGGCTTGCACGCTTACAGCAAAATTCTGAATGCATCACTGTTTGCCACCTGATGCTTTATTACTGTTGCATGACAGCTGCACCTCAAGTGTGCCGTGTAAAGTGGAGAACACAGTAGGCTCCAAAAAGTGTTATCCTAACATAATCTGTACACAGGCAACATGCAAGCCAACATGTTACTGTACATACAGTTTATAGCAGTGACGCTGCACATCGTCATCTTCACAGAAATCCTCCCTGAATGATGTGACCCAGACATCTTACTTTGTCCACTACTTTTAGGACCTGGTCCATCAAAAACCAGACTTACACTGCACTAACATGGAGATGGAGATAATGACATCCTTGGAAAGTCGAGCTAAAACAAAAAATAGGTTTGTCATGTCTGTGAGAGATGAGTCTGAGAGGTAGAGCTAATAATTAAGGACTTGTCCCTTTCACCTCAAATTTCTGTTTGTACATTTTAAGTATGTTCAGAAAATGTGGTTTAAATACAGTTTATTGTTGTTATAACTGAAGATGGTGATGAATTCCCACCATGATCGCTTCATTATTGCAATATTTTAACTAAACCACTGCCTCCTCATTCACGTTATGTGACATTTGAGAAAAAGTAACTGCAGAGCATTTGTGTGATGATTAATTCCTGAATATTCCTGAAAATATAGTTTGTGGAGCTGATAGATGAAGACAGGTGTGTTAAATCTTTGGACCCTAAACCCTTGTGTGATGTCTGGTGGTACCTTTTATTAAGTTGAGAAGGAACTGAATCAGATGTTGGCTGTGGTAGAACTACAGATTGTACAGCTACTGACCGTGACACGTCCTCCGTAGGCCAACATCTGGAGGTCTTTGCTCAGGTTGACATTTGACAGCATCTCCACTATCACATCTACGCCTCTGCCGTCTGTGGCTTCCTGGAACAAGGGGTCTCAGTGTTATGAAGCTGATTCACTTCTCACCAGGTTAATTCACCATCACAACAACTGACCAATCAGAGTCATCAATCTACAGGATCCTGACACATGGCATGATCACTGCCAGAGCTATTCAATCCAAACATCACTTCAAATGCTTCATTGTGTAAAATTAGTTTTCTTCCTGGTGTTTGTGTGTTTACCGTGATTTTATCTGTGTAGCCCTGTTCTCTGTGATTAAAGACCATGTGAGCTCCATTGTTGAGGACCAGCTTCATTCCCTCTGGTGTCCCTGCTGTTCCCAACACCCTGAGACCCAGAGCACGGGACAACTGACACGCTGCCACACCCACCTACACACACCCACACACCCACACACACACACACACACACACACACACACACACACACACACACACACACACACACACACACACACACACACACACACACACACACACACACACACACACACACACACACACAAAGAGAGAGAATTAGGATGTAGAAATAATTTTAACTGTTTTAAGTAAATAGAAAAATGTAAATAATCTCTCACCCCTCCACTGGCTCCATGGATGAGGACGGTCTCTCCAGCCTTAGAATGGGCTCTGTAACACAACACATAGCAGAATAAAACACATTCTGTCATATCAATAAACATCACTCTGTATTTTCTGTATAAAAAACCTGAACAGATCAATGTGCTCTTCTCTCTCTTAATTCATGCTGACTTCCCCACTCACATGCGTCACAAGACAAGACAACATTCCCATTACTTTCAAGGGATAGATTAAAAATAAGATGTTCAAATATTTAAATACAATAAAGTACTATTCTCTAGGTTGTTGTTTTCCTGAAGCTCTACTTTGTATTGCCATTACTACAAGGTTCGTTGCAGCTGTTAGTACCATGATTACATCTATGGGTACCAAATGTAACTGACACTGCTCTAATCTTTATTGATTAATTGTCCTGATGGTGTTAGTGGAGGAAAGAAGTGAAAGTCAATACAGAAAATGTTCTGTGCAATCAAACTGCTCTCATATCATTTAAGCATCTGTTTAACTTTTTTACAGTTTTTAACAACAGCTAATTGTCTTTTGTGAGCCTAAATACAACAATTTGCATAACAATCTTATTCATTGCAATGTACAGAGGGATGTAGGGAAAATATGTGAATATGTAAACAAAATTGGGCATAAATTATTTATAGGGAAAAAAGGTTCTTGGCCTGTGAAGCCTCATATGCATCTGTTCGTTCACCACCACGGTGCAGCTGCAGCCTCCAACAGTGGCATGGTCTTACTTGTGAATCAGAGCTCTGTAGGCAGTGAAGTAAGGAATCCCTATGGCTGCTCCCTGTGTGAAATGTAAAGCATCAGGCAGTTTGTGGACACAGTCGTCAGCTGCTACAGTGAACTCTGAATAAGCTCCAGACTCGGTGGCTGTGGTGAAGACTCGATCTCCTGCCTGTCCCCACACACACACACACACACACACACACACACACACACACACACACACACACACACACACACACACACACACACACACACACACACACACACACACACACACACACACACACACACACACACACACACAGTGTAATAACAGCAGATTTTATTGGTGTTAATCAAACAGGGTGAATGCTTCCAATAGATGTTTTTGTATTGGTATCTAGTGCTTAAAACCAGCAAATGGATGACATACAGTACCAGTCAAAGGTTTGGACACAACTTCTCATTCAATGGTTTTTCTTTATTTTTATTTCTTTCTACATTGCAGATTGATATTGAAGACATCAAAACTATGAAGGAAAACTATGTGGTAAACAAAAAAGTGTTAAACAAACCAGAATATGTTTTATATTTTAGATTCTTCAAAGTAGCCACCTTTTAATTTGATGACAGCTTTGCACACTCTTGGCTTTCTTTCAATCAGCTTCATGAGGTAGTCACCTGGAATGGTTCTCCATTAACAGGTTTGTCTTGTCAAGAGTTAATTTGTGGAATTTCTTGCCTTCTTAATGTGTTTGAGACCATCAGTTGTGTTGTGCAGAGGCAGGGTTGGTGCAGAGTTCTATACAGTGAATAGGCCTATTTGACTAGAGTTCTAATCCATATTATGGCAAGAACCACTCAACTAAGTAAAGAGAAACGACAGTCCATCATTACTTTAAGACAGGAAAGTCAGTCAATCTGGACAATTTCAAAAACTTTGAATGTATCCTCAAGTTTAGTCGCGACAATCATCAAACGCTATGATGAAACTGGCTCTCATGAGGATCACCCCAGGACAGGAAGAACAAGAGTTACCTCTGCTGCCGAGGATAAGTTCATTCGAGTTACCAGCCTCAGAAACCACAAATTAACAGCACCTCAGATTAGAAGCAACATAAATGCTTCGCAGAGTTCAAGTAGCTGTCAGATGACCTGGCCTCCACAACCACCCGACCTAAACCCAAATGAGATGGTTTGGGATGAATTGGAGCGCAGAGTGAAGGCAAAGCAGCCAACAAGTGCTCAGCCCCTCTGGGAACACTTCAAGACTGTTGGAGAACCATTCCAGGTGACTACCTCATGAAGCTGATTGAAAGAAAGCCAAGAGTGTGCAAAGCTGTCATCGAAGCAAAAGGTGGCTACTTTGAAGAATCTAAAATATAAAACATATTCTGGTTTGTTGAGCATTTTTTTGTTTACCACATAATTCCATATGTGTTCCTTCATAGTTTTGATGTCTTCAATATTAATCTGCAATGTAGAAAGAAATAAAAATAAAGAAAAATCATTGAATGAGAAGGTGTGTCCAAACTTTTGACTGGTACTGTACATGCTTTAAATGGACATTTCTCTCATTAATTTCAACTGCATCCACCAATAATTCTGTTTTAATGTGCAGCGTTTTTTCATTCAGACCTTAAATGCAACGACTCCTTCACCAGCTGTTTCCACCACTCCAGCTACATCGGTGCCCGGTGTGTAGGGCAGGGTGGGTTTCATGATGTGAGTCCCAGCACGGATGTAAGTTTCCACAGGGTTCACGCCACAGGCCTGGACACGGATCAACACCTACAGCAGAGACACATCATGGAAGAGCCAGAGGCCGGTCAGTTCGAAATCAACATGTTCTATTTCAAAACAGACAAATAAACATGCTGAGGTTTTATGGTCATATAAGACATCAAAAACCAAGGCCAAGCACAACAGACAAAATAAGAATCCTAGAGGTGTCCAATCTCAACTGTAACAGCACAGCTTATCCTTTCAATTAGAATAACTTGTATTTACTATTGTCATATTCATAACACACTGTGTTGTCTTATTATGTATTTACTATTTTATTGGCTAAAATACTGACTGTATTAATGCATTATGACGTTTATTCATACAGACAAGGCTGGATCAACAGTTCGAAGGTTCATACTATATACATGGTTAGAAATGTGTGCCACTAAAGGACACTATCATCCTCAGGTTTTAACACCTAAACTGTTTCAAACTCTTTATATTAAACATTTTTATTGTTCTTTATCAAGCTGCTGTGATTGTCATGTGATGAACACACAGTAAAACCTTAACAAGGTTGTGTTGTTCCATCATAGGAGAACTGCGAGGCTACAACTTACAAACAACACAACAAATAAAAACAATACATCTGAAAATGTTTGTCTTCAATAATAATGTACTGTTTGTTATCCAAGAAAAATGTGAAAACTACCCTGAAGCCAAAGTTCACATGAGAAGCTGGTACCAGTGAATATTTGGCATTTCTTCTTAAAGAAAACCAATAAAAGCAATGAATCAATCATTATATAGCATTTGCTATTTTCAAATTTTCTGCAAGTTGACTTCCAGCTCCAACACACATACTGGTTTCACAGCGCCTATGGAACTAACTAAACTGACCCATGTGCTGTGGGTCCAGAGGGGCCCCTCAGGAGTTAGTCTGGCCATGCAGCCAGTCCCATGAGCAGGGCTGAAGTTGAACCTGTGGGCCACTGTCTGATAGCTGAGATTATTCCCACCAAGCAAATAGAGACCAAACTTACCAGTAAAGTCAGGTGATGCAACTGTAAAGACAAGAGACACGCTCTGGTGTTTGAAAGGAGCTACTGGCACTATGACGTGGCCTTCAGCAGCTTCACTGTACTGGTGTCGTGATGTGACTGGAGCAGTGTGTACTGACTGGTCCTGGTGATCAACTGGGATCAGCTGGTAGTCTCTCACCTGTCTGAGTCCAGGCTGTGGCACAGTCACCTGGGAACACAGGCTGAGAACTGACGGAGCTCCAAACTCACTCACTCTGATGGCTCGCATCACTCTGCTGCCCGACATGTCTCACACCAACAAGCGGGACCCTACACACAGACTCTGGTCCCACGGGTGAACTCTTAGTGAGTGGAGACGTGAACACTGACTCCTTCCGCGGTCTTAACATGTCGGTTAGAAGTGCATTAGCGCCACCGTCTGGACTGGAGTAAATCAAGCTGTCACTTTCTTCTGTCCAGTGGTTTCCAGCCCACCATCACCGGTCCTGGCTCTGCACGTCTTCATGTGTGGGTTTGTCGAGTGTTCATTTTGGATTCATTTGCTTCCAAAATCACACAATTAGGTATTTATTCCTTTTCACTGCGTCTATATGGCTCTGTAGATTTCAATTTATTGAATATATGATTTTCCAAAATGATCTTTTTTCCAGGGGTGGCAAAAGTACTCACATTCTTTACTTAAGTAGAAGTACAGATACTAGTGTAAAAAAAAAGTACTGATTCAACTCCTTTACTCAAGTTTAAGTAAGAAAGTACAGGCTCTGAAATGTACTTGAGTACAAAAGTAAAAATGAAATTTTAACTTTTAACTTGGATTGCGGATCCAACGATACACAGTGACCCTTATGATAACTCGGCAAAACGGAAAAAGGTTCTAGGCACACAAAATAGGATAGTTTTCCTCTTTTGTTAACAACCTGCACAGGGCTGGTACAGAGAAGAATAAAAATCAC
The DNA here is from genome assembly GCA_026259375.1 of Verasper variegatus. NCBI lineage: Eukaryota > Metazoa > Chordata > Actinopteri > Pleuronectiformes > Pleuronectidae > Verasper > Verasper variegatus. Next base: position 21,315,957 of record CM048053.1, on the reverse strand, counting down.
TGGACACATGCAGTCTAGTTTTGCTGAATTGAACCCAGGTAGGGAGCGAAAGTCCAAGTAAAGTACAGATACCTGAAAAATCTACTCAAGTACAGTAGCGAAGTATTTGTACTTCGTTACTTCTTTCTCCCCCTCATACTCTATAGCAAACACTACAAACAAATGTACAGTGTATTTAGAAATGAATTTAAACACCTAAATATTGAGTGGATTGAGATGTCTTGTAAACATACATATGAGGACCTGTACAGTGGCAGAGACACACATGGACCCAGACACTCTTACACTCAATGGTTTCTAAATAAATAAATGCATTAATTAATAAACTTTATTTATAAATGTTAATACAGAGGTAAACAAATATATAAAACAACTTCAATTATAATAGAATATAAAGACATGCTGTAGGACAGGCCTGATCATTATATTTTTAAATCTTTAAAAAAAATTATTACATATTTTATTTTTGTATTATTATTTTTTAAATAATTTCATCAATGATTTTTATTTCATTAGTATTTATTTATTTATCTACTAACCCGATGATAATGTGTGTTTAGTTTTTATTGTAACATTTTGTATTTATATGTGTATTTCGATCTGAAATAATAATATTGTGAACCATAAGTTGACTTGATCAACTTTTTGTTTACTGGACAGATGTGATAGAGAAGAGTGCTCCCTGCCCCCTGTGATTCGAGGCAAATCTTTGTGACAGTCAATCACCTTTCCTGTTATTATGTTTATAAAATATTTGAATTCTTTATTCAGATTCCTATTATTATTATCATTCAGTTATATTATCATTCACATCTTCACTGAAAAAAATATAGTTTAAATTAATTTCCACACAAGACATGATTGTCTCAAGTCACAATAATAACACAAGTAGTGGGGATATTGGATCATCTTCTACTGACTGAAGTAAACATACCAGATCTTGTTGATTAGGATCCAAGCCTTAGAAGACCTGAAATGGCTGCATTTGGTCTCCGATTATAAGAGTGTGACCTACACTGACTGCAAGGAGCTTTTAAAACCCAAAGTCATCATACTTCATCATCATACCTGATCAACAATCCAAACATGTAAGTACTGATCAATATTCCATGTACTTGATCGAGACCTTTGTGAATTCATCTATTCTGCCTAACTTACAATAAGGATATCCTACAGCTATAATTTGGGGTTATTTATCGGTCCATGATCATGTCAGTCACTTTTCATTTTACTCACTATTCATCAATTTCTTTCTTTATTCAATAATTTTCTCAGCCAAATGACAATTAATGTATTTTATATTATATTATTTAAAAAATGTGTTGTTATACCTTGCATGTTGTCTTTTGTTCTAGTATATTGTAATATGGGTATGTTTGACATTTTAAATCAAATAATTTGGTACAAATATTAATGAGTGAATGGATTATTACAAGCAATAATACAGCAGAGTCATTATACAGAATAATAACAATGACCTTGCACAGTTGTACAGCACCGTCAGTAACTTGGTTTGAGTGGATAAAAACAAAACAAATTGGGAGTTTTACCAAGAGTATATCTTATATATCAAGCCAAAGCCAAACTGCATACAGTAACTGCAAAGCCCCCTGTCTCCACTTATCTCCTTGTAATGTGACACTACAGACAATGAGAACTGTCAAAGATGTGCAGGTAAAAGACAGAATCTCCCTACACTTAAGCTGAGGCTTTACACATGAACACACGTCTATTATGGTGAAGACAGGGAAGAAACTCCAGGGAAAGAAAGAAATAATCAGACTGCAAAGAAGGAAGTGTCTCTGATTAGCTAACCAGCGAGTACAACTCATGGCTTCTCATCACTGAGGCTAATTCTTAGCTCTTGGCTTTCTGCTTTCAATAAAACTAATTTATTTGTACAATGCATAATTGTATGCATCAAATTGTGAGTTTAAATTATTGCCTTTATGAGGGAAGTTAAAGTTATGTAGTTTTAATTCAAATAAAATAAAGCACACAGCTGAAACCTTATAAATTTCTACTATGAAAAAAGTTGTGAATATGACTGAGCTATGTCTGGCCTCAAATACAACATATATATAAATTATATACATATAAAACTGTCAGTGTTGACAACATGTGAGGGATCCCTCTCCCTAATAACATCAGAAAAATAAGAGTATTTACAGAATTGATTAGAATAAACAGTCTGTAACATAATGGAAAGTAAATGAATTGAGGAATTATTGTCAGTAATGGTGGAGTATGTGAGTATCAAGCAGTCTTGTTGTAAATAATAGTCCACTATCAGCTGTCAACACGATCAGATGCCACCATAATCCACAATACATCGTCATGATCCACTGCCGCCCTCAGGGTCCACCATCAGCTGCCACCTTGATCATGATCCACCACCGTTTATTACACCACAGTAGAGGAGTAATATGAGTTAGCATGTGTAAGATAACATTGATACGTATTGTATAAAATATTTTCGAACACTGTGTTTTAATCTGCAGAACAGACGTCACAAGAGATGTGAGCTGCTACATCAATCAATCAATCTTATTTGTATAGCCCATATTCACAAATCACAATTTGTCTCATAGGGCTTTAACCGGGTGTGACCTCCTCTGCCCTTAACCCTCAACAAGAGTAAGGAAAAACTACTAAAAACCCCTTTTAACAGGGTAAAAAGAACGTAGAAACTTCAGAGAGAGCCACATGTGAGGGATCCCTCTCCCAGGACGGACAGAAGTACAATAGATGTCAAGTGTAAAGGAGAACATTATCAAGATAAAGGTTTTAGCAGCATTGATAAGAATAAACATTTTGAAGCGGTCGAGAAAGTTGAGAATTAAAGGACAAATGAGGATCGAAGATCACTCCCAAGTTCCTGACTGTTTCATTGGAAGCAAGGGAAATGTCGTCTATCGCAGCTATATCATTAGATAATGCATCTCTAAGGTGTTTAGGGCCAAGTATTAGAACCTGTTTTATCTGAGTTTAACAAGAGAAAATTGCGGGTCATCCAGGTTTTTATGTCCTTGAGACATGCTTGGAGTTTAGTTAATTGATTACATTGTTCAGGTTTTATTAACAAGTATAACTGGGTGTCATCTGCATAGCAGTGGAAATTTACAGAGTGTGTCCTGATAATGTTTCCTAGTGGAAGCATATATAATGAGAATAACATTGGGCCGAGCACAGAGCCCTGTGGAACACCATGGTTAACTTTGGTGCGCACAGATGACTCATCATTAATTTATACGAATTGGAATCGATCTGAAAAATATAATTTAAAGCAGTTCAGGGCGGTTCCTTTAATGCTAATTAACTGTTCTAGCCTCTGTAATAAAATTTGATGGTCAATTGTGTTGAATGCTGCACTAAGATCTAACAGAACGAGGACAGACACAAATCCCTGATCTGAAGCTATTAGAAGGTCATTAGTGACTTTTGCCAAGGCTGTCTCTGTGCTATGATTAGCTCTAAACCCTGACTGGACTGTTTGCAATCTTCCTCATCACTATCAGAATCAGAATCAGAATCAGAATCAGAATCAGAATCAGAATCAGAATCAGAATTCTTTTAATTGCCAAGTATATTTACACATACAGGAAATTGCCTTGGTGTGGTTGGTGCATTTGGACATAAAAACAACAATCGGACATAAAACAACAATATATACAGTAAGAACAATAAGTTATGGGCACGTGCAGTGCTAAGGTGCAGTGATTGGTTTCGGGGATAGTGCCAATAATATATAAATTATGTGCGGGGGGGCAAAGTCAGTGTGATGCAGGGGGCTTGTTTGTGAGCCCCACTGCCATGGGGGAAAAAACTGTTCAGGTGGCGCGAGGTTTTGGTCTTGATAGCCCGGAACCTTTTTCCGGATGGAAGTCTCTGAAAGAGGTGGTGACCGGGATGGGAAGGATCAGCAATGATCTTGCCTGCTCTCTTACTGGTCCTGGAGTGGAACAGGTCTAGGAGAGCCGGCAGGTCGCAGCCGATGACCTTCTCAGCTGACCGAATGATCCGCTGCAGTCTGCCCTTGTCCTTGGCAGTGGAGGCAGCGAACCAGACGGTGATTGATGAGGTGAGGATGGACTCAATGATGGCTGTGTAGAACTCGACCATCACTTTCTGCGGCATGTTGAATTTCTTCAGTTGCTGCAGGAAGAACATCCTCTGCTGGGCCTTCTTGATGGTGGAGGTGATGTTCTCCGCCCACCTCAGGTCCTGTGCAATTATGGTCCCCAGGAATCTGAAAGACTCCACTGTTTTAACTGGGGAGTCGCACATGGTGAGGGGGGCGGTTTGGGCTGGGCTCCTCCTGAAGTCTGCTACCATCTCTACAGTTTTCAAAGCGTTCAACTCCAGGAAGTTCTGGCTGAACCAGGAAGCCAGGCTGTCAACTTCCTCTCTGTAGGTGGCCTCATTGGAGATTAATCCAATTAGGGTTGTGTCGTCTGTAAAACTTCAGGAGTTTGACAGAGGGGTGGCTGGAGGTGCAGTTGTTGGTGTAGAGGGAGAAGAGTAAAGGGGAGAGTACACAACCTTGTGGGGCTCCAGTGCTGATGGTCCGGGGCTCTTAGACAAGCTTGCCCAGCCTCACGCCCTGCTTCCTGTCTGTCAGGAAGTCAGTGATCCACCTGCAGGTGGGCTCAGGCATGCTCAGCTGTGTCACCTTGTCTCGGAGAAGAGTTGGGGCGATAGTGTTGAATGCGGAGCTGAAGTCCACAAACAGGATCCTGGCATAGGTGGAGGGGGAGTCAATGTGCTGGAGGATGAAGTGGAGTCCCATGTTGACTGCGTCGTCTACAGACCTGTTGGCTCTGTAGGCAAACTGCAGTGGGTCGAGGAGGTGGTTGGTTATTGCCTTGAGGTGGGTCAGCACGAGGTGCTCAAAGGTCTTCATTACTACAGAGGTCAGGGCGACTGGTCTGTAGTCATTAAGGTCTGTGATCCTCTGCTTTTTGGGAACGGGGATAATGGTGGATGTTTTGAAGCAGGCAGGTACCACGCATTCAGCCAGTGAGGTGTTGAAGATGTCCGTGAACACTGGAGACAGCTGGTCTGCACAGTACCTTAGTGTGGAGGGGGAGACAGCGTCTGGTCCAGCTGCTTTGCGGGGGTTCAGTCTCTTCAGTAATTTGTTGACATCCCTCTCCTGAATGGAGAGAGGTGTGATGGGGGGAGGGGGCAGTCTGGGACCATTTTGTGGGGGGGGTAGTGTCTTTGTCCAGGCTGGAAAGAAGAGGTGTGATAGCTGTGGAGGGGGGTTGGGAACTGGTCCATTGTCTGTCGAATCTGCAGTAGAAGTCATTCAGGTCGTTTGCAAGTTGAAGGTCTTCCACAGAGTGGGGGGATTTGGTTTTGCAGCCGGTGATCACCCGGAGGCCTTTCCAGACTGACGAGGAGTCATTGGCTGCAAATTGTTGTTCCAGCTTCTTGGAATACTGTCGTTTGGCCTCCTTAATCTCCTTGCCAAACGAGTATTTAGCCAGTCTGAACCCGTCCTTGTCCCCACTCTTGAAGGCCACCTCTTTCTCCAAACAAAGCTGTTTGAGTTTTGCTGTGAACCAGGGCTTGTCGTTGTAACTCACCCTGGTGCGTGTTGGAATACATCTGTCCTCACAGAAGCTGATGTATGATGTCACAGCCTCTGTGTATTCGTCCAGGCTGTTGGAAGCAGTTCTAAAAATGTCCCCTTCTCTGCTGCTCCAGTTCTTAGATCTCAGCACAGCAGGTTTAAAAAGTTTGAGTTTCTGTCTGTAAGCCAGGATCAGATGAATAAGAGCGTGGTCGGATAGACCAAGAGCAGCGAGGGAAATTGCATGATAAATCAGATGGTGTTGTGTCCCTGATGTTAAGTAGCTTGTCCATCGTGAAAATAATCCGAATTACAACTAAACTACTGCTGCTCATTTTAAATGAAATAGCAGCTTCTGTTCCTCTACTCAGGCTTTAGATTTTACTCTTACAGCGCACATCAAGTACTGTAAGGTATATGTGAAGTACTACTTAACTATTTCGCTTTAACGATTTAAACATACTGTTATTTGTACTCACCAGATATTAAGCACAAGTGAACTATAAAACTCTAAGTTTAGCTCTAGATTTCAAGGAGCATATCTGGTATAAAGTAAAAATAACATGCACAGTAACACACATGAAAATGTAAGCAAAATTTGTTCCCTTATTTAGGAGGCTCCATAAGCCTCTTCTGTTCCCAGAAATTCACCAAACCTCACCAAATCAAGGCTTCTGTTCTGATAAAAGTCGCTGGTTCCAGACCAGTCTATGGCCATCTCCTGCTATTATGAAATAGTGCACTCCTCTGCAGGCCCGGATCTAGACTGCTTAGATTGGGGGCGCAATTAGAATTTTTCACACAGTGGATTTAGGGTTGAGAGTTTTTCCAAGTTTTAAAGAACATGTGACAATGAGGCTGTTCAGCAAGTGTGTGGAGGCAGCTCTTTTTCCGTTGAGGAACAGAGGCATCGGGACATTTACACACATAGACGACTAACTGATGTGCTCTCACTCCGGCAAACAGGCCGTCAGGGATACCGCTTCGGTGATCAATCATCTCAGGGATCTCGGGTTCAGCACGAACTGGGCAAAGAGCCGACTGCAACCCTACAATGCACATAATATCTGGGCCTCAAAATAAACTTGCTCTCATATCGTGTCACACTACGGAGGGGAGGTTAGCTCACACAATGTCTCTCCCTCTTTCAACTGGGAAAAGCCACGTTGTTCAGATTATGCCTGCGCCTGCTCGGCCTGATGGCATCAGTGATGTGTGTTGTACACCTGGGGCTTCTGATGATGAGAGATTTTCAGTGGCTGGCTCAAACTCACATAAATGTCAGCTGAAACTCACATCCCTCCTTGCATGGACACGGAAAGAAACCGGCCTAGAATGATCAATGAGGGTCTGGCCAACAGTGGTAATATGGTCGACCTGTCTGTCAAGGACAGACGTGTAGTCATTGGAGCTTCCCTAGTTGGTCACACTGAGGCGATTCCCATAATGAAACACCTCACTCTGTTAAGGAACCCATCAGTTTCAATGCTTCATCAACAGCCAGACCTAAGTTTGTTTGTCTGTTAAAAGCAGAGCAGGAAGTAAACAGTGGGTTTATTGGGGCTTTTTCACTGAAAATGTTTAGAGCATGAGAGCAGTGTTAGTGAACCAAAGTACTAACATTGTACAAAATAAATAAAATATTGTTTTGCACCCATTTGTCATAGAAGTTGTCTACATGAAATGTTTGTGAGGGAGAGAATCCATACTGATTGGTCCAAGTGACTGCTCTCCTGGGGGCTCAGTGGGTCATTGGATCACAGTTTCACATCTGTACAGCAGCTGGGAGACACCAGTAGGAAAACAACATGTCCATCCTGATAGTCACATAAAACTCAATACTCCAGTGAAGAACATGTTACCGTTATACACATTTGTACTTAAGTTCAGTGCGCGCACTCTCTCTCTCTCTCTCTCTCTCTCTCTCTCTCTCTCTCTCTCTCTCTCTCTCTCTCTCTCTCTCTCTCTCTCTCTCTCTCTCACACTCTCACACACACACACACACACACACACACAGGTTGCAGCCCCCTCCTCCTCCAACAGCTGCCCGTCTGCAGCAGTGAAATGTGACCAGACCAAGTAGCGACATGAACGGGTCCCAGCTCAGTGATCTCCCGGACGACTCGGAGCAGCTGGATCCGCATGTGAGCGGCCTGAGGCAGAGAGCTCTGCAGAGCAGCGAGCTGTCCGCCGTCAGGAGCTTCTCCCGCGGCTTCCTCCTCAAGTTCCTGCGGGCCAGAGACTTCGACGTGGAGCGCTGTCTGAAGGTACCACAGCTTCATGTTGAACAAGAACTTGAGTGTAACTTGATGAAAGTTGGGGCTGTTGTTCACTGTTCAGGGAAGCGGACCACACTCCACTGTGTGTGTGTGTGCTGTGTGCATGATCAATCACAGAGCAGCAGTTACGTGCTCACATGTTAATGTAATAACTACCCCAAGACATACATGACAACTCATCTACTGCAGGCTGGACAGTTTACACCACACAATGTCACAAATACTGTAAATCTCAAATATTTGTTTTTTTATTTCACAATATGTAAGCACCCGATACATTTCAGTGTAATGTGTGTGTGTGTGTAACTTCGAGATATTACATGAACACACACCCACATTCATACACTGGTTAAAAGTTCAATTCAATGTGACTAAATGTGAAACTGAAACAGAAATGTCTGAGATATACCGGTAAATATTTCTAAGGTGACAGAATGCTAAGTTGGTGATGTTATTAGATAGAGATTTAGGTCAGCAACAACAATATCTCCCAGGTCCTTGACTTGGTCAGCGGTGAGATAAGAGACTGGGACTCCATATATGCACAAAGTTGCTTGTGAGCCTTTGCACCAGCTTCACCGGCTTTAGCGCTGTGGTCTTTTCTCTATTCAGTTGCAGTAAGTTTTGTAACATCCAGTGATTCATGTCCTTCAGGCAGTAGAGCAGTGAATTTAAAGTGCTGATGTTTTATAACAATGTGATTATAACAGTGAAATGTGGAGTGTGCCGTCTGTTTGCTGAAGCATGTGAGGACTGAACAGAAGAGACTCAGTACATCATATCAAGTATAACCATGAAATCATCAGGTTGATATGATCTGAAACACTGAGGGACGGTGTCACACAGACATACCCAGCTCTCAAGCCTGTTAAGTCTACAGTGTTGAACGCTGAACTATCAACCAGTATTGTAGCCTGCTTGGCATCAGTATCAATCCTCAAGTCACTGACAACTTAAATGAGAACAACTTTGGTGCTGTGGTGAGTTCAGAATCCAGGGTGCTGCTTATCTTCTGTAAATGACTAAATGATGGTGCAACTGATGGCAAACAGTTTCCTCTATTATTTGACTGAGGTGGACTGCCCTTGCAGTTGCAATGCATTCGTTTTTCAGTGGTTGCTTTTTACCTTTGAAAGTTTAGAAAAATTTATTTTCACTGAAAATGTTTGCAAAACGGTTCCAGTTGCAACGTCGGAGGGTTAATTCATTGGTAACTGGTTGAAATATTTTTTGATTGCTCTTATTGATGTACAGATTATATCTGTTTTATCGTCTTTGACCTATATGTGTCACGTGACTATTTTGTGAGTGATGCTTGGCCCAAGTTAATGCCCTTAAAGAGGTGAAGTACAGGATTTGTGTATTTATTCACTTCAGTTTGGTGTCAGTTTCACAGACACAGAGATACACAAATTTACAAAAAGTGCTTAAAGTCTTATCTTAGTGCCTCTTTAGTCAAACAAACTGTGACTTGTCAATGTCTACATGTGCAATGTAAAATAGCCATAAACTAGTTAAAGTCCAAATGATATATAAATATAACTTCATAAGTAGATATAGATATTTTGCACCTGCATATTGATAATACCATCTTATGAGTCAGAGCAAGGATATATTGCTGTATCAATATTTTGTCAAACCCCTAACTCTGAGCATTCTTCTTCCAACCCATCCCTCACCAGTCATCCAACACACAACAGTCATACATGCACACAATTACTCTATTGTAAGTTGTGTACTATTTTGTTTACTGCCTCTGTGCACTCTCATTGACTATCAGCTAATCTAAAAACAAATGGTGTGTTTAGTTGTGTAAAAGTGCACAGCTCAGACACACAGTCCAGTACTTGAGTTGATGTCAGGCAGCAGGTGAGAAACTCTTCTCCGGTAAAAGTGTACCAGAGTGTGTCTGTGAAAAACAAATATATCTCTAAAAATAACCAGGATCCAGGGGTGTATTTACAGTCTGAACATATTCCTAAAGTGTTGTGTGTAAACAGTTTTGTTAAAGCGGTGCTCCATGCAGAGTGTTCAGTTGGGAGCTCAGCAGAGAGGGTGAGGCGCTCTTCTGCATTTGAAAGCAGCTGGAGCTCAGCCATGTGGGTCGAAGCTCTGTGGCTGTAGTAAACACACACACTGTGACACAAACAGCTCTTTCCCTTTGCCTTCATTACAACTGAACATCTTGAAGGGATAGTTCACCCCAAAATGAAAATTCACTCACTTCATTATCTACTCACAAGTATGGAGGGGTGGGTGGAGTGTTTAAGCCAAGGCCAATACAGTTGAAGTAACTGGTGACCACTTTTTGAAACAAAAAAAAAACATAGAATGCCTCCATACATCTCCTGTGGTGTCATTCAAGTGTCCGGAAGTCCCGACATTCAAATTCAAGTCGAAACTGCATCATTTACACTGTGTTCTTAGCCTTAATGTCAAATAAACATGGTGTAAATTACCTTGTTTCGAGTAGAATTTGAATGTCGGGGCTTATGGACACTTGGTTTTACGTTTGTAGAAGAAGTCACCATTTACTTCAATTGTATTAGATTTGGCTGCAACGCTATCTGACCCTGAAACCCCAAAAAGCATTTTGAGGACTCAACACTTCACCCACCCCTCCATTGGCATAGTGGTGAGTGAAATTTCATTTTTGGGTGAACTATCCCTTTGAGCTGGTAGATTTATTTCCCTGTGATCCTCAGTGGCAGGGACATTTACTCTGAGGGTTTGTCTCAGAAGCACACAGCACATATCTTCTTTAAGGCACTGCTTCAGTTGCAGTCACAGGTCATATAAGTACAGCAGACTCCTGTGATTTCCCTCATGTCCCTGAACATTGCATGTGTCCTGTGCAGCTGTTACTGAACTATCAGCGGTGGCGGAGGGAGAGTCCTGAGATCAGCGGCTGTCTGTCTCCCTCCTCTGTGCTTGGCCTCCTCAGCACATCATACCACGCCGTTCTTCCACAGCGGGACCATGCAGGCAGCAGGGTGCTCATCTACAGGATCGGTCAGTACACAAAGCAGTTATGCAATTACTGTATCCAGCAAATGTGTCTTTTTAATGTTGTTTTTTAGCTTAATACGTAAACATCACATTAAATATATTTGTACAATAACTACAACTGCATTATGACAAACACATTATGTTTATTGTGGCTGGTTCACAATAAAAGAATAGTCTAGTCTTGATGACCACTCAAAGCACTTTACAGTACAGTTTGCCATTCACCCATTCAAACACACAGTCATACAGTGCATCTATTAGCAGCACTTTTTTATCTATGATGGGGAAGACTGGGATCGAACTGCCGACCTTCTAGTTGGAGGACAACCGCTCCACCCCTCAGCCACAGCCACCCACCAGTAATAACTTATACTTAAAATGAGTGAACATGTTTACACTTGAGGCTGAGTCCAATAAGATCAAACTGTGCTTGATCAGTTACCAGCTGCATTGTTTCCTGTCCATCTCTGGTGCTCAGGAAGGAAATCTGAATCCAGTATCCAGAGATGAACTGATTTACCTGGGTAAAATATATGGTATATTTGGAGATAATCATCATTGGTCAATGACTGCACTCATAAGGGAAGATAAAACAAAAAGGTGTAATAAGCTCATGGTTGAAGAAGATGGTGCAAGTTCGTTTAGGCTGAGTTCAAATCTTGTTAGTTCAACGTCAGTAAAAACTGTCTGTGCTAGAGCATGGTTCAAAGAGGTTGAGTTTAGTGCCTTTGTGAATCACTTGTTTTGGGTGTAACACGAAGAGGAAACGCTGTCAGTTAATTTATACAAGCAGAGTACGTGCGATATGATGAGTCATACTTCTGGAATACATGGAGCACTGAACTAAGACCAGGTGTTTGTTGCGTCAACGCTTTCTGCTCCTTCAAGATTGCACTGCACCAACAATGCACCTGACCACACCTTACCTTAAGACCAACACATCCATGGGTGCTCAGATGGGCGCAATTGCAATTCATACAATGTGGGCACTGCACATGAAAATAACAACTGATCTGAAAATATAGTAAAGACACTTGTGTTGCACTTGATGCCACTTTGCTCCAGATGTAAATTCAGGGCACATAGTGAGCTTGACTTGCAGACATTTTAATTTGAAATAAATAAGCAGAGTACAGATTTACTTAAGCAAACAGCAACAACATACCTTTTTTATTGTCAATTATTTTTCTGTGTTCAACTAAATAATAGGTTAGTGTTAAATAAATGTCCATTTAAATTTATTTAAATTGTTGCCCTTTTTTGTTATTATTAATTTGTATTATTTCAATAGTTGCAAGTAAGAAAACAAACATAATATGAGTGTTTTATATTGGCCTTCAGCTGCCCTGCCCTTTGAATATGGTCAAACACGAGATACAAACATCATTGCTGAAAAAAATGTAGCCCAGAAATCAATCAATCAAATTTGATTTGCTTGCTCTGCAGGTTACAATAATGAACCATTCAATTTGGTTGAATGTATCATTTAATTACAAGTTATCTAAAAATAAGGTATTACCTAAAATAATTATTCAGCTGTTTTTAAATGGTGTAGTTTAGCATTTGTATGACACAGGGGAGGGATTGGTGGAAGCAACAAAACCATAAAACCAAATGGTGTAAACTAAAGGAGTAAAAATAACTATTTCCATGTACTCATGTCTTGTGGTGCATGTATTGACAAACACAGAGGCAGTTCCCTTTAAAACTCTGCACATCTGCAGTAACGTGCAGAGAAAAACCACAAGACCTTCACAGGTCTCCTATTTGAGGAATTATACACTTGCAAATGTCAGAGCCAGAATAAAGGCAGACATGTCATTAAGATTGCAGATGACTCAGATTAATATTTGTCCCTACTCTGTGACAATGACACTGTGTCTTGTAGATCACTTCTAAAATAAAAAATGTTATTTATGCCCTTGCTCCTAAAAAAGGTGAAGGTCGTTTCTGGTAAGAACAGATCTCAATGGAGAATTGCCACGTTGCTAAGAAGAGAAAAAAGAGAGATGAACATTGGTGGCCTCCATGTTCATTATGTAATCTATGAAGAGAGACTTCACATTTATCATCAGAAACTTAGAAAGGCACAGTAGGCTTTCTTCTCTGACGTCATCACCAAAAACAATTATAATGCTCGTGCCTTGTTTGCTACCGTTGACAGGCTAACAAACCCTTCTGTGTCAGTTATGTCTGAACTTCTATCCACCAGAGCCTGCCATGATTTTGCCTCCTTCTTCTTTGACAAAATGCAGAAAATTAGACAAGTAGTCAGTGCCTCCATATCAAAGTGCAGGGTAAATAATTGAAAAGCTGTTTTCCAAAAGCTGAACAACTTTTTAGCATAAAACTAGTCTTCCTGTCAGGTCGCATAAACACAGATATTGGCATAGTCTCAGTCTCAGTATTACTGGATCTCAGTGCTGCATTCATCACAGTGGACCACAGTATATTACTAGACTGACTGAAAAACCAGGTAGGACTATCTGGCACAGGCTCACGAATCAAAGTCAGCTTGTTAAAAAACAAAAACTGAGTCAGACATCTTGGTGTAGTCATTGACTCAGACCTTAACTTTAACAGCCACGTTAATACAATTACAGAGTCATCTTATAACCACCTTAAGAACATATCAAGGATTAAATGACTTACTGTATGTTTTAGCAGGAGTTGGAAGAACTTGGCCATGCATTTATCTTCAGCTGACTTGACCAGAGTAAAGCTGTGTTTCTCTCTCTAAAAAATCCATTAGAAAGCTGCAGCTAATTGAAAATCCTGCTGCTCGAGGCCTCACTAACACCAAGAAAGTGGATCATATCACTCCAGGTTTGAGAGTGTCCTATGTTGCTTTTACAATTTGTCATGATGCCTTTTTATATTTTATGTAAAGCCCTTTGAATTGCCTTGTTGCAATACCAATAAACCTGCCTTGCCTTACACATAAGAAAATAGATAGAGATGAAGGGAGCAGCAATGACAATTGTAATTTAAGAGTAATTGTCAAAAATGGTAGAATATATGAGAAGACATTGTATATCTAGCAGTCTTGTTGCAATCATAGTCCACGATCAAGGTCACATAGCCTTGTGTTGTTTTGAACAAAATATCTCAGCAATGCCCAAAAGGGAATATCATTAAATGTGGCACAAACCTTTACTTAGACTCAAGGAGTTTTGCCTTTTGAATGTGATATCTGCGCAATGCCTTGAGGGAATTCTTTCACATTTGGCACAAACATTCACTTGAATTTGGATTTCAATTTGGTAGCCAAAGGTCAAGGCATGTTTGTGTTATTCTTGAACATGATATTTTGAGGTCAGCTTAAGGGAATGTCTTCAAATTTGGCCCAAACTTTCACTTGAACTCAAAGATGAAGCTCACGTCCCTGTGAATGTGATATATCAAGACTGCCCAGAGGGAATTTCATTACATCTGGTCACAGAGTCATGACAAAACAGGATCCAATATTGAAAAAAATAAAACCTTATGCTCAGACAGATTAAACTGTGTACAAGGCTACTGAGCTATGCTTTGATACAACCTCCAAACCTTTTTAACAAAATGTGCTTTTTGCCTTGCCATCACTTATTTTGTGTCAACACCATCAGACACCAAAAACACAAATACATTTTCACTCACATTATACTTATAAAAGGTATAACAAAAACAAACTTTCACCAAGGCTGACAGAAGAAAATTACTTTCAATATGTGTATATTTTTACATTATAAAGATTTCCGTCTGTGTTTTTTTTATTGGCCTGTAAAATACAATTTTAACTTTACCTTAAACAGCTATCAAAATATTTTTTTAAATACATTCTCATGTCAGGAGACATGTGTCAATGTGCCTTCAACATTATGTGTGTATAAGCCCCACAAAACAAATGGAGTTCATGTAGCAGCCATTTTCTTTAAGCTTGAGGCTAGATACTAACAGAACCTACTTCTAAACAATGTCCTCAGAAACTGGAAGACGGTGTTGACATATCATGGTTGTGACACAGGAAATATTAACATTAAGATTTGAAATACTCTAAAACTATAAACGTCCTTCAGAGTGACTGCTGCCCCTAATATTGCCTGATTTTATTGAATGTCTGACAGTTTAAAAAAAATTAGGGACACAACTTTGAAACCTCAAGAATCAGTGTGGTCCAATTCACTTGGACTCACTGATTAAGTGATTAGATTGTGGTCAAAGGTCAAGGTCATGGTATCCTCAAAAAACATGTTTTTGGCCTCTTTAATGTGTCATCTCATTTTTTTTTTCAGTTGTCTTGCAACTATGGAATGGATTGACATGAATTTCATAGACATCCAGGAGAAATTATAAAACATTTTGTCTTCTGACCTCACACGTAAGGGCATTAAGGGCAGCTGTGGCTAAAAGGTATAGCAGGTTGTCCACAAACCAGAGGGTCGTCGGTCCAATCCCGGGCAAGACACTGAACCTTAAATTGCCCCTGATGGCTGTGCAGTGTGTGAATGATGTGTGATAGAGAAAGTGCTGCACATACAGTATTTGCACTGTATGAATGTTATGGGAATAGGTGAATGACAAAAACTGTCCTGTAAAGTGCTTTGCCTCATCATCAAGACTAGATAAGTACTGTATAAATAAAGACAATTTACCATTTAACACTATCATGGGGTCAAAATTTCAGTTATATTAAATACCTTCTAAACTAATGGCATCACCCCCACCCTCACATGCAGTCTGTGTAGTGCTGAGTAGCAAAATGCAAACATACCAAGATGATTGTTTTACCCCACAAATCATCTCTATCTTGTGGAGGTGTTGTGTGCAATGGCAGTTGTGAGACTCAACCAAACTATCTTTAGCTAACAGCTTAAAGCTACAGCATGATAAGCTAGAGTCATCAAATAACCTTGTTCCGTTTGTTCCGTCTGCCACTCTGTCGCTCTCTGCCTGTCTGTCTGTCTGTCTGTAGGGCAGTGGAACCCCAAAGACTGGTCGGCTTTCCAGGTGTTCCAGGTCAGCCTGATGACATCAGAGATCATCTGCATGGAGACACAGACGCAGAGGCGGGGTCTGAAGGTTATATTTGACCTACAGGGGTGGTGTTTAGGCCATGCCATGCAGATTAACCCTTCCATCGCCAAAAAGATATCCTCTGTCCTTTCGGTAGGCCTCTAACTCCTCACCTGCTTTAAGCCTGTGCTTCACATGTGTCTTCGACTGATTAAAGGAATAAAAGGAAGAACTTCAGCTCTTAGACAATTACATTTTGATAGTATGTTCCACCACAGGACATCTCGATGATAAATTGATTGGCAAATTTGCTTGACTTAATTTGTCTGCTTAACCCTTGTGTTGTCCCTACTTCCCCCGGCTGTTGGCTATGGAGGAGGCCGGACTCTCGGGTAGAAAGTCGTAGTCGTTGTGGTCAAGAGCCCTCTGTGCGGCGGTGGCGGCAGCGGCGGCGGCTTTTACAGTCTTCACAACCGTGGCAGACGCTTCCGTGCGGGGGATGCGCTCCCTTCGTGCGATGAACGGAGTCACGAGAGCCTTTCCCAGCTGCTCTAGGAACACTCTCCGCTTGTTCCGCTTGCCCGGCATCCAGTCTGGGTTGATCTCTCTCCATATCACGAAGGCGTTGCAGGAAGAGATGTCGATAATGTTGTGAAAGATGACCAGGGGCCAGCGCGCAGTCATCCTCCTGCAGCTGTACGTTCCGATCACCTTGTCTAGGTTGTCCACGCCACCTTTGTTGCGGTTGTAGTCCAGGACGATGACCGGTTTCCCGTCCTTGTGGCCACTGACGTCTGCCTTGGTGTGCCGTGTGCTCAGGAGCACCACATTCCTGTTTTTCTTTGGGATGTAGGACACCAGAGTGGTGGTGGGCGTGAATGCAAACTTGGATGAGAACACCTCTCTTCCCTTGACCGTGAGCAGCCCGGTCGGGAGCTCGGGCTTGTTCTTCCGAACTGTGCCGACCACGGTGAGCTTCCTTTCCAGGAGCTGCCGCGCGAGTTCGTAGGAGGTGAAGTAATTGTCGCACGTGATATTACGACCGTGCAGTCCCTCCGTTACATCGAGCACTACCCGCAACCCCTGGTTCCGTTCTGGGCGTCTGCCGCTCGGCTTTCCGGTGTACACTTGCATCTTCCAAGCGTAGCTGGATTTCACATCGCAGGACACCCATGACTTGATCCCGTATTCCGCTGGCTTGCTGGGCATGTACTGACGGAACGGACACCGGCCTAGGGAGAAAAACAGAGAAGAGATGATAGGAGATGAGATGAGATGAGGACAAGGACTAGCAGCCACTATCTACATAACATAACATAACATAACATAACATAAAACGGAAAAAAAGACTAACCTCTGAACGGAACCAGTTGCTCGTCCACGGTCACTTCGGGCCCCGGGTTGTAGAGGTCCAGTAGCCGCGCCACCCACGCGTCCCAGACCTCTTGCATGGCCGCCAATTTGTCCGTGGCTTGTCTCGTGCGTCTCGTCTCGCGGTCGTCAAAGAGCAAGCAGTCTGGAGTACGTGTGGAAGAGTTTTAGGGGCATCGTGGCACGAAATATCGCCCGGCCACTCTCGGCGTCCCACAGGCTGGCGGCGGCCTCGCCCCGGGACCTGTACACGCCCGCTAAGATCAGCAGGCCTATGTAGGCGCGCAGGTCGGCCTCATCCATCCCTTTCCATTCTTTGCCGTATTTTCGACGACCCTCCCGATTTGTCATCTCCAGGATGATGCTCTTTACCGTCGGCGTGATGAACAGGTGGAACGTCGAGGCTAGGTCACCGATGCGGCTCGTTGCGTGGAACGTGGGGACCAGGGGGGACCCTGCTTTGAGCTGCAGCAGAGGAGGAGGAATAGGAGGAGGAGGAGGAGGAGCAGCGGCCCTCTTCTCAGCCATACGCCCTTGAGGACCATGTTATTTCCCTGTTTCTTGACAGGAAGGTCTCTCTTTCTACGAGTCTGGTGGTGTCGCCGTGGTCTTGTCCTCCTTCTTCTTCTTCAAAGGATGATGAATCTGCAGAAGCCTCACCCACTGGGTCGTAATCTTCATCACCGTCGTCGTCTTCGTAGTCACCGTTGTCTTCATAGTCACCGTTGTCTCCGTCTTCATCACCGTCACCGTCGTCTCCGTCTTCATCACCGTCTCCGTCCTCTCTGTCTTCTTCTCTGTCTGCTTTTCTATCTGCTTCTCCATCTCCTTGTCCGTCTGCTTCTCGTTCTGGCTCTTTCGCGTCGTCTTCGGGTTCAGAGGATGGTTGCTGGGAGAATAGCTGTTGGAGAACCTGTTCTCTGGTGAAACGCTCCTGACATGACATCGTGCCATGGTCCGGGAGGGGGGCACATGGAGAATGATGCACTGGCTTCTTTGAGGGTCTAATGTACCCCCCCTAGATTACAATTGGAATCAGGTGTGGGTCTAAATGGCCCCACAGAGCACCACAGCGCCCTCTCTGGGGGTCTAAATGACCCCCCAGGAGACACACCCACAATCACGGGTCAATCTGACCCAGGAACAACACGAGGGTTAAGATCATCATACTGAGCAGTTTGAGTTATTGTTTATCATTGTCTTGTGTGATTGATCTGAATAACCATTATTCCATGTTGTTTTACAATTCAACTGATTGACTGATTTGATCAAGTTGTTAGATTGCTTAACATTTTTACATCTGTGTTTGTATGTGTGTGTGGGGGTGGGGTTGTTTGTCATCAGGAATCCTTTCCATTGAAAGTCAGAGGAATTCATCTGGTCAATGAGCCAATGTTCTTTTGGACGGTCTTTGCCATTATTCGTCCCTTCCTGCCAGATAAGATCAAACAAAGGGTTAGCACTTTAATTCTAATATCTGTTTCTGTTCTCAGGCTATATCCATACCACCACGAAAACTGTGTTTTCACTCTAAAACAATCTTTGTCCATGCAAGTCTTTTGGCTCAGTAACAGTTTTAATCCCCCGTCTTGTAATTGATTAGCAATGTTGTGTTCTACACTGGTAGCCGAGACTAATACTTTGGTTGTTATCCTCTTGAAGAGGGTAATTTTATTGTCGCCTGATGAGTCAGCGAAGGCTATGCTGTGACTGAAAATAACCAATCAGCAAGCTGTTCAGTTTTTGTGGCCAGCAGCGTTTCTAAACCCCTCGGCTCGACAACTCTGCAGTAATGTGTAGCGGGGCGTATCTGTAGCAGAGATTATGCATTCTCAAACAAAAATGTAGTAGTAGGGATGTAGCCTCAGACTCTGATCTTAGACTCCATTTTACATACAAATACAGTGAAAATGGCTTAAAACCAATTTACTTCTCTCTGTAGATCCATATGCATGGGGCCAATTTCCATGACAGTTTAAGTGACTTCTTCTCACCGGCCGTCCTACCTCCAGAATATGGAGGGGAGGGGCCTGAAATAGAGGAGGTGTGCCGAGACTGGACCAATCATCTGCTTCAATCAGAGGAGCTCCTGCAGCAGATTGCCACCCATCCAACGGCTGATATTGACATAAATCAAGAAAACTTGAATGAACAATTCTCAGAGGGATGACCTTTGGAGTTATGTCCCGACCATGGTTGTTGGAAGACCACTGGAAGACATTTTTGAGGTGCTTAAGTCTTGAGTACAAACTGTGTAATTTGTTTGCTGTGTTTAGAGAGCTGGAAAGAAGTCCATCAGATGGAGTTTACATACTTTCGCAGACAGACAAACAGACACAGGATGTGTGAGGCAGCCATCCTATGCAAATGTAGTTGCTAAAAACAAATGCATCTCCAGCCGTACATGAGTGTTGCTCGATGTTACTGTGTGGATGTACTATTTAACAATTCAAAACATTGCCTTTTTTTACAGTAAGTTTGCCATTTATGACATGAAATTGTGGCCTTTATATGAAACAATTCTTTAATTGAAGCATTTCATCAGTAATATATTCATTAGGAGTAGGTGAGGGTAGGTGTGGTGATTCATTGTATACAATTATGGGCAGTATTTATGATACAGGTATTTAAAATACGTATTTGAAATACAAAATAGTATTTTGTAATTTATATGTGATAGGTTTGATGAAAATGTATTCATATTTTGTATCTAAATACTTGAGTGTTTTGCATTTTTGTAGTTTAAAAATAATGTAATATACTTTCTGTGAGATGTGTACAACGTCTCACAGAGGTGTGTAACTTAGTGGGGGCTGTTTTTTGTTGCGTGAGAATTGTTCTTGAATAACTTGATCAAACGATTGAATAAGACTGCATAAACATTATAATTGAAAATGCACCCCACAAGGTTGTTTTCCCACCCACAAGTTTGTTAACAACTTCCAAATGTGTCTAATGGTTGCTAACTAAATAATTAATTGTTAAATGAATATACCCAAATTGAAGTAGCTGTTTAGTAATGGGATTTCACTTGGAAAAGTATTTTTTGGTATTTTTAACCCTTGTGTTGTCTCTACTTCCCCCGGCTGTTGGCCCCCTCACATAGCCCACCCCATATTAGGACGCACACGTAGGGCAATAGACAAGTGAGCAGCCCTTGCAGATGTATTTGTTACACCCGCGGCACACGGTGTGAGTTTTACAGTCCTTTTTCCTGGGGCATATCTGACACCTCTTCCTCTTACTCACCCCGAGCGGGGCTGCTGCTAGGGCTATGGAGGAGGCCGGACGCTCCAGGGGCCAGAACGCAGTCATCCTCCTGCAGCTGTACGTTCCGATCACCTTGTCTAGGTTGTCCACGCCACCTTTGTTGCGGTTGTAGTCCAGGACGATGACCGGTTTCCCGTCCTCGCGGTCGCTGACGTCGGCCTCTGCGTGCCATGTGCTCAGGAGCACCACGTTCCTGTTTTTCTTTGGGATGTAACACCAGAGTGGTGGTGGGCGTGAATGCAAACTTGGATGAGAACACCTCTCTTCCCTTGACCACGAGCAGCCCGGTCGGGAGCTCGGGCTTGTTCTTCCGAACTGTGCCGACCACGGTGATCTTCCTCTCCAGGGGCTGCCGCGCGAGTTCATAGGAGGTGAAGTAATTGTTGCACGTGACGTTACAACCGTGCAGTCCCTCCATTACATCGAGCACTACCCGCAACCCCGGATTCCGTTCTGGGCGTCCGCCGCTCGGCTTTCCAGTGTACACTTGCATCTTCCAAGCGTAGCTGGATTTTGCATTGCAGGCCACCCACGTCTTGATCCCGTATTTCACTGGCTTGCTGGGCATGTACTGACGGAACGGACACCGGCCTAGGGAGAAAAAGAGGAGGAGAAGAGATGATAGGAGATGAGATGAGGACGAGGACTAGCAGCCGCTATATACATAACATAATAACATAACATAACATAACATAATGACGAAAAAAAGACTAACCTCTGAACGGAACCAGTTGCTCGTCCACGGTCACTTTGGGTCCCGGGTTGTAGAGGCGCGGCAGCGGTCTCGTCCAACCCTTTCCATTCGTATTTTATCGACGACCCTCCCAATTCTCCAGGATGATGTTCTCTACTGTCGGCGTGATGAACAGGTGGAATGTCGAGGCTAGGTTGCCGGTGCGGGGTCTTAGTGTGTAGAATAATGACATGGTAAATTGTTTGCATTTATATAGCACCTTTCTAGTCTTGCTGACCACCAGTTTTGACATTCACCCATTCACACATTCATACAGTGCATCTATGGACAGCACTTTTTTTCTATAAGGGTACAATTTGGCCTTCAGTATCTTGCCCAAGGACACTTGGGCATGCAGATGGGGAGGACTGGGATCGAACCGCTGACTTTCTGTTGAATACTGAATATTTTAGCTGAATACCCCCTCACTCCCCTTCCAAACATGAGAGAGAACCTGTGGTAGCCTTCTGTTGTCAGACAAGCCAGTCTGGGCTACTGTAAAAAACGTATTTAAATATAAGCGTCACATTTTAGGTTGAAGAAAACACCAATTGGTACAATTTGGATGAAACTAAATTGTATTCAATTTCTGCCACACACTGAACATTTAAGGTCTCAACCTTCATTTATAAATTGCCTTGAGATAATGGATGTTATGATTTTTCTTCTATACAAATACAATTGAATCAAATTAAATTGTTTTTTAATATTTGCTGGAAATAACAGTAACTAGTAACTATTTTATCTGTGAATTTTACTGCCTTTAAAAAATAATATTTAGCCAATAATAGGAAGTCTGTGCACATTAATTATATAAATGGCTCAACAGGTTATTGATAAATGGAGTCTTTTAACGTGTCTGTGTATGTAAAGGCATTTTTATGTAATTGTTTTACGTGTGTGTGTCAAGCTTAGCACCTGATACATGTACATGGACCATACTGTCTGAGGCTCCACAGACACAACAGCTGATTCATATTCCAGCTTTACACTGCTGTGAATGCAGTGTAATGATTTATCATAGTCAAATTGGTGTATTTACCTGAGTAAAGACTTACCTTAGATCAGTTGATATGCTTCATAAATACCCACCGGTATGTATATGACAGTTCAACCCTGTCTAATATGTCAACATTTCTGCTGATCCTAATAAAGAAACAATCATTAATTTGATACAGCAGAGCAGATGTGATCAAGTTTGGGGCGGTTGTGGCTTAGAAAGTAGAGCGGTGATCCACAAGCCAGATGGTAGTTCGATCCCTGTCTCCCCCATTCCACATGCCGAAGTGTCCATGGGAAAGACATTGAACTCCAAATTGCCCCCTGCCCCAATTGTACATAATGTGTGATAGAGAAAGTTCTGCACATAGATGTACGATATGAATGAGTGTGTGAAAAATGTACTGTAAAGCACTTTGAGTGCTCATTAAGAATGGAAAAGCGCCATATTAATACAAATTATTTACCATTGACTTTCCGAATCCAGTTCTCACTGCTAAGAAGCTTTGCTGACACTTTCACACAGTGACCTCATACCTGTATAAAGATCTTTTTTTTTAACCAATAAGACAAATAAATCACATCTGTGGGTTCAAAGCCAAAACTGTAAGTTTTGGCTTTGAACTAGAAGTCTTCAGCTCTCCATTTTATATTTTCTATTCTTGAAATTAGGTATTTTACTTTTCTTTAAATAAAAATATTCCTGTGTGTATCAGATGTAAAGCTGCACTCATTTGTTTCCTGAAAACAGTTGTCTGTCAAAACAATGAACTAAAATAGGCTAATATTTTAAGAGTTTCAATTTCAAAATTCACATATATCATAATATGATATATATTTTATGTAAATTTTTACTTGTACTTATCCTCTTTTCAAAGCTAATGCAGCTTTGTGGTTTACTTTTCTGACAACCTGACATCGGTACAGACCTTTGATCAGTGTCAGCAGGTCAGTAAACATGTCCATCGGCTTCCTCAGTCTATTAAACATTATCTACTCCACAACACTGCAGAACCCCTCCTCCTCCTGGCAACAATTCAAAATGGAAGAACATTTCACTTTTAACTGAAGACATGCAAAGTACAAGCCTTTTTCTTTCACTGCTTTTTCTGTTCACACAGCTCTCTCTTCATGACAGACTTCTGATCAACAGCTAAATATATCTTTAATTGTGCTGTATTGCAGGCCATGCACTTGAAATATTGTAGGTTATGGAGACCACCCCCCCCCGATTCACATTCGCCTGTGGCTGTTGTCACTTGGGTTATTGGGTTACTCTGTGGAAACCCTGTTGTAACTGGCACAAAAGGAACAAGATTGAGGATTATAGTTTGTGTGCAGTGTGACGTCACTGATCTAGACTGATAATATCTTACTTACAGAGGGTTCCTTTAACAATACTATGAATTTTAAAAAATGACACATGCACTAATGCAAAACCAACTTGACTCCATCAGGTGTCAGCTGTAGAAACACATCTTCCATCGTGCTGAATAGATCTATTTTTATTTGGTTATTTTTTATATTACAGACCATACTGACCTGTGCAAACTTATTTACTAATTATTCACAATCTCAGGAAATATTCTGATATGACCTTTGGACCTGAAGCACATGATCTTCACAGGCATGAAGTAAAAGATATATCACATGTGAACAATTTCTCTTTTCATGTGTGAACAGCATTCCAGTGTGAATTTGTGATAACAGTCTTGTGTGTCTTTATATACAGTTCACATTGTCAATAACTTTGATTTGTTGTTGTGTACATGTGAGTTATTTAAGATGTTTGATTTGTCAACATTTGTCTGTTGATGTGAGGCAACCTGACTTGATGAAATCTACAGGTTGATCAACAGTTTCCTGAGTTATTTCCAAAGCTGTTCCTCTTTAAGAAACACACAAGTGACGCACACACACACACAACACTGTTCACTCCAAACCAGACATGGTACATTTTATTGATCCTGATCCAATTAAGATTCTGTGTGATCCCACATGCACCCTGTACATAAAATATGAGGCTGACAAGAAAAAATCCTCCATCAAGATACTAAATAACAAGTAGGAGTACTTTGTGACGATTTATCTCTCTATCTATCTATCTATTTGTTTTAAAATTGATTACTATCGATAGATAGATAGATAGATAGATAGATAGATAGATAGATTATTCATCCCCATGGGAAAATTCAAACATCCTATAGCTCACACAAAGCCACACAAATAAAGCAAAGTTGATAATTGATCAAATAAATCATTACTAAGAAGGCTGCAATGATAAAAGCCCTAAAAAACCCACTGCAGCAAGATGAGCCATCTGTTGTGGCTGTTCCTCTGACTTGCCAGGATATCGTGAAGAGGCTGTAATAGTCAAGGACGGCCTGCACTTTATTCTTTGTGTATCTCTCCACCACAGTCCCCAATTGGTCCAAGCCTTTTCAACCAGTCTGTCCAGCGTCTTGGGGTCCCTGTCCGTTGTATTCCCTCCCCACCAGACAGCCGTGTAAAAAAGGACACTTGCCACCACTGACTCAGTACAGATATCAAATGACCTCAGCCTCCTCAGGAAGAAGAGCCGGCTCTGCCCCCTTCGGTAGAGGGCATCTGTATTACCAGACCAGTCCAGTTTGTTGTCAAGGTGCACACCTAAGTATTTATAAGTGTGTGGTCTTATCATTAACTACACTGCCTACCACTGGTTTACACCCAGCATGTGAATGTTAGCATGTTTACTACACACGTCTGAATGTAGGATGCATGTGTAGGGTGATACGGGTAGGATGCATGTACTTGTGTGTGTGTGTGTGTGTGTGTGTGTGTGTGTGTGTGTGTGTGTGTGTGTGTGTGACTATGTATATTGTGATAAATGTAGGTTCTATGTATTTGTATGGATGTGTTTTTGTGATACGTGTTCTTGGCCTGGAGCCCAAGGCAGGTTTCGCTATGGGTACATGAAGCACTCCTTACCTCCCATATTCTTTTGTACCTTTTAAAGGCGTAGATCAGGAATCATTTCAAAGCAGTTCATCTGCAGTGTTATTCAGTATGTGATAGCAGGTTCAAAGAGACCTTCAAACATAAGCAAGACATGAAGTGGGCTTACCATCTTCATGGGTTTTAATTCAAGGGTCCCAGAAATAAACTATAAGATATACTGACCTGTGATTCAAGCACAGTGTGTCACTTTCAGTGTGTTGCTTTTTGAGCTGTCAATCATTAGCCAGAGAATAAGAAAGTCCACAGGATCCTCACTGCAGATGGAACATGTGAGAGCAACACATGCACTTTAACACCACCTGCTGTAGATTTGGAGAATGAATATGACCCTGAATGAGGCCCAATGTTTCTGTAACAGTGCAGCTGAAACTGCACAATAAGGTATAAGCATGAGGTTTGACCATAAAAAGCATTAATATACCATAATAAAAAATATGGTCATGTATAAACTGAAGATTCCAAGTGGGTACAGCAAAAAAGTTCTAAGTTGAATAAAGTCTAAGTGTATCTCAAAAATGTATTTTTATGGGCCTTGAAATGTTTAGCTAAAAAGCTTTTTTAATACAGTGTAATCACATTTGCAAGGACATTTACACCTTGTTGAACTGTCTGTTCCAGCTTTGTCCCCAGTGACAAGACTGAGAACAACATCAGGTGTTATAAGGGCTGTTGTTTGCTATCATTTTCCCACAGCGTCCAGATGAAGGCAGGGTTCTGTACGTGAAGGCAGCAGGTGTTTGAGGCCCACTATGAGACGCTGTGAGTCCACATCCATCTCCCTGCTGGCTGCACCCTCTCTATCAGTATAGCTGCATTCACCACAGTAAAGCAGAAAGCAGAGATTTTTACATGTCAGTGCCATCACTGTATCATACAAAGTGCAATATATGGATGGTGGATTTTTTCCCCCTCTGTTGACCAGAGAACAGCCAGAGGATACAGTTACGCTGGTACTGGTGCTGCTGCTGAAACTACAGTCTGAGGATAAATTGGGTCAGGGAAATACAGGTCATTATGAAAGAGAAGCTCTGCCAGCAGAGGACAATAGAGAGCTGCCGGAAAAAGGGAATGACGTGACTCAGACTTGGCTGCACAGTCAGCACAGTAGAAATCTAATCAAGTACACGTGTGCAGATCACATGCCAAATCTCACTGATTAAACAAAATAAAATGTATTGGTTCCTTTGTTTATTTGTTTGTTTACTTTTTAATCCGTCGACTTAATAAAATAGTTGAGTACAGGATATGCTGTACTCAGCAGAAATGGAAAACGCATACATCTGTCATTGGACACCTTTTTGCACAAATCAATCAATCAATCAAATTTTATTTGTATAGCCCATATTCACAAATCACAATTTGTCTCATAGGGCTTTAACATGGTGTGACATCCTCTGCCCTTAACCCTCAACAAGAGTGAGGAAAAACTACTAAAAAACCCTTTTAACAGGGTAAAAAGAACGTAGAAACTTCAGAGAGAGCCACATGTGAGGGATCCCTCTCCCAGGACGGACAGAAGTGCAATAGATGTCAAGTGTAAAGAAGAACATCATTAAGGTTTTAGCAGTATTGATAGGAGTAGACCTTTCTGAAGCATAACTGAAGGTCAGTGAATTGGTGGATTAATGTCAATAAGGGTCAAGTATCTGAGAAATACTATGTGTCAAGCAGTCTTTCTGCAATCATAGTCTATGGTCAGCCGCCAGCAAGATCATGATCCACCATCAAGATCGGATGCCACTATAGTCCACAGTCATTGTTCACTGTCTCCATTAGGATCCATCATCAGCTGCCAAAGGGTTCTTAGATAGGAATCAAGGGTCTAAGAGTATTACTGTCTGTTAATATGTGTGTACCTGAAAGTAAAATCAAGCAACTGTACCTACTGGGCAGGAATACGTCTTTCAAACATATGCTTTCAACGCGTGCTTCCTTTCATTCATTTGTGTCTGTCGATTGATTTCTCAGGAAGGAAACTCCAGAGCCATAAAAGGAGAGTTTGACATACTTTCACTCAACGCCTTGCACAGATGCAAACACATAGCCATAAATCTCCATTCGATAAATACAATGGCCCACAAGCACACCAATTTAACAGGGGGTGTGACAGGGGGTGTGTCCCTGTTATTGTAATTCAGAGCATTTAATTATCCCCATGGGACTATAAACCCAGAAACATTTTTCCCTCACCCTCCATTTCACTGTGGAAAGTTGTCACTCTGCCCTTTGCTCTCTAGACACTGTACCCAGGCCTTATCTATAACCCAGCAGATAGTGTACTGTACAGGTTGTGTGAATATCTTAGGTATTACATCATCACTCATAGTGTTGATGTGTGTTAGCCCGGCTTGCTTGAGTGTGTTAGCTCGGCTTGCTTGAGTGCCAACTGAAGACTGAGACTCTGAGTGAGACTGAGGTGCATAAACATCCCCATCATGATAAGATGTAATTCAAAGTGCTGTTTCATCATGAGCCTCCTTTAGCCCCTGAACTTTACCAGAGAGAGATAAACAGCATTCCTCCAAAATAAAATGATTGTCTGGTGTTTTGATGACGGTGAACAGCTCTGTCTAACTCTCGTTTAAAATCATTGGTCAAAGGTGTTCACTCAGAATAACTAT
This sequence comes from Verasper variegatus, assembly GCA_026259375.1. Lineage (NCBI taxonomy): Eukaryota > Metazoa > Chordata > Actinopteri > Pleuronectiformes > Pleuronectidae > Verasper > Verasper variegatus. The sequence continues at coordinate 21,288,102 of CM048053.1, read as the reverse complement.
TTATTTGCAGTGGAAAATCCAAATATATATGGAAACAACTGTGGCCACTGCTCTTCTCCTCTCCACAAGTAGCCATGTATGTTGGGAACACTGAGCCAATTGTCCAACCTGTTTTCTTCACCATTATATTTATTGTTAACTTGCATTTGGTAAACATTTTTTTGGGAGAAAATGTGTTTTATATCAAACATACCACAGCCACCTAAGCTGTAAAGATTTTTCATTAATTTCCACTTCGGCTAAGTGAAGCATGGTGGAAGCCACTGTGAAAATATTTTTCTATAACACTGATATTCAAGACTTGATGAGCAAAAATACCTTTAGTCATGATTGTTCACTTGACAAACTCACAGCAAGCCACCAAACAACCCAACAACTGTTCAGCTGTTAAATGCTGATTGGTACACAGGGGTATGTGAAGACACCTTTTTTCCCTCCCAGCTTCAAAACAAAGAAAAGGAGCAAGGGGGGGGGGGGGGGGGCACACACAAACACACATTCATCATGCAAATTCCATTCTATTCAGGTGATTAGATCACTGCTCACACCCAAACCTACACAGTAGGTGAGAACAACTGTACTCAAATGGTCCCCCTCCCCCCAGTTACTCTGTGAACTTAACAATTGGGAGGAAACCAAATGGTGGGTTCTCTGCATGAGACTGTGTGGAAAGTGTTGCAGTGGTTACAGGATGGCAGGGGCTTCAAGACACACATTTTAATAAAATGCTAAAAGATGTGAGTACTGTGGCCTGGATAGTCACCATTCTTACAACGGAATAAACATGATCTGTTTACAAATCAACCCAGACAATGTGGTGTTAACTCATACCAACCAGTGGTCCGGAGTGGGGATACACAACTGTTACAGACTGTTCGCATAAAATAGTAGGCGTAGCGTACAAGGTTAGAAATACATGCATTTGGGTATTAGCTTTGGGTGGATAAGTTCAGGCATCATTTTTGTGACTGTGAACAAGGCAAGTAATGGGAAATCCATTGAGCAACTCAAATGGGGGTTCTGTTTCAAATCCACTGAAGCCCAGCTAACACCTCACTGTCCTCTGGAGCTAGTAAACACTGACAAACCCAATCATATGTGATGTTTTTTTCTTATGTCTCAGTAAAAGAAAAATGCTTGTGCTTCCTCTCTGGTAACATAAGCAGTAATATCGGGAGAAATTATGAATCTGACTAGCTAATCACTAATTGGAGATTATTGATGCCAGTGGTGTTATTTCTTGTTTGTATAAATAGCTGGTATATTGCCTCAGGCTTATCATTAAAAAATATGGGTCTTAACCCCATGTGTTGAAGGTCTCTGGCCACATTCACAAACACAAAATACTGAAGACTGTACCAGTTTGTGAGTGGGCCTCTGCATGAGTAGGGGAAAGTGCATATGTTATAATTGGGTTGGTCTCATTTTTTTCCCCACAACAACGTTTCAAAATGGAATAAAGATGAATTACAACCCTACATAAGGTCATGCACACTATAGTATACTATCTTATCTTTTTTCGCTGTGGTTGTACCATGTTGAAATAATAGGGGTGAATGGCGCTGGGAGGGGGGGGGGCGGGACATCATGGTTCTACCATCTTGCCACGTTCCAGAGGAGCGCGGGGGGCGGAGACCAGAGAGAAGACTATCCACACAGTTCAATAAGCCCGACGCCTCTCGAATTTCATTGGTCAGATGTGCTTCTCTGCCCCGCCTTATTGGTGGCACATGCCTGCCATTGGCCAAAAGACACGTCGACAAGAAAGGGGACGTGGTTTCCATTCTGTTGCGTTTTATGAGGCAGGAGGCGAAATTTTGATTCCTTTTCATCCACAGAAACTCAGCCTCCGACTGCTCCTGCTACTCCACGTCCAGAGCTCCGCCATGGCAAAAGAAAGGAAAGGACCCAAAGGTGCCATGAAACTCAAAGGTGCGTAGCTGCCTCCCTCCCTCACGCTGCAGCTTTCACTGTCCGGCCTTTCAAAGTTAATCGTTTGTCAAGCTGTTGTTTCATTGTGGGCCCTGCTCCGGGACAGCTAGCTCAATGTAGCTTCCGAAAATAGTGTCGAAATGCGGGCAGCTATTTGCAAGTGTGTTCGTTAGTTTGGTCCTCAGATGGCTCGTGGAGCACTTGTCCACATTTGCTTTAGCACAGCCTGGGACATTGTGCTAACACGTCAACACTGCAGCTCTCTGACGGTCTCTCACGCACACTGCCGTCAGCTCTGTGCTCCTATGGTGCAGGTATATATTGTCACGCACCCAGCGTTATATCTCGCTGTTTGTATCGTTGCTCAGTGGTTATTGTGCTGGTGCGCCGCCGCTCAGGGAGCCACCAGCTGGAGCCCGGCCTGTGGACCATGGCGGCTCCTGGGATTACGCTGGAACACTGGGTTGGCACGCTAGATATAACGCATAGTCTCCTCCCGTGCGGGTGTAAATCGTTACCCATCGTCCTGTGTGCAGGCCCGGCTGCAGGGATCAGCAGCAGGCCTGCTCCTCCAGCTTTATGCATGTGGGCACCCCGCCCCCCAGTCCATCCACCAAATGTTCACGTGTCAGTACCAGAGGCCGTGGGTGGGGTTTAGACTTGGACCCCGGGGTCTCCGTCTGTACCCGGACTACACTCACATACACACACAGAGGAGCCCACCGACTCTATTGTAGTGTAAATATGTCATGACGTGGCAAACACCCAACGCGCGACCCTTCTCCACCTGGCCCCCAAACCCCATCCCGCTTAAGTCAATCTAAAGCTGCTGGTGATAAGCATTAAGCACGATCTGTATTAAGTAACATTTACTTAAAATGTATTGTTAATGTAATTCGTTTACGGGACGGAGCTGAATAACTTTCACCCTACGCCGAAGTGTGGCTCGATGAGTGCTTGCCCACGTGTGTGTGTATGTGGAGAGAAACTATGGGAGGAGGCGTGTGTCATGTAACTTTAGAGAACACCTTGTCCTCTCCCGTCTGCACAGGACGTTCACGTCTCTCGGCCGCAACAGTGACTGGGATATTACTTAATACCACAACCAGACTACATGGAGCTGCAGAGACTCCATAGTAGGATATAAAAGTCTTTAAAATGTTGAATAAACTGTCTTTCTGCAGAAGTTAAGCGTCAGAACATGAAGTTTCTCATATATTCCAGCAGCCCGTCTTTATCTGTGTGGAGTCTATAGTGTCCCATGCTGTAGGGGATCAAAGGGCAGTTAGTTATTTAGAAAAGTGTAGGGAACAAAATGTTTTTTTCTGGGTCTTCTCATGACCCCGCCCACCACAGCCCCTATGGATGAATGTATGGTTCAACAGTCCACACTGGTGATTACCATGAAACACAGTACAATGGGTCTGGTAAGGAAGACTGGCTTGGAATGATGATTAGTTTCCAGCTGAAGATAACAGTTATAAAATTTATTTGACATCTGTGAAATTATCTCTACATTCAGTCCCCCAGACACATCTATATGTACAAGGAAACATAACTAAATTTGTATTGCTATAGTCCGCTGAAATCCCTTTTTTGGCAATCACACGATAGGAAAAACTATTAAAAAAATTCCCATATTAGACGAAACATTTTGAAACATTCCAAGCCTTAAGCCTAAAACACCAATTTGAGAGATCGTCCTAACAGAGGCATGTTAACCCACTGTTTTTGGGGTGTTGTTACATTTTAGTTGTTGAGCTCTGATATACAAACGTAACCATTTGGTCACATGTGCTTTAACAAATGCCTCACTGATGATTTCTTTGACACAGTGTGTATTTGTTTAGCGGTAGATCTCGTTTAGTAAACAGAAAATAAATCAGACCAAACAGTTGCCACTGGGGGGGTGTCCAAATTGATATTGTATCTGTTTGTTACAAGTCACAGAGGTTGCACTTCTCATTATCAATGACATGGTCAGATGAAAACACAGCAATCACTTGAATGGGAGACTACAGCCCTGGAAAAGTTATTGCATGCAGTCTCTCTATCTGAAAAGTTCAGCCAAGTTGTTTGAGCACAGGATATCATAACTGGGTGCCGCTGTGAAAGATGTCTGTATAAAAATGTTCATTTATGTTTCAGCTAATGGCCCTCAAGGAAATGTCAGCTCTATGACTTGTTGCCATTTGCACTTTTGAAAGGCAGACTGAGCTACTATGGGTGGTTACCCTGAGTCGCTGCACCTTTTCTGTATTTATTTGAGTTACATCACATGATCAAACACTCATGGTGGCTTATCAAATATTGGTTTTGGACCTGAGAGTAAAGGCATACACAGTGAGTTGTATACCGGGTGTTTCACAGGCATGCAGTAGTTGACACCACCATTGATTTTATTATTTATTTTATTTTTGGGAGGCCAGGATCAACCAAAGTCGACAACAAGCGCAGCATTTGTTGTGTGAGATGAAAACATGGCAGACTGCACTTAAAGTAACGAGTTGTTGATCTTCGATAACTAATGAAAATACTATAAATTTTTATTGGAAATATATATTATGTCAATATAAAACATGGTGAACTTACTATAGTCTGTACCTGTAACTTTTGAACATTTACAGCACATTTTAACAATACCACATTGATGCTGATAGTTGTAATAAATTTGGTCACTATAATCACGATACAATTTTCACACCATTTCACTCTCTCTAGCTGGTCATATGGTTGATCTGAATCACTCATCTCTGAGAATACATGAGATGTGTTGATCACTTTCATATTGTTGCTGTATTTGAGTTATTTACACCCAATTTAAATATTGGCTTCATATTTCCTCAACTTGTTTTTTTTAAAACATTGTCTTAACTTCCATGTGTTTTTTCTACCATTCTACATCATGTGTCATTTTATCTACCCCCCACAGGGCTGCCAGTCGCTGCAGTATGCAGAGATAGAAGGGTAACAGCCTTGCCTGTTTTAGTGGGACTGATGTGTGATGCTGCGTGGTGCCCTTTTGTATTTGCATTGTGTTCATCAGCAAACTAAATCCTTTTAGATGGAAACATTGCCATTTAACCTTGCATGAAATCACAATGCTCAAAGTTTTTACCTGGTGTTGCAAGTTTTAAATTCCCTGTATGGGTCAATAATTCAGGTAGCTTGAAATAAAGAGAACACCGTAGCACTGCTGTAATTCCACAATTCCATGAATTGTGGAATGGGATTTCCCCAGAGCATGTGTGTATGTATATGTATGTATATACACACACACACACACAATTAGCTTGGGCTAGTAATATTTTTGGAGCTTTCTCACAACAAAAGCAGACATGGAATTTGTTTCCTGCCTTTTTGTTGTGTGTGGATAACAATCTCCAGCGATGACATTTAATCTGCACCATCACAGATCCTGGTGCCACCTGTAAGAAAGGTCTCCTGCCAGTAAAGTGCTACACTTAAGCAGTGTATGTCGTTGGCTCTTAAAGTTAACTTTTGTCAGCCACATGACGAAGGGCAGTATCAAAAGTGTGTCCAACTACAATGCCATGAAAAGTAATTCCACCTGCATGCGAGTGTACACGCATGAGCACACACATGTTAAAAGCCCTCAGGAGGAGTAGGTTTGAAGGCGGTACACTGCAGCCCTTACATAAGACTTGAGAGGAGCACTGTGTGTGCACTGTCACAGAAGACACTGAGCAGAGGGAAAGAAACGGTGTGGCCTGCATATACCTCCTGTGTGAACCAGCTGCTGTTGTCCACTGAGAATGGAGTATACAAAAGAACAAACTGGTATGGTATTGTTTGGTCTTTAAGTTTCTGCACTGGTTTTTTTTGCGTGTACATGTAGTTAGTTTTAACTCTTTGTGTGTGAGACGTATCCACCTTAGACTGCAGGATTTACGATTTTCATGGTTTCTCAGAGTAACTCAACAGTTTTATTCTATTTTTGACCAGTGATGTGTTTTGGTCCTTTTTGGGTGGAGTTCTCTTGATAGTTGATCCTCTAAAACAAATGATAATGGTCCCCTTTGAGTTAATATCGTTTAATACATTTATGTGTTAATTGTTTTTAATGTAGCACAGTTTTTAGGTGTTGGGAGAAAAACAAGAGCAGTCTTCAACGATCATCCTATTCACAGTCCTGTTCATGTTAAATATTTCTTATGCCATTAGCAAACCTGAATTTCTTGCTGAGTCAAATGTCGCCATACAGGCACTGCCTGTAGCTGTAGTATCTGCCCGGTGGCTTAGTTTAGGGCTAGAGTACCTCTGCTTTGTTTGCGTTTACTGGTCTTTAGTGTGACAGACATCATCATGAGACTGGGATTAAGGTGCTGTAAATTCAGGACCACGCAGTTTCATGATGCTCTGCGGTGTGGTTGTGTTTTAGGACTACAAAAGACATTGTTATCAATGGAACTTTTTCTTTCTATCATGTTTGTGAGCTGTTTGTTTAGCCAAGAACCAGACCAAACTTTGAAACCCCTTTTGACCGAGAGCTGTTTCTTCCAAACTGATTCAAATTAAACTAGGATTTAGTTTGAATGTGACTCATGTAATGGTATTGACATTTACAATCCCTGAGTGCCTATGTCTGTGTAACATTTACTTTTTTCTTAAGCCAAGGTTTATGAAAGACTGAGTTGGTGTGTTAGAGGAAGGAATCAGCTTTTGATGGATTAATCTCAGTGCTCTCAGTGTGATTTACTTTTTCTTTAAATTACAACCTGTGTGGTATTTTTTTGAGCGTGTGTGTAAGCTGTGCATATCACCTGTAGATCACAGTAATGTTCAGTCACCACCCCCGAACCTCTGCTGCGTTAAATAGAGAAGCTTTGTGTGACTGTAACAGCCTTAGGCCACAAGAACTGTCATTTAAATGACTGATGCAACTGAACTATGAGGCTCTGGATGGCTTGCATTGCATAAAATACAAAAATTTCTGCATTCTTTTAAGTTGATTTCATCTTTACGAAACTAAAGGGAAACAATATTAACCCTGATACAGAACTGAAATAAGCAGCAGGGAACTGTCAAATGTACTGGCCTATTTTCTTTATTCAAAATACTCATCATTATTATTATTATTATTATTTGGTTGTTGGCTGATTTAAGTTTAAGCCAATTAACCACTTTATCTATCAACTTCATTTCAGCACTTCTGTTATTCCACTTAAGCAATTGATGGTCACGCTAACTACACACATATAAAGATAAGAATCTGCTACTTATGTTGGTTATGTTAGTATACATTAAAGACATTTCTTTCTGACTGTCCTTCAACATTCTCAACAACCAGTTATTTGATCAAAGTCAAACATGGCAAGTGTTGGTAAGAATGTGAAGAAGTGCAGTGTTGATGGCATAGTTTTTTGACGGTGGTTTTTAGAAATGTAAAAAAAAAAAACGGAACTTTTAAACAGCAGTTGGTCACAAAGACTGCTGCACAAAGTTTGCCTTCAGGGCTGTTTGTCAGAACACCTGGACAGGTGCTTATAGTTATATGCTTGGTTGGTCTCTCAGTGCTGCAGAGAGAATTGAATATAATACTCCAGATCAAGTGGTGGAAAGAGAGTAGTTGTGTAAAGGCTAATGGTGAGTGATGTTGATGCCTGTTTTCTTCTCTCGGTCTGTGTCTGTGCCAGCTGGGCCAGCATACTATAAATAGCTGTTCTTGACCCCAGAGCTATATTAGGCTTATAGACAAAAGGGACAGCAAGCAAGGATGACTTACAGTTGAGTAAGAGAAGGAAGGCAGTCATTAGAGGTAGAGGGGCGGGACAGATAGTGAGACAAAGAGGACTTGAGGCTAGGAGACACAGCAGCTCTTTACTCTGAACTGGGACTGCATGCTGTCTCTGTGGCCAGTAAACCTGTTTGATTAGTTAGTGAACCTGGCTGCCAGTCGGCAGGGATGGGTGATCCAGTAACCCTGGTGGAGTCTGCCGCCACTCCTGTTATCTTAGCGATTCCCACTGTCATTGCTGGGGAAATGCAAGGTGAGGAAGGTGTGGGTTCAAGGACTACTGACCAGAGAGCTGACATGGACAAATCATCTGGGAGGTCATGTATGGGGATTGTTGGGTTATGTGTTGAGGAACTGTGTGCTAAATCAGATTTAAACTTGTGTGTGATCTCTTTTTTTTGTTTTTTGTCCAGTTGATCAGTGGCTGTTGAGCATTAACACGTACAAAATGACACAAATAGATTTTTGCAACACTACAGTATTTTTGATGGAATATTTTAGTTCCTATAACTTGTGCTACTAGAAGGTCCTGGTCTGTTTGACTTTGTCATGGTCACATGTAGATCCCGAACAGGATTAATGCAACTTGCAGTCTTCCCGCGGCTAAAGAATTTATGCTAATCTAGACACTAACGCTGAACTGTCTGAGAAACATAGAAACAAAACAGATATTAATGTCCTTTGCTGTCTCCTGTGTCAGATGACGTGGATTCCTCAGAAGTTTAGAGCATTTCAGAGACTTAAGTATATGTTAGTTTAATGGTAAACTGAACTTAGTCTTTATCCCCCCAAAAATGACTCAAACTCGTGAAACCCATAATGAAGCTCAGGATTTGATACAGTGAGAGAAAATCTTTGTGTTCAAAGTTAACACTATATTTATCAGTGCTAACTGTTTGAAATGTATATCATCCATGTAAGTACTCTGAACTATGCTCTTTGAGTGTGTGTCTGTGTGAGATTTGACCTACAACACCTGTTCATTCTCCCTGCCACTATTTTCTCCCATCATGCATTGTTGGATATCGTCGACACCCCCGAAATAGCTTCTGGGATGTGGTTTATTTTTCTGTTTCCATCGCATGGCTCTTTTCCCCAGAGCCAGATCTGAGGAAACCAATTTACAGGCGGTTCCTTTCAGAAGGTTTTCTTCTTTCAGAACTTTCTGCCCACCATACTGGGACTCCTTCCTTAGAGTCATGTTTAGAAGGTGTGGCCGGGTCTAAACTTAAGGTTAAAGGGGACCATGTGACAGTGTGGGAGTGATCAGGGATATGAGTAGATAAAGTTCACCTGCCACAGATGTATTCAGATGATTCTGTCACTTACTGGGAAACGATACCAATTGTTCATCAAGCTACATCTACTATAATTGACAAGGTGGACTCTATCAGTTCTTGTTATTACTTTGCTCTGTACTGGCTGACCTCCCTCCACATTCTGCTAACTCAAATAGCATGGTTAAGCTAAAAGACAACTTCTTAATCAAGTGTATGATTGGTATCGCTGTATTCCATACTAAGCTTGCATGATACATTCTATGCAAATACATAAAGTGGTAATAAAATCTACCAGCTTCTCAATGTGATTTAATGATTTGATATTAGAGCAAAAAGGAAATCCAAGTGTCTAATCCACATATGGACCTGACACCATATACTGTTGTAATGTTGCAGATGGGAAAAATCAAGCTGGCAGTAAGAATGGGAAGAAGGCCGACTCTGGATCCAGTGGCAGCTTCTTCACCTGGTTCATCGTCCTGGCCCTGCTCGGTGTCTGGACTTCTGTAGCCGTGGTCTACTTTGACCTGGTTGACTATCAGGGCGTCCTTGGTGAGTTCACTATGCAACACACATCTGTTTTGGCTTGAAAAGAAGATTATTGTGCACTACCTTTCTACAGTGTTTTTCATCTCATACACCTTGCTGAAAATGTATGGACGCAACTTGTGTGGATTTTGTCATCATTTCAACATTCTCCCACATCACCCTTCCTCAGCTACTACTGTCCTCTGTTCCTTAAGTAAACCCCAACCCTGAATATGAACAAGTCTAACCATGATTTTTACCATTGTCAGAGCATTTTAGTCAAACCTTCAGCATTCATTACTAACCTGATGTGAGTCTGCTTCCATCCACTTTCCTTCTGTTTATTACTTTCTCATAAACTAGGGCTGCACCTAACGATTCTTTTTTTCAATTAATCAAAAATTATGACTCGATTTAATATAAATGAATTTATCAAAAATTAAATTAAAAGTTTTGGTCATTGATATCATTTAATCATCTTCTCTTGAATACAAATACTATACAATAGGAATTATGCACTGCAAGACATTATTCCACAACAAATGATATATATCTACATTACACATATAAACAATCTCAACAACTAAACAGCTTTAACTTTTCTCTTTGTTGCCACTTTCTCTTGTTCAGTAAGAGAAGTAAACTCTAGCATGTGCTGCCATGACTACCGTAACTATGCAAGGGTTGCGCAGGTTAAAATATAAGCGGCCCATTACAAACTAATAGGTCTGGGTCTATATAGAACAGCGTTTGGGTCCTGTCCAGGCCGCGGTTCACCTATTGGGGACACATGCTAAATGATCGTGGGCGTTTTTTCCTTTCTCAGGTGAGTCCATGCTTTGACAGTGTGCAGCCACCTTCCGTGTGATGTGTTGATGCACCAACACTTGCTTTAAACAAAATACTCTTGAAAAGGGAGTGAAATCAATTTCTAGATAACTGCTGCAGATAAGTCAGTTAAATCTTAAAAAAGTAAAAATCACAATCAATTTGAATATCGCCAGTGTTGTGGTGTTCAGCATCCAGGTTATATCATACTTTTATATAGTTGAGCATATAAAGTTTATAACTAGTCTATATCACCGTTGTCGCGTTTAGTTTAGAAAATGCACTCTTTTTTTTGTGACATTAATTAATCACAAGTACCATGCATTGTTCAACATACATTTATCTCCGTCAGTGCTGTCTCATTGGTCTGTTGCATGTGGACCACGTAAACTACCCATTAACTGATCTGCTTCACTGAATTGTCCTATTAGTTGCATGTCTGTGTCATGTTTGATCACCCTGTTGTCTGCCACTAATCTGCATTCCTAATTATTAATGTTGAATGTTTTTGTCTTTATCTGCTCTTATTCTATGAATTACAAATCTGTTCTGTAATCTTGCCGTTATTCCAATATATATGTTTTGTGTTTTGCATGCAGACAAGGCTAAAGGCTTACAAATTAACCTGTCTGAGGCCTTGCAAGGTAAAAATCACAAGCCACGATTGTTGTCATGTCTTTTATAGTTGTGCTGTTAGTTTCCTCACTCACTTTACTCTTTTCAGAGTGATGGCCTGTTTAGCTGCTAAAATGCTAATTTTTGAAAAATCTACTATAACAATTTTAAAGCCTATTCCCCGGAGCAGCGATAGTTTTCATCTCAGACTTGTTTCTGCCCTTCCTCCATCCCATTATTGGACAAACCTCTCCAAGTTTTTACAAAACCAGAATAGTCATGTTACTGTGTTGAATTGCTCCTTATTTATTGCCGGCCCCTTCTATTTCATTTCATCCATCTACTCTTACTGTCCCCATGTTCTCCCACATTTGAAGAAATTCACCAAGCTGTTAACTGATTAAGTTGGTGAAATCCATCATATCGCCACTTAACTCCTTCCAATAGTGATGGATGATAAGAAGCCAGTCTCCTGAGCTTGGTGTTTCTCTTTAAAGGATAAGTTCACATTTCGGTCTGAGAACCATTGTATGCAAAAACTAAATAAAATTGGCTTCTATTGTTTGCTAGATTTTATTAAATTAATTGAGGATATTGAAGCCTCATTGGCTTCAATGACAGCAAATTTATGCAGAGCAAGTATTGAGTTTTGTCTGGAAAGGATTGAACAGGAACGATTATCATGGGGAACATAATTTTTTAAAATTTAGATAAGGACATAGACTTGGGATGTGAAGTCCATCTTTTTGTGTGTACCCATGATGATGCATGCAAATGTACAGCTTTTAATAATGTGTTGTCATGCTTTCTGTGAGGATAAACCATAAGACCACTGTGTTTGTCAATGCTGTAGGTAAACTGGTGGCATACGATACAGATGGCGATGGTGATTTTGATGTCGAAGACGCTAAAGTGCTTTTAGGCAAGTTAATTTATCTCTAATCTACTGCCAATTACACTATCAGTGTCCTGCAGAAAGTAAAAAGATGGAACATATTTTCTTCTCCACTGACAAACATATACAATTTTTTGCTGCATTATTAGTTTATCTGTCGTGATACAGTCGGAAAAGATTCATTCTGAGTGTGACAGTATCTGCAGACCACTGATGTGTAATTTATGTTTGATGAAATGGCATTTGGATTTCTTTTGCATGACTGACAATCATACAGTTGCCATAGAGACAATAAAATCAATGATAACCACAAAAAAAGCATAACTCCTCCATAACACTTTGTGGACTGAAGAACCTCTTGGAGGTTTGGAGCGTTTTCTTAACAGTTTTGTAATTCTAAATAACTATGTGCATCTCTTTGAATTTCTCCACTTTAAAAAGTTTTTTATTAGTCTTGCATATCTTAAACTCTTGAGCCAATAGGCTCCGACTTCAGAAAGTACAGTAGGTGCTCCATGTTTGTAAGTACTATAACTAACCCGTGAGGTTTGTGAAACAACCTGCTGTCAAAATTAAACTAATTAATGGGGTTAATGAGGCAGTTTAAAAGTTGAATGGACAAGCCTTTTTTACCAGATCATGTTGTAGTGGTACAGTTTTTAGAAATTTGGGATCTGATGTTCCAGCACCCTGTTATCTTATTGTCCATGTGAAGTCTGCTGCATGTTGCATGGTTTTATACAGAACCAGCTTCGGCTTCTTTTTTTTCTTTCTTTTACTCATGTTAATGTAACTCTGCCAATTCATTACACTAGTTTTGACATGTTGGACCACAACTGTAATCAAATGGCCAAATTCAAACAGAAGAGTCTGTTTAATAACAGGCTCAACGAGATATGTGTCCCACTTCAGAGAACTGGAACATTTGTCAAATTTTATATTTGGAGTCCATTAAAGCAGTGGAACTTCTGTCTTTAAACTCCGACAGGCACCAGAGTTCAAAGTTAAGTATGTCCCAACTTTTGCAGTGTTTAAGGTATTCAGCCGCTAGCAGCCTTAAGGTTATAAATGATATGTCCTTACACTGAGCAAACTTTGCATAACTGTGTCTGCCCTGATGTCCTCAGGTACATGATGGTTTCTCACTCTGTTGTATGTTCAGTTAGTTTGATCAGACTCCAGGCTGCGCAATCTGTCAACAGAAGTGGTTCTGTTTTTCAGCAACAACCTTATGGTTAAGCTTTGGCACTGCAGTGCATGATCCCATGCGTATTCTGTACAACTTATCCTTATCTTATCCTTTGTTGTCTCCTCTGTGTAGCTCTGTATCTTTGCTCTTTGTTTAGACCAATATAAGCTCTTCTATAGTAAAAAGTAGAAAGTAATTTGTCCATTTTCATTACAGTGCAAATATTTTGACTCTTACCTGAGCCCTCTATGGCCATTTTCAGACAGGACCTCTGGGTAAAATCTGGAGAATTTGCTACGGAGTTTACCCAGAGTTTGCCTTTCGCAGATGCCCAACGCAGCAAGAGTTTCTCTGCACAGACGCGTTCATAACAGAACAAGCCAATAAAGTATGTCGAAACTGTGCTGTCTCACATTTGCGTTCACACATGCACCTCCTCCGGAGAAAGTACGGAGGATCTGCGGCATCCAGTGTATGTATGAAAGCAGCTTTTATCAGCTGCTCTAGCTCAGCTAGTCTTGTGTCTGCTGGCAAACTGCTGCTTTCTCCACCTCCCACCATGATGGGAGAGCATCCTCCATGTTCCGTATCCACATTGTTGTAGTTACAATATAGATTACTGCAATTCTTACATTCTGAACATGATGTACATTTTAAACTATCCTATCACTACCTACATGTTTGTTTGACCTTTTTTATGTTCAGTCATTCCCTCTAGTAATGGATCCCTCTGTATCTACCTCAATGTTTACTGGGCATCAATCACATTTTAAGATTAAATATCAGAGTAACAGCTATCTTTTCAAAGTAGCTGTTGTAGTGTAGTTCTATCTAGAGATGACAAAAAGGAATGCATAGTGTAATGTTTTAATTCAATATTTTAATTCCCATAATAAATGTCAATTTACATCGACAGTGACCACATTCTTGTGCATATCATGCTGTTTTCAGCTCCCCTCATGCAAACACAAAGTGTGACATTTACATTTGATGGAAACTCTTCTGCAGCATCTCCTCTTTAGTCTGTGCAACTCCTGTTCTGTGATTCTAGGCTGTCTACACACGATGAGCAGGTTGAACTGAATTCTCAGTTTGAACTGAGTCAGTGCAGAGAGTTCAGGTCGATGCTGATTTGCTGTGACATGGTGCAGGGTCATCACTGTCTCCTTTTTGATTTTGTTGGTCATGAGTAGACAGCCCAACTCCAACAAGTTTTAAATAGAGACTAAGTAGATCCCTTGCTGCCTAACCTACGCTTAAACTTCTCTTACCTTCTCCTTGTTTCTTTCCCCTCCCTCTCTTTTCTCCTCTGCTCTTAATATTGTTTCATTTTGCATTATTTTCCTCCATGTTTTTCCACTTCTCTTTCCTCTGACCTTTTTATTAGTTTATTCCTCATGCTGTCCGTGTCCCTCCATTTCTTTTCCCACACCGTGCTCCCGAACTTCTCCTCCATCCACCCATGACCCCCACCCGCTCTTGTTTGCATAGGCTTGACCAGTGAGGGCGATGGTCAGGGTGAATCCAAGGTTCTGGATTGGTTAGAAGAAGTGGAAGAGGGCGGCTCTGATTGGTTAAACAGTTTCTTCACTTTCCTGTACGGTCTGATAAATCCCCTGGAGCCCACGGATGAGGAGGAACTTAGTGCCTCAGGAGAAGCTCTGGAAGCCAATGACGAGGAGGACGATGATGAGAGCGGAATCCGAAGAAGAGGAGCAAAAGATGATGGGAAACGGGGGCAGAAAATCGTTATAGTCGGCCTCCACAATCAATAGCGTCAGGCCCACTGCAGCAGCACAATTCTCCCCCAATGCAGTTGTTTTCAAATTAAGGGCCTCAGCATCCCACAGGCTAAGCTACTCGTTCTGGAAAAGGGTTTTCTTTTCATACCTTTGCAGGTTTTGCAAATTAACCCAGCCAGTAGCTTTGGGTATAGATATCTCCAGTCTTGTCTAGTGCTGTGGGCCCTACCTATCCCAGGTTTCACCCACTGCAATCCCCAAGTATTGTCAGACTTGAAAAACTTGCTTAATTGTTCCAGCAGAATTTTGTGAAAGTAATATTCTGTTCAAGGAGTTTTTATAGATGTCAGTTCCTCTGCTGTGATGTGGACTTGATACTCAGGAACACTTTTATAAGTCATCTCTTAAACCTTTTTTAAGATTCTATAAATGCATTATTTTCTGTACAAACATGGCAAGTGATTTGCACCTGGACAGCTGCTTAGTTGTCTCTTTTAAGACATTGAATCTTTTCCTACTGCTGCATGCCATAAAGCTGATCCTGAGAACATTTACTCTGGACTGTGAGCATGATAGTTTAACTATTTTTTTACTTTAAACTGTCACGTTAAAGGCGCTTGGTCTTGGATCTTATTTTGATCTGGTAGTAACATGGTTAGTATATGGATTAGAAATGGTGTTAAATGCAGGTGTAAATGCAATCCCCAAATATCCAAAATCCATTGCAATTGGAATCATATTAGAACATCTAGACCAAATCTGGAGATGGTCTTGTTTGCATTGTGATTGGATCTCAGCCACATCATCTGAACATCTGTCAGTGAAATCATACTCCTCATAATAAATCTGGCCAACGTCTTTCTGCTGCCTATCCATGTCAAAAAAGCTAAAAGCAACTTCCTCAGGAAAGATGGACACCCATACAGCAGAATGGCTCTGAGAGGCTCTAAAACTATCTGCAATAGTAATTGCAAATGTCAAACCTAGCATTAATGTTTGCAAGACTCCACAGTATTTTGCCTATCCAAGTTGCCTTGCAACTAGTCCTGACCAGGAAATGGCTTGGCACAGTGCCCCTGTAAAACTGCAACTTGTAAAACTGTATGGATTACATACACTTTAAAGGTGCAGATAGACCATTTTTGGACTGGGTTTACTGTTCTCCAGTCTCTATGCTTAATTTGTTAGGTGTTGTCATCTTCATAAAAGCCATCAAACTTCCCTTCTAACTCTGCAAGACGACAGCAGACCCATGTTTTTATGGTAGAGAGGATGTCTAAATACATACATGTGTTTGCTTGTTTACTGCCGTGTACAGTTCCTCAGAAGAGGGATACAATTTGTATCACTTGGATCCTCAGTTATGCAGCTGGTTACACTGCTCAAAACAAATTGTGCTTTGCGTGTTCACATGAGGTCAGTTTCTGCCTCTGTCCTTCAGGTAGTACACAGGTCTGTGTACAGCATGTGGTCGTAGGCACTATTTGAGTGTGTTTTCTTTCAACTTAGCTACACCATGTTGGATAAGTCTGCCCACTTTACACAATAAACCCAGAGTGAAAGTTGAGCCCTGTCTTCAGATGACATTAACCAGCCTACACATCTGGATGCAGATTCATGTTAATGTATAGGAATATATTGGGTTATGACATCAGTTTTAGGTGGCACACAAGCTTTGTAGGACTGTTTCCCATCCTTCAAGTTCTTTTGCATTGTGCAGGAATTGAGCTTCATATTGTTTATCTTGTACGATCTGTCTACTCAGCAAATTATGAATATTAACATATATAAACAAATTCAAATATCATACACTGACAGTAGTTCTCAGCCATGGGATGTAAATGTCAAGGTTCAGGTTTATGGGTGTGCACTGATAGAATTGTGGTCATTCCAGTTTGTCTGTGTTTTGTGTCAGTTGAGAGGAGTGTGCTGCAGTAGAAGGGTGTGGTGAATTGGTAGCAGTGCGCTGAGACAGCTAATGCTGAGAGGTGTGTTTGATTCATCATGCTTGAATCCAATAATTGCTGCCTGTAGATTGGAACCAGCACCAGATTTATTCCCCTGTGCATGTGATAGAGGGTGTGTGTTTGTGTGTCAACTGAATAGCTATTACACAGAGGATACCTGGTTTGAAACCAGCTAGTCCTGCTCTGTGTGGAATAACTCCGGCTTTAACTTGTAAAGAGAATGAGTATACATGCTGTTGTTGAAGCACAAAGATTTATTACTGTATAATTCTCTAAATTCAGTACAACCTTTAGGGTCATCTGCAGCATATGTGTTTCTCAGTGTAGCAGTAACTGGACTTTTAAATCAATCTATGCTCAAACATTTCCCTTTTTTCCTGACATAAGCAAACAGAGAACCAGTTTATTACTTTTGGGTTTTAATGGCCTCACTTGTTTTAGATCAGATTTTGTTATTGAAACCAAAAATCCATGCACTTAGTTGGTTATAAAATGATTAAATTTATGATTTAAAAACACCATGACCTTGCCTTGACCTCTGCTAATATACATATTACTAAGTCACAATAACATTTAAAAGTTGTGAAACCTTCATATAAAACCCTATTTTGAGAATATATCTCATATAGTCCATTTAGGTCAGCCACTGCTAGGGTCTTCTTGGTTTACTAGCTCGTCTAGAGAGACATTGTTGACTGTAAAAAGGTCTACCTGGCTCAATTTAGATTCATCCAAGCAGAATTTCATCTCTTGTTGATGCCTAGTAAAGTAACTGTTAGATTTTTACAGCAACACTGTATCTCATACAAAACGTCAGTTGCAGTTGAATAACACTGATTGACCCATTGTGTGTCTGTAACATTAACGCTGGTATTGGATGTAAAGAATTCCAGTGATGTAACTGATGTCTTGTTCTTGTGTAATGTCAGATGAAAAACCAGGTGACACAGAACGAAGAGGAGCTAAGAAAGGTATTGTCAGGCAGCCACATGCATGAAGATGTGCTGTGCTACAGTGTGGTCTAGTGGACAAAGTGTCAGCTACTCACAATTCATTATCTCGTTTTAGTGGGTGTTTATTAAACTAACACACTCTGGATCCATTTTATTTAATTAAGCATTGGTTATTTGTTGTTTGCAGAGATTTAAAGATGTTTGGCCTCAGTCTTTGCCTGTGCTTGACACGTTTAAGAAATTGTTTAAACTGGTGTAAACCAGAATAGAACAGAATTTATACCTGTTTCTTAAACGAGTGTAACATCCTGGTGGTGTGTACAAAGTCAACACTGTCTGGGAAGTAATAAAAAACGAGTGTGGTATGGACCTGGTCTTGCTGTGGTCCTAATTGATTCATGGACATGCCCGTCTGGTGTGTGTAGATGCCCAGTAACATTTAAGCATGGTCTTCATCCCATAACAAATCATTTGAGTGGTGAAACCCCAAAACACTGTCATTGATCATTCATCCCAGAGACCCCTCCAATAAAGGATGTGGGCCGGAAGCTGCGGGATGCTCTAAAGCAGCAGCTGGTCATCATCCACGAACGTGTGGAGGCCAAGAAGCTCGCTAAGCTGGCCCTGGCTGAAGTGAGACAGCTCCTGGCCAAAGAGGAGGAGGAGGAGAAGCTGGATCTGGGGAGGAAGGAAATGACAGCCAGGGTGAAGGAAAGAGTCTCTGCCAGGCTGAAGGAGGAAGAGGAGAAGATGGAGAAAGAAGAGATGAAGAATTCTCTGGAGAAACTACGAAAGGAAAAGGCAAAACAACAGGATGAGATAAAGACAGAGGAGGGCAAGGACAAGGAGAGAGAGAAGTCGAAGAAAGGGGTAGAGAAGGAAACAGGGGCAGGAAGGAAAGCACAGGAGGAGAAGGGTAGAGGGAGAGAATCTGGCAAAGAAAAAAGGAAGAAAACCAAAGACAGTGGAGGCAAGAAGTGATGACAGAGGTAATGGTCTCACAGGACTATATTGATCCCATAGGAAGCCAGTATTATTCAATCATTGCCTTTTCAGAACAATATCTTGTCAGATTCATATACTTTAATAATTCTACAAAGTTTCTGTACATTCACTCATGTTTAGACAACTAACATTTTCAAAGTTTGGCCTATTTTTTTTATCCAATGAAGGTAAAGAAGAATCTATGCCTTGTCATTGTTGTATTGGTCACAGTGATGCTTCAAAATCATTGTTTTGGTACCGTACCAATATCTTATATTGTTATTTCTATTATGCCTCCCTCATTTGGTTGATGTATAGATCAGTGGTTGTCAGCTGGTCCACATTAATCACCACTATGACCATCATGGTGCACATATAAGATATTTCACCTGTTGAATAGGATTTTAGAATATTGAAAGAAACATGTGCAGTCAAATGCAACAAAGTAAAGAGTTTAGATTTGAAGTACATGTTAAGTGGTCCCCAACAACAAGACCGTAGCATGCTGGCTCTCTTTCCAGCTCGGCTAATTTAATATATTATGTGTCATAATTGCTTTCGTCCATGTTCTGGATTGAGCTAGCCACCTTAGCTGTCCATGCTACCAGAAAAATGAAGAGTCTCAAGGGCCCTCTGGGACGAAGTCTGTGTAATGACTATGTGAACAGAGAAGAACAGTGTCTGGAGAAAAGATGTGCTGACAATATAATTTCTTCTGCCTGCTTTATCCAGTGCTCTCTAAACCAGAATATGTCCAGTGGTTGAGAACACATCTTACAGTCTCCAGTTGTGTCCATACCCAATTGTCTAGACACCGTTCCAAGTCCACATATGAGAACAGCTGTAATGAGCAGACGGCAGCATGGCCAATGTTCAGAAACAAAGCTGTGCTGTAGGCTTTTTAGTTGGCTTCCATTTTCTAAGAGTATAAGGGAAGACTGGGATGGTGGGGGGGATGGGACTCAAACTGCAGGGGTCCAAAATGGTATTGATATCAAGTATGAGACACTTAAGTATCTGTGATCATGGATGGATTTGAATAGATTGAAATCAATAGTTTTTCTTAATTTAGGGAGATTTGTGTTCCACTATCTTAAAGTTTGTGTCTTTTGTCAATAAAGTGTCTGGATCCATTTCTTTCTTGTGTTTTTTGTTCTTGATCCGTAAAGTCAATCGTCTGAGTGTTTCGAGGTTCAGAAATGGAGATCACCCTATTCAATTTTCTGTTTTCAGACTGACATCCAGTTTAGACCTGCTCTGCAGAATAGTTCCCTGTCCTGGGATAACACATATTACTTTTCAGTGCACTGTTAAATGACCGTTCACAAAAGGTTCTGTGTATAAATGTTACACAAATGTGTTTCTGTCAACAATCTACAACAAACCATAATATGTTAATGAGATACATTTCAGTCTGCAAAAGAAAACCAATGCCTCTCTTACACATGGTCTGTGAAAGTGATGTTTTATGTGAATGATGTTCTGTGATATTACACAAAGCTGTCCCCACAAGGTCCTGTACAAGTCATTTTAAAACACATAGAAACTCGCACCATTGTGCAACTATACCACCCAAACTACTTATGTTCAGTTTCTTCTGCAACAGCCACAAATCAGATGTAAAATGAACACCACAATCACTGAATATTCACATGATGGACCCACACATACACAATGTAAATGATATCCTGTCTCTACTACTTCCTTGCCAACGTGTGCATCATCTCATGTAGGACTGAAAGAGAAAGCTGTTGTCATCACTTCCCGTAGCGAACAAGCTGCTGCCCCAGTGGAGATTCCTGAAGCCGAACCCACACCAGAGGGTAACAAACACACGTTCATTATACACATACTTTCCCTCCAGTGTCGCACAGGAACATGGTGATAGTAGATAAAGAGGGAAGAGGGAGCGCAGGTGTAGTCAGGTGACGGAGCTTCCTCGGCTGATGGGATTACGGCTGTAACCAGCCAGACACCAGCAGCTCACACTGAGCCGTCATTCAGAGGTTCTGTTAGTGCTGACAATTGTCAATGTGAGGAATAGAGCCTGTAAAGTGACACACTTGCTCTGTATATTAAAGAAAGGAAATTAAGTATTACTAAAACTTTCTGCTGCACTCATCAGTTGTGAAAGAAGTTCATGTGCAGCACTTATGACAGTCGATACTGTAAGAATATTCGCATTGACTTATTGTGTAAGTATTGGTTCTTGTAATACCTTAATGTAATGTGGCAGTTAATAGTATCATTAGTTACACTTGTGTTCACGAAGCCAGGACTAGTTTTCAATAGTTTTTTTTAATAAGAGATATTTATAAAATCAATAAATTCCACTTTTTGGCTCATTCTGCTCCAAGTGAATCACTTTGGTCACTCTATATGTTTGTAGACCATATAACACAGATGTGCCTCTCAATGTAAAAAATGCTAATGTTTCCCTTGTCGTCTTCTCTCCCCTCAGCTGTTGTTGAGCCCGACCCTGTAGTTGTGGAGGAGATCTTTGAAGCTGCTGTAAAAGAGGACACTTTTGCTCCACCATCAGGTAACTGAGTGGGAATGCCTTAATCATTCGAAATTCCTAGATGGACACAAAAGTATGTGTACTTGATATAGTACAGAAGTGTAGGTGGGATGGAGGCAGCAGGCAACTCAAGATTATGTGGAGTACAATCTGTACAACTCTCTGCTTCCAGAGCCTGAACCAGAACCTGAGGAAGAGCCTGAACCAGAACCTGAACCAGAACCTGAACCAGAGCCTGTGGAGATTTCTGAGGTTTGTACAGACCTGATTAATATTAGAAAAGCTTCAGATGCAAACATTATTGAATGCTTTCAGTGGAACATATTCCTGCTGAAGGTTGATTTTCTTTTCGGCACTGGGATCATTACCTCTACAACTACACAAATATAAATGTGAAGCTGTCCCTGAAATCTGTCTGGTGTATTTCTTACCAGGTGATTGAGGAGGATCCAGAGGTGCTGGAGGAGGAGCCTCCTGTTGTAGAGGAGGATGCCCCTGCAGAGGAGGCCCCAGTCGAGGAGGCCACAGAGGAGGTACATGACCTTTTGTTATTGTTGCATCATAATTGCATACTGTTTCATTCACAGATTTCTAGAGTATATTATCTTCTCTGCAGGATCAAAAGTGAATAATGAGCATATGTGTTGATTTTTCCAGTCAGTTCTTGTCCTAGAATTCAGGGCTCCTTGATTTTGGCAGAAACACGATAATTTAACAGGATTACTCATTGACTTGGAAACATAATACATTTATTGAACTTTAAATGAGAATTAAAAATGTTGATGCCCATGTTAACAGATTAGAGTATCTACACCACCTGTGTAAGCAGTGAAAAACTTCTCTCCTTTCTGCAGGACTGTGTGTCCGTCTGCTCATCTCTGTCGCTTTTCTCACAAACTGATAATTTCATGAATTTAGTTGCAGTGGTTGGTTCCTATAAAGTTTTAAACTTGCATGTTTTTCTCTTTACTGCTGCAGTTCTCTGATCATTTACATGCTACTTACAACACAGCTTTGTCAAAAACTGGGGGGGGGACCCAGAGCACGCTATTCTGTGAACTGCTCACATGTTTATTCACTTAGATCATTTTTGGCTGTTTTACAATTAATAAAATGTGGTATATTATTAATGGATTCAAAATGGAATAGTGCAGTATGTATCAGAATCACAAACAACAAATGTCTCACAGATAAAAACATTTCACAACTTCAACAGCAGAAGTACTGTTTTGCAGTAAATTCTTGTGTGTGTGTGCTGTTGGTTGATGCTGTTGCTAACACCAGACTTGTGTCAGGCCCACAGAACACTGCAGGTGCCTGCAGATCACGTGTTTCTGCTGATTTTAGTTCTTAGAGATGTAAAAACACTTTCTCTAAGTTAGCAGATTACAAATAACATCCTGTGTAAACAGTCTGTGCTGGATTTGTCCAGGCTGTCTGTGAGCAGATATCAATCAGCTGTAACTTGACTGTACCACAGTGTGACTGCCAGTCAGAGGAGTAGCTCATTAGCAGGGAAGATGTCAGAAAGGAGGCCCTACACAATTAATCGTGTGTGTGTGTGTGTGTGTGTGTGTGTGTGTGTGTGTGTGTGTGTGTGTGTGTGTGTGTGTGTGTGTGTGTGTGTGTGTGTGTGTGTGTGTGTGTGTGTGTGTGTGTGTGTGTGAGATTTAATCAAATATGTCCATATCTTAACCTTTTGCTGATGATATTACCTAATTCAGGCTGCTCCAGCTGAGGAGGAGCCAGAAGCTGAAGAGGTTGAAGAGGAGATGATGGCAGAAGCTGTGGAGGAGGAGACTGCTGACGAGGCTGTGGCGGAACCTGAAGCATGTGGAGGAGGAGACTGCTGACGAGGCTGTGGCGGAACCTGAAGCTGTGGAGGAGGAGACTGCTGACGAGGCTGTGGAGGAACCTGAAGCAGTGGAGGAGGAGACTGCTGACGAGGCTGTGGAGGAACCTGAAGCAGTGGAGGAGGAGACTGCTGACGAGGCTGTGGAGGAACCTGAAACAGTGGAGGAGGACACTGCTGACGAGGCTGTGGAGGAACCTGAAACAGTGGAGGAGGAGACTGCTGACGAGGCTGTGGAGGAACCTGAAACAGTGGAGGAGGAGACTGCTGACGAGGCTGTGGAGGAGGAGACTGCTGACGAGGCTGTGGAGGAACCTGAAGCAGTGGAGGAGGAGACTGCTGACCAGGCTGTGGAGGAACCTGAAGCAGTGGAGGAGGAGACTGCTGACGAGGCTGTGGAGGAACCTGAAGCAGTGGAGGAAACCATGGAGGAGGTGGCAGAGGAGGAGGCTGAAGAGGAGAGCACTCCTTCAGAAGAAGCTGTTGAGGAGGTATTGGAAGAAGAAGAGGCAGCTGAGGAACCTGTTGAAGAGGTAGAAGAAGAGGAGGCAGCACTGTCAGAGGAGCCTGTGGTGGAAGAAAAAGCACTGTCAGAGGAGCCAGAGGAGGAAGAAGCACATTCAGAGGGGGCAGCTCTTTCAGACGAGCCAGCTGCAGAGGAGGAGGCCACTCCCTCAGAAGAAGCTGTTGAGGAGCCTGTGGAAGAGGAGGAAGCTCCAGAAGAAGCAGTGGAGGCAGCAGCCCCAGAGGATACTCCAGAAGAAGTGGAGGAGCAAACAGTCCCAGGTAAGAAGGAAAAGGAGGTGTATTTTGACTTTGATCAACATACTGTATCACTCTTATAGGAATAGTTCAACATTTTTGGGATGTGTATTCACTCTTGAGTATAAGTTGAGAACAAGAGGGAAAGCTGCAAATTTGTATACTGCTTGTGTGTAATAAATAGGCCATAGGCCTTTTCAATGTGGACAC
The DNA here is from genome assembly GCA_026259375.1 of Verasper variegatus. NCBI lineage: Eukaryota > Metazoa > Chordata > Actinopteri > Pleuronectiformes > Pleuronectidae > Verasper > Verasper variegatus. Next base: position 21,264,086 of record CM048053.1, on the reverse strand, counting down.
CAGTGACTATACTACATGAGGGCTACCAAATTTGGATCATCTCCTGGTGCTGCAGTACACATCCCATCCATGTTAGCAGATGGGACAAACTAAAAAGTAAAATTACAAATATATTCAATTAAACATATTTTTCAAAGATGGTTTCTGTCATAGAGACAGTTTTTTTTATTTGAGTTGAGAAGAAACATTCAGTGCTCACCATGTATCTGAGGTTCTTACTAACAGATTTCCATTTTCAGTACTATCTGAAGCATAATGTAGCTTTATGAGCAAGTAGTGACTCAGCACTGATTACTGAACCATCAGAGGGAATAAAGTTCACAATGAAAATAAGTATCCACTGTAGGTCAAGTAGCTTTATTATGAGATATACTTAAGACTTAATTTTCTATCACTCTTGAGATAACAAAGTGAAGTGTACTAGTATTTAATATGACATCTGCTAAGCTGTTAGCATAGAGAACTGGAGCTGATGATCCAGGTATGATTTTTGGTGTATTTGTTTTTACAGAGACAGAAGTAGCCCAAGAGGTAGAGGAGACAAAAGAAGAAGGTAGGCACACACACACACACACAGCAAGTTGGGGAGAGATGTGTGATACATTTGTTTGTGGTAAATGCTTTATGAGGAAACATCATTATTTAGAATTACATATGATTATAATTTACAATATATATTTGTTTTTGCAGCAGCTGAGTTTGTCGAGACAGAGGAACAGATTCTGGATGAGCCCACAGGTAAACATTGTCTTCCACTACCATGATGCTCAATAGTAATGTTTATACAGTTTATGACCATAGAATCCGTTCACATGGTTTAAGTCATTCCCACATTTTACATAAACAGTTCAGAGAGAATGAAACACTGGCTTTGACTTGGGGAATGAGGGAAATGGGGAAGACAGAATTTAGTGAAAATAACAATGAAGCCCTGTCGGGAGCTGTGATGTCATTAAAGATTGTGCTCTGTCACCTACCGCATCTTAAAGGATGATCACACGGATGCTGCAGCGGCAGGTAGTGTTTTGTCTGGTGAGGCACTACAGCAGAACCAATAAGGGACTAAATGTTAGCTGCTCTGAAGCAAAGACTGTGTGATCACAGAGCAGGCTGGAACAGAGGAGACCTTTAACCAGCTGAGCTCCACGTGTGGTTTGGATGTATATTTGAATAACGTAGCGAGATCTGTTCCTTCTCTTATCTTGGCTTAGCAGTGGAACCATGTGAGACTTCTCGTATTGCATAAGGAATGACATGAGGCCAGAGCAGTTGTTTACAGGAGGATGCCAGCTGTGTGGAGGAAGAATCCCCCTTCTCCTGCTAGCTGTGTCAGTAGTAGAAGGAAGCACTGCATATCGAAGTGTATGAATTACACACAGCACTATAAAAATAAAAAAAACTGATCTACCATGAATTCTTAATTAGTGACAGTGTATGTCTGGAACAATATAATTACCATCCAACACAAAGTAATCACAAAACTTGTGTGAAGGTTAACGTCATCCTGTTTGTGCTTCCATAGAAACGTAGAGGTCGTCGTGGTGACGGAGCAGGGACCCACTGACGTTGCATCAGCACCATCTGAGTGCGCTCAGAACAATGGTGCATTTTTCCACCTCCGGGGAACGAATGAGTCGTTGTGACAACACCCCACCCCTCAACCCTCCCACCCATCTTACCCCCTCTGTTTTCACACCTTTCTTTAAATTTTCCTTTTAGCGTGAAATGATGGCTGAAAACTGTTTACTAATATGGTACTCCTGTTTTTACCATTCTTGTTTTTTTTCCTTAGTTTTTGTTCACTATCTTTTTTTCAGTTGAGCACCCATTTCCGTGCGTGTGTGTGTGTGTGTAAATGTCTAGGGAATGTCTCTTTGTGCTCTACTTGCAGCAGGTCTACCAGAGATGGGCGTCTTGTATCTAAATACAATTTCCAAGCAAAATGAGGCCATGACTTAAGACCCCCTTGTAGCTGTGGAAATTCAGAATTAAGCAGCTCAGCTCCACTCAGCAGTTTTCTTTGGTCTCTGTTGTAGATTCTATGCAAAGCTGTCGTACAGTCTGTCACCTGCCTCCCCTCCTCACCCATCCAGTTTATTTACCACTCAGTATGTGTCGATTCCAGGATGAGCCATATGCTAGCATGTGAACTTGGAGAGTGTGTACGTGAATGAGTGTGTGTATGTTTTACTCATGAGTGTGTTGACAAATCTCTTTTCTGTGAGAATCAAGTGTCATGATGTCGTTTTGAAGATTTTTTTTTTCTCCTTTAGTTTGTTTCCTAATAACATGTACCTGTGTGTATGTGTGGTCTGTATAGTCTTTTTTTTTATATTTCAGACATGAATACTAAGAGCAACCAACCAGGTGATCAAACAGGTTTCAACTGAAGTTGCAGCATGTAACTTCAGCTCTTTGAGTTTGAACTGTGATGTAACGTAGGCCACTGTTGATGGTGCGAAGCTGTCACGTGGTGGTGTCAAGATTCTTTTTAAGAATACACCAGCAACATGTATAGTTGGGCTGATGCGGTTAACCCTGTGTGAGACAGAATCCATTTCTGTTATAGTAGCTTCAGTGTAAAAAATGTTATGTCTGGCTCATAGAGGGTTAAATAGATCAGGAGCCATGTTCCTGTGGAAGTGCAGTCAATACTAACCAACTGATGCCAGTAAATTGAACCAACATCTTCAGCAGTGAAACTTTACTGGCTCGTTGGTTTAAGGGAAACTTATTTACTGTTTCCTTTTCCTCTGAAACATCAGTTTGTCTGTATGAGCTTTTTAAAACATTGATTCAGGCCCAAAAGATCAGAGCACAAAACATCATTTAATTATTCCATCAAATCACTGAACAAAAAAGCCCAATGAGATCTTTTCTCTGTCTATATTTTGAATTAAGGGCGACCTGATGTTTTGGTTATCGTTCTTTTTTGCCCCTGTTCTAAGTGTACGTCACCTTGCTCTGGATATGATGAATTACTGTGACTGAGGTAGTGTTGGGACAGTGGCTGCAGCAACTTGTGCAGCACATTTTCCTTTGGATACTGACAGTGAACTCTTTGTACATCTGACATTGTAGGAATTATTGCAACACAACATTACAGTGGGAGGAGAGCAACATTAGAAAAACATTCCTCACTTTTTAAGAATTCTCATGTCCTGCGTTTGTGTGTGTCTGTTTGTAGCCCTCACATACTGTACCTAGCAGGCTGTTTTTAGGGATGTAGCGCACCCTAGTGGTGAGCAGTAGCTGTTTCTGTAGGAGGTTTTGTCCTGTTTCTCTGTAACACTAGCTGGTCTTTTCTACTTCCTACCACTTTGTAAGTCAATGTGAATTGTCAAATCTTTTTAACATTGAAGATTGCAATCTTTACCAGGAGAGCTTCTAGATTTTTAAAAGGAACATTTTTAAAAAGAACTTGGAGAAATAAAGAGAACTTAATTTTCTGAAAATGCTTTAAAAGCTTTTTTTTACAAAGCCATAAGCTGTTTGTCAGGCAGGTCTAAGGGGCAGTACTACTTCAACACAAACATGTTATTCTTGTTCACAAGGAAAAGCAATAAAAGTCAAACAGCAGAGAGGCCACACTGCAGCGCCCCGGTGAAAGTTTGTCATTCCTAATCTTTGGTCAGAAGTCATGTACAGGCAATGGGCTGCAATACTTTGTTTCCAGCATACAGCATCTGGGTTTAGTGAGCTCAGGAGTGTTGTGGGGAAATATTACTGTTTGGTTTATAAAAACGGCTTCATCTCTTTCAAAGTTTTGTCCATCGATCATGACATTCAGTGTGTGGATCTGATACTGTCCTGTAGACGATGACCATGGTGATTAAATTATTGTGATGTACTGACAATGATGGACTGTTAATGGAGATTTGAAGTATTACGGTTTTCTGTAAATGATCTGTTATGCGAGCTGAAATAAAAGGTTTGGGACAACACAACTATGACTCCAGCCTTTTCACTTGTACAGTATTCTGCAGACAGGAAGTCCAGTTTGATTCCTAAAGCTCAGTCTCTCTGGTCTCATTGAGGGAAAATGCTAATGATGTCATTTTAGTTCCGACATACAAACTGCAATCACACAACCAAAGCTAGCAGGGGTTGGAAAGAGAGGGTGAACTGTGAAGATCATTTCTTATTAAAGTCATGATTTCCACTGCTGTCTAGTCACAAATGAAAGTAATTACAATTCTACATACAACTGACTTCTAGTTTAATACTCGCCATCACTGTGGATACCCATACAAATCCCATAGACCTCAGTCAGGTTTGCAGCAAACATTTGATATTATAATGGGAATGACAGACTTGCATACTCCTCACTGCCCCAAAGTGCACCCTGTCAAAAAAGAAGGAATTATAGATTTGCAGTAATCGATCGTGTGTGTGTGTGTGTGTGTGTGTGTGTGTGTGTGTGTGTGTGTGTGTGTGTGTGTGTGTGTGTGTGTGTGTGTGTGTGTGTGTGTGTGTGTGTGTGTGTGTGTGTGTGTGTGTGTGTGTGTTGCAATCACCTGATAATGTTTAAATGGAAAAGTGATGGTATTCATTTTCTCCCAATTCTACCCACAATGCTTTACAGTACACATTCACCAATTACACATCCATTTAAACGCTTTATCACTAGTACATCCTTTCATATTAAAGGTCTTGCTTTGTAAGTTTCTCTTTGCATAGGTTGAGAGTAGAGTGGCAAAGTATTTTTTATTCATTTATATAGAATTAGTTGTTAATTTTTATATTTAAGTAGATAATATCAGTGTAAATGGCTTTGTGCCACATATCACATGGTAGAGAATAAATAATCAGCAGTACCAGTGTAAAGAAATGAGAGACTCTACTCATTTAATTCAATTAAGTTTTTATTTGTGTAACACCAAATCACAACATGTATTACCTCACAGCACTTTACATATTTATATGAAATTATAGAGAAATCCAACAGTTCCCACAACGAGCAAAAGCTTTGTTGGGTGAAAATAAAACTGTTAACTGGAAGAAACCTCTAGAACCAGCCTCAATGTGGACGGCCATCTGTTATAGTGAAAATAGGAGTGATCATTATAGATGAAAGGATGTTACTAATGATATCAGCACCAGTTAATAACTATAATTGTTGTTGAGTGGTGTCAGAGCGGGATTCTACAAAAATCTCCTTAAATTCACTCAAGCCCGACCAATTTTCAAATAGTCATAAACATCCCATACCTAAATATACCTGCTTGTTTTTTCATCAAGATCCATAAATCATTCCCTGTTGGAAATCTCCTTATTTCACGATGTTAAAGAAAGTGATGAAAGAGTCCTGGATCAACCCCCTTGATCCAGATCCACACCAAATTGGTGGTTTGGTTCTTACCTGACCCATAACACATCCTTCCCCTATCAGTCCAGTAGTTGTTGCACAATCTTTCTAACAAACCAACAAACAAATGGACAGGGGGAAACATCCCTCCAAACAGTGAAAACAATTGGATGGACACAACTTCAGGAAGTAGCAACAAACCGGTGAATGATGAAGTGGCATTGACAACCTTCATCTCTGCAAATAAAATCCTACATGAACACGATGCAATTCATCCAGATCATTCTAAATGGGCTACTCACTGTTTTTATGTATCTGGTTTTTAAACCACTTTAAATAGTCAACAGAGCAAAAGTAGTGAATGTAACCGAGACTGTGAAGCTAATATTCCAACCCCATTAAGTGCTGTTTTAAACCAAAGACTAACATGCTCACATGCTACAGAGGTATAATGGTAACCATCTTAATTCAGCATTTTATCACACAATCATACACATATTTGAACCACTTTTACCTGATAGAGGAAACACTGAAAAGGCACAGGATCCACAGAGATCATACAGTTCATACTAGGCAGAGCATCTGTGTGTGTGTGTGTGTCAATAACATTTTATTCAAAACCACAAGGCCCAGAAGAAAAGTCAGAGAATCACCACAGTCAACTAGGATTCATCCTTCTGGAGAACATGAATGTCTGCATAGAGGTCCATCGAATAATAAGAGCTAGCTGACATGGTTACTATAAGTACAGTGGACCAGAGAGCTACAGCCCCAAAGTCATGTGTTTGTGATCTGTTTAGACTTTGAGTCTAATTCATTCTGATTCAGTCAACACACTAGTTGGAAATCTCGGCTCTCGCCTATAAAGTCTGTAAACTGCAATATGTCTTACTTGACAGCTGAGCTGCAGAGGAGACGCTTCTGGAGGTGACTGCGACCCATGCACTCAATCAGCAAACCAGAAAGACAGCCATCTCAGTTCACTGATGGAGAGAACGTATCAGCACAGACTTGGAATGGAAAGTAACTTTAAATGTTATTGATATTATTGATGCTGAGGAAATAAGGAGACTGGGATGTTGTGGCCTATCGGGAAACAGTAGAGATGTGGTTCTAAAAAGGCTGCAAGTGCAGCAAGTGGACGACTCTTAACCCTGACAAAAACAACATTATCAATAATCCTATCAATAGAACCTGCTGCTGGAGTGAGCCACAGCGTGAGCAGTAAGACGAATGACCACATTCTCTTTCTTACATGGCTGCCTATCTTCCTGTTCCTATGCTAATTAGCAGCCACTGTTTCTACTGTTGGACACAGTTTAAAGAGCAATATGAAGCAATGCATGTCATATCTATTGCTTAGTCCCGACCAGAGATTCATTTCAATTCAATCCAATTTTATTTATATAGCGCTAAATCATAACATACACTATCTCAAGGCACTTTACATAGACTCAATGAGTGTGGCCATCTGACTCGACCGATTGGGGGGAGCGGAGACAAATGGAGAAGAGAGGAGAGCAGAGAGAGAGAAGGGAATAGAGGGGGAGAGAGAGGAGTGAGACATCAGGAACAGTTGTGTAACTCTAAGCTCTGTCAGACTGGTTGTTATAATGAAAATAATGAGAGTGATGTTTATAGCTGTGAGGCCTTATTTGGCTGATGATCTGTAAAAACACTTCATCACAGCTGTTATACCCTGTTGTGAGCAACAGTACTGTGCAGCAGGTATTACCTCTCACATATTGCATTTAAAAAAGGTTTTCTGAACTGTTTTCTGCTTGAGTAAACTAAACCTGTGCTCATCAGTTTTTTACATCAACAATGGGACACAGGTGAAATCAGTCAAGGTGATAAACCCAGAGTTCCTCTCTGTTCCACTGAGCAGTTGTCCTTCATCTAATCGTTTGTTCTTATTTGTAACTGTTTGCTTTTGTGTCTCGTTCGCCTTATTGTTAGCGATAGCTTCTCTGACTGAAGAGCTCTAAAAACTCTTTTCATTGGCCCGCACCATTCCACCAAGTCTCAATCAAACCGGCTCAGTCGTTTTTGTGTAATACTGCTAAGAGACAGCAATGGAATCATTATCCCAGGGGGTGGTTATAATACTATGAGGTGATATTACTGTGCATCATTCTTCTGATTACAGTTTGTTGCACTGCCCTCACGTGACAAAAAAATACATTTTAAATGGACACCAGTCTTTCAAATAAGAAGCAGTGACCTGCATTTTCCTGCAGGAGTAAACCGATTGTGTTTATGGTTTGTGACTCCTTCTTCCTGTCTGTGTGTCCCTCTCTATTGTTCTCAGTCCATTCCTTTCCCTGTCATTTCTCTTCTGTCTGTTTATTACTATAATGGAGGAATATTCACAGTCTGACAGTCTCCCCCTCTCTCTTGTATTCGGACTGATCTTTGTATTTGCACAACCAAAAGAAGTTAGCAGGCAATGAAACCCTGAAATGTTTTGTCTGTCTATCAATCACCTCTCCTCTATTCAAGTAGCCTACTATCACTGCGTGGTACCTACACACAACAAACTGTTAGATTTCTCTCACTGTAGATAACATACCTAATTTACATCTCTCTCTCTCTCTTTATTTTAAATGATATTTAAAATGCATCCTAAGCAGGCAAATTATTCATTCAAGAGATATGTCACAGAGTGAATGACAAATAACATTCAATGCTCCACAAAATGTTGATATCTGATTCAGATTTTCATAGTGACGGAGGAGGTCCTGAATCCAGTCAAGTAGGTACTGGTCCCAAACTGGTCCCAGATGCTTTTCCAGCTGCATCCAGTAGAAGTTAGGCTCCACTCCTGGCCCTCAGAGAGTCTGTGCACACCACTACATCACTGCCAGACTGTACACAATCCTCTGCAGTCAGCTCGCAGGACTGAACGAAGATTGGTTGCTGCTGCTGTCACATGCATACTCCAGTGTGCTGATCTCATACTGAGCTCTCCGGCATAGTTACCATGGTGAATTTCTGACCAGCCAATCAAATCTTTGGAAATGTTTACATCCACACACACACACACACACACACACACACACACACACACACACACACACACACACACACACACACACACACACACACACACACACACTGTAACATACAGCATATACCATATGAAGATACACACTAAGCGCACAGATAAAGCACATCTCACTCTCTCCGCTCCAACCACTACCTACCCTCAGTCTGTTGGTCTCTCTGCTCTTGTCATGTTATTGCCATGGAAACCCTCCTGAAATTGCCAGTTGGCAGCAGCACTGAAGAGAATAAGTAAAGATTGGGAGGCAGAGACAGAGGAGGCGACGTGGGGTTAAAGGAGATGGTAAGAATTGTATAAAAGGGAAGGAATATATTTTACTTTCAAAGGAGATATATTCAGGTTCACAATTTAAATTTTGGGTTGTTAATTGAAAAAAGGTTTAGATTTTGCAGACCTTTTACATACACAAAAAACATATGCAACACATCAAACAGCCATGTCTAGGTTGTCATTCCCACATCCCAGCTCCGACGGCCTTTTCTCTTGTTGAGGGTTAAGGGCAAAGGATGACGCACCTTGTTAAGCCCTGAGTCAAATTGTCTGTGAACATGGGCAATACAAATAACATTTGATTGATTGATTGATTTTCTAAAGTCACTGTATCAGGCTGTTGTCCGACTCTTTTTATGATTCCCTCTTAGTGGAGTCCTGCCTTTGTGACCATGGGTTTAGTCTCAGAGAACATCCCTGTGCTTCTCCTTCCCTCTACCGATAAAGACTGATCCACATTTAAATGACACTATAACTAGGCCTTTCTACTGGCACTCAATATTCTATTAATAGTCTGAAAAGTTCCTCTCCTCTGTCAGATCCTCCCATTTATCCTTTTTTCTGACTTTCCACTTCCCAAAACCCAGTGGCAACAAGTTCACATGTTTGGATCCCGAGAATGTACACAGTTAACGTCTGTAAACAAGTCAAATGAAAAGCGTTCTTATTGTGTAATAGACGATGAAGAGCTTTAGCCATTTTACAATTAGCCAATAAAACATGGAGACATACCCATACACCTGTAGGTGTTCCACATCACGTTCACGAGAACCTTTCACCACTGAAATCAAATCCATTCATCTTTGAGTTCAACTAAGGGCGTTCTCGAGATACCGTGTTCACAAGAATGGACCAACAGACAGATGTATACACTTTATGGAAGACCTGAAAACATAATGCCTCATGGCCACTGGCAGGTGCCTCTGACTCATGTGATTGCATTTGTCGGATTAGATTTTAAAAAATTGGATTTAAACCATGTGAGATATTTAGAAGGGAAATCTGATAACTCAGACATCTGAACGTGGCCCTGCTGTAAGACCCACAAAGGTTGGAGAACCACTGGTTGGATCTTTTCACCACGTGACCTAATATCATCCATTATGTGAAATCCCTTAAAGCTGTCAAAACATGTAGTGGAGTAGAAAGTACAATATTTCATATATAATATTTTAATGGAGTTGAAGTCCAAAGTAGCAAGAAATGGAAAGATGCAATACTCAAACAAGATGATATCAAACTTTTATTTTGTTACAGAGACACCACTGGAAAACAAATTGTAGGATGTCGGCCATTATCCATTGACACTGTAGCATGTGTTCACATAGTCAGTCCAAATGAGTCAGATAGATCACTCCTATCTGCAGTTCACCATCAACATAATCCAGCAGGGTATAAATATCATGGTGCAGTCTGAATATATCAACACTGCTTTTGAACATGCCTCAGTCCAACAGTTCTGGTGTCAATACGTTTGTCCAGGCTGTGGAGATTAAAAGGTACAGTGTGTTACCGTCAAAGAATGGAGGAGAGTACTTGATTTCAGTGGCTATTTTTACATGTGCACATCATTTTATATTATGTCTTGGATTCCAGTTTAGGGACTGACTTTTTGTCCTGTTAAAACACACATTATGATAATTAGCATAAGATAGCTAACATGAAATAACAAAGGACATTCCGATTGAGATGGACAAAAGGAGTAGGGGGGATTTTTGTGTTTGCTCTTGAAGCAGAGAATAAAGATGTTGGCTCTGTTACACACCCTGTGAAGCCAAACCACCCTTTGTAGTCTGTTGTTAATTTGACCTGTTAGAATATAAAAGCAAACTACATTGATTTTGTTTGGTGCGTAGCATCTATCAGGATATAAGCCAGCCCTCCATGAAATCCATGTAGTGTCAAATAGAATATGATATACAGTGTACGTGTAACAATAGCCACTCAGAGTGACCACACAGATACTGAATTTCATTAATACATACTCAATAGAAGTTGTGACATCATTTCTGTCAATATCAAATAACATTTCCTTTCTGCTTTTTGTCCTTCAGGTTTTGAAATGTTTGATCTGCTGATAGCTGTAGGGAACATTCACAAAAGAAATGACCATTGATTAATCATCTTACAGCAAGTTAAGCAGATTTATCATGAAGTTGAACAGTAGAAAAGCATTTGCAAACCAGCCACCTTTCATGTGGAGGAATAAAAATGTAACAGTGACAAAGAGCATTTTGAAAATGCATGTTTGTTGGGGTACCTTGTAACTATCAGCAGGTTTCTGACTGAAACTTCCAATACCCACAGTGAAAATCTCACACCTCAAAGAAAACAACTGTACAGACTAAAAGAGGGGAGGTGGCTCTCAGGATTGATAGGAATTAATCAGAGCATCGAGCTTTACAAGTCAGAGAAAAACACAAGTCTACAAGCTTAAGATGTAACAAAAAGTGGAGCAGGACGTGTATGAGGCTTAATGCAATTATCAGACGACAGACAGAAGTGAAACAACAGCTGAGACTCAAGGTGTCATTGACTTTACTCCACTCCTAACATTGACTTCTGTGATGCATTGGTCACTGTGTTGAAGAGACAGTGTCGTGAAATGGTTTCAGCTGCCCCTTGTGGCTGCAGAGGCCTGTTGAAGCATCTCAGGAGTTCGAAGTTACATATAAGTTACATACACTCACTTTGATGAGAGTTTCCAGAATTTCCCCATGACAGCAGCCTTTTCACCTTTTATCAAAATGTAAGCAGGTCCTGCACTATACCAACCAGATGAGAGGCCTGGAGTCAATCCACTGATGGAGTTTCAATGTAACAAGAGAAAAGAGACAGTCCTCTCAGCCAACTCAGTAGAATGCAGGAGTCAGTGGCCTATGGACTGAATGCTGGTGTTTGTTAGGGCTGGGACTGCATGGATTAGTTGGTGGACTGACAGCAGGCCCTGCTGAAAATGTCTACTAGTCTATGCTAAACATTAGCATTTTTCATCAAGCTAACAACCCAAACCATCAGTCTGGGTTCACACACTGATGAGTATAAAGATACAAATGTCTATTTACAGCAATACAAACAGCAAACCGTTAACTGTTGCCATTGAAAAAAACAACTTGTAGCTTCAGTCTGTAACTGATTATAAATGTAATAGAAGAAAAAACAACCTACACCAAGAATCCAACAATACATGTAATCAGTTCTGTATATTTTCTTACAACTCACGTTGGATCCTATTGCAGTTCTTCCTCTAGGTCAATCACACAGCACTGTTGTGTTCATAATAACGAAATAGTGCAGACTTGTCGAAAATATCTGTGTCAATGAGAAGTGTTCATGTTGTGTTTGTGTGTAGTATTGTAGTCAGCTTTAAGGTATAAACTCTCTCACTGCAGCCAAACATTAAGATATGAGATAATCTTATGTTAGATAAAGAGCAAATTAGTATGTTTTCCCAAATATTGAACTAATCCTTCATACATAAAATACAGGGCCATATCCTATTCCAAGATTGACTGACCAATCATAGTTCACAACCATTTCATAGTGCATCTATGTGAGAAAAACCAAAGTGCTATCTGTGTTAGTGAGTTGTTGGAGCATGGAGTACGACAGAGGGCCCAGAGCCCCAGAACGAGTTCCATCAGCTGCTTCGTTCACTGCCTCGCAGTAGAATTACAAAGTGTCAGCCATTTTTGATTTCCTTCTTATCCGGATTGTAAATTACACCAACCATACTCTCATATATCACCAACAACTTTGTCGAGCAGATATAAAAAGTTCTTTCACATACACTTATTGAAAAATATCTATACACTGTATCATATCAATAAAGGTTTAATGAAAAAAGACAAAATTACATTGTTAAGTAGTTATATGTGGGTCATTCACATTCAGTCTATCTGATATTTTATGACAAACTTTCACCCGCTGGTTAAATCTATGAACATATGTGTTGTAACCAGCAGGCCCTTACTTGTCTCACAATAGGTAGTATGAATGCTAGCTATTTAGCTGCTAGCGTAACAGACAACACCAAACCAGGTGCCCTTTAAATGCAAGTAAGCTAATAAACTGTTACCCACATTTCAACCAGTCCCACACCATACTCATGTAAACGTACACTTAAGCCCATTTAACCCATTTTCATACACACAATAATATCACCAGCTGAAACAAAATGTACTTGTTAAGGCCGCAAACAAGTCTGACTTGAGTGTTAAGTTAACAACGCAGCAAGCTAACAACACTGTGAGATGGACTTCAGAGATAAGGACTAGCTAGTCACACTAATTCTGCTGCAAGAGAAAATATGTAGCAGTGGAAAAACTGTATAAAATATTGAAATACAATTAGATTTTTAGATAATATTTACTTCCAAACAACACATCATATATTAATACATGAATTATTTGTAAATGGAAACATCTCATTACTGTACAGAAAAAACAAACAAATAATAGGACTGTGAACATAGAGGGGTCTCTTCTTGCTAAATGGGGTTTCGGGCCCTGATCTTAGCTGGTGGGTGCTTCTTTTGTGACAGTAATGATCAGGCACAGTGACATTCTGTCAGGGTAATGCTAACTGTTGGGCTCACAGTGCCATCATGTCAACATTAAAGAGGAGTGTCTATTGTAATAACTGTATTTGAAGCTTAGCACAATTGCATTTTGGCATCCAGAAATCTGCTTGGACACAGTACCACGTCTTACTCAGACAGATGCAGGGCTGCTCTGATGTATAGTAGTGGGTTCAATTCAGTTTTGAAAGGGACTATAAGCTTCTTTCATCCATGTTGTTCTTCACATTACCTTCAAACACCATGACCTTAATTCAAATTTTAGTAAAACCATGATTTTAAATTATAGGATTGCAAAATAATAACAACTATAAATCAGACACAGTATCAATACCCAGAATATAAAGACATCACAACATAAGTTATGAGCAGAAACTTGGGCTAAAATCTCTCCAGTGCTTTGACTATTGATTGTACACCTTCCTTCATAAACTATAATCCACCTCACAAACAAAAGTCAGTATTCCAAAATCACTTTCTCATTTCCTCTACAACATATAACAAGGCTGTTAATGTTAACTATTCCATTACATGGATTCTTTGTTGATCTCGCGCACGAAACTCAAAGTGTATTACATTCACTTTAAAATATTTGTATCGGGCAGTGCATTGAAATTACATTATACTTCACTGACATGCCTGTTACATCAAACTAGGTTACATCTGTTTGATTCAAGACCAAAATACACACTGTACCAAAATACCCTTCTCTGTCTGTGAGTCTATACACACCTGTCACTCTTTTATGTATTCCATTAAATCTTTTTACAGAGACTTCTTACTGAATCACAGTCCTCATTCAGGAAATGTATGTTTGAAAAGGTTTAAGAACTTTATGAAAATATTATATTTATGATAGTCCTTTATAATAATTTACATGTTTATGTCACGAGAAAATATTTGCAAATGTTTTTCGGCAGGGTAAAGCAGCTTTGGTTAAGGTCTGGGTTATTAGTGAACAATACAACTAAATTGTTGAGTAAAGCCTTGCTGTATATAAAAACTTTATTAAAATGAAATCTTATTACGTGTTACCAGGTTCTTGGGGTAAAGTGATGCACATCCACCTGCCCAGGGCAGTTCCCCTGACACCTTTGTATTTCTGTGGTAAAATTACTGCTTGTGCTTGTCTACATATGTGGTGAGAATGAGCTGCAAACCAAATGGGAGCTTAATTGGTCAACATCAGTTTTAAAACTGCAACATTTTCCACTTATGAGGCAAATTGCTGAGAAGTATCCAAAGGTTTAAATACAGTATGGGACTCTGAGCTGAGTGACGAGAAAAACTGTATAATCACTACAAATACTAGCATATTTGGGAGCATATTAGCCTTGAAAACAGCAAATAATTTAATAATCTAGTTGATCAACTCCAGGAATCAACACAAATTAGCTACAACTGAGACTTGCCAGTAACAGTTCTTAATAATGATGTCACCTGGAGGGTTGGCGAACATCAGCACTGGTCCTGAGGGGACTTTTATCCTTAAATGATTGTGCTCGTATGATTGTGTGATTGTATTGTTATATATTGTTATTACTGGTTACCCTAAATATAAATTACTAATATCTAATTTACATCCATAATGCAATATGGAGCAATTCACCACCTGTTTTCCAGAAATTATTGGCGGATCCAAAAGTACTATATAAAACGTCATGTAAAATGACATTATAAAATGCTAAATACACCAACACATGTAAATGAGTTGCAAGCAGTTAAAAGCATCTATCACATTCAACCATATACTATTCATATATCAGCCTGTTTAATTAAAATACTGTACTTTCTACAATAAATGTTGAGCTATTACAACATACGTCCTCTCACTTATTGTGCATTCCTTCTTAAACATGTCAATATAATGATAGTTCTGTAATGCCATAAGCATCATCATCATCATCATCATCATCATCATCAGCATCAGCATCAGCAGCATCATTTCCAGTAACATCATCATCTTTATCTTCATTGAGGTCCTGCACCTCCAAAGGCAATAAGCAAAGCAACATCTGACCAGCAGTGGGAGCTTGTGCACAGCAACAGCTATAATATCCTCTGGATTCAGTTATTATCTGGACCCCGTCATCAAGCTGCAGTATTGTGCTTTCTTTAATTCTACAGGATCCACATGTGAGGATCTTTGTGTTCTCAGGCAGGTTAAAACTTGCACTAACTCAGTAGATCTATGTGACTAGTCCACAGCCACATTACTTTTCTTTTGATGGCACTTGGGCACTAAGTTAAATAAAGAATGTAAACACTGGGCTAAGAAAAGTACAAGTGATGTCTGTTTAATCATCCACACAGTGTGATGTTTCTGATAATTGGTAAAATAGATTACAATATATTTATCCTCCAGCATCACTGGGGTGAAAATGTCTGAAGGTTTTATACTTTGCCTTTAGCCACACATGCAAAATACTACTCTTGTAAATTGTGGCATTTGAGAGCCACTACAAGAAAAAAATTATAATAGTACATGAATTAAGTTGTAATCTAATCAAAATGTAGTCACAATTTTATCAAAAGAAAGTTGTAATTTTCTATGAAAATTGCAATATCGCAAGGATAAAAATGTGATTTGTATATTTATATATCACTACATCTTTTGTAGTAAACAAGTGAGAACAGCCTGTGTCACCGGGGCTCTGAAGTTATAGGTTTCAAAATTATACATCTTATTGTCATGGACTTTAAGACAAACACACTTTTATACAGACAATATTGTGTTGTTTTACAAATGTCATAATTAATTTTTTCTTCTAATGGTATGACCTACAACCAATAGTGTAAAACCATGACTTAATTCTTGTAATATTATGCCTTTTTTCTAGTAAAATGTGAAATGCCATATTACAGCATTTTTTGGGTCAGCTTTACTTTGTAATGGTAATGATTGTGTTATATTGTATTGTATGTATTCAAAGTTGTTGCAAAGTTTCATTGTACTGTTGTAATAAATAACTTCTGTAAGAAATGCTTTGTACTGCAATGACTAAATAATAACTTTATAATACAATAATTTTATAATAAAGTGACTGTTTAATAATAACTATATATCTATGACACTTTTAACACTATTGTTTACTGTGAGTTTGTTGGGGGGGAGGCAATACATCAGGTACATAGCATATTATACTTAACTGTAAAATTACATTTAATTTTTGTTATATTTTGCCTTTTTTGGAGCTAAATTGCAACTAAGTTGTTTACATGTTATTTCATGATTAATCACAAAGTTCAACAATTCTAATCAAATGATATGACCTTTATCAGCTAGAATCACAGAACTGTCTCATAACTAAATGTTCTCTCAGCAGAGGCCCTAATGCTGCACCATGTTTACACCCAGGATTCTGTGAGGAAAAAGCCAATGTTTGGACTTAAGTAAATGGTTAAATCATTTATATTTATATAGATCTATTCTAGTCTTGATGACCACTCAAAGCTCTTTACAGTACAGTTTTACATTCACCCATTCACACATACATTCATACAGTGCATCTATTAGCAGCACTTTTTTGTTCTATGTGGGGCAATTCGGGGTTCAGCATCTTGCCCAAGGACACTTCGGCATGCAGATGGGGAATACTGGTGATCAAACTGCTGACCTTCAGGTTGGAGGACAACCGCTCTACCCCTCAGCCACAGCCACCCAAGTGTGGTTAGAGTTTGTTCAAATGGCTCACATGGCAGTGTACAGTACAGCTACTACACAGAAAGGACAATTCAAGTACTGCACACACATTAACACAGCATGTAAAAATAGAGCGTTTGTTGAACTATATTCAAGCAAAATTTACTGTAGGTCCCATGATATTGTTCTTAGCCAACACAATCACAACACCACCATTACCATTACTGTTATTGCCCAGAAGGGACTCCTTGTAGCCCAGACACAAAAAAGACTTTGGGTTTATAGTCCACTGTGGCCGCTCATTCATATATATACAAACACAGCACAATTATGGGCTTTGAATGCAATTTACATCTAATGGCATGTTTTTACACTGTAAACTTTATATAACAATATGTTACCTGTGTTTGACAACAGGATGAAAGCCGATAATATTTGTATAAATGTTAGTAATAGAAATATAGTCCCATTCACAGCTGACATAGCAGTTAGGGGAGAAAGGGGCAGAGTCATTGAGCTGAATCCAACCTCACTGGCAGAGAGCCAGAGGCTGGAATCTGTATTTTTGAGTGGGTCATAAGGTCAACAGTTTATTGAGTTAATCAATACATTTAGAAAATCTGTCTGGCTTATCCAGCAGTCCAAAGCCCCCCCACAAATATATAGAAATAAAGAAAATACTGAATCAAACTCACCCCTGACTGAAGTCCTTTCTGATGGAAAATTGGGGCAGGGCAAATTATGTTTGTACTCTCTATGGCTTATGACCCAAAGTGGAGGTCTGCATAAGCCTACACTACATATCCTAACAAGGCATATCATTTACCCAGTTGGGTACAAAACCAGCTGGGAGGGTGGGCGGAAACCATTGGCGAGATGAAAGCTTGTGGGTTGGACTTTGTGATCATCCCCTACAGACTGACCTTGGATGACGGACAAATTTTACTGAATTTCCTACACTCTAGTTTTTTGTCATACTGGAGTAGGATCAATATTTTAGCATGGTGCAGATGGCTGAAGTTAACACTGAGCGTGTCATTCTTTATAAGCCAAACCCAGTGTAGGAGGCGGAGTGTGGCTAAGGAGGGGGCGGGGTAAGGTGGGGGGAGGGGTAGGGCTGGGACGGCCATACATCCCCTGCAACTGCCTGTTGGCATAGTTGGGGTGATTGGGGTAGATGGGGTTTTCTTGAAAACTTCTGAGATTTTCATGGAAACGGTTGCTGCTCTCATGGTCAAGGCGGTCACTGTCATCACAGAGGCGGTGGTTGTTGTGGAGGTCAGGGGTGGGGCCTCGATCTGGTACTTGGCCAATGTTGGAGCCACTCTTCCTCCTCAGGGTGGATTCCCGGCTAGATGAGGCAACCGACTGGCAGTCTGAGCCACCGTCACTGCTGGCGGCCGTCCCTTCAACTGGGGTGACCCTGATGGTAGTGATGGCCTGAGGGTGGGGGTGGAAAGGAGGGGCAAAGGTGGCAGTGGGAGTGAATGGCATATTGGCACTAGTAGAATTGGGGTTGAAAATAGGGTGAGAATTGTTATAGTTGGGGTTATTGGGGTTGATGGCATTAAAATTGGGGTGCTGGAAATTGTTGGGATTATTTGGATGTAAAGGATGTGTGTGTACAATATGTGGGTGGTTTGTATATGCACCTCCTCCACCAATTCCTCCCATGCTTCCATCTCCTCCACCTTCACTCTCACTTTCAGTCCCTGTGACACTCCTCCATCCATCCACTGACCCTCCATC
The DNA here is from genome assembly GCA_026259375.1 of Verasper variegatus. Taxonomy (NCBI): domain Eukaryota; kingdom Metazoa; phylum Chordata; class Actinopteri; order Pleuronectiformes; family Pleuronectidae; genus Verasper; species Verasper variegatus. The sequence continues at coordinate 21,245,470 of CM048053.1, read as the reverse complement.
CCTCAGCGAATCACAGCTGTCTGTGTGCATGTTGAGGTCATTGAGAGCGAAAGCTGATTGTCGGAGAGACGCTCGTTGATCCGGAGGTCTCCATCGCCAGGAGCCGCTTCCATCAGTGCTAGGAGGTTTTACCACGGGTCTGTTTGATCTGGACTCTGGGTGGGCTTCAACACGGACTATACTGCCACTTCTTTCCAAACCTCCTAAAAGAACAAGACAAATAAATAACTCAATATGTTCTCCTGTTAACAATAACATGTTGAATGATGTGGCACTAAGCAGCGGAGTCAAAAATCTGATACATTGGTTCCTACTTCCTGCCCTGCCCTGAAAATTATTTTAGAAATTATATTTTCTTATGCTGGGAAGGAAGAAACTCCAATTACAACTTCCGGCCTTGGTGTGAAGACAAAGTGAATATTCCTACATGTATAACAGTGCTGGAGGCACAGGGTTGAAATTGATATACATCGATTGTATAAGTGTATTTCTCCAAATGCTGAACAAATTCCCTTCAAGGATAAACCTGTCAAGTTCTGAAACGACCAAAAAAACAGTCCATCAGTCCGTCTCCCAGTACTTCATGATTTCCTTGCCTTACCTTATAATTTTGTTGCTTATTTAAAAGATAACAACTAAATAATTTCCCAAGACAGTTGGCCAGTGGAGTTTTGAAACAAACTGAAGCCAGACTCAACAAAAACAACACAACACACAATATGCCAGTCTTGTAGCCTTCATCGAAAATGTAGCCTCATTGTGACTGTGTCAACTTTCATGCTGTTTGTATTTTTCAGAAAGAGGCTTTAGGTCTCACAGAAAAGCAAACAGGTGAAGCAGTCAAAGTCACTCTAACAGTATCTGAATGTTGAATACATTTTGTAGGGAAATAGTTATTATAAGCATTTCTGTAAACCGATTCTGTTAGCAAATTTAGCTTATCTGAGTAGCTTAATCTAGAAACTCCTTTTACAGTGCTGCATATAACTAGATAGTGTGATGAAGGGTCAATTAACCCAAGCTGTTTGTCTTCATTTGCTGTGGTTACAACCATTCACACATTGCTGTCAACGTTGGCTAACAGTTGACTAACCCCAGTCTTAAGTCATCTCTGCAAGTCTTCGCAGTCATTGGCTCATTTGTTTAAGGTAATTATACTAGCCTTTCAGGACTGATGTCACAATGGTTTATTAATGTTCAGATGCACAGCAGATACAAAGTATTTTTAACACTATTAGCAATACAGACCTCCTCCCACTGCTCCGGTGGTGGAGGCGGGTGGTGAAGGGTCCTGGTCCATCAGCGCTCGGTACCTGATGGATCCACCATCTTCTGAACGGGGAGAGTGAAGCAGACCTTGCTGTTTGGATAAAGCTATCACCTGGAAGAGAAAAGGATGGTTAAAATGGTCTTCTTGTAGATGGAGAGGTACAACTATAACTACACAGATACAATAGATAAATACTTTATTAGTAATTAGTATAATATTAACTGGAGGAATATTTAAGAAGCCTTTTTATCAAAAAGGCTATGAGTGCCAGTTGTCCACAAAGCATATAAGCTGTACTGAATGTGGAAATTCTAAATGGCTATAATATAAAGTATAATAGACATATATGTATGTATAATAAACATTTTAAGTTTTGTCATACATTTAAATGATTCAATAACAAAAGAACCAGCAGATTAATTGATCATTCATATCCATCTACTAATTCCACAAACGTGTGTCTTTCTGTGTGTATGTGGATGGCACATATATTCTGAATAGCCCAAGGAAATGCAGTGTCAAATTTGGTGCAGTTTGGACGCGTGAGACTTGAACACATGAACTGTAATAAACTGTAGCATTGAGTGGGGGTGGGGTAGCGTGCCTTCAGTCTGGGGAGTAAGTTGAACATGTCTTCTTCTACGTCCTCAAAAACACCGGTGGTCGGCAACTGGCAGCCTGCGGCCGTTAATATCTGTCCCCCCCCAGATCATTTTGAAAATCAGATTATTTCAGATATATTCAGTTTCATTTTATTAAAAACAATGACTTTGAAATCGGTGCAAACAGAATCACGATTGATCATCGAAGCACATGGCAGATAATCCAGGTAGGATGAATGGAGAGTAGTCTGACTTCACACTGCACCATAGACTGTTTATAAGAAAACAAGTTGCAGTATATTGTACAATTGTTTTAGGAGGACTCACTATTGACAAGGAATAATTCTGAAGTAGCTGCAGAGCATCAAAACAGATAAAGCAAACAGCCCATTCCAAATGGGTTTAGACTGGGCACGGCAAAAGTAACATGAATTGAAAAATGACTTGTAATCTAGTCTGCTTAAAATGATTTGTTTGAGAGGAATGCATGTTTTTAAACACAAGTACTTCCCAAGTGACTGTAAATTGATTTATTTTAGATACATGACAGACATAACATGACAGACAGATATAAAGAAAATGTATAAGCAGGTAATGAAAGAGAATGATTTACCTGCATTAGACGAGGCTGTCCTCCAGCACTTAGTGGCCTGCAGGGGATGGTGGTCTTCTCAGCCACTCTCAGCCACTTTTCCCTCACTGACCCGCCACCATCCATAATGCTGTCCTCTGATTCACTCTCCTGATCCCTGCTGTTGGGATTCTCCTCCTCAGGAATATGAACCAGCTGGGAGGATCCAGGTCGGGATTGGATTGACACTCTGGCCCCACCTGCCAATCCAGTGCTGCCATTATGGGCCATGTGATTATGATTGGTCATAGGAACAGAGCTAGCAGCTAGCTTCATGTATTGAGCGGGAATATGGGCCCCAGCACGCAGCTCCCCGTCCTGGCCCATAATGGAGGGCAGGTGGGTTCCACCACGGAGCTCTGCCTCCAGGCCCATGGCAGATGGTTCAGAGGAGCAGCGCAGCTCCATGTTCCTCTGAGGAGATGAGGAGGAGGCTGGTCTTATTCCATCCATTACCTGCAGGGACAGCTTCCTGTTATCATTCTTATTCTTCCACTGGCTGAGGAGCTGCTTGGATCGAGTTGAGTCCATTGAGGCATGAATGGAGGCGTGACGCCGAGGAATGCGACCCTCCTCCAGTGAGGAGCCTCCATGGGACCTGGAGCAAGAGGCAAAGAAAATTCAGGAGCAAGACCAAAAGAAGTTGATTGTGCTTCTAGACTTTTAATGTAGATCAGTGAGCCAGGCAACTGGCATGCTAACCACGGTGACATGACAAGCTAAGATAAATAGGGAACTAAATATTGAATATTGAATATAATAAATCACGCTCTTCCTATTATTTCTTTAACAAATAGTTGGAATCAAGTCTAGCTGTATACCTGTGTTTGTGGTAGTCTGTTACTGTGTGTGCAGACCTAGTAGCTAACATATAACATTCTTGTTATTTTCTGGCAAATCTATGTTGTCCGACTAAAAGGCAATTCTGAGAACATTCGCAACTATAAAACAGCTAGAGTATGGCAGAACACCAAACAGCAGCAGTGCAGTGTACCATAGCACAACATTTTTCAAATTTGAAAAACAACACAAAAGATGTTCCACTGATTAGCTTCTGTCTGAGCTGTAGAATCACTGTGAGCTACATTTGTTGAAATAAAATTACCGTGGGGGCAGATTTGTTTACGCACATATTCTGCACCATTTCAAATCAATTAAAAACAATGACAAAGAGAGAAACCAAACATACACAGAGGCTGTTTCCCTACATTCGCTGGGCTTCCACTCTCATACACCTGGCACAACTCTGTGTTTCAGACTTTCAGTTAATTACTCTGTGCGCAAGCTGTGTGTGTGTGTGAGTACATAATAACACATGGACAGTTTTTCACAAAACTTTGTGGGAATATTACTTGACAGAATATTTCCAGATGATAACATTTTGGACATTTTGGTCATTGGGGGGGCACGCACACAGTATGTCGATGTTCAGCTGAGGTTTCCCTGCTGTATGCTTGGAACAACAGTACAAAACAGCAACATAGTGATCTTTTATGTTGTGTAAAACATTTCATATCATTATGAAACTGTGGTGGAACAAATAAGACTATTGAGGGCCTCCATATTCTAGGTAATTGATGGGAAACACTGCAGTGATGTCATGAAGATGTCACAAAGAAGTCAGTCAGATATTATCCGTGAATCCCATATTCACAAGTCAGTTTGTCTCATAGGGCTTAACAATGCATGACATCCTCAGTTCTTAACCCTCAGCAAGAGTGAGGAAAAACTACTGAAAAAACTTCAGCCACATATGAGGGAACTCTCTCCCAGGAAAGACAGAAGTCCAATAGATGCCACGTGTAGCAGAACACAATAAAACAACAATATTTATAACATTCATGAGAAAAGACAGTGTCTAACATATATGGAGAGGAGTATCAATGTTTAAAGTATCTATATGTTGTAATGTCATGAGGTCACTAGGGCAGGCTAGGGATGGGTAGTGTATATAACTGAAAAAAACGAAGGTTCAAAGGAAGGTGAAGTTTTATTCTTCCGTAAACAGGCAACTCAAAATTCAACTATAAATGTAAAACATCCCAGAGGAGAAAGTGGATCTTAGAACTCAATTTAGAATGTCCATTTTCCCCTCTTCCTCTTCTTCCTCTAAATAGTTCTTTGTCTGTTTTTGTATTTTCCTGAACGTAGTTGTCAGTTCAAAGTCTGTTTTCCCAGCTCCTTCCAGCCGTGTGCTCTCTGTCCATCTGCCCTTCTCCTTTCCTCTGTCAAGCTCTCCAGTCCTGCTTCAATTAGGTGGCTAAGCACCTACACCTGGGTGAGTGATGAGGCATTCTGGGAAATGTAGTGTGTGCATCGGTGGCCATTTTGAATTGTGGTAGCCGATCCTGTATGGGAATGTAGCACCCCTCTACTGCATGACCCCAATTGCAATGGCAATTGTAATGCTAGATGTGATAGTAGTATATATGATTAGGCTTATTTTAAAAGCAATCTAATTTTCATCATAATCCATGATCAGCAGCCACCGCAATCCATGCAACGATGAAGTACAAGGTCTCCAAGGAAGATGTCAAGTCAGTAACATGTATTGATAAGACAATAATTGCATTGGATTTGGCTGCAAAACTGTTTTCCCCTAAGACTCCAAAAGTGTTTTGTGGAACACTTTACCCACCCCTCCATCGGCATAGTGGTGAGTAGATAATGAGAGAATTTGAATTTTTGGGAGAACAATCCCTTTAACTACAACAACAACAACAACAACAACACACAGACACTGTCTTCGGCTCTTATCACCACAACTCTCCAGACATCTTCGTAGGTGTCTTCTACGTTTATTTAGATTTTTAAGCGCCATCAACCCCCCACCTAGGCGGAGAAAGTCCGTAGAAACTACAGAGCCTCTCACTCGGACATTTGTGTTCACACATGCACCTCCTCCATGGAAAATACACAGTATCTGCGGAGTTCAGCTCTTGTCTGAAAGAAGCTTGAGATTTATCAAAAAGGAAGGATTTAAGTCTTATCTTAGAAACTGAAACTGGGAGATGAAAGCTCTGGCTCCTACTCTATTTTGAAGGTTTTAGGGACAACAATTAAGCCTGAATTCTGGAAGTGCAGTTCTCCAGTGGGGTAATATGGTACTATGAGCTCTTTAAGGTATGATGATGCCATGTTATTAAGGGATTTGTAAGTGAGTTCTAAATTTACCAGGAAGCCAGTGAAGTGAAGCTATTACAGGAGAAATGGACATGGCATTGACTAATTTGTCTGCATATTATGAGAAAGGACATGCCTAATTTTTGAAATGTTATGTGGGCAAAAAAGGCATACCACAGTGTAGTAATGCATTTTTGCAAATAGTAAGATGAGAAATGTAATGCTTATTGACATGAACTAATCCTTTGTTATCATATTGTAAAGATGTCTAGATGCAGCAATTATGAAATGGTCATCACAATAGTTAAAAAAACTTTTTTAAAAGGTAGCATTGCCTGATTGTGGTACGTTTAACACGTGTGCAGGGTATGCATCGTCTGCATCGTTACTTCCATCAGTGTCTCAATCAGAAACACTGAACAATCATCAACAGTGGAGAAAACAAAGAGTATCTTCCACCAGATTCCTGCTCTGAAAGAAACATCTTCACTCTTCATCATGGGCAGCGAGACCAAACTCTATAGAAACACATTTCTCAAGTCAACAACTATAGAAATAATCCCTGAAAATATAGTCTTGGTTTGTTCTGGATGTTTCCCTGAGTCTTATATCTACAGATGTGAACCTTTACTCCTGGTGAGCAGCTGTGATTCAGAACGACAAACCTCCTCCAATCAAAACCAAATGAAACTTTGATTTTTGTGGGTCATTGCTGTCATAACAATCATGTTTCAGAAAATGCTCAATGACTTGAAATCTTAATGTAAGTAAGACAACTTGTTGAGTGAAGAAAAAGCATGAACTTTATCTGTATTTCGTCTGTTTTGTTCTTCACAACCTGCAGCAGGAGGCACCTGGTTGCTGTTCAGAACTTCAGAGGTCTGATGAGAGAACACAAGCTCATCCTGCAAAGATTCACCGAGCTGAAGAAGAAACTGAGCAAAGCCAGCGGCGACAAAACCCAAGTGTTGTTTGGCGACATGCAGGTCACCGTCAACACAGACTGCCTGTCCAATCTGCCGTACTCCTGCCTCAGCTTCCTGCTCCCTGACAGCTACTTCTACACAGACAATAAACTGATGGAGGAAGGTGAAGAAGCTCAAGTAGTGGATTTATTAAAGAAGAGGTGGACAATCACAGTTCTTCTCAGGCGGTTTAACTGTTTCTGGTACAAATTAGAGTTTGCACTCTCAAACACAGCCATATTAAAGGATATTTCAGTTTTTTGTTCCTTAAGTTGCATGTTTGAGGTTTTCAAGACAATCTGCGGTATTCACTTATTTTATTGGACTTCTCTTAAGTGCAAACAAATCGCACAAAATCTTATTTGCAGTAGTTCAGATTTGTTCTAAGTACCTATTCTATGCAAAATGAAGGCTGCAAGTTTGATGATGGTTTTCCCAGATTTATGTTGAATTAAAGTAACTTTGACTACAAAATTATTACAAAGAACAGCTGTCCACTCAGAACACATTTCCTCCTTCAGTGTCTCAATCAGAAACACTGAACAATCATCAACAGTGGAGAAAACAAAGAGTATCTTCCACCAGATTCCTGCTCTGAAAGAAACATCTTAACTCTTCATCATGGGCAGCGAGACCAAACTCTTTAGAATCACATTTCTCAAGTCAACAACTATAGAAATAATCCCTGAAAGTATAGTCTTGGTTTGTTCTGGATGTTTCCCTGAGTCTTATATCTACAGACGTGAACCTTTACTCCTGGTGAACTGGATCAGAGAGTTACACCTCCTCCAATCAGATGTTGTACTGACACTCGGGTGTCTTTGCAGGAGGAAGAGAAAGTGGACTGTGTTAGTTTGAAGTATTTTAACAGACTCATTTGGGCTGTAGGGACTTTTTGAAACCTCTTATCCCAACATTTCCATCTACAATGTCACAGCAATCAACTTGGCTCAGTTCAATATTCACCCACTGAGTTCACAGTCATTAACATGCTGACGGGTATTAAAACAACACAAGCCTGTCTTTACAGGCTGCTCTCTTCTCGTTGATCACTTTCTCGTGTTTGTCAGAGAAGGACTTGGCTTGTTCTTGGCTTGACTTCTGCTGTCCTGATGTCAATGGGGAGCTCGTTCCACCATTTAGGAGCTAGGACAGCAAACAGTTGTGATTTTGTTGAGTGGCTTGCTCGCAGTGAGGGAGCAATAACCCGATTGGTAGAGGCAGAGCAGACGGGCTGATGTGTAAGGTTTAACCATGACCTGGATGTAGACTGGACCTGATCCATTCACAGCACGGTGCACAAGTACTCGTGTCTTGAAGTGGATGCAAGCAGCCACTGCTAACCAGTGAAGGGAGCAGAGTATCATTACAACTGATAAATCTCAAAACTTCATGGTTCTGCCATTACATTGAGTTCAGGATAAAAGCTGTAACTTACCATTAAGGAAGATTATATTTCAAACAGCTGTAAGAGAACCACTCAGAACATGTTTCCTCCTTCAGTGTTTGAATCAGAAACACTGAACAATCATCAACAGTGGAGAAAACCAAGAGTCTTTTCCACCAGATTCCTGCTCTGAAAGAAACATCTTCACTCTTCATCATGGGCTGCGAGACTAAACTATTTAGAAACACATTTCTCAAGTCAACAACTATAGAAATGATCCCTGAAAATATAGTCTTGGTTTGTTCTGGATGTTTCCCTGAGTCTTATATCTACAGATGTGAACCTTTACTCCTGGTGAGCAGCTGTGATTCAGAACGACAAACCTCCTCCAATCAAAACCAAATGAAACTTTGATTTTTGTGGGTCATTGCTGTCATAACAATCATGTTTCAGAAAATGCTCAATGACTTGAAATCTTCATGTAATTAAGACAACTTGTTGAGTGAAGAAAAAGCATGAACTTTATCTGTATTTCGTCTGTTTTGTTCTTCACAACCTGCAGCAGGAGGCACCTGTTTGCTGTTCAGAACTTCAGAGGTCTGATGAGAGAACACAAGCTCATCCTGCAAAGATTCACCGAGCTGAAGAAGAAACTGAGCAACGCCAGCGGCGACAAAACCCAAGTGTTGTTTGGCGACATGCAGGTCACCGTCAACACAGACTGCCTGTCCAATCTGCCGTACTCCTGCCTCAGCTTCCTGCTCCCTGACAGCTACTTCTACACAGACAATAAACTGATGGAGGAAGGTGAAGAAGCTCAAGTAGTGGATTTATTAAAGAAGAGGTGGACAATCACAGTTCTTCTCAGGCGGTTTAACTGTTTCTGGTACAAATTAGAGTTTGCACTCTCAAACACAGCCATATTAAAGGATATTTCAGTTTTTTGTTCCTTAAGTTGCATGTTTGAGGTTTTCAAGACAATCTGAGGTATTCGCTTATTTTATTGGACTTCTCTTAAGTGCAAACAAAACGCACAAAATCTTATTTGCAGTAGTTCAGATTTGTTCTAAGTACCTATTCCATGCAAAATGAAGGCTGCAAGTTTGATGATGGTTTTCCCAGATTTATGTTGAATTAAAGTAACTTTGACTACAAAATTATTACAAAGAACAGCTGTCCACTCAGAACACATTTCCTCCTTCAGTGTCTCAATCAGAAACACTGAACAATCATCAACAGTGGAGAAAACAAAGAGTATCTTCCACCAGATTCCTGCTCTGAAAGAAACATCTTAACTCTTCATCATGGGCAGCGAGACCAAACTCTTTAGAATCACATTTCTCAAGTCAACAACTATAGAAATAATCCCTGAAAGTATAGTCTTGGTTTGTTCTGGATGTTTCCCTGAGTCTTATATCTACAGACGTGAACCTTTACTCCTGGTGAACTGGATCAGAGAGTTACACCTCCTCCAATCAGATGTTGTACTGACACTCGGGTGTCTTTGCAGGAGGAAGAGAAAGTGGACTGTGTTAGTTTGAAGTATTTTAACAGACTCATTTGGGCTGTAGGGACTTTTTGAAACCTCTTATCCCAACATTTCCATCTACAATGTCACAGCAATCAACTTGGCTCAGTTCAATATTCACCCACTGAGTTCACAGTCATTAACATGCTGACGGGTATTAAAACAACACAAGCCTGTCTTTACAGGCTGCTCTCTTCTCGTTGATCACTTTCTCGTGTTTGTCAGAGAAGGACTTGGCTTGTTCTTGGCTTGACTTCTGCTGTCCTGATGTCAATGGGGAGCTCGTTCCACCATTTAGGAGCTAGGACAGCAAACAGTTGTGATTTTGTTGAGTGGCTTGCTCGCAGTGAGGGAGCAATAACCCGATTGGTAGAGGCAGAGCAGACGGGCTGATGTGTAAGGTTTAACCATGACCTGGATGTAGACTGGACCTGATCCATTCACAGCACGGTGCACAAGTACTCGTGTCTTGAAGTGGATGCAAGCAGCCACTGCTAACCAGTGAAGGGAGCAGAGTATCATTACAACTGATAAATCTCAAAACTTCATGGTTCTGCCATTACATTGAGTTCAGGATAAAAGCTGTAACTTAACATTAAGGAAGATTATATTTCAAACAGCTGTAAGAGAACCACTCAGAACATGTTTCCTCCTTCAGTGTTTGAATCAGAAACACTGAACAATCATCAACAGTGGAGAAAACCAAGAGTCTTTTCCACCAGATTCCTGCTCTGAAAGAAACATCTTCACTCTTCATCATGGGCAGCGAGACCAAACTATTTAGAAACACATTTCTCAAGTCAACAACTATAGAAATGATCCCTGAAAATATAGTCTTGGTTTGTTCTGGATGTTTCCCTGAGTCTTATATCTACAGATGTGAACCTTTACTCCTGGTGAGCAGCTGTGATTCAGAACGACAAACCTCCTCCAATCAAAACCAAATGAAACTTTGATTTTTGTGGGTCATTGCTGTCATAACAATCATGTTTCAGAAAATGCTCAATGACTTGAAATCTTCATGTAATTAAGACAACATGTTGAGTGAAGAAAATGCATGAACTTTATCTGTATTTCGTCTGTTTTGTTCTTCACAACCTGCAGCAGGAGGCACCTGTTTGCTGTTCAGAACTTCAGAGGTCTGATGAGAGAACACAAGCTCATCCTGCAAAGATTCACCGAGCTGAAGAAGAAACTGGGCAACGCCAGCGGCGACAAAACCCAAGTGTTGTTTGGCGACATGCAGGTCACCGTCAACACAGACTGCCTGTCCAATCTGCCGTACTCCTGCCTCAGCTTCCTGCTCCCTGACAGCTACTTCTACACAGACAATAAACTGATGGAGGAAGGTGAAGAAGCTCAAGTAGTGGATTTATTAAAGAAGAGGTGGACAATCACAGTTCTTCTCAGGCGGTTTAACTGTTTCTGGTACAAATTAGAGTTTGCACTCTCAAACACAGCCATATTAAAGGATATTTCAGTTTTTTGTTCCTTAAGTTGCATGTTTGAGGTTTTCAAGACAATCTGAGGTATTCGCTTATTTTATTGGACTTCTCTTAAGTGCAAACAAAACGCACAAAATCTTATTTGCAGTAGTTCAGATTTGTTCTAAGTACCTATTCCATGCAAAATGAAGGCTGCAAGTTTGATGATGGTTTTCCCAGATTTATGTTGAATTAAAGTAACTTTGACTACAAAATTATTACAAAGAACAGCTGTCCACTCAGAACACATTTCCTCCTTCAGTGTCTCAATCAGAAACACTGAACAATCATCAACAGTGGAGAAAACAAAGAGTATCTTCCACCAGATTCCTGCTCTGAAAGAAACATCTTAACTCTTCATCATGGGCAGCGAGACCAAACTCTTTAGAATCACATTTCTCAAGTCAACAACTATAGAAATAATCCCTGAAAGTATAGTCTTGGTTTGTTCTGGATGTTTCCCTGAGTCTTATATCTACAGACGTGAACCTTTACTCCTGGTGAACTGGATCAGAGAGTTACACCTCCTCCAATCAGATGTTGTACTGACACTCGGGTGTCTTTGCAGGAGGAAGAGAAAGTGGACTGTGTTAGTTTGAAGTATTTTAACAGACTCATTTGGGCTGTAGGGACTTTTTGAAACCTCTTATCCCAACATTTCCATCTACAATGTCACAGCAATCAACTTGGCTCAGTTCAATATTCACCCACTGAGTTCACAGTCATTAACATGCTGACAGGTATTAAAGCAACACAAGCCTGTCTTTACAGGCTGCTCTCTTCTCGTTGATCACTTTCTCGTGTTTGTCAGAGAAGGACTTGGCTTGTTCTTGGCTTGACTTCTGCTGTCCTGATGTCAATGGGGAGCTCGTTCCACCATTTAGGAGCTAGGACAGCAAACAGTTGTGATTTTGTTGAGTGGCTTGCTCGCAGTGAGGGAGCAATAACCCGATTGGTAGAGGCAGAGCAGACAGGGCTGATGTGTAAGGTTTAACCATGACCTGGATGTAGACTGGACCTGATCCATTCACAGCACGGTGCACAAGTACTCGTGTCTTGAAGTGGATGCAAGCAGCCACTGCTAACCAGTGAAGGGAGCAGAGTATCATTACAACTGATAAATCTCAAAACTTCATGGTTCTGCCATTACATTGAGTTCAGGATAAAAGCTGTAACTTACCATTAAGGAAGATTATATTTCAAACAGCTGTAAGAGAACCACTCAGAACATGTTTCCTCCTTCAGTGTTTGAATCAGAAACACTGAACAATCATCAACAGTGGAGAAAACCAAGAGTCTTTTCCACCAGATTCCTGCTCTGAAAGAAACATCTTCACTCTTCATCATGGGCTGCGAGACTAAACTATTTAGAAACACATTTCTCAAGTCAACAACTATAGAAATGATCTCTGAAAATATAGTCTTGGTTTGTTCTGGATGTTTCCCTGAGTCTTATATCTACAGATGTGAACCTTTACTCCTGGTGAGCAGCTGTGATTCAGAACGACAAACCTCCTCCAATCAAAACCAAATGAAACTTTGATTTTTGTGGGTCATTGCTGTCATAACAATCATGTTTCAGAAAATGCTCAATGACTTGAAATCTTCATGTAATTAAGACAACATGTTGAGTGAAGAAAAAGCATGAACTTTATCTGTATTTCGTCTGTTTTGTTCTTCACAACCTGCAGCAGGAGGCACCTGGTTGATGTTCAGAACTTCAGAGGTCTGATGAGAGAACACAAGCTCATCCTGCAAAGATTCACCGAGCTGAAGAAGAAACTGAGCAACGCCAGCGGCGACAAAACCCAAGTGTTGTTTGGCGACATGCAGGTCACCGTCAACACAGACTGCCTGTCCAATCTGCCGTACTCCTGCCTCAGCTTCCTGCTGCCTGACAGCTACTTCTACACAGACAATAAACTGATGGAGGAAGGTGAAGAAGCTCAAGTAGTGGATTTATTAAAGAATAGGTGGACAATCACAGTTCTTCTCAGGCGGTTTAACTGTTTCTGGTACAAATTAGAGTTTGCACTCTCAAACACAGCCATATTAAAGGATATTTCAGTTTTTTGTTCCTTAAGTTGCATGTTTGAGGTTTTCAAGACAATCTGCGGTATTCACTTATTTTATTGGACTTCTCTTAAGTGCAAACAAAACGCACTAAATCTTATTTGCAGTAGTTCAGATTTGTTCTAAGTACCTATTCCATGCAAAATGAAGGCTGCAAGTTTGATGATGGTTTTCCCAGTTTTATGTTGAATTAAAGTAACTTTGACTACAAAATTATTACAAAGAACAGCTGTCCACTCAGAACACATTTCCTCCTTCAGTGTCTCAATCAGAAACACTGAACAATCATCAACAGTGGAGAAAACAAAGAGTATCTTCCACCAGATTCCTGCTCTAAAAGAAACATCTTAACTCTTCATCATGGGCAGCGAGACCAAACTCTTTAGAATCACATTTCTCAAGTCAACAACTATAGAAATAATCCCTGAAAGTATAGTCTTGGTTTGTTCTGGATGTTTCCCTGAGTCTTATATCTACAGACGTGAACCTTTACTCCTGGTGAACTGGATCAGAGAGTTACACCTCCTCCAATCAGATGTTGTACTGACACTCGGGTGTCTTTGCAGGAGGAAGAGAAAGTGGACTGTGTTAGTTTGAAGTATTTTAACAGACTCATTTGGGCTGTAGGGACTTTTTGAAACCTCGTATCCCAACGTTTCCATCTACAATGTCACAGCAATCAACTTGGCTCAGTTCAATATTCACCCACTGAGTTCACAGTCATTAACATGCTGACGGGTATTAAAACAACACAAGCCTGTCTTTACAGGCTGCTCTCTTCTCGTTGATCACTTTCTCGTGTTTGTCAGAGAAGGACTTGGCTTGTTCTTGGCTTGACTTCTGCTGTCCTGATGTCAATGGGGAGCTCGTTCCACCATTTAGGAGCTAGGACAGCAAACAGTTGTGATTTTGTTGAGTGGCTTGCTCGCAGTGAGGGAGCAATAACCCGATTGGTAGAGGCAGAGCAGACGGGCTGATGTGTAAGGTTTAACCATGACCTGGATGTAGACTGGACCTGATCCATTCACAGCACGGTGCACAAGTACTCGTGTCTTGAAGTGGATGCAAGCAGCCACTGCTAACCAGTGAAGGGAGCAGAGTATCATTACAACTGATAAATCTCAAAACTTCATGGTTCTGCCATTACATTGAGTTCAGGATAAAAGCTGTAACTTAACATTAAGGAAGATTATATTTCAAACAGCTGTAAGAGAACCACTCAGAACATGTTTCCTCCTTCAGTGTTTGAATCAGAAACACTGAACAATCATCAACAGTGGAGAAAACCAAGAGTCTTTTCCACCAGATTCCTGCTCTGAAAGAAACATCTTCACTCTTCATCATGGGCAGCGAGACCAAACTATTTAGAAACACATTTCTCAAGTCAACAACTATAGAAATGATCCCTGAAAATATAGTCTTGGTTTGTTCTGGATGTTTCCCTGAGTCTTATATCTACAGATGTGAACCTTTACTCCTGGTGAGCAGCTGTGATTCAGAACGACAAACCTCCTCCAATCAAAACCAAATGAAACTTTGATTTTTGTGGGTCATTGCTGTCATAACAATCATGTTTCAGAAAATGCTCAATGACTTGAAATCTTCATGTAATTAAGACAACATGTTGAGTGAAGAAAATGCATGAACTTTATCTGTATTTCGTCTGTTTTGTTCTTCACAACCTGCAGCAGGAGGCACCTGTTTGCTGTTCAGAACTTCAGAGGTCTGATGAGAGAACACAAGCTCATCCTGCAAAGATTCACCGAGCTGAAGAAGAAACTGGGCAACGCCAGCGGCGACAAAACCCAAGTGTTGTTTGGCGACATGCAGGTCACCGTCAACACAGACTGCCTGTCCAATCTGCCGTACTCCTGCCTCAGCTTCCTGCTCCCTGACAGCTACTTCTACACAGACAATAAACTGATGGAGGAAGGTGAAGAAGCTCAAGTAGTGGATTTATTAAAGAATAGGTGGACAATCACAGTTCTTCTCAGGCGGTTTAACTGTTTCTGGTACAAATTAGAGTTTGCACTCTCAAACACAGCCATATTAAAGGATATTTCAGTTTTTTGTTCCTTAAGTTGCATGTTTGAGGTTTTCAAGACAATCTGAGGTATTCGCTTATTTTATTGGACTTCTCTTAAGTGCAAACAAAACGCACTAAATCTTATTTGCAGTAGTTCAGATTTGTTCTAAGTACCTATTCCATGCAAAATGAAGGCTGCAAGTTTGATGATGGTTTTCCCAGTTTTATGTTGAATTAAAGTAACTTTGACTACAAAATTATTACAAAGAACAGCTGTCCACTCAGAACACATTTCCTCCTTCAGTGTCTCAATCAGAAACACTGAACAATCATCAACAGTGGAGAAAACAAAGAGTATCTTCCACCAGATTCCTGCTCTAAAAGAAACATCTTAACTCTTCATCATGGGCAGCGAGACCAAACACTTTAGAATCACATTTCTCAAGTCAACAACTATAGAAATAATCCCTGAAAGTATAGTCTTGGTTTGTTCTGGATGTTTCCCTGAGTCTTATATCTACAGACGTGAACCTTTACTCCTGGTGAACTGGATCAGAGAGTTACACCTCCTCCAATCAGATGTTGTACTGACACTCGTATCCCAACGTTTCCATCTACAATGTCACAGCAATCAACTTGGCTCAGTTCAATATTCACCCACTGAGTTCACAGTCATTAACATGCTGACGGGTATTAAAACAACACAAGCCTGTCTTTACAGGCTGCTCTCTTCTCGTTGATCACTTTCTCTTGTTTGTCAGAGAAGGACTTGGCTTGTTCTTGGCTTGACTTCTGCTGTCCTGATGTCAATGGGGAGCTCGTTCCACCATTTAGGAGCTAGGACAGCAAACAGTTGTGATTTTGTTGAGTGGCTTGCTCGCAGTGAGGGAGCAATAACCCGATTGGTAGAGGCAGAGCAGAGGGGCTGATGTGTAAGGTTTAACCATGACCTGGATGTAGACTGGACCTGATCCATTCACAGCACGGTGCACAAGTACTCGTGTCTTGAAGTGGATGCAAGCAGCCACTGCTAACCAGTGAAGGGAGCAGAGTATCATTACAACTGATACATCTCAAAACTTCATGATTCTGCCATTACATTGAGTTCAGGATAAAAGCTGTAACTTACCATTAAGGAAGATTATATTTCAAACAGCTGTAAGAGAACCACTCAGAACATGTTTCCTCCTTCAGTGTTTGAATCAGAAACACTGAACAATCATCAACAGTGGAGAAAACCAAGAGTCTTTTCCACCAGATTCCTGCTCTGAAAGAAACATCTTCACTCTTCATCATGGGCAGCGAGACTAAACTATTTAGAAACACATTTCTCAAGTCAACAACTATAGAAATGATCCCTGAAAATATAGTCTTGGTTTGTTCTGGATGTTTCCCTGAGTCTTATATCTACAGATGTGAACCTTTACTCCTGGTGAGCAGCTGTGATTCAGAACGACAAACCTCCTCCAATCAAAACCAAATGAAACTTTGATTTTTGTGAGTCATTGCTGTCATAACAATCATGTTTCAGAAAATGCTCAATGACTTGAAATCTTCATGTAATTAAGACAACTTGTTGAGTGAAGAAAAAGCATGAACTTTATCTGTATTTCGTCTGTTTTGTTCTTCACAACCTGCAGCAGGAGGCACCTGTTTGCTGTTCAGAACTTCAGAGGTCTGATGAGAGAACACAAGCTCATCCTGCAAAGATTCACCGAGCTGAAGAAGAAACTGAGCAACGCCAGCGGCGACAAAACCCAAGTGTTGTTTGGCGACATGCAGGTCACCGTCAACACAGACTGCCTGTCCAATCTGCCGTACTCCTGCCTCAGCTTCCTGCTCCCTGACAGCTACTTCTACACAGACAATAAACTGATGGAGGAAGGTGAAGAAGCTCAAGTAGTGGATTTATTAAAGAAGAGGTGGACAATCACAGTTCTTCTCAGGCGGTTTAACTGTTTCTGGTACAAATTAGAGTTTGCACTCTCAAACACAGCCATATTAAAGGATATTTCAGTTTTTTGTTCCTTAAGTTGCATGTTTGAGGTTTTCAAGACAATCTGAGGTATTCACTTATTTTATTGGACTTCTCTTAAGTGCAAACAAAACGCACTAAATCTTATTTGCAGTAGTTCAGATTTGTTCTAAGTACCTATTCCATGCAAAATGAAGGCTGCAAGTTTGATGATGGTTTTCCCAGTTTTATGTTGAATTAAAGTAACTTTGACTACAAAATTATTACAAAGAACAGCTGTCCACTCAGAACACATTTCCTCCTTCAGTGTCTCAATCAGAAACACTGAACAATCATCAACAGTGGAGAAAACAAAGAGTATCTTCCACCAGATTCCTGCTCTAAAAGAAACATCTTAACTCTTCATCATGGGCAGCGAGACCAAACTCTTTAGAATCACATTTCTCAAGTCAACAACTATAGAAATAATCCCTGAAAGTATAGTCTTGGTTTGTTCTGGATGTTTCCCTGAGTCTTATATCTACAGACGTGAACCTTTACTCCTGGTGAACTGGATCAGAGAGTTACACCTCCTCCAATCAGATGTTGTACTGACACTCGTATCCCAACGTTTCCATCTACAATGTCACAGCAATCAACTTGGCTCAGTTCAATATTCACCCACTGAGTTCACAGTCATTAACATGCTGACGGGTATTAAAACAACACAAGCCTGTCTTTACAGGCTGCTCTCTTCTCGTTGATCACTTTCTCTTGTTTGTCAGAGAAGGACTTGGCTTGTTCTTGGCTTGACTTCTGCTGTCCTGATGTCAATGGGGAGCTCGTTCCACCATTTAGGAGCTAGGACAGCAAACAGTTGTGATTTTGTTGAGTGGCTTGCTCGCAGTGAGGGAGCAATAACCCGATTGGTAGAGGCAGAGCAGAGGGGCTGATGTGTAAGGTTTAACCATGACCTGGATGTAGACTGGACCTGATCCATTCACAGCACGGTGCACAAGTACTCGTGTCTTGAAGTGGATGCAAGCAGCCACTGCTAACCAGTGAAGGGAGCAGAGTATCATTACAACTGATACATCTCAAAACTTCATGATTCTGCCATTACATTGAGTTCAGGATAAAAGCTGTAACTTACCATTAAGGAAGATTATATTTCAAACAGCTGTAAGAGAACCACTCAGAACATGTTTCCTCCTTCAGTGTTTGAATCAGAAACACTGAACAATCATCAACAGTGGAGAAAACCAAGAGTCTTTTCCACCAGATTCCTGCTCTGAAAGAAACATCTTCACTCTTCATCATGGGCAGCGAGACTAAACTATTTAGAAACACATTTCTCAAGTCAACAACTATAGAAATGATCCCTGAAAATATAGTCTTGGTTTGTTCTGGATGTTTCCCTGAGTCTTATATCTACAGATGTGAACCTTTACTCCTGGTGAGCAGCTGTGATTCAGAACGACAAACCTCCTCCAATCAAAACCAAATGAAACTTTGATTTTTGTGAGTCATTGCTGTCATAACAATCATGTTTCAGAAAATGCTCAATGACTTGAAATCTTCATGTAATTAAGACAACTTGTTGAGTGAAGAAAAAGCATGAACTTTATCTGTATTTCGTCTGTTTTGTTCTTCACAACCTGCAGCAGGAGGCACCTGTTTGCTGTTCAGAACTTCAGAGGTCTGATGAGAGAACACAAGCTCATCCTGCAAAGATTCACCGAGCTGAAGAAGAAACTGAGCAACGCCAGCGGCGACAAAACCCAAGTGTTGTTTGGCGACATGCAGGTCACCGTCAACACAGACTGCCTGTCCAATCTGCCGTACTCCTGCCTCAGCTTCCTGCTCCCTGACAGCTACTTCTACACAGACAATAAACTGATGGAGGAAGGTGAAGAAGCTCAAGTAGTGGATTTATTAAAGAAGAGGTGGACAATCACAGTTCTTCTCAGGCGGTTTAACTGTTTCTGGTACAAATTAGAGTTTGCACTCTCAAACACAGCCATATTAAAGGATATTTCAGTTTTTTGTTCCTTAAGTTGCATGTTTGAGGTTTTCAAGACAATCTGAGGTATTCACTTATTTTATTGGACTTCTCTTAAGTGCAAACAAAACGCACTAAATCTTATTTGCAGTAGTTCAGATTTGTTCTAAGTACCTATTCTATGCAAAATGAAGGCTGCAAGTTTGATGATGGTTTTCCCAGATTTATGTTGAATTAAAGTAACTTTGACTACAAAATTATTACAAAGAACAGCTGTCCACTCAGAACACATTTCCTCCTTCAGTGTCTCAATCAGAAACACTGAACAATCATCAACAGTGGAGAAAACAAAGAGTATCTTCCACCAGATTCCTGCTCTGAAAGAAACATCTTAACTCTTCATCATGGGCAGCGAGACCAAACTCTTTAGAATCACATTTCTCAAGTCAACAACTATAGAAATAATCCCTGAAAGTATAGTCTTGGTTTGTTCTGGATGTTTCCCTGACTCTTATATCTACAGACGTGAACCTTTACTCCTGGTGAACTGGATCAGAGAGTTACACCTCCTCCAATCAGATGTTGTACTGACACTCGGGTGTCTTTGCAGGAGGAAGAGAAAGTGGACTGTGTTAGTTTGAAGTATTTTAACAGACTCATTTGGGCTGTAGGGACTTTTTGAAACCTCTTATCCCAACATTTCCATCTACAATGTCACAGCAATCAACTTGGCTCAGTTCAATATTCACCCACTGAGTTCACAGTCATTAACATGCTGACAGGTATTAAAGCAACACAAGCCTGTCTTTACAGGCTGCTCTCTTCTCGTTGATCACTTTCTCGTGTTTGTCAGAGAAGGACTTGGCTTGTTCTTGGCTTGACTTCTGCTGTCCTGATGTCAATGGGGAGCTCGTTCCACCATTTAGGAGCTAGGACAGCAAACAGTTGTGATTTTGTTGAGTGGCTTGCTCGCAGTGAGGGAGCAATAACCCGATTGGTAGAGGCAGAGCAGACGGGCTGATGTGTAAGGTTTAACC
Source organism: Verasper variegatus (assembly GCA_026259375.1). Lineage (NCBI taxonomy): Eukaryota > Metazoa > Chordata > Actinopteri > Pleuronectiformes > Pleuronectidae > Verasper > Verasper variegatus. The sequence continues at coordinate 21,225,388 of CM048053.1, read as the reverse complement.
ATGACCTGGATGTAGACTGGACCTGATCCATTCACAGCACGGTGCACAAGTACTCGTGTCTTGAAGTGGATGCAAGCAGCCACTGCTAACCAGTGAAGGGAGCAGAGTATCATTACAACTGATAAATCTCAAAACTTCATGGTTCTGCCATTACATTGAGTTCAGGATAAAAGCTGTAACTTAACATTAAGGAAGATTATATTTCAAACAGCTGTAAGAGAACCACTCAGAACATGTTTCCTCCTTCAGTGTTTGAATCAGAAACACTGAACAATCATCAACAGTGGAGAAAACCAAGAGTCTTTTCCACCAGATTCCTGCTCTGAAAGAAACATCTTCACTCTTCATCATGGGCAGCGAGACCAAACTATTTAGAAACACATTTCTCAAGTCAACAACTATAGAAATGATCCCTGAAAATATAGTCTTGGTTTGTTCTGGATGTTTCCCTGAGTCTTATATCTACAGATGTGAACCTTTACTCCTGGTGAGCAGCTGTGATTCAGAACGACAAACCTCCTCCAATCAAAACCAAATGAAACTTTGATTTTTGTGGGTCATTGCTGTCATAACAATCATGTTTCAGAAAATGCTCAATGACTTGAAATCTTCATGTAATTAAGACAACATGTTGAGTGAAGAAAAATGCATGAACTTTATCTGTATTTCGTCTGTTTTGTTCTTCACAACCTGCAGCAGGAGGCACCTGTTTGCTGTTCAGAACTTCAGAGGTCTGATGAGAGAACACAAGCTCATCCTGCAAAGATTCACCGAGCTGAAGAAGAAACTGGGCAACGCCAGCGGCGACAAAACCCAAGTGTTGTTTGGCGACATGCAGGTCACCGTCAACACAGACTGCCTGTCCAATCTGCCGTACTCCTGCCTCAGCTTCCTGCTCCCTGACAGCTACTTCTACACAGACAATAAACTGATGGAGGAAGGTGAAGAAGCTCAAGTAGTGGATTTATTAAAGAAGAGGTGGACAATCACAGTTCTTCTCAGGCGGTTTAACTGTTTCTGGTACAAATTAGAGTTTGCACTCTCAAACACAGCCATATTAAAGGATATTTCAGTTTTTTGTTCCTTAAGTTGCATGTTTGAGGATTTTCAAGACAATCTGAGGTATTCACTTATTTTATTGGACTTCTCTTAAGTGCAAACAAAACGCACAAAATCTTATTTGCAGTAGTTCAGATTTGTTCTAAGTACCTATTCCATGCAAAATGAAGGCTGCAAGTTTGATGATGGTTTTCCCAGATTTATGTTGAATTAAAGTAACTTTGACTACAAAATTTTTACAAAGAACAGCTGTCCACTCAGAACACATTTCCTCCTTCAGTGTCTCAATCAGAAACACTGAACAATCATCAACAGTGGAGAAAACAAAGAGTATCTTCCACCAGATTCCTGCTCTGAAAGAAACATCTTAACTCTTCATCATGGGCAGCGAGACCAAACTCTTTAGAATCACATTTCTCAAGTCAACAACTATAGAAATAATCCCTGAAAGTATAGTCTTGGTTTGTTCTTGATGTTTCCCTGAGTCTTATATCTACAGACGTGAACCTTTACTCCTGGTGAACTGGATCAGAGAGTTACACCTCCTCCAATCAGATGTTGTACTGACACTCGTATCCCAACGTTTCCATCTACAATGTCACAGCAATAAACTTGGCTCAGTTCAATATTCACCCACTGAGTTCACAGTCATTAACATGCTGACGGGTATTAAAACAACACAAGCCTGTCTTTACAGGCTGCTCTCTTCTCGTTGATCACTTTCTCTTGTTTGTCAGAGAAGGACTTGGCTTGTTCTTGGCTTGACTTCTGCTGTCCTGATGTCAATGGGGAGCTCGTTCCACCATTTAGGAGCTAGGACAGCAAACAGTTGTGATTTTGTTGAGTGGCTTGCTCGCAGTGAGGGAGCAATAACCCGATTGGTAGAGGCAGAGCAGAGGGGCTGATGTGTAAGGTTTAACCATGACCTGGATGTAGACTGGACCTGATCCATTCACAGCACGGTGCACAAGTACTCGTGTCTTGAAGTGGATGCAAGCAGCCACTGCTAACCAGTGAAGGGAGCAGAGTATCATTACAACTGATACATCTCAAAACTTCATGATTCTGCCATTACATTGAGTTCAGGATAAAAGCTGTAACTTACCATTAAGGAAGATTATATTTCAAACAGCTGTAAGAGAACCACTCAGAACATGTTTCCTCCTTCAGTGTTTGAATCAGAAACACTGAACAATCATCAACAGTGGAGAAAACCAAGAGTCTTTTCCACCAGATTCCTGCTCTGAAAGAAACATCTTCACTCTTCATCATGGGCAGCGAGACTAAACTATTTAGAAACACATTTCTCAAGTCAACAACTATAGAAATGATCCCTGAAAATATAGTCTTGGTTTGTTCTGGATGTTTCCCTGAGTCTTATATCTACAGATGTGAACCTTTACTCCTGGTGAGCAGCTGTGATTCAGAACGACAAACCTCCTCCAATCAAAACCAAATGAAACTTTGATTTTTGTGAGTCATTGCTGTCATAACAATCATGTTTCAGAAAATGCTCAATGACTTGAAATCTTCATGTAATTAAGACAACTTGTTGAGTGAAGAAAAAGCATGAACTTTATCTGTATTTCGTCTGTTTTGTTCTTCACAACCTGCAGCAGGAGGCACCTGTTTGCTGTTCAGAACTTCAGAGGTCTGATGAGAGAACACAAGCTCATCCTGCAAAGATTCACCGAGCTGAAGAAGAAACTGAGCAACGCCAGCGGCGACAAAACCCAAGTGTTGTTTGGCGACATGCAGGTCACCGTCAACACAGACTGCCTGTCCAATCTGCCGTACTCCTGCCTCAGCTTCCTGCTGCCCTGACAGCTACTTCTACACAGACAATAAACTGATGGAGGAAGGTGAAGAAGCTCAAGTAGTGGATTTATTAAAGAAGAGGTGGACAATCACAGTTCTTCTCAGGCGGTTTAACTGTTTCTGGTACAAATTAGAGTTTGCACTCTCAAACACAGCCATATTAAAGGATATTTCAGTTTTTTGTTCCTTAAGTTGCATGTTTGAGGTTTTCAAGACAATCTGAGGTATTCACTTATTTTATTGGACTTCTCTTAAGTGCAAACAAAACGCACTAAATCTTATTTGCAGTAGTTCAGATTTGTTCTAAGTACCTATTCTATGCAAAATGAAGGCTGCAAGTTTGATGATGGTTTTCCCAGATTTATGTTGAATTAAAGTAACTTTGACTACAAAATTATTACAAAGAACAGCTGTCCACTCAGAACACATTTCCTCCTTCAGTGTCTCAATCAGAAACACTGAACAATCATCAACAGTGGAGAAAACAAAGAGTATCTTCCACCAGATTCCTGCTCTGAAAGAAACATCTTAACTCTTCATCATGGGCAGCGAGACCAAACTCTTTAGAATCACATTTCTCAAGTCAACAACTATAGAAATAATCCCTGAAAGTATAGTCTTGGTTTGTTCTGGATGTTTCCCTGACTCTTATATCTACAGACGTGAACCTTTACTCCTGGTGAACTGGATCAGAGAGTTACACCTCCTCCAATCAGATGTTGTACTGACACTCGGGTGTCTTTGCAGGAGGAAGAGAAAGTGGACTGTGTTAGTTTGAAGTATTTTAACAGACTCATTTGGGCTGTAGGGACTTTTTGAAACCTCTTATCCCAACATTTCCATCTACAATGTCACAGCAATCAACTTGGCTCAGTTCAATATTCACCCACTGAGTTCACAGTCATTAACATGCTGACAGGTATTAAAGCAACACAAGCCTGTCTTTACAGGCTGCTCTCTTCTCGTTGATCACTTTCTCGTGTTTGTCAGAGAAGGACTTGGCTTGTTCTTGGCTTGACTTCTGCTGTCCTGATGTCAATGGGGAGCTCGTTCCACCATTTAGGAGCTAGGACAGCAAACAGTTGTGATTTTGTTGAGTGGCTTGCTCGCAGTGAGGGAGCAATAACCCGATTGGTAGAGGCAGAGCAGAGGGGCTGATGTGTAAGGTTTAACCATGACCTGGATGTAGACTGGACCTGATCCATTCACAGCACGGTGCACAAGTACTCGTGTCTTGAAGTGGATGCAAGCAGCCACTGCTAACCAGTGAAGGGAGCAGAGTATCATTACAACTGATAAATCTCAAAACTTCATGGTTCTGCCATTACATTGAGTTCAGGATAAAAGCTGTAACTTACCATTAAGGAAGATTATATTTCAAACAGCTGTAAGAGAACCACTCAGAACATGTTTCCTCCTTCAGTGTTTGAATCAGAAACACTGAACAATCATCAACAGTGGAGAAAACCAAGAGTCTTTTCCACCAGATTCCTGCTCTGAAAGAAACATCTTCACTCTTCATCATGGGCAGCGAGACTAAACTATTTAGAAACACATTTCTCAAGTCAACAACTGTAGAAATGATCCCTGAAAATATAGTCTAGGTTTGCTCTGGATGTTTCCCTGAGTCTTATATCTACAGATGTGAACCTTTACTCCTGGTGAGCAGCTGTGATTCAGAACGACAAACCTCCTCCAATCAAAACCAAATGAAACTTTGATTTTTGTGGGTCATTGCTGTCATAACAATCATGTTTCAGAAAATGCTCAATGACTTGAAATCTTCATGTAATTAAGCTAACTTGTTGAGTGAAGAAAAAGCATGAACTTTATCTGTATTTCGTCTGTTTTGTTCTTCACAACCTGCAGCAGGAGGCACCTGGTTGCTGTTCAGAACTTCAGAGGTCTGATGAGAGAACACAAGCTCATCCTGCAAAGATTCACCGAGCTGAAGAAGAAACTGAGCAATGCCAGCGGCGACAAAACCCAAGTGTTGTTTGGCGACATGCAGGTCACCGTCAACACAGACTGCCTGTCCAATCTGCCGTACTCCTGCCTCAGCTTCCTGCTGCCTGACAGCTACTTCTACACAGACAATAAACTGATGGAGGAAGGTGAAGAAGCTCAAGTAGTGGATTTATTAAAGAATAGGTGGACAATCACAGTTCTTCTCAGGCGGTTTAACTGTTTCTGGTACAAATTAGAGTTTGCACTCTCAAACACAGCCATATTAAAGGATATTTCAGTTTTTTGTTCCTTAAGTTGCATGTTTGAGGTTTTCAAGACAATCTGAGGTATTCACTTATTTTATTGGACTTCTCTTAAGTGCAAAAAAACCGCACAAAATCTTATTTGCAGTAGTTCAGATTTGTTCTAAGTACCTATTCCATGCAAAATGAAGGCTGCAAGTTTGATGATGGTTTTCCCAGTTTTATGCTGAATTAAAGTAACTTTGACTACAAAATTATTACAAAGAACAGCTGTCCACTCAGAACACATTTCCTCCTTCAGTGTCTCAATCAGAAACACTGAACAATCATTAACAGTGGAGAAAACAAAGAGTATCTTCCACCAGATTCCTGCTCTGAAAGAAACATCTTAACTCTTCATCATGGGCAGCGAGACCAAACTCTTTAGAATCACATTTCTCAAGTCAACAACTATAGAAATAATCCCTGAAAGTATAGTCTTGGTTTGTTCTGGATGTTTCCCTGACTCTTATATCTACAGACGTGAACCTTTACTCCTGGTGAACTGGATCAGAGAGTTACACCTCCTCCAATCAGATGTTGTACTGACACTCGGGTGTCTTTGCAGGAGGAAGAGAAAGTGGACTGTGTTAGTTTGAAGTATTTTAACAGACTCATTTGGGCTGTAGGGACTTTTTGAAACCTCTTATCCCAACATTTCCATCTACAATGTCACAGCAATCAACTTGGCTCAGTTCAATATTCACCCACTGAGTTCACAGTCATTAACATGCTGACGGGTATTAAAACAAAACAAGCCTGTCTTTACAGGCTGCTCTCTTCTCGTTGATCACTTTCTCTTGTTTGTCAGAGAAGGACTTGGCTTGTTCTTGGCTTGACTTCTGCTGTCCTGATGTCAATGGGGAGCTCGTTCCACCATTTAGGAGCTAGGACAGCAAACAGTTGTGATTTTGTTGAGTGGCTTGCTCGCAGTGAGGGAGCAATAACCCGATTGGTAGAGGCAGAGCAGACGGGCTGATGTGTAAGGTTTAACCATGACCTGGATGTAGACTGGACCTGATCCATTCACAGCACGGTGCACAAGTACTCGTGTCTTGAAGTGGATGCAAGCAGCCACTGCTAACCAGTGAAGGGAGCAGAGTATCATTACAACTGATAAATCTCAAAACTTCATGGTTCTGCCATTACATTGAGTTCAGGATAAAAGCTGTAACTTACCATTAAGGAAGATTATATTTCAAACAGCTGTAAGAGAACCACTCAGAACATGTTTCCTCCTTTAGTGTTTGAATCAGAAACACTGAACAATCATCAACAGTGGAGAAAACCAAGAGTCTTTTCCACCAGATTCCTGCTCTGAAAGAAACATCTTCACTCTTCATCATGGGCAGCGAGACTAAACTATTTAGAAACACATTTCTCAAGTCAACAACTATAGAAATGATCCCTGAAAATATAGTCTTGGTTTGTTCTGGATGTTTCCCTGAGTCTTATATCTACAGATGTGAACCTTTACTCCTGGTGAGCAGCTGTGATTCAGAACGACAAACCTCCTCCAATCAAAACCAAATGAAACTTTGATTTTTGTGGGTCATTGCTGTCATAACAATCATGTTTCAGAAAATGCTCAATGACTTGAAATCTTCATGTAATTAAGACAACATGTTGAGTGAAGAAAAAGCATGAACTTTATCTGTATTTCGTCTGTTTTGTTCTTCACAACCTGCAGCAGGAGGCACCTGTTTGCTGTTCAGAACTTCAGAGGTCTGATGAGAGAACACAAGCTCATCCTGCAAAGATTCACCGAGCTGAAGAAGAAACTGAGCAACGCCAGCGGCGACAAAACCCAAGTGTTGTTTGGCGACATGCAGGTCACCGTCAACACAGACTGCCTGTCCAATCTGCCGTACTCCTGCCTCAGCTTCCTGCTCCCTGACAGCTACTTCTACACAGACAATAAACTGATGGAGGAAGGTGAAGAAGCTCAAGTAGTGGATTTATTAAAGAAGAGGTGGACAATCACAGTTCTTCTCAGGCGGTTTAACTGTTTCTGGTACAAATTAGAGTTTGCACTCTCAAACACAGCCATATTAAAGGATATTTCAGTTTTTGTTCCTTAAGTTGCATGTTTGAGGTTTTCAAGACAATCTGAGGTATTCACTTATTTTATTGGACTTCTCTTAAGTGCAAACAAAACGCACTAAATCTTATTTGCAGTAGTTCAGATTTGTTCTAAGTACCTATTCCATGCAAAATGAAGGCTGCAAGTTTGATGATGGTTTTCCCAGTTTTATGTTGAATTAAAGTAACTTTGACAACAAAATTATTACAAAGAACAGCTGTCCACTCAGAACACATTTCCTCCTTCAGTGTCTCAATCAGAAACACTGAACAATCATCAACAGTGGAGAAAACAAAGAGTATCTTCCACCAGATTCCTGCTCTGAAAGAAACATCTTAACTCTTCATCATGGGCAGCGAGACCAAACTCTTTAGAATCACATTTCTCAAGTCAACAACTATAGAAATAATCCCTGAAAGTATAGTCTTGGTTTGTTCTGGATGTTTCCCTGAGTCTTATATCTACAGACGTGAACCTTTACTCCTGGTGAACTGGATCAGAGAGTTACACCTCCTCCAATCAGATGTTGTACTGACACTCGGGTGTCTTTGCAGGAGGAAGAGAAAGTGGACTGTGTTAGTTTGAAGTATTTTAACAGACTCATTTGGGCTGTAGGGACTTTTTGAAACCTCTTATCCCAACATTTCCATCTACAATGTCACAGCAATCAACTTGGCTCAGTTCAATATTCACCCACTGAGTTCACAGTCATTAACATGCTGACGGGTATTAAAGCAACACAAGCCTGTCTTTACAGGCTGCTCTCTTCTCGTTGATCACTTTCTCGTGTTTGTCAGAGAAGGACTTGGCTTGTTCTTGGCTTGACTTCTGCTGTCCTGATGTCAATGGGGAGCTCGTTCCACCATTTAGGAGCTAGGACAGCAAACAGTTGTGATTTTGTTGAGTGGCTTGCTCGCAGTGAGGGAGCAATAACCCGATTGGTAGAGGCAGAGCAGACGGGCTGATGTGTAAGGTTTAACCATGACCTGGATGTAGACTGGACCTGATCCATTCACAGCACGGTGCACAAGTACTCGTGTCTTGAAGTGGATGCAAGCAGCCACTGCTAACCAGTGAAGGGAGCAGAGTATCATTACAACTGATACATCTCAAAACTTCATGGTTCTGCCATTACATTGAGTTCAGGATAAAAGCTGTAACTTAACATTAAGGAAGATTATATTTCAAACAGCTGTAAGAGAACCACTCAGAACATGTTTCCTCCTTCAGTGTTTGAATCAGAAACACTGAACAATCATCAACAGTGGAGAAAACCAAGAGTCTTTTCCACCAGATTCCTGCTCTGAAAGAAACATCTTCACTCTTCATCATGGGCAGCGAGACCAAACTATTTAGAAACACATTTCTCAAGTCAACAACTATAGAAATGATCCCTGAAAATATAGTCTTGGTTTGTTCTGGATGTTTCCCTGAGTCTTATATCTACAGATGTGAACCTTTACTCCTGGTGAGCAGCTGTGATTCAGAACGAAAAACCTCCTCCAATCAAAACCAAATGAAACTTTGATTTTTGTGGGTCATTGCTGTCATAAGAATCATGTTTCAGAAAATGCTCAATGACTTGAAATCTTCATGTAATTAAGACAACTTGTTGAGTGAAGAAAAAGCATGAACTTTATCTGTATTTCGTCTGTTTTGTTCTTCACAACCTGCAGCAGGAGGCACCTGGTTGCTGATCAGAACTTCAGAGGTCTGATGAGAGAACACAAGCTCATCCTGCAAAGATTCACCGAGCTGAAGAAGAAACTGAGCAACGCCAGCGGCGACAAAACCCAAGTGTTGTTTGGCGACATGCAGGTCACCGTCAACACAGACTGCCTGTCCAATCTGCCGTACTCCTGCCTCAGCTTCCTGCTGCCTGACAGCTACTTCTACACAGACAATAAACTGATGGAGGAAGGTGAAGAAGCTCAAGTAGTGGATTTATTAAAGAATAGGTGGACAATCAGTTCTTCTCAGGCGGTTTAACTGTTTCTGGTACAAATTAGAGTTTGCACTCTTAAACACAGCCATATTAAAGGATATTTCAGTTTCTTGTTCCTTAAGTTGCATGTTTGAGGTTTTCAAGACAATCTGCGGTATTCACTTATTTTATTGGACTTCTCTTAAGTGCAAACAAAACGCACAAAATCTTATTTGCAGTAGTTCAGATTTGTTCTAAGTACCTATTCCATGCAAAATGAAGGCTGCAAGTTTGATGATGGTTTTCCCAGTTTTATGTTGAATTAAAGTAACTTTGACTACAAAATTATTACAAAGTACAGCTGTCCACTCAGAACACATTTCCTCCTTCAGTGTCTCAACCAGAAACACTGAACAATCATCAACAGTGGAGAAAATAAATTGTCTCTCCCACCAGATTCCTGCTCTGAAAGAAATGTCCTAACTCTTCATCATGGGCAGCAAGACCAAACTCTTTAGAAAGACATTTCTCAAGTCAACAACTATAGAAATGATCCCTGAAAGTACAGTCTTGGTTTGTTCTGGATGTTTCCCTGAGTCTTATATCTACAGACGTGAACCTTTACTTTATCTCACTCCCCTTACTGGGCACAAAGTAGGCAGGCCAGCTTCCTCCTGCAGCAGAGCTGGATCAGGTTGAAAAGTGCTGATCTAAACCACCTGATTGATCATCTAAGGGTTTATGACTTTAGGCAAAAACGAGGGGTTTGTCCAGAGAGACACACCTGAGTCACCTGCCCTCCATCTTAAACAATCTTCACTTACAGACAGAGCAAGCAACTGACTCACCCTCTCGGCAGAGCATATAGCCAGGAGGAAAGCTGCTTTGTAAGATAGAAACTTAAGGCTGGATTGCCCTATGGGTTCATAGGGAGACTGCATCAGGGACCGTAATACCAAGGGGAGTTCTCACGATGAAGCCCTGGGAGCCCTGCTTGGTCGCAGGCGGTATGCTCCTTTAATGAACTGAGACACTAAAGGATGTCTCCCAACTGTAACATCTACCACTGTCTCGTGGAAGAAAGAAATTGAAGCAGTGTATACCTTAATGGTGCTGGGCGCCCTGTTCGAGTCCAAAAGTGACTGAAGGAAGCAGAGAACCAGCTCAATAGGAAAAGTGGCTGGACTTTGGGTGGCTGTGGCTGAGGGGTAGAGTGGTTGTCCTCCAACCTGAAGGTTGGCAGTTTGATCCCCAGTCTTCCCCATCTGCATGCCGAATTGTCCTTGGGCAAGATGCTGATCCCTGAATTGCCCCTTATAGAACAAGAAAGTGCTGCTAATAGATGCATTGTATGAATGTGTGTGTGAATATGTGAATGTGTACTGTAAAGAGCTTTGAGTGGTCATCAATACTAGAAAAGCACTATATAAATACAAAACCATTTACCATTTTCATGTCTGTTGTGACACCATGTAGAAAACACCCTCCACAGTTGGCCATAGTTAGCCCGAGTGGAGGGAGCCTGGGCATTGTCTAAGGTCCTCAGGATAGCCTCATCTAACCCCTGAGAGAAGTACTGAGAAGGGGCCAAGCCCAAAGCTGCAGGATGTCTGATCTGGGGTGCCATATCTCACCTTCTGTCTGTGAGAGGAGGTCTGCCCTGACTGGCAGGGCCCATGGTTGACCATGAACCAATGCCTCCCTGGCCACCTGGAGGCTGTTAACAGCACCTCGTAGTGGCCCGAGGCGATCTGATTGAGTACCTGGGGAATCAGAGGGAATGGAGGAAATGCATACAACAACCCTTCCTGAGATAGTGCATCCAGGCCTATAGGACCTCCCTGGCCTTTTAGAGAGAACCACATCCTGCAGTGGGTTGTCTCTGCTGAGGCAAATAGGTCGGTCTGAGCTGTGCCAAACCAACTCCATAATAGGGATACAACTTCTGGATGAAGCTTCCACTCTCCTGGGGGAGGACCAGTCCTGGACAGGAGGTCTGCTGCTCGATTTACAATCCCTGGGATAAAGATTGCCTTGAGTGAAGCCAGATGCTGAAAGGCCCAAAACAGGAGTTTCTGTGCCACCTGGAGGCAACACAGGGATTTTGTTCCTCCCTGGGGATTTATATGATACACAGTCGAAGAACTGTCTGTTCTTATCAAGATATGCCTGCCCTGGATGGAGGAAAGGAGAGCCTTCAGAGCAAGGTGAACCGCTCTCAACTCCAGAACATTGATGTGTTCGCCAACCCAAGGGGGTTTCCACGAACCGCGCACCATCCTGCCTTCCCAGACTGCTCCCCAACCTGTGAGGGAAGCATCTGTCATCACCACTGTCTTCCTCGATGGAATGTTCCTGAGGGGGACTGCTTGGAGCAGGAGCACCCGGTCCGCCCATGGGCGTAAGGCTTGGAGACATGCACGTGTCACGTGTCTGTCCAGCTTCGGGTGGAGCTTGAAGGAATTCAGTCACCTCTGCATTGGCCGGGCCCCGAGGAGGCCCAAAGGAACAACGGCTGCTGCGGCTGAAATCATCCCCAGCACCCACTGAAAATTGATAAATTCTAGCTGCCTGCTGAGACGGAATCCTCCACACCTCTGAGAGGTGAGGGATGCAGACATTGTGAAGGAATTCAAACAAAGTCCCACAAAAGTCACCTGCTGCCTTAGCTCGAGGTTGCTTTTCGTCACATTCACCTTGAAACCCAAGGACTGTACATGCGAGATCACCCTCTGGGTATCCTCTACAACTTGGCCAAGAGATGGAGCACAAATCAGTGAGTCATCCAGGTAGGAAAGGATTTTTATTCCTGACATCTGGAGAGGAGATAAGGCAACCCCAACCACTCTGGTGAACACCCGTGGTGAGAGGGAAAGGCCGAACGGCAGGACCTTGAACTTCAGTGTCTGAACCAGAAACACTAAACAATCATCAACAGTGGAGAAAACCAAGAGTCTCTTCCACTAGATTCTTACTCTGAAGGAAACATCTTAACTCTTCATGGATGTTTCTCTGAGTCTTTTATCTACAGACGTGAACCTTTACTCCTGGTGAGCTGCTGTGATTCAGAAAGAAAAACCTCCTCCAATCACAGCTTAATTTATCTCAAACCTCATTATCATCGGAAAATGGTGGTGGACCACGACCAAGGTGGCAGCTGATGATGGATCCTAATGGCGACAGTGATCAATGACTGTGGACTATAGTGGCATCCGATCTTGATGGTGGATCATGATCTTGCTGGCTGCTGACCATAGACTATGATTGCAGAAAGACTGCTTGATACATAGTATTTCTTAGATACTTGACCATTATTGACATTAATTCACTGACCTTCAGTTATGCTTCAAAAAGGTCTACCCCTATCAATACTGCTAAAACCTTGATGATGTTCCCCCTCACACATGGCATCTATTGCACTTCTGTCCGTCCTGGGAGAGGGATCCCTCACATGTGGCTCTCTCTGAAGTTTCTACGTTCTTTTTACCCTGTTAAAAGGGTTTTTTAGTAGTTTTTCCTCACTCTTGTTGAGGGTTAAGGGCAGAGGATGTCACACCATGTTAAAGCCCTATGAGACAAATTGTGATTTGTGAATATGGGCTATATAAATAAAATTTGATCGATTGATTGATTATCTGTATTTATCTCGACAGACTATAAATAATTCTAAATACATGTTTCATAAATCTAACATATGTTTTTGAATTCAGAGTTGGTTCAACAGAAAATGTCTCAGGGCACACCATTTCTTTTATATTTCAGTGAAAAATGAATAACAAATGTTGACATGATTATTTGAACAATATGTACAGACTATTATGTAAACAATTACTTCCTCTAATGGTCTAATCATGTCGATTAATGAGCTGTTTATTAAGTATCCCCTCTATGATTTGACCAAAGAGGATAGACACCCATGATGAGACAAGTTGCCAAGAAACAAAAAGGAACCTTTGGGGCACAATCTGTAGCTCTGCTATAGCAAGCAATGGCTGACTAAGCCACTGTTTGGGATATTGCTGCTGAATGAAGACACTCCTGTTCGTCATCCATTTTCTGTTTTCATCTGCCCATACCCTGAAGTACTCAACATAAAAGTTTGTTTTCTGTTCTACAGCCCTTCTTTAAATTATGTTTTTACTCTGCTCAGCTAGCTAGTTATTAGCTCCACCACTAATGTAATGTTTTCATTGCTGTTTATTTGTTTGTCTGCCTGTAAGCAGGATTACACAAACCTGTGTTTTTATTAAAATTTTGTAGAAGGGTGGAGTCTGGGCCAAGGAATAAACCATTAACTTTTGATGTGGATTTGTTAAGGGTGCAGATCCAGTATTTTCTTTCACTTTATTGAATTTTGCAACATAGGCCGTTTTTTTATATATATTTGTTAATTTCTCAAGATATAAGGCAGAGATCATAATGAAAAGAATCAGGCATACTGATCAATAGCCATTTGTAGGCATGAACTCCTTAAAATGTCAGATAAATTGGTTCCAGACACATTCTGGTGTTTGCCTTTCACATATGAAGAATACAGCAGAAGATGGTCCAGGTCAGACACATTCACAACAACAGGAACATTTCCAGAACATTAGGGTGAACATTATTTCACCTGGGTAGAGCATGCAGGAGGCAGGACATGATGAATAAACTCAGACCAAGTCTCTTGCAAATTGTTGTCTGTCCTAATTGCCAAAAGCTCTCAAATCTCGTTGTCTTTCCTAGTTGACAACTTCGTCTTGCAGGTTTTACATGCCTACATGCCTACCTTAACTGTAACCTTTCCGGAAATTTTCCTGGTGTAAGGGGTCACTCTGAAATTGACATTTTACTAGGGAGATGCCAGGAAAATAACCAGAGCAACTGACTCGGGTGCTTGTTGCACTATTTACCCCTTTGGCAAATTTCTGAAAAATTGCCAGATTTCGGTGCATGTCTAAAAGCAGCCAATGAGTGTGCAACTTGGTGTGGCTTGATGGAGACTGTTGTACCTCGGCGGAGGTATGGGCTCAACTGAGTGCCATTCTAATCAACTGACATCATAGTATTTACCAAGAAGTCTCCACAAAATATTCTATCTACACGTGTGTGTATATTGTATGTATGGAAACGAGAAATGTCAACTTATTATTTTCTTATTACTTGAATAACATTTTATCTTTTTGATTTGTATGTGACAGTAAATCATGATGTATTATGGATAAGCAAAATAAAGAAGTTACAAAGAAGTTAAAAAGAAGTTAAAAAGAGTTACCTTGGTAGCGTGCTGCTGCTGAAAGTCATCATGTTGTCACGGTTGCCTAAAGGACTGGATGGACTTATCACCTCCACCTCAGCACTTGCTCTCTTCATATTGGACAGAGATGGCTCTCGATAGGAGGAACTACGCGTCAGGATGGGCCCTGTTTGGTCAGGCAACAACATGTGGGAAGAGGTCCTTGTGATAATTGGCTCTGGTTGGCTGGGAGCCAGGGTGTGGTGGCCTATCAGAGGACAAAAAAGAGAGGTCATGTTAAAAAGGGGGTTGATTTGAAGTTAACTTATTGGAAGTGTGTCTTATCTCAAAAACTGAACAACTAAAGATCATTCTGTAACTAAATTAATCAACAATGATTAATCAGTTACATAATGACCACTAGTAAGAGCAAAGAAACCAAAGACAAAATCCATCTCAAAAGCAGCCACTTACTGTGTTAAAATCAACATGTTACCAATAAGCAAAGTTGATAATGAGGAGATCAAGCATTCAACTTAAGTAAAAGCCAAAATAAAAACTTCATTAATATTACTTAGTGTTTGCTGAAAGGTGCACATTGGGTAAAATCCTTAAGTAAAGGGAAACATAGTGGCTATTTTTGGCTGCATGTTGAGATATTACATTTTTCAATTTGTGACATAGACCCAGTGGTACTTGGCTGATTGTAGGTTAAGTCAGGAAGAAAGATTATAATATTTTATTATTGAGTACTCTAAAAAGCTTTGCACAAGCATAAATTCACAATAATTAAAATCAGCAAAGGCCTAAAATGTTGTATCTTGCTGTCCATGCATAGCTTTTTTATATATTAACCTTTAACTTTATGCTTTTACTGCATTTTGCCTTGTACAAAATTGGGAGAGTGTGACTGTACTCCCTAGCATGACCAAAATTTAACTTCTGGACTAAACAAAACAGAAACACAAAACCTGCTGGTCATATCACGATAAATTAAAAAAACTATAAAAAAACTGGGCTTTGTAGACAATTGGCAAACTTTTTGGAGGAAACCTGATCTTATTAGGAGAGACGGCATTCATCCCACTTGGGATGGAGCAGCTCTTTTATCTAGAAATAGTACTCAGTCTATAAAATGACAACCCAGAGTTGGGACCAGGAAGCAGAGCTTCAGTGCTACACACTTCTCTGCGCTCCCTCTGGATCAGTCACACAACCACAAACCCATAGAGACCGTGTTTGTCCACCGTCCCATTAAATTATTAAATCAAACATTAACAGAAGGAGGATTCTACACAAAAAAACTAATAAAAATGAACACAACCTCTGCAACAACACAACAAACAAAGACTTTTAAATGTGGACTTTTAAACATAAGATCATTATCACCAAAGGCTATTTTAGTAAATGAACTAGTCTCAGATCACAACATTGATTTATTGTCCCTCACTGAGACCTGGCTGCATCCTGATGAATATGTCAGCCTAAATTAATCTACTCCCCACAGTCATATAAATACACACATTCCTGATACTTTGGCCGAGGAGGTGGAGTTGCTGCTATTTTTAACTCCAGTCTATCAATTAATCCTAAACCTAAACTAAGCTACAACTCATTTGATGGTCTCAGGAATTTCCAGGAGTTTTATCAAACCTAGTCCTAAAAACAGATAAAATTATTATTGTGACTTTATTATTCATGTTGACAATAATAATGATAGCCTTAGCGTAGCATTTATTTTAGTACTAGACTCAGTTGGTTTCAGTCAGTGTTTTCAGTCAGTGTCCCGATATTTGGTTTCCGGTTAAATCTAGAATAAAAATTTTAATTCTCCTCCTCACCTTCAAGGCCCTTAATTATATGGCACCATTATACCTTAAAGAGCTGAAAGAGCTTTCAGTTCGGGAGGCAGTCACCATATGTACGTTTAAGAGTACCGTATTTTCCACACTATAAGGCGCACTTAAAAGCCTTTAATTTTCTCGGAAAACGACAGTGCACCTTAGAATCCGGAGCGCCTTATATATGGATTAATTCTGGTTGTGCTTACTGACCTCGAAGCGATTTTGTGTGGTGCACGGCGCTCTGTCAAAATGTTTTAGTACGACTTTGGTAAACTACAAAGCCGCACCGCTTGCAGCATTACGGCTACCGTAGTCAGGAGCGTTGCGGAGTAATACATACTGTGCTTCACCACAAATCTCCGTCCCTTGATCTGCGACTCCATGCGCGCCCATCTCACCGATGCTGTCAAAAACAAAGTGAAGCAAACTAATTCGGAGCTTGCCATAATTCCGGGTGGATGAGAGAAGGCGAACACACATTCACCAAGACAGGGAGACAGCGCCGGTAATTGTGAATACGCTAACGTTTTATTTAGCTGTATCAGACTGTTTTTTTTACTTGTTACAACTGAACAAGGTTGGGAGTTATTGTGAACACGTTTAATAAAGTTTGACTTACTGACTGTTTTGTTTCGCTTAATGCGCCTTATAGTCTGGTGCGCTTTATATATGAAAAAAGATCGAAAATAGACCATTCATTGACAGTGCGCCCTATAGTGCGGAAAATACGGTAGGCTTAAAACCTTCCTTTACGATAAAGCTTATAGTTAGAGCCGGTCCAGGCTTGTCTTTGACCTGCTCTTAGTTATGCTGCTATAGGTCTAGAATGTCGGGGGACACATGACACAAGGAGCTTCTCTTCCCAGTTTCTCCTTCCTCTTCTCCGTCCTTATCACATCAAATAAATTAATATCTCATCAATACAAGTTACTGACTTCACTTCTTCCCCAGAGTCCCTTTGCCTTATTGTCCGCAGATCCAGGGCCGCGGCTGTGGCCACATCGTGGATTATGATGGTGGATGGCATATCAGAGATCGTGATCGTAATGGCGGATCCTGTATGGCGGATTCATGATCGTGGTGGCTGCTGACCGTGGACTATGATGACAACAAGACTGCTTGACACACAATATGTCTACTCAGATACTCTACCATTACTGATAATAATCCATCAATTAATTTACCTTTCATTATGCTACAAAGTGTTTATTCTAATCAAACCCTTATTTTTCTGATGTTCTCCATTACACATGGCATCTATTGCACTTCTGTATGTCCTGGGAGAGGGATCCCTCACATGTGGCTCTCTCTGAGGTTTCAACGTTCTTTTTACCCTGTTAAAGGGGTTTTTAGTAGTTTTTCGTTACTCTTGTTGAGGGTTAAGGGCAGAGGATGTCACATCTTGTTAAAGCCTTTTGAGACAAATTGTGATTTGTGAATATGGGCTATACAAATAACATTTTATTGATTGATAAGGGAAATGTATGCTACATTTCATTCTAGAAATGCATTCTCGTAGTTGACATGTCAGGGTGATGAACTCTTGACCTCTTTTACCTTGGTGGCTGTTGCTGACTGCTGTTTGGCTGACATTGGGCAGGGAGGAGAGGGGCGGCTCTCTCAGGATTGGGGGAGATGGATGACTTCGAGACTGATCTTCACTAGGCTGGAAATTCCCCACCGCGTACACTCCCTGCATACAAACACAAACACACACACACACACACACACACACACACACACACACACACACACAATGAGACACAGAAGGGCATGCTGCAAAGACATATCCAGGCTGAGAAAAGCAGCCATGCTCTTCATTCCTTCACCAAAACATGTACTATATTTGCTTCACTAGAGGATGGATACAAGTCATTGTTATCAAGGTATCTAAAATACATACAGTACAAATAAGGGAATGAATGCAGACCATATATTTCATACACACTCTTGTTCAGTGACACGATTAGTACCTACCTGGTTACATGTTTATTTTATTGAAAAACATGCTGCTGTTGCATGATGATATAAAATAAAATAAACATCCACCAGTCAAATGTATTTAAATTACTCGTACACTTGTAAGGAACTGGCAATTTCATCTAAAGTAGAGCTGATGATCCAGAGCACAACCTCATATTCGTAGCCAACATTTTCTCTCCAGAAGGCAGAACAACAAAAGTGTAGGCAGTTGAAGAGGCTGTGTGTGTGTGTGTGTGTGTGTGTGTGTGTGTGAGTGTGTGTGTGTGTGTGTGTGTGTGCGTGTGTGTGTGTGTGTGTGTGTGCGTCTGTGCTTGTGCTCGTGTGTGCATGCTGGACATATCTTAGTGTGTGTGGGAGGCACTGTGTGAGTGTCAGCATTTTCTACACGAAAGTTGAACATCCATGTCTCCTTTCAAGTAGAACTGTAATAAACCACACGCCCTTCAGTAACATAACATAAAGATTCTGCAACAACATGCAGTTTAAAATTGTATTGCTACCTAGTTTAATGTATATCATGGTGATGATGCATGGGTATGTGTCAATTAAAACTGTAATGTCCTGACAGCTCAAACATAGTTTAATCACTGTCAATCAATCTAAGTGAAGCAGGTATGCCCCTCCCATCAGCCCTTGTCAAAGCTATGCCCCCAAAATGGTAAATGGTCTTTATTTATATACAGCTTTTCTAGTCTTTAGAGTCTGCTTTACAGTACAGTTTTTGCCAACCACCCATTCACACACGGTGGGTTGCTCTATTATTTTCAACTTTATTTAAAAGTGCTTAGAGATGGCGCTAAACAAATAAAATGGAAATGAATAATGAATGTAATGGCAACAATGACATGTATTATTTGACAGAAAATGTGAACAAGTTTGTGTCTAATCAGAGTGTAATCAGTCTTTTCAGTTTGCTCTATGTAACAACTCGCTATGCTTTTACTTGATAAAAGATAGAGATAGAAGTGAAGTAGTAATGGAAACATTTGATTGAGACTTACTGTATGTGAGAAAGAAAAGGCAGGAAGGAGAGGTGAAGAGTGGTCAGGCAGGAAGCAGGCAGAAGAAGTGTAAATATTTGGAGACAATGTCCCTTTTATACAGGTTAGTTCAGGAGGAAGGTTATTATCCATACGTGTCATTATTTTAGTTTTTTAACCAATCCTGTTATCTGGTAACACCAGAGAAAAGAATAGCATCTCGAGCATCTTCTAGTTGAAGAGGACGAGCAGTCAGAGGATTCACGGACAACAGAGCAAGTGCCTGACCAAGGAAGTGAGGGGGAGTGTAGTGCTGTAACTACCAGCCAAGGCAAAGAGGAGGAGGAGTGACAGCATGCTGGAGGCTTACATGATGAAGAAGGAAACCAGGGAAGAAGAGAGAGAGAGAGAGAGAGAGAGAGAGAGAGAGAGAGAGAGAGAGAGAGAGAGAGAGAGAGAGAAAGAGAGAGAGAGTACTACAGCGAGATGAGGACACCTGGTTCCTTTTAGGCTTGGCCCCTTCATGAGGTGTCTGCCCCCAGAAAGGTAATCCTAGGTTGAGTTCTGTCATGAGGCAGAATAAGGAGATGTGTGTTTTCTAAACTGTGTTGAAATGTGTTATATATTTATATTGTTGTTTATTGTTCAAGTTTTTAAAACATTTCAAATTCTTACATACTTATCAGAGAAATGTTGAATAAACAGGAAAAGAACAGTGCTGTTCACAGGGCCTTTTATACTATAGTTTTTGGATAAATATGTTATTCTCTCCACCATCTTCTTCAACTGACTCCCCATCTCCTGGATTTGGATCCGAGTATGCAAGTTGCCTTAATGATACTGTCAGCTGCATCACGACAGACCTGTAATCTCTGACAATAGAACCAATGTAATTCTTCACTATGTGCTGCGCTCTGGAGAGGCGGTAATTGAAAACGTGTGTCCTCTTGAAAAATAGGGCTTTATTGGAGAACCACATATGGCACATGTCCCAACTCTGGTGTAGAAAATGAGGGAGGAGAAATGGTGGTGGTACATAAAGATCACCTTTCTGGAGGGCTCCCAAAATCTCCAATGTACAATGAGAAGGAGTCTTTGTAATTGTGGTACTGTGATCCTGAGTTGGGAGGTGCGTTGATCACAATGTGTTCACCGATGCCATGTGGGAAATCGCTCTTCGAATCTCCTCCCAGTATTCATCTACAGATCGTATTTGGATGTGGCATGTGGGCTTCTTTCATGTCTTCCCAAATGTCATTGCAGGTTTCCTTCACTGTTTGTGCAGCAGTTAAGATACCAAGTTTAAACCTGCTGCATGTGTGATGTAGTTTTCACCAGTGCTTAGAAATCTGCAAAGACATGATGAGAGTATTATTGTAGAATTATTTTTTTCTGTATTGCTCAATCCGTAGTTAATATGGTAACACACACACGCTCAAATTCATGACATAGACATCCATTAACCATTTTGACATCCATTAACCATTTTGATCTATTTTCTTTAATTTAATTGCAAACACCACCTTTTGTTGCCTCTATCTGTCATAAATACATAGACCATTTGATAAAGTATGTTTGACAAAGCAACTCTTGTCTTGTTAAAGCAACTCTAGTTTATATATATATAAGTAACAGCTTAAAAATCATTTTGATGGTACACAAACATAATATAACAACATGTCTTTGCGTCAGTGCCCCCTGGACACCTGGATTTCGGAGCATATTTCACTCGTTGGCGAATGCAAGAAAAAGGGCATAGGATGCAGGACAGATGCCAACCTGAGTAAGTCATAACCTTTGCTTGTTTGCTTTGTCTTGTCTCTAGATTTGATACACTGTACATTATGTTCTGGCATCGATAACTGCATTGTGTTGCTGTGCTAGCTTGTTAGCTTTTATGCTACTGTTTTACGCTTTGTTGGGTGCAGTGAATGGGCAAATGTTTACTGCCATACCCCAAAGACGGCTCTGCTTCTGAGGTTGCTGGTTTCTTCTCCACCAGCTTGTCAATAAATGCATGTGTGAACAGCTGTGTGCATGGTTATGCTCAGACCACAATTCTTATTTACGACAGTGAATTACGCATCCCACCTCTAGGGGGAGCCGGTGTATAGCAAATCTTTTCCTTTTTTAATATAGGGCAGATTCATGATCGTGGTGGCATTATACTCAAAATAATTTCGAGTATAATGCAATACAAGTATACACATTGATAATACAATTTACTTTCAATTAACTTAAAAGGTTAACAGTTTAGTATTTTATGCAGTATGTTTAAGAATGTGATGTACTCCAATACTACCAGAATGTGCCTTTGAGAGTGATAGTTTTGAAGCAGTTGTAGAATAAGAAGAACAACCTCCTCCTCTCTCCAGTCTTAAAAGAATAGTTCACCCAAAAATTAAATTCACTCATTATCTACTCACCCCTATGCCGATAGAGGGGTGGGTGAAGTTTTTGAGTCCACAAAACACTGCTGGATATTCAGGGGTAAACAGTTTTAGTGGACGTTAGCCTTTCTGATGGTCCCTGAATGCACCTCGTCGAAAAATATCAGTGGACATTAATGCTTTAAAACACGGTGTAAATGACCTTGTTTAGAGTCGAATATGAATGTCGGGGCTTGTGCACACTTGGATGACACCACAGGAGCAGTATGGTGGCATGTTGTGGGGTTTTTTTCTGTTGTTTTATTACATCTGAAGATAAGTCCCTAATATCTTCAGTTGTATTGGATTCGGCTGCTACTCTGTTTCCCCTTGAAACTCCAGAAGTGTTTTGTTGACTCAAACACTTCACCCACCCCTCCATCGGCATAGGGGTGAGTAGATATTGAGTGAATTCTCATTTTGGGGGGAACTATTCCTTTAAGTGTATTTGTTGTCGAAGAAAACACACACAAGTTCACAAGCAAACTGGACCCTTCTCAAATTAAATACAGAAGAACCTTACCTCAGAATTACAGCGAGCCGCAGATCCAGAGCAGTGGGCTCTCTGAAATTACTCCTCTGTGTCTTCAAACTTGGTGCCAGCTGTTGCAGGAGTTCTTCAAACTCGCCGACGTACATCCTAAAATACTGTACGTCCTGAACCAAGTAGTGAAACTCACCACGATCTCATCAATACTGGATGTATCCAGGTATTTAGTTTTCTTTTCATTTTGCTTAGTAAAAGGAGCACCAGATCATCATCGCTTCATCATAGTTTTTCCCAAGGTGCGAGTTTTTACTGTGCATTGCTTTCGTAAAGGATGTAATATGGCCAACAATCTCAGTGTACAAGCATGTCAATATTCTTTAAAACATTTGAACCTATCCTTTAATAGAGAAATTGCCAAGCTGCATGCCTTGTCATATCTTAAATAACCTTCACCTGACCTGTATAAAGCCATATTTGTAACTCATTGAACTTTACCAGATAAACGGCAATGGCAGATCCCAGTAACCATCCACAGTAGACATCGACAGGGTGGTTTCTGAACTGGATGATCCTGGTTAACCCAGCTAAGATGGCCAGCATGACGAAAGAGAAGACCAGGAGAGGCTTCAGCAACTTGGCAGAGTCTGTCAGTACCGTGTTGAAGTACATCTAAAAGACACAGTTTTGCGTGTTATCTTTTACTGTTGGTAAATTTTAATGTTGGCTGAAGATTTTACATGAGTGTGCATGTTAACCACTTACTGAGATGTAGACAGCAGCAAAGGCAGCCAGAGTTGCATGCTGGGAAGGAAACGACTTCCTACAAAGAAAAAAAGACAGTGTTCTTTATGCTAATTATCATGTTCAGACAGCTAAGGACAATACTGAATATTCATCTGCTACAAGGAGGTGACTTTCAAAGAAACTTGGAGGTGTGGGTGTTGCAGCTGTAGCAAGTGTTTCATTTGCAATTTGTCTTGATCCTGCTGATAACATATTTTCAGTACTACCAGGAGTAGGACTGTAACCCCAAACAACGAAATATATTGAATATACATTAAGATACCAGTTTGTACAGATATGTACAATACAATAATGCTTGTGAAAGTCAACATGTTTATTCAACTACTCTAAGTTGAGGGAATGGCTATACGATCACCCTCCTCTTACCTGAGTTTTCCCTCCTCATATCAAGCGCACCTAAGATCAATCTGCCTCAGTACCACAACTGTTTCCTGCTGCAGAAAAAGCCCGGTGCTTCACTCCAATCATCGTCAGATGGTCCGTTTACCCACAAGGTATCCAAGCTCTTGACTTTGTTATTTTTGGAAAGTTTTGGACTGTTGCTTACTTCATCTCTCTTGTGCTCACATTACCAGTCCAATCCCTCCATTGGTCTGCCGCGCCCTGGAGGTGTTTTTTGTTGTATTTTTTAGGGCTCAACTGGAACTGTTGCTTTTTGGTCACCTGCACTTTTCGGTTCACTTTTTACTCTGAGTTCTGCATCTTGTGTCCTGAAATCTAGTAACTATAACAGGTTGTTTACATCAGGGATTTTTAAAGTCTATTCTTAAATGTATTCATTTTTGCTGTCCAGTTTTCTTCCGTTTTTGTTCGGAACAAACAGTAATTCATATCTGATTATGTACAGTATTCACAAAAATTCCCCAATTACCAACTGCAATTATTAATTAAATTAATTCAAATAAAAATGTGTTTACACATTTGCATAAATAAGGCTAATGATAATCCTCTTTACACGACAGAAAATACATTATTTAATTAAACAGAGAAAGTGATGTTTAGAGATTGAATTACTTTTTTTTTAGGGAGCTCAGGATGACTGAAAATGG
The DNA here is from genome assembly GCA_026259375.1 of Verasper variegatus. Lineage (NCBI taxonomy): Eukaryota > Metazoa > Chordata > Actinopteri > Pleuronectiformes > Pleuronectidae > Verasper > Verasper variegatus. Next base: position 21,201,461 of record CM048053.1, on the reverse strand, counting down.
CTTCTATACTCAAGATGATTTCAAAGAGCAGCTCATTCTGGTGTGTAGGAAAGCACAGAACAGTCTGTACTGTTTGTGTCAGAGGGTTTAACGGAAGCATCCACACTGTTTGAGATGTGTGCAGTGTACAGTCCATCTCTCTGTAAAACTATCTCTAAAGCTTTGAGTGTTGAGGAGCACAGTGGCCTCAATTATGTACAACAGAGATCGTGTGGAACCACCAGGACTCTTCCTAGAGTTGACCATCTGGCCAAACTGAGTAACAGGGTAAGAAGGCCATTGGTCAAATAGGTGATTAAGAACCAGTTTATCTAAAGTAACATCTAAACTTCTCTACAGAGATGCAAGAACCTCTCTGAAGGATGACCATCTCATCAGTCAGGACTTCATGGTAGAGTGAATCGATGACAAATGGCCTCCATTTATATATCACTGGTCTAGTCTTAATGACCACTCCATGTTCTTCATACTACAAATTATATTCAGACATTCACACATCTTTACACAAGCTCTTGTCTATCACTCATATAACCCACACTGATTACACAGCCATCAAGGGCAATTTGAGTTTCAGTGTATTGTCTTGACACTCCCTCCTGAGACATGGTTGATTTAGAAGCCAATTTGAGATAAAATATATGTGACAGGAGTTTACCAAAGGGCATTTAATCCACATTAACTATATGTCTCTCAATAGGACGAACATTGCCAGCTTTAAGTAGTTTGGGGCAACCCCAGAGAGAAGGCCAGTTATCAACAACACCAAAGAAATACTCATGACAGTAATGAAACAGCAAGCAGTTCAGTGAAGAAAGCCAAGTGAAGAACATAAATACAGTGCCATCTGAGCGCTTAAGCTTCAGGCAAGATTACTACAGGCATATGTCTGATCTATTATTGATAAGAACAAGATTGGAGGGGTGGCACAGTGGTGCAGTGGGTAGCACTGTCACCTCGCCTGTTGACATCCTCCGGGTGGTCTGATTTCCTCTCACAGTCCACAGACATTCAGATGAATTGGTTCTAAATTATCTTTAGGTGTAAATAAGAGGTTGAACTGTTGTCTCTTACAATGACCTGTCCAGGCTGAACCCCACCTCTCCCCTAATGTGAGCTGAAACAGAATACAGGGATAGATAATGGATGGATGGATGAGAGAGAATAGCAAAGACCTGTACCATTAATAACCTTCAGTAATTAACATTAAAGGGCCCATATTTTACACCTTCCTGGGATGTAATTTGAGGTACTGGTACCCCTAAGATGATATATCAGTGGTTTAAAGTCAATATAACTGCTGCAATGTGAATTTATGTCCTCTCGTCTGCCTCTCTCTGGAGCTGCAGACAGAACAGGCTGTTTTCGCCCCCGTCATGAGCCCCTCCTCTGATTGGCTGACTGCACTTTGAGTGACACGCGACCAGGCCTATTACCGGTCTCATTCTGCCGGATTCACTCTGGTAAACACAGCTGAAAGTCACGCTGGTATGTTTGTATACAGCTATAGAAGACCAGCCACACATTTACAGTTGGTTACAACAGGATGTTTCTGAATGGTAAGTTACACCCTCCTCATGTTTGTTCAAGTTTTAGCAGGACAGTAGTCCAATGTAGGAATAACGTATAACCGAGTTACAGTACGGTGTTTCAATATGGAGTAACGTCAGAAGAAATAAAGCGTAACCGCTGGTCTTGAACAGTAACGTTCTTAGGAGGAATGTGCACGGACACATTCTCTTCCTTGCATCCCTCCACGCTGCAGTGTTTCTTCAGTGTTGTTTGTTGTGGTTAGCCTGTGGTGGCTAACAAGCTGCTAGCTCAGCAACAAGTCTGATTGGTGTCAAGTTTGGTGTGAAGGGGTGGTGGTGGGTAGAGGGGTTGGTGGGTTCGGAGGCTGGACTGGTACCAGCTGGGTGGGGCTGAGAGACGAGTGTGATCCTGAATGACTCATACTGGGGAGGAAGTACGAAACGAGACGTTTCGATAACATATTTCATAGAATGGACTGAGTTGACTGTTTTCACACTTTGAGGGTACCTACTGACCCCCTTCAAGTAATTACGGATAGTAAAAGCCCAGAAAATTATTTTTTACACAATATGGGCCCATAAAACAAGATAAGTATATTTATCAAATTGTAGTTCAAGAGCTCAGTTGCTAAAATGCAACAATGCTGAAAAGCAGATGATGCTCAGTGAATGACTGTGATGGAGGTTAGATTAGCTTGGGAAAGTTTGACATCTGATAAGAGCAAGCATTTGCTGAACAAACAATAAGCTTAGCTGAAGTAAACCAAAGGAGAGCCTATCCTGTAAACCTAGTGATTACAACATGCATGTAATATTGAGAGAAATAGAAGCCCTGGATAGAAAGACACGTGAAAAGCAACTCCCCTGATGAAATGTGCAGAACTGTGCATTGAGTGGTTATTATTGTAAAAATCCTTAAGAGGTTTGCAGTGATTTGAGAACAGCTAAGAGGCGTTTGTTAATTACACACCTATTTATTTTATTAATGCCAATTTATTCTGTCACAGCCCACACACAACCTTATGTTTAATTATTAGAACAAAAATACTGCCAAACCAAACTGGTTTTAATGGTCATATGTCCAACTTTACACCTTGATGGTTTACAACATCCAGAAATTAGTGCGACTACCATCTGCCTTTTTTCATAATAACATAAATATTTCTAACTTCGTATTTTGTACTGTTGCAACATTGTATATCTCTTGGGCAGCACTCATTAATGTCTTCTCTCTTTCTTTCTTTCTCTCTTTTTGTCTAACAAAAGAGATTTGTCTGTCACAGTCAGAATGACAATTGGCAGCACCAGGAGAAATGTCGCCACGTAGGTGGCCTATTAAAACATCTATACAGTTTTACCATCCTCTGCAGGCCTGAGAACTTAACATAATACCGGTGGTTTCCGTTTTGTTCAGAACTGCAAGTTCATTTATCCAACTTCCTAAAGGAGAAACTGACTGGTGATTCAGTTTGACCTACTTTAGGTAGCTCCTCCCACATCCAAGTCTACAAGTAGAGGGGTGGACCACACTTCCTCCTCTTTGTCTCCAAACTGTTCATCCTGACTGTATGGTTGTAGGTGTTTGCCATGTGTCTTTTGAGTAACGTTCAATGTAAGTAACATTTCTTTCACTTTATTTGTATTATGTTGTATTTAAGAATGAAGGTTATTGGATAATGTTTGATCTTATTTGTTAAATATTAGCACATGTCTGGCTAATTATTATTTGACATTTATTGTACTTTAATGTGAATATATCTAACATACTAAATACAGGATTTATGTATGGTGATTTGTTTTGCAATGTTTAAATTTGTTTTTTTCTCTCTGTTTAGAACCATGGCAATCTTCAAAGCAATCATTATTTATCATGATTACGATTAAATAAATGGACAGCTGATTGCCAACAATTGTCTCCTGGTGGTTTGTGGCTCCAGTTAGAATCTTATATCCTCAACAAATGGTCCTTCGAGCCGGAGACAGAGCCACACTCCACAAAATGGCCTAAAATGGCTGCTTCAGAGACTGATGGCACTAAACCTATTAATGAGCCCACTAATGAAGGTCAGGCTCCTTCTGCTCAGCTTATAGATGGATCCCAAGGTGTAAGAGACTCAACCCAGCCCATTACGGACAAGGCCAGGCAATAAATGTCTGAAACATTAGCTCAGCCATCTACACCTGCTCACCAAGCAGAGCCTTGACTTTTACCTGAACATTTATTACCTACCTCTCAGAGAGAGCCAGTATCATCAGTATCTTGTGAACTATCAACTAAAACCCTCACCAAGCCAATTAGTTATGAACCAGGGGCTAGACCTAGGCCCCCTGCCTATTATGGGATTCAGCCACAGCCAAAGCAGAAGGCATTCACACAGTCGTAATGTACAGAAGTCTTTTTGCACCAAGTCAGCCTCTAGCCTGCGTACAAGATCTCAACTTAGTAGGCATTCCAGCATTCTTGAGGAGAAGAGGACAAAGATGAACTGAAGGGGCTTAAAAGACAAAGAGGAGGAGAGATGATGCATCATCAATCTAAATTGATTGATGCATCATATGCACAAGGATGTGCACAAGAAGAGAATGGTCAGACAAATGAGCATAAACAGATGCATTTGAATTAAAGAACAAGAGTTTGAGTCAGCCAAGCTTGTTTCTTCCTTTATTAGACATAGTCTCTGAAGATGATAACCTTGATGGAGTTTCTGCTCTTAATACCTCATCTCATCCTGATAATGTAGCTGTACATTCACCACCAGTCACTGTCCAAGCCCCTAATCATACTGCATCCATGACCCAATGATATAGATCTCTTCATAGCTTCTGCTTATGAAATACCAAGGCCCTCACTTCCTGTATTTAAGAGTGGCCGAGAGAGTGATTTTGCCCTCCTGAAAATGGCTTTGGGTAACATCCCATCTTAGTGAGCAGTATAAATATCAGATCCTTTTAGAACATTATCAGCACCCAGGAGCTAAGACATTAGCCAAATCCAGTATGCATGATGCAAGACCACATTTAACTGCTCTCCAAGCACTTCAAGAGAAATATGGTCAGCCAAGGCTGCTAGTTCAGAGTGAAATTGGAGAAATACTGAATTCCCCTAATATTTGCATAGGTGATGTAGAGGCCTTTGATGATTTTTCCCTCTCTGTCCATGCTCTGGTGGGAATGTTGCTGTCTCTAGACATGGATTTGGTGAGCAACGTATTAATCCCGGCATTCTGAATGGGCAAACAAACCAAACTTATCCTCTTCTTCACCTTTCAACCTGGCTACAGTCAAAGTCGAGAGCCAAACACTTATCAGAGAGATATTAATAAACTCTCCAATATAACGCTAATGGTCACAAAGATCACTAAATGTTGCTTTAAAGTCAAAGTGCAAGAGAACCTGTCAAAGTTAAGGGCATAATGTTTTCTGCTGGCATCTTGCAGCTGTAGCTGAGAAATTACAGAGAAATGTGACAAATCTAGATGCTTCTCTACACGTCACTGGGTTCACTGAATGGTTTAATGAAAATCATATCATGAACTTCACTAGATCTCAACCCATCTGAGCAGTTCCACAAACTCTAAGAATCTATGACATGGAGCACTGAAGCTGCTCTGAATGTCAGTGATGGAAAAACGTATATTCACAAACTCTACAGTGGGTTTCACTTTGTCACCCATCAACCCCAGTAACCAGTACCTGACTATTTCATTCTCAGGCTCGCCTTACAAATCTACGTCTAAATAATCATCTCTATATAATATTTTCTCCTCTCAAAGCTCATCATTGTAGAACATGACCTTATAAATGTACTCTGTACAGTGTCCTAATTTTAGCTCACATATTGTCTTTGATTTAGTAAGGGTCCTGAGAGCAGGTTGGTAACCATGACAACAGCAAAAAAAATATATATATCCAGTACCGCAAGACACAAGAAGATCATAGCATGTGTTTGCTAGAACTAGACATTCAATAGACAAAATCCAACACACCCACACACACATCCTCTAACACAGTCACTAGTTCACTCACAAACCCTCCCACACACAGAAAGTCTTACCTCCCAGCGTTGATGAGCCCAATGTCTTGTCCAGAGCAGATATCCTCCAGAATGAAGGCTTCGTCACAGGTGGACATGTTAATGTGGGTCAAGTTGGGTTTGCACACATCCAGCCAGTAGGGTGTGTGTTGACCAGTGGAAAGCTGGAGAATGTCAGTTATCAGTGCTGTCACACACAGGCCGAAGATATGGACTCCTTGGAAAGTAATACATTTATTACAATTATTGTTGACAGTTATATTAATGTCAGTGTTTCATGTGTTTATTTCTGGTTCTGTGGTTTGTTGTTAAAAACATGCATGTGTGTATAATGAGTCCTCCCACCTATGAAGCGTACAGCTCTGCGAATGTAGGAGTTGAAATTACAGCCTGCAGCGTTGATATTGGCCTCAGTCTGTGCGGCTGACGACCTCCTAGACAGATAGCAGTACAGAATGGCCTCTCCTATCAGGATCTACATACAGACAGACACAGAGAGGATTGATGGCAATGCACATCTTTGTCACCAGATACATTAACCTCACTGAAATATATTAGTGTGTTTACTACCATAACAACAGTGTATGTAGTAAAAATAAGATTGTATTCATGTGGATGTAGTATGAGAATGTGTAGTATGATTACCCAAGAAGAAGGGCTATCAACAAAGTACTTATTTGGGGTACTAAACTCTGAATCAATTTAAATAGATTAGCAGAAATGTTATTAAATATTGTCGTGGCAATTATGCAATCCCACTCTGATAACGAGGAACGAGACACAAATCTCTAACAGTATTGTCACACTTTAATGCTCAGAGCATGGTGCACAAGACAAAGTTTGGTTTGTAATATGGACACCGATGGGAAGCAGTTCTTTCTCTTTATACATTTGACTCCTTCCTCCCCTGGTTGAGGTTGTTTCTAAGCCAAAAGTCAGGATCTTCTGATGACATCAAGACAACAATGCCTTAGTTTAGGCAATCAGGCCAAGATTCATTCAGTTGTACAGGATACAGCATGATCAAGGTTACATTGTATAAGATTCAATCATCATAAGATTAACATGATTACATTGTGCATGATCAAAATGTTACATTTCCCTCACAGTATGTTTCCACTGTTTTCACTGTAATCGTGAGTCATTGAGTGGAGATTGATGGGCTGTTAAAACTGTGTGTGCAAAGGGAATAGTTCGAAATATTTTCTGAAGCCACTATATATTTATCCTCATTTTAATGTGAAAATCAGCTAACACTTCCAGCGTTATTGGTCTGTCAGCAGTTAACAGAGTATCATCAGTTCACAGAAATAGCTTTAAAAGAAAGTCCCTGACACCAACCTCATTGTGGCATTTTTGTCAGTAAACATAGACGTCTTCACACTGGAGCAGATTTGGACAGAATGCTTCTAAGAACTTTCGACCCATAGAGACATTACAAGCCTCACCTGATACCCCAGGTCCAGCTGTAAGCCTGTTTGTTCTTTTCACTGCCTAGGCACATTGTGTTTGTACACTATCTGTGCTGCATGTAAATAAAGCTTTGACTCAACATGTATCTTGTAAATGTTTTTTTTCTTCTCTATCCCCAATAAATTCATAGATATAATCTATATGTCATTGATATAATGCAGCCAACAGGAAGCAACATCAAGCATCACATGAATATATGAATTATCATCAGTAGCTGGAGTGGTTTTGGTGTAGGCTTACTAATAATTAAGTATAGTAATAATAATTGTATTAATATAATAATTATTATTATTGTATGGTAGGGGGTTTACCCGAGTCTGTATTATAATGGACCAGGGTGACCAATAGCAACAGATCAACAGCCAATCAAGAGTGACTTTTCGTTTCAAGGTTCTGTGGTTTCATCCAATGGTGGAGTAAGATCAGTGCTAGCCAGGGGTTTCACTGCTTTTCATATGCCAATTAGATCACACTTATCCCCAGTCCCCGCTACCAGAGGTTAGTTCTTGACAATTTATGACTCAGGCTAATGCAGAATTCACAGGCTGTAAACAGCTGTTAACTGCCTGGAATTAGGAACGTTTACTGGGCCGAAACTCCGGTTTTTATGCAGTGGGAGGTTTACTTACAGTGGCGGTGGGAGCAGCGAAGGCCAAACTGAAGAGCAGAGGCAGTGGACAGACTTCCTGTCTGGGCAGGATGTAGGGCAGAGACAGACTGCGGTCATTACAGCTGTACCCAGAATGCACCGGTTGGAAAATATCCGTCAGCTCCAAAAAGTAAAGACTGACAACAGAGGAGGCCAGGATAGGGAGCTGCATTAAAGAATTAAGAACAATACAAAAAAACAAGATTAGAACAACAACACACCAATCGACACAACATCCAACCCAGTGCTGATTCCACAGTTGAGTTTCAGTATTAATAACAAAACAATACATTATTCATAATGTAATAATAGGTAGGGGTGGACAGCACGAATAGAAGAGAAATTGGAATGTTTGTCAGCTGGGCTTCACATCAGACCTGCAAAATATGAAATATTCTCTCTCTATATATTATAATTATATTTTGGACACCTTTTTTTCTTCCTACAGTGTTTCCTATACAGTGATTAATTGTTGATGGCCTGCGACAACATCAACTTTGACTACAACATATTGAGTTTTTTTCTATGTTAAAAGGGTAGAATTTTATTGTAGAGCATTTTTCCAATTTCACATTGAATCAAAACATGATAATAGTTCTTTAGTTCTTTAACTCTGACTAATCCAGAGGAACTTAGACTCAAAGGTGCTCATCCTGTGGAGGCACAAAGACATGTGGACCAGAGGTATCAGCCAAACAGACAACCTAGAAATTTTAAAAGAGGTGTGGGAAAGTTGAACTAGTGTGATTAGTTATTCAATGATTTATTTTCAAATGTTTCCGGGCAATCGCAGCTGAAGCAGCATGGGAGAGAGGAAGGTAAATGGTCTGTATTTATATATATATAGAGCGCTTTTCTAGCCTTAATGACCACTCAAAGCAATACAGTACATTTTTGCCATTCACCCATTCATGCACACATTCATACAGAGCATCTATGTACTTTGTGCACTTTGTTCTATGACGGGCCATTCAGGGTTCAGTATCTTGCCCAAGGACGCTTCGGCATGCAGATAGGGAAGACTGGGATTGAGCCGCCAGCCTTCTGGTTGGCGGACGATCGCTCTACCCCTCAGCCACATCCGCCCTTAATACCTTATACCTAAATGGTATATATTTATATAGCGCATTTCTAGTCTTGATGACCACATTCATACAGTGCATCTATGTGCAGAACTTTCTCTATGAGAGGTTCCAAGGACTAGAGAAAACTGGGATCAAACTGCAAACCTTCTGTTTAGAGGACGACTGCTCTCACCCCTGAGCCACAGGGACAGAAGCTACTGAAGAGAGAGATGTAGTCAAAGTCAAGGTGAACTTTATTGTCATTCAGACCATACAACAAGAAGTGCACAGCAGAACAAAATTGGGTTTCTCCTAGCTTCATGTGTATGTAGGATGTAGGGGAGGAGGAGGACAGCAGCCCACAGAGGCAACAGGTGAGACTGACAGCAAATACCCCCCACCACACACACACACACCCACACACAGACACGCACACACACATATTGAGGTATTTGACATAAAATACATTACAGGTGCACTCAAAAAGTGAGAAATACATTTATTAGGAATGATTAATGTGTGTTAAACCGGCAGGTTGTAAAGACGCTATGAATTCATCTGTTATAAATCCATCTGTCAGCTTATTTTTGGAGAGTAGCCCACACAACCTGATGCAGCGGCCTACCTCCCTTGCTTAACTGGTCCTGCACTGAAAAGACGAAGGTGAAACTAATTTCCATCTTTTATCAATAGAATTCAGCTGAGTCTTTCTTCATGAAAAGATATGGACAAACTCATTCCACTAATCAGGACCCTGCAAAATGGTGTAACAACGGCATCAATTTGGTGAATATTTCCGGCTGATAAGGACCGCATCCTGCAATCATATCTCTGAAATTATAGAATTTAACTACCATTGCTCTGTGAACTGCTTCCTTTTTTTAGGAGGAAATAGCCCACACAGGGTCTGCTTTGGAAAATTCTAGCCCTTGGACAGTTGCAGTTGATGACTCCCGACCTATAGGTTAGGGGGCTGTGGCTGAGTGGTAGAGCATTCGTCCGCCAAACCAGAAGGTCGGCAGTTCGATCGCCAGTCTTCCTTACTGCATGCAGGAGTGTCCCCGGGCAAGATGAGGATCCCTGAATTGCCCCTCATAGAACAAAAAGATTTCTGGTTCTCTCATGGATTTGAAGTGAGGTGGTTACATTCCCTCTGGTGTGGATATACTGGTCATCATACACAGACAAACACACACAACCCTCTCTACTAGGCTGCACAATATCTCAATATGTTGGGCTAGATAATAAATTAAAGATATTCAGATCGTTGATGGGCCTTTCAAGGGTTTTTCCTGCATAGAGAATTGACAAGCAGACACACACAAAAACAGTGTCATCGGACATATGTGTAACCTCAGACTGTTTGAAAACAACAGAATTTGTAAACTTAGACAATCTATGGAGAGCCGGAGGAGATGGTGGGGCATGCTCTGTTTGGCTCGATTCGGTTGGCAAATCATAGAGACACAGAGAGTAGCAGTAGATTACTGACAGAGTCCTTGGAACTGTAAAGCTAAACTTTTTTATGGTCCAAACGTGTTTGAAAAGAGCCCAACTTAACAATGTAAGTGGACTTAGTGGAGCTGTGCATGGCTCCATGGGTGTCTGCCCCAGGCTTGGTGGCGCTTTGGCCAGGCTGTGCACCTTTTCCCTGCGTCCGTAGCCAGGTTTAATTTTTTCAATAAATCCATGTTGTTGGAATGGAAATAATGCTTTTCATATTTTGTCAGTGTCTCCATAGACCACTCACTGTATGGGGTCTATGTTAGCAGTGAAACCAAAGCAGAATGACTTTAACACCGCACACAAGCATTTGTTTATTTATCGCAAGTCATTGCAACATTCAACAACCTTATCACATATCGCATGTTTTCCTATTATCTTAGACCCCTACTCTACCTCCTGAGCCACAGCTGAGATCTGAAGAATCTGATTTTAGTTTTTTCCCCACAAAACACTATTACTGTACCTAAGTAAAGACATTTTCAGACATGTCCTCATGGAGGAACTATGGAGAATTTGGTATTGGGTCTGCACAGAGCAGGAGGATTTCCACTCAGATGCGTTTACAAGAGCAACAAATCCTCCTGGGGATTCAGCTGAGGAGTGGTACAGCAGACATAGGACGTAATGTATTAATGCTACTGCAGAGATCACACGTTTTTGTCTACAGCACATCGACACAGGCGTTGGCTGTTGTCACCACAACATCTCTCGACATCTTCGCCTGTGTCTTCTACATAGCACCACTTTTTCATGTGGAGATATTTGTATTCTTTTAGTATTTTTCATTCATGCGTCTGTTAGGTGTTCAACCCCCTCACTCTCTCAAGGTGAATCCTGCAGAGGATCTCCTGCTGTGTTTGTTTCCTCCAAAGTTTCAGTGGACTTTATACTAGGAGAAACTGCGGAGGATCTCTAGAGTTCAGTGCATGTTTGAAAGCAGCTAAACACACTGCTGCCATGTCACATTGTTGTGGCTTTATCCAACGTTTGTTACGTACAAGGATAAATATTTCATCTCACCTTGTGTGAAAACCTCCAAGCAATAATGCTAAAATTGTTAACTTGCTGCTTTAAACAGAGTAATTTGCCCTAAACCCTTAAAAGGTGTGTGAACTGAAAGTAGAGCTGAAAAGATCAGCAACAACTGAGTTTAGTCTTTTTAAGACAATCTTCAAACAAAAATTTGACAAATATTTAGAGGTTCCAGCAGCTCAAATGCAAGAAATTGCTATTTTTGTCTGATAAATGACTTTGGAATTTTGCTTGGAGGAAAAACGATTAGAGGATGTCGCCTTAGGCAAATTTACACTATTCTCTAACACTATCGAGAAATTAAACTATGAATGTTCATGGATAAAGAAAATAATCATTACTTGCACTGAAAGCAGAAGGATTACTTAAATATATCTAAACTCTTCACTGCACACACAATCTAGAGTAATATGTCATGCTCACTTTATTTCATTGTACTAGTAAGATTACAATTTGCAAAATGATAGATATTCCCTAAACATGGATGTTTCTAGCGTTGGCGACAGCATTGAGCCTTGCTTTGCTGCTGTTCAAATGCTAAACTACCTGATTTGTCATTATAATTGAGGCAGCCACAATCTGGCCACATGAGTTATGTAAGGACCTGTCATTGACTGTGAAATGTGCTGTTTTATCCACCAATTATTTCAGCATGGCTAAAAAATAGAAGACATGTTAGCATACTTAAAGGCCTCCCTATTAAAACCGATTATGTTTATACAGTAAAATCCAATGATCCTCTGTGTCAAATGCTTGATGCATGTCAAGTATTATCCTTCTACAACACTGGCCACTGTCAACTTCCTTTTAGATGTGATTGGTTATATGAATCATGCAAATCTCAACTGAGTAACAACAAGGCCCAGTCCCATTTCACCCCTTGGCCCTACTCCTTAGCCCTTCCCCTTCGTTTTGCGTGTTCACGTGTAGGGGTAGGCTGTCCCAATACCTGTTGCGATGGAGGGGTATGGCCAAGGCGTAGGGCTTTATAGCCCTTGAAACTGAGATTTTTCAGACCCTCACTTAAAACCTAGTGAATCATGTGAATCACCGGCAAACTGGGAGAGAGACCCACAAATGTAGTGTTTCTCCATTAATAACGATAATACGCTAATATCTTAGTTTAATATCATTTCAATGTATTAATGTAATTTTTTTCAAAACAACTTTAAAAAAAAAGATTGTGAGCGCGCTAGCGTTAGCATGCTAGCGATCTTTTATTTTGCATGATAGTCCCGTATTTTCACATCATTTCATGTTGTATCCCTCCTCACACACGATGCACTTGATTGAACCCGCGTATAGCAGCGATGTTACTGAACATTACTTCTCCTCTTATTACAAAGCATCCTGGCAGGGTTGCATACAGACCACTGCTAGCAGCCTGTGTGCTTTTGATACATACGTGAAATAATGCAGAGCAGCCAAGCTTTTCAATTTCAAATCATTGATTAACCTGCATGTTATTTGGATATTATAGGTTTGTCACTTTAGTAACTGCAAACAACAGCATTGGTTTATTTGAGATCTCAACAATGTTATTACAATGACATCCCCAGCAAAACTGTCTCGTCTGTTTACATCAACGACTACTGATGATGTAACAGCTTCTTGAAGGGCTGTCCCAATTTGTCGGGGAAGATATCAACCACTACCGCTTGTGACTATGTTTCAAGGGGCAAGATAACCCGCAAAAACAAAGGGTAGGGGTAGGGCCAAGGGGTGAAATGGGATTTGGCCCAAGTCTGAAGCTTGAATGAAAATCATGTTAGGAATTAAAATGGTTACGGGGAAGAGTGGGTCGTGGGTCGCCTACTGGTTCAATCACTCCTTCAGTCAAACAATACATTTCCCCTGATGGTTGTACCGACATTGTATCGTAGAAAAAGTGTGTATGAATGTGTGTGTCAATAAGACTGGAAAAGCGCTATATAAATACACTCTGTGTATTTCAGGCCTATTTAGTTTTATAATGTTTAAGCAGCGATCACCTCTGTAGCATCTCTTATCATCCAAGCATCTGAACTTTTCTATGTTTGTCCTGCAGTAAAACGTATTACATGTTAGATGAAAACATTCTTTGCACTTTGTATTTATTATGTAAAATGGGCACACTGTTTCCTTCTTTCTCTTTATTTATTTTTTCCATCATTTCTTTCATCATCTACGATTGAGTCCGCTGTTTAATCCTCACCTATTTTAACTAAACCTGAATCTAAAACCTGATATCACAGCTTCTTAATATCAGGCTAATCATGTTCTTGTGCGTGTCAATTTCAAACCTTATAAGAGTTCTGCTGTTAATGGATTTGTGACAGTTAACTGGGTTCCTTCTGACTTACATACAACATGTAACCACAGATTTTGCATTTATCTGATACAAAACATCAACACCAGTTGGACTGTGCACACTGATTCTAGTAGGTTCCTTTAACAGTTTATTGTCATGTGGACAATTTTCACTCCATCTTGGAGGATAACAAATTACTTCAGTTCTAGAACAGACAGACACATATTTCCCAGGGACTCAATACAGTTTTTTCTGTTCAGGGCAATCAGGTATATAGCATTGATCAGTATTGCTTTACTTTTAAGAAGAAAAATATGATTTACTTCTTCAAGGTCATTAGTTAATTCAAATCTTTTTGTTTAAGTCAATATTCACATAATGATTTCAAGCTCAGTTAAAAGCATTGGAAGTATTCTCAGACTACTGCATCTACCCAGGGCTTTTAAAATCAAAAGGTAGAGATTTGTTTAGATTTTATTTGATTGATACACTGTCCAGTGTCAGTGAAATATTCTGCCACAACAGGAATGCCACACTCACAGTGATGTCGGCTACGTCCAAATAATCTCTGTCCATACTAACACACCTGAAAACGTATGTCACATGACCATTCACGTACACTGCTAATGCTCGTGCCAACAGGAAGCAGATTTTCAACTCTGCATTGGTTGCATGTACAGCAATAGTGAATAGTAAAAGCAGGGGTTTCTTTTCTTTTATTAACAATAAGGTAGACCTGTTACTGACAAATAGCTTCAACAACTCTTATTATCTATGTTGCTTTCACTGCTGGAAGGGGAGTCGACCTAATCAGGAAACAATAGGGGTGGGACAATATATTGATTCAGCAATATATCGTCATTGTTCCTCAAGAGATACAATTATCGATATGCCAGTGCCAAATATCAACATTTAGTTAAAGTTGGACTTTTGCCAGTTCATGGCTATTTTACATTAGAATGACAGCACCTGCCGACATTGACAGTGGTTTAAAGAGGTTTAAAGAGGCACTGAGGTAAGACTTTTTTGTATTGTTTCATCTCAATTTGTGTCAAACTGACACCAAAGTGCAGTTTATAAATACACAACTCCTGCACAATAACTCTTCAGAGGCATTTTGTATTCTTCAGTAAGACAGATCGAATCATGTATCGTTATGTTATGTCTCGCAATATATCAATTATAGCAGAATGCAATTGTGATATTATAGTTATAGTGGGCCATGTATCCCGTATTGTATAGTATCGTGAGTTACCCAGGGATTCCCAGCCCTAGTCTACATAATCATATATAGACGTTTCTGTTTCTGCCTGTCCACACTGAAACACAACCCTTGGGTTTTCAAACTAAACCAAATGTCTCAGTTTTGGGGGCTGGAAAACTCAGTAGTATTCCTTATTATTCCTGACACTGCAGTGCTCCCCCACTAGATAGATTTTTTTGTTAGAATTGTGTGAAAACAATGTAATATATATATAATATATAGTTATTAGGCCACTGTACTGTACTGATTTACTGCCCCACAACAAGAGGCACATCTGCTACAGCTACAGCAGAGAGTATTGCACACAGGTTTTAGTACAGTCATTTATACTACCTCATATATGCAGTTTCAGTGAACTGAATCCAGTCTGCAGTAGTGTAGTGAGCATCATGTAGTAATGACATCATACTGTATCTTTCCTTTAATCATCCAGCGTGTACTATATAATGCATATCTGTTGAAGGGAATACATGATGATTATCATTTTACAGACGTATCAACCAAAGCCCAAGTGGCCACTGTGCACACACAGGAAACCAGGCTGCAGTAGTGATGTTTTTCTCCTCTTAACGTCTCTTTCCCTGAACACACAGATATAAAAATACATCCCATTTAGAGGGCTATGTTGCCTAGCAGCCAGTCAGTGGGTAGGATGGTGTGACAGCGCGTGAGATAGAAAATGTTGCAGCTCTGTCAAGAAGATAAAGGAGGAACTAGTGGTAATTATGACAGATTCTGAATATTGTTCAGTGCAATAGCAATCATAGAAAAAATCTGCCCCATCTCCCATCACTAATACATACTGATGTGCAATGTTGTCTCTTCAACAGACTGGATTCTGGAAAAATAGGCCAAGCTCAAACTAGCCTCAATCATGTGTTCTGTTTATAGTTAACACAGCTTAATTAAAAACAAAAAGCATGAAATCAGCAAAAACTATGTGCCAACAGGCTTTTCCGACACAGTCAGTCATCCATAATTCATTGTGCCACACTGTACAGCACTGCCTATAGCTTAGTGGGATGATAGATGCAGTTGATTCGGACATGTAATAGCATTGAACAGAAGGCAAGAAAACACTAACATTAAAATCACACATCAGCATATTCAAAGGATATAATTGTGGATGATTTATGATAAATGATGTGTCATACATTTTAACTTCTTATCAGCTGACATAAAAATAAGTTCCACAACTGACAGTATGGACAGTACAAGCTTCTCAAGTGTGATAAGTTGCAGTTTTTTCATACATGACAACTGAGCCAGTTTTCACAATTCTCTCAAATTCACATACAAAATGATGAATAAATTATGTGAGAAAATAATCACTGGATCAATGGACAGGGAACATAATTGTTAGCTGCCGACCTTTACAGGATAACCACACATTCAAAGAATGTCTCCTCAGTGTTACAATGTTATGTTCGCAACTGTCAGCTAAATATCTGATGTGATAGATAAGGTATGATAGGTTATCTCAAGATTCAAGAGTTTATTGTCACGTGCACAACAATAACATTAAGCAGTCGCTTGCAATGAAATGCTTGGGTCACAGGCTCTCTTATAACAATGCTCAATCAAAAATTTTAAGTTTAAAATAAAATATACATATCTAAAATATATATATACACCTAAGAAAAAAGAAAAACAATAGTGCAAGTGTGTACAATAGTGCAAATATGCAATAGTGCAAATATGCTAAGGTGCAGAGTTATGGCAGATTGGAGGAGTTTAAACAGTTGGTAGTTTTTGTCTGTTCTGTGAGTGGGCAACAGTAGAGCACAACTTCACCACCACAGCTACATCTAATAGCACTACCACACATGAAGCATACTTTAGAGGTTGCTGCTATCCACCTACTCTGACCTCATCATGTAACAAAAAGCAATATAACAGGACTGATATGGTCCAGAGGATTCTGCGGGGACTGTGGTTATCAGGTAAGTTTTAATAGCAAACCATCATCATCATCGGTAGCATTAAATATATATGCATGTTTATGGCTGCTGTTGTATTTACAATGTAAACAAAGGAGGCAGGGATAGCAACTCTCCACTGTCCAATACATAAGCCGTTCTCAGACATGAGCTGTGGGTAAAATCCTGAGAATTGGCTACGCAGTTTGCTATTCACAGATGCACAACGCAGCAGGAGGTTCTTTCCATGGATGCGTTCACAAAAGCATCAAATCTTCCACATTATTCCGGCGAGAGGAGGTGCAGCCTGGTGCAGCAGGCAGAGGCAGGAAGTGATGTACTAATTCTGCTGCAGAGATCACGTGATTTTCTCTTACTACCACAAACTCTCCAGACATTTTCGTAGGTGTCTTCTACTTGTATGCCTCTGCCTTTCACCGGGAGATATTTGTTTTCTTTAATTTCTTTTCATTTTTGTGTCTGTCGCGTGTTTCAAGTGTCATCTACCTCCCCCACTCGCTCACGGTGAATCCTGCTGTGCTCTCACATCGTATTTGGGGGAGCTAGAACCAATCCCAGATTACTTTGGTTGAGAGGTGGGGTACACCCTGTATAGGTCGCCAGTGTAGAGTAGGGCCAACATACAGAGACAAACAACCTTTTTAACTAACATTCACACCTATGGTCAAATTACAGTCTCCAATCAACCTAACCCTAATTTGCATGTCAATAAAAATCCCCCTCAGCCCCCCATTTTACTCTTGTTTTCTATTAGCTTGAAGGCCACTATAATTCTGTAGTCCCAGTAAGTACATTTCCACCTGTATGATGTCATCTGGATGAAGAAAACAGCTCTGGAGCCGCTTTGTCAAGTCTTGAGCTTGGAGACCAATTTACAATAAAAAAACCTGTATGAGAAACAATTGTGTGGATTTTGAAAGGCATCATTAACTAAGCTCCTCTTATGTTTTTTCTTTACTTTGTTTCTTGACAAAGTTCTTTAAAAAAAACTCTTAAACTGCAGAATTGTTCACACTTGTGTTCTTATATTGATGAACACAATTGTCTTTGTGAATTGTAAGCGCATGTCACTTATTTCTAATAAGCATAGGTCAACGCCACGCCAATCCCAATAAAACAGCATGAAACGTCAGGGCCAAGTCAAGAATGAACAAAAATCAAAAGATAGTGGCGTACCAGACTCAAATCACAAAACAACTGTTGTATTTTGTAGTGTCAGCATTGGAAATAAAACAACACAAAAAACAATACGGAGAAGGTTGCACAATTGATTAAGTAAACTAGAAATACTGCACTGTGGTTAAAGTGTACAGTGCGCCAACCAGTGCATTTTCCGTCTACAACTTTTTTGTGAGATCCCTTTTACCCTTACCTTGGACAAAGGGAATCTACTCAGTTCATCTTTGCCGACTGATCATATGCTGAAGAAATTCTTTCAAGTCGGTCTTGAGATATTATGTTCAAGATGCCACTGAGATGTTACTGTGACCTTGATCTTTGACCACCAAAATCGAATCAGTTAATACGTGAGACCTCTGGGCACCAAAATTGTATCAGTTTATCTTTGAGTCCAAGTGATTGTTTGTACCAAATTTAAAGACATTCCCTCCAGATGTTCAAGAAAAACATAAACATACTGTACTTTGTGAGGCCCTGTGACCTTGACCTTTGACCACCAATATAATCAGTTCTTCCTTGAGTACAAGTGAATGTTTGTAAGAAATTAGAAGAAATTCCCTCAAGGCATTCTTTCACGACTATGAGACAGACAGATGGATGGACAAAAAACATGATGCCACTGGCCACTAGCTGTCGACAGCATGGAGCCATAAAAATGACAACAGAACTAAAAAAGTCAGAGCACAAATGCAAAAGTGACAACGCAACCGCCAAAACCACAACACAACCACAAAAGCCACACAACAAAAACACAATCATAAGAGACAATGGATGTTGACAATGAAACAAGCAGAGGTGGTTTCTATGCTCAAGTGAGCCGTTGTTTATGAGCCAGCCAGTCCATGCTTAAACTGTGATGCTCGTCTATTTGAGGTGTTAAGGTACAGGTGCTTGAAGCAGCTAAAGGAAGAACACAAATGCCACATCATCATTTTTGGGGGCTGTGATTTGCAATAATGCAACTGTGTGAGATGTTTTTGCTGCAAAAACCCCATACACACACACACACACACACACACACACACACACACACACATGCACACCTCTGAGTAAATTAGTTTGCATCTTGCCCACTTATCACTACGTCCGAGACAGATGTCTCAGATATGTCTATATATAATATATAATATATAATATATAATATATAATATATAATATATAATATATAATATATAATATATAATATATAATATATAATATATCATTTATAATATATCATTTATAATATATAATATATATAACTGTGAAACTTGTCATTAATCAAGGCTGATTGGTTTATAAATTATTTTTTAGTATGCATGATACAGTCATTCAAATGTCTCTGTTGGTCAAAACAAGACTCTGCTAACCTGCTTCAGCTCCAAATTCCACACCTGGTGATGCAAGCAGAAGCTGGGCTACAGCAAGCAAGACTCAGTACAGACCCAAACGTTTTGATCATTCATACTATCATTTAAAATCTGAAACCATGAATACGAAGTGAGTCTCCAGGAATACATTTTCTTGGGGTTTCTCAGTCCATGGCTGTCCCCATCCTCAGGTGTGGGATTCTGGGTACTGAGCGTGGCTGTTGCTACTTTCAGTATAACAGAGCACATACGGGTCTTTTTGTGCTCTGTTAACTACATAAAGATTACATTAACACTTATACACAAAAAATATGTTATTGATACAGGTCTGTCAGTGAGTATGCACTATGCATTAAAGTAAATGTGGTGGCTGCGGCTCAGCAGGTAGGCTGGGTTGTCCTTGAATTGTAAGGCAGGTGGCTCGATTCCTTGCTCCTCTAATCCATACGTCGAAGTTTACTTAGACAAGAAATGAAGTGATCAGCGCAGGATGGCAGTGTTCACATCCAGGATATTTTGGCTTAATTTCTGGATTGTGGGAGGAAGTTGAAAGGGCGTCCATCTTTATTTACAGTCTATGATGAACACTAGGTATAGAAAGCGCTGTGTGAGAGAGTAAATGTGAAAACTGGGGTTGGGTAGCGAGATCTGGTGCCAATCTGGTACTGTTTTTTACACCACCAGAACCTACTGGACTGAATCATGTCTGAGCTATACACTGAAATAGCTACCCTGGTTGCTGGTAACATAAACATCACTGCATCTGCTCATTTAACATTACATTTAACTCTGGTGGCAACACACTCTCTAAATGGCTGTGGCAGCACGAAACATTAGCCTACAATTAGTTCCAGCATGATTTAACACAACACCAACAAGGAAACGGTAAAAAAAAAGTGGCTCTATTTTTCCGACACTGGATCATGCAGCAAATACCTTATTTATAATTGAATATTAAAGTGAAGTATACTTCAAACTGTTACTATGTAATATTTCAACTTCCAGTTTGCCTTAGCAATAAAAATGCTGTTCTTAGCATCGAGCATAGTTTTGTGCTTTTTATTAAGAAAAAAGTATTGGTTCTTTGCACCAGTTAGACACCGATGCTATTTGAAAATTTGAATTAGCACTGTTAACTGAAAAAATCCACACGATACCCAAAAGTTATTTATATGTGAGTGTTATATATGTTATATATATGTTATATATGAGTGGTCATCCAGGATTAGGAAAAGCATTATACAAATGCAGTACATTTAATAGAGCGTATGCTGTCAAGGTATTTATATTGTAATATGATATCATCACAGTAGTAAAATCGTAGATTATGTCCAAACTACTAGAACAACTACAAATATTATCACAAGGAATGAAAATCATTTAAAATGTAGTGAGTATATGTTCTCAGGCCTACAGAAAGGCTGTTCCACAGTCTGGGGGCGGATGAACTAAATACAGCATCACTACAAGCTTTAGACCTGGAGCGAGGAACAATTACTGCTAGAGAACCAATGGAACATAGTGATCTGCCAGAGACAGACTCAACTGTGGCCATTCTTCCTGTGATGATTAAATGGATGCTGTACCTGTGGTGTGTTAGTGAAAATGAACCCTGTCCTATTCAAGCAGCTGTTGTCTATAGACACTGTCAGTCTTTTCCTGTCAAGGTTTTCTCTGTGATGATAAATATATGAACCCAATTGATGTCACATTGTTGGTCAAGCTGTATATATTTGTTTGTCCCACCAAACAAAATTGCTGTATGCATATGGAATCATAATTTCCAATGGGGACTGCAGTGTCACTGACTGCAAAAACCAGAGTAAACAAGATGAGGAGAATACAGATTCTCAGTGTGACTGCTGGGAAGCTGCGACGGCTCCAGGATTTCAGTCTGTCTGGCCCATTTTTCCTCGGCCTCTCAGCAGCAGACACTATCTTTGTTTTGTTCAAGTGTCCACAACGATAACTTATTGTGTGCTTGCCTCATTATCTTAACCGGACATGTGGTACCCTGTGTGTGGCTGCTCGGCTCTATGGACTGCAGGCCGCAGACGGTCCACAACTAGATGCTGGTGAGAGAGAGCTGCCCAAATGACTGACCAACATCTGTCAGCAACACCCACCCCTCTGTGCTGTCCTCACTGGTAAATCAGACACACCAACAGCAAGACAGGACAACAGAGCATTGTCATGAAGGCTCTGAGGCCATGTTACACTGTTAGTCAGTGGCTCAGCAGTCAGTCAGCCAGACTAGCCTAATCAAACAGCAACCTGCCAGTCTGCTCCATATACCACCATTGCATGATAATGTAGTACATATTTTTAATATATATATCTATATCTATAGATATCTATATAGATAGATAGATAGATAGATAGATAGATAGATAGATAGATGGATGGAGATAGATAGATAGATAGATAGATAGATAGATAGATAGATAGATAGATAGATAGATAGATAGATAGATTGATATTCACCTCTACAAAATAAAAGCACGGTAGCAGAGTAACGCTGTCCTTGGTTTCCTTCCCGCCTTTCAGCCGCTCCTTTGCACGAGACATCACGAGCGCCCGGTGGTCTCCCGCGTTGTCGGGAGACAGGGAGCTGTACCTGATTCCCGTCGTAATTTTGGCGGAATTCAGACCGAGTCCGGTTCCCTCCGAGTCTTCACCGGCGCAGCTCCATCATCTGAGCTGGAGGAGCTGCTGCTCGTTGGTGTGATTGGTCCGCTGTCGTCCCGAGAATGCGGTTTTTGGGGGTTGTTTAATGTGGCGGACTTAAAAATGGTGACAGACACGGGTTGTGTTGAATGTGCTGTTCCAGTCCGCTGACATGACACTCACAGAATATTCCTCCTGAGGTGACACAGGGCGGACAGAGAGGAGGCGTTCCTCCGGTCAGCCCGGGATCCTCTCTCTACCTACCTACCTCTCTCTATCCTCTCTCTCTTCCTCTCTCTCTCTCTCTCCTGTCTCTCTGTTTCTCTCTCTCTCTCCCTTTATATGTATCTATATATCTATGTATCTCTCTCTCTCTCTCTCTCTCTCTCTCTCTCTCTCTCTCTCTCTCTCTCTCTCTCTCTCTCTCTCTCTCTCTCTCTGCTGCAGCAGCAGGTGTCACACAGCCCAAACACACACACGTTTCCTGTCACGACTTTCAAAATAAACCCATTTAACTACTTCACATTATCATAGTTTCCGATCCATCCCTTAATTCCACTCGGATTTAAACCCCTGACAAGCAGGGCCAGCTCGGCCCTGGGATACCCGCTTGACCCAGTGGAGGTGGTGGGACAGAGGAGGATGATGGAGAAACTGTCTTCTCTGATGGAGAAACTGTCTTCTCTGATGGACAACCAGTCCCACCCCCTGCAGTACACCTTCACAGCACTGGGCAGCTCCTTCAGCCACAGACTGATTCACCCAAAGTGTCTGAAGGAGAGGTATCGCAGGTCTTTCCTTCCTGCAGCAGTAAGTCTGTACTCTCACTTTTTAACTGTGCACTATCATTTCTGCCTGTGAAAATTCAGTGGCTAATGAGCAATCCATTTCACTCTACATATTTTCACACTGCACATATTCTGTTTACACTGTATATATTCAATTGTTTTATATCTCCTTAAATTATAAGTATAGCATTCTACTTATTATTACTTTACCAATGTTTATTCCTGAATGCCATCTTCCTGCTGTAACATTGCAAATGTAACCACTTTGGGACTAATAAAGGATTATCTTGTCTTATCTTATCTAACTTGTGACCACATAAAAATGAAGTGATGAAAACCTCCTCTCAGGTTGTATTGTGTAAACTAGTGATGGGTTAAATCATCATTTTGCCAGTATTAAGACATGTTCTTGTTCTTCAAGTGTGCTAAAAACCTATTTTCCTCACCAGTAGTGCGCATGTGTGTGTGACAATATATGGAACACATAGCCCTCAGGACATGCACTGTTTGTGTCATGTCAGGGCCCCAGGCCACTGCCTGCAATATGCTCTCAGTGTTTGACTGCTACCATACAAGTGATCACTTGATCCTTCAACCTTAGTAGCACTATTACAAAGAAAATATAGCCTGTTATTTATAAAAGTCCAGGTGATCAATAAAGCTTGTGAGTGGTTTATTTTCCTGTGCAACATCAGGACAGTCTCTCTTTTATTATTCTTTAAAAAAACACGTTTGGCACAGTTTCAACCTGAGCAGCTCTAATCAGAAAATTCAAACCTTTACAATTTATTATTTGCTTTACATACAAATAATAATAATTATTAAATTCAAGGTTTGATCATATCTATCTATCTATCTATCTATCTATCTATCTATCTATCTATCTATCTATCTAACTAATCTTTTATGTTCCGTAAAAATAATTTTGATGCTATCTTTGTGTTATAAAATTTTTTTAACGTTGAAAACAAGGTCAGTTGGTCAAAAGCAGATGGAAATGACTAAATAATAGATGTAGGGTTTGCGTTGCGCATGAATGCTGCAGATCTTAACAATTTCAGTGTTCTGTGTAGTAAAACATGTTGTATGTACTGTGGCATTCAATATAAATCGCATCCAAATTTGAACAGTAATTGCCAGTAATGCTACCTCCTTATCATTACATAAACACAAAGCTAAATAAATCTTTAGTTTATTTTGATTCAGTCACACAGTCACTGCCCTGATACCACAAATATTCATTAGTGCACCAAACTTTGATTAATCCACTTCGGAAGATAGTCCCCGACAAATGCTCAGTTTCCTCCTTGTTTGAGACACAAGCGGTATATTCCAAAAGTACTCTGCTAAATGTGATTCTAATAAAAATCATGTTGACATATCTTTTCCCAAACATTTAATTTAGCAAAAGCAGAGACAGGCAGGTAAATAGATCTGCATACAATCTTTGCTTGGAATTTAAAAGTCACCTTTTCTATCGTAGTGTAAAAAACACTGTGATTGGGGCTGATTGTAAACCTTCATTTCAACTGGCTCCAAACACAGAAATATTCTATGTACCAGCTTTGTTAACAGCGCTGAGGAGTACATAATGCAGATATGTAGATTTATAATCTTCAAGCTAGTTTTTACAATAACTACAAGATTGTAAGTAGAAAAACTCCTGCCAGTCTTTGATTTTCCTCTCAACACCTGACTCTTACTGTGTAATCTTGACACATTACTATCTTACATGCTGCCTAATGTTGTGTCAGTGATTTAGGAAGCTTTCACTGGTCTTGCACACAGTATAGGTCTCTAGAACATGTAAATGGAGCAAGAAGAAGAGTGAAACTGACCTGTGGTCTGATCCTCATAATGTCGTCATGGTAAATATCCTGCTCTTCTACTGTGTCACTGTATTTCTGATCGGCTGTAAATGTTTTCCTGCTCTGTTGTCACATTTAGATTCTGGGCCAGCAAACCATGCCAGTCCAATAGGGGATAATGCTCCCTCTCTTGCACGTGCACACACTCTCTCTTTCTCTCTCTCTCTCTCTCTCTCTCTCTCTTTGAGTCACAAAGACTCCAAAGTGTAATAGCTGCAGAGCAGATTGAACATCAAACTGATGATGAAAGCTACTATCTCGCTGTAAGAACTACCTTGGTCTGTTAAAAATTTTAGAAGTACGACGTTTTGGAAGTACATACGAGCTGAAGAGCAAGTGAAAAATAGACTTTTGGTTTAGTTTGACTTGGAGAGAAAATGCTGTAATAAAAAACAATGTTCAAATTGTTATAGAATTATTTATTATAATTATTATTATTATTATTATTTAAGGATTATTTGTAATAAGTGACAATACAATTGGATATTGTTGTATTGCACCTTAATTTAACTCTTTGGATAAATGTTTAAATATTTCATAGTGTACTTCTCGATTCAATTTGGAAAGACATTTCTACCTTTTATTTCATTTCAGATTTTGTAAGGACAGTTTTATTGCTCATTTACATTACTTAGTTTAATAATTTAGTCATACAATTTTGTCACATATTGTCTTCAGTTCCTCTTGGATTTAAGAAAGTAAGTAGCTGGTTGTTTTTTAAATCTTCTTTTGGAGTTATGTGATGTCTGTTTAATTATAAAGGATGCTAATTTAATTATAGAATTTAATTGAATGAATTTAGCAAAATTGACAAACAAAGTGATGATGTATTGTTTTGCTGGAAATTGAAGTAAATGTTATTAAACCATTGTTTAAACATTGTGAAATTTATTTTAAAAAATAAGTTTTAAGATTTATACCAAAATCTGTCTAAAAACCATCAATACACAATCAATGAGTAGATGTAGTTACAGACAGAGCAAAAGAGACAGGAACGTAACATTTCTCAGTAAAATCTAAATAAATGGATATAAGCATATAAAACGAACACAGGGGGCATTAACAGTTAAATAGCTGTTTACAAGCAAAAGGTAGTTGTCCAAAAAAAATGTCAACATTATATATTTGTAAAGGGAACTACAATGTCAGTGGAGCACATAGCTCCACCAAGGTCCAACAGTCCCCTGACATTCAGCCAAGATGCACCAAAGTGCACACCCCTATGTGATGTTTTATTTTTACCAGTAAATGTTGCACGATTTTCTAAATAAATAATATGAGGAATAGTCTCAACTTCTCTCAGTATCGTCTCCTGTACAGCAGGTGGCAGTGTGAGCTACTCGCTCGTACCTCGGCCGCTACATGAGTAAAAGAAGAAGAGCCGACACTGTGGCTAGCACAGCTGGGTTAGCTAACATGGCTAAAGCACTAAAATAAAGAAGAGTTAAAATGTTCTGAGGCTGTGAACAACTTCCTGCTCCTTCAGCTCACCTACAACAGATGGGCAGTGGTGCTTGTAGCCACATCACTAATGGTTATGGATAAAGCCTTCAGCCAGTGGAAGAAGCAGTGCCTGAATAAGATGGACCAGAGTAAGAAGGGCTCCGTGGACCAGGACATCGAACATGTCGTGTCTCTGCTCAACAGCCGAGAGGAGTTCTTCACCACCAGCTCCTGCTCCGGGAGAACCATCCTCATCGACGGGGTGAGAGACGCTTTGCTCCGGACTGGTCCTCTGTTTGCACTCAGTCCCAACAGGCTGACAGCTGGACATCCCCCCGGTGTCTCACAGCTGTTGACAGATACTGTGTTTCCTGTCTCTTCTCCATCCAGGCTCCAGAGAGCGGTGGTGTCCAGAAACAGAACTGTACCTGGTTGTTTGTCTCACACCAGAAGTGCACATCTGAAGACCTGGTGAGATCTGATGAACTTCTGACAATCCACAGGAGGATCATTCAGACATATGAATGAACACTGTGTTTGTTCCTCAGATGTCTGGCCTGGAAAAGTCCAGTGGAGATGCTGTGTTGAAGTTTGAGCCCTTCGTTCTCCATGTCCAGTGCAGGAGGTTGGAAGATGCACAGCTTATGGTGTGTGTGTGTGTGTGTGTGTGTGTGTGTGTGTGTGTGTGTGTGTGTGTGTGTGTGTGTGTGTGTGTGTGTGTGTGTGTGTGTGTGTGTGTGTGTGTGTGTGTGTGTGTGTGTGTGTGATAATATATAGTTTACCTGAATGCACTCTGTGACAAAGTCCATACACAGTTCTAACGTATATGATAAGTCTGTTTGCTCTTTGACTCAATGACTGTAAAACAGTATCTATTAATGGTTTTGACTGTTATTTATATGGGCTTTACAAATACAATTTGACCTAATAATAATAATAGTACGTTTTAAATAGTGCTGAGATCTTTATAAATAAACATCACTTTATCATCATTATCTGAATAAGTCCTTATTAGCACTGATTCTAGCATAAACGTTATACAGATTAATTATACATTATACAGACTTTTTTCTTTGCTCTTATATGCATCCAAAATATTCTATTAACTATTCTATTAAGCACACAATGAACTTGTTTCAAAACAAAATTCTGTAGAAAAACAATATTGTTTTAGAACCAATATGACAAGGGATCTTCAAAAAACATTTGTCACTTTTGACCAAACACTACAAAGACATGGAGTTAGAGGGGTATCACTTCCTTGCTTTAGTACTTTATTGAATATTGATCACTTTGTCAAATTCAATCATTTGGAGTCACAAATATTGAAGAAAACTTGCAGGGTTCCCCAGGGCTTGGTGTTTGGCTCATTGTTGTCCATAAATAATAAATGTGAAATTTCCCAAAATATTAAAGAATTATATTATTTACCAATGATACAAGTGTATTTTGTAGTGGTATTATAAACAACATTTGGATACAAAGTGAAAATATTAGGAAATTCTGTAGAGATGTTTTGATTCTAATAAAACAAAAGTAATAATCTTCAGTAGTATAGTAATAGAATATACATAAAAGACAAACTCAAAATGATGTTTAAATAGATGATGTCGTAACTTTGATTAAAAAAACAAGACATAGAAAGACAGATAAATTGACCACATGGTCATTAAGTTGTTTTTTCTGACCTCCAGCACTCTGTGGCCGTCAACTCAGGCTTCAGGAACTCTGGTCTCACTGTCGGCAAGGCAGGAAAGATAATCACGGTATGTGTAGAGACATTAGGGACAAAATCAGAATCCTTTAAATAGTCATTTTGAATCAAATTGATCAACATCCTGTCGCTGTATTTTGTCCCTCTAGGCGGTCCGTAGCACCCATGGCCTGGAGGTACCTCTGAGCCATGAAGGAAAACTCTTGGTTGGACACGAGTATGTGAATTTCCTTACTCAGACAGCCAATCAGAAGATGGAGGAGAACCTTAGACGGATCCACAGGTCAGTCTGCTTATTGGCTGTTAAACCATAGCTGTTAGCTGCTACACACAAAAAGTTCCTGTTGATTGTGTCCATCAGAATTCATCTCAAACCTCTGAATGTGAACTTAGCTGCAAGGAGCTGTGATTTTTGTGTTTCTTGTTTCGTCGTGTCCAGGTTCTACCAGAACCTTCAGGCAGCTCTGATTACAGAGAAACTACAGAAACTACAACTACCAGATCCTTCAGACTCACAGGAACCACAACACCCCCCTAACAGATTGGAGACAGAAAAAGACGAGAAGGACAAAACAAGTGTGTATAAACGGAGGCGTAAGAGAGAACATCAGACTGACTGTTGCCATGGTGACGGATCCAGTAGTGTGGAAGAGCTAGATGTCTGTCTGGATCTATTAACATGAAGTGGTGGCTCTGCACACATGCCAACTTGCTTAGTGTGTCATCGTCTGGTTAATGGTGTTTTTGTGAAGGCCTTACTGCTGATTTAGCCACGGTAACAGCAGATTTTAATCGTTTTAAATGTGTCTGCTCACTGGAATAATAAAGCCTTCATTTCTTCACCAGCACAATATTGGCTAAGCTGCTACAATAATGGGACAAATAATACATATTTCTATACTTCATTTTGCTTTGATTGTTGTCATGTAATAAATAATCCTTATCCTGCATTTTAATCATGATACATCTAGGTGCAAGATCTAATGAACTATAGCTGCAATAGGGTTGTGTCAGAGCTTCTGTGGCTAAAAGTAAAGGATAAAACTGTACTTGTGTGCAGATAAAACAGGTGTTTTATGTTTGTTCACACTGCAAAGAAACTTCATGCTCCATATACACACACAAACACACATACACTTACACTTTGTCTTGGGACTTACCCTAAACCATTAGTACTTCCCTAACCATTGACACAAAAATCAGCTTTTCCCAACTGACTACTTTAAAGTCTGAATATTTGTCCCGAAACACACAGACACTTGTATAAAAACCAGACCGTCACATCAGACACTCACGATAAACAGCACCCCCAGTACACAAATGTACAATCACATACTGTCGTTCTCTGCATTGCAGTACCTTAAGTGGGCTTTTGTTGTTATGTGATAACATCACCACTAGAGGGCAGCAGCAAGTACAAGTTGCATGTAGGAAGGTGTTTGTGTATCTCATACAGTTACCTGATCACTACACAACTTGCTTTAGTATTCTCCCTCTGCTTGACTCGCTGCAGCACTTTGGTTGGTTTTGTATGAGATTGTGCTCAGTACATAAATAACTGGGACTAGGAATTCTGTCTTTTTTTATACTGTACTCGACAAACCCTGATTCAACCTGTAAAGTCAGGCCAGAAACACTTTGCATTTGTGTCCAGTAGATTGTGAGTGGCTCTTCAGAGTTTGTCCAGTGAGACAGAATGAATCCGCTGATTCTCTGCAGTCGGATGATTCAGGAAATTCACAGGAGTGGAAGGACTAGGTTTCC
Source organism: Verasper variegatus (assembly GCA_026259375.1). NCBI lineage: Eukaryota > Metazoa > Chordata > Actinopteri > Pleuronectiformes > Pleuronectidae > Verasper > Verasper variegatus. The sequence continues at coordinate 21,171,909 of CM048053.1, read as the reverse complement.
CTCTCACAGCCATAAAAAGGCAAAGAAGAATGACCCTCTCCCTCTTAGGGGTAATCGCCATCATCATCGTCAGTATAGTCATCATCATCTGTGGTTTAATTTTTCCGCTGAAGTATTCTACAAGACCTGTACAACTGGATTATACTTCTTAGTGGTTATAATACTGGATTATTAAACATCATTGTGGGTGTCTTTAACCCATACTTAGTAAAACTGGATTATTTGCCATGGTTACACAAACAAGAACTGGGCTGAATTGGATTTTAAAAGAACAACTGATTTTTAAGTTGAATGTCAGACTCTTCATCACTAAAGAATCACGACTGGATTTCTCATCACCGTGGTAACCATTTACTGGATGTTCTACGGCTGACTCCACCATGCTGTACTTCCAGGTGGTGATTTTGGTGGTTACAGTGATGCTGGTTTACTACTGTGAGTTCACTGACACTTTCAGTCCAGCACAGCAGGGCTTCCTCTGCAGAGACCCGGCTTTAACCAAACCAGATCCTGGACCTGAACAGCTCAGCCTCATCCAGCCTGTAATACTGTACTCTGTGGTGGGTGGGCTGCCTGTTGTACTGGTAAGTCTATGATTTCAACTCAAGTAACACAAGTCGTTAAATATATAGGTTAAATATAGTATACTTTATATTAGAATGCACAGTGTGAGCTAATCTTTATTTTACAATATCAATGTCACCACTCAGATCTGTGAAATAAGGTAAATGCACTTCATTATAATGTGCTTTGCAGTTAGCAGCAAAAGAAAATACTGAGATGAAAATTATTTTTTTACATTACCAATAGACAAAGCGAAAATGACACTGACAGAAATTGCACTGACTCAGCAGTTCCATGTACAAATGACAATTCACATCATGAGATAAGACAAGATAAGACAAAACAAGAAAAGATAGGATCAGACAAGATTATATACTATTCAATACGGTATGATATGATACAATAAAAAAAGCTAGCGTTACAGTCAGGATGACGTGGAAAGGAGAACACATTAAAGTATTAAATAGACAATAAAATTTAATAAAATAAAAAATAAACAGATTATGTCGATAACATACACTTTTCACTTCAGATGGAAATATCGTTTGAAGCTATGTACTTGAGTAGTGGCACAGAATGATTGGATGAAAATGTATACTGTATTTGTGTATTATGTGTAAATAGATAAATAGATTGAAATAAACTTAGTAATGTCCCTGCTTATTTTCTGCTTATTACTTCTAATGCAACTTCTTTTTTTCATGATGTGTTGCAGATCTCAGGTGTAGAGCTAATTATCTTCCTCCTTCACCACAACTCAAACAACCTTTACGACCAAGACAAGGTCGTTGTCATGGGTGACTGTTGCTATGTGAACCCAATGGTGCGCAGGACTGTCCGTTTCCTTGGTAAATTAAAAAATATATATATATATATGTACTTCAGTCTTAATGAGGACACTCATAGACATAATGCATTCCTATAGCCCCTAACCCTAACCTTAACCATCCAAACTAAATGCCTAACCCTAATCTAAACCTAATTCTAACCCTAAAACCAAGTCTTAACCCTCAAACAGCCCGTGTCCTCACTTTCCAAAAATGTCCTCACTCTGTAGAGTCTAAGCCTAAAATGGTCCTCACAAAGGTATAAGTGCAGGAGCATGCACACACATGGTTTCTGTGTGTGTATTTCATCTAATCTCTGTTTTTTCTGCAGGTGTGTATGTCTTCGGTCTGTTCACCACAGACATCTTTGTCAACGCAGGTCAGCTGGTCACAGGAAGTCTGGCTCCTTATTTCCTGTCTGTTTGCCAGCCCAATTACACTGCCCTCAGCTGCAAGGACACAGCGCACTTTGTCAGCCAATCAGATGCCTGTACTGGTGACCCTGATGACATCATGAGAGCCAGGAAGACGTTTCCCTCCAAAGAGGCTGCACTAAGTCTGTACACAGCGGTTTATCTGGCAGTGAGTAGCTCACAGAAGTTTATCTTCACCACTGCTAAATACAGTAGAAGCCTCACCTTACTATATAACCCAGACCTTAAACACTATCACTGAAATACTGTAGAATAACCTTTGTTTGCAGATGTACGTCATGTCCTGCATTGGTACCAGTGGAGGTCGACTGACCGGCCCCCTCCTCAGTCTCTCATTGGTCAGTCTGGCTGTGCTGACAGGCATCAATAGAGTGGCCGAGTACCGGAACCACTGGAGTGACATCATAGCGGGACAAGTCATCGGGGGAGCTATTGCTGTCTTTCTTGTCAGTTGTGATTCTTCTCAGTTTGTCCTACTTGTGTGTTTTCTCATTCCTGCTCATTTGTTGGCTGGTTACCTTAGTATTATACTATACATCAGGAAATATCATTATAGGGAGATGATTATCATGGTAATTATGTTTAGGAGGAGCTCATCATTCTGCACACGCAGGCATTCACATCACATGTATGTACTTTATTTATCTAGTTTCTCCCAAAATTGCCAGGTGACACACAGGGTTGGGCCTTTACATGTAATCAACTACAAGCCAACTCCTATACACAGGGTGCACAGTATTACAAGTTATTAATAATTTAGATAACATTGATCTTGATATATTCAAAGGTTCATGGAATGATTATTTTCCATATAAATGTGTGTGTGTGTGTTAGTAATTTATTTAGGTTAACACTTTAAACAGTTCTTCACATCAAGGAAAGGGATAGTGAGAGTGTGACAGAATCAAACTTAAAGCAAGAAAACACTAGAAAGAATTGGAAATCAACAAATTGATGAATACATTCAATAAATCATTTTAATAAATCTAAAGTAACCAATACCAAGTCTAATTTAGCTTTGTTTTCTACTCAATTGCTATTTGCATTTGCCATTCAGAAAGTAAACATTCAGACAGTTATATTTGTGAGAGGTCTGACCACCACTCTGCAGCTTTACATCATTAAGGTTGGAGATGACCAAATATATTTTCTTTCCCTTTATAATGGACTAAATTGCTGCAGGACACATGCAGCCTGTGTGTTGTTGTTGCTTCAGTGAGTTTGAATTTGAGCTGGGTCACAGAGAATCCAAACAAAAAACGCTGAAGGCCACCTTCCCTCCTGACAAAGATACCCCAGAAATAAAAGTACTCCAATACACATCATTGTGTGAAGTCAACTTGTTTGTTGTGTCATTCCTTGTCAATAACTGTCTAGATGAATTAAAATATCAATCTAACTATGGACAGTGTCTCTGACTCTCTCTCTCTCTGCAGGTGGTGTTTGTGGTACAGTATTTTAAGAAGAGACCTCTGATTCCTCACAGTCCTTCTGACGCTGGCACATCTAACACTGATGAGGTGTCACCTCAAACTGATCACACCATGGAAACCAGTGGCAAAGATAACGCTGCACAGGTAAAGAGAGCATTACATTTTTTTGTATGTGAAAGATTTGGTTTTCATGTTCACATTGAACATGTGCAACATGAGAAAACTAGTATGTTCATATTTGCACATTTTCTGATTCAGGTTAAAATGAGGTTACTATATAAAATATAAAATGAGGTTATTGTATAAAATAAAAAAATAAAATTTCAGATGAAATGTCTAGACATTGTACAAATAAATCAATTGCAACTAGATTCTGCAGCACTGTAAAAAATATTTTAAAAGGCAACTTTTTCTTTTTTTGAATGATGTTTTTCTTTCCTGTTAATCTAGAGCCCAGGATCGTGCACAGAAGTCACATGACTATGACCCCCCACCCCACTACATGACTAAGATGAAATGGAGAAAACCTATTGGACATCAAACTTGGACCTTTATAAAATCACATTTTAGAGTTTATACTCTCTTTTGTTCAAAACATTGATAATCAAGTGAATTTTGAGTTATGACTATAATTACTGCAAACAAGCAGCCACTACATATGTCTGTCTGCTTTATAGTGCATGACAGACAGAGAGCGCTGTTAGCCCAGAGTGGATGAATAAAAGTTGCACAGGAGGTTTGTTGCAAATGTGCAATTGCAGTAAAGTGGTATAATAAAATGTAAATGGTAATGAATTTAACAATACCACTGGGGTCAGATAAAAGCTCCTTCGACCAAATTTGTGAATGTCATTATACCACTGTGTATGAGAGGTTGATGCTATACTGTAAATCATGTCTTTAAGTCTAATATGATATCCAGTAAAGCTGTGTATAATGAGTTCATATTTTACATCAGTGAATATAATAGTAATCTATAGGTTACATGGAAAACTGTGTGAAATAAAGTAAATACATTTGTATTTACTTTGTACATTTTTACATTACACATCCTCCCTGACATCCCAAGATGGTCGTCTGGTTCCATATTTCCTTAATGTGTTTTTATGTTATTATTACATACACAGTGTCTTGTTATACCATGAATTTAAGTTTTGTTTTAGTCTGTTCAATTCTGAGAGTCAAATGACTTATTGCCTTTCGTTCCTGAGTGGGTCAATGGATTATTATCTCTGGTAAGAAATTATAAAGTAGTCTCTTATTTCACAGTTGGGTTGACGTAGTTCTCTTGTCCTATAGCATGATACACATGCATTTGAGGTGTTACAGCTATTGATTTACTTGAGATTGTGTTAAGTGATGTGTTGTTTTCTTCCCCGGCTTTTCTGTTGATGATTTTTGTGAGTTGAGAAATTAAAAGTGAGAAAGATTATGAAAATGAAAATTGTCAGACAAGATTTACAGGTGAGGGGTGTGACATCAACAGAACGGTCCTGCTGTACCATGTAGGTGTTCTTAAGGATTATAGAGTAGTAGAAATCTGAGCAGCACTGAGATGTCATTTGAATTTGAATTAAATTTTTCTCTGTTGTCTCGTTCTTTAACTGCCGGTTCAATTCCAAAAATGTTCTTAGAGATGGTGCTGAACAAAGATGCTCTCACTGAATGTGTGTGTGAATGGCTGAATGGCAAAAACTGTACTGTAAAATGCTTTGAGTGGTCATTAAGATGAGCGAAGTGCCATATAAATACAGACCATTTACATTCATTAAACTATTATATCAGATCTACTCATAACAAAGGTCCCATCAAATTATAACCATAACCAACAATAATCATTCATATTTACTACAAACCATTCTGAATCTTTGTTTTATCAGTATATTAATTACTTTAAGAGAAAAAAGATCTTCAGCACTAACTCACAGGGTTTGTCTACAAATGATGACACTGACTGAACTGCAGCTGAATGAAGTTAGTAATGTCAGACAGAGTAAGTACAGTTTTCCTTATGAGCCTCTGATTAAAAAGGGCAGGTACTGTACAGTATACCTCCACAATAAAACCAACAAAGCAGTGCTAATGGTTTGTTTTCTATTTTTTTTAGAATGGAAAGATCCAAACTAAAATGTAACCTGCACTGTGAGGACTTCCCTTTATAAAGAAAAGGATTAAACCAATGTTCTATGTGATTTTCCACGTTATATTATCTTATAATCCTTTCTTAAATGACAGCTCCCCAAAATGAATCCAAAGTATCTCAATCACCCCCTGGTGGCTGGTTGATTGATAGATTGTAAACCCCACCACCTCAATGTTAATGGATGGGACATAGACCAAACAAAAAAGTACACATCAAATAAAATCTTCACAAAGATGGTTTCTGACATTAAACATAAAAATACTCTGGCTTCAAAATCTGGGATGTTTTGGATTTGTTTATGGATAGTGGGAGTAAGTGGAGTTTATTCATAGTCAAGGTGTGAATAATGAAATATATGAAGGCTGAATTCCATTTACACTGCCACATTTAATGTGGGGGACACTTACTGGTCATCAAGTTTCTGGAATAAAGGTTTCGAAACAGAACTGAATACAAAAAATGGTAATGTTGAATGATTGGACAATAAATTACTGGCTGGCATTTTAATTTTAATTTATTGTATTCATATTAAAACACAGTTTTAATATATATTTTTATATTAATATAAAACATATTTTATAAGTATACCAACAGTTTATAAATGTATTCATTTTTACAATTAGGAAAACATGTAATTGGGAATATAACCATAGCAAATATTGCAAGAATGAAGAGATCTAATTAGTGTTGGGCTAAAGTGATCAAATAGTCTTGGAATAAAAGGGATTGAATTGCAATAAGAGGGATTCAATTGTGTTGGAGTAAAATAACCAGTGTTGATTTAACTTAATTGAACCAAATTTGAATTACTTTGTAATAACACAAGTAGTTTGTTTTGATTCAACACAAATCTGTAAATTGCTGCAAAAGTAAATCATCTGTGTTATGTTATTTTATTTATGTCTATTTTATTGAGTAAATCAAAAAAATTTCCATCTGTTTATACGAGCTCTGCACACAATGTTCAGCATGTAGACAAGGAATAATTCTTAGGAATAATAATTGTGCATTAACACAGGTCATGCGAACAGTCCATTCCAAACAGACATTCAGAACAGGCACTGCACAAGTCTTAATGAATTACCTGTGTAAACTGTGAACATACTGTCCAAGCAAGTGAGGAGTTCCACGGGAGGTGACTGACTGTCTCCAAGGGTTAAATAACAGAGGCATGTGGCCCCTTCCAGCTCAGTAAAGCTGGCTTTCTGGTGGCAACACTGCTCTCATTGCTATTGGCTGACAGGAGGACATCAAGCTGTCAATCAGCTGTAAGACGACACCCTGAGAGCCCCGCCCACCTGCACCTGCCCCTGGGTGGTCCTGCGGGTCAGAGAGACACTGTGCAGCAGCAGAGAGGAGAGGAGGGGTCCCACTGTCAGGTCAGACAACTCAACACTGCTCTACTCCTGTTTTCTTCATTTATTTTCACTACTAACCTTTGTTATTTTAAGACGTGTCTCTTGTTATATAACAAGCTCTACCTACAGCTTTTCAAGTTAATTTGCTATAAAGCTTTCCAACATGTGGCCTAACAGTTTCATAGTTCTGAGTAAATAGGCACATTATCAGGTCAGTTGAACATGTATTTGTGTTCGCTGGTCTTTGAGCATCTTACGTCTTAAGTGTGCAGCAAAGATGTGAACTTAATGTGGATCTATACAGATAAATTGTCACAGTTTGGTAAAGTGCATCATCTGTTTATCTTACTGGAGGAAACGGGTGGACACATAGAGACGAATAGAAAGAGGAGGAGATAAATCCTTAATTCTGTTTAAGCTTCAGTTTCTCCTGCTTGTCCCAGCAGGTGGTCAGAGCTACACTGCAACCTCACAGAAGTTAACAACTTTGCACTAGTAATCCAGCCATGCTCACTCAATTCAATCTTTATTTTCAGACATTTTTAAATGTACTTCACACAGACTCGGTTTGTCCTCAGTAATCAGTGAAGGGACCTTCTCACAGTGTATAATTATTATTCTTACATCAAGGATTCATAACTGAAACAGTTGTTATTCTAGGATTAGGATACTTTATCTGTTGAGCAAGAGAGTGACTTTTAATTACTATTTGTCAATTAAGTACAAATCTTTCATTGCACAGCTTATTGTAAGATATTATTATTATTATTATTATTATTATTATTATTATTATTATTATTATTATTGACCTTAGTTTGACACTTGGAGTGACCTGCATCTCAGCCATGTAAAGCATTGATGTGAGAGTCTGGTGGATTTAATGTTTACATGCACATGATGCCGTGGTCATTTGTAAAATGAAAGATTCTTTCCTTAGACACTTTTAATCATATCTGTTGATAAATGTATGAAGCCTCAGAAGGTTATGTAACATAGTAACATATTTGAAATCTTCTCTGTATAAGATATTTTGTGTGTATATGTTGTGTGCACTGGACAAATGAAAGCATGTTTTAGGACTTCAGGCTCTATAGGAATGCTTGGTGAAGTTCCTGAAGGTGAAGTCTGCATGCTGCATATGACTCACAGTGTGACACAGTTCACTGCATTGATTATCAACTTAGATTAATATGGTTTTTGATACATTTACTATAGGATCATATCAGATAATATTCATATGATTTAGATTCACACAGTCGTGTATTGTGCACATGGTGTTCACACTGATCAGCCCACATGGACGCTCTGACTGTAGCGGGCAGACAGATGGTTTACACAGATTAACTACCTCATGAGCAGATTAGCTCAGTTTACCCACTGCTTTGCTGGCTGGTTTCCTGACTGGCAGCCTCACAGAAGAGAGAAGAAGTCTCTTATTTTTTATTTACAGCCAGATTGGAATATGACTTCAGTGGGTCAGATAAGCCCCTGCCTCGGGCTGACAGGCTCCATGTCTTGTTTGAGGGAGTTGGGGCAGAATCACACGTGGTCCCTGTCCTTCAGTGTGGACACAATGGTTTGTTAAGATGACACAGAGCAAACTTAATCCGAGACCCTTTACTCCAGGCTGATCTTGGGTGACGACAATGTTAGGATACTCTTTAGGCCATGTTGTTCATCACTGCTGACGTTTCATGCAAAAATCTTAACTCTTTAGTAAAAAGTGACCTGGAAATAGAAGCAGTAAATGTGTATTCTTCCTTTTAGGAATTTGCTCCACCCCCATGACCCCTTTATAGGCCTACACATGAACATGGCTGAACCCCCACTATTAACTGTCTATCCTTACCCATATCTATATTAAACACACAGTTTCTCTGACTTCCACAGTACACACAGCTGACTCTGCATGTTTACTTTTATTATAAGAAAAGACCCCTACACAATATATGAAGCATCATCCCCTAAATTGTTTATCAAGTAGTTGTAAGAAAGCCCAGCTCCTGGCTGTTGTATTGGGAAACAAATGTAATGTATTCAGACAGTCACATATACTGTACATATTTAAATACTAAATTATGTCAGGGTTAAAGCACCTCAAAAGGTGACATGTTTAAATTGTAGAGCACAGTTAAAACTACAGTAGTATGAGTAAGATTCTGATCTGACCAAGCATTTTAATGCCATTTTCAGTAGCTGAGAGATTTTTATTTTATGTTGCCATGGATAGAGGTCAGATAGGACTCAATTAGTATGAAGGTTTAACACCTAGCCTTAGTAAAACACATCAGAGTCATTGTGTTAGCTAATGAATGAAAGAACCATCAGCCCATAGACTGCTGAAAAAACAGAAAACCATGTAAAACCACAACAATGCTTATTATTACATGGGGACAGCTGGACCAGCAAGATGTCAACACTCCCCCAGCAGACAGCCCATTGGCCCACTGGATATTAATAAGGTTTGGTTTGACCCTGCAGAATATAAAAAGCCAGAGGGCTGTATTTCTGAATGGGAAGTCCCACATATACTCCAGTTAGGAGGGAGCCTGATACAGCAGCTGTTACACTTTTAGAAAGGTAGTCATGTAGGTTTTATGTAAAAGAATAAAACATCACATGGTCACAATGATTGACAATGAATGATATTTATATTTACTGCACACATAAAACCCAATTTAAACAGAAATGATAATATGATCAGTGAAACAAGGACGTTGAAAGATTTCTACTGAAACACCTCAGAGAGTTGTTTTCAATATGATCTAACAGACTCTACGTGGCAGACTGCCAGTCTGATGGAAGAAAGGGGAGACACACACACACACACACAGAGAGAAACACACACACATACACACAGCAGCTGTAGTTTAAGGTGTCCTGTAAATCAGGGGTCCTGTCAGACAGACGTCTTCTGAGTTAATGAAGATGATGTCGGTCAGTTTTCTTGGAATGAGTGTCATGTCCGGTTGGACAGTGAAGAAGCATTGATAATAGGCTGCTGGGTTAGTGTAACTGTGATGTCTAAAAAAAACCTTTTGTTATTCATAAGTGACCTAATTTATAACATAAGACTGTACAGTTTTCACTGTTTTCACACATCTGAAAACATAGAACATTCATTATCTTCAAACATTAAGCACATTGGAATATGTGTTCCAATATCTGAATGATACCAATCCAATGTTTAGTGAATGTTAACATATGTAGAAGCAAGTACAGAGCATGGAACAACACTGGATACTATAATATTGATAGTTTAAGGGCAGAGGATGTCACACCATGTTAAAGCCCTATGAGACAAATTGTGATTAATGAATATGGGCTATAGAAATAAAATCGGATTGATTTATGATTAGATAGTTTGCAGGGCGTGTTTCAACTGTAAGACAAAGTGTTTCCTCCTCAGTGTAACATGATTTACATGCAAAGATATTTAATTATTTAAAATATATAAATAAGTAAAAAATATTTGATTGTTCATTTGATATGTTTTAATGAGCTGGGACTCTGCATACATGTCAATGTCAATGTCAATTTTATTTATATAGCACATTTAAAACAACTTGGTTAACCAAAGTGCTTCACAATAAGGTACAACAAGAAGACAGTAACACGCAATACATCAGAGCACAAGTAGTAAAATAAAATAAGATAGAAAATAGAATGATTTAAATTAAAATAAAATATAAGATATACTATAATAAAATAAAATCTGCTGGGATAAAAACATTCTCAACTCGAAGAGAAGGCCTAGAAGAACAGATGTGTTTTTAGTAATGATTTGAAGTGCGCTAGAGAGGGTGCAGATCTAATGTGGAGTGGTAAGTTGCAGGTGCATGTGTCCAAAGTAAAGCTAAGGGAGGCCTCAGCAGCTGATCACACTGATTTTCCTTCAATAAAATATATATTAATATACACATGGCAGCTACAGTTGGAGTTAAATCTGGTTTTGATGTGTTGAATAAAGGTGTGTTGGACCTGTGTTTATCAAGACTGCTCACAGCATAAATCTGAATGTTTACTGTTTTATCTAAGTGTTGTTGGCTTCTGACACAATATTTGATGTGTATATCCAAGTTCATGTTAGAAATGAGATTTAAGTTGGACTTGTCCTGGTTGATTAATGGTTATATCCACTGGAATGTTCTTTTGTAGTCATCCTTGCAATGTAATGGAATAGATTGAAATACAATGCTGGGATGCAATATATTACACTGAGGTCCATACGATGGTTCTTTGGAAATTTGAATCCCAATAAACTGCTGTTTTCCCTGCTCTCAGTTGAAATCCGTTTCGTCACAGTTGTGTGGCTCACATGGATAATCAGTGCAGAATGCAGAAAATGCTGAAGATGAATTTCTCTTTCCATCTCTCTCTCTCTCTCTCTCTCTCTCTCTCTCTCTCTCTCTCTCTCTCTCTCTCTCTCTCTCTCTCTCTCTCTCTCTCTCTCTCTCTCTCTCTCTCTCCCAAAGCAGCATGGAGGAGTCTGACTTGCTGAAGGAGAGGCTCCAGGCTATCACTGTAATGCTCTACTCTACTGGTCTCATTTCAGTTTTGTAGCCATCTGCTACATTGAACCAACCTAAACATCCATTTATGTTTGAGTGTATAGACGCACAGAGAAGTAATGTTGAAAAAGAAAATTACCTATATCTGTATTGCTTCTGTCATCTTCAGTTTATTGGAATCTGTTATAAAGACAACTTAAGTAAACTGTTTGTCTTTGGTGAATTAGGAGAAGCACCGCATTCAGGAAGAAATTAGACAGAAGAAAGTGGAACTGGACCGAGAGAAACTGAAACTACAGCATCTAAAGGTTCATCACATGTTTATCTTTCTGAATCAATCTGTAAATGGTCAGCAGTGACACCATATAAGGTGTGATGTGTGGATGGATGAGTATTATCTCTTATTAAAATGAATTGAAAACAGTAAATACTGTGCCCATCTGTTTGTCTACATGTTATTATTATTCGTCTGCTCATGATCTACATTAGTGAAGCTCTGTGTCCCTCTGTTCCATGAAACGAACAGAAAAAAGGTCTGAGAGAGCGGTGGCTTCTGCAGGACTCAGCTTCCCACAATGCAGCAGACTCTTCACAGCAACAGAGCCTTGTGTCTGACCAGCAACAGACCAGGCTGCTGCAGCTCAACATCCACAGGTGCTCAGCACAAACAAACACTGCACCACACCACGTACCAGTGTGACCTGTCGGACCCAGGGTGAGGGTTAGTTACTGACCTGCAGCGTCTCCTCTGATCCACTAGGATAGAGATGGAGGTGGAGTTTCTGGAGCGGGAGGAGTCCATGATTTCCACAAACGAGATTTTCATCCTCGACAGGCTGAAGGCTGTGGAGAAAAGCCCAGAGGAAATTATTAAGGTACACACACACACACACACACACACACACACACACACACACAAATAATATATGTCTTCATCTTAAAATTGAATTATTGACATTATGGACACTTGTTTTTTGTCCATCTAAGGAAGACAACTCTTCATTACATTACATGTTATTTAGCTGATGCTTTTATACAAAGTGACTTCCAATTAGTGCCTTCAACATCTATGAGGGGCCATTTGGGGTTCAGCATTTTGCTCAAGGACACCTCGGCATGGCCTGGGATTCTGCCACTGACCTTTTTGTTGGAGGACAACCACTCTGCCCCTTAGCTGTAGCTGTCCTGTCTTTTTATAATGTGACAGTGTAAACAGGCCACCACACACACACACACACACACACACACACACACAAACACACATTTTAGAGGATATTTCATTCACTTACGTTGATTACCTGCTGACTTACTCTAATGTTAACATAGTTACTACTTGCCTAAACCTAAAGCTGTAATGTACCTTATGTGCTTCTATTACTTTGCCCTGACTCATTTGCATTTGTTTTCCAGGAGGCCCATGAAAACTTTGCCCCTGGTAAGTCGAGGCACTATTTACTGGATATGAGCCACACCAGAGATGAATCCATGTTAACAGCTTTGTTTTTCTGTGCCACAGAACCATTACAGGTCGCCACAGTGATCCCCGATGTCCCAGAATCCCTGTCTCCACCAGCCAATAATCACATGGGGCAAAACGCAGCAAGAAAGAGTGGGATCATTTTTTGTATTTTTCACATTTCTAAGGAGTCACTCAAAGCACATTGTACTTTGCATGGTTTAAGTTGTCAAATCAAATCAAATTTTATTTGTATAGCCCATATTCACAAATCACAGTTTGTCTCATAGGGCTTTAACATGGTGTGACATCCTCTGCTCTTAACAACAAGAGGGAAAAACAACAAAAAACCCGTTTAACAGGGTAAAAAGAACGTAGAAACCTCAGAGAGAGCCACATGTGAGGGATCCCTCTCCCAGGACGGACAGAAGTGCAATAGATGTCAAGTGTGAAGGGAAACATCATCAAGGTTTTAGCAGTATTGATAGGGGTAGACCTTTCTGAAGCATAACTGAAGGTCAGTGAATTGGTGGATTAATGTCAATAAGGGTCAAGTATCTGAGAAATACTATGTATCAAGCAGTCTTTCTGCAATCATAGTCTATGGTCAGCAGCCAGCAAGATCATGATCCACCATCAAGATCGGATGCCACTATAGTCCACAGTCATTGTTCACTGTCGCCATTAGGATCCATCATCAGCTGCCACCTTGGTCATGGTCCACCACCATTTTCCGATGCCAAAACGATAAAGGATCTGCCTTTATTATCACGATCAGCCAGCACGATACAGAATCTGCCATACTGGATCCACCATTACGATCTCTGATACGCGATCCACAGATCCTAATCCATGATGTGGCCATAGCTGCGGCCCTGGATCTGCGGATGATAAGGCAAAGGGACTCCGGGGAAGAAGTCAAGTCAGTAACATGTATTGATGAGATATGAATTACTTTAATATGATAACGATTGAGAAGAGGAATGAGAAGCTGGAAAGAGAAGCTCCGTGTGTCATGTGTCCCCCGACCTTCTAGACCTATAGCAGCATAACTAAGAGCAGGTCCAAGACAAGCCTGTACCAGCTCTAACTATAAGCTTTATCAAAAAGGAAGGTTTTAAGCCTACTCTTAAATATACAGGTGGTGTCTGCCTCCCGAATTGAAAGTGGGAGATGATTCCACAGGAGAGGAGCTTGATAGCTGAAAGCTCTGGCTCCTACTCTACTTTTAGAGACTTTAGGGACGACAAGTAAGCCTGAATTCTGGGAGCGCAGTGCTCTAGTGGGTTGATAAGGTACCATCAGCTCTTTAAGGTATAATGGTGCCATATTATTAAGGGCCTTGAAGGTGAGGAGGAGAATTTTAAATTCTATTCTAGATTTAACCGGAAGCCAGTGTAGCGAAGCTAATACTGGAGACATGTGGTCTCTTTTCTTTGTTCTTGTCAGGACACGTGCTGCGGCATTTTGGACAAGCTGCAGGGTCTTTAACGACTTACTGCTGGAGCCTGATAATAATGAATTACAATAATCCAGTCTGGATGTAACAAAGGCGTGGACTACTTTTTTACTTTTTTTCGGCATTCTTTTGAGAAAGGACATGTCTGATTTTGGAGATATTACGCAAGTGGAAAAAGGCGGTCCTAGAAATTTGTTTTAAGTGTGAATTAAAGGATAAATCAGGATCGAAGATCACTCCCAAGTTCCTGACTGTTTCATTGGAAGCAAGGGCAATGTCGTCTAGTGCAGCTATATCATTAGATAATGTATCTCTAAGGTGTTTAGGGCCAAGTATTAGAACCTCTGTTTTATCTGAGTTTAATAAGAGAAAATTGTGGGTCATCCAGGTTTTTATGTCCTTGAGACATGCTTGGAGTTTAGTTATTTGATTACTTTGTTCAGGTTTTATTGACAAGTATAACTGGGTGTCATCCGCATAGCAGTGGAAATTTACCGAGTGTGTCCTGATAATGTTTCCGAGTGGAAGCATATATAATGAGAATAAAATTGGGCTGAGCACAGAGCCCTGTGGAACACCATGGTTAACTTTGGTGTGCACAGATGACTCATCATTAATTTGCACGAATTGGGAGCGATCAGAGAAATAGGATTTAAACCAGTTTAGGGCGGCTCCTTTAATGCTAATTAACTGTTCTAGTCTCTGTAGTAAAATGTTATGGTCAATTGTGTCGAATGCTGCACTAAGATCTAACAGAACGAGGACAGACACAAATCCCTGATCTGAAGCTATTAGAAGGTCATTAGTGACTTTTGCCAAAGCTGTCTCTGTGCTATGATTGGCTCTGAACCCTGACTGAAAGTCTTCATATATATTATTTTCCTGGAGAAACTCACACAGCTGATTGGCTACAACTTTTTCTATGATTTTAGACAGGAAGGGGAGGTTAGATATTGGTCTGTAATTGGCTAAAACCTCTGGGTTTAGGGTGGGTTTTTTGAGAAGGGGTTTGTTTACAGCTATTTTAAAAGACTGTGGTACATATCCGGATGATAATGACAGATTTATTGTGTTCAGTAACGTGCTATCAATTAGGGGCAGAATTTCTTTAAGTAATTTTGTAGGAATGTGATCTAAGATACAAGTTGTTGTTTTAGAACATGAGATTAGTTTGGTCAGCTGATCAAGGGTGATCAGAGAGAAGCTGTCTAAATAATTGGTAGGATTCTTAGCCGTTTCTGAGATTTCAGTGCCAATTGAGGGCAGGAGATGTTTGATTTGATTTCTAATAGTTAGAATTTTATTATTAAAGAAGGTCATAAAGATATTGCTATTTAGGGATCGAGGAATACTGGGTTCGGTGGAGGTGTGACTCTCTGTCAGCCTGGCTACAGTTGTGCATGTATAGTTTAAGTTTGGTGTTGAGTCACAGCCCTGTGGTGTGTTGTTGATAAAACTAGTAAGTAATTCTACAATGTAAACCTGTGTTTTGAATATCAAGCTGTAACAATGCACAGGAGACCAGGTGTAAGTCTCAGATCTTTACTGGGAGACTAAAAGGTCGAACACAGGTGGTAGACATAGAACTAGCATAGATAATGATACTCAAATAACCTGAACCGAGTCAGCATTTATATAGTGTACTCATGACTAAGATAAGATATCTGGGGGCGACTGTGAGAGACACAGCTCACTGAAGTGTGAATGAACATTTATACAGATTGTTTTCCTCCTGTGTCTCAGCTCTGTTTGCCATGGAGATCAACGTGACCAAAAACGTGCTCACTGGGAAGAGCACCATCCTTTCTACAGCAACTGTCCCCCCCGAGGAGTTAAACCAACACACCGGGCTCAAGGTTTACGATGACGGCAGGAAGTGTGTTTATGCACTGAATTTAGAAGAGGTATAATAGTTAATCATAATAATTACAATCTGTATTTGTGTAGAACAAGTTGCTTCAAAAAGATTCATATAGGAAAAATGACTGGAACAAGACAAATATAATTATAAAAAAAATGTTTTTATGGGAGATTTAAAGGAAGTTCACAAATATATGCTTGAGCCAGTATCGAGTAAAAGCATAGAATTCAATCTGAAACCAAATGTAAGTCGATGTAAAGAGGCTAAAATGAAGGTTATGTCCCTTTTCTCTCGTTCCTGTTAACAGTCTGCCTTACAGGACGCTGTATTACTTGAAAGAGTGAGTTGGTAAAGTTAGACTTACAATAATCAGTTCTGGAGAAGGTAAAGACATGGATGACAATCTGATTTTAAAAAACATACTGAACTGCATTTTTAATAGAATCAAATGTTACATTATGAGATATTTTCCATATGACTAGGTCTAATAGGGGGCCATGTTACTGAATGTATCATAAAAGTAAATTGTCTTCATTGGGTGGAGGAAGTTATTCAGTTGTTCTTTAAGGGTATCACACTGCTGGTGGTAGTTCCATGTCATTGGCGTAGAAATTAGAATAGATGATGAGAACTCTAAACTGTCTATTTATCCTTTTGCCTGTTTCTCACATTTTCCCAGGATCTTCTGCTTTTTCTGCCTCTGCCACTGACCTGTCTTTGTGTCACTAACCCTCCATATTCCTCTCTTCTTTTAGGAGTCACATGACAGAACCTCTGTATCTGAGCTGTCGGCCAGCGAAGTGGAACAGCTGCTGAGAAGCGCCACAGTGCATCGTCAAGTAAACTTTCAAAACTACCACCAGAATCCCAGCAGGAGGGAGGAGCGCTATTTTTACAACCACCAAGATGAAAGAGACAGAGTGGAGAGGTGTAATGTCAGCAACCATGGAGGACACTATGGTAACCATGTCCCCAGTAATAACGCAGCACAGGAAGACCCTGGCTGCATGCTGAGAAAACTAAGGGATGAGCATCGCCATGGTCACCAGGAACGCCTTCACAGGAGGCAGGAAGTGAGACTTAACCAAAGCAACCTGAGGGATGGTCATGGCATTGGAAACCACAAGGGGGTGGGTCCTCACTATGGCAACCAGAAAGATCATCACGACAGTTCTTATCAGGTGAGAAAGTGTCACAGTGTTCAGGAGGGTCGGCCTCCAAGTCACCAAAGCAACACTGTCATCAGGAACAGTAGGATAAATGGAGTCAATGGATCCAATGGCTGTCCTCCTCCCAGATCACATGACCATGAAGCAGTGTCGGCATACCAACCTCAGCTCTGCTACACTCCATTAAATCATATCCCTCTTAAAGATTACATTTCTGTTGATGAAGAAGAACTTTATTGTTACAACCCACCCTTGCACCACTCTGTTCGGTACAGTGGCCCCACCCCCTCTGACAGAGTGCCCTCCCCCCTCTACCGAGATGACACCCCTTACACCATCCTCAATGCCATGGAGCCCACCGAGCCAATCACAGCCATCTTCATGGGCTTCCAGATGGCGCAGGATGACAGCAGGCAGGGTCAGGAGTTTGATGGCTCTCTGAAGGCTGAGCTGGTCATCATCGAGGACAACGAAGACGATGGTAAGGACAGCAATGTGAAGGAGAAGAAGAGCCACGCCCAGCCGGGTGTCAGCCACTATTCAACAGGAAGTGCAGCCAATGGAAGTGTGGGATGTGAGGAGGGATTTGGAGGCAGACGGACAGAGAGACGGCTGGAACCAGGTATCAAAAGGATCCCGAAAAAACATAAAACCTGCTGTACTGTCTGCTAACTGGACTAACTCATGCATGTGTGTCCGACACTGACTCTAACTGCACAGACTAATTCATTTCATATGGTGATGCTTAAAACTAACTAAGCTGTTGAGGTAGACTGAGAATAAGGTTGAATGTTAGAACTCACTGACTGACGCCGCTGCTGCTTTTATGAAACGCTACATCTGAAATCAACACACATGGGTAACTAGTTAGATTTACAACTTTACAAGTTATTTATGCAGGGAACGTTTTATCAAACGACTGCATGTACGCTGCAGTTCTTTGGACACGAATAACCTGTAGTTTAGTCTGACTGCTCCCATCAGTGAGAAAACACTGATAACCCCTCTGTAAACTACCTACAGCAGACACACAGTTAGCAGCCAAAGAAGCAGATGTTTTCATGAGCTGGTGGAGACCAAAACAGAGGGAATGTTGGATTTGAATGCATGAGGTGGACACAACCACACCATCAAATCAATGCATGTGTTGCTACATGCCAGCTAGCTGTTTGCTAACATATTAGCCTTAATAATCTGCAAGGCGATATAGCCGGTCGGTCCTGGGCAGCTTGTGGGGAGATCTGCCTTCAGGTGGCAAAAAAATTAACAGCATTAAAAGCAAAAGCCTACTCAAAAATGTGTCATTTTAATCTTTAGCAGAGAACGTGCTCATGGTCAGGGCCCATTTTCACTGTAGCAATAAAATCTATTGGAAATTCTTAAACCATTTACCCTTCAAGTAAAGTCTATATGAATATGTGCAGCACAAAATGAAAAGTGTTAACTGCTTTCTGTGTTTGATGAGATACTTACACTGATGAAATGAATGATAAAGATCGAGCTGATAAACCGATTGTGCTCAGGGTTAGATTCAGCTGTACTGCTCTCCTCTGGCTCCCTCTGCTGGTTTCAAGTTGGTTAGGCGAGCTAGTTCAGAATAATGAGCTATAAAAACTCAATACCTATGAACAGCTACAATGACTTTTATTTTTTATGATGGGTTAGGGTTAGGTTAGATATTATAAGGGCTATAGTAATATTGCATAGTGCTGTTGATTATATTCTGTTTTACAGTGTTTTCCAAAGTAGGTTTCAGAGACAGTTAGTACTATCACTCCTAGATGCTAATCCAGAATAGTTCTGATCAATTACAAAGCGCATCAGACTCATATAAAACAGATGTTGACCTTTTTATACTAACTTCAGATGTTTGTACTGTGCATACTGTATGTTTGACCACAGCATGTCTAACCCTATGGACAACCATGTAACATGAAGCTAATAAACCTTTGTTTACTGATTGATGTCTCCAGTTCATCCTGTCTGTGTGAAACTAACCATCATAACAACACAACACTTTGTGACTGTGTGTGTGTGTGTGTGTGTGTGTGTGTGTGTGTGTGTGTTTGACATTAACATCAACCCTGTAATATGTGAATCAGATCAGATTGGCTCTAAGCAGTCCTGCTGGATATCAGCTTGTGTTAGTTTACATTGGCAGTGATGTCATGCATGTCATACCCTGTGTGTGTGTGTGTGTGTGTGTGTGTGTGTGCCTTGCAGTGTGCAGCTGACAGCATCAGGTTTAATAACATTAATGACATAAGTACCGACACACAGCCAACATTAATTAGTCATTGTATACAGTGGTGGTGTTATGGTCATTGACTGCAGGACAGGATATTAATTCATCCAAGTCACTGACTTGGATGAACAGTCTAGTGACTTGAAGTCAGCACTGTTTATATATAGATTTCGTGAAACTGGAGGAGAAGAATGCTGCTTAAAATTGAAATTTTGTTTCATCATTAGTAAACGAAATAACATGGTCTGGAGATGTTCTGTCAGTAGCACACAGAGCACTTCCTTTTAATTTGTACTAAACAAAATTTCCACTGGAGCCTTTTGGCTGTCCATCACCATCTCTTTGCTGAGCTTGGCAAACAGCCACAGCCAAGTTCATGAAAATTCTCTTTGAATACAGACTATCCCATTATCAGTCTGTTTTGACACATTACCCTTATTGATGGAATAAATGACCACCAAAGTACTTGAGAAGACTATACAGAATGTATAGGAAACAGGATTTATTTCATCATCAGTGAATGGAATAACTTTGTCTTTATATGTACTTCTGTCAGTAGCACAGAGTACTAGTTCTTCTGTAGTAACTCACTCACCACGCATCCCACACAGCTGACAAACCAACCACAACACAAGGTCCATTTGCTTGTTCCAGGGCTGTCAACTGAATCACACACTCTTCACCCGCAAATGGATTTGTTTTGACAACTGTGTCAGCTCAGAATAATCTAAAAGCATGTGAACATCTACTGTTCCTCAAGACCAAACTTCATCTGCTGGTGAAGACCATGTGATTCAGTCAAAAGCTCCAGAACAAGCAAATAGGAGGACCTTGAGTTGGGACTGAGAACAGCAGCTGACCTATGAATGAACTATCAGCCTCCTCAACCATGTATAATCCCCGTTATTTAGTATCTTATATGGTGAACAGTGAAGATACCAAACATGTAATAATTTTAATATCATGTAAAAGTCAGAGTGAATTGTTCCCTCTCGTTGCTTTTTATTATTAGCTGTTTCTTTCACGTAAAACACTCCCTGAACTAGAAATCACATATGAAAACATGAATACTGAATTAACAAAGTTTACTATTTGAATATCATTTACTTTTATTTTCAAATTTTCAGCTTAGACAGTGTGATTTGTGCCATGTGTTTGCATTTTGTGTGGTAAAGGAAACGCACATTAACATGATATAAACAGCTCAAGTGTTACAGTAGGACATTACACTGTGGCAGTGAGTCAGCATGAACAACACCAAGGCCCTAAACTGAAGCAGCAATATGGAATTTGAAGTAATATAACACATTAAGTCAGCTCATGCCACACTAATGACAGTATGTGTGTGTGTGTGTGTGTGTGTCAGGTACAGATGACGCGTGAAGGTGGAGGGTCAGTCCATCAGTCCATCAGACCACCTCATCAGCCAGCTGCTCAGCCTCCCCTGCTGCCTCCATGTTTCACGGCTCAGCCTCTTCTTCTGTTACCTCATGTCGAGCTCCGTAGATACGCCACAATGAGGGCTGCTGTCATTCTCCTGCTGGGATTCTGTCCTGTAGAATGATAAGACAGCAAAAACCTAACTTCTACCTCAAGATCCTTTCCACTGGAGCGTTTCTTTTCTCCATCACCGACTCTCTGCTCAGCTTGACAAACGGCCACAGCCAAGTTCAAGAAGTTTCTCTTTAAGCTTCTGCTCACAGTCAGTCTCACTATCAGTCAGTTTTGACACATTACCCTTATTGATGGAGGGAAGTACATGAGAAGAGTATAGAATTTAATAAAATAGTCTTTTCTGATTTCCTGTTCTTCAGGGCACCTACATTAAGAGTAAGTCTGCTGAAGGGCTAAATGTGTTTTGTGTGACTCACCCATGCAGAGGTTTAGCTGAGCAGGAGCTGCAGATGGTTCAGTTTGTGATTTACAGACGGTCTACAGGCCTCTTCTTTGGGAGTTCATCAGTGAGACATTAAAGAATTTCAGTATCAGTTTCTGGGTGTTTTATTTTTTCAGGGAACATTAAAATCATCCTATTGTATTATGCTAAAGCCAAGGACCAAATCCTTCTTCCCCCAAACCACACACCCACACACCCACAATTTTAGTTGCCCCCACTGTTACATTTGCTTTATCCACTAAAATATCTCTCATGTCTCTGAACAGTGTCCTACATCTGTCCAATTTAAGAAAACGTCATAATCTTTCACTAAAAGCAACCACGTAGTGACAGTGTAATAATAGCCCAAGAAGCGACAGAGAAACATACTCGGTGAACATGCTCATAGACATTAATGACACAGTTTACTGACCTAGATATTTCTTTACTTATTTCAAATGTTAGTCTCACTTTTATATTTCTTTTAAAAGAAAAGTTACTGGAATCTTAAGATAGGCCTGTAGAAAATGCTGTTGTTTTGCTCGAGTTGTACATATACTTTTAAGAGAAACTTAAAGTTTAACTCATTAATAATTTGTCGTTTATTGCTTAAAGCTTTTTTAAATTATCTTTAAACACTAATGAAATTACAATAATGATGTGTTATGTGCAAGAATTCTCTACAGTTTTTATATGAGATATTTCATTAATCTCTGATTTCAGGCCGAAACCACATTCACTACTTTTTACAGGGACCCAGGGGAGTTACTATATTTAGCCAAATTAATATCTGATCTGGTTTTCCCTGGTTACTGATTCACAGGCTATTTTTTCCATGCAGGGGGTTTCAGGCAAACTGAAATCATGATTGCTTTTTATTTTAAAACCTTACCCGCTGACAGATTTCTAGATATCTGCATCTATTTACTATGTACATGTGTGTGTGATAATCAAAACAGTGTCTGACAGAGAAACAGACTATAAACAACAGGAGGTTTCAGGAGTCACAGGCTTTATTAAATATGTCATCACCACACTTTTAATTTGTCAATAATAAATGACTGGAAACTCAAGGCAAATATATGAAGAAATTAAGTAGAATAAATTACACTAGTGAGGAAATGGTGTAATAATCAGACAGCTGTTTATATGAGTCCATGCAGAGTATCATTGCAAGTGGTGTGTGTGTCACCCTGTAATCATTGAGAAGTGGCATGAACACTACCACACCTGACAAGAGACAATCAGAAAACGTTTAAGCACATAATGACTAAATACACTTTCTCCTCTAAACTAAATCTACTGTTCCATAATAAACATAAAGTATCTTAAATCGTTGAGGGCGTGAACCACACTAAAGCTACAACTGAAATCAGACCAGGTATGGAGGTGAACACAAGACCCCAACTCTAATGAAACTCCAGGGCAAACACGGAGCGTGCAGAAGTATGTAGTATGTGCTATCATAGAGTAAATCGAACACAGTAAGCAACGACATGTGGAACTCTGAACTTGCCCTGCTTGTATCACTGTGCATCCAACACATCTCAGAATCTGATTAATCTCAGCTCGGAGCTTTAAAGGATAACATTTTTCAATTCCTTCCAATTCAATTTGTTCGCTGTTCGTCCTCTGACCAGAAGGTTGGTGGTTCAATCCCTGTCTCCCTCATTTGGCATGCTGAAGTGTCCTGATACTGAACCCCAAATTGTCCCTGACGGCTGTGCCGGCAGTGTGTGAGTGATGTGTGATAGAGAAAGTGCTGTACATAGATGCACTGTATGAATGGGTGAATGGCAAACTGTACTGTAAAGCGCTTTGAGGGGTCATTAAGACTAGAAAAGCACTATATAAATACAGACCATTTACCATTTATTACGCTGCCATACTAGACTGAACATTTTATCGTCTGATACTGGCCCAGACATTCTGTGATCCATTCTGTGTAAAAACATTTTTTTGCTGAAGCTGATGTGAGGGTCTCAACATTTGAATGAGCCAAACCAAGAAGGTATATCCCATAGTTACAATCTATTTAGACAAAATTTCTATGTGTGTGGTTTGCAAAATCAAAATATAATGATGCTAAACTGAAACCGCTGCTGTTAGAGTTCTGTTGTGGTAATCTGGTATTATTTCAGCCTGGCAGTTAAAATCATCCCATTCCTGAGCTGTCCTGAATGCACCTTTATCCCACAGCTGAGCCCAGCTTGTTTAACAGGGGCCTCCAGTGAGTGAGCTCATTCTGGAGCCAGAGGCCAAAGTAAAGAATGGCCTGAATGTGTGGAGGATGGATTAGCATACACTCGTATACACATGCACACACCACGCATTAATGCCATCTCCTAAAAAACACGGCAGACTTCCAAATTCATTAAGTCACTCTGACACAATATATTATAAACTTTTTACAAATAAAAGCTTCAAGGATTCATAAGCACTGTTCAATTCATAAATATATGCAGCAAAAATACAATACAATAAATCTCTTTAGGAATCAAGACAGGACATAAAAATATGTAGAAATCTTCACTAGACATAAGGGTTAGAATATTGGACTCATTCAGAAGTGCTAAGCTTTTCTTTGCTATAACAGCAGAGCCACAGATAGATTGAGTCTATAAAGAAAGACCATAAACTGTTGATAGAGATGGATGAAATGACAGCTTCCCAAAAGGGAAGCCAAATCATCTTGATCTCCCCCTGGTGGCTGGCTGCAGTATATGTCATAAATCCTGCTAACTCCATGTTAGTGGATGAGCTTGCATGATGGAGTGTAGCAAACAGAGTAAACCCAAATTAGTGTTATAGCTAGCTGATAGCTAGCTATTTAAAAATAGGCCCAATTTCAATGGGCCTTTGTATGTTTTGTGTAGAGCATCACCAGATTTTGTCAAAAATGTCCATGACCTATGCTGTATGCTATTATTCTGATGAAAGAGCAAAGGAATGCACTGCATGCAGCTTTGAGATTTATATACTTTTCAAATAAGTATACATATATTTATTCTTGCTACTTTGTTACAAAACAGAACTCTATCTGGGTTACAATATTCTAGTATGTGCAATGTGACCCAGATGATATTCTGTTAACAGTTAGCACTGTCAGGCGGCTGAGAGGGAAACCTAGACCATCCAAGTCTTTTGATTGACGGCTCATTATAACTAAGGCAGTGATTTTCAAAGTCTGGATAGGCACCTTTAAAATACATGTATCACGAAAAGAACATGCTAAATTATTTTAGCATTTATCGTTTAAAATCTCTGCAATGCATAGCTACAGTATTTTGAAATAAAGGTGTACTTTCAAAGTAGTCACTTTAAAATATATAGACTTCTAAATTAAGATCTGAAATTGACATGTGGCTGCCCAGAATGGGTTTGAAAATCACTGCATTATAGTCAGTCATACAATTCAATCAATAGCAATAAATAGTTGTAGGAGTACTATAAGTTAACATCTAGAAATCAAAGTGCAGTAAATATTAAATATTGAAAGAGAATACAGCAGCTTTTGACATGTTTCCAAAGTTGCCATCACAATATCGACCTATGTGTCAAAAACTGTAGTATTATTTTAATTGCAATTTTATAACTAAACACCTCCTAAGAATGTGCCATAGAAGTCCACAAAAGCTATTATAAATAAAGAAAAAGTTCAAACTGTGACATGTCAGGCTGTTCTATTGTCATACTGTTTCAGACAGTAAAAACTTAATTTGACTTTGACAGCAGGACCTGTCTTATTCCAGCCACAAAAACATAATGAAAACACAGACTAGTTAAAAAGTCTTGATCTGTGAAACCAACCTTCTCTTTAAATATCTCCCACAAAAACAGACTAACCCGCTGGTTCTCACCCATAGTTCTGACAAGCACTGCATTAGACAGTGGCTGCTGACAGACAGGGATGTGTGTTGTTTTATGAACAAAATAAGGAATAAAACAACTGTGGGACTTCTTTTTGGCTTTTAAATGGCTGACAGTTGAGTGCTGTTGGAGCTCAATCCTTCTTCTGATTGGCTAAGAGGGAGGCCTCCCATCGCTGCGCCATCGCGTTCTGTCGTTGAGGCACTGAAGAGAGGGAAGCAGGGAACTGGAGGGAGGGGGAGATTCAGCTAAACCACTGGAACCAGGTTAGATGAATGGATGAATGGATGAATGATGGATGGATTTTGAAAAAGCCAAATGAACAGAGGATGGGATAGTTGGAGAAATTGTGGGGGAGATGGATGCAGGAGTGATGGGTAGATGAAAAAATGAGCTGAAAAATGTATATATTTGCTAAATTGTGAACTAATGGATTTAAGTATTAATCAGTCCAACTGATTAACAAATGAGAAAGTTCACAATTAATTAAAGTAACAAATGAATGAATGAATAAAGGAAGAAATCAATTACCCAACAAGGAAGTTGCAAAAACAATTTCATGCCATGTACTTAAGCATATACATATGACATGACAATCCAACACAGTGAAATCAAATGAGCAACAATTTAGTATACTGTGCAAAAGTCATGAAATCAGGTGTATCAGGAATGCTGCACTTTAACTTTGAAGTACTTTTAAAACTCAGTGTAACTAGATATGGATATACAGTACCTGAGATACAGATTCCCTATTTGCTTTGATACTGAGGCTGCAATGACTGTGTGTGTGTGTGTGTGTGTGTGTGTGTGTGTGTTTGTAAGCCAACCTTGTGGTCACAAGACAAACTGGATCGTTCCATTTTGCGGGTTCTGGAGGGGGATGAGGGGGAGGAAACACATCTATCTGGAACCTCTGGCACTGGATTAAAAGTAAAATAATCAAAAAGACCATTTACATTACACCAGGAAATATAATTATTATTTAACTAGAGTATCCTGAGAGAGAAACAAAACAACCCACTCATCCGACACAGCTCTGTTCCAGTCAGTGAAGGGTAAATCACACAATCATTTGCAAACTTGTGAAGTACATTTGCTTGTGCTATTTGTAACAGTAGATTTATAGAATTTGAAAAAAGATTCTGAAATTGAAAAGATGAAATGGCCTGAAAGTGAATCTTTTGCATACAACTACGGATAACAAACACATTTCTGGAATGTTCTGTCATACTTTTAAAGTTCATTTCCAATATTTACACCTGTGGACAATACGTACCATTGAAACTGATGTTATCATTCAGGCCTGGAGAAACCAGCACCGTATCGTACCTCTCTCTCCCTCTCCTCCACTCCTCCTCTCTTCTCCTCTTCCACATCTCCTCCCTCTGCCTCCTCCACTCCTCCTCCCTCTGCCTCACTATCTTGATCTCCTGTTCCACCAGTGACTGGCTGCTGATTGAGCGCAGCTTAAAAAACGGATTGGATGAGAAAGTGCTCTCCTGAGTTTCCATCGTCACAGGGGCAGCGGAGCTCAGGCAAAACTCAGAAGCGCTGCGAATGATTAAGTTGGAGGTTTCCACGACAATGACGTTGGTGGAGGGCACCACATCCAGGCTTGTCGGCCAATCGGACAGACCCCCGATTGTGGAGGAGATGAGGCGGTTTCTGGAGCTGGAGGAGTCGGGCTCCAGTATGATGACGTTATTAGCTGTCATTTCATGGTAGGCAGATCGGGGAAGGGAGGAGGAGCAGGGAGGGGAAGGGGAGACGGACAGAGTAGGGGTGCGGCAGGCGGGAGGTCGTGGTGGAGATCGTCCTGTCTGCAGGCTGGATGGTCTGAGCACAGAACAGAAACATCACAAGGGTTTAGTTTTGGCTCAATTTATCCTTTTAGACCTTTCCAATTTTTGAATCATGTAACTGTACATTTTTAGTTTTGTTTTATTTACATTTAGATCTTTAGATATTTCCTATATAGAGGGTTTGGTAGTAATACAACTTTAACAAAGGATGGAATCGCCAACTCCATTGTACACCTTTGCTCTGCTGTGCTTATGCTTCTTTTAGCTGATTGTTTCTATTATCTTAGACATGCAACAGATGTTTTCAGAAAAAGCTCTGACAAATCCACTGTCCACTACTCCTTGGTGATCATAGTGGAGCTCAAAATCCAGATCTTTTCCTCAGCGCTAAAAGATGGTGAAGACTGGAATTGCAGTTGTTAGGTGACCAGCATGACTTTAAATGAATGCTAATATTGTTCAGTGTCTGCTGGATTTGCACATAATGAAACTCTTTGTAAACATACAACTCTATCACTATGATACTGTGTCACTGTGCAAAAGTACATTTCATCATTTGATTTTTATTAGTTTGGTCAAACTATTTAATTGGTTTATAGTATTGCTATTGACAACACTGGGTGGATGAAATACGTTTTAAATTACAAACCTGGTTATATTCTCACTAACACATTGTAAAAACTGCTTTTTGAATTGTCGCTCATTCTCTCATTCACATAACTAGGTCATAAAGGCTCAGATTTAGAGCCAGTGTGGTTTAGTTACATTAAGGAGCAGCTCCACTAAAACAAATACATCTGTAGTATTAAACACATCATAGTCATACTGTCTATGCAAACATGCAAGTACCAGTTTATCCCACTGAACCTGGGTCCTGTTTTCAAGCATGTTGTGCATATACGATGACTGAACTTCCAATTGAACAGCATGGGACCAGCTGCAGCTGCAGCTGATGTTCAACTGGGGATGATATTATATCCGTAATGACTATAATAATGCTGATTTGGGTGTTTAATGAATACTGCTGAAAAGGATTAAACTGAAGTCAGAAGAGCCCCATACATTACTAAAGACAAAGCAAAAATTGATTGATTTATTTTACCTGGGTATAATCAGACCATGTGCAATCATCCCCCTCTCTCTACGGTGCCTTTCTTCTCTCTCCAGAGTCAGTCGGATCTCTCTCTCCACAGCGCTCTCTTGCTCCTCCAGGGGGCTACGGTATGACGAGTCATCCAGGCCTGAGTCCTCTGAACTGGGGGACAGGGTGGAGGAGAGTGGGGGCTCCCTAGGAACTGGTGGATTGATCTCCCTTATAAAGGACAAGAGGATTCCAAGCTTAAGTTAAGATATGCTAACACTAACAAACACCAAGACACCAGAGCTGTTGAAGGTTTTTGAAAAGATTTTGACATTGATTCTTTTTGTGTGTGTCTTTCTGCTGATTAGTAATGTTAAATCATATGCATGCAAATGATGATGTTATACAAGAAGCACAATAAAGTGTGGATGCATCAAAGTGGGTTGTTTTCATCAGACCAACATTAAAGCTTTTGATTTAAAACATTCAAATCTGCATTGATATTCAATATTCTTGGACAAATACAAGAGGATGGAAATGTACCAATTTACAACTGCAACTATCAATTATGTGCCTTATTCACTAATCTTCTGATTGTTTTAGCAATTGATCAATTATTGTTTTGGTCAAATAAAACCCTCACAAAACAGTGAAAAACAAGACATGAAGACTTGGGTTCACTACCAAAGTAAAGTGCCAAATGTTAACAAGAACGTTGAATGGCCAAGACAATTACGGAGAGAGAAACTGTGCATTGAATGTTGTGATTGGTGGATGGGAATGGGGTAGATCTAAGGGCACACAACTGTTTGAGATGGTGTATATATGTCAGTCATGGGCCAAACTGTGTGGCATATGCGCACAGCAAACTGAAGCCTTGCAGCCTATTTCAATAGCTGCATAGATGACATCTTGAAAAAGAGAATATTGCTCGAAGTGTTCATAACCAACAGTGACACTTTTATTAGCTCATTCTGGGGAAAACTGGGATTTATTTCACTGTCACGTTGATTTTTAATAACATCAGCCAACTGGCTGCATGCAGAGTTCCTTACCAACATGTTATTTAGAACAGTAAAACTGTATCTGGCATTTTAGTATGTCTGAAACAGAGCATGATTTTTAGACTGTTTATGGAGATATATTAAATTAATATCACACTATCTGAGTTTATTCATGTATATATTGCATACAGTGTTTGGCATAATAATTGAAATTGCATTTCTACTTAGGTTACTTGGTTATGTTTTTGTCTATGTTTACATGAATCTGTCAAATAAATACACAAATCTCTGTCTGTGGGACTATAAGTGGCTCGCATATCTCAAAATCAGTTTATCTTATCTGCTTCAGAGATGGAATGTGAATTGTTAAGGGCCCAAGGAAGTGCAGTGTCGAATTTGGTGTCATTTGGACATGTGATATGTTCAGTATGAATAAACAGGCAACCAGCGTCTGTAGCAAGTGTAGGCAGTGTTCATAAGATAGGTAGACAACTGGCGTCTTTGCGACAACGGCATCAACAACTGATTTTCCAGTTGGGGGTTCTGTGTACTGATTCAAGCTTCACTGAACTTTGAATTAACAGGTGAACATTTTTTTTGTGTAGTGGTGGAACGGCTTCAGGGTTCAATGGAATGAGTCCTCCTGTGGCTTAATTCCAAAATGAATGCCTGCAACCAGCATCACCCATAGACTGTTTATAAAGAGGCTTCACCAGTGGCCAAGCAACAGCCCATTCCAAACAGCAATGTTTAGAGGGGACACTGCATCATAAATCCTAAAAAGCAGTAAAACATTAAATCAGTTACTACCTCAAGAATGTTCTACCTGTGTTTGAGTCGAGGGCTGCGAGTTGGGGGGTACAGTGAAGTGTGGGTGCCCTGGAAGCTCCCCTGAGCTCTGAGCCCTGGTTTGGGGATGGGCCGACCTTTGACCTCCTCCTCCATCCTTTTCCACTGCTGGCGGGCCAAGAGAAAGTCTACATGCTCAGTGGACACATTGTCACTGCGCATCTTCTGGTGCACACAGAAATCTGCAGGAACCTGACGGGAGATGAGGAGCAAGGTTAGGATGAATAAACTTACAGAACATGGAGAGATGTTTTGTAATGTTTGATATGTTTTGATGTGAATCCCAGCCAAGAATACTGATACTGACCTGATAAACATGGTGAAATAAGTCAACTGGATACTCTATTAATTGTGTGCTAAAGAATAATCCAGATTGAAGGTCTGTGGTTAGTGTGGTACAAAGTCTCCTGTATCTGTAAAAGTTTTTGGCTAATAATCAAATGTAGTTACTTATAAAAAAGGAAGCTTCACTCAAATATAACTCAATCAACAAAAAAATGGCTCACCCTCCTGTCAGGGTCTGTAGAGCTGGCTGTGGAGCTGGCAGAAGGAGACCGCAGGAACAGATCTCTCCTCCTCATCAGTTCTTCATCATCCTCCTCATCATCATTCTGGCCTCCCCTCCTCTCCTCCTCTGTGTCCTCCTCTCTCTGCTTCTCTCTTCCACTCTCTGCCTCTGCCTCCCTTTCTTCCTCTTGCCTCTGCTCATCTTCCTCTACTTTCTTGTCTTCCTTGCTCTCTCCGACACATGCTTGCTCCTGGTTGGAGACCTCAGTGGCTGTGAAAGCTGCCCACTGGTCGTCTCCGGCATCGCTGTCGGAGTACACAACAGCCAACTCGGCCTGGAGGCAGTCGCTAAGGTGACCTTCGCTGAGGTCATCTGTGTTGCAAAGGTCGTGACCCCACGCATCCTGCGACATAGCCGCAGCTGCTGGCTGCTCCAAGGTGACAGTCAGGGGCTCAGATGATAAGGGATGCAGTGGACTGCCAGAGATGAAGAGAAACTCTGACAGAGCATCTTCTTTCATCCCTCCCTCTGTTTCTCCACTTTCTCCATCTTCACCCTCGATTTTTTCCCGCCCTTCATCTTCTCCCTCTATTTCTCTCCTCCCCCAATCTTTGTTCTCCGTTTCTTCTTCACTTCTATCTTCTCCCTCTATTTGTCCTCTATCGTTGTCTTCTATCTTTATTTCTCTTCTCTCTTCAACTTCCCCTTCTGTTTCTCCTCTCCCTTCTTCTCCCTCTATCTCTCCTCTCCCTTCATCCTCTCCTTCAGTTTCACCTCTTCCTCCATCTTCTTCCTCCTCTACCCGTCTCTCAGTGTCTTGTCCTTCTTCACTTTCCACAACTCTGTGTTTTCCTATCTCAAAAACAAGATAGTCACACTCATCTCCATCTCTTTTTCCATTTTCTCCCTCTGCAGCTTCTTCCAACCCATGGAACTCTGGGTAATGGAGTTCCTCCACTTCATGGCTGCGGCAGCTAAATAGGTTGTCTCTTTGCAGGTCGGTTAGTGGTGGTGATGAGCTGATCTCCATGGTAACTGGATCGGTTGGCTGTGTGGGAGTGGAAGAATTGTCCGCAGGGTGACTGTTGCCAGAGCTACCGTCGTCGTGGTTACCGTCAGTTAGCTCAGCTGTTGTCCTCCTTAAACCAGCTGTGGCTCTCTATGGAAATGTATTTTATTATTATAGACAATATAATATAGCTTATCACTCAAATAAATAGGAAATATGTTATTCGGTGGAAGAACTGCTGAGTGATAATATGTAATGGATTAACTGTATATGTTTTTTCTGAAATATAATTATCAACAAGAAGACAGTTTGAACACTTGAAGCTCTCAGACAGCGATGCAGACTCAATCAGCTGATGATGATCCATTGTATAAGTTCCAAAAAGGTATCTTGAGTTGAAATGGTGTTGTCAAATACAAACTCATAATTCTTAATTGGTGGGTCACGTTTTTCCCAGGTCCCATGAATTTAACTTTATATATCGTACTTTTTTGTTGAGTTTTTCATATTTTTTAGAGCCACACTTAGCAACACTATTATATTAATAGTACATAAGACTATTATTTTAAGGTGTCACACAACTCTGTACTTCAGCCATGTGGATAATTTAGTATCTTTCAGGTCTTTATTTCTACCGATGCTGCGTTTTCTGTTTTTGTTCATTTGTTTATCAGTACCAAATAGCAAACAGAGTCTTTACTTATCAGTCGGTTGAGACAAAAACAGAGATAAAAGGATAGTGAGAGACAGAATTAAATGATATAAAAGAAATAAAAAAATAAACAAGCAATGACAATGACAAGATCTTAGGAAAACCAAGAGTATAACAACACTTTCAGAATAAAACTGGATTAGTTGTGTATTCTAAAGTTACATTCATCCAGTCCTGACACACAGGCACATGTACATAAATACACATTCAACTGTTAAGGCACACAGGCACATCAATAACAGTACAGTACATAACCCCATACACACAGCAGAGCAGATTAAAGCACAGTATATGGCTTGTAAATGTTTGATCTAAAATCAAACCTTCATATTGTTACCATGGTGGCAGTGCGTTGGCTGTGAGTGGGCCAGCAGATTATTATGGTCTGTCGTTCCAGGCATGTGCTGGTGACAGATGGGAGGTGTTGCTATGGTAACGCTAAGTATAGATGCAGAGGCAGGCAAGCTGCTAAATCAGTTTTCTTTCAGTTAAGTCACAGTGTTTGTGAGGAGGATCAGATTAATCACATATCATTCACATCATTTACTTGCCTTATTTATACTGAATTTACTGACCTGTGTCAGTGTAGAACACTGACAAACACAAGACCTACAGTAAAATGACTGCAGAACATACCTCAGCCTCTGTGGACTCAATTAGATTATTTGTGAAAAGGTTGAGCTTTAAAGCACCTATAACATGCTACCAGCTTTCTTCATGCACATGGATTAGAGCTTCTCTGTGGAAGCTGAGGGAAACATCTTTTTATGCAGAGCCTGACTGGTTTCTTAAACTATAAACTAATTAGAACCAAGTGTCACAGAATTGTTTCTTGAGGCCAGTGTTTGAAGAAGTAGCAATTTATCTCTTTCAACTTATTATTTAGACACCATAACATGTATTCTTTATGGTGGTCACAACAGAAAAACATTTAAATTTTCCCATTAACACACATTTTGTGTGTGCTATCCTAAAGATAGATAAGGTTCACCTTATTATTGTTATCCATGCCCAACACAACAGTGTAATGGTAACATTCAAAGGGCATTTTTCTTCAACAATGTCAGGCTGGTTGTGAACTATCCACCAAAATCTGTTCTACAAAAGAGCCACACCTTAATGTCTTCTCTAGCAACAACATAAACTGTGTCCCAATTTAGCAGCCGCATCCTTCGGAGGCTGCATTTGAACAGCGACTGCATCACAGTGGTGCAAATATACTCTCTCATTTCCCCTTGACAAATGTGTCCATCAATTCCCAAGCAACAAAGGATCCAACATGGATCATTCTCGGGCTAAGCAATCCCAGGATTCATTGCATGCCAGTGATGAAGTTAACAAGCTAAACAAGTAGTGAACAATGCAACGATAAGATTGAGACAAGCGGGTGACACAATAGACCAGACCATCTTGTTTTGGTCCAGCCTTTGTCTTCTGAAGGTGGAGCGAACACAGCTATTGGTTTCTAGTTATCACTTTCCAAAACTACCCTTATGGACATTTTTTGATCCAGCATCTTTGCTGCTGAACATTTCCTGTGTGAAACCGATAGTCAGTATTGTTTCTTTATTTAACGATCATTCCACAACCTTAACTACGTTTATTATCATAATCCATGACAATGAAGGCCCTCTAACATTAAGGATGTTCCAATTTAAACCTGCACTTTGAGATAAGACAAAAAGCCTGTAAGTCATTACTCATACCTTTGCTTTACTCTATCTTCCCAGATGTATCTTGTAACAACAGCTGTTGTCTTCCTCCATCTTTGTGATTCTTTACCCTATGTTGTAGTGTTGGCCTCTTGCAAAGCCTGAGCCTGGGGTTTGATTTAAGCACTCAGCTGCAGTTTTGTGGTGCTTATGCCTAGACTCTCTCCGCACTGTTTGAGGTGATTCTGGTAAAAGTTAGAGGTGTTTAGGGTCTGGTGAGGGTGCCGGTCTGTGGCTACATTTGTAACTTATGGTTTGTTGTCCTGCCTAAAGCACCTCCATGTGACAGACCTTCTTGTTTTGTTTTGACTGATTGGAGTCCTCCTGTTTTGTAATTACCCCATTCTGTGTCATATGCAGTCTCCTATGCTAGCCATCCACTCAGATAATTTTAGAATTTTTCCTCAACCAATATGGGAAAAGACCCTCACCTTTGTTTGGTTTACCCCTTACCCTAACCAATCTTCACTCTTCATGCTGAAACCTTCCCTCCATTCAATGACGGGAATTAGTACAAGACAGTCAGAGGAAGGGTAGGGACAGGGTGTTCACCCCCCACAGGAGGGGAAAAAAAGCTGCACAGACCCCCTCCTAGAATTTCCCAGATACTACAACAATGACACAAAGTGGTTATAATTAATAACAATATAGGCGTTTATATGTCAGGAACAATGTTTGGCAAGTTACTTGAGAACTGGGTTAATTGACCTGTTCTTATTCCAGATTTACAGGTTATTCGTACATCAGACTCTTCTTTACCTTGTGGTAAAAGGGTACTTAATACCCTATCTCTCAACAAAACTGTGACATGTGAATGTAGATATACTACTACTACTGTTAGCAGGCTAAAAGCAAACAACATGTGAGTAAGACAACTTTGGAATTTCCAGGATTCACATTTTCCTGTGCCATGTTGAGAGGTTCCAGCCTGAAAATACTGAATTCAAGCCTCCATCTAATGTTAAAGTAACAGCTTTACAGGGATTATTGACTGTAATGCCCTGAATTTTTTTATTGTAATCAGACTACTCGTTAATGAGAAAATGCATTACTGTGATGATGTACTAAGTTATGTGTCACTACCTGACACTGGTCAAGACAACATCAACATAGCTTGTTTCATTGCTCTAGCTTGAAGCTTTAACAATGGCTTGTTGAAACAGTTGTGCACAGTGTGGCAATTTTTTAAGAGGCAGTGAGTCAGCATGAAAGCACAAACACAGCTAAACCATGGGTTATCAGGGTTATACTGTATCTTCTTGCAAACAAGCAGGGGGGACACACAAATAGTGTGTGCAGGTTTGGAAGCATAAGCTAATGGAGCTAGCCTGGCTATGTGAGCCAACAGCATGCCACAAGATGATTATTATTCAATTTGCTATCAACCTCTTGTGCCCTTCCTCTGCTTCTTATGTCATCAGGCAGTTATGTAAATATATGGATATTGAGAGTCAGTTCCAACTTCTATCCCTCTCACACACATACACTGTACACTGGGGATTTCATAAATCAAAGTTTAATCAGACGGAACTCTGTGTGAGGTGATCAATTCATGACAGGAATCGAATGTGTCTAGCGCACATCTGGTTTTTGGTGTGACCCGGTCCGAACTCACTGCCTGTTACAACACATATCTGCCAGGCACAATCAATTCCCGTGGGTGTTCTCCAGATTTTAAAGCTGCGGCAATAGTCTGGTAAAATCTGGCTCTGAAAGCACATCATTTAGGTCTCCAAATTTTGCAGAAGTGCAAGGAAACAGCTAAATGTAACTAACTTTCTCTCATGACAGCAGGAACAGCCTACATGTATGTAATATCCGTACAACTTAGTTTCATTCATTGATGTTTATTAGCCATAGCGGTGAGCCAACCTGCACAGAGCAGGAACAAGAGGGCTGGGACTGGCACAGCAGAATAGAGCTATTAATAATGTTTTTAATTACAGGCTACACTCAAAAAGTCCATCATAGGACATTTTGCTGCCCTAATCTAACACTGCCTGAAAATCCCTCTCTTGTCATTCTGCCAGGTTAGAGATTTTGGGAGCATGTGGCAGTCAAAACAAATCTGATTCCAGTACATGAGGGGCTTATCTGGTCATTATTCCATAATAGTTAAGAACAAATGAAGCCTCTCATCTAACCTTAAATTGAAGGCGTGGTTATGATTGTCATTTTCTCATACAACAAACTACACAGCAGTTGTGTGCTTGACAGTATACCACTCAACTCTGAATGGTATTTATTTTGACCTATCAAAAAATCATTCAAACAAACAGCTGATGGTAAAACATGAAACATCCAGATGCGTGTGAGGTTGACAGAGCATATCTGTGGTCATTCAATGATGTAATTCTCAATACATCTGATCTCCAATTCTTCAGAGACGGCACAGCATATGGAGAAGAATTGGAGTGTTGTTGCACACACTTCTGATCGCGGCCTGCCTTCATTTGAACTAGAACCATTGGTGGACCTTTCTAACCCTGTCAACTTCCTCATATTCTCATTGAACCCATATGAGACCAGTGTCTTCAAACATACTAAATTGGCTTAAAAGTGAATGCACAACCCCCCCCCCCCCCCCCTTCCATCAACATATAGCATAATCAGTATCATTCCATCAGCTATCTCTGTCTGTCTGTCTATCAGAGAGGATTATAGAGCAACTTCAGGCATCATGTGTTTTATGGAAGGTGGGGAATGAGTGACAGCATGCTGCCTCATCAGCTAGCATTCAACAATTCACTATTAAATTATGTCTATTCTATTCTGCTGACATCCTGATATTAATAATAATCTGTTATGATACAGCATTCGGTTCTTTCAGAGGACAGTTGAGCACAGTGTGTTACATAAAATCGGGCATCGAACCAAAATCGTGACAGATAAGCGCGCACACAGAAGTCAAGACACCGGGGCTTCATGGTATCACGAGCTGAGCCAAAGCTCACACGGTGTCCGCCAATAACGGCCGCAAATCTCCGCCGCACGAGGAAGAGGAGGGGTGTTACTGTGGTTTATTATAAAGACGCTGTTGACATGTGTCGCTGGTTTGTTTACCTACCAACAGCTTCCAGCACAGCAGCCAGAACGAGATCATCTCCAAGCGGCCGCGGCTCGCGCATTCCTCTCCACCTGTCCCCACCGGCAGCGCGAGCAGCCAGGCGGCCACCCGCTGGCGCGAGGAGGGTCGCATACAGGCTGGCAGCTGCGGCGCGTGTGTGCGTGTGTGCGTGGTGGAGAGAGGTAGAGAGTGGCAGAACCGGAGAGAGAGAGAGAGGTAGAGGGAGAAAACGAGAGAGAGGGAGGGAGGGGGTGATGTATTGAGCTGTCCTCTTATCTTTCCGGTGAATTAGAGCAGAAGAGAAAAATCCATATTGGCAGACTATTGTATACCTCTCTCTCTCTCTCTCTCTCTCTCTCTCTCTCTCTCTCTCTCTCTCTCTCTCTCTCTCTCTCTCAATCCATCTATATATGGCCGGACGCGCATGCCGCGTCCGGCCGTTCCCGCCCTCCAGGCTATACCCCTCACCTCCCCTCCCCTCCCCAACATGACAGAGAACCTGTGGAAACCTTCAGTTCTCATAAAAACTCAAGAAGTGTTTTTCTTTTGTCCAGTCTGGGCTACTATATATTATAAAAAACATGGCGGCTTCCGTAGAGAGGACCCACTCCCAATGTAAATGTCTTTAAAGGCTTGGCCCCTCATGGACAACTCCCATTGTGGGCTGAATCCAGCACCACACAGTATCACACCCAGTGTTATTTACTTACACAACATACTTTAATTTCAATTAATTTTGGTGTTTTTACACTCATAACGCAGGGTGTGCAGTTTTCAGTATGGTTGCCTGTTACAAAGTCACTGCTTAGTCTTACAAACACAACCTAATGGAGCGACAAATGTTAGATGACAGTTTAGAGTGCAACCTTACGACTTCAACAAAAGTGAAGTTTGAGGTGGATGTCTTCTTCCATCCAGAATGTCCTGAAGTGGACTTGAGTGAGCTGGAGGACCATGCTGTCCAGAAGCAAATGAATTCTGGCCCCAGTGATGCTGCTGAGCATGGAGATAGTATTGCTCTCGAGAAAAATGTCAGTTGTAAACATACATTACAGTGCTTTGCTTTTGAGGGACCTGCTGGGTCTGACAGGTGCTGGGGGAGGTGGGCTGCCCACCTCAGAAATCAGAGGTGTAGACCCACTTGACCCAATGTCAGCATTGGCCTTGCAAGGTTCATGATGACTTGAGGGTCAGTGACAAATAAGGGATAGCATCTGAATTTATCAGATGCCATCCCTTATTTGTCTGTAACTGTAAGTTTGTCAGTATCACTCATATAACAAAGGAACGACTGGGTGAGTGAAGATTAAAGCTTGGAGAAAGGGATACAGACAGATAAACAGGAACAGAGAGACACATGTGACCTTCTGATACAAAATCATTATTGAACAGCCACCAAGTTAGACTCTTTATGTAATGACTTGGCCTTTAATCTGGCTACAATCTGCTTTTAACCCCTAGATAAGAATGGATTAGTTTCTTATTTCAAAGTATTGCTACGGATTACACATTGTCACTAAAAGTGGGAAATTGTAACCAGTTGTCCTTGGAGTGTGTGAAAAACATTTAGCTCCAGGTCAGACCAGTGTTTTCCACAGAATTTGATTAAATCTGTAGCAGCAGCTACCAGAGTGGTGGCGATGGGGATTCATTATTGTGACCTGAGGGACAGGTGTTATTCTCAGCCTTTCTTCCTGTTGTTCACAGACTGTACACAGCTCTCAAATGATGCAATGACACAGAACATTAAGTTAGAGATCTACTATGTGTTTTATGAGAGCTGTTTTGTAATGAATTGGAAACTCTGTGGAAACAGGAAAGGCTGATGACATTGAAGTGTGGCTTCTTTCCACTGAAGTGTAAGACATAATACCACAGCCCGTGATCTGGCTCAACTTGCTTCCAACCTCAGACAAACTCTCCAGCTGCACAAACAGAAGAGTTTGAATTCAGTATGAACAGAGCTGTAATGATCGTGAGATGTGGTAGTTATGTTATGGTTGAAGTCATTTAATCAGCCAAAGAGTTGAATATTATGCAGTCTCCAGCTCCAGATAATTGGTTGTATGAGATGAGCAATATGAAAGCATCACATTGGGCTCAAAGAACCTGTGGTGCAAATTGTTTTTCTGGCATATCAAAGAACCAATTATTTATGGAAAAAGATAGTAACTACATGTTGTGAGAGGTGTGAATCCTACAGTATGTTGTGACTTTTAAAGTCACCAGCGACATGTTACATAGCGCTCTTCACCACCACCATCAAAACACCAAGTGATGACATTTCTAATACGAGATGTCCATCCCTCCAGTGGGTGTGACTGGACTAGATTATCTATTGGTGTAATCCTTCTCTTTAAAATGGCTATATTGAGACTGTATTTATTGTGGTAGATTTTTCCAATAATGCAAATCATTACATGTGTTTCTCCTTTGCCCACAGACAAGGTCACAGCCACTGAGCTGCACGCACACACATGTTCCTCCTCTGGTCACTCTGCGTGAACATCACCAGTGTTTCCTGTATTGCACACACACAGATCAATCAAGCCATGGGACAAAAAATGCACATCCGCCCACCCCACCGCTCCCCCACCCCCATGTGTTGCAGGTATTACTGTGCAGTGACACCAATACAAAGGAGTTCTGCAAATTCCATCATAGACTACCACAGGTTTTTTGAGCCTTGTATTAATCCATGTAAAAATGGTGGTGTGACATTATAGTACGATGTGACACTGGGCAAGTTTAATCAATTGTCTTGAGAAATATTACAACACACTTTCAAATCCAAACTAGTTCCCATCAAAATAATTACTCCTCCTCTTACTGATCATACACACACACAAACAAAATTGCTGCATGCGTGAGATGCTCAGGGATATTGTCCATAAAAGTGAAAGCTGCCAGGTCTACTTTATTGTTATTGTTTATTGTTACTACAGACAGCTCCACCTTTTATGGTGATTGTTGCTCTAGACAGGACCTTGTTCTGGATTCTGCACAGACAAACACAAGAAACTCTGACGATTGATGTTACTTATATAATGTTATGACTATGGATGTGATCTTTTTGCTAGATATAAATTAAATGTGTCAGATGTAAAGACAAAACAATGCCATGCATTGTGTGCACTAAGGGACAAACTTTAGCTGAACATCTGTTGAAACTTTCTCAAGTTTTAACTGAGATTTTGTTTGGGTTCACCTCAGAGTAATATACATATAAAATGCCAGCTCTCAGACTACTCCACGATGAATAGATCACATACCTGGACTGGATTACTGAGTGTTACATAAAATACACACCAGGCTGTGGCATGGTGGCATCAACATAGGTATCATAACTGTAATGCTGACCTTACACACAACCCACAAAAAACAAAATTTAACAGTTTCCTGCCCATATAAAAATAACTTAACATTTATTCTTTAGCAACAACACTGTCTTATATATGTGTTTCATAGGTTTCACACTTTTAAAACAAACACAGAAAACATAAAGACAGATGTGCCTTACCTGCTGCTGCGTCTGGTTGCCACTGGTTACAGTTCTGTGTTTCTATATCAATGTGTGTCTCCACTCCCTTATATTATTCATCTCTTTCCCCTTTATAACCTCTCTGTCCCTCCCCTCCCTCCTCTCTTCCTCTCTCTCTCATGCACACATCTCAGTGCCACTGGGGTACATTTTGAGTGTGGGTGGGCCGCAGCCAATCAGAAAACCGCGGCTTTAGGGACATTTGCGACACAGACACATGTTCAGCCTCACACTGGCGCACTTTAATATAGGATGGATACAAGCATACACAATTCTCTCTCTCTCTCTCTCTCTCTCTCTCTCATCTGCGACCGTCTTATCCAACCTTTCAGAGGATTAGTGGGGTTTTTGACGTCGAAACTCAACTTGATAATCTCCTGCACAGACTCAGTGTGTGCCTGTTTTGTGGGTCTGTACAGAATGCTCATTGCATCATTGTGACTTTGTGTGTAATGTCGTTGCAGCATTACAGTCCTCGTGTTTCAAATATGACATGAACTGCTGTTTTTGATGTCACACTGATTAACATGCAATGCTGTGTGGGGGTGAGGATGTTATGCAATATACTGATACAAAAATGTGATGCAGCAGCAATGTAGTATTTTTTTTTTAGAACGGCTACAGATGATGGAACTGAACTAGACATTAGCCTCAGGAAACCACATTCAAATATGTAATACACAAACAAACAATATTATGGTGCAGGTTTAGTTGCATGTTGAAAAAAGAGATCACTGGTTCTGAGAGCTCATTGTCCCTGAACCTTTATCTGCTCAGGTCTATTTTGTTATCACCACTAGAGGGCAGAAAAGATGAAAACAAGTTCATCAACTGTATATGTTTCCACAAACACACTCCAAATGTTTCCACGCTGCTGACTTTAATGTGGGTCTGCACTCTCAGCATATTACCCATCATCCTCATGAAGTTGGAAGACAATACAATAGTTGTAATGTATAATATTTAATAAATTATACAGCCTGTTAGAACTTGGGGTTTGAGATTTGCAGTTTTGTCATCCAAAACAGAATGA
Source organism: Verasper variegatus (assembly GCA_026259375.1). Classification (NCBI taxonomy): domain Eukaryota; kingdom Metazoa; phylum Chordata; class Actinopteri; order Pleuronectiformes; family Pleuronectidae; genus Verasper; species Verasper variegatus. Next base: position 21,130,385 of record CM048053.1, on the reverse strand, counting down.
GATGAAATGAATAGAGACTCTCCAAAACAACATCGGCCATTTGATTAGGTTAATCTAATCTAGTTTATCATTTATATGTTCCTGTTTCGTACGTTTTACAGAGTACAGCCTCCTCATATGTTCAATGTAGAATATACATCCAATAAATGCATGTAGTATCTGTTCCAAGGCCCTAAAGTTATCTTAAATTAAATCCAGCTGCACTACATTTCACTCACTCAGATATTATGTCCTTCAAGATTATTCTCTGGGAAAATTGTGTGTGAATCCATTTTGTAGAAATCTGTTCAGTTAAAACATAAAAATCAATCAACGAACGAATGGACAGCTGGGTGATAAAGATCAACATCAGGTTCCACACAGCCACATAGGGTCGAGCTAAACAATGATCACTTACAACTAGAACAAAGTGAATATATACTCTTTTCAGATAATGACCTGATTATATTTCAGCACCATCAGCATGCTTGTGGTATCTTGTGGTTTAGCTGACAAATGTGTATGAGCAGGTTACACTGTTGTTTTTTTCCTTTCAGAATATGTTTGATGGCTTTTGTTTCTATTTAATCTGACTTTTAAATACATGGAGCAGTAAGGTCTAGTAGTAAATTACATCATTCAAAACACAAACTACTTGTGTTTATTCACCTCAGGTGTTTAGTACAACATTAATTACAACCAATGACTGAGTCAAGAGTCACCTTCTAATTCAAATTCTAAATTCTAAAACAAAGCTAGATGTTTCAGTGACTTTGCAATATTCTGATGGTGAAGAAACTATTGATCAAGTCAGACAAACATTTGATTGTGTTACATTTGACTAATGTATGTAAAATCTGCCACTGTAACCTGCCATAACCTTCAAAACGAATCAGAAATTCAGTATGCACAGACACTTGTTTATTAAGTTGTGTTCCAGTACAAAAAGCACTAAACATGCACAAAAATGCCTCTGTTAAACCTTAACAATGCCACTAAATATAGGAACAAAACTAAACTACAGAAATAAAACAAATATATTATATAAACAAACAAATATTACAAAAAGGAAACATTTATCAAAGTAGATCTAATTTAAAATAAAATGTTTGTAGTCTTGACATTATTTCTTTCTGTCATGGGGCTTGGCTTAATTGTAGAGCAAACCTTGTCTAAAAGGTCCTGAAAGTTATTTCAAATGTCAGCAATAGAACACAACAAGGCCACCAGGAGACCAGAGTTTCCCAAAGCCAGGGCAGCCAAGATGAGAGACTTTTTGAAGGACCCCTGAAATAGAAAGTACAGTAAAGTTACAGAGTATAGACACAGAATGGATCTTTCCTGCAGCAGTTAAAAAACCTTTCTCAATCCGTGTCTGTGTGTGGATTTGTGTAATCAGCTCGAGTAATATCCTCATCAATGTCAAACATGACTGAAATACCTGAAGGCGTTGTTACTCTACACATTTTTATTGAAAAGACCTGACCCTTGTAAACTTGGGGTAGAAAGTATTACAGCATTGTTAGAGGAGAAGATATCAGCGACGACATATAACTGGCTAGTCATCACTCTTGAGTTGACAGGCTGGTCAACGTCCGAGGTCATCCTGCCGGGACGTTTTACTTTAAATCAAGCTCTCCTGTCATTTTGTGATTGTAATTTCTCCAAAGCATTTTAAAAAGAAGATGTATATATTCTTTTGGAAGACTTTTGTTGAAATATAATATTTAATAACAAAATGTTGGGTGCAATACCAAATGTAGCCTACAACACATACTAATGAATAAACATATGTAGATGAAGACTAATGTGACATGCAACAATAAATACACTGTAACAAATTGCTGTAGTTTCTACAGTAAAATTTTACAGTATCTTCTTGTTCTGTCATTTTACGATGTTTACCTGTATATTGCAATGCATCATGGGACAAATATAATTACAGTAGCTGACAGCATTTTTCCACAATAACACATTGTAAAATTACAGGCAAGTTGTATTCTGACTGTAGATGGTGCATGTTACAGTTAAATGCTGTTGCTATCGATTGCGTTGCACAAGGCGGTTTGAAAGAGGACCTTGACATGGGACATTTGGCATTCATGTTGTCTACTTTATTGTTGGGAGGCAGTTGGCTGTAGAACTTGCTGATTTGGGTATTCACAGTCTAACAGAGGTAGTCCAGGGCTCAAACTACATGTGTGTTAAGCAAGAAGATCTCCTTGATTATTGTCCATTAATGTGTACAAGCTGAATGGCACATCAGTGATTATATTTCACCTCTCCCTCCCAGATATATACTGACATGTCAGTACTGGGGGAGGACATCAGACAAGCTGTGGTGGTGGTATTACCCAGCCTAACAGAGGACAAACTACAGTCCCAAGCATTGGAGTGGAATCCAAATCTGACCTGCAGTTCATCAAAGAGGAGGATCTCCCTGCCAACATCACACCTATTCAGTGTTGGAGGCTTCTCAACGCTTGGCAAACCGAAGGTATGTCTTAGATTAATGTTTATAAAGCACTTAAAACAGAAAAGCTAATTTCATAAAATTAAAAGCTGTATATTGTGATCCACTATGCATGTTAATTTGCTAATTTATGTAGGCTAATGAATGCACAACAAATTATTTTACTGAAGGTTTTGGTTTTCATTGTTTGTAGTAGGGATGACCTGCTGTTTTTTCCCGCCGATCACTGATCATCTGTGAGCCAAAACGGCTTTTACACTGCAATACCATTATTTTGCTTTATTCTAGCAGGTTTAACTTTTGCAAGCAGATGTAAGTTTGAAATTATTATACATTGAAGCTTTTGAAAATTATATTGGTATGATCTTGTTACCCTCAACAGTTAAGCTATTGTTTTAATGTATTTTTTCTTTTAGGTGTTAGCAACAGCAGCTGACGTCGAAAGACAGCTGACATGGATATGTTTATGTGGAAGGCAACAGAAATGATGTTAGATGATAAACTGCCTTTGTCTGCTGCCCTCTGCAGTTGTCCAAGTAAGACAAAAGTAACGAGCCCATTTAATAATTCAGTGATAGGAATAGTTGGGATTTTTTGTCTTAAGGGTTAGGCTTACCAACCAGCACTGACGTCGTTCAATTGAAGATCTCATGACTAGCCCAACAACAGTGGCAGCAAACTGGGACAACTACCAAACAACATTTTAAACCACAACGAACATGCCAAAAATACATTTAGTAATCCACAACAGATAATATATTAACTGAATATTTAATGATTTTTCGTAACCATTTTATCATACACACTGCAGCCTGTGCAGTGGTGTGATATCTAAAAAGACTCCAGTGTGTATCCAGGCTGTGTTTCACATACAAAATAGTTCCAATACAATGAGTGGTTTAGGAGCACTGTAAAGCAGCAAAATACGCTAAATATGGTTCTGTTGTGAATACTAAAAATGTTAATTCAGTGTGTTTTGTTTGATGCGATTGTTGTCCTTGCAAGCTGGTCAGGAAATCTCCAACCAGAGGACCTGCTGCCTGAGGTTATGTTGATGCAACTATATCACTGCTGGTCAGCTCATGCAATCTTGTGAAGTTTTGCTTTTCATATTAAATGGGCAAAGGATTATCTTGAACAACCTGATGGATTTGGCTCCCTCTTTTAAAAGGAGCTGCCGGCACAGTTTTTTCATGAAGTTTCTTTTCGTGTGATTTTGTGATTTCAGAAGTTTCGTTGGAATCAATCCAACCAAAGGCACCAAGACGGCAAAACAAGAACAACTCTGTAAGTCCTCACATCTCTTCTCTCCTCAAGTGATTAATGGACTTTGAGTGTAAGTCAAACGTAAAGTATGAGGACTGTTCTCTTCCTCACTATGTGACTGGACATTGTTCTTCACTTAACATTTTATTAGTATTTACATCTTTTGCTGATATATTAAGATTTCCAAACACACTGAAAAAAGGTACCAAAAGTTATGTGACCTTCTTCTTAATACATTTCTACCTCAGGTCCTGGTTTCAGATTGGGCCTTTAAGCCAAGTATGTTGTCAGTTTTAATAATGTTTGACTATGTTGAAACTCTGGTCAATGTGAATTCCACTGGGTGACCGGTGTCCAAAGATATATCATTTATGTTTAAGAGCTTTTCTGAAAAAAAGAACACCATGTACTTAAAAAGTTGTGAAACTGTATTGAGTGTCAATAAAAGTTTTATTTTGTTGCAGCTCTGGCTCCATTTTTATTTAACAGGTGAAGAGACTTTAGTGCAATGTTGATGGATTTTGGATAAACAGTATGCATGGTCTCATTCAAAATACCTCACAATATGCATAATTTGCAAAACTGCTAATGTAAAAATAAATAAAAACAAACTAAAAGAATTGTACAACATCATATTGTATTTTGAAGTATTAACAGCTATTACTTCTGTAATTTGAATAGAATACAAGGTAATGTTGTAAACTAGATTACAATTAATTACGGTTTTCTGTAAAAAAACAAAACGAAAAAGAAATTGTTGTAATTTATATACAACAAAAAACTGTAAAAGGTATCCTGCTATATACTGTAATTCTTTCTACAGTAATTAACAGTAATTTTACAGTACTGTAGTGGCAACTTTTTTTTTCCAGGTATTTACTGTTAATTCTACAGTCAAATCTTGACAGTGTAGTTTTTTATTATAAATACATATGACAGTGAGGATAGGTTGTCTTGATAGTTGGAAGTATTGCTGTGAAAAACCTATGTAAGTGAAACTTTAAGTTGACACTGAGCCCGTTCAGACCTGGCATTAACATCTGTCCTGTGTGATCTGATCACAAGTGCTCAGCATTGAGTACAGGACTGCACATACCCAAATGCATCTTGAAGACTACATTCAGAGTTGGTCTGGGATGCATGTGTACATATTATTTTGGCCATGTGTATGTCCTGGGCCACATATGACCTACCGCCTACTCAGATTATGTCTCCGACCTGCTGCAGTTTATACGTACGTTTACGCTTCTCAGTGTTCATACATTGATTTGTTGGTAGCCACCACCACAATATCAACACTGATTATCATGAAGGCAATTATTATTTGCATACAGAGAAAGTCACAGGGGACACATTCATGATGCATGTCATTACCATGTCTGAACACATGCTGTCCACTTGTGATTGGATCTGTAAGGACAAATGTTAAAAGAGGGTGTGAACAGGGTCTCTGTTACAGTTATGTTGGGTAGCTGAGCAGTTGTGGAAATACAGAACACTGTTTCATGAACTGCAAATGTACTCCCTGGTTCAAGTTACTGAGTTTAAACGTTCAAGGACATGAGCTGGAACATAATACTACTCTGTACTGAGAGAGGCCTGATTAGACTTGCATATAAGTCAAAATGACTCATGTTATTAATGTCTGAATTTGATTCATATCTATCTGCTATTTCAAATCACAAATTTAAAAGAATAAAGGGTTTGATGTTGGTGCGGAGAAAAGTCATATAGAAATTGTATGAAATGAAAATACAGCTATTGAAAATGTGATGGTGTGAAGTGGGCACATACCCAGGTAGAGGGCTCTGATTGGTCGGAATGGATTTCCTGTAGGTCATCTGACCGTAGTGCTGTAGGTAAAACAAACAACAGTTGGAATCTGATGTGTTCTGCCAACTTACATCACCTCATTCCTTATCGTGACAATTCATCAATACACAGTAGAAAAATTAATTCCTAATCAATTTTGTTTAAGTTTTCATACCTATTTTGATGTGAAGGTGTTTGTGAATCAGAAGCATGAATCTGAATGAGGCCACCCATGTCACATAGCCAATCAAAACATGCGTCGCCCATGGCTGGGGGAGGAGCAGTGATGATTGACGTGTACCCAGGAACATGGTCGCCACTGTAGACAAATAGAAAAGACAATCTAACTTTAAACAACCAGGTAGGATGTCCTGTGAAGTAAAGTGTTTAAAATGTTTGTAGAGAGACCTCTTTGGAATTTAGTCTTCAAACTGACTCACCTGCCATAATCTCAGTTAGAGATCCAAGTCCCCAGTGGGCCCAGTTAAAGAGATATCTCCTGGAGAGAGACAAAAATAGTAATAACCAATTATCTTAAATGTAGATATAGATACATCTTTATGTCACACACTCCCTCAATCAATCCTCTAATTTGTCAGCCAGTTGTTCACGCTGACAGTTTGGCCTCTGAGCACAATAAAAGGTTTAACAGCAAGATCATACTCAGCCCTCATGACAAGAATATTTTCAATTTGCTTTTTCACACCAAACACAAAACTGACTGTATTCTTCAAAGTTTTCAACCACCTCTTGCACACAGTGCTGACTCTGTCCAACTTCATATCACAATCCTGCTTGATCTCAGTGCAGCATTTATTTAGAATATAGGACAAGATGTTGAATATCCCTTGTACGTTTGAAGGTCTTCTGCACAATTTAGGATACCAAATACCAGTATACTGTACGTTAGCAGGTGTTAGTGGCCACGTGGGATGTCAGGGACATACAGTGCATCCGGAAAGTATTCACAGCGCCTTCACTTTTTCCACATTTTGTTATGTTACAGCCTTATTCCAAAATGGATTAAATTCATTTAATTTCATTCCCTCAAAATTCTACACACAATACCCCATAATGATAACATGAAAAATGATTTTTTGAAATTTTTGCCTTTGCCATGACACTCAAAATTGAGCTCAGGTGCATCCTGTATCCACTGATCATCCTTGAGATGTTTCTACAACTTGATTGGACTCCACCTGTGGTAAATTCAGTTGATTGGACAGGATTTGGAAAGGCACACACCTGTCTATATAAGGTCCCACAGTTGACAGTGCATGTCAGAGACCATGGTCACAAACCAAGCCATGAAGTCCAAGAATTGTCTGTAGACCTCCGAGACAGGATTGTATCGAGTCACAGATCTGGGGAAGGGTACAGAAAAATGTCTGCAGCATTGAAGGTCCCAATGAGCACAGTGGCCTCCATCATCCGTCAATGGAAGAAGTTTGGACCCACCAGGACTCTTCCTAGAGCTGGCCAGCCGGCCAAACTGAGTGATCGGGGGAGAAGGGCCTTAGTCAGGGAGGTGACCAAGAACCCGATGGTCACTCTGACAGAGCTGCACTGTGAAGAGAGGAGAACCTTCCAGAAGGACAACCATCTCTGCAGCACTCCACCAATCAGGCCTGTATGGTAGAGTGGCCAGACGGAAGCCACTTCTCAGTAAAAGGCACATGACAGCTCACCTGGAGTTTGCCAAAAGGCACCTGAAGGACTCTCAGACCATAAGAAACAAAATTCTCTGGTCTGATGAAACAAAGATTGAACTCTTTGGCCTGAATGCCAAGTGTCATGTCTGAAGGAAACCAGGCACTGCTCATCACCTGGCCAATACCATCCCTACAGTGAAGCATGGTGGTGGCAGCATCATGCTGTAGGGATGTTTTTCAGCGGCAGGAACTGGGAGACTAGTCAGGATCGAGGGACAGATGAATGCAGTAATGTACAGAGACATCCTTGATGAAAACCTGCTCCAGAGCGTTCTGGACCTCAGACTGGGGCGACGGTTCATCTTCCAACAGGACAACGACCCTAAGCACACAGCCAAGATAACAAAGGAGTGGCTTCTAAACAACTCTGTGAATGTCCTTGAGTGGCCTAGCCAGAGCCCAGACTTGAACCCGATTAAACATCTCTGGAGAGATCTGAAAATGGCTGTGCACCGACGCTCCCCATCCAACCTGATGGAGCTTGAGAGGTCCTGCAAAGAAGAATGGGCAAAACTGCCCAAAGATAGGTGTGCCAAGCTTGTAGCATCATACTCAAAAGACTTGAGGCTGTAATTGCTGCCAAAGGTATTTCAACAAAGTATTGAGCAAAGGCTGTGAATACTTATGTACATGTGTACAGTGAACTTTTTTCACTTTGTCATTATGGGGTATTGTGTGTAGAATTTTGAGGAAAAAAATGAATTTAATCCATTTTGGAATAAGGCTGTAACATAACAAAATGTGGAAAAAGTGAAGCACTGTGAATACTTTCCGGATGCACTGTATACATATACAATAAGCTATCAGTCATTCCATGCTCCTGTCTCACCTGGAAACATCAGTCAGCATTGCTGACTTTTCTGGTTCAAATCTTATCTCTCATACTGACAACAATACATATGCTTCAACAGCTGTAAATTATCAGATACTCCTCTCATAGGAGGCGTCCCTCAAGGTTCTTAGCATGGACCCCTCCGCTTCATATTTTGTAGAGGATCAAAACAAAAGAGAGGCAGGCTCAGCAGAATTCTTGTTGGTTCAGATGTGCATAGTGTTATTTACAGTGCCTACCAAACTCAAAGTAAAAAAAAATACAAAAAGATACAAAAAGAAGAAATAACATTGCACTACAATACGGTTCCCCCTTCTTCCAGATACAAAACCTCTGTGTCCTTTTTGACCCCACTGTTATTAGAGCACCATACAATCACAACACTCCATTGTTATTTCAGACACGTGCCTGTACAATAAATGTGTAGTGTTTACCTGTGAGAGTCAGGTCTTGGTCTGAACACGGCTGTTATTGGTTGAATCAGAGTTAATGTCACAACACAACAGCCCAGGTAGGGATGGACACCTGCATGCTACACACACACACACACACACACACACACACAATATTCTATTAACCAATGTATGTTCTGAACTTATCGCTCGTTACGTCCTCCAACGAGGTTATGTTTTCATCTGTCTGATGAAAAAACTACGTCCATAAAATTTTATGGAGGGGTGACCCAAGGAAGAACTCAATAAATTTATGCTGACAATTAAATTAAAATTCTATGATTGTCCAGATGAGTGTGTGTGTACACTGTACCTTGCTCCAACCTTTCCTGTACATAAATGGTAGGGTAAAGGCTACAATGGTCAGCGTCACAGTTAGCATCATTAGGCCTCGATGAACCTAACACACACACACACACACACACACACACACACACACACACACACACACACACACACACACACACACACACACACACACACACACACACACACACACACACACACACACACACACACACACACACACACACACACACACACACACACACACACAAAATAAGGAAAATCATCAGAGGGGCTATGTTTATGCTGCGTGTGTATATAATAATTATATATATATATATATATAATAATGATATATTTGTTCCTCTTTCATACACACCCAAGTGTGTGTGACATTGTAACATTGTGTTTGTGTGTGTGCATTATATATCTACCTGGAACCAGACTTTCTGGCCATACAGAGTTGGATTTGGCCAATCCTGTTTATAGAAACTGGCAATGAAGGTACCAACACTCCCAGTTAGCATCCATGCTAACAGCATTAGTGCACCTACAGAAGTAGAGCAAATTCAGCAGCATGTATTCCTAATGATTACACCAAGTGTTACACTGCATGCTACAGAACATCACAATGGCAAAGCTATTGCATCAAGTACTCCTCCTACAGTTAAATATTATATACAAAGAGATGTGATTATATGACATTATATATGTTACATTCTGTATGTTTAGAATCAAACCTGGCTCAGCCTAGTTAACATGTCCTTGGGTTAATATGACAAATCTTAAAAGTCTTAAGTTATATTCATGTAATGTACCATGCGCCTTCATTATGGTGGGTCCTCTGGAGCCTGTTAGTACCTCAGAGGGGCCTGTGATACGTTTCCTGTGGCCGGACACTAATGGTTGTTGATTATGTTTCCATATTTTACCTGGAGGAAAAAGACAAAGAGGGTGCTTGTTAAATCCCTCTGAGGAATATAGTTTTGTAACTATACAGTGGGTCAGTGAATATAGTAAATACTGTCATAAATGCATTAGTGTATGATAAGACATTCACAAGACATGCTCTATAAAGGTTTCCTGTGTTACTGTTTAACAGTCCTGTTAAGAATCAGATAGTTTGAAGTCAGATTACAACACAAGGCTGACAAACAGCAGGAGAAACAACCTTATCCATATCACACAACAGTGAGACACCAACCAGTGAAGAAGCCACTACTTCTTACTTTCTTTGCACTTTGTAACTTTGTTAATAAAAGTGCAATATTAATAAAGTTTATTTTTAGTTTTGTCATTATATTGGACTTTATGGCCTCAACATTTCCTGTTAATGACAACTTGATGTCCAAGATTCAATGCTGATCAGACTGTCATGTGACATAATAAAACAGATTGATAAGAACTTAAAATTAGCCTCCACGATCCAAGATGACAGCCAGGGTCAATGGGTTCAGAACTCAGGTAACTCATGTGTATTATGCATACCATACTGAGCATGTCCGCTGGTTAGAAACAGAAAGTACTCTTGGTCCAACTCATAGCGGCTTGCTTCCTGATTGGCCATTTTGACCGGTCTACTGAACCTGCACTGGATGGTTCCATCTGCCAGCCGCCATGATACTGAGGAAAGTCCAGCCTGCAAACACACTCACACAAAGAAGAAGAATAATGACATTTAGCTGGCTTTGGCCTTTGGGGGAAATTGATTTGTTTGCTTTCTACTGTACTGTACAGTAAACATACTCCATATCTATCTCATGTGCTGGGCCGAGACATTCAAATTCGACCTGAAATAAGGTAATTTCCACTGTGTATTAAGCCTAAAAGTCCACCAGAAGTGGCTAAGCTATCAGAATTAGCATTTCCGATGGTCCCTGAATGTACCCTGTCGGAAGATATCAGTGGAGATCTAGGTTTAAAAACAGCATGGAGGCATGTTATGGTTTTTCTGTTTTATTACGTCTGTAGAAGGACTCACCATTGACTTCAATTGTATTGGATTCTGCTCTAACAAAGTTTACCCCTGAGACTCCAGCAGTGTTTTGTGGACTCAAACACTTCACCCACCCCTCCATCGGCATAGGGTCGAGTAGATAATGACTGAATTTTCATTTTTGGATGAAATATCCATTTAAGATTCTTGAAAAAAGTTCCTGAGACTAAAATGTCAAAATGCAGTTGAAGAGAGAGATTTAACTTTGGGCACAGACAAGAAGTTCCCCCACTGATTCCTGTCTGTTCTTAACTAACCACATCCTGACTCCAGTTTTCAGTGATATTTATTTTTCTTCTCCTTAATTTAGAGAGATTCTTCTTGTATTTATCCAGAGTGTGTTTGTCATGTGTCACCTGTGTCTGGTCCTCAGGATGGGTTCGTCCACTGACGAAGGCAGCACTCACTGAGACTCTGTCCCCATCTTTTACACACATATACACATCATCATTGCCCTAGACACACAAACGCATGCAAAAACACAATGTATACATGACATAGGTTAATAGAGGTTCAATGTGCTTGCAAACAGATCATAACAGGACGATTTTCTTATTATAATAAGACCAAAGCTGCAAATGGTTTTCAGACTCCACTGGATATCACATCACACATTACGCAGTATTTAGGGTAGGTAGGTAGGTAGAGGTACTAGCTTACCATCAATGTGTCCCAAGACAGAGCAAAGGCCATGTATCCCTCCGCTGGGCCACTCAGCTCAAACATCACAGACTGCAGACAGCATTGATGAAGATACATAATGTGACTTTACAAATCTTTATACATGTATATACTATTCTTGTAATTTCAAACACTCCAGTCTAGATGCTGTTATGAACAGTGCCAGGAATATAATTTACTGTTTCATAAACTGTTTAACATTGTGTTCTATTCACTGTATTCTATTAATATCTATTATAGCATACAGTTGTACTACATTCAGGAACTGACAGTGGCTGGGTTTGTGTTGGTACACAACACATGGAGTAACAAAGAGATTCTAAGCAAAACCAGAGACATAGAGACAAAGGTCATCATTAATCTTCGTATTTATACAAATTATTTGTATATTTATTATTTAATTTAAAAATGCAGCAGGTTAACTGTCAAATATCCCTTGTTAAGACAATATTTCTGCTTTATTTAGGTAAAAATACCTGTAAATGTAATTGTTAAACTTCAAACCGTTTTGTCTGGTCCCTCTGTCGTCATGGACAAGAAGAAGCAGTGAGGATCTTCTGGATCACAGCCTACAGGGTCTAGCAGGCAGGATTTAGATTGGCCGCAGCTGTCAGACGTGAACTAAACATGTAACAGGAGAAGAAGTGTTTTTATTCTCAGTATTTTATCATTTCATATTCAGGTTTAGTGATAGCAACTGCATGTTCAGACAGTGAATCAGTGTTGCAATGATTAGTTCAAATGTTGTAACACTCACAGGTCCTGGCAGGAGAGAGGCTGTGGTCGTCTGTACTGGAGCAAGTGTTGTGGTTGACTGAGGTGGGCGAGGTGTCACACCATGGTGATAGATGATTGGTCCAGGCAGCTTCACCCAAAACACATTGTAGTGTTGGACTACAGTCACACTGGAAAATATACCCATAGAGACCCATTAATTAAATCAAGGATGTACACAAACACACAGCTTGTGCTAAAACACATAAAGTATTGTTTTTCCATGTGCTGTTAAGAAAGACAGACTGTTAAGGTTTTAGTGAGAGTTAGGGAAAAATGACTAAACTGAAAACTTAGTAGAGGCTGAGCCCCAGTCACTAAAATTTAAGGTAAATGTGTAGCCTACATGATTAAAGATTTAAGCCTTTCTATTTTGAGGTCACACTACAGAGAAAAGGGAGAAACATTTGGAGACAATTACCAACTCTAAACTGCACCAGCAAATATTTCTGTTCCTTTTCCACGGCACACTTTTTATGTTAACGTTTTTTTCTTGAGATTTTTTTCACAGAAGCCAAATTGACAGGAAATAGTCGGTGTGACACAGATTTTCATTCACTCCCTCTTTAGCAATTTATCTTCAAAGTAAAAGCATTTGTTTAGTTGCTGCAGTGCTTTATATGGAGCTGAATTACATTACAGGCTTTTGTAGTTGTGCAGTTGTGAACTTGGGTCTGAAGATTCAGTCAGTGGGTCAGTTCAGTAAATAATTCAAACGTATATATAAACCTCATACGTAAATGTTACTAAAGCATATTTGGTTTTATTTTATGAAAAGCATAAAAAGCTCTGCACACAACGCATTAACACAGGCCAAGCAAACAGTCTATTCCAAAAAGGCATAACTTTCCATTTAAGATGATGAAACTCACAAAAACTGAACCTCAGTGGGGCCATCTTTGGGAGCATTCCAGATGACAACAACCTCTCTCTTTTTGTGTTTACTCGTATGGCTCACTGCTGAACCCTACACACACACACACACACACACACACACACACACACACACACACACACACACACACACACACACACACACACACACACACACACACACACACACACACACACACACACACACACACACACACACACACACACACACACAGCATATTATTGAATGGATGGTAACATATTAATATTGAATATTAAGATAAGGAAACATATTATTGTATTATTTATTTGTACATGTGTGCATACGTACCTGCTGCTTATTACAGGTCAGCAGCTGTGTCCTGTGGGGATTGGTCAGGGTGAAGCTGCCGGTAGTGGATGCTGAGCCCTGATTGGCTGCATCTCTGGCCTGAAGCAGGAAGCCCTCAAAATGTGATGTTCCAGATAGATTGACTGGAAATGTATTAAAGCAACATGTTATTAGTGTATGTCATGTCATCACTTCCAATTTACTTCTTCTACATGAATAACTTAACCAACTAAACCCACTGAATTGAGCCAAATTTTGACCAGGTGCAGTCTTCAGTTGAGCTCTTTTGAGAGTTGTGCATTTATAAATCTTTTTGTTCAATTGTTTTGGCAAATCAGTAGAAGTCTTAATGAAACACTATCTATATTTCTCAGAGGAATGATCATGGCACTGGGTTTTCTTGATATTTGGGCTGTTGAACATTTGGATTGCTAGTTGTTGGTTACCTTCAACATGATCTCCGGGGGTGAAGGTGCTGGTGTTGGTTGTTAGGTGGTAAGGACTTTGAGTGGTCTGAGCCGGGGCACCATGCTTGGGTTCCATGCCCCCACAGACTTCTGTGACTTTACCATTGGCATAGCAGCCTGATGGCACCCAGTAACACACAAAGACAGAGGAGAAGAGAAGACAGTACCAGCCCACCGAAGACATTTATTACATCAAGTAAAGGGCGTGACAGGAAGCCGAGGGTGTCTACAAAGAAACAGAAATAATTCATTACATGACAGCTTGTGTTTTGTCAAAGTAAAGTAAACTGTGAGCGTCCCTCTACAGTGTGTATACTTATATTAGCATTATTACCTAGTCATCAGGGTATGGTAGAAATGAATTACATTTATTAGGTAAGAAAAGTATCTATATAAGCAAATGTAATCATCCTAGATTACATTTTAAAAAATGTGTTATTAGATTAGGGTTATATTGAGAAAGATTAAAAAATAGCAAATATAGGTACTTAAACTCACAATAACTAAGGATATAAAATAATGTAAAGTGTGTCTGACATCTGGAGTTTGGTAAACAAGTATTCTACTTTGTGTTGGCTGAAAAAAAGAGTCCATAGAAACAGCCTCCAATCCTGACAACATTGCCTTCACCTCTACTTTAGAAAAAAGCAGAGAACAGTGTAGAATGGATGTGGCATGGCTTTAACTTGAGTTCATCTTTTTGTTTTGTTTTAGTTTTTCTTTGTTTACTTGTCTCAACCTTGTACCCCAAGACTATAAACAAATATTTGTATTTGCGTAAAAAATATTTTGAGATGTTTCAAGACTAAAAAAAAAGAAGATTTATGGAACAGTCCATTTTTGTGTATGAGGTGCAATATAATCCAAATTGGAGTACACGATTTTAAAATCCAGTGGACCATGTGACTAATTACAAAAATGACCATATTGTTAAATTCAGTTACTGACTATTAACTAATACTAATAACAAAAGTTATCTGATCCTGTCTTATACTTGTAGTGCAGGTATTCTGTATTGGTTTAGTTTTTAGTCTTCCAGTCTTGGAGTTTATTGTTAAAGCAGCTGATAACAGCGGGTTGTTTGGTGATTAGCAGCTAAGACACCTCACTGACTAAGACAATAAGTGAGACAAAGCTGTTCCACGAGGCTACTCAGAAAAAATTGGTATGAGGATTTCCACCTTTGTGCATAAATTTGATAAAATATATGGTAACTTATGCAACCACCATTCATTGCACACACCAACCTTCTAATGAGAACACAACAACAGAGGCTGATTTAGACAATAAATAACATAGTTTCATCTTACAACAAAACACTTGTATCTTGGCCATTAGAAGACCTCTTAAAATAAAACCTAATGCAACATGTTTCCTTCACAAGAAAAAGTAATCACTGAAAGTGGAATGAGTACTCACCACTCTGCTGCAGTTCAACCAACAACTGCCTCAAGTGGAGCACGAGGCAATACTGCAGTGATTTTTATAGCCTGAGTGATGGACCATTGGAACTGTTACTCTGGGGCATGTCGTTTTCATTACCTTATCTATAAAGCCTACTGTGCATAATACAGACCATATGAATATGTAAATATACAGTCTATATACACACATACATACATACATACATACATACATACATACATACATACATATATAGTCCCACAGAGTGATACCCTGTAACCTCACAATATGACTGCTGGCTGGCACTTCTGGCTTTATTAGTTTATATTAGAACTATTCTATCATATAGTAATAAATCAAAATGCTCTACAGAACAGTTTTGACAATTACTTTATTGGGTTCTTGGCTTTTGGAAACAGGACAAAAAACATAAATGGTCTGGAGTGCTCCCCTGCTGATTCTACACATTGGTATATTATTGAGACAACACATTCACTATCTAATAAATGTTTGCTGAAGTGTGCTGCCTTGACTTGGTCAGATGACTCTGACTATGGTGATTTTAAGAATGTCACCTTGATAAACTGCATGAATTCAATAAGCAGAGGAGAGGTGACAGCAAATTTGATTTGTATTGCCCTTATTCACAAATCATAACTTGCCTCATAGGGCTGAACAAGGTGCGACATCCTCTGTCCTTAACCCTCAACAGAAGTGAGGAAAAACTACACATTTTAGCAGGGAAAAAACCCTAAGTAAGGGACCCCTATCCCAGAAAAGACAGAAATTTATGTTGCGTGTAGCAGAGCGCATTGACAAAGAATAATTCCACAGGAGAAGAGCTTGATAGCTGAAGGCTCTGGCTTTTCCAACAATATTTGAACACGAAAGTGTTTTTAATGTGAGACACTGTGCATTTAGACCAAGAGAGAGGAATCACTAAAGCTATGATCAATGGATTCTATAACATCTTCGAAATTTTTGTTCCACATTTGTAATGTCTTAGAAGCCAGAGAGAAACAATGTTAACTGATTTCTAATTGCAAAGATTTGTTAGTGAAGATTCTTATAAAATACGTTGACTTCACCGGTTTCTCTGCTGTTGGGCACCACAATCTGCGATTTACATCAGAATGTTTTTTACAGAATTTTGAGTTTTCTAATAACACAGTTCAAGGCCAGTGTATCAACATCAGAAACAGTGCCAACTTTGGTCATGTGAATTTATGCCAAGATTTCACCGGTAATGATGCATCATATCAATTTGATTTATGCAGATTGTATATGTCAGCTTTATTACCTCCTCACAGGAAGTTATGTTTTTATTGCTGTTCATTTGTCTGTCTGCAGGACTCAGCAAAAACTACCCAACTGGTTTTATTGAAACTTGGTGGAAGGGTGGGGGTATGGGCCAAGAAAGAAGCCATTACATTTTGACAGGATTCGGACAAAAAATTAGGCATGTTTAAGGGAGTGATATCTATGAGGGAATTCAAGCAGACGGTTGGGCGTTGGTGCAGGTATTTGAGTGCTATATCGTTTCAAATGAAATTACCATTACACACACACACACACATACATACATACATATAAATAAATAATAGACAAAGAAAGTATATGTTTGTAACTAATGTCTAATGATGTCAACATTTGGGATCGAATGTATCAACTGAATCTCAATATTGAATAGATCATCTCAGGGGATGATATAATATCAGCATCCTGTCACTGGCCGGTGCTCCAGGCCTGCTGTGCTGCTCTCTGTCTGCCTGACAACTGCACTGCACACAGTGCCAGGTTACGTAACTGCCTGTGTGTACACAGAGCTTAGATGCAGCGCAACACAAATTATGTAATTTGATGTTCTTTGTGAGCATCATGGCAGCATTTTCCAATCAGATTATACCATTGATTTCTGTAAATATGCCAGATTACACCAAGGCCTGTACCTCTGCCGTCCAGCAGAGTACACTGTCAAGACTGTAAGGAAACCAGTTTATGAATTTATGATTGAGTCCGTTTACAACTCTCCTGTTTTGAATATATGATTATGAGAATTACTTATTCTACAAAAATAAGATCTATGTGACTGGGGTTGATGGTTTGAGTCCAAAAGGGAAATGTTCACTTCCTCTGTGACCACCAGAGATTTGCGTTTGAGCAGTGCAGTAGTTTGCAGGTTCAGGACAGTGTGTATCTACAGGGGCTGCTGGCCACAAGTTAACACTCAACACGGGTTTGAAACTAACAAAAGGAGCTTCTCTCTTCCGCTGCTTCTGGTCCCCCTTTGCTCGGGTTATTACGGTAGCAGGCCCCGGTCTGCTGCACGTATCCGCCCCCTGCTCCACCGCTGTTGATAGCACAGACTGTACAGGTTCGTCAGTGATCTGTTCTGCTGTTGCTGTGACGGACCTGACGCACAACTGACAGGTGAACCACACTGACATTACACTGTGTTTGCACTGTGGTGTGTTACGGTCGAGCTGTGGCTGTTGCCCGTAAGGTCTGAGGCGAAGTGACGAGCTGCGTTAGCTGCAGGACTGAAGTTTAGCCGAGTGCTGCAGCCTCTAGGTTTTTCACGTTGTGTTGAATAATCCACGTTCACGTCCTGGTGTGGTAAAGACTGTCGCGTGTTGAGAAACATTTCGAAACGTGTCGCTAATGTCTCTTTAACGTGGCCTGGCTCCGAGGCGAGCGTACCTAATGTACCACAGGAAACCATTGATAATAACGTTAGACCCAGTAACAGACTGGAGATCAGCAGGAGCCACGGTGCTTGACTTTCCTCTGTGTATTTCCAACTTGATGGCACCGCCCACCTCTGTGCGTTCAGTCGGGGGCTGCCTGTGTGAGAACCGAGTGTAATCATGTAGTTTTACGGAAATGAGATGCTAATGTGAAATTGTAAGTGTGCCGAATGATTAAGTAGTCCCTAACAATTAGATGTGCTGTTTATCAGTGTTCTATAGAGAATCAGGCTCTGCTAGTGAGCAGGAAGACTTTAAAACGTCACTCTATTGAACGGAAATCGCTTTGCCGGTTCACTGCATCACCACTGCAGTCCTCCACCGTCACCTCCATTAGACCCCACTGTAAACTGTGTGTCAGTCGGTGTGGACACTAAGTGCCAGGCAGGGTGAACAGCGGAGGGAAGGGTTTTATAAATAGTGTGACATTAAGGGCCGGATGCCTGACCTTGTCCTGGTGGGGCCGAAGCACTGCGCAGACTCACAGGGGCTCAGGGGCTCCCTTCTCTGGATGAACCCACTCCTGTTGCTGTAGAACTGAACCCAAGCTCACTCTGGGATGTGAGTACAGGGGACTGTGGTGATACTGCTGTGCTCTAAACGCACCTCAAGTTCCCTCCAGCTTCTAGGGGTCCACTGACTTATACATATATTGCACATGCAGTTTAATTGTACTTTCATGTGATTTTAGCTGGAAATAAAGGCCACTGGTGCAGGGCCCGTTCTAAACCTGCCTGTTTGGAACGGTCTGTTTGCTTGGCCTGTGGTAACACTCTATAGAGTCTGATTCTAGTCATTTAAGTGTCAGTGACTTGTATATAATGCCCTGTCTTGTAAATCATGTTGTGTAACTTATTTATCTTAATCTGAAAAGTCAGCTGTAGACCTTAAAATCAGATTGTTGGCTTCTGTCTTAAAAACAATTTCCTTGCGTTGTATATTGCGCAATGTAAGGTAAGAACTAGTACACACATGTTTGTCACTTTAAAGTTAAAATACAGCATATGTTAAAATACTGGCACTACACTGTAAAAGTACTGCATTCATAAGTTTTAGAAGAGCATTTTCAAATAGCAAATACACAGTCTCATTATGCTAAATGCTTGCTGCCAGTGTTGTATCATTTCTTTATCATTAACACTAAGGGGCAGTACTGTGTCAGCAACCTTTTCATTTTGGAATTAGTCAATACCAAAAGGTATTTGGACCAACTTCCTCATGCTGTGTCACAACAGTTTGCACAACGCACGTGTGTGTATCAACTGCTACCACTGCCTGGTCAATATTTAACCCCTTTTATAAATTAAACAACTACAGAGAAAACGATACAAGCACTACAATTAAATAAACAGAAGAACAAATAAATCACACAAACATCAACAAATAGCATACATTTCACATATTGTCAAGCATAACAATAACAAAATCATGAATCTGAGAGATATAATAGTCTAGAAGCTAAAAAATAGTTGATGATTTTGAAATACCTGTAGTAGATAAATCTTTTTAAAGCATTCTTTTCTCTGTACAGGAGGCCAGGGATCAGTGCACTTCGAGGAGATCTCCACAAGATGTTACCTCAGCACCTGAAACAGATCAGAGTACTAATGCTCAACGACAAGGAAAATTCGGAGAGGTCTCTGTTCAGACTTGAACAAGGTGAGGCTCCTTTTAAACAATAGTCTTCCACCTAACTAAATGACTAAATCTTCAGTAGTGTTCAAAAACAAGAGACTTCTGGTGAAATGGCAAAATGATTTACTACCAACTATTAGATGTTTTACCTCTAATTGTACACCAGCTTGATGATGATGAGGAACACACTCTGACTCTGTGTCTGGTGGGGTGTGAAGTTTTCCTTGTTGTTTTTTTTTTTTAAAACAGCAGAACTGTGTCTTGGTACTAGTATTTAAAATAATAATAAGAAAATTAAATTCAAATTCAATTTTATCTATACAGCACCAAATCGCAACATTTTAAATGTAACACACTGTCCTAACCTTTTCTGATTCGGGGTTGTATTAAACAGACCACATACAACACCTCTCATAAGAAGGCTGATGGATAAGTTTGGGGCCTATAAGATAGAAGGAGATACATTTTACAGCTCTTTTTTTTTACGTGCATGTGCAGTTCAGTTCTTTGAGTGATTGTGCTGATAGTTTGAAATTAATAAAAACATTGCAAGTCAGCACTCTGTGAGAAAATGACAATATCTGCCTTTGTGCAGTCATCAGCTTCCTCAGTCTGCAGGACTTTTACCCAAGAAGGTCCATAAGGACTTGGTGGTACCACTAAGGAAGTAGACCTCTTTTTACAGAGTGGTGAAGAAGTGGGCTGCTCATTTCAAACATAGCAGAGAGAGCATGGTAGATGACCCCTGTCCTGGAAGGCCGGCCACTGTCTGAAGGTCCAAGACACCGACAAAGACGAGATCTATTTGCTCCGTGACCACTGCACTAAATATTGAGGAGAGGACTATAAATAAATGTTCAAGGTTTTCCAAAACTGACAACTTCTACCTCAGGCCAAGAACTGATCAATTAGTCTTTGTGCACTACCTCGATTTATCTAGTGTTTGGTGCACTCAGTGAATGCAGTCTCTTACTCCTTCACTGTAACTATATACATTTCTGTTTGTATATGTACACACTTCCACCATTGTTTAACTGTTTTATGTCTTTTTTTAAATGTTGTTATACATTGTATCAATGCCAACATCGACAGCATGTGTGTATGCGTTTGCCACAGTCAAAACATTTTTGTCTCCTCAGGTTTTGAGCTGCAGTTCCGCCTGGGTCCCAGTCTTCAGGGTCGGAGGGTTCTGGTGTACAGCAACTATCCAATCGAAGGACAGCGGTTTGAACGAAATAAATTCCGTGTTTTGGCATGGAACTACCCAACAGGGAGAGAGGATGACTCCGATAAATTCTGCTCTCTAGACCTCAAGACTGCTGGGTCCTATCAGTACTACTTCGGACATGAGTAAGTCCGCCCTGATGAAATATTGATTTATTTGGATGTCAGCAAAAACGGAAGGAAAATGTGGTACCTAGAGAGTGACATCATGTAGTTACATGATGTCACTCTCTAGGTACCACATACTGAGGAAAGTGCATGTGGGACACTAATAAACTAAGGGTTAGAAACATTGCTTTAAGTTGACCAAACTGCGATTTTTTTCATTTGTGGAAAGTCTGGCTTTGATTATATTTACAAATCATGTTTTTTTCCGATTCAGATTTAATTCCATCTTTACGTTCATACTCCGCTGTTGTTTCAGGTCATTGTACTCATCAATAGAACAGTATGTCCTTTCAGCTGTGTAAAGTCAACCTGCACCATTTCCGTTTTTTCAACCCAGGATCCTGATTTGATGTGTACAAGAGGGGAGACTATCACATTTGTGTGGAGGCCTTTCTTTAAGCGTTTACTGTAATGTTGTAGATATAGTTTACTTGTATAAATAAAAGGTTAGTGTACACAATAACTTATTACAGCTGCTGTGTATTGATTTGCACTTTGGGCTCAGGCAGTTCCTTTCTGCACAACCCTGTGGCACACTGATGTCTGAAAAACAATTTATTTGATTGGCCCTGATCCAGGTCACGCTGTTCTTTTCAGGACGCTCAAGATATCCTCTGCTACAGTCTTTCTACTTGAATTATTTCTTGATGTTTTTGTTTACTCTGTGACACTGTCTTTAATGCTAATACTAGTTCTTAGGAGGCAAATAAAAGCTATTGTACTCACTATCTTGTACAGTTACCGACTTGACTTTGTCTCTTGCAGAGACACAGAGCAGTCAGGAGGAGGATACATTGTGGTTGATCCCGTTCTTCGTGTTGGAGCAGATAATCAAATCCTGCCATTGGACTGCATCACCATCCAGACCTACTTGTCCAAATGTCTGGGACACTTGGATGACTGGACAGATAGACTCAGAGTTGCCAAGGAGTCAGGTGTGTGTATTTTATATATATATATATATTTTTTTTTTTCAGAAATAGTTTGGCTCAACTCAAAAAAGTGCTTTTAACTGTACAAGAGTTTAATTTTGGGGGAATTTATGTGTCCTCAATCGTTATTAGGGCCTGAGCATCAACAGTTGCTTTTATGATGCAATGGAAGATTGTTACTTCTCCCACATTAATTGTATTCTTCAGGGGCTAAACATGTTTGAAAACTAACAAAACATGGCACAGATATCTGTCATGGTGTCAATTTACAGATGAAATGGGAATCGTGCGTGGGCGTGGCTAAATTGCTAGACTTCACCCCTTAAATATCAGCATCTACATCAGCTAGATGCACCAACATTTGTAAGCAGGAAGTCAGGCATTTATAATATAGTGGTTATTTTTCATGTTTTACTGCCATTGTACATCAACAAAGGGATGGATGATAAACATTTTAGGCCACGCAAAACCCCTCTTTTAAGAAACCTTATTAAGTGTCACATATTTAATAAAGGTCTTGAGCCGAAAGACAATATTCACTGTACTTGTTTTCCCATATTATATACTAACAGCCAATGTACTGTTTTACATAAATCACCTCTTGTCAGAGTCACAGGGGGTATGGGGTGTTTCCCACCATGTAGAATGAACATTACAGTGTGTTTTTCTTCCAGGATACACCATGATCCACCTCACTCCTCTGCAGACTCTTGGAGAGTCCAGGTCCTGTTACTCTTTAGCCGACCAGCTGTCCTTTAGCCCTGAGTTCAGCCCAGCAGGTCAGAGCTACACCTGGGCTGATGTGGGGGCGCTGGTGGAGAAGATCAGGACAGAATGGAACATACTCTGTATTACCGATGTGGTGTATAATCATACTGGTCAGTATGTTAATGTTTATTTATGTGTGTCTTCTCTGCTCTTTCAACATGTACAGATGCACATCCAACTATACATAACCAACCAGAAAGCCATTTTCAGGCATGAACTTCAGAGGATGTCTGCAAATTTGTGTCCAGACTTTCTCCGGCTTTTTTCCTTTTACCCGTTCACAATAACACAGGAATCTCTGGAGCGTTCAGATGAGGGGTGCCACAGCAGGTAGAAGGAGGAAGTAGTGTAGCACTTCGATGCCGGCGTCAGCCCTTATCATCACCCAAAGCTCTACTGACATCTTTTTCGGTGTCCACTACGTGTATTGCACAACTTTTTTATCTTGAGATATTTGTATTCTTTTGGTTTTCTTCTTAGTTTTGTGTCCCTTCGCGTGTTAGACACATTATCAACATGTGCTCGCAGTGAATCCTGCGGAGAGATGACAGATGTAGTGATTTACTTTAGAAAGTTAAAAGATAAATATTTGTAAAATTATAAATTCACATCATTGTGATCTCATGTCTCATTCAGAAATAAGTGTCAGGTTGGGTTCAGTATGTATATGAGACTATAGTTGTAGCTATTGAGTCACAGTAACATGAAGGTGAAGTAAAAGGACAGTGCAGCTCTGTACTGTATGTGCTTGCCTATATTAGGACTGTGTGCTTGGTGTGCACCCATCTGCCCTCACCACCTCCTCCTCCCTCAAAGGTCAACCAGTAAAATGAGCCTGGTTTAAAGGTTAAAGAGAGACTGAGCGCTTTTTTTACACTTGACTACATATCAAAGTATATGTTGACCCTGTAGTACCAGAAAAATGTCATTCTCACAGAGTCAAAATATATAACTTATATTTAATATGATAGCCCTTACTTAACTATTTAAACAAGGCTTGTTCATAATCTGTTGCTGAATATATTATATGTTGTTTAGTATAGTTATATACTATAGTTCACCCTCACATAACATAGCATCTTTTTTTAAATGTGCTGATCATTTTTTTTGAATGAATGAATTAATGAAATGAAGTCCAGTCCAGGATACGATGACTTCTCTCAGTTTTAAATGCAGTTCACTACATACAGTATTTAATCTCTGGCTCATTGTCACCATAATTGCCAACAATCCAAAACAATCTGTCCCAACATCCATCACACATAAACCTGTTTAATAACACGTTGAAAGAAAATGGTGACATTTTTGGTGATTTTAATTATTTGTTTCTCCTTTGCAGCTGCTAACAGTGTGTGGATAAGAGACCATCCTGAGTGTGGGTACAACCTGGTGAACTCTCCGCACCTGCGTCCAGCCTGGGTCTTAGACAGAGCTATCTGGCATATAACCACCAGAGTAGCAGAGGGACGCTACAAGGCTAAAGGCCTCCCTGCTGATATTACCAATGAGAGCCATGTGAATGTGAGCACACACAGCTCAGCCACACACTGCACATGTTGTACAGTCTATGCAAACACAGGATGGGACACACTTCATGACTGGTCTAAGGGGCAGGAGGTGGAGCTGGTTGTCCACTAACCAGAAGGTCGCTGGTTTGATCCTGGGTCCTCCAGTCTGCCTTCTGAAGTCCATGTGTGCAAATAGAAAAAGTGCAGCATATGTTAACACTGTATGAATGAGTGGGTGAATGGGACTTGTACTGTAAAGTAGTTTGAGTGGTCAATAACATTTTGCCATTTATTGACTGAGCTGTAAGGATAACCATGTGACAACCAGTGGGATTTGTGTGAGTTGACAACATAATTAATCTTAACATCATGCGGTGCCACTGTCACTGGGATGTAACAAAAACCCATACATTACATTACAGCCTTTGTCAAAATATAAAGTAGATTTTAAAAAAAATGCTGTTTTTATAGCTTAGATGTGAAAAATGACATTAAGATTTGTTGTGACACTCAATAAGGAAACAGTTTTTTTCCAGCCTGTCACTTGAAATGTGTATTCCTTTATTAGTAAATTCAGATAGTGACATGAATGAATGACATAAGTAAAGCCTGATGGGGTGTGATGCTCATACCACATCCTCAGAGAGATGACAAATCACTGTGAGAAACCATATCAGTTCAGTTCAAATGTCATTTTATTCAGCAGCATTTTGCAGGCCTTAACAGTGATAGTTATTAATATTTATTTAGTAAAAGTCACAATATATGTATTGTGTATGTGTGTGTGTATCAGGCCATCCGTGGCGTGCTGTGGGAGGACGTGTATCCTCAAATCAAACTGTGGGAGTTCTTCCAGGTCAAAGTGAGCAGTGCTGTGGAGCAGTTCAGAATCCATCTTCAGAATGGTATGTAGATCAGTAAGGATCAGTATGGTATTGTTTAGTATTACTGCAAAACAGTGCACACTTTGTAATGGTTGCAGAAAGGCGTTGGCATGTCAGCAGAGCAACAGCAGCTTCAGTGTCTGCATCAGAGCTCTCTTAGCCTTACTTTATTTCAGTTTCATGTATGAAACAGATGACTGAAAATTGTGACTCCTCACATAGACGGACCTCTACAGTTAGAAACTTTTGTTTGAATGAAATGCTACACCTCTGTCAATATCCCAACTCAGAAATCTACAATATTAATTCAGATTCTGCTATATTTATCTGTTGATGGGAAATATCCAGGGTGTTGCTCTGACCTGACAGACAGTTGTGTGTTATTGCAATTTTACTAAAGGAATTCAGCATATAGATAAACTCAACATCAGTACTTGCTGTTAAAGTTCAGTGTGTCCAGTAACTTATTATCATGGCAGAGCTGCTGCTGTGCTGATACATTTACTTAAAATGCAATTTTTTTAAATATTCTCTTCATGTATTTGTGTTCAGGCACCAAGCCAGACCACAGTAAGACTGGGGGGAAGAAGGGCCTAAAGATCATCCAGGACCCAAAGTACTGTCGTTATGGTAACACAGTGGACATGGACTCTGCCCTGGAGACATTTGTACCTCACAGGTCGGACTCTCAACCACAAGCTGTTGTTGTTATTGTTGTTTGAGTGCTTTCATGAATTAATGTGAGCTGATTTGAAAACCAGTGGAGTCTCCCTTTCTTAACTGCGGCTGAATGTTGATAAGACGACAATGTTATACACAATGTTTTTGTCAAAAATCACCACTAAATGTAAACTAGTCATCTCCTTCATAGCTCCTCCCCACAGCACATTGAGGAGTGCTGTGACTGGCTGAAACAGAAGCTGAATCAGCTGAATGAAGAGCAGCACCACATCATAAAGCAACATCAGGAGCAGGTGAGCTGCTGTGTAACTTAGCACCAGACAGGACTGTTGCTAATTGCACCTAATGTAAATAATTAGAAGGTAGCACAACATCAAAATATGACTGAGCACTAGAGGAGGGTCAGACAGCAGCTGTAGTGCACATGGCCGCCAGCTGGAGTCAAACCTGACACCTGCTGGCTCTTAGCACTGTCAGGGAGGAGGATCTGAGATGTCGAAATGAGTGTACCAAAGGGTCAGTATTGATTTTCTCTAGACAATCCACCAGAATATGGTGCATTTTAAACAGTAGAACATACTGTATCCACCATAGTTTTAGCATATAAAGGGAACTTGTACACTTAGGGCCATTGTTTTTCATCATGTTGTTCTTCTCGCTCCCTCCAGGCTGCCAACTGCATTGTGGGAAATGTAGTGTATGAGCGTCTGGCCGACCATGGCCCCAAGCTGGGTCCTGTTAGCAGTAAGAACCCTCTGGTTACCAGGTAATGCATTTAAAGAGATTTTGGAGAGGAATGAAAAAGAATGAGCTGGAGGGCCTAGAAGGAAGAAAGGAAGAGCTCAAGACATTGAGAATATATCAATCAATCAATCAATCAAATTTTATTTGTATAGCCCATATTCACAAATCACAGTTTGTCTCATAGGGCTTTAACATGGTGTGACATCCTCTGCCCTTAACCCTCAACAAGAGTGAGGAAAAACTACTAAAAAACCCTTTTAACAGGGTAAAAAGAACGTAGAAACCTCAGAGAGAGCCACATGTGAGGGATCCCTCTCCCAGTACGGACAGAAGTGCAATAGATGTAAAGTGAAAAGGAGAACATCAGCAAGATAAAGGTTTTAGCAGCATTGATAAGGGTAAACATTTTGATGCATAAATGAAGGTCAATTGATTGATGGATTGTCAGTAATGGTCGAGTATCTGAGGAGAGATATTATATATCAAGCAGTCCTGCTGCAATCATAGTCTATGGTCAGCAGCCACCACGATCATTATCCACCATCAAGATTAGATGCCAGTATAGTCCACAGTCATATAGGTTCCTCAAATGTACTATTTACTCTGAGATGAAATGTTGGATTGATGGCGGTGGATGAAGAAAAGCTGATTCAATAGAAATGGAGAAATGTATAGTTGGGAGCAATAATATTATCAGTAAATTCTGATAATTATTTTGTATATCTAGAAATTTCAGCTCGAGTGAAGCACTAAAAAAGTCTCAATCATCTGCAACAGATGCTGCCTTTTTAACTTAAATCAATTTTAACTTCAATTGCTGAGCTGCAGCCCACACAATGGAAAGTTCTGAACGCTCAATCCAAATCTTGGATTGAGCTTGGATTCATGCAGCCAGCATGTTTGTACTGTTTTTGTGGTGTTTTATGCAGGGAATTGGACACTCTTGCATTCATGGATTGGCAACGCTCAAGATGATATAAAGAATTTGCTGAATCTCAGTGGTTTCATCTGTCTGTCTCAGGTACTTCACCTTCCCATATCAGGACATGACTTTGCAGCAGGAGCTGCAGCTGCTGGACCAGCCAGACAAGACCTGTCACTTTCTGGCTCACAATGGTTGGGTGATGGCAGATGATCCACTGCGCAACTTTGCTGAGCCAGGTGAGAATGGGAGCCTGACATAATTCTTAAACCTGTAACATGAACCGATTGATACATAAGTTCATGCACAGCTGAATTTGTGTTTCTAACCTGACATTAAGGACCTGAGACTCTCAGGCACTAAGAGCTAAATTCAGGTTATATGTTGAACTATCTGCACTTGAGGGTATCGTTTTGTTGTCCGAGTACTGACGTGCATCTTTGCTCTGCGCAGGCTCTAATGTGTATCTGCGTCGAGAGCTTGTCTGCTGGGGGGACAGTGTTAAGCTGCGATATGGCAGTGGCCCTGCGGACTGTCCATACCTGTGGGCCCACATGCAGAAATACACTGAAATCACAGCCAAATACTTCCATGGAGTCAGACTGGACAACTGCCACTCAACACCATTACATGTAGCTGAGGTATGGTCAAATATTATATTATCATACGGTTAAGTAGATGTGTGCTGGGTCTCAATTCAGGGGCTGCATCCTTCGGGGGACCCACTCTACACAGCTGACGTCTGCTGCATCCTTCATCGGCTGTGTAGACTGCGTTGGCTGAACAGTCGGCCTGGTCTTCCTATTGCGTCACCAGCTTGTACCGCTCTTGCAAAAAAGTTGAAAAGATGTTTATTTTTTAACATGTGTATCTTTAGCTGTTCTTTTGACTACTTATATTTAAAAGATAAATTAATTATTTTGACGTTTTCGCCTCGCTTGTTGAGGCCAATAACTCTTTAAAAACCGCCACTGAAGCGCATGGGATAAATAAGGCAGCGATTAGCAAGAATACACAAAAACTACTCAAATGATTTCCATGAAATTTAGTGGAGGGATGGGGCATCACACAAGGAAGAACCCATTTGATTTTTGGCTTGTTTCCAGATCAGGGGGCAGGTCCAGGACAAACATTTTCACTTTGAAATTAATATTTAGAAAAGCCATATTTATGGGACTGATGTATATGAGTGTGTGCAATGTTGTGCAGATTCAAATCAGATTCTGGATCTATTGAATTTAAATGGGGTTTTATAAAGGGACTTAGAGGAGGTATGTGCTCTGCTGAGGGCCATTCTAGTTGTTGATTTCCATAAACCATGAGGACCTCCTTATAAATATGATGCAGCATCTCATGGGGCTTATTATCAAATTAAATTTTGAGATCACAAATAGGTGAGTAAATTACTGGGGATCAGATGAAGGCGCTGAATCAAAAGTGCTAAAGAGTGATGAACCGAGTGTACAGAAACAAGTGGCTGAAGAATCAATGGGTTGCATTATTGTAGGCCTGTTGTATATCGTGCAGGTATTTCTATTTGTCTTGGTGCACTATGTAGGGACACCTGCCTAGTGCTCAGGAATGTTATTGGCTACTGTAAACCATTAAAAATACCACAATGCCACATTTGTTTAAAGTAGAGTCCAGTCTGAGGATGAGCTTAGTGATATTTACAAAGTCTAGAAACAAAACAAAACTGATTATTACATGGTGACATTCTTATGACATACCTGCAGGAAACAGTAAGCATAAGCCGCAGTCTTACCCAATGCCACTGACTGACATGTTCATGCCAAGGGTGAATTCAAATGTAGAGAGCACACAGCTGCTGTAGTGTCCATATCCTGTGTATTTATTGTACTTTTACCATTGGAATAGTGGCATTTTGTAGCTTGAGTTAGGATAGAAACAGTCTGAGGAGAAAAAGTAAAAATATGAGAGGTGAAACTGTTTTTTGTAACTTGATTCATATTGTATGTCAGCTTCAACCTCTTGACAGCAGACTCTTCTTCTCTCCCTGTCTGTACTGCCCATGTATTGTCTTGTCCAGGCCATGCTAGATGCAGCCAGAGTGGTCAGACCCAATCTGTATGTGATAGCTGAACTGTTTACAGGAAGCGAGCTCATTGACAATGTGTTTGTAAACCGGCTGGGAATTAGCAGCCTTGTACGAGGTACAAAAAAATCCTGCATGAACTAACTTGAAGCTTTTGTCTCTTTCTTCTCTTTTCACTGCATTCATCCCCTCTCTATTCCTCTATCTCTTCACTCTCACTCTGTTCTTGGTCTCTATGACTGCACGGTGTGTTTACTTTGAGCCCTGTCACCACTAACTGGCTGTATCCCCCCCTCACATTTACTCTCCTCCTCTTTCTCCCTCTTTCCAATCTATTTTTTACTTGCCTTCTCTCCCTCCCTTCCCCTTCTCACCCTCCCAACACTCACCACTTTGTTTGGGTGTGTTGCCTTGCTGTGGTTGACCAGTACATGCTGGACGTGGCCAGAACCGTGTGTCCTAACCTGTATGTGGTGGCTGAACTGTTCACCGGCAGTGAGGAGCTGGATAATGTCTTCGTTACCAGGCTAGGGATCACATCACTGATACGAGGTACTGTATGTGTTCAAAGTTCACACACATTATATCCACACATATACTGTGTATTTAGAAGACAATGCCATGGTAGGTGTTTATGTTGCTTGAGCAGTACATATACACAGGACAAGTCCAATTACTGTTTGAAACTCTACTGGAGCCATTAACAGCATTCTCCCCCTCCTCCGCCTTCCTCCTTGATATGCAGACACAACATCCATAAATGTAGAAATATATAAATAAATGAATGAATGAATGTGGAAATACAAATAAATAAATACACATAGAAATGCATTCTGCATTGGCTCTCACATGCAAAACACCTTCATCAGCTGCTTGGAATGTGTCCAGAATTACACTAACTTGGTCAGTGCTGCAGCAGTGTGGTTAGTGTTGTGTTAACTGCAGTCCTTCCTGTCTCATCTCTGTTCTTACCCATCCATCCTGTCCACAGAGGCCATGTCTGCTGGCGACAGCCACGAGGAGGGACGACTCGTCTATCGCTACGGAGGTGAGCCAGTTGGAGCCTTTGTTCAGCCCAGTCTCCGCCCACTCATGCCCTCCATCGCCCATGCCATGTTCCTCGATGTTACCCATGACAACGAGTGTCCCATACAGGTGGGTGTCTGTCAGGATTATTATTGTGACATAATTATTTTTGTTATTTTTTATAAATTATCATAATCCACAAAATTCCAGGAATAGAAGAAGTCTACTATGAAATGTCATAGTGGTCTTCTTTCTGGTTTGTCTTTGGTTAAAATCTTGGATAAAGAACCATTTCTGAGGTCACTGTGTTCAGATGTAACAGATTAAACTGCAGGTATATAACTGATGTGTTTGACTTTGTTTGACAGCTGCGCTCAGCGTTGGACTCTCTGCCCAGTTCTGCTATGGTCTCAATGGCCTGTTGTGCTACTGGCTCCACCAGAGGATATGATGAATTAGTACCACATCAGGTTACTCACACACACACACACACACACACAAGTTATATTGTTCACATTATATCTTCTTTCTGTCCCATATTTATTCCAGTGGTGCAGTGATAAGCACTGGCATCGCACAGCAAGTATGTTCTGGGTTCAACCTCCCGGGTTATTCTGTATTTGCATGATCCCCCAGCCTCTATGTGGATTTTCTCCAGGTGCTCTAGCTTCCTCCCATTGTCAAAATACAGGTTATGTTATGAGTCTCTAAATTGCCCCTAGTGAATGTGAATGGTTGGTTGTGTCTATGTGTCCGGCCTGTGATAGACGACCTGTGCAGGTCCAATGTCAGCATAATGGTTTGGAACATCAAGGATCACCATCATCTAAGAAGTCTGTGCAAAGATTGGGAACACGTTTGTGTTTCTGTGGTTTTCTACTCACTGAAGATTTGAAAAAAGATTCTTCGTAAAACAAACAAATCTCTAATTCATATTGTGTTAATTTGCTTATCAGCATATTGAAATGTGTATCAGTATGTGACAGTTAATTGTTTTCTCAATCAATCATTTAGTCTAAATGGTGTAAAAAATAGTTTGAAGCAAAGTCAAGTTCCGAAGATGGAGGAGGTTCTTACTACTCTGAAAATGATGAGAAAAAGCTATTAAGACATTTACATGATTTTACGTTACTATCAGTTTTCACAGTAAACTTTTTGACTCTTGTCAAAAACCTAAGCATTTTTTCGATATAAAAACACAGTACAACAAATCATCATATTGGAGAAGGTGAAACCAAAAATATTTGACTGTTAATTATCGAAATTGATGTAACACACATATGCCTTTGTGTTTACTCTTCTACAGGAACTAATGAAGAAAAATACAAAAATTAAGTGTGTGTGTGTGTGTGTGTAGATCTCTGTGGTGAAGGAGGAGCGTTTTTACCCCAAGTGGAACCCCTCGGCCTCCCCCACCTCCACTGGTGAGGTTGGATTTCAGAGCGGTATCATAGCTGGGAAAGTGGCTCTCAACAAGCTGCACCAGGAGCTGGCTGCACAGGGATTCATACAGGTGAAGAGCTCCAGTGTGCTGTATGAACACAAAGCAAGGCAAACATCAGCTCACACTTTAAATGTCATTTCACCTTCTCTTCAAGGTTTTGACTCTAAAACAGAACGCAGCATGGCCATTAAGTTGATATCTCCATCTCTGATGCAACATGCTAATTGTGTAGAGATCACTGATCAGAAATCATGTTGTCCAAGTGTAATCTTTACACATCTTCCTCATCAGGTGTATGTAGACCAGGTAGATGCAGACATTGTTGCAGTCACTCGTCACTGTCCCAGCACGCACCAGTCTGTGGTGTCAGTGTGCAGGACAGCCTTCTGGAACCCCAAAACCCACCAGTACGACGCCAACGTCCCGCCCATGTTCATACCTGGTATGACCACAACATCAGCACATTTATATTTTCTTTTATATCTTCTTTTTCCTTATATATCAACCACTCAACTTGTAAGATATAACCTGGTCAAGTGTTATCCAGGTTTCCCAACACTGACCATGATTCTCTTCTCCTCTCTGTCTTCCTCTCTGTAGGGAAGATAGAGGAAGTGGTGCTGGAGGCGAGGACAGTGGAAAGGCATGCTGGGAGCTATAAGATGGATGACTCCTACATCAATGGTATGCCAGAGTATACTGTGGAAATAAAAGAACATATACCGGTAAATATCTCCATGGTTATTTTTGGGATTGATGTATTATTCTAATGAATGAAGTCATATCAATTAACTCATTCTAATATGTGTTTAGTTAGAGGAGAGTGCAGTGGTGAAGCAAGCTGAGGTGACATCAAAAGGTCGATCAGAGTTTGTGCAGGAAATCACCTTTCAGAAGTTGACACCTGGCAGTGTCATTGCCTTCAGGTAAAACACACACACACACACACACACACACACACACACACACACACACACACTATAAATTAGAGCATCTTTCATCCCTGGTTTATTATTTAAAGTAAATGTCTATCTCATTGAACATTCCCTCCCTCTCATCCTAACAGGATCAGTTTGGATCCCACCGCCCAGAAGATGGTCGGGTTGCTGAGATTTTATTTGTCCCAGTTCAGCCCAAAGTACAGGAAAGGCAGCGTAGCAGATGAAAACCCACCAGAGGCATTGCAGAAACCTTTGGCACAGTGAGTACACATGGAGCTTCAAGTGTTAAGCGTAAAATAAAAAAATTGTGAGAAGGAATTGAGCTAATCAGACCTCTGTAGTCTGCTGCCCATCTCTACTGGAGGCTAGTGGCTCATGGAACGGAGAATTGGGTCCGGAGTGTACCCAGAGTTTGCCTTTCGCACATGCATGGCGCAGCGAGAGGTTCTCTGCACAGACGCGTTCACAACACCAACAAATCCTCCACATTATTCAGGTGAGAGGAGGAGCAGCCGGGTGCAGCAAGCAGAGGCAGACTTTATATTAGGAGGCCAGGCTGAGAAAGTCAGCAGATAATCTGGAGCCCTTCACTCGGACATTTGTATTCACACATGCACCTCAGGAGAAAATACGGAGAGTTGCAGAGCTCAGTGCATGTCTGAAAGCAGCTCAAGACAGGTTAGGAAAACAAAAAATTAAAACGTGTCTTGTGGATACTGGAAAATCTCTGAAGGCACAGCAAATACAGTGTGATATAAGTAGAAAGCAGCACCCAAAGTGGTAAAGCTGTAGGTGTGAACTTTTTATCTTAAAGTCTTGTGTGTTTCACAGGCTGATGTCCAAGGTGACGTTAGCAGACCTGAATTTCCTGCTGTTTCGCTGTGACTCAGAAGAACAAGAAGATGGTGGAGGCTGTTACAACATCCCAGGATGGGAGACCCTCAAATATGGTGGACTACAAGGTAGATATTGGATAATATATGAAGCTGCACTGACACAAACCATTTACAAACAGCATCCACAGCAGCTCAGTATTCAGCCATCTGCAAAAACTATCACTACAAATGAGCCTCTGATTGATTGAAGCCCTTGTTCACTACACATCACACACCAACGCACACTATGCACACACTTACTACACATTCACACTACACTATACACAAGAGGCACCTTATTTAGCCTTGTCGAATCTTGCTTTATGTCAGACACTGGTATTTATTCCTGTGTGTGACAGGAGTGTAAATGCAGATGTTGTCTCTCTGCAGGTCTGATATCAGTGTTCGCCGATATCCGTCCCAACAACGACCTGGGCCATCCTGTGTGTGCTAACCTCAGACAAGGAGACTGGCTGATAGAGTTTGTCTGTAATAGAGTGATGAAGAGAGAGGGACCATTGGCACAAGTGAGCGTTTTGCGCCATTTCACTCAAATTACAATTTACAGATCATTTTGTTTTTCACTTTTGATGTAATCACCTCTGAGATTTCTGTCTCCAGCCCAATACAATGGAGGTCAATGAGATTTTCTTTGTGCTCAGCAGTAACATGTCTGTCTTGAAACAATGCTGTGGTTATTCTGCAGGTGGGTCAGTGGTTGGGAGCCATGTTTCATTTTCTGAAACACATCCCACGCTACCTCATTCCCTGTTACTTTGACGCCATCCTGGTATCAACCTATACCACAGCCCTGGATGCAACTTACAAACTGATGTCGAGGTAGGATAGATGATGACAGTTGTGTCATAGATATTTTAAAGGACTGATGTGTTATAATCCAGTGACATTTTGAATAAGTGCATATTCTTGCTGCAAAATGTTTCCCTTCGTGTCCAAATAGTTTTGTCCAGAATGGCTCCAGCTTTGTTCGACACCTGGCTCTGGGATCGGTTCAGATGTGTGGAGTTGGACACCTACCCGCCCTCCCTCCTCTTTCTGTGAAAATAGAGGATGTTCCCTATCGAATCAGTCCAATCACAGGCCAGAAGGAACAGTGCTGTGTCTCACTGGCCGCAGGTAGCCAAGCACCACACACTTATTAATCTCTTTTCCAGCTTTTTTCTCAATTGAGACTCTGACTAACTGACTCTGAAGCAACATTCCTACTACTATGTTTTTGTTTGAAAAACACATCAACTCTGCTATAGTTAAGCCAGGCATCCACACTACTCCAGAGTTTTACAGCTGCTAAAACAGAGAAGTTTGGAAACACTGCTGGCCCAGTTTTAGTTTGAATCTCTGGGGCTGTGTCTGAGATGGGAAGAAATGGAGATGTTTGGAAACAATGATGTTGACACTCACGACCGCTTGCTGTTGGGGTCTTGTCGGTCACAATGTAACCGTTGCTGATTTGTCAGGGTCCTATCACATGACCCTCCTCAGGAACGAAAGAATCAGCAATAGCCTCAGCTACCAGTGTAGAACACGAAATTAATGATCAATTACAAGCATGGCTGACTTGGCTGTCTTTGCTAACAGTGGTTGAGCAGTTAAATTCTGCATTTTACAACGATACAACTGCCTACATTTGAATGAGACAAGCTTTTATTTGAGCAATCTGCGGCAATTCTGCAACTAACAACCAAATGCTTCCTGTGTACACCGGCACACGCATTTTCAGTGTATGTGCGTGGTTACATGATATGCATTTTCTGGCGTGTAGATAAGGACAGGGATTATTACTGATTCAGAGCCAAAAATGCTTGTGTGGGTAGAGATAATTTTAGTTTGAAAACGGCATTCTCAAAATAATATGTAATAGTATGGATGTAGCTTAAGTCTTACAGGTGTTGAAGTTGTTAAAGCAAACTGTAAAACTAAGTAACTATTAACTAAAACTAAGTAACAGAATGTAATCGATTGGAAATGGAAACTTCTCAGTTGTACTTGTTCACGCTAGATTTTGATCCAGAATATGAAAGAACATCTGCAGCAACAAATAATACAGCAGGACATCTGCATTTGCCCATTATTGGCTCATTGTGACACATCATGGTGGATCATCATCTTCACAACCACAATCTTGTAAATGTTTTCTTCTCTGTGTATGAACCTGTTAATTGTTTTATGTTTGCTGACTGAAATAGAGTCAACGCTGTGAGGAAAACACAAAAAAATACAAATGCCAATGCTTGAAACATAATTTTGCAGGACATGAAATGACTTAAATACGACTGTTCTGGGAGAAGAGCTGTGATTAGAGCAGACAACAGCAACTAGTAGAAAAAAAACATTGGAAACTTCAGGATTCAGATCGTTGTGACACATTTTTACATAAATTGTTTCATTGATTGTTTGAATTTTCCTCAGGTCTTCCTCATTTCTCTTCTGGGATCTTTCGTTGCTGGGGCAGAGACACTTTCATCGCTCTCAGAGGCCTGATGCTGCTCACTGGGAGACACACTGAGGCTCGGTGTGTGTCTGCATGAACTCAACTCTTATTGATAACACACTGAGTGACTGATCAGTGATTGTGGGGTTTTGTCACATGGAAATTGTTTTATTTTCCTCTTATCTTAAAGGCTTGTGATCTGAATATTGGCACTAAAAATGTTTTCCAGTGAGATGATCAAAAACTGTGTAAAAAAACTAAAATGAACCGTTTGGTGTCCTCTTCTCAATAGTAACATCATCTTGGCCTTTGCGGGGACGTTGCGTCACGGTTTGATTCCCAACCTGCTGGGTGAGGGCCGCTGTGCTAGATACAATTGTCGTGATGCTGTGTGGTGGTGGTTGCAGTGTATCCAGGTAGGCACACAAATGCATACACACTGGCACACACACACACAATGTAAAAAAAAAAAAGGATGACAATGTCAGAATACCTTGTCATTAGTGTGAAATAATTACATGATGTACCAAAAGCAAAGGACACTACAAACCCAAACCCTGCCTCAAAAACCCCACAACTACCTGGATCCAGTCCTCCCTCCTCACTTGTCAGCAGCCTTGGTATCTGAGGAAGCATATTAAGACCTAGTTAGGCCACTAAAACCTGTGTGTATTAGCATAAATGCAAAACAAGCATGAGCTACAAAGCACAAGACAACAGGGTGTAAGTCAAAGCCATTTTCCTCCACAACTCTTCAGATACAGGACAAATGTTCATGTCAGTGTCTATCAAGGCTGAAGCCTTGACTACAGGGAAGGAACCTTAAACTGTGTAGAAATCCCTGTGGCAGATCCAACAAACAGTCAGTCCAGGTGTCTTAAAGCCTTTTATTATATGGTCAGTTTGTAGTCAGTGGTCAAACTGCTGAGAACATTTGTCCTACATTTTTCATGAAATATGGTCATCGCTAACATTTACATCATTTTATTTTGTTGTGGTTTTACTCATGTTAAAGTGGTGGAATTCCTTAGTTCGAGAGCTCATTATTACAAAATTAAGTTGTCACCGTTTATAAAGGAAAACTGTAGTTTCAGTATGTTAATTAATTGGATCACTATGACATCATTGGGAAGTATGTCTTTGTACTTGGTGTAATATCATGTTATAGAACTGCATGTTAATGATGCTGCACTTTGTTCAGGACTACGCTACCCACGTTCCCCAGGGACATGAAATCCTCAGTTGCCCAGTGACACGCATGTACCCTACTGATGACTGTGAACCCCGCAAACCTGGAGAGGTGGTATGTTCACACACACACACACACACACACACACACACACACACACACACACACACACACACACACACACACACACACACACACACACACACACACACACACACACACACACACACACACACACACACACACATTGTTTGTCCTTTTGATGCTACCACACACTACCTTCACACACACAGACACAATTAGTGTGTTTACGTGTGAGTGTGTCTGTGCTTGTGTGTAGGAGCAGCCTCTGTATGATGTCATCCAGGAGGCTCTGCAGCGCCACCTAGAGGGAATTTCTTTCAGAGAGAGAAACGCTGGACCTAAGATAGACATGCACATGAAAGATGAAGGTACAACTGTGTGTGTGTGTGTGTGTGCACGTTTGTGTGGCAAGACACATGTTGCTTTGAATATATGATTCCCCATGAGCAGCTTTCTACACTTTTCTTCAGGGCAGCTCCAGTAGCTCTAAGCTCTTATCGTCTTTTCCAGGCTTCAGCGTGGTTACAAAGGTGGATCCAGCCACAGGCTTTGTCACTGGAGGAAACCGCTTCAACTGCGGCACATGGATGGACAAAATGGGAGAGAGTGAGAGAGCGAGGAACAAAGGCATGCCTGCTTCTCCGAGGTAATACACACCAGAGCCCGACTGACACTGGATCTTTGAAGCTTAAGCTGACACAGATTTTAGGGGGTGAAAAAGTTTATCAATGCATCAGCTGATAGTCTTACTCTCTATAGGTTGTATGGATAATGGCTTTCCCATGTTAATCTATACAAGGCTCCTGGCTGGACTAATAAATATTACACCATTTGTCAATCACCCCAAGCAATATCTAATGCGTTATTTGTTCAGTGAAAACCAGTTTTGATATGAGTGTTGATATGATATCCACATATATACAGACACCAATATATCTGTGATTGGCCCAGACCGAAATATTGATCAAGCTTTAAATACAAACCTCTCTCTCTTTATATAAGATACTTATTACAAACTCAGAATTTTAAAATCTGAGTTTTATTTTGGATTTGATTCTGAAATGATTGATACATACTATTAGATTCTTGTAAAAGTTCATAGTTCCGGCCTCCCTAATGTGAGGATTTTTATTTGTTTTGTGTGTGACTTTCTCCGTCCAGAGATGGAGCAGCAGTGGAGATAGTTGGTCTCAGTAAGTCAGCTGTTCGCTGGGTCGTGGAGCTCCATGCTAAAGGACTGTTCCCTTATGATGGAGCCAAAGTGCACAGGAATGGTACGAGATGCTTGTGCATACACACACACACACACACATAAACACAGAGACTTCAGAGACTGAACATTCAGTGTCCACTGTGTTCCAGGTACGGAGTTGTTCATCTCCTACTCTCAGTGGAACCAGCAACTCCTGCAGTCCTTTGAAGCAGGTTTCTGGGTGTCTGGGGAACCAGAGGACCCCAACGAGAAACACCCTGACCTAGTGCATAAAAAGGGGATCTACAAAGACAGCTACGGGGCCTCCAGCGCCTGGTGTGACTATCAGCTGAGACCCAACTTCACTATCGCCATGGTGGTGGTAGGTTTTCTAAAATACTGTCTGAACAGAAATGAGGTTATAAACACATATTTCCTTTTACTGGTGAATTAACTATATATTTAGTCTGTTGAATGAGTTGGTCGCTGACCTGTGATTGGCTGCTTGACATTTCCTCTGTTTGTAAAGGCCCCAGAGCTGTTCCCAGTGGAGAAAGCCTGGAAGGCTCTGGAGGTGGCTGAGAACAAACTACTGGGACCACTTGGAATGAAAACACTTGACCCTGAGTAAACTCACACGCACACAACCACAGCTTTATCCCAGCTTTAGCATAGTAGAATGTGTAGTGAGAAAAAAATCTAGTAATGTTATTGTTTTGTATCTGATCTCATTTGATAACCTGTTGTATATTCAGTGTCATGCTCACGTTGTTTGTGTTGTCTCAGTGACATGGTGTACTGTGGCATCTATGACAATGCGCTGGACAATGACAACTACAACCTTGCAAAAGGTTTCAACTACCACCAAGGCCCGGTGAGTGAGACCAGCCTCTACTGCTGCAGAGAATGACTGTGGAGGACGTTCTCCAATGTCTCTGCACTGAGCCTTCAAAGTTCCATTTGTTGATTCTATTCAATTCAGTTCAATTTTGTTTGTATAGCGACAAATCACAGCATACATTATCATCTCAAGGCACTTTACATAGTAAGGTCGAAACCGTACAATATTCTAGAGCAACCCAACAGTTCCCACAACGAACAGCACTTGGCGGCTGTGAAGAGAAAAACTCCCTTTTAACAGGAAGAAACCTCTAGAACCAGACTCGGTGTGTGTTTGGCCCTCTGCCTCGACTGGTTGGGGTGAGCTGAGAAAAATGGAGAAGAGAGGGGAGGTTGGCGGGAGAGAGAAGAGAGAGAGGGGGACAGAGACAAGAGAGAGACCAGTTCTCTAACTGCATCTGTGTGGGAAGCAGTTTATTTAGAAAATAGTATTTTACTTCTTTAGTGTTAAAAAGGTAGAAAGCGGCACAGAGCGGAGAATTCTGTTATTATCCCCAAATTCATATGAAATGGAGACGTAATAGTTTGCGCTTCTGCAGCACTCGATCATTTAAACACACATAGGTCCTACTGTACATTCACATACTGACACTAACAAACAAGTGTGTGTGTGTGTGTGTGTGTGTGTGTGTGTGTGTGTGTGTGTGTGTGTGTGTGTGTGTGTGTGTGTGTGTGTGTGTGTGTGTGTGTGTGTGTGTGTGTGTGTGTGTGTGTGTGTGTGTGTGTGTGTGTGTGTGTGTGTGTGTGTGTGTTTAGGAGTGGCTGTGGCCAGTAGGTTACTTCCTACGTGCTAAACTCTACTTTGCCAAGAAGCTGGGAGAAGAAACTTATTCTCAAACATTGAACCTGGTGAAGAATGTGCTGTCTCGACATTACACCCACCTGGAGAAGTAAGACCATCATCCGTTCACCTCTTCCTCCTTTTGATTCTCCACTTTGTGTACTTCCTGTGAGTCAAAACCCTCAACCTGTACTCTGTTTTTGCAGGTCTCCTTGGAAGGGTCTGCCAGAACTAACCAATGAGAATGGACAGTACTGCTCGTTCAGCTGCGAGACCCAGGCCTGGTCTTTGGCCACTG
Organism: Verasper variegatus; assembly: GCA_026259375.1. Taxonomy (NCBI): domain Eukaryota; kingdom Metazoa; phylum Chordata; class Actinopteri; order Pleuronectiformes; family Pleuronectidae; genus Verasper; species Verasper variegatus. Next base: position 21,089,597 of record CM048053.1, on the reverse strand, counting down.
TACTGGAGGTCCTCTTTGACCTCTAAATGACCTCTGCATGGCCATCATGTCACAGCAGATGTCACTGCAAAACAACTCCATAACCTCTGACATCGCTTCCTGTGATCAGAGTGCTTTCCATGCATTCATGTACAGTAGGAAAGATCCTGTGTTAAATACAACAGAATACTTCGTTTGAATCTGGTTAACCTCAACATCTTTGATGCTTGTCTGAGTTCCTGCTTTGCAACTTAACAATCAGACTGAAGCTCCAGTGAGTAGTTATCAATTTCAAACAGTTGTTAGGTAGGCAGCTTGTACTCGCTTAGATCCATGGTATTTTCAGTTCTATTTTAAAACCTGAAGTAAACTGTTTGTTCATTTAGAAAACTCTTATTTACCAGCTTTCACAAACATGCAGCATATTCACAGGTTGTGCCAATGTTTTAAAACAAGTAGCAACTCCAGCATATATGGTGCCAGGGTTCTCAAGTGTTAATACTCCCACTGCTGCGCCTTATTAATATCAAAGCTTAAAACCGGGTGAGTTTCTTGTCACAGTCTTGACCTGGTTACAGAAACAGAATCTATTCCTTCTGTCCAAAACTGGTTGATTACTCTGCATTTACTGATCTGAAGTTCTATGGTTCATCTACTCAAAAAGAGAGAAATCCCATCACTGGCTGGTAATGAACCACAAACTAAACTCTGACACTGTGTAAGAGTGATGGTTTCTATCACTCTGACATGTGTCACACTGTAGCATCACCTCTGAACCAGAGCTCAGCTCATATGTCTCTCACTTGACACACTTCAGGATGATTATTCTGTTTAAAAACATTCAGGAGTGGGATTATTGAGTGCGATATCTGCCTTGATGAACTGAACTGATCTCAGCTCAGCCGTGATATGATAGTATTATATATTATGCATCAAAGCACTTTGACTCTACAGCCAGAAGTCTAACAAAGAGAGCATCCTGTTTATTGTACCTGGGCAGGTTCTCTGTTCTATTTATAGTGAGATAAGCCATCACCTGTCGTCATGTTCCCTCTGTGTGAACAAGTGGCCTGAACCTTACATCTCCATAAAGTTACTGATTACAAGCTACTTCACTAGGTTGATTCAATCTCTACTTCAAATCTCCTCTTCCACCTGATGCCTTTACGATCATGTAATCAATATCACACACAGACGGTCTTCCAGCTGTTTCCCATTTCACCTGTGCTGTGTCTTCATCAATCGACTGTGTATTCACGTGAAAAAACTGCCCTGTGCATGAATGTTGTAGTTTGAAAATGTGTGTAACCATGCTAATACTGACGATGTTGTCTTGTAGCTGCAGATGTAACACATGTTGAATTGTTAGTGACATAAATCATCAGCATTTCTCTCTGAAGAGTGGGTTTGTGTTGAGATGCCAGAGAATACATGCAACACAAACCATTACAGCTGTTGTGTAAGTGGTTTAAAGATCTGCTGAGAAACGTGACTGTGTGTAACTGCTCTGTCTCTAACCTGTGTGTTTTAAAATCTTGACTCGATCACAACACATCTGGTCTCTTTGAATTCTTTCAAAGCTTTGATGGACTTTTGATTTTCTACTATTTGTATTTTATTTTCTATAGATGCACATGGCATCACATGTGATACTACTGTAAGCACTGTCAGAGTGAGGTTTGGATGGATATAAAAGAACAGCTTTTTCTCTGTGGGGCCTCTACATTCACCTTTAGGTTAACTCCCTCCTCTCCCTCTTCCACTCCAACCATATCAGGTAAATAAATGAGTGGGCGTATTTCCTTTTTTCCACTCACAAATAAACAGACGTGCACATAAATGAACATTTACACATGTTGGTCAACTACAAATCAATACAGATCAAAATATGACAAATAAGTGTAAATATGAGCAATTCAAAGTAGATATGACAAAAGTAAATGTGAGAAGATATTTTTTTGTGATAATATGATAAAATAAGATGAAAACTGTTAATCATGTTTGCTGGGGAGTGAACACATGGTCGGACTGTCAATACACTGAAAAAAGGGGGCTATCAGTCACATGACTGGGAACTGACTCACAGTTTGCTTCGCATTTGAATAAAATATTTTCATTATTGACTGACACCATTATACATTATTTTATCATATAGTAACACATGGTTAAAGAATTCAAATCAAATAAGAAAAAGACGTACGAATCACTGCATCTCAATGGGCCTGCATCCTTCAGAGGCTGAACTGAAATGAGACAGTGTGGCCTTCTCATTTGCAGCTTGTCCAGCCCTTATTGCGTCCGTCGCTATGGTGACCCACTGCTACTGTACTGTTGCTGTTTCATGGAATTGAAGAAGGTTGTCACCATATTTTCTCTTTTGTAAGCATTTCATCACCAGTGCACAATGGATCCTGAAATCGGCCTGAGATCCTCCTGTTGGATCCCTTGTTACTCAGGAATAAAAGGACACATTTCTCAGTGACATTTGAAGAAGCATTTGAAAACAGACAGCCGAGTCACAGTGCTCTGATGCATCTGTCTTCAAACTCAATAAATGCAGCCTCCAGGATGAAGCCTCCAGGATGAAGCCCCTGAACTGAGACACAGCTGATCTGCACCTTCAAAACTTCTGGACAATAGAAAATGAACTGAAACTCTTCAGCTTGACAAAGAAACCTTTTATTGGTCATGATGGGCAGCCATGACTTTGTTTCAGAAGACAACTATACTGTTGATAAGGATTCTGTGTACATGTGTGTGTGTGTGTGTGTGTGTGTGTGTCAGCAGTAGGCAGATAGACTCAACAGGTTGATGAATAGCAGAGCTGAGGAGATGACCTGAGGGGAGAGAAACACACCAGCATCACAGCAGAGCTTTGATAGACCAGACACCAGTCAGTCAGTCAGTGAGTCAGTCAGTCAGTCAGTCAGTCAGTCAGTCAGAACTTACTCCAGCTGAAGAGTTTCCACTGCTGTCCAGTCTCAGAGGGCTGCTGTTGAGTTGAACCCAGAATAATGTGTAGTCCTGAACCAGAGTGGCACTGCAGCCATGTGAACAACAACAACAGGGACATGAAACTGAGTGAGAATCAGATTATTGTTTGGATGAGGAAACTGTATCATCAATCCTCTGTGTGTGTGCGTGGGTGTAACATGGTCTACCTGAAGTAGATATCGCCAGAGCCACTGTTGCGAGGAGCCTCCCAGGTTAGCTGGACCTTCTTCTTCTTGGCTGCTGATGCCTGACTAACAGTTGAGTTCTGCACACGCACACGCACACACACAAATGTTGTATTTATTATGAAATGTATATTAATTTAGTCGATTATGAAGAGAGGATCTGCTAATTGGTGATTTTATCAACAAAAGCAAACAGCAGCAATTCTGCAGAAATAACAGAATCAATCTAATGACAAACAAATGACAAACAAACACACCTACAGACAATTTTAAGTCTCCAATAACCTAACCTAGTCAATATCAATGCATGTCGCAATCAGGCTAAATATCCACACACATACCTCCATGTTTTGACAGGCGAGTGCCGTAAACAGGCTGGTGTCAATATTGGTGAACTTTCCTACAGGCCACAGCAGAGCTAGAAGCAGAAGAATAAAAAAGGTCACTCTGCACTTGTGCAGGGACACAACCTGAATCCTTAGAAACTTTCCAAAATACATAGGGCAAAAAATAATATGTGATCCTAGTCTTAATTTTAAGTCAAAGAAACATATACATATCCACACATACGGTTCATAATGTTGCCTAACTGACAAAGCAAAGAAACATGTTTTGTTCATTGTCATTTCTGTACCATTTCCCTGTCTGCTCCTGGCCTGTAACAGGAAACCCTGGAACTCAGTGGAGCTGTTCTTCACCACCTCCACCGTCACTGCAAGGACAGAAATATGGAGGTGAGATTGGGGAGGGATGCTTTGAAACATGAGCCAGGCCAACTGCAGACGCTGCAGGGAGAATCCCCCCATATCATACAAAAGGGCCTTATGGGTAAAATGAGAGAATTGTATGTTAGTGGAAAGAAAAGGGCGGAGACGGGAGAAAAGGGAAATTTGGAATTTCTTTGCATCTGAGGCCATTTAATACTGTAAGTGCAAGTACTCCAAAAAAAGAAGATAAACTCAGAGAAATGTGTTAATGACGTCTGATGCTGGAGGAGAAACAAGAGGGATGTGTTGAGGACTGCAGTCAAAGTGAGTTCCCCCAAACGTGACCTCTGACCTCTGATCTATTACCGACCACCAACCCCGGGACATGAGGGCGGGGTCAAGGAGAATTAGAGGGGAGCAGAAAGTGAAGATGGGAGAATCAAGAGGGTGAAGAGGAGTGAAGAGGAGTGAAGAGAGGAAAAGATGAGGAAAAAGTGGAGATGAACACGACACAGCAAATACATTGCATAAACTACAATTATATAACTGAAATTCCTGTTCTCTCTCTCTGCCCCTGGTAGATTAACCCAATCTGACAAACCCCAAATGATCTGTTAATTTTTAGGACTTTCTGATTCCTCACATGAAATGAATCATACACACTAACATTGAAGTCACACATCTGAGAAGAAAACTATATAAGTGTGTAAATCCACCTCATCTTACCTACGTGAAGTTTTGAACTGAATTATTTGAAGGTGCTATTTGTAAGTTTACTCTGCCACCGAGCATGGTTTCCTGCTGGGAGTGAGTGCTGCTGATGATCACTGACCAAAATAATAAGCAATAATATGCCCTCTGAGCAGCCGACTGGATGCTTACAGACCAGTGAGTGACCAGAGCTGTTTAGCATGCTGACTTATTATATATCATATATCTGAACCATATATTCTCTATTTCTGATATCCTTCCTGATACATAGAGTGGAGCACCTGACATCTGACACATAAAGGAACTGATGAGTAGGAATATTGCAGCATTCAAACCTGTAATGACTCCACCAGGCGTGTAGGTGGCGCTAGATGTGGACAGAGTGAATGGAGGGTTACTGGTGGAGGGGCTGTAAGGAGGGTGTCCTGGCATCATGTTGCCACAGGAAAATGCCACCGAGCCATTGGGGAAACACACACATTCTTCCACGCAGCATACACACATGAATATGAATAGACACACAGAGGCTGTAGGAGGCATCTGCAACAGACAGGAGACGACGGAGTCAGGTGTTAGTTTCACATCACGTTGGATTCATGGCTCCAAGCTATGTCCCAGCAATCCTCCCTCCTAACATATGTGTGACACCACTTCCACGTTGAGATACTGATGTTCATTTTAGGCTTTGGACAACAGTAACTTATTAAGGTAACAGCAGTAACATGAAGGAAAGATCGGACAGGGACACAACTGAAACGAGAAGCTTGCAGCGCTGCAATGGGCTTTGTTGAAAACAAATCACGTAATCACTTCTCAAGAATGTAATAACTCTTGGAAATGCACATTCAGAGGTTCATAGACATTCTGCCTCATCTGGGTTTTATTGAGCAGGCGATGGTTTTGTTCCCAGAGAGTCGATAATATCAAATGCTGCACAGCTCCTGCTCTGGTTCTGAAAGCTCATTAAACTCGGCCTCAGTCTGCACTGGAAGTGATTAGAGGGTCACTCTGTTTTTATTCTACATTTGCATTAGTCCAGTTCCATTGTGGTGATCCTCACCAGGAGCCAGACCCCTGGACTGAAACTTTACACCTCAAACCTGTGACCTTTAATACATTTAATAATATTAATGTGATTTTACTTTTACATGCAATAAACTCTCACTGGTGAGGTTTTAATAGTTGTCACACAACAATGGAGCTCTGTGGCACAGAGGAAAAACTGATAGATTTTACTCTTTTCAGGAGGAAAAAAAAGAAAGTTTTAACTCATGAGAAAAAAACACAGTTAACTTAAGCTATGCTAAAGCTACTTCTGACCACATTCAGCTACTTTATGAAAAATCACATAAACACTTCATCTCAGTAACAAAGTCCATAACTCCAGTTGATGTCGAGCTTCCTTGTTTTAATATTTAATATCCCACAATTCAAATTTACATAAATCAAAAATATTGCTTTTGATAAAATTTTTGTAATTTTGATACAGTTTGCTAATATGACTTGAACGACACTCGTGGGACAAGCAGGCTGCCATTTCTAATCATGTGGAAATAAATGTAACATGAGTAGAAACAATGACCGTGGAGTTGTAGTTGTGTTGTTTTATTTAGACTGAAGATCCTGAATGTTAACTTTACTCCAGTTTTGTTTTAAACAACATAACTGAAGTGTGCAAATTAAACCCGGTCTCCTACATAGAATGTCTCTCACCTGCCCTCACTCAACATCAGCTGTAATGTGATGTGGACGTGCTCACCTTCTCTCTGGAGCTGCTGCTCTTCTCCTGCACACAGACACTTAGATTTGTAAGGAATCCTTCAGAGCCACAATGAAAACACTTGAACTGTTTCTGAATGTGAAAATGAATGAAATCTCCTGGAGCTCCTCTTCCTGGCTGTCTGTAATCCAAAGTGGCTTTTGTCGAGACCAGTACACACAAGTAATTGGTGTGCACTCATGTGTGTGATTTAGTTTCACCCGGGAGTGATCCACTGGGATCCCATCTCTTATGACCATGACAATGCTAATTGTGCAAGATAAGGAGGGGGGTGAGTGCTCTAAACAACACATTGGTCAATTATTATTATTAGGTCATGTTTCTGATAATAGCTTCTTTGGTGCTTATTCTTTCAAACAGCACCTGCCCATACACCTCCTCTGTTTGGTTCTCAGCTTGAATTACCAGGTTTAAGCTGGTAACCATTGGGCTTTAAGATTTGTACATGTCTTTCCTTTGTTATTCAATAGTGTTCCTTCAGATTCTTTACACCACAACCTGAAGCTTTCTTTCTTCAGGAGGTGGTGGGTTCTATGCATGCACATAAACACGTATATGTAGACACGGCATTAGAAGTTGGATAGTAGGTCTTAGTCATTACTATATTAGACCGGGCAAGACTGGCCTCTAAACAAATACCAGTAAACAGTGAGCACTGTAAATGCTAAAAAGCTCTATAACGTTTACATTTTAATCAATTGGAGGCTTTACGATCTACGTGAAGTAAAACAAAAATACTGTCTCCAGTTACCCAGAATCCCGATGGTTAGGATATAATCACATCTAAGAGAAGTGGGAATCACAGAAATGGGCGAGTGGTCAAAGTCTGTGTTCAGTCCAGTGTTAGTCCACCAGGAGGAGCAGCAGTCACAGGCCAGACACAGATGCTTGTCCAAAAACAGCTGCTCTTTTATTCTTTATGTGTAATACAGTAAACAAAAACAACAGCAGCTCTGTGGGCAGTGTAACAACAGGTAAACAACACTCTGGGACTGAGCGACACTGACAGTCATGTTTACACAGTGTTTTGGATAGATGAGTTGGGCCCCAGCAGTCTGCAGCACCACATTCCTGTTCCTCAGCTGTTTCTGCTCTGTTTGTACAGTAACTCAACAGTGATGCAGTTCCATTTATTTTCTACTTGAGTGTCACATGTAAAACGTTGACATGAAAGTACCCAGGTTCTTAAGAATCCATGTACCTGCAGATGCTACTTTTCACAGCACTTTCATTGACTCAGTTGTTTCCAGGATTCGATAGTTATACTGTTTCTAACTATCCAAAGAATGCTCCTTTAGAATGACACATGACAAAGGTTTTGAAAAAATGCTTAAATAACAGCTTGAGAGTTATTTTAAGATTTGTTTCCTTCCCGACAGATAGGTATGTTATATACAGTATGCCAGTAGTTTCTAACTACCCCCAGGCTTTGTGCTAAGCAAGGCTCAAAACATACTGAACATATATCAACTGAAGACAGACGGGATGAAATTGATGATGATGATTCTCATCGCAGTCTGGATTGGACCATAAACAATTTCATATAAACAAATTGCCCCAAAAGTCCAACTTTTTACATAAAACACTAAGTGGTTGGTTTAGACTAAAGCTAGACTGGTGCTTGCTGGTATAAAGGAAACATCCTCATGATTGTCTCTGAATGACAATACGTGAAGCTCAGAGAAGCTTATTTCTTTGCTGTCAGTGAGTTTTGTTGATGTAGTGTAGTGTCAGCATCTATAGGAGTGCGTTGATAGTAGATTCTTTAAGTATTATGCATTGAATGAATGAATGGGATTTCTTGTGTCAGCTAATGTTGCAGTGAGTTGAATTACTGATGCCTGTCTTCGTGTTGCAGTTGTCTCAAAGTTCGTTTTGAGCGCCTGCTGGATGCAGTGCAAAGCTCCAGCTTGTTGTTTTGTAGTCAAAATGGACAGTGGCAGAAAAAGAGCATATTTACAAATCACCAATGCACCAGCAGTACAGCCAAACCAAACAGTCTGTCTGAGGCTGTGTATGTAAAGCAGGACAGGACTAAACGCTGAGAACCCCCAGTCACAATGTTTCCCTGGTCTTGTCTGTCCTGGCCGGTTGCCACACTAACAACAAAGCTGCATTAGGTCTTTCATGAACTTTGGATCCACTATTTCTTCATGGAACATAGCACCTTAAAGAAAGGAGTGAGGTAATGATAGATTATAGACATTTACTAAACAGAACTTGAGGGGACATACTTGGAGTGACGGACAGAACAAGAGTTCATAAGGGATTTTATCCCTTAAAATAGTGAGATACAAAATAAAGTACTGGAAACACTGGAGGAAGGTTATTTTTAAAAGACTGATTTGCATGTGCTGTTGTGGAGTTGAGTAAACAGATGAACAGACATCCCAGTGTGTCTAAAGCTAGTCTATCTTCACATTGTCTGGGTAGGAGGTGGTCAGGGCCTCTGTCTGAGGAGCTTGTCTGTTGTCTGTAAATTTCCAGTTGTAAAATATTGCATAGTCTTCAAAACTACTTTACTGTAGTAGTGTTTGCACTACGAGTCATTATGATTGCATTATTCTTAGTAGTGATGATGCTTCCTCAAACAAAGGATTCACTTCTAGGAGACTGAGGGAAGAAGAGTAAAGGAATAACATTGACAAGTAAAAGGCAGTGACCACAGATTGACCTTTGACATCAGTGGTAGGCTAACATTAATATGGTAAATGTTGATGTCCTAAGGTTGTACATTGCTAGCAGCAGGCTTTTGTGTAGCACCAAAAAGGATGTGGTGTGACCAGTGGTTGGTGTTGAGGAGTCAAGGAGGGAGGTTACAGTTGACACCTCAGGATCTTGGTGCCTTACAGGACTGGCAGCAGGCCTTTCTGTAGTACCAATGGGAGCACAGTTTCACTTTGAGGACGAGGGCACAGTTGGCTGTTGGCTTATCTTGGCAGGAGTCGTCTACCGCTACTGATGCTACTGGAGCCGCTGCTGGATGAAAACATGAAAGACATCAAAATGAAGGCACGACAAAGACCAAATGTTTCACTGAATTCGTTAGGACACTGCAGAAAAACAGTCACAGAGATGCATCTGGGAGTTAATTCATGTGCGAGCTGAAAGTGTGCTGACATGTTGCATCAGCTCCAGTGAAAGCACGCACTGTGTTTGTTTTTGTACCTGGTGCGTCTGTCGGACAGCTCTGGATCTCACAGCTCTGTCTGGCTTCTGGCTTGAGGGCTGAGTCGCAGCTGTGGCCCCTGGTTACCAGCTCCTCCCCCTGGTAACACTTGACTTCTCGAACCTGGACACCACTCCCACAGGTCTTACTGCACTGAGGGGCCGTGAGGGAGCAGGACTTTTGTTAATGATAATATGACCTAATGACCTACAGACACAGTTATTATACAGCATGACATACAAAATGAGACAGACAACCTACCAGCCCTGGTTTTACATCACTGTGGTAGTGTACTGGATCAGTAGGTTTGCATAAACTCAGACTGGGAGTTACCTGGGACCAGGATGTGGTGAACCATTTGGAGCAGGGTCTCTGGAAGCAGGAGGAGCTGGTATCTGGTTTGTTATTTTGGTCACAGCTACTGTCTGGAAACTCTTTGAACACACCACCTTCCAGCCCAGCACACACCACCTGACGCTGCCGCACACCCCGGCCACAGGTGGCGTTACACTGACACAACCATGAACATGAAACAAACACACATATAAACATATCAGTTAGGACTGAGTCTGATTTTCACTGATCTTAAACATACACACAAAACATGCTCGGTCAAAGATCTCTCAAGGGTGAAGGACACTTCAATGTTTACCTGCTGCCATTCTTGTTCCACCCAGTGTGGGGCACAGTTTCTGTCCCCACAGGGATAGATGGCCAGTGGACGAAGTGATTGGTCACACTGCTCCTCTGACATCACTACCCCACCTGACGAACGACACGTCACTGCACGCACCATCCTTCCCTCTCCACACACACCTGAGCACTGACACATATACACACACATTTAAATCAAATGTAAAACTGATGTTATCATTTTCATGAAGTAAATATGAAATGAGAAGTGTTATTGCCTGGTCTGTGTTCATTGTGTATGTACACTATGCTGATGCTGTGTGCGTGTGCATGTGACCATGTGTTTGTGTGTGTATGTTGTTAAACTCACAGGTCCCCAGTCGGAAACTGTCCATCTTCTGTCACAGGGCGGGCCCTCACACTCCTGACTTTCTATTGGCTGAGAGGACTTGTTACATAGTCTCATCTCCATGGAGCATCGAACCTCCCGGGTCCGAACACCACGCGAGCCACAACGTGCCGAGCACTAAACACAAGCACATACAAGTATTAAACTATTATTAACTATTACGCACTCATTGAGTCGGTTTCACACACCAAAAATTGAGGGAGAAAGGTTGTTTAAAAGGTATTTTAGCTTTTGGACCCATATCATGACTGGAAACTGCAAATCTTTTGCAAAATCTTATGCAAAATTTTTATTTTTCATATATTGGTGACATGGAGGAGGGGTTTGTTTTTCTCAGTGGCACAGAAGGAAGTGCTGTAAAGAAACTAGGCTCTAGAGAGGATCAATTATTGCAATTTTGTCTCAAGAGAAGTATCTGACAAATCTGCTTCCTGACACACAGCATATGTTGAGGGACTCCTGCATCACACCAGGGGTGTGATGCAGGAACAGGAAAGTCTCCAAAGACATTAGGGCAGTTCTGCTTCTCTCTTCAGTTCAGCAGGGTTATCAATTATTATTAATAATGATTTAATTATTGTGACTCAGCTTGTACTTGAGCACTCAAACATTTAGACTATTTAGACCTAGTTAGGGACGAGGACTCAAACATTTTCCGTTGTTTTTATGTAACAGTATAATTAGGGATTTGGGATATTATAAGAATACTGTGACATTATTTCATTTCAAGTGCAGATTCACAGGCAAACTGTTAGTGCTAAGATGCTTGAGAAGACGTCCAGAAACATGCACTGTCTGGACTCTGACTTGACTTAGTTTCTTCTTTGAGAACTCAGACTTGGACTCAAGGTCGAGACTCCACCTCGGGCAATGATAGAATGCATGCAGGCAGTTCTTGGACAGTGTTTCTGTCTTTTGTTTCTTTGATCACACTGATGTCTGATTTCTAAGAATTGAGCTTCAAGATGTATCCAAAACCGAATATTGGCAACAAATAACCTTGTTCAATGATATCACAACAGCAGGATAATTGCTCTTGCTTTCTGTATTACCTGTGACCACTCAGACACCTCCCACTGCGGTCCACAGCTCTGGCCGAGGCAGACCTTTCTGTTAGCAGGTTTGTGCAGGTCATGTGCCAGACACAGTGAATCATAGACGGAGGAGTCAAGACCTGGCGACAGCATCTTCCAGCAGCGCACAGTGCGGTACTGAACTCCCTCGCCACAGGTTCGAGAGCACTCACTCCAACCACTGGTCTCCCACCTGAGGAGAAAGAGGTGAGAAGGTGTTTGTTTGTAAGGTCTCATAAAGTTTTAGTGATATTTAATCATAGTCACATTATGGGATGTTTCTCCTTCTTGTTTGAATCGATGGGGACATTTTAAAGCCCATTATGTGTAGTAATTATTTTTTGTTATGGCATAGGTTCTTGTTTTAAGAAAAACACATCAGTGAAACTTAGTCTTCAGAATGTTCAGCCTATTCATCTTTGTGTTACTTCCGTGGCTGTATGGTGAGAACTGTCGAGCATTCCCTTTTTACTCCTACTTTTTACTGAAAATACTCCATACTATAGGGCTGCATGACTTACCAATAGAGTGTACAAATAAAGGAGACAAAATCAAAATCGATCTGAAATACATAATCTTAATCAACTCACTTTTAAAATATAAACAAATGGAGAGGATACAAATCTCAGCCCTAATCAATCATTGATTTGTATATGATTGGTTTTATTAGTTTTTCTCTTAATACTCTCTTGAGTTGGGTACATCAGTGTTATGTTTCATTCAAACATGCCTAATTTAGGGCAGTCAGGATATCCTGATATCAACAAATCTGTTTTGAATTCATTGGAGCATAATACATTTTGCAAAAAATTGTATTAAACACACAATCAACAGAGTCAAAAGTTGACTAATAACATTGTCATTATGAAAATTATTAATTAAATGTTTTTCATTTGTTGAAAATTCTATATCATCATAGCCATAGCCTACATCATGCATTTTTGACTCTGACTGTATTCAGACTGTCTGAAATGTATTTGCTTTTCTTTTGACAAGTCAGTCAACACTTATTTAGCATTTGTAAATGAGGCGTTGCTAAACTATGAAGACTTAAGCAGACCTCATGCTGTGCAGTTTGTGTCAGTTATCAGAGTTAAACAGTAAAGGCAGCACCTTGGAGGACATTCCTTCCCGGTGCAGAACTCATGGGTGGGCTCTGGCCTACTCAGAGAGTCACAGTAACTGTCGTCCACTTCAGTTCCATCATAACGGACACACAGGGCATAACTAGTGGTGATACCTGGTAATACACACAGAAGCACAGTGTTAACAGTGTAAACATTGTGCGGATAGAGATCAACAACATACTGTCTATGTGCAGTATAATGCAGAACACCAGTCCATTATCATAAAGAATAAAGAGACAGGCTGTGTTAAAATTGTTACCATGGTTACTCATTTGATAAATGTGTGTATTGTCATGTGCCATTTTGTAAGTTTGAGTTTACCTGTTGTACAGGTTGAGCTGCATGGAGCATAAGCAGAAACCTTCCAGCGATACATGTCTGCCAGACTAATATCTGGGTCTAGACCCACATCAAAGTCATTGCTAGAGAGAAAGATAGAGACACACAGGTAGAGTTTGAAACCTGTTTTTTTTACCATTTCATTATTTTTGTAATAAAAAACAGCTGTTGTGCTTACAGAGGAAAAGGGAAAGTATGTTAAATAAGTCACTCATTTATAACGTCCCTCATTTGTGAACAGAGGTCAGATATGGGTAGTTGGAGATTGTGTTTACATGCACAGCAAACGACCAGATTACTGTGAATCTGTGTGTTCTTGCAGCAGGTCAGTAATCACGTTTCTCCGCTGTCCTATAACTTATTTTCCCCGTAGTAATAATAGAAGCTGCTGTCTCAGTTCTGACTTTGGTTTTGTGTCCGAGCAGCCTGACAGTGCAGTGAGAGCCCAGGTAGTGGAAAAAACAACTGTAACCTGGTCCCTTGAGTGCATGTTTAATCAGTTTACAAATAATAAGCACAGAGTAAATGAATGGTGATCGGAATAGTGAGTGTGAAATACAATAAGCACTAAAGATTCAAGCTGCTGAACATTATGTGGCATTAATGAGACGTGAACAGCTGTTCTCTCATACCTCTCTGTGTTGGCTGCCTGGACTGCAGACACCTGCTGCAGCTGCACCAAGATGGCAGTGTGTGTGTCCGAGTGTGGGACGAGTTCTGTTTCTGTGTGCGTAACGGAGTGTGTGTCTGAGTGTATTTGCAGCTGTGTGTCTGTGTGTGTTTCTGAGTCTGTGGGAGACAATGTATCCGCTTGTGTTTCTGCTGGTGAATGAGGCTCAGGGAGAGTGTGTGTGACAGAGTATGTGTTCGACTGTGTGAGGGTGTGTGTGTTTGAGTGGGTCTGGTTGTATTGTAGGTCCTCCAGCAGCAGATACGGGGCTTCTTCAGGCAGAGCTGCTGAATGAACACTACCTGTGGATGAACAGAAAAACATGAATGGACAGATTATTCGGAAATTGAGACTATTCTATTTCTATTGTAATATTTGTGATATTTGTAAAGTGTAGTATTTATAAACTGTACAAACTGTATATATTTATCCAATATTATACATAAACCAGCCTTTAACAAACAATGTTAACTTATAATGGTGGCACACTAGCCTACACTATCTCTTGCAAAGCTGTTCCAAGTGACAGTTTACAAACTAATCTACTGGCAAGATGAGAGAACAATTTTCATGTGTGGAAGGAAGAAGTATAAGTTGACTCAAAATGTATCATCATGCAGTTGTCTTGTATTGATGCAAAATCTGCATCTGCATTAGAAATTAAGTGACAGTGTGCAGATACTATTGGTCTATTTTGGGGTTTATAACACAACATTTATTCTTTGCCGGATGGGCCACTTTAAATGAAATCTATAGTATAAATTAAGAGTCTACCTACTTCTCCAGGCACCACTGCATGGCTGGTTTTGCAAATATTGTCCAGGGCCTTGAAATCACCTCAGAGTACATATAGTACTAATGTAATATAGGAATAGAGTAATAAATCTGTAGTGTAGAAAAAACAGTTTCCTACCTGGAAAAGAGAGCACCAGTGTGTTTTCCTCCACAGTGGACGGCTCATCAATTGAATTGGAGGAACTCCCTAAATGAGCAGAAAGATAAGAGACAGACAATGAGTCAAATAGGTCGATACAGTTTATTAATGACAGATAGATTGACAGGTAATCCTGCAACACTAAGATAATGAACAGAAGGAATGACCGATCATTTTACTAATGTGAAGGACTCTATAGGTTTTATATATATATATATATATATATAAAATTAAGTGTTTTGATAGTCCACAAATTAATTACAGTCTTAAAGCCTTTGAGAAGGGTTAGGGCAATTTCTAACTGTCCAAATCTGTTAAATGGACAGAGAAGATGGATAGAGGATAGAGACAGAGTGCATGGGTGTGAAATTAGAGAAACCTAACACTGGGCCACAAAAAAAGGGTTTTTTACTTCATTGAAAAACATTTATTTCATTATGAAAACTAATTAATGTCGTCTGAAGCCCTGTCTAAGGGCAGCTTCTATGCAAACATTTGTCATTAATTTCAATGTAAAAAGCTTATTTTTTATGATAGGCCAGATTAGTGTCTGACTCACGGTAACCTGATGGCGCAGGAGGTCCCTGCTCTTCCACATCATTGTGGCTGAACACATGACTGGTGACATCGGCTGGTCTGTAGACCAACATGGCCGCTGGCGGTGGAGGGCTGGGCGTCCTGATTTCCCACACGACTTCCTCCTCCTCCTCTTCGTCTTCTGACAGCTGGATATCTGATTGGTCATCAGCTCCCAGCTGGGCGTTGTAGGGATGGCGAGATGTCACAAATGCCCTGCTGTGGTTCGTCAACTTAATATGATGCCCACCTACATCCTCACTTACCTCATTATAGGTGAAGTTAAGGTGGGAGTGGCCAGGGCTTGTCGTGACACCCTCTGCAGCAGTGATGTCATAAGGCTCGAGGGGGATCGTGTACTCGTAGGTGATGTGGGGGAGCTTCCCATTCAAATTGTAGTACTGCACACACAAGAATTCAATCTTGTTTTATAAGCACAAATGTGACACATTCACTGCAAAAAATGTGTGTGTATGTGCATGCAATACCATAACATTGAGGCCCTGCAGTGTTGGTCCCTGTGCAATGATGTACTCCAGCCCATCAGAGAACACATTGCTTGGACGTCTGTATTTGAACACTGTTCCTGCCACACGGAAGTTTTGTGGGTTGTCAAACACTGTGTTTCCATTGAAGAAGAAATGTCCGTCTTCGTCCGACAGGGCTGGATATGACGGGAAACATAATCAATCAATCAAATTCAATCAAATCCTCATATAAAATAGAGATAAGTCATTTTCAAGATAGTGGTACCTACAATAGAGCTACGGGTTCCTGATTTGTAATGATCCAGAGTTAGATGTGAAAAACATAATTATCACTGTTTAGTCTGCTCAAATCTAGCTCCAGACTGGATTCACCCGAGCATATAAAATACATAGAATTTCATGATAAAAAATTGCAAACACTGCCACAGGTACTGAGGTACTTTTTTGTTTGAAATTATCTAAATCTGTTGATTTCATACTCAGTATATTGACCTTAAAGAAGTTGTAGGTTCTCACCCAGGATGTTCTCAGTCTTGTGTCTCTCTATGATCTGAATGTCAGTGGCTCCAGCGGGGATATTGGTGATGAACACATAGCCTGATGGAAGAGATGCCTACTTTAAACCACAGGAAATACTGTCTGATGTTAACTGTGATCAGTAAACAGTGATACCAAAGTGTGTAAAAATAAATCGAAGGAAAAACACTAACTCAGCTAAAATGTAAATATCAGCTTCTCCGGCATCTTCCAAAGCTTTTCAAAAATCTTACCTCACTAAAGACATAAAAACACATACTTTGCAACTTATATTTAATTAAATGTAGCCATAAGATTTTAATACTGTGTGCTCAGATTTGAGACTTATTTTGGGGCCCAGTACTGTGAGGAAAAATGTGATGTCGGGTTTTCAGATGGTCCGAGCATTAACAAGACTTCAGAGTCTGCAGACCTGCTCGTGGCTGAGAGGCCATACTGAGCTAAATTGCTAATGTCAGCAAGCTAAAATGCTTACCTTGCAGGTTTACCATGTTTACCATCTAAGTTTAGCATGCTTACAAGCTAACAAGGCAGAGGGGATACCTCCAAAATTAGTTTTGGAGGTATCTGGTCATAAACCAGTGTTCACCTGATGATGGTGCTGTCCATTTTTTTCAAAATCTATCAAGGAAATTAAAATATTTTAACCAATGAATTAGTTAAAAAATAAATATGGATAGATACCTCAAGACAGGAAATCAAGTGGAAAACTGTGAATGAATATGAATGTGGATCCAGGATATTAAGCATTGTGTCACCAGTGTAACCAATTTCTCTCTTTGATCAATTGACTATAATGAAAATGGAGCATATCTTATACTTGTGGCTACATCTGTCTGCATGTGTGTTTGTGTGTGTGTGTTACCTAACTGTGTGAGTGCCGTCCTGTATGATCCAGAGATGCGCTGGCATGACGCCCCGTTGCCTCCACACACTCCACATCTATCCACTGCCTTACTGCTGTACAGCTCCCCATCACATCCTACAGGCTGCAGGAGAAGACAAGTTAAAACATGCAAGAGAGTTAGGTTATTTAGAGGCTTCACTGGTTGAGAAACATTTGCTTTAAATGAGAGTATAAACTTAGTATATTTTGCATGTTACTGAATACACTTAATACAGTAGGGTTAGGGTTAAAAAAAACAAAAAACTTTTCCTTGGTTGGATTACCTGACATATTCCCTCTATACAGATGCCATGGTATTTAGTATCCCGGCAGAATGTACCATCGTGGGCAGGAACTAGGAGCTGTCGCTCACCACTGATGGTTGTACACTGCAGGTCACATGGCTTATTGGAGATGCTGATGTAATCAGCTACACAGGAAATTACATATTGTAAAAATATATTTACTTTATTGCTGTTACAATATACAATTACTGAGTAACAAAATCCATAACATTCAGTAATTTACATGTGGGTATCATTTGGGATCACCCAAGTGCAAAGTTGCCTGATGCACCTATGATTAAAGAGAGCAGACTTAAATATCTAGTAAGACTTAAATATACCATGTCAGCCGTGAAAGCAAATGATTTACATTACGTTCACAACCAAACATTTTGCAATAATTTACTTTCATTAATGAAGCACAAGCATTCATGCACATTTTAATGTTTATTGTTATTTTAAGTATAGTGAGGTAGACAAGTATGAAGAGAGGCCATACCAAGGCCAGTGAGTACAGACAGACAGAGTAAAGGAAGACACTTTACCTGGGTAAAGAGGTACCCAGTGGTAGTATCTTCTTCCAAAGGCTTTGGAGTTAAATTGAGAACACTGGTGCTGTTTGAAGCTAACACTGGGGCTGGGACATGGCTGAAAGCACAACACAGCAACATACACACAGACACACACACACACACACAGACACACACACACACACAGACACACACACGCACACACACACACACACACACGCACGCACGCACGCACGCACGCACACACACACACACACACACACACACACACACACACACACACACACACAAACAAACAAACATTTTACAGGAAAATTAAATTTCTTTGAGTTAACCGTTGAATAAATATGAACGTTGCATCATACCTGGTTTGGACAGAGCTGGTACTGTTTAGGAGAGCCAACACAGTATGAGCTGTTGTTCTGTGTGGTTGACAGCCTGAGGTAGAGACGAGATACAATATTATTACTCACCTGTATTCAATTGACAATAGACAAAATGCATTCAATTTAAGCAGTAAATCAAATATAAATATAGACATATATATACATATCTAACAGCAGGGCAGCAAGCTAATGGACACAGCAGTGACAGAATGGACTAGTTGCAAAGCAAAAACCACACACTTCAATATGTGAGATGAAGGCTCACTGATCGGTTCCATGAGTGTGAAAATAATGTGAATCATATGCTTTGGCCTTCAAAGTCACAAGACCTCAAAGTAATTGAAAACCTATAGGAGAATTTGGAGAGTGTCCGACAGCAACACAATGTTAAAGTTCCAGCTTTTATTGATGTCATTTGTATAAACAATATATCGTGTCTCACGGACTAGTTGGCTCTCAAGCTGTTGAGTGTCTTCACAGCTTGAGGTAAAAAGCTTTAGTTTATCCAGGCAGAGGAGGTCTTGATACTCTGGCACCATTGCCTGGATGGTAAGGGGATAAGAGGCAGTGTGTTCTAATGGCTGAAGGTCTAGTGGGTGCCTCATGGATTTGTTTTTGGGGGCAAAAGCAGCACTGAGGATCTTTTCCGATGTATTAACTCTTACTGTAAGGTTTTTGATCACAGACTTTGTAGTATCCAGACCACACAGTGAATCAGATGGTCTGGATGATCTCAGTCTTTGTATAGGAAAATGTTGCTACGCCACTCTGCGAGCAGGTCCACTTCCTTAAGCTTTTGTTGTTGATGTGGTCTCACTACAGAGTCCTGGGCAGTGCCCGTACTCACTGTGGTCCTGATGGAGCTGTACCTGCTGATCTGGACTGACTGCATCTTATAAAGTCTAAGACCCACTTGCAAGGGAAGGTGTTTGGGCTTGGCTGTCTCAGATTCATTGTCAGACATAAGAGTTCTTTTTTTCCAGTAGGGACATTGGAGGACAGATGTTCCAGCATTTTCAATGGAGCGGTTAGAGCAAACTGGAAGGATCAAGTGGGACGGAAAGACTGGACTGCAGGAACAGCCTCTAGAAGCACTTTATGATGATAGGTGTGAGTGTTACATGGTAGTAATCATTCAGATAGCACATTGGAGGAGATTGGAAAAGTTTGCAATGGATACAATTTGAGATGAAGCCAGGATTCATTCAGCCTCTTTGCCTTTACTATTTAGAAATGTGAGCAATAACTGACTATTCTAAACAGTTTCCCGAACATTCTCTCTCGTCCCACTCTGTCAATCTTTGTCAAGGAACTAAACTAAAAACAACTCTGTTGGGTTTTCCTGCATCGCCTGTCTATCTCTATGGACTGGATATATGAATGACGGATTTGTTCGTGACTGGAAGGAATCAAAGTGGCTGTAAATCACAAACCTGAGGGCTGAGCCTCTGGGCAAAATTGCCATGGCTTAGTGGGAGTTTGAAAATGTATGAAAACAGAAAGAAGAAAAGCACAGAAAGCTCAACCATATTTTCCTGAAACCTTTCATCTAGTTTAAAGTATATTGTGGCCACACACAGCTTATGTGACAACTCGCCTACTGTAACAAAAAATTGTTCCCTGTAGAATAAACAGTGATTCACTAGTCTTCATAATGAAAAGTTAGCTTGTTTCTGTAATGAGTAGCTGGAGCAGCTGCCACTGCAAGAAAACATTACTTATACTTAGAACACTTCTCAGACACTTGGCACAAATTTACACAGCACATTTTAAATGCTTATTGTCCGATGGTGAAATGATCCCCATTACAATCCTCCATCATATACACACCAACTGCCAGATTAATCACCATCAGTTGTTCCAGACCTACACAACTTATTTTTTATTGTGGTAAACATTTACAACTTCAATGAGCAGCCATCTTTTTCCAGTGAAGGAAGGAATTCCACTTCCACTTATCATAAAGGCAGCTGTTATGGTATACTGATGAGGTGACCTAAATAAATGATTGCACATTATCATCATCATTATTACAGTTAAAACCTAAAAACCTGTAAATATTGATGCCAGATAAGTAATAATAGAGTTTTTCGTATTTCCTTTAATGATTTAACTTTGCCCACCTATAGTCTACTGCTCATCTATAGAGTTTAGCAAATACATGGATTCAAAAATGCATTAATTAATATTCTTATTTCAACATAGTTCATAGAACTTTGTTTTTGATTTTATGGCCCAAGCCAGTATCTCATGAACTTCCTGCAGCTAGTTTCTTTTATTACAAGATAATTTTTTCATCATCTTGCCTTTATTCTAAAATCACTAACATGCACCATATGCGCCAGTTCACTCACACAGAAACGTTTTGCCACAGTAGAAAATGTCTACTATTGCTTCTGGGTTTAGTTTTCTCTGTGAATGTGTGACTAAAGCTGCTTTCAGACATAAACTGAACACCGGGGATCATCTGCATTTTCTCCAGAGAAGGTGTATGTGTGAACACAAATGTCGAGTGGGAGCCTCCGCAGTTTCTCAGGCTGGTCTCCTAGTATAAGGTCCGCAGAAAGTCCACAGAATCCGATGTGAGAACACAGCAGGGGATCCCTGCTTGATTTACCACAAGGGAGTGGGGGGGGAGTCAATGACACTTCTAACATGCGACAGATTCAAAAAAAAGAAGAAAAAGCAAAAAAAAAAGCAGTGCAATAAATGTAGAAGAAACTGATGAAGATGTCAAGAGTGTGTGGTGATAAGGGCCACAGCGAAATGAATACGTAACATCCTGCCTCTGCTGCTCCACCCCTCGTCTGAGTCCTGCAGAGAATTTGTTGCTGTTGTGAACGCGTCTGAGCAGAGCACCCCCTGCTGCGCGGTGCATGTGTGAAAGGCAGACTGTGGAGAAAGTCTGGACCCAATTCTTTCAGGTTTTCCGCAGGACATGTCTAAAATGATCTTATACTTACAGGTCCATACATTTATGTCTTAAGAGGGAACCTGAAATGTTATCAACATGAGCTGATTCTGAAGAACAGGAACAACTTGGATTTTTTTAACAGTAAAGGAGTAGAGATCTCTTTATTGGCTTGAAACCAGCTGTTGGAAATGCATCTCAAGGGTCTCAGTACTTCAGAAGTTTACAAAATTTCGCAACAAGTAACATGTGTCTGCACCAGTTGTACCAAGAAGAGTGCTGTAGTTTATGTTCAATATGATTTTAATTCTGTATGAGTGTGTTGTGGACCTAAAGAACTCCAACATGGAGTAAATCCATCTGTCTTTCATTACTGTGTTAACCCCCCACCCCAACACACACACACCTCCTCTGTATCTGTCGCTGCATCTTTCTTCAGCCCATCCTCCTACACTGTTTAGAAGGTAAAGTGGGAGAGACAGCAGGACGAGGTGAGCGGGAGGTCACTATGTGAAAGTGTCACATTTAATTGGTAGAGGGTGATGAGGGGAGGACAGGAGAGGAAGAGGGTCGAGAAGAAAAGCAGAAAGAGAGGAGAAACGTGGAGAAGGTGAATTAACTGAGAAGGAATGAAAATGAAGGGAAGAGTGTGTGCAAAAATTGGGAAAAAAGGCAAAAAGGGGCAACAATAAACAGAAAGAGGTGTAAAAGGGGCTGACGTGAGAGGAGAGTATGCGAAGGAAAGGAACAAAGCCAGGGGAAAGAAAGGGGAAGAAGGGGGAGACTGAGGGCCAACAGTGAGGGCAGAGTGGTGTTAATCTTGGTTGACAGAAACTTCCGCAAGTCTGACAGGGGAAGGTCAAAGGTCACAAGATGACCACAAACACACACATTCTGTCAACACTCTACCTATCTTCCCTCCGTGTATGGCCATGTCTCTGCTCATTCTTCCACAGTGTGTAGTGTACATTGTACCCATTTATGTCCTGTCAAATATTCAAACTAGTTATATCTTTCTTTCCTTCTAAAGACTCTAAAGCCTTATTTTCCTGCCGGTGTAAACCCAGCAGTTGCACAAATTACCAATGTGTGCGGATATAAACGCTACCTCTGTATGAGACAGTGTCTCTCCTGACTCCTCACTCCTCCTCCACAGCTCCTGGAACAAGAAGACCAACTGGACCACTCCCCCCACCACTGAAACACCTCCTCCTAGGAGAAACAAATACACAGAACTAAGTCAGAAAAACAACAACCTGAGCAATAAAGTGATTTCAACTAGGGAGAGGTGTGATTCAAAATATGAACCAGCCTACTTCACTGAGACAAGAGAGCACTGATAAAAACCTGTGATGATGGTGTGTGGGCTTACTGAAAACAATAGGAGCAAACAGCGTATGAAGCTGTTGGTCTCAGTTACAATGGCCCTACCGGAGTCATAAATACATTTACAGTGAGACACAAATAACATTTACATCCTAGAAGTGAGATGATGAAACAGATGAGACGGAGTGTGTGTGTAGTAACTGCAGTACCTTGTTGCTTGACTGTTTGCTGTTCAAACCTCCATGGCTGTGTGATTGTAGATGGATGTGATGCTGCTCCACCCTCCCTTCACTTCTGTCCTGGCAGACACACACCACATACACACACACATATACATGAACTTGGAACATGTGCACCAGTGTATAGGAGTATTGGAGTGTAATGAATCTCAATTAAATTGTTGAATTCACAGGTGAAAGTAACCTCTCTTGAAAATCTACAAGTTCTAACTGCCCACCACTACACTGGAATGTCTCTGCAATAACCTAGAGTTGTGATTGGCTAATCGCTGTGATCTCAGTGATGTGATCTCAGTGATTACAAGTTCTCCTAAACCTGCATACTAGAACTGTTTTTGTCTCACAGTTTAAAGTGAAGTTTGAGTTTTGGGTGTGACCAAAAACATTTCTGTTCATTTTCAACATTCTAGACAGAAGACACTTTAACTTAAACAGTTAACTAATAACAAAATACCACAGGTGTACTGTTTGCCAGTATGTTAACTACCCAGCAGGTACCAAATTAGTAACATAGCTGCACCCTTGGTCAGATTATGCACATCACATTTCTCTACAGCTGTAACTGTTTTTAATAAGATGTTGGCTGTCAGTTGCTAAACTGCATTTTTGTTTGTAAAGATCTTTCTGAGACTTATGTTAGAATAATAACTTTAAAATAACCTCTCCTCCTCACTGCCAACCATCCGCTCTGATAACAGGGTTTGATTACATACAGAGAGACAGTCGACTTCCAGTTTTTCTGTTTGTTTCAGAATTCCTGTTTACTGAAGTCATTTCTACTAATTTCAAATTTAATATTTGGTGCAATTACTCATTTAAAGTGACTAAAACTGATAACAGACTGAATTAAATATGTTCTGAGGAACCAACATGATGTTTCCTGTTTCATTATTCATTAAGCACCTCAACACTCAACATGCCAACATTTCTCTTTTCTGGGATAGCTCCAACTTCATCACTGGAAACATTATTGAAACTGCAAATCAGCAAAAATGTTCTCGGTACAAATAATAAGGGAGGGTCATTGAAACATATTTGTACATCCAGAGGTAAATTACAAGCAAGTGACTGTAGTGTTTCAACACCATTTGTACATGGAATTAGTGCAAATGAAATTAAATAAAATTTGAAATGGACATAGCAAAGCCCTCTGCTGTGCTGGAAGTGGAGATTTTCACACAGATATAATTAGCTTCAACTTCAATGTCAGTTAGGTGTTTTTTCAATTCCACAACTGACAAACACACATACTCAAAATGCAACTACTGTGTTGTCCCAACAGCGTCCTAAACAAGCCTACACATGCTCTTTACTCTGTCAGATCACCCTCTGGCTAATTCAGCACAGAAACACACAAATAGTTCCTTACAATCAAAGCTAAAAGGTTTTTCCGAGGATGACAGTGGGTCGGATTTCACATTATTCACTGAACAATAGATAGAATACTGTGTACAAAAGCCTTCTTACTCCTTCTAGAGGATTGGGGTTTAAGGTCAAATTAATGCATGTTGTATCCAGATTCTTTCGAGATACAATTTGAACCTGATTACATTTACGCCATAGCATTAATGTGTCTCCAGTGTCTCCAATTGAAGACTGATTGCTCTGTCCATCTCACATCACATCCTTTCCTTTTCTTTGTACTAAAACAACAAAAAACAAAGAAGATAAAAGAAGAAGACTAGAAGGTGGAAGCCCACCATGTGTTATTGTGATTTCCTGCTTTTTGATTGGTCTCATCTTCCCTCCATCCTCATGTGTCTTGAACAACCTAAGGACTGAAGAAAGGGCTGCTTCCTGCATTATTAACTGGCTAATGGTTGCTGGCTGGTTTGGAACAGCATTACATGTTTCCACCTACATGTTGTATAAGGATTGACAATGCATTTGTAATTACACTGTGGTCATATTGCTTCCCTGACCACCACCAGAGGTGTCCGCTCTGATTACAATCCATCCTCAATGGGTCCTGGATGCATTTACATCTGTGCTTGCAGGTGGTTTACAATCTGATCTATTTCATGTCAGGAGTTAATGGGGTATTATGTATAGGATGAGTAAAATGTTGGTACACACTTCATATTGTATAAGGGTTGGGTTAGGGTTTGTAGGGTTAGAGTTAGTATTTGTCCACTATGGTCTTTTCATATTATAGAAACATACATTAGTGATAGAAATGTATACTGCTGAGCAGCTGATCCTGAAATCTAAGTAAAAATGACCATTTATAACATTGTCTATGGATCAACTAGTACCACTGTTGCAAAGTTCAAACACAAAATGTCAGTTTCAGTCCAGCAGAAAGTTCATGAACGGATTGTGTGGAGTACAGATCAGTCGAACAGTGAGAAGAATGGACGAGGTGGTTAGCATGCAAACTTTAAGAAAAACTAAACAAAAGTGAAAACTGGTGTTCCACCACTAAAGACAGATCTTGGTGAGTAAATAACTAAACTTGTACCATTTCGAATAAATTGGTGAATAAACAAAAGACCTTTTAAGGGGTCTCATCAAAATATTTATGTGGCAAGTTTAAGTAAAAAAAAAGAATTCCTGTTGAATTAAGCCATTTGTCTCTCCACATCTTGTAAGGAAAAATAACAACTGCTAGTTAAAACAAAGTGACATTACCACAATGAATGCAATCCCTTAATAGAGGCATTACTTTACTATCGGTATGGTACATTATGTGTGTGTGTGTGTGTGTTATAATGAGCAAAGACTGCTGTAGATTGTTGGAAGATGATGTCTTGCCAAAAAAGTATATTAGATGTCATGCCAGTTGCTGTGTGCACTACACAACTTTTCCCTATTTTACTGCTGGCAATACTTTTATGTGTTGTCAACTTCCTCCAAAAAAGGTCTGCTTCACAATCAAAAACCCAGGCCTCTTTTCAGTTCACTATGCTGTTAACCTTTTTTTCTGTTTCGTTGGCAGAAATGAATGGACTCAATTAAAACATCTATGCTAATCAGACAAATATGGGGCATTTTATCAACCATCTCTGCTGCAAGACATCAGTCATGAGAAAAGAAACAGGGCCATTTTTTATCATTTAAAGGAAGAACTGTGAGAACTGGTGTCTGCAAACAATTGTTTGTACAGTCTTTGGCAATGCATCTGTTTAGAGTTTCAACCCTGAAAGCCCAAGTCACCTTGATGGGTTGGCTGCTGGCTCTCACCATGCTGTCTCCTTTACACAGTCTAACAGTCTGAGTTTCAGCCCTCTGGTCAGGCAGGCAGCCGCTCGTTCTGTTTGTCACTCAACTAACTCTTCATCAGGCCCACAATGAACAGAGTAGCCAAACAGAAATGATGTGACTTTCCAATGGTAAGGCATGTTTCCTATCCAGCAAATCTATGATGCTGGGGTCAACACTTTGAACCATTGTTGTCTATTTGACAGACTAACTAACTAAGCACATTACTTGGCCAAATAAAGAATGACTATTTTACATTCCATACAACAGAAAGCTGTGTAGTTGTAATAACTGCCTTCAGGGATAAGCAGGGACAACATCAACATAACTGCAAAGTAAAGTATGTGGACCAAAACCATCAATGAAAAATAAACTCCCAGAGTGTTATTACTCTGCAAGTATCTCTATAAGTTGCTGTTATTACTCTCAGATGTAATTAAATTACCGTATTGGCTGAATGTCCAGTTTAAGAGAGAACCTTGTAAGTAAAGTCAAGACTTAGCACTGTGGACTAAAGCAATTATTCCTCATACGTTAGAAAAATAGCTTGAAAAGAAGGCATATGGTCGAGACAAAAACACAGAGCCGAACATACTATGAGAACTTAATGGTCTTAAATTAGCATATTATTTACATGATTTACACTTGCAACCATCTGCATGAATAAAACATGATTTACAGTTGCAACCACTGCGTCTTTACATCCAATGCAGACAATGGTCCAAGTTCAACAAAGCAGCTGTTATTAAGCTTTAGTTGAATGGGGGGGGGGGGGGGGGGTCCAAACATCTTACCCCACTCTGAAAGCATTTTAATGCTTAAGATAAACCACACACAGCAGGTCACGTTAATTTGATGTGGTTTGATTTGATTTACTCACACTGAGAGGGGATACCTCACTCTGTTATAACTGGTTTGGAGAGGAGGGTACAACAAACTCCATTTACAGCTTCCATCACTTATGTCATTTCACTGCTGCCTTGTTTATCGTCTGATGTAAACACATGTTAGACAGCCCCTTCCACAGGTCATTACAGTTCATCCCCTACACACACACACACACACACACACACACACACACACACACACACACACACACACACACACACACACACACACACACACACACACACACACACACACACACACACACACACACACACACACACACACACTCACACACACACACACACACACACACAGCCCCAAATTACTTTTATAGTAAATACAACTTTTTGGACCTCTATCATCAGCTGTAGAAATGAACTGAATTGAAGACACACACACAGAGAGAGAGAGAGAGAGAGAGAGAGAGAGAGAGAGAGAGAGAGAGAGAGAGAGAGAGGTTTGCTGAAGACAACAGTGATATTCCTGCATTTGCTAACAGTCAACCTTCACACACACACTTACTCTTTGGTTTAATGTTTTTTTTCGAAGCACGAACTCCTCTAGGCTCTAAGTTTAAGTCACACAGCATGGTTGCTGTGTTCATTCTCTCTTTGCCGAATTGGAATAAAATGGCTCTTAGAGGTCAAACTAGACAGTGTCTTGTACGACAAGCAAGGCAGCATCCGAGTGACAGACTTAAGAAGTTAGTGTTCTCCATTGGAGCAAACTACCGAGTCCCCTCATGCCTTCAACGCGTTGTGCAAACGGATCATCTCCGCGAGCTATTTACCTTAACGGGCCAGTTGTTCGCCAGCGGGAGAAGCGGGAGCTGCAGCAGCAGAAAGGAGCAGACCGGGAGAGCTAACCCTCCGTTACCGAACATGGTTCATTCATGTCATGGACCGACCGCTCTCCCCCTCCCCTCGGCCCCGATCCCCTCCGCTCCCCTCTGCCCGCTTCGCCCCTCCCACTCCGACCCCCTTCTGATGTAACCACGCCCTCTTCTGCCGTCGCTCGCGCGCACACGCACGCGCGCAAAACACCCCCACTTTGGATTTGCCGGGTGCTCCTCACTGGGTTTTTTCACTTCTCGCCCACTTGTCCAATCACTGTTGGATTTCTCTTGTGTTGTGTATTCGAATCCAGTGATTTTATGAATGTTGGTGCCACGACAAAGATCAGCACCTACGACTCCAGTGAATGTCTGTGTCAGTCCAATATGGTGAACAACAATGATCAAATAATCTAAGTGATCAGTGGTTTTGACCCGTGCAGACCCAGCTGCTGATAGCTGCTGTTGTTTATCTTCGACATCCTCAGATAAACAACAGACTGAAGGGGACTCTGCCTCCCCCCCACTGCCACGGAGCTCTGGTTGTCTGTTTATTCAAATTGTTTTAATATCTAACATATCACATGTTGAAATCCTACCTGATTTAACACTGCACTCCCCTGGCTCTTTACTTATACACGAGCCAAGTGTGAGCTGAACAGTTTGTGAGCCATGTGTTATACAGACAGACACACATTTAAGGAATTCGTAGATAGATGAATCCCAATGAATGTCAATTTAACAGACCATTACCTAAAAGTATCATCTAAACCATCACTAATGTCGACTGACTGATGATTACTGATTGTTGATAGAGAAGAAGAACCCTCTTGAACCAACTGAAGACTGATCTTGAATAAAGTGAATGAGATGGCTACAAATGAGTTCCCCTCAGCATCGAACTCATACATCCATTAATTATACTGCCTATCCTTTTAAAAGTCAAAGTTTTCTCTCAATTATAATTTATAAATAATAATAAAAGTCCAAATGTATTAGCTGTCATCAGCTTCTTCCCATGTTTTCACTGTGTGTTCCTGGTCGGCCAAGATGCATTTAATCCAAACATTTGATCCTTTATCTGCTAATGCTTCCAATTTATCCATCTGGCATTTGGGCAATCATTTCACTGTGAGAGAACCATTCCATCCTGTTAACATGTTGAGTGCACGACCTGTACAATAAGAAGACCTGCTTCCCTCTGAGGAACCATTAAATTGGTTTGAAAAAACAGTTTTATTAGTGAGGCCCAGATGCTTTCACACAACCAATGTGAGACATGTGAGGATCTGTAAATCACCAAATCAATGAATACTGGGTGACCTATACATTCAATGTCTGACAGGCTCCACTGAGCTTGGATGTCTTCTAGTGGTGTCAGTGTTCAACTACATCTCAGTAGAGGTTGACAAAAATTAATAGGTGGATGGATGGATGGATGATTGATTGATTGATTGATTGATTGATTGGATGGATGCTTGGATGGATGGATGGTTGGATGGATGGATGATGGATGTATGGTTGGATGGATGGATGTTTGATGGATTGATGGATTCATTTAATTTCAACAACAACGTCCTACGTTGCCCTTGTAGCCTTTACATTTGAACTTCTGTTGTTTTACAGTTTTCTTCCCCTCCTGAAGTCAGACAAAACATCCATGTGTTTCCACAATGCTGGAGGCCTGCTGTGAGGAAGTGATGTATCAGTGGGTCAACGTGTATGTTTCTTACGGGTCATTTTTGGATGGAAGACTGTTCTGTGACAATTCACGTTCCCAGTCTACCCTGCGCCCCCATTTCTGGAACCCCCGCCCCCCCTCTGGCAAAGCGCCTCAATTTCCCAGACGACATCGCTTCTCGTGCATTCCGCCATATTGCCATTGCCTAAACGCGCTGGCTGGATCGGCTTCTATTCACAACTGAAAATGTAAGTACTCAAACAGTAATATCTGAAAGCATTGGGGGAGTATTGGGCCGTCGCGTGTGTATTCGTGTCCCACTGCCGGTGGCTCGACTGTTTAAAGGTCGGTAACGATGTAGGAGAAGCGCTCAGCTCACCTCAGCAGGCTGGTGCGACGGCTCTTTTCTCTGTTGTTGTTTTTCCCTCTGTCACAGCGACAAATTACATTCACGACCCCCTCGCAATATTTGTGGGATTAGCCTTTGTTGTAACATTTAAAATAGACACAGTGGTTCTGTTTCACATTTCTACACGTTATTTGCCGTCTGTATTTTTTTCGTACAGGTTACATTTTACGCGTATTTCGCCTCTATGTTGGCGTTCGGAAGAACAGCTACCCTGTGTTGTAGCTAGCTAGCACTAGCCGAGCCCCATAGTTTCTACATGGAATCTGTGCGTGGGGTCTGACTATTATCTGCAGTAGCTAGTAACGATACGTTGGAGTGAATCAAGCATCAATGTATCCTCCTGTCCCGTGGTGGAAAGCAAAGATTCAAAGAAGAGAACAACGAGAGATAACGTGTATCTAATCCCAGGCAGTGGTTTAAGACATGGGGGGATTTTCTTCAAGTAAAAAACATCTTGTGGTTAAAATGTTGTTTGTTATCATGGCATTTCTTTACATTTAAAGCTTATGTGAAGACATAAAGGGTTTGCATTGGAGCCACCTAGTGTGTTTCGTCTGGACCACCCGACTGTCCCCTCTTGTCTGTCACGTGTGTGTCAATATGCTCATGGAAACGCAGCAATCCGAGAGTAGACATGAAACAGTGTCACTCAGTTTTCTTCTGCTCATGTTAATCTTATTAGGAAGCATTGTAGCCCATCCAGGCCCAGTGTGTGGCTTACTTCTGCTTGACTGGAAGCTATTTGAATCAAATCTGTGCTCAGGTGTATTGAAGAGCTCTGAAATGTCAGTTGAAATTAACTGAATTCTCTTTGCACAATGGCAAATGATGTTATTCCTTATGGCCTAGACTCTCTTTTATTTAAAAAAAATCTCTTTTCTTGCTCTTCCAAGGTACTCGCTAAAACCCAGACTTAATCCTGGGGAATAATAGAGATCTGATTTCACTGTCACATAGATAATGCACTTAGGAACCTTTTACACTTACAAATAACTTTCACACCCGTGACCCATTATGCCACGAACAAAGGATTCTGATATGGAAATATTATTTTGAATGCCTGTCAAACATTTAATTACTTTTGGAAATCAGCATAATCAGCTATGCTCCAGGGGTACACCAAAGGGCATATATAAATGCATACTACAATATAGAGGAATTAACACACTTTTAATAGGGACCTCACAACATTTTTAGTCACGGTCCAAATATAGCCTAAATGTTTGGGGGATTAACATTTACTGTTATGTTTACTTTATTCAAATGAAAAAGGTAATATATACAGCTCAAAACTAGGTCTATTTAAATGTATCACAATAGTGTCTCTCCTCTAAAACTATGTGTATTAAGGTCAAAAGATGCTAATACACAGCTGTGTAAAAGAACAGTGGAGTGAGTCAAATATTAAAAAGTGTGTATACAATTAATATTGAAATCTGGATGAGGTTATCAAAATGGCTGTACAAAGCATGACACTGTAAGAAGTGATGTTTTGAGTCTACAGCTGTGTAAGAATACCTGTTATTTTTTAATACCCAATATGTTGAATGACAACAATTGTGGCAGTGGCCAAACCCACTGTTATTTTATGAGTAAATAAATCCACTTGGTCCTCCATCACCAGCTGTAGAAATGGACTGAATGGTTCATTGTGTTTTTCATTGAAGATATGTTTGGGGCGTTGTTATGCAAGCTGCTGTATTTTTGAAATTTATTTTCCTAAGCTTCTTGGTTTATGAAACGTACAAGAGATAAATCAAAAACAGGACAACAATTCACAGGGGTGTTTCCAAGGGGATAGTCAATCATCTGTGTTTCATACTGTATAGTTTTGTACAAAGCATTTTATTTAGAGCCAGTCATCCAGTAAGTGCAGGGTTCAATCCCTCCAGTCCACACGCTGCCGTGACTATGAGATGTATTATACCCCACAGTGTGTGGATGAGAGGGCTTTTCTGCTAAGCTAGAAAAAGATTTCTATGTGCAGGTCATTTAACATTTATCTGCAACCAAATGTTCACTCTTTAATTTTATCCAGAAAACCTAAAAAGAAAATGTGTTTTTGTATGTTTCAGTTCTGCAGTGATGACTCAGACGGTTCAGACCAACGGGGTTCAACCCCTCAGTAAGACCTGGGAACTGAGTCTGTATGAGCTACAGAGAACTCCACAGGTTATCTGTTCATACCCTTTCAATCTATACACATTGTTGACACGTGTGTGTGTGTGTGTGTGTGTGTGTGTGTGTGTGTGTGTGTGTGTGTGTGTGTGTGTGTGTGTGTGTGTGTGTGTGTGTGTGTGTGTGTGTGTGTGTGTGTGTGTGTGTGTGTGTGTGTGAACAGATTTAATCAGCCACACAGGTTTGTGTTTCTGTTGTAGAGCTCTTACATAATTTTTAAACTTAACCCGTATTGTCTCATTGAGACCACGTTTTTATGCCATCATCAAGTTTGGCAGACAAAAATGTGAGATGGAGTGTTTAATGTGTGTTTCTCAGAGAGATGTATTACAAACACCCACTATATATGGGACATTATCAGGAACACTTGATCAGTTCAAATGAGTTTATGGTATAATTGTCCTTGTAACAAAGTTAGTAAAACTTTTAAAATGACGACTTTTCAGCTGCTCTGGCTCTTCGTGTCACAAAAACATCAATCAGACCTGTGACCTGCATTAGTTGTGTGTGTAACATTTCCCAAATGATGTATCTGAGTGTACTAACCTACATGATGATCTGTTTCTCACGGACACAGGAAGCAATAACAGATGGACTGGAGATAGCCGTGTCGCCCAGGTCCTTGCACAGTGAACTAATGTGTCCTATCTGTCTGGACATGCTGAAGAACACAATGACAACTAAAGAATGTCTGCACCGCTTCTGCGCTGATTGTATCATCACAGCTTTGAGATCTGGGTGAGTTTGTACCTCACAGTAGAAACCAGTAGAGTCCCTTCTTCCCCTGGTTTAATTCCTCAATCAATCATCATCAATCCTATCACCATCTCATCACATGTGGTGGTCGATAGTGATAATATGATGCTTATGGTGATACATCATGCTTAATTATATCCTATCCTCAAGGTAGATTTAAACTTTTTTCTTGTATATCATAAAAACGGTACTGACAAGCACACGTGCTGTTGATCGCTTTTATTGTTCCTTTATTATCTATTCTGCCCTAAAAAGGTCCCTTCATAAATGGTTGGTTGTGGTCAGTGACTACTGGCTCTTAATTTATGTATGTAGGACTGTGATACATGTGCACGCAACTAGTGGTCGTGGAGATATTATTGAGTTTATATTGTTACTTTGTAGCTCTAGAAATAATGTTTAATTATATTTAAATATAGAATACAACATATATATATATATATATATATATATATATATATATATATATATCAGTAGATTAATTACTGATATAAGTAGTAGCATTAATAAAATGTAGCCCCACTCATCCCTAGGTCTGTCACTCTTGGAAATGAGAAATTGAAGGCAAAGGTCAGAGAGAAGCAGCAGCGTCTCATTTTAGGCCGGTGCTAAATAAGTTAGTTTTTCCCTGTGTCCAATTCTTACGATATGTTTAATGTTTAAAAAAAGAGATTCATGACTGTGTTTTTAATAACTGTACACAAAAATGTTCATCTGTTCCCCCATTTTTCCTTTAGGGGCACTAAAAGTAAATCTTTATGTTGAACCTAGATATAAGCATGTAAATATTGCTTTAAGATGCAATTGTAAGTCTGTCGTTTGAAGGGTTAGGGGGTTAGGTGTGTTCCTTTGTATAAAAAAAAATGTCATATTAAAGCTACAAAATGCAAATTCTGGAAATCAAGGTAGTGCTAGCCGGAGTCTAAAGCAAACCACTCCAAACCAAACCACTGCTGACAGGGGCTCATTTATCTGTGAGCTAGCCAAAGCAATGCCCTGGGTCTGGCCTTCTCTGTTTGGTTAGAAGGGTGAGACTCCCTCCCTGCACCATTGTCAGGCTGTTCACTGAGTCTGGTTCTCACAAGCCTCTGATAGCACCTCCTTTCCTCCTTATCTTTGCAGTAATAAAGAGTGTCCTACCTGTCGTAAGAAGCTGGTGTCTAAGAGGTCGCTGCGTCCAGACCCTAATTTTGATGCTCTGATTAGTAAGTAACGACAAAGAGGAGGTTTAACGAAGAAATCTACTCCAATTGAATATTGACACAGTTCAGTGAGTCAAAATACGGTGTAAAAATATTGTAGACTTATGTTTTACACTCATACATCCCATTTTAGGTAAGATTTATCCCAGCCGTGATGAGTACGAGGCCCACCAGGAGAGAGTATTGGCCCGCATTAGCAAACACAACAACCAGCAAGCCTTGTCCCACAGCATAGAGGAGGGGCTGAAGATACAGGCTATGACCAGGTAAACACACCGGTGTCAACACAAAAGCACACACATTGTAATGCAGATTCAAACACAATTAGTCTAATAATTTGGGTTTTTGTTTTTCCCAGACTGCAGCGTGGTAAGAGACACACAGTGGAGAACGGAAGCTGGAGCAGAAGACAATGGAGACTCCTCCCACTGTAGCAACGCCTCTGTCCACAGCAACCAGGTATGTTCTTATATACAACATAATATCACACTTAAAACCTGTACATTTGATTTAGCAGTAACTGACAATGATGTTAAACAACACTACTGTTCAATTTTGTTCTAAATGACATATATCAAGCAAAGAAATTGCCAGACCTCAGAAACACAGCTAGGAATCAACAGTAATGATGTGACTATTTGAAAGAATTGTAGTTATTGCTTGGGTTGCTGACACTCAGGGACAACTTTGCCTTCCAACCCAACACATGTCTTCCTGGTGTGTGTGGTCTTCATACAAACAGTGACTTTACCCTTCTGTTTTCCCAGGAGGCAGGTCCGAGCATCAAACGCACCAAGACGAGCGATGACAGCGGTTTGGACATGGACAATGCTGCTGAGAATGGGGGCGGGGACTCTGTGATCGATGGTGGTGCAAGTGAAATAGAACTGGTGTTTAGGCCACATCCCACCTTGATGGAGAAAGATGACAGTCACAACAGGTAGTCATAGTGTCACGCAAATATTTGTTCCACTGCTACAACGCCATCCTAGAGGAAACACTGACCATACACCCACCTGTTTTATAAGGGTTATACAGTTTAATAATGGTAAAATACAGCCAAACCTTACAGTGTGACTTAAATCATGCTTAATGTTAGCTGTAGCTTTAAACAACATTAATTCTGGTTGTTTGGGAGCAGTGTCCATATAAGACAAATTAAATCAGTCTCGAACACATCTATGTCTGTTGTGTTCCTGGTTGCACTTGTTTGATTACAAACACATATTTGATCGTGTGTGTGTCTGCAGTGTGGAGTTTGTCCCTCGCTACATTAAGACGTCCGGTAATGCAACAGTGGATCACCTGTCTAAATACCTGGCTGTCCGATTGGCTCTGGAGGAACTGAGAAGAAACGCGGAGGCCAGTCCTGTCAATGTGGAGGCGGCTTCAGAGAAACAGTACACAATCTACATCCCCACTGCTGGAAACCAGTTCACTGTGAGTACACACACACACATTTACACACCCATGTACTCCCAATCTAACAATTTTATAATTCTTTCAGTTCGTTTGACTGTACATGAATGCCCTATTCCTACATATCCTCCAATAGGAATTCTTCACAGAAGATATTTTGACGTGTGTAAATGTTGACATGTAAAAATAGAATGAGAGAAAACTGATTTCATTGAGCTGCTTCATTTCCGGGGTCTTAGTGGTGTCCATGTTAGATCCCTGTCACACTTACGTGGTTGAATGCGGAGAAAAATGGTTTTCATAATAATTACAATTTTGTAAAAAAATTGTTCCTCGCACCAAATACATTTTTTTATTTAAAAAGTACAGAGACTGTATCATACAGAGAACACCCCTATGGTGCAAGTATTTCACTTCTCTACACGAGTGAAAATATGAACGTGCAAATGTGACATTTTTTTTGCACCACTGTGAGTGAGTTCCTAAAGGTCGGCTCTAAACTGGTTTTTAATTTGAAAGCACCTGAGGCATTTAATGGCTACCTGAAGATACCAGTAAGTGAGTGGACTATCCTCTGTGTGTGTCACAGTGTGACTGTGGGTGGAGCAGCAGGGCTGCAGGGTAGACAGAGAAACCGGCAGACCTCTTATTCAAGCTGGCCCAAATTCAAATTTTTAGCAAAGGTCAGTCAACATTACATTCAGATGGCAACTTTTTATTTGAAGCTTTGACTGATTGTCACTTTTATTGGTTAAAGTAAAAGTTACACCAGCCATGGAAAACCAATGTTTTTAACTGCTCTGCCTACACACTGTCTTATTAGTGCAAATAGCAACTGCTTGAGTGTGTTTCTTAGATAAGTTCTTGTGGACTTAGTGTTTTGACTATTTCCTCCATATCTGAATACAATCAGGTATTACCCACTGTCTCTGCTGCTCAGCCACAGTCCACAGAGCTGTAGTTCAGAACACCTATATCCCTTCTACCACTCCTGCAAATTCCAGGTTTGAAACTATTGGTGAACATCTAAAGGAGACATGTTCAAACTAAGGACACTTTCAGGTCTAATTGGTTTTCTTTGGACCTTCAAGCTTTTCAGTTTAGTTCAAACCAAAATAACTGATAACCTGATCATTTAGTCTGACTAAAAGAGCTGGCCTCTGTCCGGATCAAACAAACCATGGTTCGGATAGTTGGTAGTTTAAAAATACTCTTTTGGATAGTTCAGGTTTTTTGGGGGGAAAAACTGGATAGTTCACAGAAAAATGGAAATCCTTATCTGCTATGCCGATGGAGGGCTGGGTGAAGTGTTTGCGTCCACAAAACAATTACGGAGTCTCAGGGGTAAACAGTGTTGCAGGCAAAGTGACCCCTTCTTCAGACATAAGAAAACAACAGAAAAATATAACATTCCTCCATACTGCTCGTATCGTGTCATCCAAGTGTCCTCAAGCCCCGCGGCTCCGAGGAGGATATCAGGATTTATTGGCTTTAAACATCGTGTAAAATATGACGGTTCAATATGAATGTCTGGCATTACGAACACTTGGATGACACCACAGGAGCAGTATGGAGGCATGTTATATTTTTTCTGTTTTATTATGTCTGAAGAAGGAGTCTCAAGTAACTTCAATTGTAGAGGATTTGGCTGCAATGCAGTTTACCCCTGAAACTCCTAAGTGTTTTGTGGACTCAAACACTTCACCCACCCCTCCTTCAGCACAGTGGTGAGTAAATAATGAGTGAATTTAAATTTTTTGGTGAACTATCCCTTTAGGACAGCATAAACGAGGAGATGAAAAAGAAGCAGAGGCAGATCTCAGGATAGCTTACAGTCTTTGCCTCCAACGATATAATGTTTGAACAACAAGAACTTTCATACTGCCAATAGTAATACCATACTGAAAATCCACAATCTGTCATTCATTCATTTTCTCCAACAGACTACTTTTATTTCTATGCACTTATTTCTATACACTTTAGTTATTGAGTACAGTGGCCGGATTGACAACACCAGTCAATGACATATAAATCTCTTTAGTCTGCTCCCTTAATTGCAATGTGCAACGGAGCGATCAGAATCAAATGTGTAACAAAGACATGAACCTCGGCTTGGCCCACAGTCTGGGTGTTAAGTTTCAAAATCTTGAAAAGCAGACATAGTAATTTATTTCAAGCCACTATTTCAGCAGAGAGATGTTAGTGGCAGTCGGAGGTAACTTTGCAGACTAATTGCATTCAATGAATTTGTAATGTAGTGGAGAGCAGCCTGCTTATTTGTGCAGGAAGAACAGCTGTGTTAATAAAGATGCAGTGACAGGCCCGGACCGGAGGTGAAGCGAGACATGAGGCTCAGAGCGGGAAACCTGCCAGATGCTTGAACTCTTTCACTCTGTTCACAGGTCCTGAACGGTTCCTTCTCTCTGGAGCTGGTCAGTGAAAAGTACTGGAAGGTGAACAAACCTATGGAGCTCTACTTTGCCCCTACTAAAGAACACAAGTAGACCCATAATAACACACACGTGCATACACACATAACCACATACACACTCACCAGTTGGAAGTAAACAGACGGACTTGGCTACATGTGTGCACACAGAAACAAGAGAGGTGTGTGTGTCTGAAGGAGATTAGGGGGGTTGGTGAAACCCCTGAACGGACTCTTGTAAAAAGAAAAAACCCTCGTTTTATATTCTCTGTATCTTTGTGTGTCTCTTTCTATCTTTCTCAGTAGAAGGTAGCAGATCAGTGCAGCAGCTTGCAGATAAATCACAGATAAAGCTCTGCTGCTAACAGTGACTATAGATTCTCTCCAGCTCAGAAAACCAGGCTCCATTCACAGTCTCAGTTACCAATGTGCTGTTTTCCAACTAAAGAAAATGTAATATTCCACATTTGTCTTCAGCAGGGCCCCTTTTATACTGTATGATGTTGGTTTGTCAACCAGAGGGTAGAAGAATGTGATGAAACGGTGGTCTTGGATCTCATTTTGAATTACAGCCACCAACAGGCCAGTTAGAGCTTTAGAGGCTGTCTGAATTCTCAAATGCTGCTCTTAGATATAAGATCACATTGCACATTGTTAAAGTTGGACTTGTGCTACAACCCACATCAGCAAAATAACCAATCAGAAGATAAAGTGGTATAACACACACACGCTGATACCAACATTGTAAATTCCCATACATACTGTATGTACACGTGCGCTTTTCAACTGTACCTGTCCATGATAGAAGAATCTGACATGTACGGAAGCAAAACCAGGCCATAATAATCCAAATTCCATAGTGAATTGAACCTACT
Source organism: Verasper variegatus (assembly GCA_026259375.1). Lineage (NCBI taxonomy): Eukaryota > Metazoa > Chordata > Actinopteri > Pleuronectiformes > Pleuronectidae > Verasper > Verasper variegatus. Next base: position 21,050,855 of record CM048053.1, on the reverse strand, counting down.
GAATACTTAATGTTGAAAGTTAGAAACCACTGAATGTGAAGCATTGAAATATTTCACTTTGAAAACCACCAGTCTGATATTCTGTGGTGACATTTCAGATTAGTGTCTTTGCTAACCTAAATGTTTAGAATTTTTTTTTTAAACTGGATTTTTCAGGTGGGATTTTTTTATCTAAAAAGACAGATAGATTTGAAATTACACACCTGTAATGACGTATTTGACATTTGCACAGAGGGGATTTCATTTACATAAATTCAGACATATTTCAATGTTCAACATTAAGTAATCAGTGGTGGTTAAAGGTGCCTGTGGGTGTTTAGACCTCTACCAGCACTGTGGAGCTGTATTTCTATAACTGGATTCCTGTTCTGTTCTATCTTGAGCACATACTCGCACACAGGTGGTGCAATACACAGTCCTGCCTCTCTATCAGGTGGTGGTAATGTGCCAGTTACCACAGCAAGCGGACCATTTGTACAGTGAAGTGTCAATGACCGACTCAAAATGTTAATCTCCATATGTAAACTACGTTGCGTCTCCCTGGTCTTCTGTCTACTTCCTGAGTGAGGATTTCAGTTATTTGATTTGTGACATGTATAAACCACTTTTCTAGTGTAACCTGGCCTCAAGTTTTCAGTTGCTCATAAAATTCATATAATTATTTTTGACATTTCTTAGTTTGCATAATTATGCCTCTGAATAAAAGCCTGATTTTCTCAGAGCCATCTGGCGCAGTGACGTACTGTTATCACACAGTGTACAGGGACGAGAAGGCACCTGTTAATCTGTATGTTTGAATGCTAGATGGTTAAAAAGTGCGTTTACACTGAGGAATCCAGGTCAATCTACAGCCTTCAATGATGTGAAGCTACACAGATTGAAGCAGGCAAATAGGTGTTTTTGTTTGTTTTTGTTTCTGATACTGTTGCAGGTGTTCTCTGGAGATCTTTTTTTGGACATGTCTGTCATCTTTCAATAAAACCAGAGAATGGTGACAGTTTGAATGCCTGCAGTCTGTTTTCCTGCTGTCTGGAAACTGAATCACTATAGCAGGACACAGGACAGAGAGAGTATCTAATGAATGCAGCTACCAGTGTTAACGCATGATAACAAACCAGGTGCACCACCAGCATGGTGCGTGAAGACTGGTTGGGGAGTGAAGTGAAACTCTGAACTGTGACTGTGAGGTACAATCTGGCAGCTGTTGTCTTGATCTGTTGCCTGTAGGAAAAAACTGTCTTCTAATATCTGTGGCTGCTCTCTATGGCTCGTCCTTTTTATAAATGTCTTTTGTAACATGGAAAGAATGGTGTTTTGTGTGTGTGTGTGTGTGTATGTGTGGAGCAGAGTGGGGTGGGAGGGTATTTTTGCAGCACCGTGGACAGTCAGACCATTACAGTATTCACCATCCCACCTACCTTTTGAACAATCCCACTCCCCTTGCTGACTCAGCAGTGTAACATGACTGCCAGCGTTAGGAGGATTATTTTCTCATCAGCACTCCTTCAAGGCAAAACATGACATCACAGAAGACGTAAGAGTACAGTTCCTTATTGTTTCATACACGTGGTGGTGGTTCGGTGAGATGTTTTGATTGCAGTTGTTTTGGGTCTCTGTCGCTAAGGAAGGGGTTTGAATGTCCCAAAAGGATTTGTGCCATAAATGTGTCCATAATGGAACACCTTTTATTCTGCGACTGATTTGGTACATTGTTCTGGTCACAAGGAACCTGATTGGACAAACCACAACCATCACTCTAAACCCTTTACAGGTGTATTGGTGCAGCACCATGTAAACACCAGCTGTGGACCAAGGCCCAGTTTAGTTTTCTTGTCAATAGCAGCATTTAGTGTTTGTGGTGAGCTGGAAGCTTTTTCCTTTGCTGTAGGAGACACTTCCATATTAGATAATGGGTAGGTAACAACACATGAGGAGCAGCCGATGGGTGGAGTGATAATGAAGAGAATCAATTTCTGAGCTCAGTAATAAATATGTCTCTCTACAGCTCGACAGTTCAGCCAGTTTTTGAGAGACTATACTAACTGACCACCACCACACTCTCCCTGTGACCCAAACATCAGCTGAAGACTAGCCCCAGAGCTTTCCACCACATCTTATTGTCTTGGTCAGCAGTTTTGACAAAAATAATATCAATAACTTTGAATAATTATTTGGTCACAAATGAACATTGACATTTGATTTCTGTTCAGTTGATCCAGTTGATTCAGTTACTGTCAGTGGAAATGGCTCATTTAACCCCAAGGTTTTGCCCAGATTCTGGATTCAGGGAGGAGAAGGTGAGTGGTTTGTGTCAGAGGTGTGTGGGAAGCACCTTCACTCTCTTCTTATTTGGTACACGTGTGTGTGTGTGATTGGCTGTGTGTATGTGTGGAACCTGTACACTGCATCTTTCTGTTTGGACATTAAACCTGAAATTGTGTGTTCATCATTGAACACAGTGCTGTTGCTTGTGTTTTCACTGATTAAAAACTGTTGCGTTACTGTGTTTTGTGTTGAGTTGTGTATTCCTGTCACCATATATCACCCTAAGTAAAAAAGTAAACTTGCCATTGTATTTTTCTTGTGTTTCTATGTTGAACTTAATGTGTAATATGATATGAATAAAGATAAAAAAGGAGCAGCTGTTAGCAGAAGAGTAAAGTGGATTAAATGAAGAAAACATTCATCATACGAACAATGGAATATGAAGCACGTTTTAGTTCCTTTAGAACTATTTTGACATGGCTCAGTTCACTGCACTGAGCTGCAGACAAAATGAAACATGGAAAATATCAGTCACAGATACTGTGTGCACAAGAGACATACTAATGAACACACAGCCTTGAGGGAAAAGGTCACAATATGTATGAGAGTTTATGGGTGTGGTGATGAAATAAATGTGTAGTTTAACTTATTATAGATATTATAATTTTAGATGTTAGAGCTACTTTGTGTATTTACAAAACATCCACTGAGAATTCAGATGCCCTCTTGACAAGTGCACATCACTGTGGGGAGAGCTGCACACAGAAGAGTCCCTGCAATTGTAAAAGATGTGACCTAATCTGTGCACATACTTTCAACAGTGTGTAAATAATAGAATGTTTTAGGGGCAGCTGTCACTCAGGAGGAAGAGCGGGTTGTCCATAAACCGGATATTCAGCAGTTCGAACCCAGTGCCATGCCAGTGTCCTTTGTCAATATATTGAATCCCAAATTTCCCCTGACACCTGTGCAGTGAGTTCTGTGTTATACTGGATGAGTGTGTACCCTAAAACGCTTTGAGCAGTCATATACCATCTTTAATACTTTTAGATATGTTTATACAGGATAATTTTTCATAAACCTGTACGTATAATATTTACTCAGGTTGTAATGTGATGAGTTGGTAGAATAATCACCATCTTGTTTTTTTTAAGCAAGATAACACTGAAACAACTGAACAGATGTCCACAACACTTGTCGTTGTCGTTGTTACTTTAATATTGCAAGATGGTGCGTTAGTCCCCATTTTCCCCAAGGATCATGATGAAAACATCAGGTACATGGAGGGGACTGATATCTATGAGTGTGAAATTTGGTGCAGCTTGAGGAGACTGGTCTTGTTGGTATGTGCTCCACTGAATGCCATTCTAGTTTTATATGTTTATTGCTTGGTATTTGTGGCTTGGAACACATACGTCAGTCCCCCAAATAACACATAAATCATTGTGCACATTTGTAAATGTTACTTTGCAGTTTGTAAATTATGTGTAACACACTTTTAAGTCAGCCCAAAGGACTCCTGTAAGGTCTTTTTCATCTTCATTTCCTGTTGCTACAACACTGTATTGTAGTTAGGTCTTTTAGAACTGTTCACTAATCTATCACTATTTTCACAACCACAACAAGGTTTAGAAGAACCTGAATGATTCAACAGGACCTGATGTGAAATGTACCCGAGGCAGCTAAAACCACACAGCTACTGTATTTGTTCTAATGCTCCTCTACCCTGCCAGCATCAAAAGTGACTCAACAGAGACTTCAGCTTCCGTCTCAGTCAATTTATTTCATGCTGCCAACCTGGTCTTTTCTTTGTCAGTACGTAATCCTGAGAGAAAGTGAGACAGCGAGCAGAGAGTCTTATTATAAGACAAGAATGCAATTTTTAGATTTAGTACATTATTTTGTCTTTTATTTCAGGTATAAAAAGAAACAATATAAGCAATGTGGAGTTGGTCTAAGTAGAAAAAAAGTCAATGAACAAAGATGTTCAGAAGTTAGAGTGTTAGGGGGAAAACAACCCAGCATGCACTGGGCAAAAAAGGCAGGGAAACGCCCTGGACAGGTCACCAGTCCACGACAGTCCAGCCAAGAAGAGTCTTTTCCATTTCCTCAACCTGGATGAGTCAGAGGCCCGAGAGGGAGGAGGGGAGGAGAGAAGAGGAGGAGATGTTGCAGTGAGCAGCCAGCAGAGGCAGCAGAGCAGCTGTGAAGCAGTTTGAAAGGAGCAAGGAGCTGCTTTGGACAGACTGTGTCTTCTCTCTGCACGGCTGGCAGACACAGACAGTGTGAGGTGCCAGCACCTCCCTGTCTGACTGCCAGCACATCCAAACCCCAGAGGTGTGACTGAAAATAGTGAGTGCAGAAAAAAAGAGGAGAGAACTGGATCAGGAAGACACTCAGTTCCAGTATGAAAACAAAAGGCTAATCATGTCCCAAAGCAGAGAAAGAGGAGACGTGTCTCAGTCAACGGTTTGGCGTCCGTTTACTCATGGACCATGTTGGATGATCAGACAGTCTTCCTGGCAGTCAGCACTCTGACTATGGAGCCCACTCCTCCCACTGCCAGAGCCTGAGGACACACACACACACACACACACACACACACTATTAGATGCATTGTAACAAAATCAATGGGGAAATGTATTTTTGTACAGACAAAGCACAGAGGTAACCACAGTTCATCTTCTCTCTGAGAGAAAAGCATGTTTACCTTTGCTTTGTGGATTTACATTTAATCAATGTCTTGTATATGTAAATGGTAAGTATTTTGCTATATATATATATATATATATATAAATAGCACTTTTCTAGTCTTGATGACCACTCAAAGTGCTTTACATTACAGTTTACCATTCACACACATATTCATACAGTGCACCTATTAGCAGCACTTTTTTTTCTTTCTATGCGGATGAGGAGCAATTGAAGATGGGGAGGACTGGGATTGAACGGCCGACTCATTTATGTACTTAGAGGTCAGACTGGTGGATTTATTATATTTCACTAAAATATGAAATTAATTTTGCTTCACTGCAATGATTTCATTTTATACATATATATCAACTGCATACCCTTTCGTGCCACTGCAGCAGCACAGCGCTGCTGTTGTCAGAGGGTTTCTCGAAGCCTCTGTAGATGTATTTCATCAACAGGTCCACTCCTGCTTTGTCCAGTGATCCAACAGCTTTCTCTATGTCACTGCTCTTAAAACTGCTCAGCACTCTGACCACCAGCAGCTCAGCTCGATCCTACACAGAGGGAGGACACAGTCACACAACTCACAGGTTAATGACTCGTCTGTCTCGCTCTTCAGTCACATAAAAACTCTGCTGACCGCAGAGCTGACAGACGGACTTGTGTGCGTGATGAGTTTCATAGATTACACTTTATGAAGGTATGAGCTCTGTGGATTCTGATGAGATGACAACAAGATGTAAAAGGTTGGATAGAAAAAAAGATTGTCCTAACTTTGCAAAACAAATTTACAACTTTCGTTTAAATAGTAAGAAATGGGAAAAATCCTGGGGCTATAATATCATCTAAACCTTCAATAGGTTCATTGGGCCTCATTCTCCAATATTTTCTTATGAATTTTCTTTCTTTTCTACTTTGTACTTAAACTGCACAATTGTTCGTATCTGTGTTCTTATATTGATGAAACCATGTGATCCTGAGTGAAAGTGTGTGTCAGTCTTTTCTAATCAGCATAGGTAATGCCCCGTCAATACTCATAAAAGGGCATGAGACGGAAGTGCACAGAAACTGAAAAGAACAAGAAATCAGGAATGATTGATGATTCAGATCTGAAGTGAAAATAAATATTGTCAAACACAGAGAAGAGAGGGGGAAGGGAAAGTTATCTGAGCTGGAGCAGCACATCATTGGAAACAGAACTGCAGGTGAACCCTCAGCTGAGCGTCTGTGGATACTGAGCCTGACAGGACGTACTGGCCCAGGTTCCCATAAAATGTTCTGATCATATTCAGGTTCAGGTTCAGGTCCTGCTCCAGGTCTCTCGTCTCAGATTAGATATAAACTGGGTTTTCAGAATTAACAGGCTAAACTTGGACGGGACATTTTAACTAAAAGTTGTAGCTGTAGAACTAAGGAACATGTGACACATTAAATATGTAAACACCAGTGTGTAAAACCTAAAGATGGGTGAATATTTCTGTGACTAAATATTTTCATCTTCTACATGTTCATGTGTTTAAAAAGTGTTGTCTTTTGCAGTATAGGCCAAATATTCTGTGTGTGTGTTCTGAAACACGTCAGTCTTGTTTTAAGATAAAAATGATAAAATATTATGGCAATTGAATCTTATTATACAACTGTAAACTTTAGAAAACATTGGTGACGGCCAGGATCTTCGTAAAAACTGCGTAAGTGGGTTTTAAGAAAACATTTCTTGAGAACAGATGGTGAATTAGGCCAATTGTTATTACAGTAAAAACCTTTGATTCATACATAGATATAAACGTTCATAAAACTTCAGTTTGCTTCACTGATGAACAGCAAGGAGGAGGAGAAGAGGAGAAGAAGAATATCAGATCATTGAGAAAGTAATACTTCATCTAACATCACTCAGTGAGAGTGTTGCTGCAGACACACAAAGAAATTGTGCAAAAACAAAGACTGATACCTTGGCGTTCTGGTTCTTGGAGTTGACTGGAGGGTTCTTCAGCACAGCGTGGAGAGCACCAGTCATGTTCCCCTTGCAAACAGCAGTTAAGGACTACAGACTTTCTACAGACAGGTGGGAGATACATGTGCGTTTCCCTTTTCTGCTAAATAAACACTGTAAATCTTTACACTGTACACTGCCACAGCAGAATGAAGGAACATTGGTACATTTTGGGTGGTCTGCTTGATCAGCCCAAAGTGCCGAAGGAGAGATAAACCACAAGCACCTAATATATCACACTCTAATTCAACATTTATTTACAACGTATATTATTTCTACTTTTCATATTTGCTCATGTTTATGTTTACTTATGTAACACAGAAAATCCCCCCATAGTGGAACTAATAAAAGATAATTTTATCTAATCTTAGTTTAATATAATTATATTATTATACAATATAGTATATTAGTAAGGTATAGTACACTATAGTATAGTAATCATACTGTTTTAGTTTAGTATATTGCAGATTAATATTATATGACAGTACAATATAATATAGTTATATAACAGTAGTGTAGAATAGGATAGTACACTGTAGTAGTATAGTAGTTATACTGTATAGTGTTAGTGTAATATAATTATAGTACAGTTACATTATAGTACAGTAATAGCACAGTGTAGAATAGTATAGTAAAGTTATTGTGCAGTATAGTTATAGAAAAGTATACTTATAATTTATTACTCTAGTATATTAAACTGTTATAATATATTCATACTATAGTATAGTTATAGTACAGTAGTCTAGTCTAATATATTGATAGTATAGTACAGTACGTTAAAAATGTTGTAAAGTACCACTACAGTGAAGTATAATATACATTTCTAGTATAGTAAAGTATTAGTACATTATAGTAAATAGGAATAGGTAAAGTACATAGTCCTTATTTGAACACATTAGTATTACTGACTGGGCTGATGTGTGATCACCATGGTAACAGTTGGCAGTAGTACACAGGTCAGTACACACTATGTAGTACACTTACTCAGAGTACAACTCTCTCACTACACTGACGACAGAGCGACCACACCCTCCTCCTGTCAACTCACACCCGGAAACCACGTTCAACACGGAAATGTGCAGCTACCTGCTCAGAGGAAATCCAACACATGCCAGCCACGACTCACTTACTTCACTGCACATGGTGGATGTCACTCCGATGTGTTAGAATATGTATAAATACACCGGAGTGGCCCAGTGCCTGCTGGGCCTCCTCAGGGCCGTCAGCTCGCTGCACGACGCCAGCAGCTGTGTCCCGGTCACTGTGAGGAGACCGTCCATGAGCCTGAGTGGAAAGCAAGGTGCACATGAACACATCTACTAACTAGAAGGATATTGTCTGAGCAGACCGTCCACTTCGGCTTCGTCCGGGCCGCCCTGGTTCTCTCCTCCCTCCTCCTCGTCCACAAACTTGTTCTCGTCGTATTCATCCACGTCCACTTTCCTGAAGCGGTCTGACAGTGAACTTTTGGACATGATGGACGCAGTAAGATATGCTATTCGGAGAGAAACAGGCTTTCAGGACAGCAGATAATAGCAGCTGAGCTGTCCAGTGTCCACCTACCGCTACTTCACTTCCTGCTCGGAGTATTCTTCTTCGGCTTCGTTGGTCGTTTCTAAACCAGGGTACTCCTATCTGACCGCCACCTACTGGTGTAAAGTAAGTAGTGGTGCAGTCTATTGAAGTCTACTTGTTGTTATACAGTATTCAGTTAGTACTAATACTTGTTTTCCTTCAAGGTAGCTGTGTATTTTCACTGTTGGTATTTAAGAATATGTATGATTTAACATAGGTACACATACAGAGCAATCACGAGTATGGAAAAATATCCAATTTATCATTTATCAAGATGCATCTAGTGATTAGGGACAAAATGGCAATCTTCATCTACATCTGTTGTTTTCTATGTAATCAGATTTTTGTGTATCATAATTCTATATAATAATACTAGAATTTTAAATGTTGGGCCATTTATACTCATATCGATCATTTTCACAATATCCAGAACATTTCAAACATTGCAGCTACACTACTTTAAAGCTGAGAGCTACTGACTGAAAAGATACTGCAACTATCAGAAATTGAGGCAACGTCCACACAGACATACTCATATGTTTTCATTTTAAAGCAACGTTTTAAAATGAAAACATATTGGCGTGGATGCAGCCTGTATTTGACCCAGGCAGCAGTTTTGCTGGGGAGTAGGGAAATCGGTGGGGGACAAAAATGTTCGGTTATAATACCACAAATGAAGAAAAAAAACCCATTCCATTTAGAGACCCTGAATAACAAACACATTTTGCACACAGGTTGATTGACTGCTGGCCTCCCTGGTTATTTTCCTGTGTTGGAGCCAATCATCCATCACAACCTGTTTGTCCCTGAGTGTCCCACCTGATCCCCTAAAGCTCCAAGTTATCTGCAAGTTATCTCAGTAGTGCATTAACTGGTTCCACTCTCTTATTCTGTGGGGGAATTTATTTTGAACGTGCAGTGATTTATTTATCTAACTGACTAGCTACATTAATCATACGATGAAAGTCACAGCTGTACTTTCCTCATTTGGTTGAAATCCTACATCATGTGGACTTGAACCATATTTTGATCTATTAAGATGTTTTAAGATACGTAGCTGTACTGTACATCCACTGCAAACATAATACATAATTTACATAATGCACAAACTATCATATACAAATAAAAGCGAAAAAGTGTAGGATAAAGCCAAATCTAATGATTCACATGTTCATCATAACAAGACTTATATAGACAATATAAATGGTATGATACCTGCATTAAGTAGTTGCGACCACTGGAGGGCAGGAAAGCCAAGCAAACCAAATAACTAGCGGCAACACAGATGTTAAATCAATTCAGCAGGCAAAGGGCTCCACATTAAAGAGTACACTGACATTGTAAACGAGGACAGAGGATGGAAATGCAAAAATAATCAAACTCCATTTGTGACGAAATGGAGCTGTTTGTGTTGTAAGCCCCATGTGCTTGACACAATAACATACACTTCTTGACTTAAATGCCTCTGCAAAGTACATTTTACACTAAACTCAATTTCAGCACAGAAAAAATGCAAAACACATGATGAAGCTCACATTTAGAACACATTAATACTAATTTAATCTGACCAGATAAGCTCAGCCCACAGAATGTAGTTAGAAATGCTGCAGCAGGTCAGAAGGAACACCAGTTGTTGACAGTTTCATGCCAAAGCGTTCATTTCAGTTGAACTACATCTGCATGACACCTTCCTTTTCATGGAGCTTTTATTTGCTGTTGAAACCTCAGCTATCACTGCTGTTTCATTATTGTACATTTGCCTGCAGATGGCCACTTGACCAAGTACGATCAGGAGCCCTGGGCCCAAATCAAATGATATAAAACCAAAAATGCTTTGGTCAGTAATCTGATCTTATTAATGTTCGCGCAACTCAGTAAATGTCCATGTCCTAATTCCTGTGAGCTTATTAGCTCAAAGCATCTCAGCATTAACTGAGCAGAATTAACAGAGAGAACACATTGTGTAGAAAACATGCTAATGTGTGTACATTTAGGGAATCCAACATGTAAAACAGGAAAGATTTAATAATATATTAGTTCTGGTTATAATTGATTCTTATAAACAGTTGGATTCGTTAGCAATGACACGGACACGTGGTCAGTTCCATACGGTGTTTGGTTGCAGTATGATAGCAGACTGCTGTATAACTGACATCACTGAGTCAGTTCACTGACTCTATTGGTCCTTTACTACAGTATTAACTCAAAATTGTTCATTGTGGCCACAGTATGTGTGTGTGCGCTATGAGCAACAGTGGTTACCATGACGATGCTAATGAGGTGATGATAGATGAGTCAAAGGTCAAACAGATCAAACTGTTGCGCGATCTAAAGAAAACACGTTTAATGGCTTTATTCAACTATATATTGTTAATTTGAAGAATACAACGTATTTTAGTTAATGTCTTTGTTACTTACTCCTCATGTCATGCTGTGAACAACCTGTGGCAGTTCAGGATCATCACGAATGAATCAGGCTACTTGTCATTCGTTGTTGTGGTTTGAATCTGGTGGTCCTGTTTTTCATTCAACTATAAATAAAAATCTATACAATCCTGCCACACTAATTCCTGAACTGAACACACACACACACACACACACACACACACACACACACAACTCTCCTCTCTCCAGTTATCTGTCTTTTGAAACTGTTAATTTGAAACAACACTATTTCTGAATTCTTAAATTATGTACTTATTGGCTGTTATCCATTGTTGCTGTAAATCCATTTTTTAATTAGATTTGATGGATTAATTAAAAAATATATAATTTTTTTATAATAATTTCATATTGCTCATTAGGATATCAAATTATAAATGTATTTGATTATTAAACAAATGTAGTATATTTAACTTTTAATTGTGTACTTAATAATTCATTAATGATGTGCCTACTACTTTTTCACTTGTGGCCCTCCATACCCTTATCCTGAGATCAGATTCTGGAAGAACACAACATGGGAGGTTTAGGATCACTGAGCTGAGGAGGACACACACTGAACTGGAGCAGCTCTCACCCACATGAATCACCAGCATTTCTTTCATCATTACTCCTTCCCCTTGCTAGAGATTCGCCCACTACCAGTCTCCATCCTCCAACACTTGGGAGATATGATGACGCCTGTGTCCATTGACAAATCAACTACAGGAAATTTGCTGTAAGGTATTGTCAAAGATCGCACCAACAGAAATGAGAGAGAATGTTCTACTGTCTAATCCACCATTATGTGGAGTGAAGCTCACTAACAGCTATGAAATGAAATCAATAGAACTATATTTTTAACTCCCACACAGATGGTGCTGGGTCCTCAAAGAGAAACATTTAGTTGCTTCATCTGCATATAAGAATATAGAACAATGTAGATAAGAATACAGAAGTTTGATGTCTTAAGTTTGTTCCAGTAACAGCTGAGATTAAATACATCACAACTTCAGTATCACTCTGTCTTGTAGACCAGGAGTGTCCATGGATCACAGGGCAGGGATCCTGTTTTCATGCAGCGTCTCTGAAACAGACTCCGTGTGAAGAAGAATCCTTACACTGCTGCTGTCTATTTAGAACTCTCAGGTCTCCAGTCTCAAGGTGTTAATCCGCTAGTTAAGATTTAATTTGAATTTAAAAGGTACATTTTGATTTAAGTCCATATAACCGTTAAATCAACACTCAGTGCTGCAGGTCAAACTCCACCCATCAGGCATGAGTGAGTAGATCATAAGATCGATATTTTCTTTGCAAGTTTTAATAATCAGTGTTGTTAATAAGCTTTATTGTCCCTCATCAGGAAATTTTATTTGCAGCATAAAAACAAACGAATGTGAAACATGAGCATTTCTTCTTCTTAGAAAAAAAAACAGTGTGGGTACAATGCACACACTTCAGAGTTAAATCCATGGTATATGATAACAGCAAAGAAAACAGCAAGACAAGAAAAAGATAATAAAATAAAGTGTTAAGCTGTGTGAGGAACCAAGAGGCAGTTCATAATCTGTCTGAATAAAGAGCACTCATTGCACATGGGAGAAGCTGCATAATGAAAGCAGACAATGAGTTAGAGGGAGACATATCAGGCCTGTCCCCTGTTGTATAAAGCAACAGGGTCTTACTTAGCTAATCAGACTGAATTCAAAGTATCTTCTTAGTCAAATTATATTGTCAAAAACCAAACATATTGAGTGCCACTGTGTAGGTACAAAATTATAAGAGCCATTGATGTAAAAATAAGACTGCCTTCAAACAGCAATATAAAACATGATAACTAGGTCATTCAGTAAAAAGTGCTTTATATATGAACAATAATAATGTAAGTGGTAAAGAGTCAAAGTAGTTTGTTAGTATTTTAAAGTGTTTTAGATATAAAAGCACAGCTGCGTGAGAGGAGACAAAATCTGGCTTATGAGAATATAAAGTCAGTGTGTCTGGGCTGACAGCATGAGGGTCTGCAGGGGGGACAGGTCCTACTGGTTTAAGAGAAGATCCTGAATTTTCTGCTGTCGAGAGGTGACACCATCACCCGGGCTGAGCCTGGGGAGTGGAGAGGCCTCCACCTGTTCTTCCAGATGACTGTGAAGACACGGGACACCAGCAGGACACAGGCCAACACCAGCAGAATAACTGACAGGACACAAGGAGAAAAAAAAGACCCACTGGGTGATTGGGACGAACACAATAACTTACTAGTTAAGTATGAAAATAGAAATGATGTGTTGCATGTCTGTCTGACAATAGGATAACGCAAAAACTACTGAACTGATTTCAATTAAATTTTGTGGAGGGGTGGTGCATGACTCAAGAAATAACCCTTTCAATTTTCGAGCAGGTCCTAATAATCAGGCGGATCCATTAATCCATGTTCACTTACTTTAACATGGTGAGATAAGATGTTACACCTGGGTCAAACAAGGTGTGTGTGCGTGCTTCTCATACAAGTCTGTTGTTCACACAGGGAGCGTGTCTGCTGTGGAGCTGCTACGTGAGGTTTCTGGTACGACTGTTGCGTTTCCTTGATTAAAAGCAGGCTGAGTACCGGTTGCAAGTATTTATGTTTGGGACATATTCAACAGATAGACATTGAAACTTTGGTGAAAGATCATTATATCTATTTTACAGTGAATGGAGTGCAGCACACAGACACCGACTATCTAGGAGAGCGTGAGTCGCAACTCTCACAGAGGCAGTGTGGCTGCTCTAACCTGATTTCACAACCAATACATGCTGCTCAGCGAGTGTGAACCGGACTTAAGCCTTTGCAGAGGTCTGTGCTCTCTGTTTTCAAGCTAAATTACAGACACCTTACAATGATTGGGTGGGTGTGGATAAGGATCTATATGTTTGGCCCTGTCTGACTGTAATCTGTTTACACATGTCAGGTGGGAGGGGAGAGCTTGTTAGAATCCACCAGAATGAATGAAAAGTGAATAATCTTGACGTTAAAGTTAAACTCACCCATGAAGATAGAATTTGTAGTGGGATCAACTGGGTTGAAATGTTTGACGATGTTTCCGATCAGCGCCACAATCACCACAGGGTACACTGTGAGGATGTTACGCACCCAACGGTCCAGCACCCAGTTTTCAAGGATGAACCTACACACAGATAGAGCTTTTCTTAATGTCCAGCATCTACATAAAAAAACAATATATGTGATGGATGCATGCTCAAAGATTAAATGAAAGAAGTAAATTAAAATGTGATGATTCTTCTCATCTCCGACTTGTGAAATGCTCTCGTCTAAATAGAGCTTACCAAGCAACCACCTCTCCAAACAGGATGCACAGCGAGGCGGTGGCTGCTGTGCTCTTGTCCACACCCCACAGGTGGAGAACCACTGAGAAGTTGATCAGAGAGGCGATGGACGTCCATGTGGTGTACAGAGCCAAACCATTCTGGACCTGAACATATCAACATTTACAAGCACAAAGTGAATATATACACACAGCAGACAGACTGAATGTAACTGAATTAGAGGTCTTCACCGACCCGACCCCTTACGGTTCGCATCCGCGTTCAGTCAGGTCTGTATAACACTATTTGTAATACTGCATCAAAACTGCAAAGATGATTGTAAATGAGCTGTGTTCGTCACCATGACAATAAATTGACTTAAATACACCATGTCACCATTTCAATCAGCAAGAGAGGAATAAGAGAAGACCTGGATATATTTTACCAAACATTGGAGTATATATTCAATGTATCACGGCCAGGGACAGGGAGAAGGCTGCTAACGTTACATTAAGTAAGACACAAAGTTGGGTTTTGACACCCTGTGAATTAACGGTAACTTGTTAAAGCAATCAGAGTGGATTTGGTGCCTGTGTCCTGGCCAGGTTAGAGTGTTTTTCGGTTAGGCACGGTCCCAGCTTTCAAATGATAGATGGTCTGGGTCGGGTTCCCATAGAGCATTTCCGGGTCTTTTCAGGTTGGTGAAGAACTCTAATCTGAATTCAAGCCACATTTGTGTGTACCAGTATGTAGAGACAGCCCAGGTCTTTGCGATGGTATGTCTTTAACCAGATTCCATAGAAATCAGTGGCAAAGCAACAGAAGAACAAAGCGCTGTAGTTGGTAAAGGCAATCAGGGTTAAAACAACCAGAGACGCCACCATCAGCCTGCAAGATAAAGAGAGAACAACAGAAAGAGGAACCATAAACGTTTAATCTTAAATGTTTATTACAACAGAACATGTAAATGAGTTATTTCTGCCTAACTTCTTCTTACAGTCAGGCATATACAAGTAGATTAATTGTATTTGTAAAAATAAGAAAAATAAAAACAATTACTTTAATTAATTCTTGTAAATAAAGTTTTGCATTAATGAAAATGTAATAATGTGATACTGACCAATATAATTGTTATCAAGTCTTTAGTATAATGTTATCTTCCCCCTGCATACACAGCGCCCCAGTCCACCTATATTTGAAATAAATCTTTGTTTCTGTGCTAATGAATGAACTTATAGGTAGAAACAGTAGACTTACTCTCTGTCCCACAGCAGCAGCCATGCCACATTCATCACCATGTTGGACAGCCAACAGAAATAGAAGGCATAGGGCAGCAGACACTGAGCCCAGGCTCTATTAACAGAAAGAGCAGGATCAGTTTCATGTGGCTTCCGAGTGACGGCTCCTATCACACAGGTTGAGGGTACATGAGTAAATATTGAGTGTGACCTGCTGGGAGCTTACCCTCTGAAGACATAGCAGGTGATGTATATGACCATGAGGGTGAGCCAGGTGTAGATAACCCCCCAGATGGAGAAGGTCCAGCCGGCTGGAGTGATTTCTGTCTCATAGCGGCCTGACACGTTACCAGTACTGGAACTGAAAAATGCTGGAAAACAGTAACGAGCGTTAGAGAGAACACTAATGTTGTATGAACATATTTACCATTGCTGTTCCAGTTTATCCAGTACATGCTGAAGAGGGATGAGGTCATGGCTCTGTGCAGCCAGACAGCTTATTTCAGGTTGATCCAGATTCTCATACAATAGCAGTGTTTAAAGCTCCTACAAGAAACCTTTAACCTTTTGGCGCCCCTGTGGACAAAAGCGGTAGTGTTTCCACTATCTCCTGTCGTAAAAAGTTTGGCCTGGTTGTTTTGGGGGAAAAAAGACACACAGATGTTTGGAAGATTCATAGCCATGAGGTAATATACCTTTTTGTTTCTGTATTATTGCTAACTGTAATATGACAATATTATAATTTTGTTTACCGTTCATACACCAACCCTAACCTGCACTAAATCGCTCAGTCTGACCTCCCCGGTTGTCCAGACATGCAGACATTTATAAAAAAAAAGCTAATTTTCTATCGCTGTTGTAGGTAACAAAGAAGTAGCAATATTAAAATGAGACCATTTCAAAATATTACAGTTAAAATAAATAAATGTACTGAATTATCATTTATCATCATGTAGTAGTAGTAGCCATAGACCGTGCTGTAGTTACAAGCATGAAATGGCTTCATACCTGCTGAGCCTATTTTTTATCTCCCTCCAAGATGTGAATGATTTTTGTGAATCAGACTAATTCTATTGGGTTATAAAAGGGTGCACCTTGCCTCTAATGCTTGTGATGTTGTTGTGTGACTGCTGTATTGATATGATGCAGTGTTCAGTTGTCCTTCTGTTGATGAGGACCTTAATGGACCGAGTTACATGGATGTGTTACGTTTAAAACAGAGAGTGACGTTTAAAACAAAGAGTGACCAGTGTTACACTGGGGCCAGTGGGTTTGTACATGGACACTAATATTCTGATATTAACCCTATTAAGATAATAGTCAGGATATTGCTGCTCATATAAACATATGCTGGGGATTTACAAGCTAACTGTCTCCTCAACATGGACTCATCCTGTAAACTAACACTGAGCTAGTGACTAACAACTGATAGAATGAAGTGGATACTGTCAGAGATTGTATCAATAACACAATATGGATTGAATAGATTTGCCTTATTGTCACAATACCCATCAGCTGTTGACTCAGTATCAGACCAGTGCATCTCTATACGTGTTGGAGACCAAACTGGGAAAGCAGCTGTGTGTTGTGTTGACACAGAAAAGAGCCAAACAAACTGCTGCTTCAAGGTTCCAGGCACACGGTTATTTAGAAAATGACATATGCTGTTATATTAAGATTTTGAATGGGACAAAGAGCTGTGCATAAACTATGAAACAGAAGTATGGGGGTGTCATTTAAGGAAGACAACTATTTCAGCAGGATTAAAGAGCACAATGTGACCATACAACCATCAGCCACATTAAGATTATCTGATGTAATGTTGGGGCTGATCAGGGTATATGGCCTCTTTCATTCTGAACTCTTACTTTGTAGTTGCAAGTAGTTTTCATGGCTGCATTATGTCAAAAACACACAGATCATCTACAGTGTTGTGGCTCATCAGTTGGTGAAATGTCAAATCAACAACACTATGTTATCACTGTTACAGAGAATGGCAGGTATGAGGAAAACAAACACTATTCATTTGTGTGCACAGATTAAGAAAGCAGAACATTACTGTGGTCCCATGACACCATGCCCAGGGAAACTGCATCTCAGAAACAGCACTAAGAATAGTATCAAAAGTAGTAAACAGATCATTTAATGGAGTAAAAGTAAAATATAAAATTAGAAAGAAACTTTCTATTACAAGTAAAGGCCTTAATTCAAAATCCTACAGCAGAATAAGGAGAGAAATATGATCAGAAATGTGTTTAAAGTATCAAAGTTAACACTCATATGTAATTATATGTTTAGTCTGGCGGTTTCCAACCTAGTGAGTCACAGGAAGGGTGGGATGGATACCGTGGGAAGGAAAGAACCGTTTTGTGCAAATATGCAACAAATAAAGAAGACAGGGAACCTAAGTTAAATCTAATCTAATTAAATTTTAGAGACTTTAAAAACATCTTATTCTGAAACGATGTATGGAAGACGGTAATATAATATTATCAACTAAGAAGCAGTGGAGAAGATGTTTAGAGTAAAACATGTCATGGAAAACATTTGTAAAGTGCAAGTATATCAAAATGTAGATGACTATTGTACTTGAGTAAAAGTATTTAGTTAGATTCCACCACTGTTTAGTTGTACACAAACTATTTCCATGACAACAGCTCCTACAGGAAATAACTCATCTGAACCGTGGGGACGATGTGGCAGGAAAAGAGAATTGAATAAGGCAGCAGTGGCTCCAGCAGAGCTGAGGCACTGGGGGGAAGCAGTGAATGTGCAGTTTGAAAACGGGTTTTTGAGCCACACCCTATGAAGACCCTATTTATAATGCATTTTTAAATGTTTGTTTTTTTCCTCCTGTCAAAGGGCACCAGTGGATATGGAGACAACAGAACAACTGCTGTCTTTACTGGAACTATGTGTTTGGTTTAAAGAAGTTTTCAGTAAGACTCGAACAGTGATTTCTGTTGGAGTCGATGCCGTTATTTATTTATTTATTTTAGACATTGTGGACATGGCAGGATAAACAGACTTACCCGTTAGGAACAAAGTTTGTATACTTTGCTAAATAAACACTAATAGTTAGAGGGGAGTTAGAAAACATGTGTTTGTGAATATTTATGTGTGAAAGTTGCCGCGTCAGCTCGAAAACAAAAACAGCTTTTTTCCACTGCGTGTTTTTATAACCGTGGCTTGCTCCTGCTAGATCCCATGCTGACTTACATATGGACAGCCATGGAAAGAATGCTCATTGTTTACATTGTTTGTTGAGTAACAGTGGCTGTGACATAACGAGCTGCAGCAGAGCATCTTTCTCACAGAGGACTGCCTCTCAGTGAAAACACGGTTTCATAACCACAACAAACAGGAAACCTCCCTGCTCTATGATGTGACTTATTAAACACCTTCAAATGGATTTTAAAGAACTTTACCCACAACAGCGAAGTTAACGCTGGTTCTGACTGAAGGACATTGAACTCACCTTTTCCCGCTCCGGCCAACGCGTTCACAATCAAAACTCCGACAAAGACCACCGCACACAGGAGAATGATAAGGATCCTGAACAGACTGATCTGCTTCATGGTGACTGCGTCGGTGCTGATGTGTTTCACAGACTGTGTGTGAAAGTCTGACTGTCAGTGGCCGTGAGGGCGGAGCAACACTGACACGCACGTTGACCAAGCGACGCCTTCACGTGATCTATGTAAACGCCCCCAGGCAGAAAGTATTTGTTTTGACAACAGCTCAACTCTTTATTTCCATGGTTGTTTATTCAAACTATAATCAATGATACATGGAGGAGAACTGTTGAATACGTTCCAGGTCCTGATCCTTTGTATATACAGTCTATGGTGCTGATGCAAAAGTATTGGACAATAATAGCGCCCTCAGGAGGAAAGTTGTGAAAATACAAACAGTTTCGTCTTAAAGGTCCAGTGTGTACTATTTAGATGAAAGGGATCTATTGGTAGAAATTTAATATAAAATAACCCTAGTGATGTTTTCACAAATTGTTGTTTTCTTTGCCCTAGAATGGGCCCTTTATTTTGAAATAATAATAATATATTTACAGGGAGCGGGTCCTCTCTACAGAGTCCGCCATGTTTTTTACAGTAGCCCAGTCTGGACAAACTAAACACCTTTTGAGTTTTTATGACAACTGAAGGCTACCACAGGTTCCCTTTCCTGTTTGGAAGGGGAGGGTGAGGTGAGGGCTATTCAGCTGCAACATGACACTTCACCACTAGATAATAATAAATTCTACACACTGAACCTTTAATGAAAAAACTACATTGCAAACACATGAGCTGTAAATTCTGCCATGTTGCTCAACAATGTGACCTGAAAAGTACAGAGTTATGTGTTTATGTTAAGAAGCAACTGTGTTAAATACATGGATCTAAAATTCCTTGAACTACTTCTCAGTACTGAAAATACTTTGTGTTTAATAGTATTTGTTTTCCAGCCATGGACTCTCGGTTGCTGTTTGCCATTTTTGCAAATTTTATATAGGGAAATGCAGGAAATGCAAGTTGTACAAGTACACATTTAGTCAACATTACTGAAATTATTGTATAATTTAAAATACTACAAATATTACAGGGACGCACTATTGATTTTACACCTCATGGGTACTATTACTCTTGAGCCTGTGAAGGCTTTGAGCTACACAAGGCTGTATGAGCTTAAATATTGAACAAATAACAGAGAAAAGGCGAAATCCAGCATTGTAATGGTAAATGGTCTGTATTTATGTAGCACTTTTCTAGTTTTGATGACCACTCAAAGCTCTTCACAGTACAGTCTTGCTGTCCATTTGTATGTGACCTCTGAGAGAAAGGTCAGTCTGAGTCTACAGCTTCCAGCGTTCTCTCTGTTGTCGACATGTACAGACTCATATTCTGTTGTCTTTTCTATTGCTTATGTGAGGTCAGTTTTTTCATGAGTCAGATATAGCATTAATATGAAAACGCTCACCCTTAAGACACAATGATTACACTTGACTGTTTGGAACATTATTGTGTAAGCTTCATTCTTCAAACACTCAAACCTTTTTTTTTCTTTTTCTGTTGAACAGGAATTTTTTGGAAGTTAAATACAAACTCAAAATGCTCCACAGAGCTGAGTGGATATGTGGACTTTTCTAACATTTGATCAATTGTTGGTATAATAATATTGGCTAGTGCAGCCTAAAACAAGACTACGTTGATGAGTTCCTGCATGATTTCCTTTAATTTACTCCCAAAATTCATAGGACCAAACCATCAGTGCCTCCACGTAAAGAGCACTCTTGCATTCACACAAAACTATTCTAGTCAACATGACACACTTTGATACTCCATCAGCAAGCTTTAAAAAAACATTTATGAGACAGAGTCATCAGTCCCATCAGGCTGTCTTCTGCCTTGACAAAGAGCAGTCTACACTAACAGCTTTGATCAATCAGATACATCACATAATTACATTCACAACCTATTGTTTTTAATGAAAGAACAGTATTTAATTCAATATTAAGATTAAATTAAATTAGATTAGTTTCTCCAGTGTAGATGTGTATAGCACTGAGACTGCACTTGTTATTGGTTTGAATTACAGTCCTTACAGCCATTACAGTTCACACACACTTTTACACTATCTCACCTCTTCTCTTGTTAGATCTAGTTATTATTTAGATCTAGTTGGGAAACAGGCAGAATGAATATGTTACTCCTGCTATAGAGACAGCACTGAAATATCGAATTCCTGTTTCAAAGACTAATTTGTTTTGAGTGGTCACTGATTAAAGGCTGACCCAAACTGTTCTGAGGCCAGTACCAATATCAATGACTGAGAGCTTATATATCACTATATAATATATATATATATATATATATATATATATATTAATCACATGAACAAAGAGATAAAGATTCCCTTAATTCAAAAGAACTGTTATGTACTATGTACTGAGTGGGACAATTTACAGTAATAAATAAAGGGCTCTCTAGTGGAGAAACATTTACTAGGGGGTGAATTCTGGTAATCTGGGCCCTTTTAGCGAGTTTGACTTCTACGACTTATTCCAATATCCGTTTTACACAATAGATCAACATATAACATTCTGTAATCCTTAAGATGTTTTCTTACCACACCAGAAGAAAGATCGGAGATATCGTGCTCAGAGGAGACATGACACAGCTTTTAGTGTTCTTTGTGCCAAAAAAGAAAATTCTGTCTGAATTTGAATATCTGTGTCACTTGGTAATCTGGGACACTTCAACAAGCTTTAATCACCTTGCTTAATGCATGCAAAGCTCAATATTACCAATATTTTAAAAGCATTATTAAAATGAATAAGAAAATGTATATTATCCAGTCATTCATTCATATTGATTCATAAAAGTCATATTTCTTTTCATAGAGAACCCTAGCCCCAATAAAGTAACTATAATATTAATTTAAAACATTCTATTAAAGGTGTATCACATAAAAAACTAAAATATCTAATTCAATCAACAGCAGCCAAAAACAACACTAACAGATTATTCTTTCTATTGGGGCTCGAGACCATCATCATCACCGATCACCCATTGCCGTCTCCACATGTTTGGTGAAACCAGTGGCTGCAGACCACAGGACTTCTTCTGTGCTTTTTGGATCATCTCTGTTCTTTAGAGCGCAAACTGATTATGTGCAAGTTAACTAACCAGACCAGATCAGTTTAAACAGACAGGGACAGACTGGATTTACCATTAACTACTGTCTGACAACTGCAGACCATATGCTACATCTGTTTAGTTTATCTTTCTTCTTTTTACTTCAGGAAGTCCCTTAGTGCATATTCCCCCATTTGAAGAACTCAAATTACTGTCCTAGATGATTAATATCAATCATGTTTGATAAAGTGGGACAACTAAAATGTGTTTGAAAAAAAGAAAATTTAAAAAATAAAGTCTCATTAATTATATTTCTTGTGGCAATGGTAAATCCTGAGCTGGGGTGTTTTATTGTGTTGCAGCTGAAGTTGTGGCCTGAGATATTAAAGCCAGCTGAGGAATTTCTTCACATAAAACTCTTGCCTTAAATACTTCACACATCTGGTGTCAGTTTAGAGAAGGTTAAAGGAGGATTCAGAAATGAACACGCCAGTTTTCGAACCCATCACTTCTCCCAGCGAAGAATACAAATCTGGTTTACGCAGCTGCTTTAGAGAATCTCATCGTTGTTTTGACATTTGAACAACAAAGAAGCAGAACAGGGACAGTATCACTACGGCATCAGTGAAAGAAAACAAGGATGATCACGTGGTCCATATTCAAACGGGTTTAATACAGTTTAACAGAACAAAACTGCACAGACGTTACTGTTATAGACAGAGAGGTATGACAAATATAACTGAATGAAGCTGGAAACCTTCTGTTCTTGTTATGATCACAAATCTCATGAAAAGACAACAACCTTTTCTGATTTCTCCACTGTTTTTAAAAAGGCTCAGTAATTTCCTGTAACAGCTGGCTCTGCAGTTTTTAGCAAACTTGACTCAGACAGGAGGAAATGCAGCATCTGTTGGACACTAGTCTCAGTGGCAGATGAATACATGTTGCTGCTAGTGTTTCCAACAGCAGGACAGTGTGTGTCAAAATACGCTACAGTATTTGTGTTCACAGTGATGAAAGAGCATGTTACCCAGTGCAACATTGTCGCTCACTGATGTTTTACACAACAAGGAAGCTCTAGGCACAGAGGAATAACATGAAATAGGCTTTGATACAAACACAGTACTTATTAGTGGGAACGACCAGGGCTGCTTTTGGTCTGCACATGGGATTTGTTTACTATAAGGAAAAAACTGAATACGACCAGTTATCTTTTAACATGTATTTTCACAGTCATTTGGTTTTTTCTCTGCACAGAAACTACAAGTTCTGCAAAAACTAAATCCAGGATGATGAACTTCTCTGGCCACTTCAAATAATACTACATGTAATATTCATGACAAAGTGCCTCAAAGTGACACCTATTGGACAAAACACACCACAACACTTATGACTCAGTGCAGCAGCATCTGATGTGTCATTTTTCCTGTGATTGTCTATCATACAAACATCCACAACATCTGAGAGTGACACGTGTACATGTGTGTTTGTTAAGAGGCCTGTGGTTGGCAGTCCTGAGTTTCTGTGCTGCTGTGTTTATAGTCTTTGTGTAAGTCCAATGGACCATACAGTGCCTCCAGTACAGCCAGCATTCTGCTCTGGACGGAATCCACCTGTTCTACTGGGCAGTATTCATCTAGACTGGACCTGAAAACACAGACACAGACACACACACATAAACAAGCACATTTAACCTCGCTTCCTGAACTACAACTCTTTCCAAGATTGGCTTGATTAAAACAAATCCAACTGTATTGTGTATTGTGTCATTTACCTGGATACAGTGACCAGTGTAGGTCTGGGCAGAGGCGTCAGAACCAGCTGTACAGCTGTGATGAGTCTGTCGATCTCTTCCTCAGTGCTGATGTGGTGAGGCAGCTCAACAGTGTCACAGGTTAACCCCGCCTGATGGACCTGAGAGAGAACAGGTGGGGCGGACAGGAGACGGAGATCAGACGGGAAGGGAGGAAAAGAGCGAGAGTCAGGGTGAGGAACAAATGTGAGGAGAAAACATGGGAGGATTATTATTCTGCATGTATCTGCTCATAAATCAAACTAGAACACATTCACATAATGACCTGATAGTGAAGTGAGCTTGATGATCAACAAAATCATTAGGCTCTGAATATCTGGGGCAAATTTCATTGCAATCCATCCAATAGCTGTCAAGATATTTCACTCCAAACAATAAATAATAATAATAATAAAAAATACAATGATAATAATAATAAATTAAGAATTGAAGGCCAACGAATCAATTAAAAGCAGCTTGAAGATTACACCATATAAGTGCAGAGATATATGAGTAAAAGTGCTTCTGATGTCAAAAGTTAAATAAATAAGAAAACATTCTTAACGGATTAGTCAGTAAGATCAGATCCAGGAGAAAGACTTCAATGGTTTAAAATAAATTGAGAAAATAAAGCACACTCCTGGTATAGGGTAAAATAAATAATTGTTTGAGTTTGTTTGTACCTTTACACAGTATAATAACAGAGCATAATCATTTAACAATACTACAGCTATGACTTTGATACGTCATGGTGGCTGTTGCAGCATTTGCACTTTCACGGAGCAGATCACAGAACAGTGCATTAACCTTATTCTTACCATCTCGTAGTCGGGCTTCGGGTTTCTTGACTTCAAACTGAAAACCAGTTGGGCTAATGAAGCCATTCTGAAAACACAAAGAAAGGCAGATCACACGCTCTGACCTCGTCCAGAATCAATCCCCATCTACTGAGTAGTGCACATTTATCTTCTGTCATTATATCGGAGTAACTGCATTTTTAAAATGGTTTCATGATCTATATAATGCTCTGAATAAATTCCCACCATAACAAGTGCACTACTTTGAGCTCTCACTGAGTGACAGTGATGACTCACTGAGTTATAATGTAAAATTAGTATGATTATTATTACTTTTTATGAAAACTATTATTATGAACAAGTAACCTGACTGTCTGTTAGACAAAGAGAATAGTCACTGTACAATCCTCCCACTGCACTGTGATCCAGCCACACACGTTTTCACTTAGTTTGACAGGTTGTGGGTGTTTACAGATTGTATTTCCACTGGTTCCTTTTGTTGCAGCTGTTGGAGCTGGACGACTTTCACCCGAAACGTAACAGGATTACTATAGGCCCTCTTCACAACAGACATTTTGATACAAAGCACAGGAGTCATTAGTAATATTAATAACTAAACGGTGTTCCACTCAATTACAGATCCAGAGGTCTGAAATCTTTGACATTTACTGTGAACAGACATTTATAATACTAATCATGTCATTTGGTTTTATTTGCTCTAAAATGCACCACAGTGCAGTATGGTTAGGGTTAGGGTTAGCGTGAGCAGAAAGTAATGTAAATGCCATTTTCAGCCCTTTTTTCATACCCTTAAGTTTGAGGTCACTACACAGAGCTTATATTTCAGAGTAAGAGCTCGGACAAACATTATATATAGTGTAAAAGAAACAATGTCCTTACTTAAATTAAAACTGTACAATGTGTTGTAGTCTTTTCATTTTCATATCTTACAGTTTTAGTTTACTTATTTGTTTTCCTGTGTGCTTGTTTCATTTAATGATGTGTTGGATTTTTTCAAGGTTTCCTGCTCTGAGCTTCTAGCTTACAGTTCTTTATGAAAAAAATGTATAGTCCCTTTGCAAATGGTCAAAAAAACAACCAACACCCACTAACATGTGGCTTTTTGTCTGCAATGGGTGGTCTTTGGTCTTTGTTCCATCTGTGCTTCTCCTGCATAATAGCTCTGTGTTTTATATCCTGTGAGAAAGGCATGAAGGCAGGTTCCTACTGCTGAATTCCATCAGCTTTACAGTCTGACATTGTAATGGCAGAGATTAAGGTTTGTTTTCCCTAACCTGGTGAATATGGAGACTCTTCAACAGAAAAGCTGTTAGTAAGAAAAGTGGTGAGTTTTTTTTTATACATTAGAGACTTTCCCACACTTGACACAGCTCTTAAAGCCATATATTGACAACAACTGCATTCGCAAGCTGAGTACTCCCCAGATGATGGTCAAACCCATTTGATGTGGGTACCCATTAAGAATTACATTAGCTTCAAATTTAGGCTACATTTTAAACAATTTCACATGTTTTTAATTGTGATTAAAAAGTATATAATAATGCAGCGTGGTATGAATCAAATAACAGTGAAGTGAATCCAGAGAAGCTTTACCCGGGGTTACCGGCCCAAAATTTAACTGTCTCTTCTCCATCGTCCTGTAGAAAATCTGCAAATGCTGCTTCCATATCCTCTAACTGATGTATACGACGGTACACACAGTCATCGAGCTCCTCCTAGACACACACACACACACACACAGTATATCTGTACACATACAACTCATGTTAATTATCTACACAAAACAAACACTAAACAAATTCTTCTGTTCAGTCATTGTGGTATGGTTCCTGAAATAGGACAAATCACTGCAGCTCCAAGGAGGAAATCAAAGCTCCTGCTCCTGAAGTCACTAAAATACAAAGTTTCAGTGAGTGAAATAGGGAATTACTGGGAGTTTCTGCTTCATAGGATTATGTTGCACTGGTACACTAGTATTTTCCTATATGTTCAAACATGTTCATCCTGTGTTTATTGTCCAACAATGTGTGTTCACCTGTAAGAGTGTGGCTGTTGGAAGCAGACTTACTGTTTAAAACCATATTCATAAATAGAAACGTGTCTGACCTTATCAGCATCAGGGCTGGGTCCTGTGAAGCGATAGAGCTCCTTCATGATGGCGTACTCTTCCTGGACACAGGAACAATACAGAGTCAGACAAACAAAGTCAAATTAAGAATAAAGTTCTCGCCTCGCGCCCCTTGGGAGAGTAATAACACTTTTGTTATTACTCCAAAAGTGTTTTGTGGACTCAAACACAGTATCAGGATCCATCCCTGTGTGAGATCATTATTAAGTCAATTCTAACTGAAACTTAATTTAAATGGTGTCCTTGTAACGCTGTTAAAAAGTTACTTTCATCAAACCCAATTAAAAAAGGGTTCAAAATAAAGTGGCAGTAAAAACTATCTGCAATTGAACACATGACTACATGAAAAGTATGTTGCAGAGCTGTGTAGTGGATTGTAGAGTGGAGTCAACCAACGTACCTGTGTATACATTTCCTTGAAGGGATTCTTACAGGAGAAGAAATCCAAATCAATGTCCAGGATGTATGGCTCTGTCTCACTCAGACATGCAGATATTCTCTTAACAACATAACTGGTTGATCCTTCATCTTCATCATCATCAGGATCATCTCCCAAGTGTGTCCCACCGCTGGACTTTTCTGCAATGATGTTGCTGCCCTCTGCTGGCAGGACTGTGGCAGTTGACTGGGTCTCAGAGGAGCTGGCTTCACCTGCCTTACCACTCTCTGTCCTGCGTCTCTTCATGAACAACCCCTCTGTGTCCTCCTGGGTTTTCTTGTCTGAAATGAAAGGTGAGAAGAGGCAGCATAAGGCTATGTAAGATCAACACCTATCCTTCCTCCTTAGTGAGCTGGATGAATTAAAGATATGATAAAGGAATGATAGGACACAGGGAGAAAGAGAAAAAGATGAACATAAGGAAGAATAAAAGGAGAGTAACCATTTTCCTCTCTCTCTTCTCTCCCCTCTTTTCCCCATTTCGGTCGAGGCAGAAGGCTGACCTCATTGAGACTGGTTCTGCTAGAGGATTTACGTTTACTTTCAGCAAAAACTATATTTAGCACTTATCAGGCTGCACTGACCATAAGTGTTTCAGTGTTTCACAGGACCAAATCGATTGAGTAGATGCATCTCCTTCCTGTTCATATTCATTAAGAGGGGACACCACAGTGCCATGTACAGGTCTGGTCCTTGTGAGACTGACATGTATGGTTTAGAAAAATCTGAAAGTTCAGCTTAAAAAAAAAATCTGATGTGATCAGACACTTACGGGTGATCCCTTAATAAGATTTTTAAAAAGTCCATTTATGAAAGGACCTTTGAGTGTAATGGTGGGAGATTCAACACTGTCCAAAAATCTGCTCATTCATCAAATGTATTAAATGAACCCATCACCTCCTCGCCTCTTGTACATCTGCCCACAATATACTCCAGGTACATACCTGTGAGTAATGAATGACCTGCTTTGACAGGATTGACTTTGACCACGTTCAGTCTGAGAGGTTTAGCGTTTTCCAGCTGCTCCTCACAAACATAAAGACCATCACTGAGGAAGTAGTCGTCCGTACTGGTAACTCTGTAGAGGCAGGAGAGGACCAAGACAGACAGAGGGAAACAGAGACACAGAGATGGGAAGAAAGTTAATAAAGATTATGCTAAAAGTTAAATCATGACAGCTTTATGAAGAAATCCAGGATGTTTGTGTTGTAGTGTAACCCTACCTGATGGTGGTGGTGGATGAGTCTCTGCCCACAGACATCCTGTGCTCTCCTTCTCGGATCTGCTGGGCCCAGTATGGATGCAGCCATGCTACCCAGGACACATGGCCGGCATACACCATGGGCATTATCCAGTTTTCTATACTCAACTCACTGGAGGGAAAAAAAGAGGCAATATTACCCCAAATGCCAATTGTCATGGTCCAACACACACCTGTGCACTGCTGCAAGACAATGGAGCAAGTAGTATCTCAGAACATACTTGGTGAGAGGCAAACAGCCATAAAGGACAGCAGTCCAACTGTAATACTGCAGATTTTAAGGTATCTTTCTCTCTACCCTCAACCAAGTACAATAGAGGTGAATGCAACTTTGTTTGTGGTGCTTGGAGAACCAAAAAGTGACATGAAAAATGTTCAGAGTGCCCCATTACTGTGAATTAGGGATTTTCACACTGTGTGGCATGGCTCCACAGCTGGGGGGACAGGCGTGAGGAGAAGACACTGTGTGAGGTGAAAGGAACAAGCAGGTTGGGGTTCTAAAAACCACAGGAAGGTAGTTTTTTGTGATTTGGCCCATTGATGCGGCCTGTTTTTCGGCACAGCCACAGCCCCAGCTACAGCTGTGGCTGTAGCTGGGGCTGTGACACACAGCTTATGGAGGAAATTAAGGTTTGTTCTTAACCTTTTTCTACAATCAGTGGCAAAATGTGCTCCCCCTAAACACACTTTAATTGACTCCATGGCAACATTATTGCCAGCTATAATTCTCACAGAGTAATTTAAATCAATACCAGCTGTATGTGTACGTGTGTGCACTTGTACAGATATCTTTGTGAGGACCATTTTGAACCGAGAACCTGCGGAGCGAGGGCATTTTGGGAAATGAAGACTTTCCTCCCTTTCTGACCCACTTTCAAAGGGTTAAGACTTGAATTTAGGTTTAGGGTTAGGATTAGGGACAGTGTGTTAATAGGGGCACAGGACACAAGGTAACTTTATACTGTATCTAAGTCGCGTTTTAAATATGATTATATTATGGCTAAAGAAGATATCCAGATGAATAGGTACCTGTGTGAGGACCATTTTAGGCATAGACACTACAGAGTGAGGACAATTTGACCGGGCCTCACTTTTTCAGAGGACTGTTTGAGTGTTAAGACTTGGTTTAGGTTAGGGTTAGGCATTTTCCTTTTAATGGTTAAGGTTAGGGTAAGGGGATACAAACGTATGTGTGTATGTGTGTATGTGTATATGTGTGCATGTGTGTGTGTCATCAAGGCAAAATGTAGTCCTGGAGACACCTACTGTAGTGGAAACTACCACTGAGGAGTTCTTTTGAGAATCATCCTCCTGTCCGTCTGTCTGTGGACAGATATTGTCACTGTGATAGCATCACAATTGTGCAGGTGTGTGGTGGAGATCTCGTGAAAGGCAGTTTGAAGATGGATGTTGTGCGACTATAGACTGTATAAAAAGATGGACAACATCCACCCACTGTACAATGAAGCTAAAACATCCTGGATATGAGTGCTGCTATTATGAAGTTGACGTAATTTGAAGCCAACCACAATAGTGATTAACCCACTTTACCAATCATGAGTCAGCCTCATGATTGAGTGAGCCTCATGATTGGTCAAGTGTGAGTATAGGTCAATAGAGCGCCTCTTCATGATCACTATTGTGATTGGCTTCAAATTACGTCAAC
Organism: Verasper variegatus; assembly: GCA_026259375.1. NCBI lineage: Eukaryota > Metazoa > Chordata > Actinopteri > Pleuronectiformes > Pleuronectidae > Verasper > Verasper variegatus. The sequence goes on along the minus strand of CM048053.1, from coordinate 21,020,633 downwards.
TTCATGATAGCAGCACTTGTATCTAGGGTGTTTTAGCTTCATTGACCTATACTCACACATGACCAATCATGAGTCAGCATCAGCTGTCAATAATGACGTTTCACCCTGTTTTTATTGCATCAAATAACTAATTAAAACTTACCTAACAAGAGAAAAATCATCTCTGGGAAAATTATATTTGACCATGTCCCACCAGGGGGCAAGTGAGAGTATTTGGCCTCACTTTTAGGAGTTCTTGCGTCGACCATCTTTATATATAGTTTATGGGTGATTACAGAGTACTTGAGTAATAATGTAGAAATTAATATTGGGTAGGCATCTACACATCATGTTATTGTTCAATCACAGCCATGACACCCATAAACATTCAGTCAATATGTGAATGAGCACAAAGCTGGCATTGGACCACACTCATCTTTGAGCTCTGCCTTCTCTGATCTCAGCTACAACCAGTAAACCTTTGATAAAACATATTCAGAGTGACACTTCCTTCATAGAAAGTAATTATTAGTTGGAGAGAATGATGATCTATTGTAATGCTTCGGGTTCCTGTGATCAGGGAGAACAGCAGTGGCTCTTTGGTTTGTGGAAACACGACCACACACATGGACATTCTGACACTTTTTCTGTGGATATGGATTTCACATAAAGCAGGAAGGTATGATCAAAGAGGAAACAACCACAGTCAGCTGAGTATATGAAGACCTATAAATAACATGCTCTTATTCCCAATTCAAGCCTACAGTGTGAATGCTCTTTTACAGCTCATGGCAGTGAGAGAGAATGAACTGAGCTGGATTGTAACATGCAGTATGTTCCAAACTGATCATACCTGAGCAGACTCTCCTTATCAAAGACAGTGTCAGCAGGCATGTTGACAGGGATAAGTAGATCTGGATGAGAGTCCAAATGAATCATCTTTATGTTCTTGTCTGGGAGGTGCCTCGATGCAATGGCGCGGTAGATGTGACACACCACCTATTCAAGACACAGTGAAATAAGCAATTCAAATAATTTGATTATATTATTATACATTGATTATATATATATGTTGACAAAATTATTCTTCGAAACGAGACATATCATTCAAACTATGAGGTAATTTAGAACTTTAATACTTCCAAACTTTTGTTGAGCTGTTTAATATTGAATATGTAGGACTTACTAGCCCTAACTAATTACTTAACACAAATGGACTGAGATTAAGATATCTCTTAAAACAATTCAGGCCCATTACAATATATATCTTCACATGTCCTGTACTGATTAGTCACAATATTATCCACCCATCCATTATGCTTATCCTTTAAGGGTTGTGAAGGGCACATAAACAAATATAGATATATTTCACTTACAGTATATTAAATGCCAACTTGTAACTAGCTTAAATGTAATTTCCATTTCAGGAACAACTGCAATTTCTGACATATCAACAGAGCATTTTGGATATGTGCCCTAAATTGCATATACTTTTCCATGTCACAATATGATTTTCCATCAAACCATGGGATAAAAACATGAATCCTTTAAGAGGGAGGTGGAGCCAGTCCCAACTGATGCTGGTTGAGAGGCGGGGTACACAGTGGACAGGCTTAACAGATATTAAAGGAATAATTCACCCAAAAATGATAATTCACTCATAATCTACTCACAACTATGCGGATGGAGGGGTGGGTGAAGTTATTGAGTCAACAAAACACTTCAGGAGTTTCAGGGGTAAACAGAGTACCAGCTGAATCCAATACAACTAAAGATATTAGGGAGATATCATCAGACGTAAAACAACAGAAAAAACACGACATGCCTCCATACTGATCCTGTGGTGTCCATAAGCCCAGACATTCATATTCGACTTGAAACAAGGTCATTTACGCTGTGTTTTAAGCCCTGTGTTTATGTCACTTGTTTGTATATTTGTTGAGCAGAAATGTTGTTTTTGATATGCAAAAGTCAATTAGAACGAGTGACAAAAGGAACTGTAGATATCTTAAAGATAATAAATATAAGATACTAATAAATATGTAACTTTCCCTTATTACTAGTGCCCCTCACATATCTTTGAAATGCAGTTCTAGATATGTGAAATTCCATTTTCAGTTGTAGTTTTAATTAGTGTGCTAATTAATTAATAATAAAATGTTGACTATTCAGAGCTGAATTTTAAAGATATATAATTTCATTGATATCTGTAATGTAAGAGTAATTGTGAACATCTAAAATGAACACGGCCACTCTTAAGAATTGTCATGAACTATTGATATCAAGAATCAACATTATGAATAATTGAGAATTGAGTAGTAATTAATTATTTCCCTCGCCAAGGAGGTTGTTTTTGTCTGTGGTTGTTCATTCGTCTGTTAGTAGGATTATGCAAAAACTACTGGACGTGGACAGATTAACATGAAACTTGGTGGAAGGATGTGCAATGGGTCAGGAGAGAATTTATTACATTTTGGTGCGGATCTGAATCAGGGAGCGGATCCAGGATTTTCTTTTTCAATTTCTCAAACATTGTGAGAACAGGTGGGGTTTTTTTCAAACATTTTTGTTGATCTCTCAGTGAATAATTCATGGATCTTGATGAAAAAAACAGGCACGATTAGAGGACTGATATTTAATGTATGCAATTTGGTGCACATCCAAATAAAAACTGTTGGGCCTTGATGGAGTGCCCTTCTGCTTAGAATTATCCATAAATGAGTCTGAATTGAAGTTACAGGTAAAAGTTGACAAGTCATTATCAAGCTTCAAGAGAAGTGAATTGTAGATATATTTAATTAGGATTGTTAGTGCTGCCAGTCAAAATTACATTAGGGATTCTTGAATGTCAAATAGCAATTGTTAATATTTACAATTTCTGCTACTGCTACAGATGAAATGTTAAAACAGCCAACCATACTGTTAGTGCAGCAGTAATGACCATGTTACCGGCACTACAAAGACACAGAAAAGAAAACAATACAATATATAAGCTGCACTTTACCAGAGCAAATATTGGCACTTAGTTGCAGAGGTTGATAAAATAAGTCTGCAGAGAGATTACTGGAGGCTCAGGATGATTTACCTCTGATCTGGAGGAGAAATCTGGCCCACAGCCCAAACTGCTGCAGACTTTTGGCACAGAATGAGTTGGTTACAGATTCTTTTCATCTTCCACAACACTCTCAGGACCACTGTGATTATTTCAAACTTATCTGATTAGAAGTCTGGATCTTTCTCACCAGGGCCACAACTAACAATTATTTTCGTTATTAAGATAACTTTTTTCGTGATTAATTGTTTATTCATTGTGCCAGGAGATGTTGAAAATTGCCATCACAGGTACCCAGAGCAGAATGTGAAACAATATTATACTTTCAAACATAAAAATCAAATAAAGGCAATAAATCTTCACGTTTGAGATGCTGGTTGCTGTGAATGAAAGACCTGAATTAAACAATTCCTTCAATAGTTGCTAATTTTTAAATTCAACTAACTGATGAATGGACAACAGATAATGAATACATCTATTTTCTTATTTGAATCATTTAGAATATTGAGAACTAAATTCACTTAGGGGAGGAAGGGGGAACCAAACCAGACCTCCAGAGACAACAAGGTGGTGTAATGTAACCTAAAGTTTGAGGGACAGCTGAAATGAAGGAGGAGCAGTGGATGGATGTGTCAGGAACCGACACGACATCATCTCACCCCAAACACCTGATAGCATTCTGGTCAAAGGCAAAAGATAATGCACAACGTATTATGACGTAAAGTGAAAATGTGCACAGAAAGCGTTTAGCTGCTCTGTGCTGGTTTCCTGTAGCATTTACAATTGATTTCAGGGTCTGAGAGCAAGCTACATTTCTAACTCATCATCTGTAGGCTGGTTTATTGGACATTCCCATATCTGGAATGCAGCCTTTGTCAGTTAGTTTCTCACCAGTCACAGTGCCAATAGAAACCAGAGAAATCAGCTCACTACACATAATCAACAGAAAGCTAAATACTTCTCTCTTCCCTTCAGCCTTTAACTCACTCTAATACCCTCAGACTTGTACAATGATGGAATTCTTTTCGTTTCATTTTGTACATTACATGTATTATACTTATTTTGTACCTCCACCAAGGACGCTATGTTTGTATTTAGAGAAGTGACATCTCTGAGCTGTGAACATTCCGGTGCAGCTTGATTGAATTTAAGGGGACTGCTGCATGGGCTTTGTGGAGGTATGTGCTCTACTAGTGTGTCATTCTAGTTTCCCATTGTTTCTGGTTGACTTTATTAATTTTTATATATATATATATATATATATATATATATAAAACTTTGCATCTTATGCTACCTTTGCTGTAGTATTTTATCTATGTTTTATGTTCATTCAGTCTATGTCCATGTGAAACACTCAGTGTGTTTTATTTCTTGCAAAGCACTTTGAGATACATTTCTTGTATGAAGGGTGCTATTCAGAATACAGCTTATTAGGATTACTGAAGGTGATGTGCAGCAACATGATAATATGACTAACAATAGTCATCATCATGGTAAACATCATGCAGTGTGGAAATGTTTCTCTGGGTAGTTTGTGGTCAGAGGAATCCACTTTCCTATACAGACTGCTTTTAATGGGTTTATTCAGCTGCGGTTGTAGCAATCTGGGTATGCAAACACACACACAACTAGCTGTACATGTTCAGCGGACACACAACAGTGCAGCCTTACGTCGTTGTGGTCCTCCACGATCCACACCGGCAGATCCTTGTAGACCCTCTTCAGCGGTGCACGGCTCATTTTGACAGAGGGGAACTTCCGCTCACACTGATGTTACCGATAAACGTGACTTCAGGTAATAAAGGTTGTGTTATGTCCTCCTACAGCACACACATAAACACACACACACACGGTGACACACACATACACACAGTGACAGGTCATAAAACCAGCTGCTGACACGGTGCGACCTGCACGAGCGAGCTAACACATACCCCGGAAATGACACCGATTGTTTTTATATCCGTGCAGAAACAAGGAGCGGGATGAAAACAAACATTCCGTGCGGGTTAAAGCTTTAATATGATGAAGATGACAATACATTGTGAACGCCAGTTTAATTAAATCTATCAGCTTGACGCATTATAGAAGAGGAACTGTTGAATTTACAGATGAATCACTCTGTAAAATACACTGAAAATACATGCAGCGTTATGAAGCAATATAATTTAAACGTTTTTTGTAGTCAAGTTGTCTACGAGTATTACTTATGTATCTTGAATAATTTATGTATGAAAACACACCAGTGGCTCTGTGATTTAAGTAATATTGTAATACATTAAGCAATAATAATAATTATATATATAATATGTGTGTGTATTATATATATAATTATTATTACTTAATGTATTTTATATATATACATATATAAATTATTATTATTAGAACATCAGGGATATCAATCTGTCCATTTAGAAAGCACAAGGGATTGTGAATCAATTTCACCTGCTTTCGTGCAAATGAAAGTGACAACAGGTGCAATTAAGAGGTAAAAGTAAGACAACCCCAAAGAAGGGAATGGTTTTACAAGTGATGGCTACAGACAATTGCTCTCTCCTTTTCATTCCTGACTGATTCTTCTCTGCTTTTGTGTGAACAGGAGGAGCACTACCAGAGCTCAACAAAATGACCTCCAGCAGTTTACAGGTGTGCATGTTTCTGACCAAACTGTCAGAGACAGACTCCATGAGGGTGGCATGAGGGCCTGCCATCCTCTAGTGAGACCTGTGCTCACAGCACCGTGCAGCTCAATTGGCTTTCGCCAGAGAACACCAGAATTGGCAGGTCGGCCACTGGCGCCCGGTTCTCTTCACAGATGAGAGCAGGTTCACACTGAGCACATGTGACAGGCGTGAAAGAGTCTGGAGACACCGTGGTGAACTCAAAGCTGCCTTTAACATCATCCAGCATGACCGGGCTGTCGGTGGGTCAGTGATGGTCTGGAGGTACGTTCTTGGAGGGTCGCAAAGACCTCCATGTCATAGCTAGCAGTACCCTGACTGCTGTTAGCTATTGGGATGAAATCCTCAGAGCTATTATAAAACCTTATGTTGGTCTAGTGGGCCCTGGGTTCCTCCTGGAGCAGGACAATGCATGGACATGAAGCAAAGCATGGTGGCCAAATGGTAAGGCATTGGTATCGTAAACTGAAAATCATGCCTGCTGAACAGTGATGCCAAAGATTGTGCAGTATGGCTACACCTTCAGTCTGCTTATCAAAGATTTAAAAAAGTCTATCCCACTTCTGTTAAAACATGACTACTTTTACATTATCTGCAATAACATAATTATTAATTATCATATGTATCATCCTAAAGGTGACACAGGGGTGAAAAAGTTTTGAAAATCGAGAAAAAAGAAAAAGTTTCCTATTAGATTGTGTAATCAATAACTCTTCCAACACACAAATGGAAACTCAGTTCCTGAAAAGATTTTTCTCAGACCAACTCTATCAGTTGGACCAGTGTTCCTGTATATATGTGAGATGGGATTTATTCACTATGTGTGTATCTATGTGTGTGAGAGAGACTCTGCTCATATATCCACCCTTTGATCTGGGTGGCCTCTGAGAGCAACGGGAAGCTTTGATCTCTCCCATCCTATCCTTTCGGTTTGGACCACAGCCCATAGGAGATGACAGCAGGACGATGAGTGGAGGTAGCAACACAGACAGAAGAGGGGAAGAGTGGAGCGAGGAGGAACGAAAGAGAAAAAAGAAAGATTAAAAGTACAGCAGCATACGGTGTAGGGCTGGAAGAGAGATTGGGAAGACAAAAGAGAATGAACAAAAACACAGCAGGAAATTTGCTATTGCCAAAAGAAAGACAGTAATGGGAGCAAATAGAAAGGAAGACTGTAAGAAAAAGACCTCTTCTCAGGGTAGAAATAATGCTTACTATATGATGAGGTATTTTCGTTTTCCAAATAAGATTTATTTTCTTTTTCTCTATCAGTCTTCAATGTCAAGCGGTTCTATTGATAAGAGCTTTATATGCCCAGATTTCGTGTTTTCTGTCTCCACCTTAATTCAGTGGTGCTAAATGTATTTTTTGCTGTGCATTAAAAACCTTCAACAGCAATAATCTTTTTTAGAAATAATGCCACATTTTCATTGAAGAATTCACAAAATACAGATTTTACTCTATTACTCTATATGTATATTATTTATTCAGTAGAAACTACCACCACCTTGCAAATTCATTCCCCTGCTGAATTTGCATTAGTAGGCATTTGTGTCTCTGTCTCCACCCAGCTCTTAATTATCTTTTATTATAGAAATTGTTCAAGTAGTGCATGGATTGACTATCAGCAAAGACCAGAATGTTTTCTCAAAGATTCAATAATTACGTTTATGATTTCCCAGGATATTTTTGGATCCTTCTCACAATTAAACAGAAAGTGAGAAAAAGATTAGCAATAAAATTGGGAAATATTGGCTGACCAACTGCTGCCATGAATTCCCCTTTGATAAAAAAATATCACAAAAGACAAATACAAAACTTTTCCCAAAGATTTACCAGGTGGTCATCATCATCATAAACTGCACTTTATTATTCCTCATGGTGTGGTTATACAATTATAAAAGTAATTCAAAGGGAGCTCCTTCACCAGGGGGCGTCCCAACAGTTATTTATATGGTGACACTTACATGTCCTCTGTGGGCTTGAAGCTCATGTTTAATCTGTCGACTAAACTAAAACTGACTGTTATCAGCTTCTAGTTGCTCTTGCAGTAGCTCTTTGAGGCATGTAATTCTGTGTATATGAGTGTGTGTGTGTGTGTACTGAGCACATTTATGATGGATCACTTTAATGAAATTTGCTCAGTGCTTTTCATCCATTCGCTAACACCCCACTGTTTCCAATCTCTCTCTGTCTTTTGCCCTTTCCACTGACTCTCCTTCATTCTGCTTTCAGTTCACACTGCCTATGAAATGAAAAAGTGTAAATTGTTTTTCCTTCTGATCAAAAGGATGAAAGCAGGGATATACTTGGCTTTGCTGATTGCATTAGATTGGAAGTGAATAGAGCGACAGCGATTTGGAAATTCCTGAATCATTTTTCCCTTGCAAAATAACATCAGGCATCAGAGTTCAAAGGGACTGATTTCAATGGAGTCTTTGGCTGCTTTCTATCTTTGTATGCCAGTGCAATGTTTGTGCTGTCACCTCTGGTTAGAGAGACATACCAGGATATGTGGTTTTTCAAATAAGAAAATCTAGGATCTAGGTTCAATGTGTGCTGCCCATCTCAAATATGACACAATTTATTTCATTACATATTTACTCCTTTGATTAAAAAAGGAGGCAACACTCACCAAAAATTAATTTAGGTGATTTTAATTCAAATATTACACTTGCATCCGTCTCTATGGTTGAATGTAGTCAAACACTGAAGATATGTATGAGAATTTTACTGTATCGGGTGTAATGTTGTGATGAGACCATTTGAATTTTATGTTACTGCTTCACTGAATTATCCAAGTCAGTAATTTCACTATAGTACCGTTCACTGTGCTCGTTACGTCTGCCAAGGAGGTTATATTTCCATTGCTGCTTGTCTGTCTTTTAGCAGGATTACACAAAAACTCCTGAACCGACTTTATTGAAACGTGGTGAAAGGGTGGGGAAATGGACAAGGAAGAATCCAAGCTTGGGGGGGGTGTTGATTAAGGGAGCGGATCCAGGAATTCTGGAAAAAGACACACTGATTTGTTTTTTACTTATTAACTGTTCAATTTTATTCAGGTGACTTATAAACACACCATTACAGTCGTGAAGGTGACTGAAGACAAAAGCAGGCAAGGGTTATTCTTGCTGAAACATAAATCTCAAAATGTTCTTAAGGTCTAGGTTAATTGTGTAAATTACTTAATGTGTCTGTTAAAATCTAGGTCTGAGTCCATGAAAACACAAGATTTCTGTCTTGGTTTGCGGTTTGTAACCCAATCGAAGCTGAGTGCTGACATTCAGTCTTTTTCCTTATCTCCAAAAAATGACTTCAGTTTTGTCTTTGTGTAACTAAAAAACAATTCTGGCACATCCAATCTTTCAATATACCAGCTCAGAGCTTGTCTGGGATTGTAGTCCCCAGAATGGTAATTTAGATTTCTATGTCATCTGCAGAATTAGAATCATTTTTGAAAAAGGCTGTTGGCCGATTTTCAAGGCGCATAAGGAATATTTCAGATGTTCTATAATGTCCTCCAAGATTTTCTGGTTAATGGGATCAAATTGTGTAATGCTGCTTCAATTGATTTAAAATGGACACAGATGCAACACATTCTAAATCTGATATGGAGGCATTGACTGCTTGTCTGCCTTTCTGAATTCTGTCAGTGAAGAAACAGGAAAAGTTATGGCAGGCCCTGGTGTGTGGAAGCGCCGGGACTTTTTGACACAGGAATATTTGTTAGCCTGTAGATAGCTCAGCTTTTTGACACTGTCTTTTTTTCTATTCTGACCAGCATGGCAATTCCCCATGGAGGTGCCTGTGACGTTTGTGTCAAAACTGGTGAGGGCAGATTGAGGGTGGTCGGGGGGGAATTAGAGGAGAACAGGGCAGGGAGCACATTGGGGCCCAGCGGCAGTGACAGCTTTTTCATCTGGTCAGTGAACTCCAACAGAGTGAGTGGGGGGGGGTTTGCTGGGTGAAGACGGTGAATCCACACACACACTTGTCAATGTAGCATCATCCTCCTCTTTGCTCTTATGTCTCTCACAATTAAAACTTGACAGGCGGGGCTGAGGCGAGATGATTGACAGATACACATGGTTTAGAAAAGTGACGTTGCAAAATTGCATACTCCATTGTGATGAATTCTGAAACATTGAAAAGAGGTGCAAAATAGCTGCAGTGACAAAACAATACAAAACAACTAATGGGCAAATTGTTGTTTGATGAATAAATAAATGTATGGATGTCTCAAATTATATAAAAAACAAAAGATGATCTATATTAGTGATTGTTCAGCCACTAATTTGTTTTGGGCAAACTGAAACACTGAACACTACAAACACACAGCAACAGTGTGAACTGACCTATAGCCTCTGAACATTATACCCTGAGTTACCCTTAGTGCTGTCTGTGTGTGTATTGTTCTTACATAATGTCTTAGCAACACAAGTATGGATTTTCTACAATATCGGTGGGAGGGTATCTCTAAATTATTCAGTTTTGCAGCTGGTCAACAAAAATATTGTCCAAACAACACATTTCCAAGATATCTCAGCAAGTAATACGACTAGAGAGACAATCTTAAAGCTTATATTGATCACAAAACTATTCCCTATCACATGACATCAAATAACAAGTGATGTCATGAAGAAGTCACACAATGTCTGAAAATGACGTCATGCATAGTTCAAAAGCACATTTTACAAGTTATCTCTGCTTCCTATTTTATTATTGACAATATTTAAAGCTTATATAGATAGAAAAATAAAATCTGATATGCTAGGGACATTATGAAATTATATTTTTACAGTATAAAAAGGTGAATGGCCAATGGTATGTACTGCTCACAGGGTAAGTCTTACCCCTAAGATGCTTTTTTATTTCTGATTATTCAGATTTGTGCACCACAACAAATTGTACATGTTATTGTCATGGTACCACTTTTCTTTTTTTACAATCCACTTGGAGGAAACTTTAAGCCCCCTCCACTACACATTTAAAGGCAGATGGTATATTTCTGTTTTCTATTTGTACTGTTACTGATGATGCCAGCAGTTTTTACCAATCCAATTATAAAGTAATGAGTTCAACAAGATAAGGTCTGATGGATTGGGGCTGCCCACTCTTAGTGTGGAGTATTAATTTGATCTGTGACTGATTGCACAAGACCTTATTAATGAAGGTGAAGTGTGTAATTATGTTTTCATTTTGCAAGATGTCAAGATTTGTTTTCCTCTCAAAGTTATACAGCAGCAAGTGCAATATGTAGAACACTCATAGTCTGGCCTTAATTACTGGTTGGGTACGATCCACCTTTAGTTCTCAAGATGTCTTTTGTTACACGTTTTGTGTCAGTGGTGAGTGTTGACTATGTCTATCTACAAAGAAAGGGATTTTTAAGTTGTCCATTGCATGGCACAAATATACTATATTAATTAAGCCAGCTTCACAAGCAACAAAAAAGCTTGTGTTTCAATTTTTAGTTTTTGTGCCCTTTACACATTTAGTGATTGTGTGGTGTCTAACTAATTAAAATTAGAACCATAGCTCAAGTAGGAACAACAACTTAGAAAGTCAGTGAAAGTCATGAGTGGGTGAGTTCCTGATGTCAGCACCTATAAACCAATGATCATAAATTTACAATCAGCTCTAAAATAGCAGCTTCTAATGTGAACTAGTCAAGTGTTTTTTGTCGCTTGCAAAATGCATGTCCATCTCTCACAAGTGCCGAAAACCACTTTTTACTCAATACAGACCTTTTTATGAGGTTTAAATTATAAAAATTATTTATATGCCTTTCACACCTGATCATATTTCTTTACATATATTTATTTTGGTAAGTGTTGTCAAGGCGTTGTTTAAATGCTCTAAACACATAAATACAACACTTTTTGTTTACAGCCTCCATGTTTTCCCCACATTCAGCACATGAACACATCAGAGTCAGAACAATGACTTCACAACTTGGGGAACTTCTGAGTATGTGAACGCACAAAGAGTACTGGGCTTCAAAAGTGCCAGGGATCTACTATTCAATGTTGTCTGAACGCTGCTGTTTTGCTAACATGCTGCTCATGCTATTCCTCCTTGTGTAGACATTGTGTATCATGCATATTATCTCTTTTGCTGCACTTTGCTGCAGATGAAGCTCAACAGTCAGGTTGATCTGGATGAAGCACAGTGGTTGTCTTAGTTTTAATTCCCTCTGCATCAGATCTCCTAGGAACATGATTGTGTTGCATGCAAGCAACATGAAGGGGAATTTATTTCTGTCTGAAACTAGACGGCAGTGTTGAGTGTCTGGCTGCCTGGCAGATACGTACAGAGGCCCTGAGAACTCAACACACTGCAACTTCATAAGACAAAAACAATTACAAGCAACTTTTATCTGTTTGGTTGTGCCATTGTTAAGGTTATAGTTTTTATGTGGGCTCACAAGGATGGAAACCAGGAAACAGAGACAATAAAGAGTTTTACTCCCATCCAATATGGGTTATGATTCAGGTCCAGACAGGGTGTCCAATACAGACGAGGAGATCTATTCTTGAAGCTTTCTACTTGCGGATTTGAGGAAACTTGTTTCCAGACTGGCTTACAGGTCGATTGAGGCATACATATTGAAGTCTGTTCAGGATGTTGTCTGGTACACCGGACAGGACTCCATCACAGTAATCCAGGCGGGAGGTGATGAAGGCATGAGTGAGGGTTTCTGCCACGGAGTCGGGAGTGAAGGCCGGAGTCTGGAGATATTTTTGAGGTGAAAGAAGCCGGATTTGGTGACAGATTTGATGTGGGATTGGAAGGAGAGGGTGGAGTCACGAATGACACCCAGGTTGCGGACCTCGGGGGACAGGAAGATGGAGCAGACGTCCAAGCTGAGTGGTTGGATGAGTGCTTAGATAGAGCTGGGTATCATCGACGTAGGAGTGGAAATTAAGGCCATGTTGATGGATGATACAACCAAGCGAGCATGTAGATGGTGAAAAGAAGGGGGCCCAGCACTGAGCCTTGTGGCACATGTTGGTTGACTGGGGCTGGAGTGGAGCTAGAAGCTTTGATGGTGATGAACTGTTTCCTGTTGGAGAGATAAGATTGGAACCAGGTGAGATCTGTTTCATTAAGGCCGAGGTGTTTGGATAGGCGGTTGAGGAGGATGGTATGGGAGACTGGGTTGAAGGCAGCAGAGAGGTCAAGGAGGATGAGGATACTGATGTGGCTGGAGTCAGCAGCGATGAGGATATCGTTGGTAATTTTGATGAGGGCTGTCTCTGTGCTGTGGTGGGGTTGGGCAACTGCTCTTTCTATAAAGAGTAGCAGATATCTTTATAGATGAGTGCAATGGTTTTACTGTTCCAGACCTTTGATGTGTCCACGTGTGGTTTTAAATCAGAGCATCTAACATACAAAGGGAGACTTTATCAGACTAAATAAATACATGATAACTATTATAGCTTCATTTAAACTCGTTATCAAAGATTCTGATTCTGATTGTGACAGAATTTGTGACAGTGTAGATGCTTCTTACTTATTCTATCAATACAACCCAGAACAGCACGAGGATAAATAAAGACTAAAGCCTCTGATGTCTTTTATTAAAAAATGATCCACACCCTGTTAAATATGTCTCATGATTATAAATGAAGATTTCAGTCAGAATAACTTCTACACCAACTCTTTGGGCGGCTGTGGCTGAGGGGTAGAGTGGCCGTCCTCCAACCTGAATCCCCAGTCTTCCCAATCTGCATGCCGAAGTGTCCTTGGGCAAGATACTGAACCCCCCCCTCATAAAACAACAAAGTGCTGCTAATAGATGCACTGTATGAATGTGTGTGTGAATGTAAAACTGTACTGTAAAGAGCTTTGAGTGGTCATCAAGACTAGAAAAGTGCTATATAAATACAAAACCATTTACCATTTCTTGGCAGCACAGTCTGAACAGTACAGACCGACATTACTTAACTGCATCCCATTCATCATCAGACTAAAACAAAAATGATAAGCTTAATACAATTTTGTTTATATACAGCATACCCTGAACCTTAGTTTAAACACAACCCTTAATACAACAGTTTCTTTTTTATTTAAATTATGTGATCATTACTTACATTTCACTTTGAATGTCACTTTTCCCAAGTTGACTGACTGAGATATTGCATTGCTTCTCTTATCTGCTTAACCGAGACATCTGCTTTGTAGTACAGGTACAATGTTAGGCTAAGTGAACGGTTTGGGTGTGTTGAACTTACTTCATGTTAGTGGTGAATGTGATGTGAGGCATCGCAGACATCACAGACAAAGGTGAGGAGAGTTGCAGGAGGCCTGTAGTGTGAGGAAGAGCTTACCAGTCTTGGCTGAAGCACACTCAATAAATACCACTGTTGCACTGAGGAGTCACTGCCCACAAGACATTAAATCAAACATCTCAAATAAATCCCAGCTCTCACACTTTTCCCAAACAACTCATTCTTACAACATCAACAACATGTCAGGCTGCACACGGAACCCCAACGTGCCTCTTCTCATTGGCCTGCAGCAGAGGACAGAATGTCCCGGATGGCTGAATGAATGTAAAGCAAAATAACAAAATAAAAAATTACCCAGGCAGATATTCTTCGGACATTTCCTCAAAGTTTCTTTATGAGTGATTTTTCTTGCCAAGAACATTTGTGTGAATGTTTCAGTGGTTGGGCTTTTGAAGTTGAGGTTTGGTTTATCAGTGTTAGGGATGGCTGCGGCCTGAGGATGCACAAACAGCTTTAGGCAGTGCAGCCCACACACTACTAGCACAATAGTTTCTGGAACGTGTGGGTGGGAAGGTTGGGGGGTATGTTTTGACCTGGCACATGCCTTTATATGTATGTATAGTGTGCATTATTTTGAGTATACTTTTGCATGTGAATATGTGCTTCTTATACCAATAACAATGTCAAGCCTTTGTGTTAGGCAGCGACAGACATTAGGCTGTATTTGTTTCAGGGCAGATTCCTTATCTAACATGAAGACTTCTTTCAGAAGCTTGAAAAGACAGGATAAGGATTCAAAGTGTTAGAGGACCTGTGTGTGTCCGAGTGTCTGTATGTCAGTTTTAGTTTTTGTGTTTTACACTTGACCATGCCCCACAGATGCCAGGTGAAGCATGAAAGATAATACCACAAATCAATAAAAGCTTGGCTTGGATGGTGACAGACAGCCTCAAGGAGACCTGCGTTTTTGGACACATCTCAACTTCTGCACCTTTTCAGGCCTGGCTGATCATAGTCAATTTTCTATGTGGCTACACCAGAGCAGCTGTGAATACAGCACATTGGATGTGTGAACGTGTTTAGCCAGTGGTTCAGAGAGCAGCAGTCCTCGCCAGACAACAGACTGTCACAGATCTCAGGGGACCGGGGACTGAAGGAAAACCTTTTCAGTGTCTGCAAACAAAAAACAAGCACAGGGGACAGAGACATTTTGATTCGCCTATTCTTGTTAATGATTTCAGTTCTGACAGACAGCTCTGTAGAAAGTAGACAATTTTCCATCATTTATATTCTCTTGTTCAGTTGTCCTGCTACTCAACAAGGTACAATGGTATCCTTGATTCCAGATACCTTCTGATCTGAGTCAGATAATGGGTAGAATTTAGTCCTGTTTGACAGACGAAGCCAATGCCGCATTATGTCACCTTGTATTGAATACAGTCACCTTGTATTGAATACAGGTGATGACCCAGTGGTAAATATGACACTAGAAATGCACTCTGTAAGATGCTGCAGAGATGCAGTGCCAAATACTAATTTCTAATATTCTGCTACATTGTTAAAAGGTTCAAGCATATTAAGTTTGAACTTTTAAACACTGGTGAATGTTATTGATTAACACGTTGATGAAAATATTAACCTTTACAATTATAAGAGTGATACAGGCCAGCAAAATAATGATAATCATAATGACGATATGTGTGGTGTAGCTATTAAATATCAATGCTCTACTGTTTTACGTTTTCCTTGATTTTAATTTAAATTACAAAATTGATCGTGGTGACAGCTGAACGTAGATTATGATTACAACTGGATTGCTCATATGTACAATATAACCTCCTCACATATTCTACCATTGATGACAAAACCTTGATACACCTCAACATTTTTGTTAGATGCTGCCTTTTCTTATGAATGGTGTAAATATTGTTATTTTTATGATGTGCTCTGCTATAAGCTGCATCTGTTGCACTTCTGTCCATCCTGTGAGAGAGATCCCTCACATGTGGCTCTTTGAGGTTTCTAAGTTTTTCCCCCCAGTTAATAGTTTTTTTTCCTTACTCTTGTTGAGGGTTAATGACAGAGGATATCGTACCTTGTTAAGCCCTTTGAGTCAACCTATGATTTGTGAAAATGGGCTCTTTATTGATTGATTTGAATTTGAAGTGTGTATACACCAGGGCAGGGGTTACTAACAGGTGACCTGTGATCCGGACCCAGACCTATAACTGATTTTGAAAATTGACAAATTTTGGCAGTTTGTTCTGGCAAAGCTTCTCTAGCCTTTTGTGCACTGGTTTAGCAGTGAATGAAAAAGTAGATGGCAAAAAAGGATTTTGAATCAAGACTGGACAAACTCCTATATGTTAATTCTTCTAATGGGCAGTTCAAAACCAATATCCTGCAGTTGTTTAAGCTGTTCAGTGAGTTAACACATTGAAGAAGAGGAGGAAAATTAATTGATTATTTACACTTTTACATTTTTTTTCTGTAATGTGTTTTAGAATTAACTTAAAATGAGAAAAGAGTATTCCTGTTCAATGTGAAAACTGACAATAAATAATGTGATTTTAATTTGTGTGTTATATTTTCTTTGATTTGACAGTCAGCTTTTGACTGTCAAACAACCTTTGCTTGATGAAATTTTCTCAATCTGGACCCCGCTGAATTTAATACCCCTGTAGAGGTAAATACTAACCAAAATTTGATTGGTGGAAGTGGACGTGGCCTTTTACAGCTTTACTCATAACTCAAGATGCCCTTGAGCAGCTCCAATTGGCGTCATCTAATTTACCCTGTTTATCTATTTATTTATTTATTTTTGAATAAATGCTGGATGAACAGATTTTTTGCTACTGAGAGCCAGTGGACAACTTGCCGTATTCCTAGCTGCATCCACGAAACTCTCTCCAGTGATATCTATCTGTCAGTGATAGCCTTTGCATATCTATCTATCCTTGATGTGATCTCTTGTTCAAATGGGGATAATGGCAAACACTTTCAGAGGCATTCAGCAGCCTTCAGTGGTATTCACGGTTCAGATGAAAAGTGAGGGTGGCAGCTGAGTGAAGAATAAAAAGGGAGCGCGAGAGGGATATTGAAACCTTGACTATATTCACATCTGTGCTTTGCAGTGACCTTTTCCCCTCACTTTTATCACTAGAATCTCTCAGAGGAAGTTGATAAAAATATTGATATCAATATGAGTTTCCTTCCCATATTACTTTGCTCAGTGTGCGGAGTCTTTTGTTGAACCTTTTTTGCCATACCACTTCCTTTTAGTTAAAGATATTATCCAACTAGATGCTTAAGTAAAGCACTAATCAAAGATAAGGCTGTACCGCACACAGCTCCTTGTAGTAAGAATGGAAATACAGCATTATCTATCATCTCTAACAAGGAAACTACATTAGTGGATTAACAACCATCTATTAAATTTATTCAGTTTAATCTATTATCTAAATATAACCTAATAAAATGATTCTGATTCTTGGCTGTTTTCTCATCATCTCCGTTCCATGATCCGATCAGATATCAATATGGAAATTAGTCAAACGGTAACTGTTCAGTTTCCTGAGCATATTAAGGATGTGGATGTCCGTTAAACCTCAATTAGATCCAATCACATTGTGGCTTATAGAGCACTTCTAGGTATCGTCCAGTCACATTGTGTTCTGTGCGCATTTACACCGGCATGCATTAACAGTCCATCAACCTAAATAACTATACAGGTCATTTGTCCCTAACCCTCAGATGTGACCCATAGTATTTCACCATCAGCAAGTAGTACAGGAGCTCCAGCATCACCATGAGAGTAATGGTAAATGGTCTGTTTTTATGTAGCGCTTTTCTAGTATTGCTGACCATTCAAAGTGCTTTACATTACAGTTTTGCCATCCACGACTTGTTTTGGGTTAGGAAAAGCTGGTGGTTTGATTTAACATAAGTATTTCCTTAAGGCCTAATGACCTTTGTCACCATGGTTAAAAAACAAATAGTCAAAGTCGTGGAATAGATAAAATATAGGATTCACATGGGAAATTAAGCAGTGTCTTCGCTTGTGTCCTCCTGATATGCACTTTGTTGCTTAACAAACTAAAGCCATTTTCAGCGATGACATGCACACAATTGACCCTGGAGTTTACCCACAGTTTGCCTTTCACACATGCACAACACAGCAGGAGGTTCTCTGCACATGCACCTCCTCCAGGAAAAATACGGAGGATCTGCGGAGTGCATGTCTGAAAACAGCAAGAGTCAGTTCACTGCCGCTTTATCATTTGTCACCTCAACCCCATTAACCTCATACAGCTGCAAATAGAACACTATTTACTGGGATGTACACTTTGGACTCCTATTATACAGCACGCTCTCTAAAAGAGAAGCACATTAAAAACATGAGGAAATCAGTATTTTTACTCAGCCTGCTTTACTGTTTATCGCTGAACAGAGGTTTCTCTGAATGAAACTCTGGAGGAAAAATAAGGCCAGATAAAAGGAAGCGTTAGTTGTTAATCAAAAGAGGAAAGGACAGAGGAAACGCAAAACATTAGATGAAGATTAAATTCATTTGTTGTTGCACAATAACCTGTCAGATAGAGCCACATTCCTCTGTGTTAAATTAAATAATCGATTACTTTAATGGAGAACTCAAATAGAATACAGTGCAGTTAATGGTTTTGTTTTATGCTACCTTTCAGAACTGGTTATTTCCTGCTGTGTTGTGATGAAATATATGGATTTCAAGGTCACAGTTTCCTCCTGTATTGCATCAAAACAAGATAGACCCTGTGCATCTTTTTCCTCACAGTGCTGCACCATTATCAAGGAGCTACACAAATAGGATATAAGAAGGAGTCCAGTTTATGCTGGTTTGAGTTACATTTCTCAGTTCTCCATCCCATTTACATTTGATACAGATACTCGTCTATACTTGCTTCAGAGCAACTTGTACTTAGGGATGTAGCTGGGATCCAAGGTATGTTTTTACACTGTAATGTTGTGTGTGTGACTCGAGAACCGTTAATAGTAAATACGTTTCCACTACATTTCCATCCAGAACAATTATATAGTGTTTAATTGTTTGTGATAAACACTGAAAGAAATTGTGTAATTCAAAGAGCCACAGTCACACCTCACAGTGAACAAACAATTTAGAGAACATGATAGAAATATGATATTAATATTATTATATGTATGCAGAGTAGAGACTTCAGCGACACCTAAGTCATGTCCATATCACTGAGTCTGTTTTAGTTGCACTTTGTCACATTTTTTGTGCAACATTTCTGAAGGAATAGGACACCCACTGGCTCAGCTGGTAGTGTGGGAGCCCCGCGTACAGAGGCCTCCCCCATCTCTTCTCTGTTTTATGCTCACTGTCAATAAAGGCAAAGTAAAACAGCAGAAAGTATGAATAGAGGTAGGCTGCTAAAAACCAATGTAATGTTGGTCTGTCACTCAGTACACCTTTCTCAGGTATTGCCTCAATTTAGCAGAGAAAGGAGTCTAATAACTCCAGCTCCACCATTTGTTTTTTAATAATGCGTCTCATCAGTTATTGTATACATTTTCACAGAGTGTTGGTACATATCAGAGAGACAGTGACTGTTAATGTTAGACTTCAGAATGTTTTTCAAGTCTGTGACTTTGGCTTGGACCATAGGCACTGGAAACCTGAGACTGAAGCTTGGAATGGCTGCAAGAAACCTGGGGCTGAGCTCAGGATTGGCGGCTGGAAAGCTGCCGTTACTTGGAGAATTGTTGCCTTCGTAGCCCAGACTTACTTCTAAGGGCTTCATCCCCAAGATGTCTGGGAGCAACAGTAAAACGAGCTCCCGAAAAAGGTGACTGCTTATTCAAGTCCAGTTCTTCTAGATCAGAGTCCGATCAACAGTATGCAGGATGCTATCAGGCCGGACACGCTGGGTGGATCGACTAGCTGGAGTCATTCAGGCAATGAGCTTCTGAATCAAATTTTCTTGGAAACTCCTTTGCATTATAGACGCAGAGCAGCTTCTATATTCTTTACCATAGTCCCTCTTATATTCTACTTAGATACTAAGCAAAGTGTGTATGTTAAATAATAAAGTTCATCCTTCAGGAAAGTACCTACTGTATCCATGGTTGACCAGTTCATACTGTTATGGTTGAACACAGGTGAGGGCCCAAATGCAGATGCCACAGGACGACGGAGCCATTGAAACAAAGTGATAAACACAAAGGGGAAAACAGACACTAAATACACACAGTTAACAAGACACTGGTGAAACTATTGATAGCATAGCAGGTAATCAAGGAGGGAAGGAGGGAAACTAGACAAAGACGGGAAGTGATGTAAGAGACACACACACACACACACACACACACACAGAAAGAAGTTTCAAAATAAAACAGGAAAGTGGGGAAAATGCTAATTATATGATATAAATTAAAAGTTGACAACAAAACACATCCAAAAAGGTTCCCCAAAAAGTCCAACACAAAGCACAGGGGCAGAATCATGACAGTCACTGCCCCCTGACTGATCAGCAACTGAAAACACAGTGGATAGTTAAAATCTGGATGGACATTGTTTTTATGAAAATCAACATATTTGATATCTCACTAATGTCAGCATTCAACCTCTTCGTTACAGAGGTGATACTGTTACTTGATAGAATGGGAAAGGGGCTTTGATTCTGAAATATCAACGCACATCTGCACATTTATTTCACCCTGAAAGAAAAATGGGTTCCGTTTTGAGCACTTGACTGCATTTAAACATGTTGTCTGAGATAGATACAGTGTTGGTTTGGGGCTACTGTATTTGCGGGTGGGTCCAGGAATTTCAGTGTAACTGACGAAGAAAGTATAACTGAAACATGCAGGAGAGCTCACACAGTCCAGAGTGGACCGTGTATATTATGACAGAGTCTGTCTGAGACGTTCTGTAGAATCATGAAGGATGAAAGTCATCTGCTGTGTCTGGACAATATTGATTGTCTTATTGAATGTTAAGACATGGTCAGCTATCACTCACTGGATGTTTTTTTTTTACCATCCAGAGCTGTGTGGAGGATGTACACTTTATCTTTATTTAATTTTATTTATATATTGCTGTTTGAGTTGTTAGTTTTAAAAGTACTATATTTTTGCGTAATATACTTTCTTTTATTTTTTTTTTGAATTTTATTTACAGCTAGAGAGTAGGACTTACATACATGCAAGCTCTTGCCAAACACAATGCTGATTAAGTTTATGAGCACCAGAAAATCTTTCAGTATTTTGCATTATATCAATGCCGTTTATGTTTCAATCTGTAGCATCGGCAGCTGGGGCTCATCGATATAAGTGATGTTGTTGATTACGACAACAGGCTTCTATGGTCTATCTATGGTCCGTATTTATGTAGCACTTTTCTAGTCTTGATGACCACTACAGTATGCTTTACATTCACACATTCATACAGTGCATCTATGTGCAGCACTTTTCTCTAGGAGAAGGGGTAATTTGGGGTTCAGAATCTTGACACTTCGTTATTCATAAGGGGGAAGACTGGGATCGAACCGCGGCTGTTTTGAATCAACAGGTGGACAGCTGTTTGTGCGGTGGAGCAGCATCAGGGTCCTGTGGACTGAGTCCTGCAGTCGGTCTTAACTTGCTGCAGCTCAGTTACTGCATGTCGCTTTTACAGTTTCAAAAATACAGCTGCAATCAGCACTACTACAGGCCAAGCAAATAGCCCATTCCAAACAGAAAGGTTCAGCTGACACTACACTAATATTCGTAAATATCTTTATATTATGTCACCAGACTTCTTCCTTTGCTGCAGCTACCTGAGCTCATCTAACAATATAATGTATAACCACGGGTTGCAGAAAGCTGCTTGTAAAACAGACCTGTGGGCTTGTTTTCTAACGTCTCTGTGAATATGTGTATGAAGAATACATTGAACCTTGGCTGTCCTGTCTGCTGTGGCCCCGGAGGTAGAGTGGGTCGTCCAGTAACCAGAAGTTTGGTGGTTCGGTCCTCACCTCCTCCAGTGTGCAGTTGAGTAATGAATGATTGAAGCAGTGAGTTTAAACAAGGTAAATAGAGTGGCTGGTGATGGCAACAAGCTGCACGGCTAATGCATCGGATTCAGTCTCCCTGAAGGAGGCTTTCCTTCATTTAGCCTGAGTAAGGAAGTGTTGACAGGAGGTCTGAAGTTACAACAGGGATGTTACAGACTCTGAGCATAATCAGGCTACAAGCACTGCCTCCTTTTGTGCTCACCAGTTATATTTTGCACATAACGTGCTGCTTTGCATAAAAAAATGTTTCCCAACAGGACTCTGAGGCTCCACAGCAGTAAATGGGTTGTGTTGATGCACAGCTGTGGAGAGAGTTGGAACAGTCAGTGCAGGAGCTGGTATCTATTATTTAACAGTAGCACAGGGAGTGTAAAGGGGTATGAAGAATTCAGAGAGGTACATGAAGAGGGGAAGCCACTGGCCTCACACACAAACACACACACACAGTGCCCTCCGGTGTGGGGAATCTAAAAGCAGATACCATTACTGGTCTCTAAAGTCCAGATTTGGTGCACTTAATTCTGAGTTTTTCTCTTTCAACTTGCTTGTGGACTTCTTTTAAATGCCTGTGTTTCTCCTCAGAATCACTCATGCCTCAAATATTTTGATAGGGATATTATAAGCAAATTATCACATGAGTTCATATGAATCCATTCTTGTTTTTCTTTGAGCATTTTGATTTTAAAATCGTAATTTAATGTAATGTATAATATTGCTCTTTTTTCTTGAAAATCTGAGGGAGTCCAAGATCAAAGAGCCTCAAATGCACCTGGGTTGAATCAAATTCAAACTAATAAATAATGTGTTGATCCAAATTTCCCCCAATAAACTGAAATAGTCCAGAAACATAAGAAAACCTCATAAAATAACTAATTTAAACCAAAACCAACTAGGGCTACGTTGTAGCACTAACAGGTCCGAGCACACGCGCGTTGAAGCCTGTTGCGGTAAGTGGAGAGAGCGATCAATGACCAAGCGCACGTCTCCGCCTTGCATGCGATTTGCGCACTGCGGCAAGGATAAACACTTCACCTCCTCCGTCCGTCACGCGATGTCGATCCCTGCCTGCTAATTGCTCATAACAGTCCACGCTGTCAATTGCACATCACCCTGTGAACATTTTATGTAAATCGAATGATAGTTGTAAAACAAAGCTTACTTCCTGTTGCCAGTAGGTGGCGCCATCACTATTATTACCTACAGACTCATAGATCTGTTCAAGTAGGCACTTCGATGTAGCGTGAACAATTTTGTGTCAATTGGACAATGTTACAGCAACTTAATTATCACACTGATCAGTAGGTGGCGCTATGACCATGCACTAATATTAATATATGGCGCTGTTCAGGTCAGGATTGTGATCATAGGTCAGTAGTTCGGAGCCAGTTGGATAATGCAGAGTGGATTTACAAAGTACTTCCTGTTTCATGGCGAATCAGTAGGTGGTGCTATGACCCTGAGGAAATATTGACACATACAGCTGTTCAGGCTTGGACTCTAATCATGTGACAGAAGTTTGGTGGTGATAGGACAATGCACACTGGAGTTATGACAACATTGTGTCCTTTGGCGAAGGATGATCCTTTGCTGCACCTCAATGTTTACATGGTTTGAGGAAATGTCACAATTCTGACCATGATCCAATGACTTGACTGAGCTCCTTTGAGCTGTATATTGTAAAGCAGCCAGGAGCAGTGCATCAAAGTATAAAACATGTCTCTTCCTGTAGCCAGCAGGTGGCGCTGTGATTTTAAGTCATGATTTCTGTGTAGATGTTGTAATGGAAATTCATCTTGAGATTTGAAATAATGAAATTCTCTGACTGGAGTTGCCTTTGAGTCTTTTTAATAGTTAACTCTGCAGAGTTTACGCAACAATCACGGGTGCTCAAAATGGAACTGGCCGCAAGTTCACAAAAGCCAGAACTTATACAAAGAGGCGTTTCATAATATGAAAAAAAGACATGAAAGACATGAGATCATCATCTGTGTCAGTCCGTCCGCTGTACCAGTTGGAAGAAAACATCACCAAATAAGGGCACCCTGTTCATCAAGGTCATAGCAGTGAGACACCGCCAAATAAGGGTTCCATCCTGTCAGGTAGACAGTATCACAGCAGTGAGACACCTGGTCAGGGGATTTCCACTACCTTAGACACTGGTCAGTGCAATTTTCCACTACAATGTCATCAGGCCGGGACTCTTGTCTTACATGTCTAGTTTGGACTCGATTGGACCATGTATGTCCGAGATACAGAACCTCGTGTTTTGATGGCGTGTAATCAAAATTTGACGCCACGCCACGGTCACACGTGTGACGAAAAAATTATCTTTGAGTTAGTTTTTATCTCCATCTTGTTGTGACTACACTCATCTCAATTTGAAGTTGATCAGATGAAAGTCCTGGGACAAGTTCGTCAAAGTAAAAATGTGGAATATGGCCAAAATGGCCACTAAATCCAAAATGGCGGGCTTCCTGTTGCGTTTTTCATAATGCACTGAGAGATTTTTTTGTATGACTGGTCATGATACACCACTGTCCTCATTTTCGTTAGGATCGGTGAAAGCTAACTGAGGGGGGTTTCCGTAGGTGGCGCTGTTGAGCCATTTTGCCACGCCCATTTCAAATTACTCCAGAATACAATTACTTTTTTGGGCTTTTTACTTCCTGCAAAG
The DNA here is from genome assembly GCA_026259375.1 of Verasper variegatus. NCBI lineage: Eukaryota > Metazoa > Chordata > Actinopteri > Pleuronectiformes > Pleuronectidae > Verasper > Verasper variegatus. The sequence goes on along the minus strand of CM048053.1, from coordinate 20,995,956 downwards.
TTTCATCATTTTTTGAGCATGTCTAGGCCCTGAAAACCCCCCAAAAGGGAAATACAAATCCTTTGAAATACAATAGGGACTCCCACCGGAGGTGCTCGGGCCCTAATTACATGTTTGAAGGAAAAAAAGAATCAGTGCCTTCTTTTGGAAACAAATGACCCTTTATATTCCTGCTGATCACTTCACAAAGTACTTTCGTTTGGGTTTATTTTAGGGAAAAGACTGTTGTCACATTTAGTAATGCCAACAACCTTACAATCTATTTGGATTCCACCTGATAAATGTAAAGTCAAACATTCACCGTATTTTTGTCCCCTCCAGCTCCTGTGAAAAATGTCTCCTGATCATCTCCTGCGTCTCCCTCATTATAGCATTGCTGTCACAGTTTTAGACATTGCCCCTCTCTGACCAACAGACTGAACATAGGCTTCTTTTCTTTCACTTCATGAACTATCTGTGGCCAGCAGCAGTATTAATACATGTGTCTAAAATGAGTTAGAAGGTGTGTTTGCATGTGGCACAGCAGCAGTAATTTCAACAGTTCAAATCTACTGGTGAAGAAGAGTGATCTTTTTAAATGCTCCACTATGTTCCCCAGCTGCTCTTTAACTTGTTAGGTGGTGCTGATCAGGTAGTGCACAGTGGGTGTACCAGAGGCTTTTCTCTAAAAAAGAAGCTGCCTGCAGCAGATGGAAAAAAGCTTGAAGCATTAAGTAGTTCCTGCAGGACAGACAGGACAAATACAGTCAGTCAGCGGTTATTTCATAATTTAACATCAGTCCTGTCCATAGAACCTTCTGCCCCGCACTGAAAAGCTTATAACATGAGCGGGGAAACTTGCGACTTGACAATTTTTCAAACTTCATATATAGGACAGTTACTCGTTACTCTCACTCAGACTGTTTATGTTGTTGTTCTGGCGCTTCTCACAGCGATTCAATTACATCATTTGCCACTGACATGTATGAGCATTTTACCCACAGCAGGCGCCAAGTTGATTCGGTTCCTTGCTCGTGAAGCATCAGTGAATTTCCGTCTACCCCTTGGTTTTAAGGGTGGTCTGAATACACTAGGGTTATAGGGGTGTTTGAAAGACTAAGATGGCCACTACCCATAGATCACATAGAGAAATGGGACAACACTACCCCTTCATGGCCACACGCGAAACAAAGTGGTAGGGCTAAGGGGTGAATTGGGACAGGCCCTTACTCTTCTGAACCTGCTCCAGTGTCACAGTGTAAAAGTGTCTGCGTTTGAGTCTCTGTTACTCCCGGAATTGTTACAATTTCAGTACAAATTGGGAAAAAGCATGTTCTATCAAAGCTGGTATACATTTTAATAACAAATGTAATATATGTCTCTGGTCAACAAGACCACTCATCTCATTGCCAAGGAGGAGATGATCCACAACCTGCAGTGAAAAAGGAATAATATGTTGAGGGTTTGCTCGTGTGGAGAATAAAAGAAACTGAAAAGAAACTGTTGTGTCTCTGTCTGTGTGTGGGAGAGCCCCGTGGCATGGTCCTTTGCCACAGTGTACTATTAAATGGCCTCAGGAGGTAGAGCGGGTCATCCTCTAACCAGAAGCTCTGTGGTTCAATCCCAGTCTCCCCCATTCCCCGTATTGCCCCTGATGGCTGTGCCGGCAGTGTGTGATAGAGATGATAGAGATGTGTGCTGCACATAGATGCACTGTATGAATATGTATGTGAATGGGTAAATGGCAAAACTGTACTGTGAAGTGCTTTGAGTGGTCATCAAGACTAGAAAGGTGCTATTTAAATACAGACTATTTAAGAGACAGCAACAAGAACTGTCCTTGGTCTTTGTATTGAACGTGTTGAGCATCTCACTAGGGATACAGTTGTTTTTGGTAAAAGAGACGAGTTACAAACTGTCTGCAGCTCTGATCTTGTGAACGTAATGTTTGTGGGTTTAATTTGCATGTGGCACCAAGACAAATAGAGGGAACGACAGGAATACAGTACATCCCAAATCTAATTTAGCAGCAGTGTGTGAATTGAGCGTGTGGTGCTAAATAAAGTATCACATGTGGTGTTCTGGCTTTTAGGCATAAATAGATCATCTTATCCCATTACAAACCTCAGATCTTGTTTTCCCTGTATCAGAATCAGATTGAGGGCTTACGCATGAGCTCAGAGCACAAAGACCTGCTCTGATCTGCTTTGCATCACTGGCAAATCTACACAAGGTTTGTGTGCACTGTATTTATCTTTATATTGAGGTAAGAGGGCACAGAAATAATCATATTTAGGAGTCTGTTTTACAGTGGAAAGATCTGGTGTTTGATTCTGGCTGATACTGTAGGTGTGCTTCACTGGCATTTGACTAAAAGTGATGTCAAATTAGAGCAGTGGCTTTTGGTCACGGAAAAAAAACAACCTATTTTTAGGCTCAGCAACACTCTTCCTTTGATGGCCACATGCGTTCAGTTGGTCTCAATCGATGGGCGACTGGAGCGGAGCATAAAGGTGTGTTTTAGCAGAGTGAGGAGCGTGATGTGGGGTGGACGTGATGAGATATAATTATTGCCTTCAAAAAGAAAGTCACAGCAGCTGTATTAAACCCTCTCCTCTCTGCGCCCTGCAGACAAGCCATCTGAGCTTCAACTCCGCCGTCACATCCCACGCTCGAATCGGTCACAGTTGTTTGATTTTCCTCAAATGAGAGCAGTGGTCAAAGTGTGTGAGAGGGCGACAGTGCTGCTCCATTCTGTCCTGAGATAAGCTGTATGTGAGGTCAGTGTAATTGAAAAACTCACTTACATCTGTGACTTTCAAATTAAAGATGTCAAGTTTCAAACACCAGAACGTCATGACTGTGTAAATTCAAAGAATTGTGTTCACTTCAGAGATTCATAGTCCCATGATGCGTATGATGTTATGGTGCTTCTTCTGACTGTAATGAGAAGTCACAGGTTTTTCATTCAGGCCTGTAAGCACTGGTAATGACGGTTATAGCTCAGCAGCCACATATCTGCAACAAAGTCGTCACACCAGGTTGTGTTTCTTCAGCCATCTTGCAATAAGCTTTCATAGTAACACACTGTGTCTCCCAGCTGCTGACAGCTGGATGTTGAGGCTCTCAGTCACTGATGAGAGGAGCTTCAATGCAACAAGCTATTTATCTGTCCAGTGACAGTGATGATCCACTGTGCTCAGTGTAGCTTTAATTATTGCTTCTATCAGTTATGCTGACAAGTTAATAGCAGAAATCTTTTAACGTGAAATCATTGGTAAAAACAATAAGTGAGACAAGCAGATCAGAGTGGCTGATCAGACAGGTTGGAATCAAACCCCTGCGGAGGGTTCTGACAATAATGAAAGTGATGACATTTATTAGCTAGAGGGAGAAGCAGTTACTGATGCTACGCTGAAGGCCATGGCACTGTGGGTGTGTGCACTGATCAATGGTGACAATAAAAGTCCTGTTTTGAAAATGTCACTTGAGTAAAGTAACAAAATATGAAGGTATGAAACTTTGCTATATGCTTAAGATTTGTTCCAGGCTCCAACTGCTGCTGTATATTTCCCTAAAGAAGCCACTCTGCTTTTTATTGCATAATATATCTATAGACAATACTTTTATATCTGTTGTGTTAAGTATGTTTAGCTTTTCTCCCTTTTTTGACATGTTTTTATTTAGTTTTCTCACCAAATATCCCAATAAAAAAACACAATAACAAAACAGAACACAAAAATGTGTTCTACATTATGATGACATTTTTTTTTTAAATCTTCTCACTCAATCACAGATAGTGAACACTCCTTTAATGATTGAACCTCTCACTTCTCTCTCTTCTGATTATCTCCTGATCACTGCTTCTACTACTACTACTACTAATAATAATTACATTTATATCGGACACAACAAGCAAGAATAAAATTAAGAAAATACTGTCTTTACTTATTGGTGCAGTGTGTTCATACTTCATACTGTTTGGGGCGCGGCTGTAGTTCAGAGGGCAGAGAGGGTCGTCATCAAATTATCAGGTCGGAGGTTTGATACCCATCTCCTCCAGTCTACGTTCCGAGTGTCGTTGGGCAAGAAACTAATTCTCTGATGGCTAATTCTTCCTTTTACTCAAGCACAGTTTGCCAAGAGTAATGAAATCTTCCTCATCAGTTTACTTGGATCCTGGAAGATATTCTCCAAAGCGGCTCTGCTCATGTAGTCAAGAAAACCTTGATGAGCAATGAGAGACACTTCTCTTCATAATGTTCTGTGTACCGGTCTTTGATGGAGCCAACACACCCAGGTTCGAACTGTTTACTGGACTCGTTAGCCTCAGTCTCAGTGGCTCTCTCTCACGCCATCTGTGGTGGATGTGATTCAACAAGGATCTCACCAGAGAGACGACCATCCACTGAGTCTGCTCTGAAGTTAGTCTTCAGATCATCCTCTTCCTGTTTTTTTTTTTTAAATCTCAGCAGTCAGGAGGAGGACTGTACCATTTTCATGATACAGTCAGGAGGAGGACTGTACCATTTTCATGACAAATCCCATCAGAGCAACTGCTTTAACACACTGTTAAAGTTATGTTTGGATTCTCTTTTCTTTGGGCCCAAATGATGGAATCAGACTCTGAGGCAACTTTTACATTCAAACGCAGAGTAAGAAGTTGTAAAAGTAATGAATGATTGTTGGTGAAGAGGAAAAGGTCTCAGAGGTAGTTTGTGGTAAAAATGGTAAATGATCTGTATTTATATAGAGCTTTTCTAGTCTTGATGACAACTCTAAGTGCTACAGTACAGTTTTTGCCACCCATTTTATTTCACCCAGTCACACACATTCATACATCTATGTGCAGCACTTTCTCTATGAGAACGGCACAGCTGTCAGAGACAATTTGCAGCTCAGTATCTTGCCCAAGGACGCTTCGGCATGTGGAAGAGGGAGACTGGAATTGAAGTTTATAGTCTTCAGATAACTGTGTGTGAATACAACAAGGAACAGGAAGTCCAGGAGCAACAATCAAAGTTTATTTGTTTTATAAGCCTATATTCATAAATCACAATTTGTCTCAGAGCTTAACAAGATGCAACATCCTCTGCCATTAATCCTCAACAAGAGTAAGGAAAAATTGCAAAAAAACATGTAATAGGGTAAAGAACGTAAAAACCTCAGAGAGAGCTATCAACAAAATAACAGTAATTATAAATGAAGCATCAGCGTCAGTTCATGCAGGACACAGAGTCATGTGCTAAGCTGTCGTAAGCTGTCAGCTTCTGATAGGTTTGTGGGTGCTCGTCAGTCACCCACCAATTAGAGCCCATTCTCTTAACAAAGCAGTTCCTTTAAATACGACCTCCTCCTCACTGATCCCTGATCAGCTAAACTGCCACTCATGCTGCCGGCAACTTGCCTCCACCACCCCAGCCTCCACTTTTTAGCACTGAGTCCAAACATGGTTGTGGTAAATGATATTCATCTTAAACAAATGTATCTTGCCTGCTTACGCCTACTGGGGGGGTTTTGCACGTGTTCCATGTTTTATCTTAGCATGCTGCTTCGCTAATCCAGGGAACATCCAAAGAATGGAGCCATCCACAAAGCATAACTGTATTCCAATTGTGCAATAAATGGTTAAATCATGACAAAGTGTTCCTGACTGAACATTGATTAGCAGAAAAAGTGTCTCAATGTTGAAGGTATTTGTACAAAAGAGAATGTCTGATAGAGATGAAAGAAGCAGCAATGACAAATACATGGGGGGGTATTGTATGTAATGGTAGAAGGCACATTGTATATCAAGGAGTCTTGTTGTAATCATAGTCCATGATCAATCAATCAATCATCAATCAATCAATCAAATTTTATTTGTATAGCCCATATTCACAAATCACAATTTGTCTCATAGGGCTTTAACATGGTGTGACATCCTCTGCCCTTAACCCTCAACAAGAGTAAGGAAAAACTACTAAAAAACCCTTTTAACAGGGTAAAAAGAACGTAGAAACCTCAGAGAGAGCCACATGTGAGGGATCCCTCTCCCAGGACGGACAGAAGTGCAATAGATGTTGAATGTAAAGGAGAACATTATCAAGGTTTTAGCAGCATTGATAAGGGTAGACATTTTTGAAGCATAACTGAAGGTCAATGAATTGGTCAAGTATCAGCTGCCACCACAATCAGGATCCATGATCCGCCATCACCAGGAAACCAGATTGTGATGCCCAGGTCCCAGTCCCTCTCTCTCTCTCTCTCACACACACGCACACACACACACACACACACACGCACGCACACACACACACACACACACACACACACACGCACACGCACACACACGCACACACACACACACACACACACACACACACACACACACACACACACACACACACACAGGGTGAATGATGTGTAATTTAATACAACAACATTAATCATGGAGATTACATTTTAATACCAGGTGTAAGTTTGGTTTCCCTAAATGTAATTATTATACGTTATTGTCCTTTAATCAACAGATGAATGTCAGGTTAATGAGTCAAATGAAGATACTGTGGAATCGTATCAACAGATTAAGCCACAGAAGCTCACATCCGGAGTCAGTTTCCCATGATAACAGAAGCTTCACGGCTCTGTCACTGTAACAGTCTCCTCAGTTTCACGCTTAACTTCACAATTTCACACAAAAGGAAACTCTTCAGATCTGCGTCCCTTCAAGTGTCGTCTTTTTGACATCTTTACTGGAATTGACTGAGAATATCAACGCATCCTCACACATCCCCTACATCTCCATCTCCAGAATGCACCACCCTTGACCTCCCTTCTCACCTTCATTTCCTCTTTTCTCTTCCACTTCCAGGAGAGCCCTCAATCGGAGGCTGTGGAGAGGCATGGAGAGTCTTTTGATTAACAGTTCCACGCTCCACTCCACTGTTTGGTTATGCAGATGGTTTGTGATTGGGTGATAATCTGTGTGCTTATGTGTGCATTAAGCTGCCTTGTTATTAATGAGCAGGGACATAGAGGACGGGCTTACACAAATTGAGTTTACCCATTTTATTTGCATAATCATTAACCCATGTTAAGGGTCTGATATGAACCTACATTCCAGGGAGCTGCACTGAACCAATGAAGAACTGCATGCATTTAAGATGATTTAACCAAATTACAGAGAATGATCACCAGCTCTGCAGAAAAGAAGAACAACCCCAGTTTCATCTTCAGCTCCACAACTCAGTCCAAACATCACGGCTAGTTTTAGGAAACAACACCTTCCATTCAGCTTCCATTGCTGAAAGGAGCTGAGAAGTTATCATATGTATGTATTAATCCCTTTCCTTCACCCTTTTGTGGAAGAGTTGTGATTGGACACGAAAGAGGAAATCAGAGTTTACCTTCTGTGACGGGTTGATTTTGTGGCACAAATGTTAAGCAGTGCCAGGTTAAGCTTGTGTGCAAGAAAAGTTGAGGGTGCACAAGATGGAGGAAGAGACTATGTGAGTGTGCAGCGGTCTGACAGCACACAAAGTAAGAGTTTGTGTGTGTAGATAAGTAAAACTGCATGAGAGGGATGATTATTGCATGGTAATATGGTTAATGATTGTATTGGAAAAATTATGTGTGTTTGAAAACTATTTTGTAGTTGAGTGTAGATTTTTGCAGCCCTGTCTAAATACTTTTATGACCTGAACTGTTTTATGGTCTGAACTGTTTATGACCTGAAAGACCCTTTTTATCACTTATTTACTCTCCAAAGAACTGAATGTATGTCTGCTTATCTCCAAAAGAAACATGTAAATCAGTTGTCTGTGTTAACATTCCCCTCTCTCCTGCGCCTACAGAACCAGTCTGAACTGGTTCTGAGGGACAGCCTTAGCTCTCCTATAAAAGATCCTTGTATTTGACTGTTCTCCATCTTCACTCTGAGATCCTTGTGACTCTCTGTGTTGATCCTTTCTGCAGAAAGCCCCTATTAAAATACATATAGATAACTTGGTGTTTCCAGCCTCTTGTATTTCCAGATTTCCATCACATGATAAACATGCAAAACATTTATTGAGTACAGTATATACTTTTGTTTGCTTAAACAAAACTATTTTTGGCTTGCAAATAATTTAAAAATATAAGTATCTGCAACATATATTTGTCTCTTCTCCTCATTAAAAACTGCCCAGTCATAATACCATATAACACCTGATATATATTTAGCCTGCATGCTTTACCTCTATAAATCTTTGTATGTAGCTCTGTTGGTTGTTTCTTTCTGTTAAAAGACAGTTCTCACTATGGGATCAATAAAGTTATAAGGTGTGACCCTTGCTCTGTTAAGTTACTGGTGATAATGTAGAAACTGACTTTAATTGATTTGAATACAGTTGACTGCTTTGTTTCTACAGCCTGTAAACTGGGCTCTCATGATGTTTTCACTGTTCACTTTCTGCCCAGCAACAAACGGCAGCAAATTAAGTGGCTGGTCTTGACCGTGGAATCCTCTGTCCCTGGTATTTGAGTGGGGGCGGTGCTCAGGTGGGAGAAGAGCAGTTGATATTTTGACGGAAATGGCTTCTGTTAATAGCACAATGTCACACTGTCTGTAAAATGTGCTGATTTAATTTAATACAGAAAACTCAAATCTGCGAGTAAATATTCAGCAATTATGATATAAGGCTTAAAATGTAATTTACATTTACAAGGCTTAAAATGTAATTTACATTTTCAGCCAGTAGTTGCGTTGAACAGTGTCTCCTTCATTAAATCCCAGCAGCCATCTGAAGGCAGCAGGACACACTTAAGTTATTAATCTGCAGAGAGGGGTCCTCTTATTTAAGTTTGTAGACATATATATATATATACAAACACAAATGCTTTTTAAATCAAGAAACGCTTGCTGCCAGATGTTCCTGACAATGACACTTTAAGTTGCTGTGAGCTGTTCATCACCTCAAATTCAACTCAATTCAATTTTATTTATATAGCACAAACTCACAACATACGTTATCTGATTCCAGACTCAATGTGGGCGGCCATCTGCCTCGACCTCTTGGGTGAAAAATGGGGACGAGATGGAGAGGTGGAAGGAGAAGAGGGAAGAGAAGACAGAAGGGGGGGGGTGAAGAGAGAGAGAGAGAGAGAGAGAGAGAGAGAGAGAGAGAGAGAGAGAGAGAGAGAGAGAGAGAGAGAGACCAGGAACAGTTGTGTAACCATCATATTTACGCTCTGTCAGACAGGCTGTTATGATGAAAATAACAAGAGTGATATTTACAGATGTTATTAATGGTGACAGCACCAGTTAAGAATAGGAATAAGAATAAGAATAATTGTTGTTGTTGAGTAATGTCATCAGCCTGCAGCTCAGGAGTCAGAGATACCTGCACAATGTGTGTGTGTGAGACATCTAAACAAACATCTAAACAGGAGGCAGTTGACAGTGTTATCAGAGTCTGACTGGCCACTGGCCACTGCCTCCATCTCACTCAGACTCACCCTGGGTCCAGGTCCACATCTGCACTGAGCAGACAGGACGATGTAGTGGAATGAATTTACCCTACAGAGCAGCGTGAAAGTAAAGATCCCCACTTCAGGGAACAGTTTGGTCCCCAGAAGTGGCTGCACACTGACTGACAAATAATGAAAAACAAACTCCAGCTGAATGGGGGGTTTCTGACTGATGAGACACTAATGGGGCAGCCTCAGTACACAGTGAGTGAGGAGAACCAAGGCCTTGCATCACAGAACAGGTGTGTTCAATGTACTGAATTGACTTGCAGCTCCCTGTTTGAACTGTACCATGTTCAGAAAAGCTCTGAGTGTGAGCCCCATTAAGACAAAGGAGGGAGCTGGGGATTAATCAGAAAAATCTAATCGTGTATATGTTTGGAGGTTATAATAATCAAAGCAGAGGATAATCCTCTAATCATTGGAAAGTATTATTAAACAGTTTGTAATTAATTAGAAGATGTCTGATTAAATATTGAGTCTTAAATGATAAGATTAAGGTTGTGATTTATTCTCTCATCTGTCTGTCATTTCATCTCACATTTCTTCTTCTGTGTCTCTGCTTTGACTTTACTGTCTTTGTAAGTCTAATATTTCTATTCCTCTCTTTAATTTTTAAACATATCTGCTTTTGATTTCCCCCCATTTACTCATCATTCATCTCCACAAGAGTGTGTCTTATAATAATTATCATCTATTCAGTGTGGTGCTACACTCAGGTCAGCATGGGCATTTCTGTTAATTTAAAGATACGTAGCAAATACAGTTTTAATCATAATGGAACAAGCAGGTCTTAACAAAATGATATCTAGCAGACTTCTATTTTACAGGCTTGAACATGAAAGAAACCAGCCCAATGAATGATGAGGCCCGTGGATTTTGTCCATCACTTACATTTTTAACACATCAAGAAGGCATCAAAGAATCATTGCAGTGAGCCAAACCTGTAGCAGTGTTCGTAAAGTACCTGACAGTCTTTTTAATACACTTCACTTCACCACACACAAGATGACACCTGAACCACTTTCATCCAGGCTGACAGGTCTGAACCATTGTCGGATGATTTTCCATGATATTAGGTTCATATTCCCCCCGGATCAACTGTAATTTTGGGGATCCTTTGATATTACATTCAGTCCAACACTTTGGTTTATGACCGAAACATATTCCCATCATCCTCAGCTGCACTTTGTATTTTGTCCAAATTAGCATGCTAACATGCTAAACTAGGATCGTGAACTCAGGCTTGTTACATTTTCAGGTGCTGTCATTTTCTGATGCGCAGGGCAGCCTGACACACTTCCATTTTTCTCCGATGAATTGAGAGTTGACACAGAAGTCAAACAGCCCATTGTCTCAACCTAACCACAGACAGCAGTGTGGATGTAAACCTGCTGTGACAGTCTCTGATGTGACACGGGTGCACTTTGTTCACAACTTCACACACAAGCCCCCCAGGCCCACCCCCTGTAGACTCCGCTGCTGTTAATAAATGTAGCACTTTAGAAAAATATGTTGCCTCTGCACGCTGAAAAATGACACAACAGATGAATCCAGCACGTTCAAAACTGACGCCGAGGGGTCCGAACAGTTATAAAAGCAGATTATGTCAATTCCGCGTTACCCTCCGTTCCACTACCTTCAGTAACAAATCTATCTGTTTAAAGTTGCTATTATACATTTGCATAAAGTGAAAGAATGATTACACACTGTGGTCAGTACACGTGTAAATTAATAAAAATGAATGAATCAGGCTGATACTCATTGTGCATGGATAACACAACAATTACATTATCTTACATCATTCTCTACCAAATGAATTACATCACAAGCTGCTGTTACTCTGTTAGTCCTCTCGACTGGGAAAATGACACACCCTGGAACCAATCCTAAAACAAACACGTTATATAAATACATTTCATCTTTTAATATATTAATGAAAATAATCATTAAGGGAGATATGTAAACCTGCATTTTAATTGTGCCTGTATTAATTGGGCCTGTCCAAGAAGACAGTTTTAAAGAAAACTGGCCTATATGTTTAAACCTGTTCCTTCTATTCATTCACATAAAAATCATATGTTCAAGAATTTGACAATAAATAACTATTCACATTGTGGGCACGACAGAGATGACATGAATGTTTATTAAAATCAGATGCAAATGTAATGAACAGTGGTCCAGATAAATAGATGATATATCCACAGACATGACATGCAGTGCAGAAGTTTCAGCCACTTTTCTTGTCCATCACACAGTCGCCTCCCAGAGACGACTTCTCAGCCACATTCATTCTGCCGCAGGACAATGAGCCCAAACACAGAGCCAGAGTCATAAAGAAGAAGGAGCCGTGCAGCAGATGGTCTGGTCCCCACAGAGCCCTGATCTCAACATCAAGGAGTCAGTCTGCGATCACATAAAGAAAGAGGCACTCTGTAACCCTGCTTTTTGAAAACTTTTACTTACTTATTTACTTAGTAGTACCTGGTGTAAACTGGGCCATATGGTCTATTATTCAGGATAACACGGTTCTTTGTGACCCCTCTGCAGCAGCCTACTTTGACCATGATGTGTCCCAGTCCTCCTGGACTAAATCTTTCCTTCTTCTTCCTCCTACTCATTCCTGGCCCACTGTCCCAGTGAAAAAGTCAAAAGTCAAAGTTATAAATCCCTATTTGTTTCTGTTGTAATCTACCAACTTTTTTTTTTACCATTTTCTTTTTATTCAACAATAAGTACACCTATAAGTCATCAACAACATCGACAACCAGAAATAAAAAAATAAAAAAATGAAAAACCTGCTGTTATGTCAAGTCTGTGTCAACTGCCATAGAGTCCACTTCCTCCATTTACTGTCCATCTGTGCTCCTGTCAGCCGTAGCCTGTGTGTCAGTCTTTCCATAATATTGATTTCCCCCACTGTGTCCACCCAATGGGTCTTAGTGGGTAGATCTTCCGTCCCCCATTTCCTTGTAATGGCCTTTTTACCTGCAACCATGAGTATCTTGAATAGATACAAGTCCCCATCATGAACATCATTCTCTGTGTACATACATAGATACATCAGCTCATGATTCATTTGAAATTCGTATCCCAGAATATCTTGTGTTATCCTATGAACCATTCCCCAAAACCCTATTATTTTATGGCAATTCCAGAATATATGTGCATGGTTGGCCTCAGATGACCCACAATTCCTCCAACATGACTTTCTTGTTTCAGAATAGTTATTTGAAATTTTAGGTGTGTTAAAGAACCGTATCAGATTTTTCCAGGAAAACTCTCTCCAGGCTCGCGAACAGGTTGCTGTCTTATGTTTTTCCCACATCTTATCCCATTCATCTTCAGATATTTCCATGTCAAATTCTCTTTCCCATTTTTCTTTTATATACCCTGTTGTGTTTTTGCCCTCCATCAATGCCTTATATAGTGTAGTATATATATAGTCCTGACCCGGTTCCTTTTGTATGAATCAGATCATTACTTGTACCACCTTGTTCACTTCTAGAGAGAGCCCCTGTCCAGTCCGTTTCCCATAATAATCCCGTATCTGTAAATATTTGTAAAATTCCCGCCAATCCAGGCCATATGTCGTTTTCAAGTCTTTAATCTACCAACTTTTAATTATTTTTCAATTGCAGGCTGACAATACAGACATTTCCCAGTGTTACTTGGTTTGTAGAGGATCTGACTCCTTCTTTTGTTGCGTGTCTCTCTCAGTCCCCTCCAACTGCTCCCCAGGTGTGTGTTGTGCCTGGAGGTGGAGTGAAATGCCCAGCCCTGCAGGCCATACACACGGCTCAACATCCCAGTGAACAGGCTCAGCACCTTATTCACTCCCAGCCTTGAAGAATGAATGGTCACACATTGAGAGAGAGAGAGAGAGAGAGAGAGAGAGAGAGAGAGAGAGAGAGAGAGAGAGAGAGAACTCTTCCTGCAGGGTTAGTGAGTTTGACTGTCACTTTCTATCTCCTTGCATGACATTCCCATTAAAGATTAACATTGAGAAAATGTATGAAGCACTAATGGAGGCACGCTGTGTACTCATAGCATGGTAAAGTTACAGCTGTCATCACTAACGCTGCCACTGGGTAACCACACATGCACACACACACACACACACACAAACACACACACACACACACACACACACACACACACACACACACACACACACACACACACACACACACACACACACACACACAGGCTCTCCTCTCAGTCTACTGTCCATCGGCTTGCGTACAGACGGTACACAGTGAGTAGAACAGGGATAAAGGTTTAAAATCTGGCCAATGATCATATATATATCATATAAATTATGTATATAAATTCAAGTGAACTCTGACCTCAACCACCTAACCCCATGTCTTGTCAAACCCATTGGCAGTTTCACCACATGTTTTTTTTTTTCCAGAATAAAAAGTGTGAATCTTTCATGTGATTCTGTTTTATCCAACCATGTTGGTTATTTATTCATCTCTAAGTTTCATTTACTGAAAAAACATGCTCATGTGGAGTTTTGTATGTATTTTTCAGAATGTAAGTACTAAGGCTTATTCTTTAAAGATGATACCATCAGAAGAAAAATAAATGAAACAACACTGTCCCAGCAGCTCACTATCAGGCTGACTGATTCATTTCAGATTTAAACTGTTGCTATGTTTTTGCCTGGTGTCGACTCTTCTCTGGTTTTCCATCTGCTAACAAGGAGACCTTTAGAAACACTGCTGCCTCTGTTTTGCTTTCAATTCTATTTTAGTTGAATTCTGTTTAATTTGAGTCTGGATAAACAGAAACAGTGACAAAATCTACTTTCTGTTTACACCAGCATATATTTGCTCAGTATACATTAACAGTCATGGGATATGAGTTTTCAGGTTTGTTTGGGTGAACAGAGATTGTAGCTGTGTCCTATTTCAGGGGCCCAGCCTTCAGATGCTGCATTTGACGACCAATTGAGTCACAGGGGCATAACTAGGCCCAAATTAAATGCGGCAGAAAATTGTGTTCTTCTTTTTTAAATGATCCAATGTGTGGATCCTTCTTGAGCCGATCTATCTCAGGATATACTGCGTGGAGGCAATGAAGCTAAAAGGTTAGATATGCAGCCGGCTGAGCTGCAGGAAGTGGAGCTGGTTAGAGTAGGTAACTGTGCAACAATAAGGACGTGGTTAAACAACTATAAAAGACTGGTGTGTAGACCAGGCCATCTACACAGTCATTCTGGAAATATTGTGAATGTAGTTGTACGTATTTGTATGTATGTATTTTAAAATGTTTAGACAAATGTCAAAACACAGCTGCATGATAGCCATCATGGCAATATAACTGAATTACACTACATTACAATTTATTAAAGCATGTTCAGTGCTAAATACATGTACTATTTAAAGACATGAGACTGCTGTGAAGATGGATGAAAAAAGATTGTTGTCTGAGGTGAGTGCCCACAAGGTCCTGTGAATGGTCCTAGAATGATTAAATATCCAGCGGAATAAAAGTGGCGTAGTTGGACATGGCTGTAGGTTTGAACTGGATGCGGTGATGACTGCCACTACCTGATTGTCAGATAGGGGGTGACAAGAATAGCGGTGTCATCAGCATCAGACAGTGGTAGAAGCCACAAGATTATATGACAGCACTAATCTCTATTGTGTAGTGGAAGAAGAGGAGAGGGCCCAGGACAGAGTCTTGTGGAACTCCTGTAGTTAGGCCGCATGGCTACATCTCATGTCACTGAGAGGCCTGTCAGGTGGGATGCAAACAGAGAGAGACTGAGACAGTCATTTCTCTAAGGGTGGAGAGGAAGATCTGGTTCACTGTGTCACAGGCAGCAGACAGCTTGAGGAGTGTGTGGACTGAGGAGAGGGAGTTTGCTCAAGGAGCATGAGGTACTCCTGTCACCACATAGGTGGGGGTTTTGGGGGTTGTTCTGTTAAAAGGTAAATAGAACATTTTAAAAAAAAAACAGAACGTTCTAGTGTCTTGGAAAGAAAGGGATGAAGAGATACAAGTATGTGCACAAATCACTCAGTGGACAAAATAAGCTGCTAAAGCTGCTAATAAACTATCTCCAATCTGTTTCCACTGTGAGTTGTGTATGTAATCTCTCACAAATGGTCCTAACTGGATGATATTGAGCCAAGGGACACAGGAAACATTGAGTTCCACCTGGTTTGTTGTGTGTCCCTTCTTTTGTTTTTGGTTAAGACGCTATATTATCTAGAGGAAACCAGAAATCTTCTTCCAGTTTTAGCGGCCGTTAAATATTGTACTTTAAAGTGTTAAGAAGATGCATGGGGAATCTTACATAAAGCTTCAGAACAGTTTGCTTCTGTTGCTGGATGTGGAAGAAATAACTGGAGTGGCAGCAGAAAGGGATATTTTCTTCTCAGTGGAGATTTAATTTCTCTTTTTTATAAACAGACAATTTTAATGAGCAAGGTGAGCAGAGGAGACAGATGTAAGAAGGATGAAAATGGTTTCATGCGGCTGTTATTCATCCCCACAAAAAATCGAACATTTTAACTGTAAAAGTTTATTTTGATAAAATTAAACAACTTGATAATACATCATCATATACAGACAGTAGACTGCCTACAGCAAGTTTTACACCTCCAAAATACATGAAAAAACAGTGAAGCTGAAGGTTGTTTCGATTTTTTCCCTCCAGGAACGTCATTATTGTGTCCTATAAATATTTGGTACAAAAAAGAATGAATTACAATAAAAAGAAAAATATGTGGACATTTTTGTATTAAGCCTTCAGAGCAGACCACAGTCACAAAACACAACTGGAGCAAACTGCAGCTTTTACTGGAACAGCCAAAACACAATACAAATGCCTGCTATGACATGAAATGATCCTGACTCCATGGTTTCATCCCTCAATGGGAAACTAATGTTTTTCTTAACATGGCACTGAGGTTGACTGTTGTGAATTTTAACCTTTTTCTTCAATAGCAACAAAGCAAATGATGACTGCCTTACAGTGTTGGTTAATTACAACATTACAACAAAACCCCACAGGTCTGAATGAGACACAGGGGTGGGCTGAATGAAGCTAACAAAACAAACAAACAAACAAACAAAATAAGGAAAGCAAAGTTTCTTTTCTCTTGTCTCAAACAAGAGCAGCGAATGAAATCTGTGCCAGAATACCCCTGGGAACAAACATTTGAATCACATCCTCAAACTGCGAGCGCGTGCCAGAAAACAGGTGTGGGCAGGAAATAATATGAGCTGAAAATGAGGTTACCAGTGACTGAAAGACATTCAAGATGCAGCTGTGAAGTAGGTCTGTCACTTTTCAGAAAGTCAACTTTGAACCAATACGGAAAGGGGATTGATTAGCGTCTGTCTGTGGGCTGTCTGTTGTGTTTGTTTATTTATTTCATTCATCTGAACACAACCAGCACAGTCTAGTCCAAGAGTGATGTTACACTGTAACACTGATACTGGTCTGATCGTCTGCAGTGTCTCATCACAACAAGACTACATCCCAAAATATATAAGTACTGATTTAACATAACACTGACATTAGATTATTATGTTATTGTTGTTGTGGCTAATGTGGCTTATGTTGTAGCAGATAGGGGGCAACAGTAACATCCCATCGGAGTTAAGTGTGTTCATCTCATGAATGCATTGAGTGTCACTCTGCTTTTAGCTCTGGTTTGGTCTCCACTTACTCCTAAGAGATGGTCACTAGTTGTGTCTGCCTGCTGTTTGGTGCTGGAGAGGTCAGGTACACTGAGTTTGTTAGAAAACTGCTGCCTGCTGCTGGAGATAAGCCCGATTAGAGTTGATTAAGCTAAACCAGAACAGAGCAGTCGTTGGCATGAAAACCAAAACAATGAACTAAAAGACACAAAAACTTGAGAACGGAAGAGTTGGAATTCATCGCCCCGCTTCATATTACCTGTAGTCATTTGATCCATTGTTGTAATAAAAATAATGATTAGTGCAGCTTTATATTTGTGCAGCCTTAAAAATGGCTAGATTCACTGGTCATTGTTGAGAAGTCATGCTCCAACAGTCATCTGAATTTTCAAAATAAAAGTGAGAGCCATACTGGGAAGACAGCATTTCTCTGTGTCCTTCATTTAAATGTAAAGAATTTTTGCAAAGGACATGTTTTTACCATTGTTGAGCATCTGTCTGTATGACATCTGGATTGTATTCTTGTTTTACCTCCAGTAAAATTGCAGATAAACAGAACTTAGTTTTCTTCCAGTATGATGAGGTTCAACCACAGTTCTGACACAATATACACTTAATCAAGAAGCTAAAAATGTAGGAATGATGTTGTTAACATACATCTTCTTTTTGTGTGCAACACAAAGAAAAACAAATCTAAAAACCTGCGTAAACATAAAGAAATCAGTGCATTTATTCATACGAGTTGTCTTTTACTCTGTGTCCCGAAGAAGGCGACTTTCGAGGAGCGAGGATTCCGTCAGAAAAGCTCCTCTGGAATGGTCATTTTGTACAAGACAGCAAAAACAACAAGCAATCATGTAAAAGTTGTTCCAGCCCCCTCCAGTGTCAGCCAGCGGACAGGCGTCTACAGTTCAGCTCGAAGGGCAGCAGAAAGGGCACTTAGTCAGAAAGAAAAAAAAAGTGTCTTCCCCACACTCTTCACTTCATATCTGCAGCGGTGAGTGTGGTCCAGTCCTGAAATAACTACATTTTTATTTGTTTTGTTGAACGACCTGGTTCCACACACTTGATTCAGTCCATCTTGAATCCTGCATTAAAAGCCACAAGAAACACTCTGTAAAACAGTTATTCAGTAACCCAGGAGAGATTAAAGCAAAAGCTTAAAGTCCAATTCTCTATACAAAATACTGTCCAATTTTGATTTTCAACTCCATTCAGGCCTGAAATGAATCACTGAAGAGGTCCACTCTGGTGAAATTGAAGATCTTTGGATCCACCCCTGCACTGGTTGATTTACCTCACAATTCCCAAATATAGATATTTATGGACTTTTGTCTCCTTTTGAAACAGACTTGGTGAGTTCCATGTGCGGTGAAGTCAGGTCAGAGTCATCAGGTGGGGCTCTGGATTACCGTATTCCATTAAATGGATCTGCTGAATCTGCCAGCATATCAGTTGTTTTTTCATGTTTTTGTGTTTTCATGAGTTTTCTAAAAGCTCATCAGCAACAGTTACAATCTCTTTTACTGAGTTTGTAGTGAAACACAGCTGTCCTCAGCCCTGCACTGATCAAAATGTTACTGAACCTGTCTTTGAAATGAAAGCATGTGTGTGTGTGTGTGTGTGTGTGTGTGTGTGTGTGTGTGTGTGTGTGTGTGTGTGTGTGTGTGTGTGTGTGTGTGTGTGAGAGAGAGAGTGTGTGTGGTTCCATGGTATCTTCGTTAGGAGAAGTCACTGTCCTCGGCCCCATACAGGTCAGCTAGTTTCCTGAACCTCGGCCCCCAGTCACTAAGGTAGTGGTAGTCCTGCTCAGCCTCAGATGACACAGAGCCCAGTGAGCTGAGTGACTCAGCCACCGAGCCGGCACCCTCATAGGCGTAGGTGGCCAGCGAGTCGTACGGTGGTGCTGTCGGGTTGCAGTCGTTCTCCAGAACTCTCTGGTTTATGAACTCACGTACGTCCCCATTGTCCCGTGATGCCAAGCTGACCGGTGGCATGATGAGGCCAGGAGCAGTGGGAGCATGTCGGCGGTGCGGTGGGTAGAGCAGTGTGTCAGTGGGGATGATGTCACGCCTCTGCTTGGCGGACTCCTCCAAGGCAGCGGCAGTATCCGGGTGTCGCAGTGCTCCGATATCAAAAGCTTGGGTGTCCTCCTCGCCACCGCCTTCATCATTATAGCTCACCACATTGTCCCGGACATCCTCCTTGGAGATGATGAGGGGTTCCTGCTTTCTTTGGCGTTTTAATGCTGTGAATAGAACCACGATCACTGCAAGAGACAACAGCAGATAGGTGCAGGATTAGAGAAGTTCACAGGAAACTGATTCTATAGTAGAATCTACAGCCACAGAGGGCAGATAATACAAAAAAATGTTTTATTGGATATGAAAACATGTACTCAACAAGTTAATTGCTGAGGAACAATGTGACTATGCTGCAGTGAAGTCAGGTCATGAAGCAGGCAACTGCAAATGAGCCAACACTCTATTTAAAACACTTAATTGCATCAGTGGCATTGCTGGGTGGAGTGATTGATTTTGTGGTCAATAAACCTAACAGGTAGCTGAATACACAGAAGCATGACAGAGGTATTAGAAAATATAAGTCGATACCTAACTATGCAAGCTCTTAAACTGACAGATCTTGGTATTTCTTAATCCCTGCGTCTGGGCCTCTCGCCTCTTGCCTTTCACAAACTTGAATGCTGTTTGTTTCCAGGTATTTTCATACTCTCATGTTGCCAGTACACAACTAAATGGTTATTTTCCTAAACCTGAGGGGTTTTGTGATTGTCGAATATGCACAAAGGTGATATTTGATGTCTAAGCTCTGACCTCATCACTCACCCACAAGGTAGCAGCAAGCTTAGCACACCAGGGAGCGTGGAGTGACGATAATAAGACTTAGAGCCTACAGGTGAATGCTGGGGTGGAGATGGAGCTTTTGAAATGCTACACGAGCAGAACTGACAGCTTGAGAACATTAAAAGGGTGTGTTGGATTTATGCCATGGGAGCATAGCAACACACTGGAGTTGGCTGCCTGGAGGAGCTCAGCAGCCTTGCATCACTTTGTAATAAACCGGAACAATCTTTTAATCTCCAGCTAGTCACAGGAAACACAATAGTGTAAAGATGATCAAATAAAAGAGTAGGGTTTAGTGGGAAGATGTGCAATAGTGATGTGATGGCTGAGGTGATGATCAATACATTCATATGGAGGTCAACACTACTAAAGTACTCCAGCTTAAGGCTGTGTTTTGATTAACACCTTAAATATAATTTCACTTATCACACAATGTGATTTCTCTCAGGAACTGGACTGAAGTGAACCATTTGCTCTGGTATCAACAACTTGGACAAGGACGATTAGTTGAAGAGCTGATGCACTTGTGTCCACGCTGCAGATAGAGTCCTCACATTGAGTGTTATGGCTCTGCACTCTGCTGTAATGTCTCTTCAGTCCAGATGAGAGAACTAAAAGGGCCGTCACTGAATGAAAGTACCAATCTTCAATGAAGTTTGCCCTCAGCTCTCCTTGGAGCTGTTGGCTATTATTCTACATCCACATCTGTGTCCTTTTATGAAATCTTAATTTTATGGGACACTGGTGTGAATTATGTTGTTATAATCAGTTCTGGCGGACGTGTGATGTTAGTGAGGTGATTTAGTGTCACCTCATATTGGTTGGTGCTATTGTTTTGTTCCTAGCGAGCTACAACGGAGCTGAGCTGATGTCTTAAAATGTGACTATATTGTATTGTTCTTGTTCTGCTATCGTGTTGTATCCTATTGACTTGTTTGCTGTGATACCATTGTTTCACTGTGTCATATGTTTTTTATTGTATTATCATGTAATATTGTATAGTTTGTATAATTGTATGGTGTCCTGATGCATGTTGTAAATATTATTTTGTTGATGTGCTCTTTACACAAATCTATTGCACTTCTGTCAGTCCTGGGAGAGGGATCCATCTAGTTGAGGGTTAGAGACAGAGGATGCCGCACCTTGTACAGATTGTTAAATGACGTAAATATTGATTTGAGAATTCGGGCTATAAAAATACAATTTGATTGATTGATTGATTGATTTATAGTGCAGTACTGTGTTGTATCATTTGTATTATGTCCTGAAGTGTTGTATAGTGTTGTATTCCATGGTGTCATATTGTATCATTATCTCTCAAATTACAGGTGAATTCCAGGAACACTCATACTCATTATGACATCACTTATTCTGACGAATATTTGTTTGACTAAAATAACCAGATCAAGGCATTGGCATGACAACTTTTAGTATCGCCTTAGCCAGGTTGACATGAGTGTGTTTAAGTGTGACAGTGGAGCCAGTTGATGGCCAGCTGCTCTCATCTCTCTGCACTCATGTAAGGGGAGTGTGGACACTGCATTTCAGCACTGCCTACCTCCTGTGTCTGTGTGTCTTCATACACCCATGTGTCTTGCTGTGTGTGTGTGTGTGTGTGTGTGTGTGTGTGTCCACTAAGTCTGCAATGACTGCACCTTCAGAGGCATAAATATGTATTCATTTTTCCCAGCAGCCCACTGGACTGTGACCACTGCATGAATAAGAGGATAAGTGGGGATGTGGTGACAGATGAGATGCACTCATTTCCATAGAAGGTTTGATTGTGACGAACAGCAGCCGCCTGCAGCTCTAAACTCACATTGTTTTCCATTACAGCAAATGAGAAAGGCTTCAATGCCCGTTTTAACAATGCTGTACAAATGGAACAACTGCACTGTACTGGTGCAAGCATGATCAAACATTTCATTTCATATCTGTCATTCAAGTTTTTTCTGCTATTTGCTTATTGTGTAGAAAAATATTCTTTTTTCTTTTAAATTTTTTTTAAATCAATGTTTGAAAAGGAGCCATTTTTGCTTTACATTTCATTCTTTTTGTCAACAATTGCACCTAAAAACGGAGGACATTTTGGCCACATTGAGATTTGAATTAGTTTTGGAGCATTGTGTGAATACCATTGTTGGGGTCCCAGGTGCAGAAAAAAATTCTATTGCCGTTCTGAATTGTGTGACTCAATAGAAAAAGAACTGCTGGTCCAGGAGTTCTGGTTTCCACAACACACTGTAGGCTAAGCTGTATTGTCTGTCTCCGTATTTGTATATCCTTTCTTTGCCAGTTTTAGAAGGACATCTTGCAAACTAAATAACAGCAAAGTTGGGGAAGATACTGAATCTGGAGAGGATGTCCTCAAGGATCTGGAAAAATGTGTCAACCATTCATTTTGCATTTGCAATGGAATGAATGGCTGCGATGAGCTGTGCAGATTGGAGGACTTTATTAGGACTCCTCAGGAAGAAGGGGCCATGGCTGCAAAACCTTCACTGTCTTTTATTTTGTAAATTTATAACTATGTGTCACTGACATGAGGTTGTCTACAAGGGAAAAAATAATGATATCTTTTATTTTTACTTTAAAAATGACAGAATAGCTCAATCATATCTTGTCTTTCTGAGATAGAAAAGCAAATTCCATCTGTTGATGGAGTCACAGATTCAATCTGGGTAGACATCAGGGGTAATACTGACCTTATTTGGGCAAATCAGTTATTGGCTGATCCACATTAATAACAGTTTCTCTGCCAATGTGGTTCTGCTGCTCTATCACTTGCATTTATTCAGTCACAGTGGGCAGCCAACTCTCTTGCCTTGTTACCTTACATTCTGCATGTTTTAACATTACTATACAAATACAGTCCATCTTTTTTAGTTCAATCATTTCAATATAGATGTATTGGCTGAAGTGAACACACTGGACGCACACACAGACACACACACACATTTTCCCATACTCACTCAGCAGTATGATGGCACACAGGAGGATGGCGATGAGTGCACCAGTGCTGAGGCCTGGAGAGCTGCTCAGAGCCTCAGGATTACACAGCTCCATGTTGCCATCGCGGTCGCAGGTGCACACCCTCACAGTGAGGGTCCCGGTGCTGCTCTGCATGGGGTACTCGCCGTCAGTGATCACCACAGGAACCAGGTAGACGCTCTGGTGAAGGCGGCTATAACTGGCTCGACGTGTCAGGATGCTGGCAGTGTTATCTGAGCAAGAAAAAGTCCTGTTAGAAGATCACTCTTGCACACCTGCTGTGCACAGTGTGTGAGACACTGTCACACAGCAGAGGTGTGAATAAAAATCACTTTATTACCAGGCTGGAAAGGGAAATGTGTAACAAGGCATTAGTCAAAGAATCAGGACAAATCTGTTGATTGAGTTGGGGAAAAGAAGTGACATCAACAATATATTCACTTATCTCAGTACAAACAAAAAGGCTCACAATAAAAAATCATATATCATACATATATATTTGGCTACACACAAAATGTAATCACATTACAGAAAAAAAGCTATGTCTTACTGATACTGTAATAAAGAGCAACTTTCCAGTATTCAAATATATTTGGTTATGTGTTGCGACAGTATGTCATTCTGGGATTTCCCGCATCTTTGATGATCAGGAAGAATTAACTCTCCATAGAGTTAATTGAGAAAAACTAAATGCTATTCCATGGCTGAAGAAGTTGATATTTAGTAAATTACCTTTAGTATAATGTCCTCTTCTTCTGTAAAATGTATACAGTTAATTTATTGCAGTAATAAAGTGTGACCTACCTCCATTGTCACGAACAGTGAAGTTACTGCGGTGCATCACCTCAGTAGCCAAACTGAAGAAAAACTTGTGTCCTGTCGACGGCTCGTCAGCATCAACGGCACTCACTGTCTGGATCCGCTGTTGGAGACACCAACATACATTGACATGAACACCCCGGTGGAGTTAAGTGAATTAAGAGCATTCAATGAGTGAAAAAGACTGGCAGGATAGAGATTCCTTTCACAGTGCCAGTAAACACTGCTGTGATGTAAAGCTGCCAACAGAGAAGCTTGGCTATTATCAGCATCACATGTCTGTGCCAAATCATCCATGAACATCTCTGTCATCAGCACAGCTCATAAAAAGATATATTACACTAATATAGAATTAACAGATTTTATATTGTGACAGATATCATAAATGACAACAACCAACTGAGTCAATATTCAGTTTAATATTCATTAAGATGTTCTCATTGTTCTAATTTAGATGCTCTCCAACATAATTTTCTTTAGTTAAAATGGGACTAAACACCTTGACAGGGGAGCAGTGGGTTATGCTAATACAGCAGTCAGGGAAATGTTAACGTGTCACCAGTGGGACCCATTGTAGCTGACTAAATTCCAGCTGAGCACAGCTGCTGTTCTTTGTGAAGAAGTATGCTACAAACTTTGAACAGCTACACAGGGTAAGGTGAGTTTTGCGTAAGCCTTCATTTCGAGGCAACAAACCCTGACAGCAGTAAAATCCTCAGTGGATTTCTGGGTGTTGGATGGATTCAAATTTAGAAAGCATGGGTACATGGGTAAAATGAGCTTCAATTATGAAATAAACACTAGGGCTTTCAAATGTTTTATGCCTCCTCATAGATGCTGAATGCACTAATTGTAAGTCACTTTCGATAAAAGCGTCAGCTACATGACATGTAATGTAATGCAACATGATTTATAAGGCCTTCAACAAACTCTAAATTTAAATCCAAGGACAAGCAAAGAATGGTTCTCAATCTATAACCAGAGTTCAGTATATACAATAAATAATCTTCATATTAGTACTACATGATTTTATACTATTGTATCTCCAAACTGCCTGTTCAGAATTAACTGGAGGAGGATCAGCGAGGGGAAGAACAGCTACAGGAGGAAGGTGGAGGACCAGCTGCAGCAGAACAACATCCGCGGTGTCTGGAGAGGCCTCAGAACCATCTCTGGCCACAAGAAAGCTGAGTCCCAGTCTACAGGGGACCGGAAGTGGGCAAATGACCTGAACATGTTCTCTAACAGGTTTGATCAGGCACCAGCCCCTGACCCCACCCTGCCAACCCAGCTGCCACCCCCCTCGCCTGCTCACCCACCTCCTCTTCCAAACCCCTTCCCACAGCACTCAGCTCTCAGTCGCCCATCACCAGGACTAAAATCCCACCTGATGAAGACCCTGGAGCGGCTCGTCCTCCAACATCTCCGCCCTGTGGTGAGACCATCGATGGACCCGCTGCCGTTCGCCTGGCAACGCGTCATCTACCTACAACACAGAGCTCTTTCTCATCTGGAGAAGCCTGGGAGCACTGTGAGGATCATGTTCTTTGATTGCTCCAGTGCTTTCAACACCATTCAACCACCACTTCTGAGGGACAAACTGGAGTATGCTGGAGTGGACCTCCACCTCACATCTGCATATTGGACTCCCTGACCAACAGACCCCAGTATATGAGGACGTGAGACTGTGTGTCGGACACGGCTGTCTGCAGTATGCCCCAATATTCCTTACACTCAAGTATTGCATGTTACTTATTACTTGCTGATATATTTCCGACTCTTGCTGCTGTAATACTGCAAATGTCCCCCTTTATCTTACCTTATCTTACTGTTTCACTGACCAGCAGATACTCTGACTATTTGCTGTTAGAGCTGCCATGTGACAGGGGTTACGTGGAGTGACAGACTCATCACCAACTCCACACTGGTAAATGGCTTTTCAGCCTCTCTATAAGCTTTGAACTGTTTTGGTTTTCCCACTCACAATCTAAGCTCTAACAAATCTTGTCTGTGAGCTGTGAACATAGTGGAGTATTTAGCACCTAAAGAGCTGGATATTTTTCAGGTGGACACAAACATGATTGCAATGTTACAATGCTGATGCTGCTCAGTGTCGGCTGGATGTGTAACCAGGCTGCTGTTAAAACTTCCATCATAATGACTTCAGAAGACATATTGGACACTGCAGAGCTGCGTATTTCTGTCATTTCTCAGCTGATGATCATATATATTTTTTAATACTCTTTTAACTACAGTCTTATTTAATTGAAAATGAGAAACTAGCCAATGGATTAAAGGCTTTAAGACAGATCTTTGCCAAAAACACACATGTGCACATACACAAATACACTGAACAAATCCGTAACCAGAGGGAAGCTGCGGAGAATATTTAGCGAACAAATACTGATGATTCACATTGATGGACAGATGAAAGGGCAGAGGAATTAAAGGATGAACGGATGGCAGGATGACAGGGATGTGCAGAGATTAGTGGCAACAAGCCACCATAGTGAAGAACATCAAGATGATGTTGGGCGTGCGCATGTGTCGTAATCAGCTGTGTAGTTGCACCTAATTTTGTTTTGTCGACTAATATTTAACATGTTGTTTGGTTTGTTTTTTTCCTACTAATTGTCTGATGTATTTGTTTGTTGTGTGTATGCTTTTATGCATGTGTGCGCATGTGTCCGTTTGAGTGTGTGGTATTACACATATAGTGGGGACCTACATCTGTGTACACAGTCACATTATGGGGACTGATATTCTCATAACATAAATCATTTTAACATTTTAAGGTGAAGACATGTTTTAAGGTGTATGGTTACACAAGCTGTAGTTATGGTTATTGCAGGAGTCCCAAAGAACCCAATTGGTCTCAAAGACCACAACCAATCAGCTTCTCAGCTGCAGATGTCTTTGTTTTAGAGTTCTGTCATCCCTCTTGTGTGTGTGTGTGTGTGTATAAAATCAGCTTCAGGACTTTAATCACATGAGTTGAAATAATTCAAATTCAGATATCTTATGGATAAAATATTTGGTGTTTTCAGTGCTACAGAGGTCTGACAAAGTCATTTCCTCTTAGGCTGTAAAGTCAGTCCGTTATTAAGGTGCAGGGGAATTGAAATTATCTACTGTATATCAATGCTGTGATTTGTAACAAAAAAGCATATGAAAAAGTCTAAAACTCTTGATATGAACAGTAATACAACCAGGAGACATGTTGGCCTACATTTGTGGAACCCAGTACAAGGGTCAGTGTGGTAGTAATGACTGATTCCACGCAAATGCTATGTTTCCCTGTTCATAAAAGGGGATTATCAGCTCAGTTTAGCCTCTTGGACTTGGCATGTCCCATAAGTGATTCATAAAAGCATCAGTGCACAATAACTACAGTACCACCTGCTGTGTGCAGGCTGTAGAGCCAGCTTCCCTTCTGTGCTGGAGGTCATTCAAGTTTAGTTTTCCACGCTGATAAAATATCAGAGAACGCCACTAATATGAATCAATGCAAAACAGCAGTTTTGCATTGATTGTATGCACTATATTTGCCATTCTGTGTTTATGAAGAGCACACAGAACTACATGTTTCTTAATGTTACTTTCATAACAACTTACCACATGAAGGTCATGAAGTGCATTTGTATTTACATTTTCTGCTAAATTCTGCAAAAAAGACACACATAATGAGTATTTTATGAGCCAGGTCAATACATTTGACTCTTTTCATGCCAATAAAATACTTAGATTAAGTATTCTACATTTTATTTAGACATCTGGTGTCTTTGGCTGCTTCAGGTTACAGCGGCCTCCTGGTTAGTTTGCCTGTATGTCCTGTTTCCTTGCTCTGCTGATCTGATCATCGATGAACTTACTCAGTTCGTAAACCTGGTTACCATTCTCAGCCAGTAACCGGCTGAATCACCCACAAGCATACAAAGGCACCACGCTGTGCCATTCTACTGCTGTCACGCCAGATAACTCCTGCCCTGAACCAGCACCTGTACAATCTGAACTCTTTGTTAAAATACTTTTATCTTATATCCTGGCGTGTTCTGAGTTTTTGTGTGTGAGTATTGCTGAGATCTTGAAAAAGGGCATAATCACATTGCTACAACAAAATCGGACACATCAACCACAATCAAACAACTTGTAAACTGTTCGTCCATATTATCTCATCTACTTGATGTAGAGCTCAAACTGAAAGTGAGTAAACCTGGAATGTTCCTGTGCACGAGGAAAGTGCAACCAAGTACATGTAGATCAGAGCTGAAACAAGAAGGTGAGACGTAAACTGTGAGGCATGCAAACAACTGCTATTTTCATTTACTCTTATGAACTAGTTTGGCTGACATGGGGGCATTTGAAAAACATTTCTAATGCTGCTTTCAGACATGCACTAAACTCCAGATAATCAGCGACATTTTCCAGAGGGGCTGTATGTGAGAACGCAAATGTCCGAGTGCACTGGACACTCAGCAGAGTTTCTCCAACCAGCCCCCTATTCAAAATCCACAAATGTCTAAATGAGCCCATGAGAATAACAGCAGGATATTCTCAAGAGGATTCACCACGAGCAAGTGGGCATGTTGATGAAGTATGAAACATGCGACAGACGCAAAAATGAATAAATCAAAAACAATACAAATATCTCAGTATGATGTCAAAAGAGCTTTTGGTGCTAAGGACTGATGTTGATGTGCTGGAAACACAAACACATGATCTCTGAGGCAGAATCAATACTGTTACATCCTGCTTCCTTCATACTGCGCCACCCCTCGCCTGAACACTCCACAGATCTCTGTGGTAATGTGAATGCGACTGAGGGGATGATCTCTATCTCATTTTCTTGTTCTGTCTCAGCAGTGACCTTGGTGAATGGAATGTTATGACAACTGATAGAAATCAAGGCAGAAAACATTCAATTAACTTCAATTACTCAAGATTTGATAACACATCAAATCTCCTCCCAACACCACATGCACCTCTCTTTAGGATTGTAAATTGAAAGATCCACACTCAACCTCGACCTCAAGCCCCTGTATTTCTTATAGAGTCTTACGTAACAACAGCAAGAAGAAGTGGAGTATACCCTATGGAATTACCTGTATTTGTGTATATATAAGTCTATGTTTAAATCTGTCTCTGAATGATAATCCATTTTAACTAATGACACACAAATCATTGTATTGTTCTTGTCCACACTGACTCTATCATTCAGGCATCGCACATCAGGAGTCCCTGTCAATGAAAGCAGACTGGGTTAGAGCAAAGTCTGTAATGGTAGGTGTCACCACTATCTTGGCAACATCCCTGGGCAGTTCTTCAGGACCAACAAGACCAGGCTCTTATCTAAATGAGTGAGGATGGAGCCACAACTGCACTTTCAATGATCACAGGGAAATAAAAACAGCATGTATAGAATCAAAAGATTAAAAAGCACTCTACACACAAAGTGTTTACAGTCTTTGCCTAAAAATAATCAACAACCTTTTTTTTCAGGTAATACTTGCCTGCTTTGTTTCCTTTTTGGCCAAAGCCATTTTAAGTTCCTCTGAGTTGATTGTAGTGTTTGTTGTTTGGGACCTTTATTATCACAGTGGAAACCGCTGACAGTGATCACGTCTGTCCAAGCCAAATGAATCACTATAAGCTGTTGATTACTAAGATTGTGTAGCTTCTGTAACATAGTCCCAGAACTTAAGGGCAAGGTAACAGCAGTTTTTAAAATAAGGGCAACATCATGATGCGTTCTTGAGTATGCGTGCCCACAGACGCACTCATTTTTTTCTCTCTCTTTGAAATTACACCACAATATCAACACTGACAACACATAATGATTGATACTTTTCCCATATGAATAAAATGTTTCCTCATAGCTGCACTCATTATTCAGCTCGTCCCGACTCCGCTCACACTCTTCCTCACTCTCTCGCGCTGGCATGCACGCACACACACACACACACACACACACACACACACACACACACACACACACACACACACACACACACACACACACCACACAAACACAGAGTGTCATCAGACACATGTGTAAACTGAGTATGGGTAATAATAGATTTAAACAGAATTTGTGAACTTAAACAATATGGATAGCCGGAGGAGATGGTGGGGTGTGCTTGTTTTGGCTCAAAACTGGTGATCACTATATCCAGTTTCGCCTGTATTGTTATTACGTGAATTTAAATCAAATGTATTTCTTTCCTTATAGTGCAGTTATGTCCTGTTCGTCATGTCTCCCTGCTAGCTGAGGTGAACCAGTAATTAGCAGCTTCTCAACAAACCCTCAGCCATCACAGTTCCAGATTTCTGAGGAAATTACCTGTGGATGCAACAAAATTGCTGCTTTTAAAAAAAAAACCAGATACTGTCTGTTTGCCACAAGAAGCACAGACAAAAGACAGTGAGGCTGTTATTGGGCTGCAATCTATTTTGGTATAACACTTGGATATGCTATGCTGTGAGCATAAGCATTTTTTAATGAATCTTTTTTTTCTTCCTAATTTGAAAAGCGAAAAATACAAAACTCTCGGGTAACAAAATTCTCAGTAGCTCTGACTGTAACAAGTAACACATATAGCTGGTGGCATGACGCTACTAATTCATGTTAATTCTGAGAGAAACCTGACTGAAAGATGTGATTAAGTTCCAGCTGTTGTACATTACATTTAATTTAGCTGACGCTTTTATCCAAAGCGACTTACAATAAGTGCATTCAACCATGAGGGTACAAACCCAGAACAACAAGAATCAAGTAAGTACAATTTGCTTTAAAATAGCCAAACTACAAAGTGCTACATGTAAGTGCCCTATAAGTGCAACATTGTTTCAGTGTGTCAGATTAATATCTATTCAACACTGTGCTCTTCAATTCAAAGCAACGATAGCGGGTGTGAAGATTGATGAGGTCACCATGCAAAAGGGACCAGTGTCCATCTTTTTAGGCAGCACAAAGTTTAAAATATTCAAGAACTATAACCCCAGGCTTTAGCTGGTCGAAGGACAACCAATCTGGATGCCACCCGGGCCGGATGTAGTTGGTTTCATAAACCACACATTTCCCTTGTCTATAATGATACAGTATGTTTATTTTTCATATATGGGTTAGGGTAAGACTTTTACCTGAGCAGCCTTGGTTCTCTCACAGACGAAGGTTTCATAAACAGTGGCAAAGGTGGGAGCGTTGTCGTTGATGTCCAGCAGGCGGATGTAGACGGGAACATGGCTGCTCTGACGGGGATTATCTGAAGGCAAATAGAGAAAAGGCTTTATGCTGGATATGCGATGTTACCAAGCGGACCAATCACTCTTCTGCGTAGCCTTGACGTGTAGTTCAATGTTTCGGGAGGTGCACGTCAGGGTACGGCGTAGCGCTCTGTGTAGGCTACACGTCTACACGCAGTCTATATTGCATCCAAATTTTTTGTTTCACATTTTCCCGGCTCTCCCTCCCGCTCAGTAACCTCAGTTATATGTGAACATAAAAGATGAAAAATTAAAACATGAAAGAGGAAAAAAAAAAGGTTTCAAGATCAAATACATAAAAATGGCCATATTTCTTCAGCCCATGTCTGAGCCATTGGTTTCTAGAGTCCTGTAATTTTCACAGCATGTCTCAGTTGAAGCAGGGAAACCAATCAGGCTTCCATTTCACACTTGTGTCTGAGAGAAATTGTTTGTGGAAGCTGAGGTATTTGATGTTAATGAAACCTGAAACTGGTAAAAAAAAAAAAGAAACAAAAACAAAAACGATTTTTGAGGGCTTCCTGCCATTATTTACTTTGTACATAGGCTTTCTCATTGATTACCACAAATTAATCAGTGTCCAACAGTGACTTAATACTCAGCAGCACAGCGTGACTGAAAACAACAGGGCTTCTTCTGTTTCAACAGATGTTCTCTTTCTTTATATTGGCTGTGGAGGGATAATCAGGAGCAAGAAGTGTAAGTGACAGTGTCTCAAGGTCTCTCAGAGGTGTGACTGACTGATTATTCCTTCGTATTTTTACCAGATATAAATAATACTTGCTGTTATGAATAGGAATCAGGAAATAATTAATCCCTCCTCATGTTGTCAGGAAAAGTAAGTGGGGCTCCTCACACCATTGAAAACTGACACTTTTCAATGATTTCATAAATAATTATTTCTGTAGAAATGACTCATTCTCAGGTCTGTAGATTATCCAATGTGACCAGGATATTGTTTTTTATACTATAATTTTTTTTAAATGTCATTTTCAGTTTGTCTGAGGAGCATCAATGAAATTCCATTACTTCCATTTTATTGGAGTGGTAGCAGGAATCCCAGAGGAGGCTATCTAAAAAACCCAAAGTGAAACTCTACTTGGCTAAATGAGATTTTGTTATTTGAGATGAACAGATGCTTTACTGTTTCCCAGCTCAGCCAGTCCTGGATGCTGTAATTAGTGTTACACCCCTTGTCACTGAGTTCCCTCCGTGATAAATGTGTCTGGCTTCCTTCATTTATACTCCACATCAACAAATCACATCATATCTACAACTCATCCTGCCTTTGCCGCACTTACTGAACTCAGTTGCAATGACTGAGATGTTATGCCAGGCAGTCTCCTCCCTGTCCAGGCGTTTGAGCAGGAACACAGACCCGTTCCCCGGATGGACGTTGAACAGGCGGTCCATGTCGGTGCGACGGTCGATGGAGTACCTGTAACAAACAAGACAGCGAGAGGGTAGGAAAGGGCTAAGTTAAGCCAGTGGGTGGGAGGAACTGCAGTAAACCTTTTATCGGTGGAGCCCTACCAGGTGGTAACTGCAGGAAGGAGGATAATTGATTTCTCTCAATCTATGATGGAGGCAAGCGCATGACGATATAGGCAAAGCGAAAGAGATTTTCTGGGCTTTGAAGTTGCTGTAGATAAGGTTGAGCCTGTAAAGCTGTTTAAAACCATTTTCAGACATGACTTCGGGAGAAATGGGGTCAGACTTTGTCCACAAGTTTGCTTTCACACATGAACAACGCAGCGGGACATTCTTCACTCAGATGCGTTCACAACAGGAACAAATTCTACGGAGGATTCAGGTGAGGGGGGTGCAGCAGACAGGGCAGGATGGAACGTATTCATTCCGCTGAGGAGATCACTTGTTTTAGTTTAAAGCACATCGACAGCGGCATCAGCTCTTATCACCAAGAGCTCTCTTGAAATCTTTGTTTGTGTATGGCTCCGCTTTTTCATAAGGAGATATTTGTTTTGCCTTAGTTGATCCCTGTGGGAACTGTTTCTCTCTACAATATGATAAGGTCTCAGTCTTACTCTGTGACGTACCTTTAGGTAAAATTGAAATGAATTAAACTGATGTGAATCTCTAGTTAGAGTTTACATGGAGGCTCATGAACTTTGCCCAATAACAACATGTAAGTATCTTAATCAAACCATTTCTTCAACAACAACAGAGGAGGTTTTAAAACTTCCATTAACATGGCCAAATTACCAGAGAAGCCAAATATGAACACATTATACTTTGGTAAAGATCCATTAAAAAGGGGGTTTGACCCTTGATTTGCGAGATCGGTCATTTTCCCACTTGTACGTCAGTTTCTCAGGAAATAATGTTTCAGACATTTATAGTGTTGAGATCTATGAGTTTGTACAATGTGCTGCAGATGATCAGATTACTTGCTTTTTCTTTTTCTTTTATAAGATTTTAACTCTTCTATAGGTGACACAAATTGAGGTGAAGTTGTGTTTTGAGAAAGTTGAAATTGTATCATCAAAGAGTGAAAACCCCACACTTGCCCTGAGGAGGAAAAGGGAGGAGTAGAAAAGAGCCTGGAGGGAAATTACTGCAAGTTCCTCTCAAAAGTTTAGAAAAAAGTCTGAGCACATTGTGGTATCAGGTAAAATTTGCAAAGGCGCATTTATGGTTGATATATTTAACATGAAGAGCTGAATTCTACAATTATTACCATGATTGTCAAAAGATAAAATAATTGTCACAGTGATAACTTTATAGAACTGTAAAATACTTCCTCATAATAATACAAAGAGCTGAGCAGTGTTTAGTTTCTGTTAAAACTTCTAACTGTGGGATGTGTTGCTCACAGCAGACTCCCCGGTCTAAAATAGTACCTAGGAAAAAGAACTCTGCATTGCCTTTTAATCTGAAAGTGCCTTGAATTTCTGTACTTTTTAAA
Source organism: Verasper variegatus (assembly GCA_026259375.1). Taxonomy (NCBI): domain Eukaryota; kingdom Metazoa; phylum Chordata; class Actinopteri; order Pleuronectiformes; family Pleuronectidae; genus Verasper; species Verasper variegatus. Next base: position 20,961,960 of record CM048053.1, on the reverse strand, counting down.
CTCTGAAGTGAAATCTAAAAATAAAAAAAAAGATGTACAATCTTTGATGTGTAAGTTCGGTCAAGAAACAATGCAGCCGAGCTTGATGTTCTAACAGCTGGAATCATATAACTGTTGCGCTGTGAATTGCAGCATTCTGTCCTCCCCCCTCTTATTTAATCTCACTATAGCCTGTTCAAAACATCACAGTGTCTTGAAAATCCCTGCCACTGACTGTGGACTGCTCTCAGAGCGTTCTCTATTTTTGAACTAGTTGCTGAATGCAGCTATTCACAGCTTCACAGCACTCCATAGATAATAGAACTGAGATGCCTTTGCCTCTGTCTTTTTCCGCCTGCCTGTCAAAGTGGCGGCAAACTGCTCTGTGAACAGGAACTTCACATTGTACTCCATGTGAACATCATCAGTGCCTGGATCAAGGCTAGTTTCACAATCCACTAGAAAACATATCATCAAACAGCTATCAGCAGCTAATTGTGTACCATTCCATCTTAATTATTGTTTCCCATATGGAGATATATGAAAAAAAACATGAGTACATCCAAGCTTGGTCATAATTAGGAAGCACTCAGCAGTAAAATAACAGTTCACTGACACAGTGTGAATAGATGATGTAGTCACATACGCAAATGCACAACACAGACATAATTGGAATTGGGTTTAAGTGTGTGTCTGTATGTGTGTGTGTGTGTGTCCTCTTGTGACACATCATTTTAAGAGCACTCCATGGTCCCATGCTTGTTTTAATTGGAATATGTTCCTCATCACTTCGTCTGCTTTGAATGTCAAGAAATAAAGATGGAGTTCCTGCCTGCAGCTTCCACTTCATTCTGCTGACATACATACATCATGATTACTTCCTTTTTTTACTCAACCTGCACCACACCACACTACACCACTCTACACTACACTACACTACACTACACTACACTACACTACACCACACTACACCACTCTACACTACACCACACCACACTACACTACACTACACTACACCACACTACACTACACCACTCTACACTACACTACACTACTCTACACTACACTACACTACACTACACCACTCTACACTACACTACACTACACTACACTACACTACACTACACCACTCTACACTACACCACTCTACACTACACTACACTACACCACTCTACACTACACTACACTACACTACACCACTCTACACTACACTACACTACACTACACTACAGTACACTACACTACACTACACCACTCTACACTACACTACACTACACTACACCACTCTACACTACACTACACTACACTACTCTACACTACACTACACTACACTACACTACACTACACCACTCTACACTACACTACACTACACCACTCTACACTACACTACACCACTCTACACTACACTACACCACTCTACACTACACTACACTACACTACACTACACTACACCACTCTACACTACACTACACCACACTACACTACACTACACTACACTACACACTATAGGGCTGAAACAATTACTCAAGACTTACAAATAATCGTCAATTCAGATTTTGTGCCTCAAAGCATTCATTAATTCATAAAACTATGTAGGCTACTGCTCAGTGGTCAGTGTGTTTCGCAGGACGACCTACTGTGGGCAGCCTCACTCTCAGACTCACAAGTGCTTCAAGTTGTGTCACATTAATTATTTAAACCATGGCGGCCTCATTCAAATTTAGCGAGATTAAGTTTCATAATAATCAGAAATACTTTAAGACTTCTCATATATGTATATAAGTGGGCATTTGTTGTTTGTTGTGTGCAGTGACACCACTCTCGCTAGCTTGTTTTCTTTCATAGACATGATCTTTTTGGTCTGTGCCCCTGTTGTCGTCGTTGTGTTGCCCATGTTGGCTAGTTTACAACATCTAGAACCTTTTAAATGCCTTTTGACACCAAATCCTCCATGTTGTGTCAACTGTCGTAGATATTTTGCTACTCTGCTCTGTTGCTGCATGGACACGTTCAGTTTCACAGAGCCACTGTTCAGTTATGGACTAACTTATGGTGTCAAAGCAACATAGTGAAGACATCATTCATGTATGTCGCTATATTTTCTCTTCTTTTGCTGCTGGGTCAGTGAACTTTGGTCATAGAAAGATAATCAAGATAGGCTCCGGTTGGAATCAGTGGAGTCTGGGCTTTTATAAGATAGCTTGTGTTGTTAGCATTGAGTAGCATGATGTTACTGGTTCTGTGGACAAGTAAAGATTTTTCCACATGCTGATGTAGTTGCTTGGTGTTTGAATTGTGTGCACTATCCAATTTTATGATTATTTAATCCTCATCCCCCTCTTTATTTACACTGCTCCATTTTCTAGATCCATATTTTTTTATAGCTGTGTCCTATTACTTTTAGGCAACAGCACAAATTGCCTTCAGAGATCAGGAAAGTTTCAACTTATCTTAACAGTCTTGTAACTCCTGATCAATACCCGCAGCAGCAGAGCAAATTACTGAGGGCCTTAGGCTTCTTATTTTGTAAACATCGGAAAATTCCCAGGACGCGCTGATGCCATTTGAGAAATGGACAATTACTAACAGGAGAGCCACAGAGCTCAAACTACCCTAATGCCAAGCATCAATAATGAACAGAGCTGCAGTGAGGCAGCTGCGTTTGAATACAGCCTGTAGGTGCAGGTCTCCGTTGTGTATATACTCAGCAGTTTTTACACACAGCTGTATAGTCCACAGACAGCTTGGTTTATAATCTTAACAGTGATCACTGTACCTCCTATCTTTTAGCCTGCTCCACATTTCTCCTCTGTTTACCCAGTTTTCACACTCTTATCAGAACCCTTGTAGGCCTTTAGAGAATCCAAGACCATTTGAAGTAAAACTTTATCCAACTCCAGTGTAGTTTAGCTGAGATTTCTAAAAAAGAAGAGGAGAAAGCACAGATATGTAAACTTTCAAATATGATAGCCTTGCGCTGCAGAAATGGTCTTCCACGTTTCAGTGATACACGGCCTAAACTGAGACGAAGTGATGTGCAGATGTACTCTTAATTATTTCTGTTACTGAGATGGATAATAACAAGGAGGTTTGGAGGAAACATCTAAATACTTATTTTGTCACATAGCTCAAATATGCCAGTTACACAACTTTCCCCGCCTCCCCTCTATCTCTATTCTCTCCCCTCTTTTTAACCCACCACTCCTCTGACTCTCCCCCTTTTTTCTCCGCTCACCCCAACTCTTCTTCTTCCAGAGGTTTCTTTCTGTTAAAAGGAAGTTTTCTCTCTCCACAGTGCCAAGCGTTTGCTCATTTTGGGAATTGTTGGCCTCCCAATTTGAAGTGGGAATTCTCTCAGGTGTCTGAGTGGGTTCTACTGATGGCTGCAGCGGCAGGCTGAGACCCGGTAGAGGCAGGACTGACCAAACATACAAACCTGACTTGCTAACTGTTTGTTGCCTACCAGCTATTGGCAGATAAAATGGAGTTGTTCATTCAAAAGCTAATTGAGGCTCCTCTGATCAAATGTGTAGCTCTTCTGTTTGATTTCCTGCTGTTGTTGGAAAGTGTGACCATGATCTGGAACAGTGACAATACAGCTTTAAGCAAATACACTTGATTTGATTGGCAATCAGCTTCCCATCTGGAGTACAGTATGAGTTATTTACTGAGCAGATATTCAAAGACTGACATTTATTTTCAGTTGGATCAAATACATAATTCACGTTTCTGTTGTAACATGTGGTTACAACAGAAATGTCCCATCCGGACTAAGTACCACTTCATGGATTCACCTCATCTGTCCAGATTTGTCTACCTCCTGATGTTGATTGCAAGGCAATCCCAGGACAGAGAAAGCATCACCCGCCTTACTCTGCCTAGTTAGGATAAGAATATCAGAGTAAGCCAATCAGAGGCGGAGTAGGATGGGTCATATCTGTTTTTGTCTTCCAGGTAAAAAATATCACCTGCCCTTTACCCGAACTCCTGATTAACCGAACGCATTAAAAAACACAACTAAATTCAGCCTCTAAATAAATTCCAACATGAAGCGAACTACAAAACAAAAAATTCAGCTGACGTTTCATAACGTTCTGCTTCCTCTGTGCTGCTCGCCAGCAGCTCAGGTACAGATGGTAGTTTAGCAGTACACCGATACGCGCTCCGTCCCCCAACCCCGTCAGAGAGGATGCTGATGGCAACAGAGATTCTACCTCTTGTACAACAATTTAAAGTGAAGACGTCAACCACGGTGAGTACTTTTTAAAGGCAGAACCTTTTTAATTATGATAATAACATGAAGTGAAGTTATGTATTTCTTCATATTTGTAATATTTGCAAACTGTAATATTTATACGATAATATTTCCAAACTGCCCAAAGATAAATAGTGTTCATTTCTGTAATGGTTGCCCACTCTGGTCTGCTGCAAATCAACTGATCCATGGGAGAGTTTACAAAAGAAACTACTGGCCCATAGACAACTGACTTGACTCAAAATGCATCATCATATAGCTGCATCACCCTGGAGTCTGTGGGCCAGTATGGATGCAAAATCTGCGTCTGCATCAGAAATTAAGTAACAATTTGCAAGCGTACATGTCACTGTTTATATCCTTTGCTGAACAGGCTGATTAAAATAAAGAAGAAAAAAAACAGTATACCCACTTCTCCTGGCACCGCTACACCACTACACTTGGTCAAAACAAAACCAGCAAATGTCTTATAATGTGTCCAACCTGCTGAAGGCTACATCTAATCTACAGTCAAGGGAATGTGCAGTGAGACTGCAGATATCTTTGAAAAATCCAAAAGACAGCACATCTAAAAGTCAAAGAGGCAAAAAAAGGTAAATCTAAAATAAAGTTCAGTGAGGTTTGGCCTTACTTGACCATGCTGCGAGCTCCATCGGGGTCCATGGCGCTGACTGAGCCCACAGCCACGCCCACCTCAGCGTCTTCCTTCAGCTCCATGAGATAGCTGGCCTTGTCGAACAGTGGCGGCTCGTCCACGTCCTCCACGCCAATTCGAACCTGTGGCCATGTCTTTAGAGCCTGCAGACATGAAGCGAGGGTCCACCTGGGTGTTCTGGACCTGGATCTCTACAGTGTATGATGGCTTCTTCTCAAAGTCCAGAGGCTGCAGAAGCAAAGAGAGGTACACCACAAACACAGGAGGGTTGTAAGAGGAATGTTTACAGTAACAGTAACATCAACACTGGAAGGCAGAGTTGAATCTGAACCTCCTGTCTATATATCATAGACAGGCTTGAGGGCCAAGAGCTGCCACAAATAATTCTGAATAGAAAAATGCTAAATAATAATAACTGGCCACAGAAACTTTCTGGACACTTTGAACATAAAACACAGACATATTATTACTGTTGTAATAAGTAACGTGCTAACATGCTGATGACGATACAGAACTGTGCCTGATTCTCTGTGGGCTCATCACTACGAGAGACACCTTTACTTAGTTATTTGATCCATTGCTATGAAAATGTTAATTAGTGGGATTTTTAATGTTTATAGCCATTCTGGACCTGTTTTAATGAGTGATATCATAATAAAACATGTTAAATAATAAATCAGACTAGACTGAAAAAGACTGAATTGTTATTATATAATTTTTTGCTTATATAGGAGAATGGGTTTAAAAACTATTTGATTCAATATATGATCTAAATTGATATCTGAAAAGTTGAGCATCGGAGGCAGGATTTATGGAATGTAAGAGCACATCTCTTGTCATGTGGTAAAAGAATGGGAACAGCACATGGTAACAGTGGAAAATATAACATTAATAAAATTGTGATGAAAGCAGCCGACAGATTCAATCTGATGACAAATGGTAATAGTTTTTCAAAAGTGCAAATTATGTTGGTGAAATCTGCTCCTTGACATTGACTGTGGCGACGCTGCATGGTTGTTGTTTCAAACAAGAACAAAGCTTCAGATTCACTCAAACAGCTCGACATGCACTGCCTCTGCTTCCTTGACGAAATCCTGGATATTGTTCTCATCTTGCATCCTGCTGACAGAACATCATTACTTCTTTGTTAAAGCCTGCAGACTTTCTGAGGTTGTGTCAGCAAGAGGAACAAAAGAATTTCTAAATATCAATTGTGAGTGAACATCAGTAAACACACTCTTTGTGAGGACACTGTGAATCATTTACAAAACTCAGCAGCATCAAAAGCTCCAGTCCGGTGCATTACTGCCTGCTGCACAGGGTTGTGAAGGTAAAGATGAAGAAGTTTAATTTGGTTTCTTTCATCTGTCAAGCATGCCAGGGCTTTGCATATTTAACAGTACATGTAAAACAGACTACGTGGGCAGGATCCATATGAGTAGAAAGTGTGGGATCTGCTGAATCACTCCTTTAGAATTAATTTGATTCAACCAATGCCGTGAGAAAAATATCAAGATAATTAAAAGCCGGCCTTATTTGAACATCAGGAAAGCAGCAGATTTATCTATAATCAACAATAGATGCACACTGGTGAGTTTTCATTCTGCTCCATTCCGTCTGCAGCTACTGAAGTTTATTCAGCTTTTTATTTTACTTGCTTTTACAAAGATCTAACACAACAGGGGGTCCCAAACTTTTCAGCCCCCAACCAAAATACGAAAAGAGGAAAAGAGCCATGCAAACATTTTATTAATTTATTATTTATACTGATTTAATATAGGACTGTGTGTATGTGTGCATGTGTGTGTATGCTTCAAAGCTTATTTTTGTTCAAATCAGTATTTAAATGCTACATTGATGTTTTTATTATCAAAATATGTACATACTACAAAAATCCAGTGAAATAACAAACACAAATAATTCTGCAGTTATTAATTATGCACAACTATTATTAATTGTTCTCTGACTAAGACAGCTTTATAGTTTTCAGCTTTCATCGAAAGGTAACAGCATTGACACTGGGACACTGACATGACAGACTTTGCCACATATGCCAAAGGAAACTGGGATATGATGGTGTTATTCATTCACAATTATCTTTCACTCGCCCCGCCCCGCTTAATCAGCTGACTGTTGAATGTTTATGGTAATCCAATGGAATTGGTTTTTCAATAGACTTTCATGTGCATAACAATGCATTTTGTTCATTCTTCAATTGGTCTCACCTGATTGAAATGTCTTTTGTGCCTTACACTCAGAAGTAATTTAAAAACCTGGTTTTCAGATAAGTGCTACAAATGCGATTAGTGGTCTGGGACCACATTTTGGTCATGCTCCCTCTCACCTTGCTGACAGTGATCACTCCGTCCTGGGTGATTTTGTCAGTGGAGATCTCAAACATGTCCATGCCGTCTCCACTGACAATGGTGAAATACATCTCCGCGTTTTTCCCGGTGTCTCTGTCCGTGGCTTGAATTCTCCCAACCGGGATGCCAGATTTCGATGACTCGGGAACTCTGAATTGGTAAATACCTGAAAACACAGAAAACAGCCCTGACAGTCAGCTGTATGGTGTCTGCACCGTCATGTACATCCATGTGAGGAGACTAAGGTTCACTTCAATCTTTATGTCAGTGACATGTCACAGTTTAAATTTAGTTTTTGTCTAATGTTGACCTTTTATTGTGTGGGAGTTATGACAACACTGTAATTCACATAAAAGTCAAGTGTATTTTTAGATGTGGGTTGAAATGTCAATCAATCAATGCATTAACAGCAAGTATTTACCTTGATTTATTACTCCCATATTAATGTTAGTAGTTAAGTATTATGGCCGCAGAACAATTAGCCCACTGGGTGATTTAATGCGTTGTCACTGTATGCTATAGCAATTGTTCTCATTAAATGTGCAGAACTGCATTTAGACAAAAGGGTGTTTTTTTGGTCCAAAATCAAAAGCGAAAACTGCAGCGAGTCTTTAGTTTACCACCTGTCCAATTAATTTGTTAAATCTGCAGGCATTGGCTAAGTCAGTGGTGAGAAGTCGTCAACAACAGAGAGCAGGCTGTCGTCATGACTTGTCATGTTGAGCTGCAAGTTGCTGTGAACTCTGCTGCAGTGGCATGATGCACATTCAGCCCTAATGGCTACTGTAAACACCAATCAAACACCTCCTCACCTGATGGGTGTCCTCTATAGCATCAATATCCACTAACCAGAAACTCAGTGGTTTGATCCCCAGCTAGAAAAGTAGATAAATGCAGACCATTTACCAGACACATGTAAATGTGTAGAATCAAAAAGAGCTCTGAATTCTTTCAAAGGTCTTTAAACACGTGGATTAACAGAGAAGCTAAGACACTAGGTAAGTGGGTACTGGTTACTAGGTATGTGGACACATTGTTTGTATCTGTAAATGTATGAACAATTAAAAGCTTGAAAAGTGTATAGTGAAGAATTGTCCATCATGACACAAATGACTGACAGAGCTGGTCCACACACATGCTGTGTTCATTTTCCTATTTTGTGGCTTCTGAGTTGAACAGCAAGCTGTCAGTATAATCTGTAAAATGTGATTCTGTTAGTACACTCATACACTTCATGTATAGAGGTAGGGGAAGCGGAACTATCTACACTATCCATTGAGCCATATCAGATAGATGGGCAATATTTAATATATAAATTCAAAATGCTACTTTACAGCTGCTGCTCCTGAGCAGGATGTGCTCAGAATACACATTTCATCATCAGGGGAGATGGAAAAACACTGCCACATCTGCAGCTGCCAGCATCCTGAATCTCTGTCAAAGGTCGTTTCATAGCCTTCATAACACGTGAATGTGAACTTCTAAATCGGGCTGGCCGGCCAGCTGAATGTCCACAGTGGGAAACTAATGTACTGCAATATGAACTCATGAAAACTGTGTTTCACATCAGTCACTGCGTTTATGGGCACAACATTTCTGGTCTTTGCCCCTACTATGCTTCATATATGGCTAATGGAAGTGAATATTCTACTATATTCGATTTATTGCGCAGGGAGCCATTTGAGATATTATTTTTGTGAAAAGACTTTCACCGGTGGTGGACTTGCTTGACCATGCAAACAAGGCCACTCTCTTTCATTCCTTCAACCACCTTACTGAAAAGGTTAGTTGTGTTATTTGTGCATATCCAAAAACCGGTTGGTACCATTGTGTAGTTGGTTTGTGTACAGCACACAGAGCTGACTGTTAACAGCCAAGAGGCAGTGCCACAAACTGCCATAAAAACCCCAACTGAGACACATATTCTGACTGCCCTGCATATGAGCCCACAGAATGCTCCTAAAACCTGAAAAATGCTGGTATATGCCCACAAAAATGCTAAACAAATGAAACCAGAAAAAAACAAGTTTCCAATCACTGACTAACAACAAGCCAAATCAAACTGAAGAGGTGTACTCCATGACACCATTATATGACTGTTGGATGTGGTAACGGGAGCAAGAGACTCCAACAGTCTGCCATACTTTTATACAGTCTATCTGGGTGATGACATGACATACATGCAGTGACAACAGTCGGGATCTCTATGTGCTGTGGACAGCTGTTTTCATCCAGCTTCATCATAAACTGTGTTTCCACCGCAGAAACCTTCTCCAGGAACTTTAGGAACCTTTGCAGGAACTATGTGTTTCTATCGCAGAGACCAGGGTACAAGTTCAGGGAAGTCTTTTCATCCCCCTAAAAGTTTTTAGTACTTAACGAGGATTGCATTTTATCAAATTGAAATTACAGGAAGCTTTAGGGTGGGGCTCTCTTTCTGTCTCTCTCTCTGCCTCTCTCTCTTTCTCTCACACTACCCGTGTTGGTGTCCTGTAAACACACCCATTACGTTTTTTACAGGCAGAATTCGGCACAACATTAGTAGATAGTGCTTTTACTGCGCATTTAATACAAGCATACAGTTTTCAGCTCTCACTGTAGCAGAGAGCTACCACCAGTGTGAATTCTGTTATGCTGGTGGTAGCTCATTATTGTAAAGCCTTCTGCATTACCTACGCCTAACTTACCTTATTTCTCCTGGTAGGAGTAAAAGGTCCAGGTTAAAAGTGTGAGTATAGAATTTGTTCCTGTTTTGAAACGCTTGTTCTTACCTTTGCTGGTTTCATATCCGTGCTGTTTTGCAACATTAAATTGTATCAATTAACCAATACCTTCTCACTTGCTTATTTCAACCTTTTAACACTGGAAAAGGGTTTGTCTCATGTAATCCCTCTCAAGTTTACCCTGATTTTTCTCATTAGCTTTTTTTTTTTCTTTGGACCGTCCACTTAAGCTGGTGTTTGTGTTTCTTGTCTAATGTGGCCCCATGAGGCCCTTTCATACTGTTACTGGAATAACGAGCCGCACAAACAAACCTGACTTTACATACAGTCACAACATCACCACCTAACCCATTAAGTAGACGACAGGTATTGATCAAGAACCCTGTTAATCCACCCTTTCATAAGGGTGAGTCAGAGTGATTAATACCACAGACAGAAAATGAAATACATCACATATTCTCAAACAAAGACAATGAGAAAGTGTCTTGTTTTGAAAAAAAAAAAAAAAAACATATCACAGCATAAATGCTGAATAGAGAAACGTGTCTTTGTTGTCTTAAAACTTTATAAAGAAGGTTAGATGGGTAGACTGCAAGAACAAAAGAAGCCCCAAAAAGACAAAACAATAATGTAACTGATGATGGAAGCCAGGTGCAGGAATAATGTCTCTCTGCCAAACTGCTGACAATCATAAAAAAAGCATTTCAATGTATTTTTGGTGAGCATGATGTTTCCTTTTGTTCTCTGCAGTAAGTGCTAACACTGTCTTTTGCTTTCAGTTTGTTGCTGAGGAGAGCTGGCCGTTATTCAGATTTACCCTCACTGTGAAACCACAGTAGATTCAGTTTGTACTAAATAAGGCAGAGTCACTGAACAGAGTCCAGGAACACAAACACACCTAAATGAATGCAAATGATTTGTCACTGTGCTGCATGAACCTGAGGCATTTTTATATCAACATATATCCTTTACACAGTGTGTGTGTGTGTGTGTGTGTGCATATGTCCCATCTCAGAGATCTAGTGGTGTGTATAAACCACTCGAGTTAGTAATTATATACTACTGAGACACAGCAGGTGTCATACACTCTGGCAGTTAGACAGAAATTCAATCAGCCACTGTTTGGGTATATTTAGGTGTGTTTGTGTGAGTGTAGCCAAAGAGAGAGAATGAGATGAAGGATGATAAATAATACTCACACTTAATTTCAGGGTAGGGGGAAACACAATGGGTCCACTATAGCTGCAGTGGCTTTCAGATTTAGGGATGTTCATTAAAAATCTTTTTTTACATCAATAGCCAACAAAATTAAAATATTCTATGTAGAATGGACCAGTGTCTGCAACACATTTAAGAAAATACCAATACAACATTTTCTTATAATAAAGGTTAATGAACAGATGTTCAATCCTCCTCCACCTCTGAGTGTGCTGTGTATGACTGGCACCTTCAGTCTAGAAAAACAATAAAGAACGTCTATAAACAAAAATGCAACTTGTAGTTGCATTATTCAGAGCTGAAAATAAAATAAACAGGCCAGGCTTATGGACAGCTTGGGTACTGAATTTTATTCAGAGACGGCAACATGTCCACATGCTGTGGGGTTATTCTGGTGACAGTCTGTTGCAGTCTGAGGAGAATGCAGACTCAGATGGTGCCACTGTCCAAGGAAAGCAGTGCTAAAGCCTCGCTAAACAGACTACCCTTAGGTTTAAATGGTTAATTATGAATGTCCTATTCAGAACATGTGTGTATATTTATTTCTGGAAAATATCAGCAGTGAGAAATTACGGTCCCACAGCAGTGGACTCTGTGAAAACTGTGGTTCACTACAGTGAGTGTAATTGGTCTACTAAACCAATTACCAACCATTGACCAACAAGCCAAACAAGCCAAATGAAGCCAGACACACTGAGCAAAACCAAACAACGAACACACCACAGAGGGCAGTGAGCAAAACTCTGGCAGTGATATGACAAGGTGTGCCTACTGAGGACGGTAAAAAACTTTATAGATATTTTCTCTATACACTGACTATCAATGTGAGGGTGAATGTGTGACCAGGTTATAAAAAATAGGTTATTACAAAAAAGCCACAAAGTTGTTTTTGTGTATTTTGTGTTGAATATATACTAAATATTGAACAAATAAAACCTTATTTCATATATCATTGAAATTTATGACAAATCTGAATACAAATAAATACATATTTAATAAACAAGAAAATAAAAATAATAAAGTGTTATTATATCAACAGTTATGAAGTACACTAGTCTATTCTGTAAGATGTTTGGTCCCTTCTGAATTAAATGCTTTCTCATGTGAATGGGGTCACATATGTTAAAGTTCCGATGCAACAAGCAGCCAATCAGGAGCTTATTCAAAGCTTTGATTTGATTGATTTAAGATTAAAATGCCATGTGGCAAGCAGATGTAATACAAGACAGTAAAGAACCCATCCAACAGCTTCTAATGTTACTGTCTCTGATGTGATTGGTGCTCTGTGGCTGGTGTACTTAAAACCTACAAATACATACACCCATACTGACAGAACGTAACCACAAAAGCAGTTTTACTTGTGCAACTCCAGTACCTGTGGTAGTCAATCGGTTTATTTCTGTGTTAACAAAACACTAAGACAAACAAGTGGGAGCCTGGTGAAACCCCAAAGAGCCAGAAGTAAAGAGAGCAGAGGCAGGAATTCATCTCCACTCAGCTTTCTTTCCGGCTGATTGGAGATTGTGTTGCCTCTTGGCTCTGACTCCGACAGCACTGATTGGAGTCACGGTATGAAGTGAAATGAATTGACATGTGTGTGTATGACTGCGTTAGAGTTCTACCTTTGTGAGAACCAGTTTCTGACCTGTGGGTTTGCAGACAGTAAACAGACAGTGTCATATATAGTAATGAATGGCTGCTCCTCATCTTGTGTGTGTGTGTGTGTGTGTGTGTGTGTGTGTGTGTGTGTGTTGACTTAAACAAAATGATAACGCCACATGCAGTCTGTTCAACATATCCTTGGGTGATCTCAGCAATGAGTGACTAGGCAGTAGTGTTGACAGGAGGAAGGAGGCACTGATGCTCTGATACAGTGACCGTGATTGACCGAGGCTGAGATAGAGAGGCAGAGGGAAAAACACTTAGACAATGAATGAAGACGGAAAGTCCGAGATCCAGAGAACCAAGGGCAGGATGTTCTGCCTTTGTGTCAATTCACTGGGATTAGAGTGCGAACAATGTGATAGAGGCAAACACAACAACTATTTACCCATTTCTTTTACACAACTGCAGGCACTGAAACACTGCCGCTGGACACACACACACACACACACACACACACACACACACACACACACACACACACACACACAAGCACTGCCACGTGCCGGTGTACAAACTTCAACTGTTATAAAGCTTCTACTAACGTGAGATTAGCACTGAATTAAAGTGCACTGCACCACACACACAATGCTTCTGACAGTCACTGCCATGTTGCTGAGCAATGGTCACAACCTATGGAATGATGTCGCCTTGAAACTTTTTTGTCAATGTCGGATTAAAAAGGCGAGTTCCAAAGTATTTAATCTTAAAAAACGGCAGCTGAGAATAATTTCATCACAGTGTTCAGACAGGAGTTATTAGACTTTTCAATCACATCATCATCCCTGTGAGATGATTAAGCATTCTTTCCTTTTATAGCTGCTTCAGCATATATATATAAGTATTGCTTATATACTGTGAGGTTATAAGTATAAGTATATGCAATTTAAATATTGTATGAGAATAATTTTATTTTTAATTAAGCATATGAACTGAATTACATCCACTCAAAACACAAAAGTATGAAAACTAAAGATACCCTTAACATTATTTAAAAATGCAGAGCCCACCCCAAGGCCCTTGTCGCTTCAGGATATACTGTGCTTTCGTGGAGGATAATGCCAAATATTCCACACAGGGATCCTTTGGGACCCCAGAGGGCTTGTTGCCCTTGGAGGCAGCTGCCTGCTTTGCCCTGATCCTGTCTTGACACGCAGCAGCGAACAATGACATTTACAAAATTCAGCAGTAATATATTTTTTTGGGCCAGACACAGTGCTGTTGTTGCTCCGGTCAATCCACTAAACACGTCACTTTTCAGGGATTTGTTCAGCCAAAAGTCATTTCACTGACACCTGTTACTGTGAGATAAATGCATGAGTATATATACAAATACAGGTACATTCAATTAAAAAAAATTGGTTTTGTCATTTTGCTGAAAAACCTATTTACTACACTGGGAATCTCATTGTTCCTGCAGCATTATATATGTTTTTTTGGGATTAGTTGTGAGTCATCTAACATGCTCACCCTATACAGAACTGAGGTATGTTAAATATGTGTAAATGACACTGTTTCCAGTTGAATACGAATGTTGGGGCTTGTGGACACTTGGATCACACCAAGGATCAGTATAATTAAAGTAAAATAATTTTATGGTGAACTATCCCTTTAACATTATGGTAATATTGGACAGGTTAATCTGCTTTCACTCTCAACACCAGCTGTAATTAATGGACTATTCTACATTCATAAATGTATTTATCTCTGCACAAGTGCTGACCACAGTGGATCTGTTGCCATGGGAATCATTGCCAGAATTAGTAGGCCTATTCAAATATAATTTTTCCTCTGAAGGAGAGATTGCACTTTAAATGGACACATGTCCAGTTCTACACAAATCAGTACATAATTGCCACTTTTCACTGTTCTCTGCCAAAAGCATTAATTTAACCATGACAACTTAAATGTGACCATTTGCCAAATCCAATCTACTTGTCACCAGCTTTATAATGTGTGGTGTGGCTGTGGAGCGAGTCCCCTGATGACACCATCATGGTTGTCTCTGCTGATTGTAAAGAGACAGTCTACATTAGATGTACAAGGTACACTAATGGAAGATATTAGGTGCTTCTTAGAAATGTTGCAGTGTTTTTAAGGCCTGTACTAGGGATTAAAGTTCATGTTACTGGGCTCTTTCTTTTTTATATACGCTAGAGAACCCATTGAAGGGCACAGTATTCAGACGTGGTGGTTGCAATGCTGCCTCAATGGGTCTTGTATTGTCGAACTTTGATTTGTATGGTAAATGGTCGGTATTTATATAGAGAATGAGCTTTTAAGTACGGCTTTGCCATTCACACATTTACACACATAATCATAGAGCATATCAATTTGCAGCACTTTTCTTATTCATACTCCCACCACACACTAGCGGCATAGCCGTCAGGGGTAATTTGGACTTTGGTCTCCCCCACGCAAAATGGGGGAGACTGGGATCGAACCTGTAGTTAGTAGAAGACCCGCTTTACCTCCTGCGCCCCAGCCCACCTACACTAAATTATGTCTTTTGATGCATGTTCATTGTTTCTTACATCAGTGGAGGATATGAAGTGTCTTTTTACCTCTAAAAGAAGTTACAGAATGCTTATGTTTTGCAATAACTGCTTTTCTCTGCTTTCTATGACTGTACACTGAATATCTTTAACTTCTGAACTGATTGTGAGACAAAACAGGTAATCTGAATATAGTAATTTAGAATAAAATGATTGACTGATTGTTCTAAAAACAAAATCTGCAGAATATACATAGCAAAAATACCAGTGTGAGCAGCCACCAGCGTGGCTGTGAAAATTATATATAAATATGTAAATTATATTAATAATATGCAGTGCCTGTCTCAAACTAACACAGCACAGGTCTTTGGAGAGTTTGGTATGAAGCCCACACATTTACAGTGAGACTGTTTTTGTGATTAAGGATGAATTAGGTTCAATTAATTATGAAGGCTTTCAGGAAGAATTAGTGTTACTTGGAAGAATTCCCCTGGAAAGACACACATATCCAGAGAAATCAGTTTACAGAGAAAAGCTGTCTGATTTCTCCAGCAGAAATGGGTGAGTAGATCAGCATGTTGGGAGTGAATGGTGCTCCTGCTGTGATGGACAAGTCTTAAAGTGTTGGTTATGAGCACCATTAGGTCGACTGGTATGTCTGTAGTGCAGCAATTTCAGGCCTCTGGCGTGTGAGCTCAGCACAATGATTTACCGATCCATAACAACGCTGAGCAGAGAAAAAGTCAGCAGTGAGCAGAAACTTTCAGGTCATGCTGAATGCAGCAAGGAAAGTAAGGAAAACCTCTGTAACTTACTGATCCTTACTCCTTGACCTTTTCACTGCTGGGTCACCTCTGGATCTCCTTGACCAACTGGATGTCCTGACCCCAACCATCTTCATCTCAACAGATCACCTACCTCTTCCACCATTGTTTTGTTTTTTATCCTTGAACATACTTGTACCTTTGGATCTTGGACTCTCCCTCTGACCTTTAATCTGTGGACCATTGGTACGTGCTCAAAATCTAAACCATGGCAGCTTGGATGCCGAACTTCAACTGGGTGCCACTGTTGCTCTGTGTCCCAATTCAGAAGCCACATGCTTCAGAGGCTGCATTTGAAGATTGATTTCATCACAGTGGCATGACTAGGCTGTCCCATTTCAAAGGCTCCTTCAAATACATCCAATCCTGGGCAACAAGGAATCCAACAGGTGGAACCCCTTTCAGGACAACCTATCCCAGGAGTCATTACGCGCCAAGGATGAAGCTGAAGAGATAGCTAAGCAGGAGTCCTAGCTGCAGTCAGTGCAGTGGCTCAAAGTAGCTGATGATGCAACGGTAAGAGCGGGACAAGCTGGTGATGCAAATAGGAAAGAGACCACAGAAATAGAACCTAAACCAAACTGTCTCATGTCAGATCTGTCAACGAAGGTGTTCATAGACCTCAGCCCTCGAAGCGGGATACAGCCTGTGTTAGACTCATCTCATTTTTCTGACGACACCTTGCAGTTTGGGGGCTCCTCCTGGCCGGAGGATGTGGTGTGAAGAGGTTTGAGTGACAGTTATCAGCCTGTGTGTTGCCTTTGAATCACTATTCCAGACTGCCTGGTCTATCTGACATAGCCCTGACAGTGCTTTCAGACACAGAGGGGTTGTATTTTTAATTGGAGGCAGCCGCTCCTGCCTACCCCTGATACTCTGAACCACACACCACATGTTGCTGCTATCTACAGCACCTAATACGGTCTCATTGTCTAGTTAAAAAATCATTATTTATTGGCAAACAGCAGCTGCATTCTCTCTCCTGGCTTCTGCTGTTGCTGACACACAACTGCTCACAGAATCCTAACCCTTACCCCTGCAGGTCTACAGAGCCAATACGCTTTGTCTGCTTACAATGCATAACTTAACTCAGTTCTCAGTAATTACTTCAGAGATGGTGGGCTTTTGGGGCGGCGGTAAAGGCCAACTTTCCTTGTTCAACTTCAGCATCCCTGCTGAACTGTGTTTTGGGGAGCTTGAAAGTGAAGCAGCTTGTTCCATTTCAACATGATTTTAAACACTCTGCAGCTGTCAGAATCTGCAAAGTTCTGAATCAATAATATCAGAGAAACTCCCTCATGCACCAGTATCTTAACACCGTTTGCTCCACTTAGTAGTGAGTACTGTGTGTGATTAAAAGCATCTGTCACTCCACATGCACTGGCCAAGATTTCCATTAGTGTCTGCACATTGTGCTGCTCTTGTAAAATCCATAACATTTTCTCAGGAAATGGTAGGATATTGAATATACTTAGAAACAGCCTGTTTATGGTTATTTTTTTGTGACTTCGCCTCTAGTGCTCATTTTTAATATAATGTAGCTTGTGCTGCCATTTGAATGCGACACACCTTATTGATTCCTGGGGGGAAACTTGATTTGTGGATATAAACTCTGTAACATTTCTGCCATCCTGTGACTGGTGTTCCCACAGCTTGTTCTTTTCACAGCCGAGTTAAGTGTCAATCAATTGAAAGTTAACAGCAGAGGAAGGTTTACTGAAACGTTGTTTGATTCCTGTGGGAAAGTTGTTCATATCTAACAAGGTATGAAAAAAACTGCAGTTATAATGCCCCCTTTTCTGCATCTGAACTCCATAATTAATGTGTGTGCATGTGTGACTCAGTGTTTCATCATTTGGAGGCACTCTGTCCTCCTTCAGTGCTGTTAACTTACTCTGAGTGAAGCGGGGCGGATTGTCGTTGACATCAGTGAGTGTGATGTTAACCACTGTGGTCCCTGTGAGCCCTCCTCTCTGCCCGGCCATGTCTTTGGCTTCGATCACCACCTGGTACTGCTCCCTCTGCTCGCGGTCCATGTCACCGGGACCCAAGGCTGTCCGGATCACACCTGAGCAAAACACATAACACAAGCTTTAGCTTTGCTCTTCACATCGTCTTCATCTTCACCATCCTACGCCACACTAAACTTTACATACTCATGTTTCCAATTAAAAAGATATTTGTTAAGGTGAGATCAACTTGAAAAGCTATAGTTTGCTCTTGTCGCTTTACTGTGTGGTTAAGAGAAGATAATCTGCAGATATAATCAGACAACTCTACAATTGTATTTCAAATCCAGTGCTGAGGATGCCAAATGAAATAAAAAAAACTTATAAATGCGTGTACTTAAAGGGATAGTTCATCCAAAAATGAGACTCCAGAAGTGTTTTGTGGACTCAGACACTTCACCCACCCCTCCATCGGCAGAGGGGTGAGTAGATAATGAGTGAATTTTCATTTCTGGGTGAACTATCCCTTTAAAAATCAACAAGCTTCTCATGAAATAAATAAACTGTTTATGGTGCACCCTTCGCTTTTACACACAGGGGAGATTAAAAGGAAATAATAATAGATAAGATAGATGATGCATGCATGTAGAATAGTGTAATTTTATCATACAATGTTGCAAATATTTAAATCACAAAATACAGGCTGGCTTTTATTGTGGAGAGGCCACAGGAAAAGGACTGTATTTGTTATTGCAGTAAATTTTCATGTTCATCATCTGCTTCGATACTTTTGTTCTCTCTCTACTTTCCTCTTTCTGCACCAGAGACCATGGTCCATCATTGCTGTGTAATCCACAGCCAGCAGTAATCTGACCATGGCCCTGACTCCTTTATTTGTTTGAAACAGATGAGCAGACAGAGGGAGATTACTGTGCTGATTGTCTAAATGGATGGCTGACTTTTTTATTTACAGAGAAAGTATATAAGATCAGTGAAGGGCTGAGCTGAGCAGACATTACAACAAATCCCTTTTCTCTTTTCTTCCTTTTTTCAGTGTAGTGTTAACATAAATGTGCAGGGGGAAGGTGCCCTGTGTATTTACTTTTTTTCCTTACTAGCTTTTCTAACAGCTTTTCATGCAGATGAAAAACAGATGTACTGTCTTACACTGAGAGCTGCAACAAAGAAGAACCTCCTATTCCTGCTACTTCTTTCACACTCACACACTTACCCAAATGAAATTCTGCTCTGAGTACAGACAGTGGTGGAAAAGGATCTGATTAATTGAATCCAATAAAATAAATATGGAGGAGTGAGACTCAAAAGTGCCACTTATGAGGGAGAGATTTAAAGTCAGCAATCCAATGGAAAATGAGATGCAGTATTTGAGTGTGGGCAGTTCACCTAATATTAGTTTTTTTAGCTTACCCTGTGACCCTGCTTTTAGAATTTTCACTATTTTGCTGCTGTTTTTTTCTGCTTTGTCAAGCTAGCAGAATGGTGCTAAACACTGTTGAAGTGAAGACTCCCTTTCTGGGAAATGTTAATATCTCAACCAGAGTCAGATGGAATGGCTGATCTTCAGTTTCATGTCTGTGTGTCTCGGTTGCTGATTCTTCACATTAAAATGTTTCACTGGCTACACAACTTCAAGCTTTAAATTTGAGTTTGTTTCTTTCTTTTTCTTTTCAGTATAAAACATTTGACAGGATCAGTGCAGAAACTTGTATTGTTTTGGAGCCAATGATGTAGAACCTCAAACCTTTAACTAAATATGGACAATATTTATTCATTGGTTGATTCAATCCAATGATTCGGGCATGAATGAAACAGAAGCAGATACATTCAGGGGGCAAAGAGCTGAAGGAAACTTGCAACAACCTATGTTAGAGGTGGGGCTCAGTATTTATTTAGATAAGGATTCCATCATTATTACCTGTGTTTGGGTCCACAGAAAAGTATGGGTGTCCCTGGCTGATGCTGTAGACCAGTTTGGCACTGTTCCCATACATACTGTCATCAGCATCTGTAGCTGTCACCTGCATGACAGATGTACCTGAGAGATACACATCCACATGGTTATTACATACAAATAGTACACAATCCGGGTTATCCCTATTTAGAAATTTGCACATTATTTCAAAATTAGAGGAACACCAAGTAAAAATGTGCTATTCCTCTTGAGAGCTCGTACCTATGTCAGACCGCTCAGGTACACTGCCGGTGTAAACCTCTTTGCTGAAGTGAGGCTCATTATCATTGATGTCGTGGAGTTTGACGATGAACTCTGTCTCTGGCTCCAGCTTTAGACCTGTGTGCTTGTTGACCACTGTGGCTTTGAGGATATAAAAAGCCTTTTCCTCACGATCCAGGCGGCGGGTGGCGTGCAGGTCGCCATTATTCTCGTCGATGACAAAGATGGCCCCGGCCCCCTCACCAGACAGCACATATTTGACTAAGCCGTTGCCGTTGTCCTGGTCTGACTGGAGCTGCACAGAGACACACACATATTTAAGCTACATAACTGAACATAATTCAAAGTAAGATACAAAGACTTCATTTCTGCAACGTGTGCTCATCTAAATTAATCTTCCTGGACATCTACTATGTCCAGTGGACAAGTAAACTGTCCTGCTCACAAAAGCAAGTGTGGTTTAATCTACTACTTAAAATAGTCCCCAACAAATGCACTACGTCCTGCTGTTTGCTATATTTGTTTGCTAAAAAAATCACAGTTGCCAGCTTTTTAGGACATAAATGAGCCATTAAAAAAAATAAAACTACATATTTAGTTGGCTTTTTAAAGATGAATGTCCTCAGTAGGATCAAGTGGGACAGAGGCTGAGTGCTACAGACAGGTTAGAGAAGTCAGACAGACGAACACATTGTTGCCTTCTGTGTTTGCATGGGGTTTGATGGCAGTAACATTCTGGAATACTAGCAGCTGTATCATCTTGCTAAAAGCATTATAATTTTGAAAAGCACTCATATAAGTTGGTGCGGAGGGTACTTAATTAATTTAGTTTGAAAGACTTTGAAAGGAGACGTATAGTTGTTTCAGTCTTTCTTTCCTCTGTGTTATACTCACCTTTTGTGTATGTAAAGGTTCTGCAAAGTTAAAAAGCCAGCGGATGATGGTGACAGGTTTATATAAGATCAGGCAAAGAAGAGCAAAGACAAACACATGAATAAAGACCAAGAGTCAGCTTCAGAATCAACAGAAGAATCTTCTGAAGGGGGGAAACCGTGGTCGAAAACGAAGAGCAGGCAGCAGAAAGCCAGTTTTCGTGTTGTGCCTGAAGGAGTAAACATCTATCGGATCTGCTGTGAGATCTGTTGCTTTTACTCTCATACCTGCAGCAGTAACCCAGCTCTCTCTCTCTCTCTCTCTCTCTCTCTCTCTCTCTCTCTCTCTCTCTCTCTCTCTCTCTCGTCTTTGTCTGTATCTGCCGACCTCAAGGGGATCACTGTTCACCTTTCATCCCTTCTACCCTGCTTTACTGCTTTAGGTCAGGTGCAAGGCTGAAGCCTTTGATCGCATGTGAACACGTATGTGTGTGTGTGTGTGTGAGACAGAGCTATTATATCATTACATATCGCATTATTATCTTATTATAGGAAACAATAAATGATGTAAAATACACTATTACTCACTCATTCACATTACTCCTGTTCCACACAGCCTTAGTTGCAGACATAGTTGTGTAGCATTCAGCTGCTAAAACACTGTAGCTCTATGGTACCTCTGCATGTGTGTTGCTGGTTGTATGTGGAATAAATTCACTCATAGACAAAAGGTTTAGCAGTTATTGTGTATAAAAGGATCATCATTATCCACTAATGGAGCAAGAACACCAGACCCACTTTACATCACGTCACTGTTTTTTATGTTAAGGAACCTGCAGCTCATTATGTCTGACTTAAAAATAGAAATGAGCAAGCTCTTCTCTGCCTCCACAGCAACAGATAACTCAATGACTGGGTCACTCTTGGAGCTTTCTGGCCTTCACTTCACAAACTCACTTCCCTGCCCATACCAATGAACCTTGATGGGAAACAAGAGTGCTGACTCACAGCCTCTTCTTCTTCCTCCTAAGAAAAATCAAAATCTGCAGACTTGGCCTGTTGGAGTTTTGCTGGGTTGTCAATGAGAGAATTTTCCTTTCAACATAGTATCTCTGTCCCTACAGAAGTCCTGTGCCTCTGAAGCAAAAGAAAAAAAAATCCAAGGTCTGCATAGGCTATTGATGTTATAACAATGCAGAAACCCTCTGAAATGTGCCTGAATTCAGGTTTTCTCTGAAGAACTATCTGTTCCAAACACAGTATTATTAATAAAATAAATAAATAATAATAATAATTATTATTATTATAATTATAACAATATAATTATTATATTGTGTTCTAACATACTGAAGGTCTTGCCCTCCTTCATCTTTCTGGGCATTGGATGTTTGTGCTGCCCTGCCTGTTCTTTGGCTGACACTTGATTTAATGGATTTATGCTCAAGTGCCCAACACAGCGGGTCACAAATAACAAGAGAAACCAACAGAATGTCTGAGATGTTGGGAAACACATGTTTCCATACATAAGCATACAATCAAAAAATACCTTAAATACCTTTTCAAGGCTTCATTGCAATACAGTCGCCTTAGTGTGCTCTCAACAGGACAATACAACAATACCAGAATTACACCTAATAAGAAATAAAAACAGATAATCCTGCTCCATGAAACATTACAAACAACTGCGGATGTAGTGTATAATACAAAATCAAAGTAGAATGCCAGGTGTTTAAGTAGTAATTAGTGCTTTGTCCTCCGTGAAGTGCTGATGCAGAATTTGGAGCCATTTAGTAACATGATGGTTCTGTAGTAAGTACTGGTGAGGAGAAGACATAGTCTTAGTTTTGATGCCCCCAAGTCTTTTCCCTGAGGGGACACTTATTAAGAGCGGGTTGTCAGGGTGCATGCAGTCCTGTAGTATTTTTAGACCTCTGCGCCAGATGCGGATCTTCATGATGTCAGGGATTGGGGTGAGTTTGCAGCTGATGATTTTTGAGGCAGAGCAAACTGTTCCGTGCAGCTGCAGCCTCTGCTGTCGAGTTGCCATACCACACAGATATAGAAAAGGTGCTTTCTGGACACCCCGACTTTTTGAGATAGTACGAAAAAAGTGTCTTCTGTGGGCTTTTTTGATAACACAGACCGAGATGTCATCCACGATCACTGTTCCAAGAAACCCAAAGCTGCAGGCCACCTCCAGACTATTGAGTGGTGTTGACCACAAGCTCCTCAGTTCAGAAGAAAGACCTTATATCTGTTGAATGTTGTGTCATCAGCTAGTAGGAACATTTAAACAAAGTCATATTGAGTTGGTATATGATGAATATTGAAGAGGTGACAGAATGCAACCCCATGGGGCACCAGTGCTGATGGAACAAAGAACTTGTGCATTAGTGGCAAGAGCTTCATCATGCTGCTGGATGGAATGGACACAAAGGGAAAAAGCACCCTGTACTTAGAAGTTGCCATAAAGACTTTTGTTATTGCAGGTGCTTGAGCTGTAATCATTAAACTTAGTGATGCCTGACATCTTGGGCAGAGGGATCATGACAACTTATATAAAATATGCTGGAACTTTCAATTCCAACAGAGACCCGTTAAAGATATGAGTGAAGAAAGTAGCAAGTTCATCGGCTTAAAATTTCATAGAGACAGGACACAAGATCAGGGCCTGTTGCTTTCCTGCTTTTCTGGCTTCACAGCAGGTTCCTCGTCTCATGCTCCTCCATGACAAAGACGGGAGTTGGGGGAGTGGCTACTATTGCTGTCTCATTAGGCTTTGATTGTTATCAAAGCGACAAGAGAATTCATTAAGACTGTCAGGCAGCTTTGGGTCATCACCAACTACTGCCACATTGGTTTTATAGTTAGTGATTTGTTCAAGGCCTTGCCATACCCCTTTGCTGTCATAAGTTTGATTTCTAACCTTCTAAAAATAATTCAACAGCTCTCTCACAATCTGATTCGTCTGCCTTGTACAGCTCCCTTTCTTTAGCCTTAAAGGCATTGTGCTTATTTTTTCCATTACTGTTTTATCTCTTTACTGAACCATGACTTGCTGTATATAATCACATTTTCAGAGTCATACCACATCAGTATATTCATCAAGTCTGAAAATAGACAAATCAGTATTGTCCACACAGTAGGACCACTGCTTTACTACTTTAACCATTGGGGAAACAGATAGCCACTGCTGGTTGTAAACAGGGATGAGAAGGATCAGATTCAGGCCAGGGCTAAAGCACGAAAGGCATTAGACTGTGGCTCAGGGGGTAGAGCCGGTAGTCCTCTTACCAGACGGTCAGCTGTTCGATCCTAGTCTTCCCCCATTCTCATAGGAAAGTTGCTGCCCATAGATTAAATTCAAATCTATTTTATTTGTATAGTGCAAAATCATAATATACATTATCTCAAGGCACGTTACATAGAAGGTCATGGCCTTAAAAATTATATTATATATATTATACGATGCAGTGTATGAATGTGTGAATGGCAAAAAACTGTCTTTGAGAGGTCATTACACTAGAAAAGCGGTATATAATTACAGAGCATTTACCATTAGCAGTTATGCTGTAGCATTGACCCAGTACTTTATCATACCTGGTGAGCACATGGCCATGTCCTCAATTCTGAGAAGCTACCTGTATGTCAAGTTTTTTAAGATGTGTATATATATCTATATATACATGAACTTGTTCTGGTGTGGTGCTCTTTTAACAGCTCTTTTATGTGAACATCTGTTCAGAAATCTGGTAGTTCAATAAAGCATTTTGGCCTTTGCCTTGATTATGAATTACTGTCGCAGTTACACTGTTGAAGTTAAAGAGTCTCACTTTCATTTGTCACCTGTCTTTATAAGCATCATTAAAGCCTTATCTGAATGCAGTGTCGCAGTGTGAAGAAATGAGAAAAATACTGGATTTCTGCACTGAACTGAATTAAAATGGTTTCGCTAGTGGAGAATAATGGATTTAATAAAACTTAAGTCTGGGGTTAGGGTGGACATGCTGTTTTGGTGGATGATGTGTGACTCTGGGAACAGCTAGAACGCTCTAAAAAGACATTT
This sequence comes from Verasper variegatus, assembly GCA_026259375.1. NCBI lineage: Eukaryota > Metazoa > Chordata > Actinopteri > Pleuronectiformes > Pleuronectidae > Verasper > Verasper variegatus. Next base: position 20,936,702 of record CM048053.1, on the reverse strand, counting down.
GCAAGACTCTGATGCGACTGAGGGGATAATTAGACTCCTCTACACTTGCACTACTTTTCAAAGACAGCAAAAAAGCTATTTTTTCCCTCAGGTTCTTCCTGCCTCACTGCTGATAACTCCCTCTCCATCCCCACCCCCCACAAAACCACACACACACACACACATGCACGCATAAGAAAACGCTGCAAATCAACAGTGTGGAGGGATGGGTCACACTTCATCTGCCTGGTTCTGGTGCATGAACAGGAAAAAATGTGTCACTAAGTTAAACACATAGATAATGTTCTGTGTCTTCACAAGCCAGTGATTTGCAATGAAAACATTTAGAGCAGCTACACTTCACATGGGGCCAAAGCCAGAGAGACAGCGACAGAAAAATTTTCATGAAAATAGAGACAAGCAGCAACCACTAATAGAGTTTTACATGTAGACTGAATAGGACAATGGCAGAAAAGTGGGCCGAAATGCGAAAAAAAAAAGATGGATTAATTAAATGGCAACTCTGTCTGATTTTTAAATCAGAGCCACTGGACCTTTACCTTGAGTTGAGCATCAACACTTATTTGGTGTAGGACTTCCCCACTGAAAGTCAGACATTCAAATTCAATTGGATTTTCTAGCTGCTCATGTCCTTTTTTCTCTAGTTGTTATTTCCTATTCTGAATTTGTGAGCTGAGGGAATTGTTGAGCGGATGATTGCTGAGCAGATGCAGCGAGTGTCTTATAAACACTGTATGCCATTTTAACACCACCAACTTTTTACAGCAATCAGGACAATGGTAATAATGTGACTGATCTCAATTTTCTTATGCCTATTTCTTCTTGCTGTTTTTCTAGTGGGAGATACCCAACTGTCCAACTTCAGGTGGAATCCCAGGGCAGCAGAGGTGAGAGGTATGTCATATGCATGACATGACATTCAAAGAATCCTGAATACATGATTCTAATGATGACTTGTGCAGAGGTGCAGGTGTGTCTCTGTCTCCTGCAAACCCAGCAAATCTCATGTCATCTCAGATCAGTGTCATTTGTTTACCAACTACTCACTGCTGAGTGGCCTCAGCAGCTGGGGACAAGCTCAGTGCGGTCTCTGGCTGTGGGGACTCTGCTGGGTTGAGCCTCTCCACCTTATAACCAGTAATGGAAGAGCAGTGTGACAGTAATAGTGTTGTTGGGATTTTTCTGCCTTTACTTGACAGTAGGCGAGGGTCAGTCAATAGAAAATTGGGCCACCACTAAACGTATCCCAGTTTCTACTGAAGACCTCCAAGCTGCTTTCTCTGGTCTCTCAAAACCGGGACATGTTTATCGAGGTGTTTGAAACAAAGATTTTTAATTTTAGGGTTCACTGTCACAATACCTGAGTTGCACTCAACGATTATCTCGGCCAACAGAATTCACAATAATCATATTGTCACAATACCAGAAGGATTTTTTGAATAATAATAACAGTTATGGGGTCAATTTCCTCATAACTACTAGGGTTGTGTAGTTAGATGATGATCTTGGTGAATGAAGTTGGTCAGTAATTTAGATAAGTAAAATTTGTGTATAGTTCTATGTCTCTCCATCTCCTATAACCAACACTTTACAGCATCACAATGGAAAGAAACTACTTTACAGGTGGTGGATTATTTACACGATGCTATCACATGTTTATTATTAACAAGATACCAATACTTCATTATTTACAGAATTAAATCATATGGAATCAGAAGATCATGACACCATCAGGGTACTGAGTTCAGTTTTCATAGAGATGACTTCACATGTGGAAAACAGCCTCTCTTAAGGTTCACACTGTGTTCTTCTTCTGTGGATTATCCCGAGGAGCATGGAGAGTTTTTGGAAAAAGATGTTGCCTGTGATTTTGTTAAATGTCATTTTTTTAAAGTTGTGAGCAAAGTTTCCAAATTTCCTGAGGAGCAACCAGAGAATCAACACTGTCAGCATCCCAAGACACTGTACCACTATACTATATACTGTACCACCCCCCCATATTACCACTATACGTAATAATGGTCCATTTACTGTATAACACTGATGTGAGGGACATGGATGCAGCAGTGAGCTCCTGTCATGTGTTCACTTGTCTTCCTTTTATCGACCTGCAGTGCTCCACCTTTTCTCTCTGCACTTCTGTTTCCTTTCTCTTTCTCTTGCTGCCCCTCCCCTCCTCCTCTCAGTGTAGCTGACTTTTTGTTGTCTTGTTTCTTTGCTGTTCTTTTGTTCTACCTGTCCTCATCATCTTCACGTTTCCTTTAACTACACCGTTTTAGTGAATATTTTCCACATTACAAAACCCACATTTCCTCTGTTTCTTCCTTTCTTTCCTTATTCCCTTTGCTTCCCTTTCCTTTCCACTCTTCCCCCTCACTCTCTGACTGTCTTCCCCTTCCTGCCTGCCTCTCTCCTTTTGATCCTTGCTGCCTGTTCTCTCCAGCAGTGTTCAGTCTGATTTGATCTGTCAGTCTGCAGGGCTGCAACACCTCCATGCTTTTACCTAACACAAGCTGACGAAGCCTGCGGACATTTCACCACAGCACATTTTCGGAGCAGAGCATGCTTTCCGCAGTCCTTATGTGTCCCAGATCCCTGTCTCTGCTACCAAACCTGCACCATACTGCTGTCTCTTGTGATTTCTCACAATCATATTCATGCTGACAATGGCACCTCATTTATTTGGTAGACTGCTCATTGCTGTTTCTGACTTTACTGTGCAGCAGTGGGTGCCAGAAGATACACTTACTGTGTACGGCTGTTGTGTAATCTTTGTGTAAATAATTTTTCCACAGTGGGTAATATTCTTCTAAAGGGGTAATGATCACGAACAACAATAATAATAACAACAATATCCATAAACAGATGTAAATCATGCATCATCAAATCCATATCCAAACACCTCAGGGGCAATGTTTTTCTGAGGGTTGTAGTACTTACACATAAATTGACACAAATACGAATACGACCGTTATACTATTCAGTTAAACACTTGTGATTTGATCCTAAAACAAATGACACTGTGCGAACAATCTGGGAAAATGTAGTAGTTTGTGTGTTTCCTTTAAGAGGGTCACTGCTGTTGACTCTATTCAGAGAAAGTTCCACTGGAGCTAATGTGGTTTACTTAGTGTGAGATTGGTGGCTCCATAGATATCAGTGGTGTTTGAGCTTATGTGGGGATTCATTCACAAAGATTATATTTGTGTCAACTACTGATGCATCTCCAAACTTCTAAATCCTCCACAATGTTTCCGTCAGTCTGTCAATGCTTCAACTATGTGCCTATAGTGCTGAAAATTACACTTAACCCATGATCACTTATTTTAGTTTGTGTGTTTATTTGACAAGTGTGATTTTCTTACAACATCACTTGTGACTTCTGTGAACCGAAGTCCAACAGGTCAAGAAAGATAAGTGGTCAGATGATCTGTTTACCCAGGTTATCTAATCAACTTTGTTTGGAGGTAAAACTGAAAGTGAGCAGAACCTACAGGTCAGTAACAGTCCCACTGGAGAATTGTCCATCCACAATTAAGGTAAGTACAATAAGTCAAAGTTGAAGCAGGAAGTGAGTCTGTAAACTGTGATGGATTGTAGTGAGGCTAACCTGTGACCTTGTTTTCTGACCCCCAGTAATGAACTGGATGAGTGCAACATAATCAATAACATACAACTGCACCGCATCACAACAAACTCTTCTGGGCTCCCTGTTCTGAATACTGGGGTTTGGCTACAAGACATGCAGCGAGATTGGGCTGTGATGAAGGCAGCTCAGTCCTCGGCAGGCAGAGAGTATCTTAAGGTGATGCATGCTGTTTGGCTGTGTCCCTGAATATTAACAATTTGGATCAGGATTGCATAAATATTCTGTACTTTATGATTCTTGAATGGTATCAGGGGTAAAAACATGTTAATATTTGCCTTGCCATATTGTTGCCTCTGCAGAACAGTCTCCAGTCCCTGCTAATCTGTCTCTGTCGTCACTAAAGCATATCTGAAGCACCAGGCAGAACCCTTGCAGTGAAGGCAACACCCCAGCACGAATGGAGAGTATGCTGACTCTGTCTCGCTTCTTTCTGTGTTCACCTCAATCGCAGCAAACTCTTGTTTGTTTCAAAGCTTACTTTGTTTTTGTGCTGTCAGACAGCAGGCTTCATACAGAGCAGCACAACACCTCCCGGCATCTGGCTTCTGATCAAACAGAACGGCACCAACAATCATCACTATGTTCTAACTTCACTAATGGGCCCAGAATCTCCTCTAGATATTAAACACAGCAGCCAGTTAGATGGAAAATCCATACGTAACCCTTCTATCTCTGCACAAGGTAAGTGAACATTATACACCTCATTACAAGTGCAATAAACCATCATCAAACAGCATGTTTCATGCACAGCCTCACTCAGGGCCTTACTTATGAATGAATGGATGAAACACTTCTTTGGCCAGAGGATCTTGAGAAAGTCTGGTTTTATAAATATGTTTTTCTCTCCATATGGTTTCAGTATGAAGTGCTGCATGTGTATTGTATTCACTTAATCACTGCAGCATTTCTCACAATTCAATCTGTGGCAATAACAGTAACACACATAGGTCACTCTAGTTAACTAATGGTAAACACTGCTCTATGTTGATAGATACCAGGCTCTCTTCATAATAGTCATTAATTAACATCATGACACTGCCACAGAAACTTCACATTAAACCAAGCGGCACAACCACATCTAGAATCTGAAAAACTCATCTGGAAGCAGCAGCTTCAATCAATTATGGGATCTGCAAATTATATGCAAAAAGTATTTTTCTCAATTGAATTTTAATTTAATCTTTATTTTTCTTCAAACTTAGTTATGTAATTAAAAAAATAAAATGAAAACTACAACAAAGTCTCACAGTGAAATGTTGAGGCAGTGAGACCTCGTGCCCTGTATGAATTTTTCATGTTTCTCCTCTCATTTGTTGTAGCCCTTTTGGTCATTGGGAAGAACACGTGCCAAGCCCACAGATGCTGGAGCTGCATGAACTCATTCACTTTTAGCCCTTTTACACTTCACTAACTTAATAAACCATGAACATAAGGTGCGTCACATAAACTCAAGAGAAAAAGTGTAACAATATCATCTGTATATCTTCTTCCTCTTTTACATTTTAAATTATTTTAATGTCCAATGTGATGGTTTGTAAAATGAAGATGAATCTTCTGAAGTTTGTCTTTTTCCATACATTTTTTTTATAGCATCAATGTATGTTATGATTGTGGCACCATAAAAGTAAAATGAAAGTCAAATGGATTTATCTCAAGGCACTTTGTTGTTTATTGAAAACTCAGGTTATGGGTTGGTGAACTCTTTATTTGTATATTTGTGTTAACACTAAAACTATCACAAACTAACACTAGGATAAAAATATGATCAGGCCATTTCTTAGACTCTCAGACTTTTGGACATTAACAGGACGGCACACAGACATTTCTCTGCATCTGATGAGAAAACACCTTCCTGATATATTCACTCCGCCCTGCACATCCTGTCTTTTTGCCTATCCTGCCATTTTCTTCCTGTCAGCCTTCCCCACCTCTCTGCACTCAGTGTGTACTGCAAAGTGCAGTCAGCTGAGCAAACATCAACACAAGTCTTTACAGTTTGGGTGAGCAGAAATATCACAGTGTAAGAATCTTAGAGCGTTGTGAAAGCCTCTCGCAGTGACAGTCGAGAGGAAAAAGAGCTACAGCAGCCGTGTTCTCACTGCTCTGCACAGCAACTACACAAGTCTGTGCTGAGAACATTTGTGTATCAGCAGGTCTCTCTGTTTACCACACAGGGTTCAGGTCTTATAACAGGCTTATAACACTCCTGTCATGATCATCAAGCACGTTCATCATGCTTGCAAGTCATGAGCAAAATGTGCAGAGTAATCACTTTGAACAAGAATACAAACGAACAAATCCAGCAATTTATTGAAACAGAACAACCATGACTAATGGATCTCTTTCCAACAAATCAAGGGAATTTCATATAACAGCATACGGGACTATGTCAACATTCATGTGTAACCACAAACATGGAGGCAGTGGCACAGCTCTTACCTTGCCAATGTACTGATAATCACTGCCAGTGTACTCTTCCTGCAGGAAAAACTGGTTCCACATCCAGCCTCGTCTCACTCTTCTAAGTGGCCTCTCTCCTCTGATTGCTGCCTGAGTTCCCTCTCCATCTACTGCGTCTGTCTTCCGTCCACTCAAAGACAACGCATCCAGCGACAGGCAAAGACAAAGCCATGTAAGGCCCAGTACGATAGTCCTCATTTTCCAGGAGGAAGTGTAGGATCTACAGGTCACAACTGCTCTATCTGCCCAGCTGGATCACCTCGAGTAGGCAGCTGCAGGAACCAGTCATAGTCCTTCAGGTTTTGACTGACTGGAGAAAGAAGCTGTAAGAGAGAGAGAGAGAGAGAAACAGACATGAGATCCACATTTCATAGAAGAGCAGTGTGAGGACAGTATATAATGGAATCATTCAGACCTGAGCAGCCAGGAGTGCAGATTTTCTATCTTATTGATTTGTAAATGTATGCAAATCAACTTGCTGATAAAAACACTACAGAAATAAGACCCAATAAGTCCACCGACCTAAACCCTCTGATGTGACCCACAGGGGTGTGAAGCCCCTATACAGCAGCAGGAGCTATACCACAGACATAGTGTTCAAAATCCACTGTTGGAAAAGACAAATAAAGTAAATAGTAAATATTCAATTAGGTTGAGGTAAAGGCACAATTTGGTTTGGTTTGGGAAAGATCACGGTTTGGGGTAACACTGTTGATCGTCAACATGATGTTTAACATCATAAACATTTGGTTACAGTTCTAGAATAATCATGGCTATGGTTCTGTTTCAGGCCAACGTGAGATTTAGATGATTGCTTGACTTTAGTAAGCAATCGCTATGTTCTTTCAGATGCTTCCTTTAAGGTTGTTGAATGCAATGAAGTTCGATATCTCAAAATCTTAAGTATTCTTTATATAACTTGTAACTAGTGCATGTGCATCATGAATCAATTAATTCTGTTTGAGGAGATTCAGGTTTTTTCATAGTTTTTGTTTCTCATAAAAGTGCCTGTGATTTAGATTTTTTAAAGTTGGTTCAAATGTATTCCAATTAAGATTTATTTCTGAAAATCAAAACATTTGAAAAAGAATTGACCTTGTAAGTATAGCAGGGACTAGCAGAAATTTAATTTTAATGATTCAATCCGATTTTGAACTTAATGTGGGTAGTAGAATTCAGGATTCTGTACTTGTCCTCATTGGAAACCTCCCAGTTTAAGTGTTACTGTTGAATTTAGTGTCTTGCCCAAGGACACGTCTACCTCCATAGCCACAGTCACCCATATGCATGGATATAAGTGGTTTTATTACAGAACATAAAGTGGAAAGAGATACTAGGGGTGATTTAGGAATTGTGTTATCACATAGTTTGCCCTGAAAGAATATACGCCAATATATCAATATCAGAATTTTTATATCCTAAAATATCTAAGTCATCCAGTCTTGGGCGGGCTTTACGTGATACTGTTGTGAAGAGGTTGTAGCTGTGAGGATAACAGAAACCACTAGTTTAGATTCTGTATGTCAATATTCAACAACACAGCTCCCTCACTATTTACAAATGTGCCTCTCTCTGCTGCTGCATCATTTCAGTGACAAAGGTTCTTGGTTTAAAAAACACATTTTCTGCAAAAATCTAATTGAACACTGACTCAATCGCTGTAGCATCCAAAAAACACCATCCAAAACAGGCTGTGTGCACTAAAATACTGCACTGGATCAATAAGAAGGATATGGAGGAAACTCTTACACAGCAATTACAACACTGAAAGGAAATGCGCTTTTATCTTCCCACACAGAGCTCTGTCAATGTCTTGCTGCAACAAGCAAAAATAATATTCTTTTTTTATCTGTGCCTCTTTTGATATAAATATGACCCGTTTCAATCTGTTGACACTGCGCGGCAACACTTTGTTTACACCAGATCAATTCATACTTTCAGAATTCTGGGAGACTCCGGGACAATGCAGGGTGAGGATGCATTTCTTTAAAGCTGCTCATCAAGGAAAAACAAACATGATCTAGAGTGCACTGATTAAAACAAATATCTAAAAAGTGCTGACACACGCTTATTGTTTACTGGCTTCACCACATCAGTTCATCTTCCCAGCACTAGGGTGCAGCCCTGACATGCAACAATGGTTTTCAACCAGCAGTCATCTCAACGGGACTGTGGGGATGCATTCACCAGCATGGCCAGTCCTATGTTCCAACACAACCACCTTCTTCCAGTCAACTACTGTACCAAAATGACTCTTATGTTCACATTATAAAGACATTTTGTTCAACATGATCAAACAGTAGTCAGTCATTGCTGCTCTTTAACCTTTAACTGATGAATGGCTAAGCATTGTTGCTCCTTCTTTCCCTGGCTTCTTTGTCCTTGGCTCCATCTTGTTCTGTGTCTGTACTACATTAGTCCCATTAAGTCAGTGCTTTATAGAAAGGCTTTAATTGAATCCGATGAAGAGCACACAGGAGACTAATTGATTCTGCCTTCACTCTTTTTTTAACGAGCCTCAGCGCTTCCATTATCAATCAGTGAAAGAGGCTGGAGCCTTCAACTTTTCCGGTTCAAAGGGACCCCCCCATCCATCGCCTTGTTATTCTAGTGTGTGTTGAGTTTGTGGAAAGTCCCAAAAATGCTCTTTAAAAAATCCTGGATGTACTGGCCTCAGTCCAGAACTCTCACATCTGCAGATAATTATTTTTCAATAAAAAAGATATTTAAGAGATTTATTGTCTTCCAAATGACATAAACAATCACCTACAATATTCTTCTCATTTCAATAGATTGGTTTGGTACTTATGTTATAGTAGTCAAAAAACAACAGACATCAAAGGCTTGACGTACAGTTTCTGTGAAATGCTTGATATTTTTCTCCACAGAACTGTTTGAAGTCTTCAAGCTAAAATAATACCTCAGACAGTCAACTATGGCAAAGAACTACAGTTACTCACACAGGGCATACCACAGTCTGAATGTACCCCTCTCTTAAGGTAACCAATGATATCCATCCAATGATTTCAAAGGATTTTATCTCTCTAGATCTATTAGAAGGTTAATAATGACTAATGTTTTCTAAGGTAATGAGTATGGTGATGGCTCAGTGTAACCTGAAGAGGCTTCAGAAATATTCATGCTTCTATATAGTGGGAAGCAGTAATTGACAAAAGTGCAGTCTGTGGGCTGAAGCGCAGCTACATCAAAGATCTGATTATGTCCTGCAGCCCTGCTCATTCCCCAGCAGGCTAATTGTGTGTGATCATCACACTGGTTACTAGATTGGAAAGTTTCCAAATAATCTACCACGCTTCCTCTTCAGTCTGGAGGAGCTTTCAAACTTGTTGACAGGGTGTCGCTGTACAAATATCTGTAGAACTCTCTGCAGTTTTTTTCATTCAATCTGAAGCTGATCTTGAGCTCCATCTGCTCAAATGGCTTAACTGTACAAATGCAGCCATTGCAGGAACTGAATGTAAACAAATCATGAGGATACAATGATTAGTGGTGCTAAGATTACAGAAGAAAAGGCGGAGTGGAGGGATGTTTAGGCTTCTCTCTGACTGTGGATATGAGGTTACTGTATGTACAAATGGGGGATGGAAAAGGAATAAGTGTTTTTTTCTTGGCCTGTAGTGATGCTGGTTGCAGCATTCTTTCTGAAACTGTGAAAGTGACTTATAGTCATTGAGGCTCAGCAAATAAAGGCCTGCTGCTAGACTCAGTTGCCAGTTGCCGCACCCACAGCTGCTGCACAACGATATGTTCACCTGTTTATTCAATGTTCACCGAAGCTCAACTCAGTACGCAGAACTCCCAATCAGTTGTTGTTGCCGTTGTCGTGCACTTTTGTTGTGATCCATAACTTCACTGATGATGATGAGTCTCGGGCGCTGCTACAGAGCGCTGCTTGTCTGTTTATTCAACGGTTAATATTGAAAGTATCAAGTGTCCAAATTTCACCAAACTCAACACTGCTCTTCCTCTTCCAAAATGTTGTGTTTTATTACAATACAATAGACCATAATTACTAAGTGCTATTAATGGAGAATGACTGCTCAACCTTATGAGGACCATACTGGCAATGTATATTGCTCATTAACTAATGTGTGAGGGAAAACCCATAGGCCTACTTACTGGTCTGGTGGTCAGAGAATATGTTCATGCAGAATACATATAAGTTTTTTATGATGATTAATAAAGAGCCAATAAATGCTTATGAAGAACTTTGTAATGGTATGTTAGTTTACATAAATATAAAGTGGTACTAAAGTGCCATATTTTTCCAGCAAGGGAAACATGCTTAATCCGTGGTGGAAGCATTCCCAGAAATGTCTGAAAGTGAAAACAATGTTGATGGTAATTTCATAGCCTACTTTAAATGGCATCTGTCAAAAGCACTTACCTAATGAACCACAAAATACAGAGTCCATGTAATGAAATAGTGACTTCCAACGTGTGCACAGAATTAACATCCTCAGTCTAGTTAATTACACCTACACTCATGCTTTTGAATTAGACTCACAGTCAGCGCGTCCACCAGAGAGCTCCACACGTCCCATGCAAGGCTCCATAGGCTTCAGCCAAAACAAAACTGCCAGAACCCCATGGCCTTTTCAAATAAACAGGCATATAACTCAGCAGCATACAAGTTGATATGCCCATAACCATGGTGAGACTGTTATTAAAGCAGCTGGGATTCATACAAGGGTCTCACTGAATTTGGAGCAGCAGCCGAGGCTAGCATGATGCTTCCTCTCTAATCTCCTCACCCTTCAACTTTACAAACAGTGATAAATGTTCATGACCTTCAGGTGACTATCACAGCGCCTCTGCTCCTCTGTTACCTCCATCTACTTCTCCTGATGCAGGGCTGTGTTGGTGGTAAGTATGTGTGTGTGTGTGTGTGCGTGCACTCGTGTGTTGTCACCTTGCAGACAGCCACTGAGACCTCTGACAACTCCCAGAGGACCAATTAGAGGTGAAAAAAAGGAGAATGTCAGCCACCGAGCAGCTTGTGTGTGTGTGTGTGTGTGTGTGTGTGTGTGTGTGACAAGTACAAACCCAACCACCCCTTTCCATCAGAATGGACTAGCCATCTGAAAGCAGCCAACAGCGTCCACACTGCCTGTCCAAAATGTATCTCACATACTCTCTAACTGTCTGTCCATCAGAGAGACAGCAGACAGACAGACAGACAACAGCAAACACACACTCAGGGAGCCGTCAGATAGTACGGTCACTGGTAGTTGGGGGTGTGAAGTCTCATTATGAATAAACCATAAAAAGGTGCAGGAGCTGTGGCTTGACTGAAGACACCTGACTACAAGTTTTAAAGAGAGAAACTTTTTCTGCAACTTTTTTGTGATCCACATGACATCGCCATGAATCATTCTCTTTAATACAGAACAGACGTTAGTGAGCACAGAGACACAGTGTCAATTAGCTGCTCCGTCAGTCAGCTGCTCAGTTAGCCAGTAACAATTGGTACATATGTACTTCCCAATCCACTTTGCAGTCATTCAGTCATCTTGATTATTCAATGTGAAGGGGAATACAGAGACAGTCAGTAACCCAGTTTTCGGCTTGGTCTATGTAAACACCATAACTGGGTTATGATTATGAGAAACCCAGATAACTCTTTCAATTACACATTGGCATGGAAACATCTTCCTGCTTTTACTTCCTGCATCCTGATTTACAACTATTGTTACTGCTGGCAGAAAGGCGTAGTTGTCCTGTAAATACCAGGAATGGACAATGGGATGAATTTAATATTATAGTGTACAGAAAGTAATTAAAAATTAAAATTAAATGTCATAAATCATAGATGCAAAAATCCATGCATCATCTATCCTCTAACTAATCCACAATTATGTAGCCAAACCCAAAGTTTTTTGTAGACATCACTAAAGGCACCATGAAAAGCCTCCTGTCTGAAAGGGGCACGATGTGAAATCGGGAAGATGGGATATCAACATCTTTTCTTGAAAACATTTATGGTGTTGGGCTTTTTGCAGGGCTGTGGAGAAAAAGTCAGTGCTCCTTCCTCTCCCTTCTATTTCAATCATAGCAGAGCTGCAATTTTAACAGTGTGGCAGCACTTTGCCCATCATCAACCATTCAGTTACTGGGAGAAAGATTTCCTTTGTTACATTTGCACTAGGTTTGTACAGGGATGGTGTTTTTGTTCCCTTGTAAGGAGTTTATCTTGATATTGTGGACACTTAAGGTCATCCTAGTATTGGAGGAAAATTACTTGTTTGTGGAAAACTCTCCCCTGCGTGTCTCTGCACTGCCCCCTGACAAACAGTGCATTTTGCTGCAGTGTGGCCAAAATATTTTCAGCTCTTCACGAGAACAATCTGACATTGTTATGAACCGTAGAATATATTTTCAAAGAGTGTCCTTCAGAGGTCAGCTTTTCTGAAGGGTATTTTAAAATTCTTGCCAAACAAGTAGAAAGCACTTAGAAAAAGACAAGAACACTGGTTCCTACTGAAAGCAGAAATCCTTAACACAGATTTTGGAAAGTCTTACTCACAGAGGAGAAATTTTGGATCAATACACATTAAGTGCAAAATTAGAATTTGTGGCACGAGGACATAAGGACTGTAAAGGTAAAGCAGAGATGCTAGATGCTATTTACTGATTATCTCTTGGAAATACTGACTGGTATTAATGGTTTGTTTTCCTTTTCAGCCTGCTGATGACCGCTTTGGCGTAGACACTTGTTTGCACAGGACATAGGAAATAGGACAATATCACTCATACATATAACTTGAGCTGTATGTCACTGTAGGTCAGTGTTGTCTGAGACATGGCACCCACTTGACTCGTACATTTCATATCAACACTGACAAGCTGTGATTGATTCTTGAATGCTACTTGTTGGGATACCAGCCATTTTATCCCTGTGGACATTCTAATGAAAAGCAACTTCGGCTGAAAACTGCTGTTTAAAATGAAAAGCTTTGGTAAATGCTGACTCTGATGAATAAACATTAAGGAGGCATACACTGCCCAGCCACTGCAATGGCCCCATCAGCTATTCAGCATTACTATGTCTAGGTAGACAGCTCATCACCCACCCAGAAAGGCTTTACAGTCCTCTCCATACAAAGCGAGAGCAATAATACCAAACACATCAATACAGATACATATGAAACACACACACACACACACACACACACACACACAGTAGCAATGATCTATGTGTATGAAAGGCAGCTGGAGTGTAGACAGTGTGTGGTCTGCAGGCCATCTCATAGCACCCCTTCTCTGTTCTCAACACTCCTGCTGTGATCAAGACATCAGTTCTTTCGTTAAAAAAACACAGGTTTTATGAACCATGGAGGGCAGTGTAGAAGTCCTGTACAGCAAAGCACCGCAACTCTCATAAGTCCACATTACTTTGAGTAGCTAGGTCCCATGGTGTTAAGAGAGAGAACAAAGAGGTTACGAATGAAAATAACATAGTGGGTCATTGAAAAGCCAAAATGTGTCTCCTTCAAAATGTTTTTCCAAAAAGGTAGAGCAGGACACAGTGTAATAAGGCAATGAAAGTGTGTTTCTCTGCGAGACGATAAAATGTCACTACACTGTTGCGTGGTACAGTGTGGTAAAGTGTTAGCCCATGTCTGCAGACATGGGCTAACACTTTCAACTGCTTAAGTTGAACTCAACATGGATCTCATCCTTAACTAAGGGCAGAAACATGCAGGTTATTATCCAGGGTTATTTTTAGTACTAAACGTCCTGTTTGTGTTGCCAGAGAAAGTGTTTTCTTGCTGAGCCAGACGTTGGCAGTAAACCTGTAAAGATACTTGATCTGTCTCTCTCGATTGTTGAAGCCTGACATTAACTTTTTTGGCGAAACTTCAGATTTTGTGAGTTTTTTGTTTTATCTTAGATTACCTTGGTTGTGGAACCCAGAACTGAGGCAAGATGTTGTCTCCCCAAAACATAACTATCCTTTCCTTTTCTTCCCAAGATCGAACCATTAGCTAAACCTTGTATATTTCAAACACAGGTCAAATCTATTTTGGTGTGAAGAAATTTGATCTTCAACATTAATACTCTATGTTTTACAACATAGAGTTTTAACACTTTTGATTTAAATAAACTGAAGATATTTGTTGTTTGTCCACTTGTGACTATCTGCAGATCATGTGTGTATTGCTGTTTTCAGACATGAACTCCATATGTCCATAAAATGAGGTCCAGACTTTGACCAAGATTTGCCTTTCAAAAATGAAGAAAGCAGCAGGAGATTCTCAGGTCAGACGTGTTCACAACAACACAGAAGTCTTCATCACCACAAGCTCTTGTATTTTGCCATCTTTCTAAGTTGACATCATCTTCATTTTGTGTTAATTTCTGGATAATCTTCTGCTTTGTTCTCACATGGACCCATTCAGACATTATCAGATCCGGACCACACAGCCTGCATGAGTACAGCTGATGGCATCGCCACGGATCTGCTGCCTGTAGTGGACATCTGTTCTTTACACAGGTGTGTCTGCTGTGTGTCTGCAGTTGAACTGCAATGGGAGGTTTCTGGTTTGACTACTGTATTTCCTTGAAAAAAAGAAAGTCTCTACACTCTATGCCATGACTCTATAGTATGAAGTCATGCATCTTCTGGTCTTGCAGTAACAATCAAAACCCCTTATAACAAATGAATGGATTCAGTCAACAGAAACCCTGCGGTGCTTTCACTTTGGAACAAGTGTTTATGTTTGTGATATAATCAATAGATACTGCAACTGTGGTGAAAGATCATTTTCACAGTTTTTTTTGCTGTGAACCACACAAGGTAAGCTGAGAAAATAGGCAAGACACCGACTCTCGAGAAGAGCAGCATGTGCCTGAGACCTGCTGCTCACACAAGCAGTGTGGGTGCTCTAATCTGATAACATGGATGCCTAACTGAAAAGCAAGACATTCTGTGATGGACATGTGCTGCTCACACAGCCAGTGACGTTGTAAGGAGTATTGGCTGGCGGGAAAAGCTCTGGAGATTGTCCAGACTCTGTAGACGTTTGTGTTCTCACATATATCCCCACCAAATGATTTCAGGAGATTATCTGGAGCACCTTATGTTGGGTTGCAGTTTTCTGATATTTCAGTAAAATATATTTTCAAGGCTTAAATCCATTAACCATTCTGTTCTGAGAAGATGCGCTTTTACAGTGTGAATTGAATGTGTGACGTGCTTTCTTTAGACACAACAGGAATACATCTTTAACATTTACAAGCCTACAAAGATATGATTGGATATAGTTGTATATGTTTGCTAGATCTGCAGCACGTGTTAAACATCATATGATTCAGTGGAGCCTATAATGCAAGCCCATAAGTAAAAAACACTGATAATTTCCAAGTGAGCCAATGTGAAAGTACAGCTGGATATTTTCTAGAGGATTTACCACAAACTAGTGGGCATGTTGATGATGTTTCAAATATGCGACAGACGCAAAACTGAAAAATACAAAAAGAAAACAAATATCTCAGGATGACAAAGATGTGTCATACATACAGATGATGCAGACAAAGAACATGAACCTGAGGGCTATGGAGACTCTCCTGCTGTCCAGACAATGTCCACACAATGGGGTCTGGAAACAGTTATTTAAAAAAAAAAAAAAAGAAGTTGTTTTTAGGTGTTCTGGTGCTCCATGTGACCTTTGGTGAAAATACACCTTTTCCTCAGCTCAGAGACTTCTCAGTTATAAGACTAGGAGGCGCTGTTCTAACAGTTGAGGCCCTCAAAACTCAGCCACCTGCTGCAAACCTAACACAGGACTGAGAACCATAAAACTTGCAGTTGAATCAGCAAGCTTCTCCTCCCTTACCATGTTTGGACACACCGTAAAAGTGGTTGTCATGGAGACAAATCTTCTGAATGTCCTTATTGAAACACAATTAAAAGGGGTGGAGCGGTTGTCCTATACCAGAGGGTCAGTGGCTCGATCCCAGTCTTCCCCATCTGAATGCCGAAGTGTCCTTGGGCAAGATATTTAACCCTGAATGGCCCCTCATAGAAAAAAGTGCTGTACATAGATGTGTGTGTGCGAATGGGTGAATGGCAAAACAGTACTGTAAAGTGCTTTAGGTGGCCATCAAGACTACAAAAGCTCTATATATAAATACAGACCACTTTACCATTTACACAGAAAAACACCTTTGCAATGAATAAACACAAAGTATTATTAAGGTGTAGAAGTCTCATTTGTGTTTCACTGTTGTTTTTTACCTTAAGGTATTTAGTCTACAGTACTAACACAGGTTTGATGTATGCACCTCAGGAATGGATACTGTGGCTTCAATTATCTAGAAGAATTGATGTTTTGTATGTGAGGAAAAGGACATTATAACTTTTGTAAATTATAATAAAATGTCACTTTAAAAAAGCCTAGTGTTAAAAACTGTCTTTATCTGTATGATGCTGCTGCGAACAGAGAAAGACTAAACTGCTCCATTGTTTTTAGCAATGAATGTTCAATCAAACCATTATGACATTAAAGTACCAGAGCAGAGAGCACCGGCAGTCCCAGTCATTTCACTGACTTTTTATGACAGGGTTCTGATCTGACGAGTGCCGCTGACGCTTCACTACAATATTTATTCAAATAAATGAGTTCATTTTGTATAAGTGGATATTCTGCAACCAATCTGGATCCTCTCCACCTCTGAGTTCAAATCGATGGGGATGCTGGTATTTACAGGCTCAGGTGCATTGTTTTACAGAGAATATCAGAATAACACATTGTTCTATAATCATTGTCATTTTACTGAATGCATGCTCGCAACTTATTTCAGCTGCACACTGTTTTACTAAACAAAACTCATTATGACATTCAGCTCTCAGTGCACACACAAGTTTACTTCTGGATGCTGAACAATACGTTCAACAAAACTCTATTATGTAAGTAATATTAGCTATGTTTGTGGTCTTTGAATGCTTTATATGTGCTGAAAAAAAAATCATTGTGCTCATGAATTACACTGTATAGTTGAAATCAAACTTTTAACAAAGATTGAAGTCTTGGAAAACGGATGTGAATGTTGGAGCATTTTCCTCCATTTAAAACCTGCTTTTGAGTCTTGGGAATATTGCCCCTACAACGTTTGAGTGCACAGCTCATTCTGAACTACTGAGGCAACTGGAAAGAGAGTTAAATACTTCAGCCTTTTCTCGAACAGACCACAGGGCTCCACTGAGCTGAAAGAGCTCTGCGGTCACCACAGGGATTATCAGGAGCAGCAGAAAGGTGGTGAACGCCTCACTGAGGGGAGAAGTGAACGTAGAAGTCCCAGCTGAAGGATGCACCATCACTTTTTTAGCATATAGGCTTTAGCAAAGCCCAGCTAGACCTGTTGGTCATGCAACATGGAACATCAAATCTACAGTTTCTCTGCTGCAGCTGCTGGTTTGCTGTTGAAAATGTCCTCATGTGACGATAAAATCCGCCCAGCATTTCGAACGGTCACCATAGTGTGCCTCCTATTGCAGCAGTTAGATAACAAAGCTTTACATCAACAATATAAAACTATTACAAATTAGTCAGCCTCACAAACATTCATTTAGCACGTGTTGAATAACAGCACACCACCATTGTGGGTAAAGCCCATGTTTTGGGGTCAATCAATGTTGTTAGGAAATCAATGAACTTGTTGATGCAGCCACACACAATGTGACAGCGGGTTAGTGACTGGAATCAGTCAACTGGCACTCACACCTCATTTCAAGGCCGCTACTGGGACGAGCATGAAAGTGTGTTTGAATGTGTTTTTATCTAGCACTGTTTGTAATTAGTGTCTCTACCCAAAGCACACATCATGGCACAGATAGCTTCATCGTAAAATGCTGCAGAGCTCGCACCTCCTCCCTGTCCTCTCTGGTGAAAAATGCAACTGGTGTATGGGGGGTGGGGCTTTGAATGGCAGAAGCTCTCAACCGTATTTGTGTGTCCATAAAATGACCTACATATATGTAGTTTAGTGTGGCCCTCTGGATAATATAGTGAATGGAAGAGAGTTTCATTGCATGCAATCTAACTAACATCCAAGGTTTGAAGGGAACAGGACATAAACATTTGATCTTAAGTCAGCTTTTAGTGGAGTGTCATGGTTCACAGGAACTGACAAAGCACACTACAGGACATGCACATTGTGGGTCATGTAATCCCTGCTGCCAATGCTTGACCCCAACACACACACACATACACACAAATGCACTCACTGAGTGACCCTTTCCCAGCAATTACAAAGTCCCAACCAGCCTAATCCCCCATGCAACCTGAGCTGCTTTAATCTTAACAAAGGGGAGATAATAGATGTTGAAATGTGTGTGTGTGTGTGTGTGTGTGTGTGTGTGTGTGTGTGTGTGTGTGGGTGGGTGTGTGAGAGGTTTGAATGGTTTTGCTATCTATCAAAGACCTTGTCCCCATTATACACCTTTGCAGAAAGTAAGTGTGTTCATTATGTCTCAGTCTGTGCTTTTGGGTTAAGCAGCAAAGCCCTCACTGTGTTTGAGTGAGTGAGCGTGTGTGTGTGTGTGAGTGTGTGTGTATGTGTGTGTGTGGTGTGTGTGTGTGTATGTGTGGTGTGTGTGTGTGTGTATGTGTGTGTGTCTGTATTAGCGTGTGTTTCCTGAGAGCTCTGATGACTGCTGCCATGTGCATCAACAACAATTAGTGATGGATAGTGTTGTTGGTACCAGATGGTACTTTAGGATTTACAGTATTACGTAACCCCAGAGCGGGCTTGGGGAGAAGGGGTGGAGGGTCAGCAGGATTGACGAGGATGGGAGACCTGACTCGTAGTGAGCATCTTTTATCACACACCAACAGACCCCAAAGCACTTCAGTGGGGAAATCGCTGATCTGAAATCCTGTAAAATGACATCAGTGTGTCCCTCTATGGGTGTGGACCAGAGCAGGGTCTTACTATGGGGTTATTTTATTATTAATTAATGTGCTCATTATTTCTCCCATCAACCAATCAATAATGAAAAAACCCTTCTTTGGCAAAAAGGTCACATTTACCTTTGTTGAGGACATGCCTTTTGTGTCTTCAAAGATTTCTACTGCTGCTTAGTTTTAACAGTGTAAATAGGGCTGGGAGGGCTTTCAATCAATTTCATGATCTGAAGAGACTGCTCCTCTGCTCTTTTCTGCTTTTTTCACTCACACTTAGAGCTGATCTTCATAAAAACCTGCTGAATTCATATTTATGGTCCTGGATAAACAAGGTGTCGCTATCTTCTGCAACAATGAAGTTAAAACACTGCGTTGCGTCATAATCTGCAGGAAGAACCTGTGTGTGTGTGTGGGCTCGTCTCTGTTGCTCTTCACACATATTTAGTTATTAAATGATTGTGTTGTTCCGGTCCCTTTAACCCTGATGTCCTGGCTGTGTGCGTTAAGTCTCGTGTTGTGTGTAGCAGGTGAAATTTATGCCCACAAAATGTCAGTGTTCAAATACATGTCTTGAGCGAATCAGAAAAACAGAAAGTAAACTTCAAGGACTGTACATGTCCTAATAACTTTTGCAGCGGGGGAGTGAGGACATGTGGCAGGGTAATACAGCACGGCACACAGTACCCGGTCCGCTGCTGCAAAATGAACGTAGCAGAAACCCAACAGTTTGTGAATGCAGGCAGTGGGGGAAGTATTACCTGAATTAACCGAAATGAGCATGGTTAAGTCTGTTAAATGTTATAAATGTCAGTTTCAATACATTTTCGCTTAATTGCCCAGCCCTTAGTGTAAATATTTTCAAACCGGTTTGATTTTAAGATACATTTTACCACTAGGTGTCGCACTTAACTCAGCACACATTTTCTCTGAAATATTTTGTTTCTTGAGTCTCACTTTTATCTTTTTCCCTTGCGGAGTCAATTTTCAAAATGAAAATCGTTGTGCATCAGAAATCTGTCTGTATCAACACATCCAAAAATGTCCATCAGGATGCAAATGCGATTGACTATTTCATGTTTTTCAAATGTCTCAACCTGGAGTTTTTAAACTAAAACGGATCAGCAGCAATTTCAAATTCTGGGCCTTACTTTTGAAGCCTTATTTAATACTCACACATTGGCGCAGGCCCCTGAAAATTGCACAATCTACAAGCATGCACAGAGGCATTTACGGACATTGCACATTAGCTAACAAAAGTATTATGTGGATAAAGACACAAGAAATTAAGCAAAGAAGGCAACCTAGAAACAATAGCAAACACCACCAAACATTTAATTTCTGTAAGGGAAATGTTACCGTCCAAAGTCAAAATAGTTTTCAGTCTCTCTGGGCTTGAACTGGAACAGCCACCCCAGCTCAACCAGTATTGCCGGGAACACCTTGACCCCTGGGTCACCACTCTTTCCACAGTACCTTTTTTTGGCTTTAACAAAGCAATCTCTAATGTTCCTCCAATCTCTGGAGCAAAATAGCTCTTCTTTAACAGGTGAAGTAGCAATCTCTTTCCAAGAATTCAGCACCATTGAACCGCTGCAGATGCTTGTAAAGGCCAACCTACTTTGCCAGTCTTCCCTCGAAGGGGTCTAAGTTGAGATGAACATGCATGACCAAACGCCATGAAAGGTTTTGGAGCCTTGACGCGAATTACATCATTTATAGAGCACTCTCTCGCCAGAAACACCACAGCGAAGATCAACCAGCCTTCAGACAGATCCACTCAAACCTTAATGGCATATTTCAATTCATCAATCAATCAAATTCTATTTGTATAGCCCATATTCACAAATCACAATTTGTCTCTTAGGGCTTTTAACAAGGTGTGACATCCTCTGCCCTTAACCCTCAACAAGAGTAAGGAAAAACGAGCAAAAAGAAACCCTTTTAACAGGGTAAAGAACATAGAAACCTCAGAGAGAGCCACATGTGAGGGATCCCTCTCCCAGGACGGACAGAAGTGCAAGAGATGGCAGAAAAATATGAATATTTACAGCATTGGTTAGCATAAAATTCAATTCACTCTGAGCCACGTGAAACAACACATAGCTGCCCAAAAAACCTTGAGTAGATCAGTGTCCAATTACTTCTGTACCACTTTGTAAAAAGGCTTTATTTCCCACACAGCGCTTCATATCTTTTTCAGCTGAGACATGGTAACTGTAGTATCTGTTATTTTATTTCTATTTGAATGTGTTGATGCTCAAAGAGTGAATTATTTTTATGGCCCTACTAAGCAGCCTTTACCAGTTGCACTTGACCTGCTCTGCGACACTGTGCTGTGTTTACATTATGTTTATACAACCTATATTTTTAATTGTATTTTCCTTTCGGTTGCATTAGAGCCTCACTCGTTGCTGTTTCAGCAGAATCTCACAGGGATTATTATACACACACACACTTAATTTTGTTTCAGTGACAGTACATATTAATATTTCCTCCCAGCCTACAGTTAGGTTTGGAAACTTAACCCTGAACTGGGGGTAAAGGGAGCACACCAAAACCTTTCAAGTACACAACGGACAAAGATCTTTTAAAGACAGCTGTTAAACGAAACATTTACTTATTACATTTACTTGTTAAGGTGCTTACAGGAAAACTCAACTCTGTGCTAAAAAGGCTTTGGCCTGACTTTGTGTACCAGTATAAAATCCTGCGTTTTGTGCCTGTGTGTGACTGTGTTTACGAGGGTCTGTAGTTGCGCTGTTTGCAGTTCTTTCATTCACCAGGACATTTTATCATGAGAAACCCTGTTTTATGGCAACCACGGAGTCGAGAAACAGCAGGAACACACATACACAGGGACCATGCTTTTGTCACTCTCCCGTGGAATGTGGCAGGCCATTACTATGCAAATGAGCAAATGTCTACCCTTGTAAACTACTATGTGTGTTTACATGAGTGTGTAAAGAGCAAAGATATGTTTTAGAGAGTAAAAAACTTACAGAGAGGACAAGGCTCGGTTTAAAACAAAGCCTCTAGCTGAGACAAACATCTAGAATGTGGCACAATCATCCACTTCAGCAGGAACAAGCAGCTGCCCCATCCCAGGCTTCTTCTAAACATTCCATCTTTCCTCTCACTGAGATGAACCGTGGAGCTTCCTCTTGTCTTAATCGCTTCGGAAAAAGGGATGAATCCAATTTGGAAGCAGTTGAGGGGTCTTGGGAGAAAAATCTACTTATTCCAGAAGTCACAATCAAATATTCATGTTCAGCTAGCTCCTGCTCCTAGGCCACTCGTTTCTATGTCACGTCCAAAATTGATTAATAAGCACTCTGGTGAGCAGTCAGTCTTGAGACAAAGCTGATAAACATGGAGGAAGTGTCGGTCTCCGCACGTTAACTACCCTGTAAATACTGAGCACTGACATATGCAACCAGCTAAAGTTAATATAATCTTATACAACAGCGCTGCAGTAAATTCTGCCATCATGAACATTATGATTTACACTTTGTATTACCTCCACCAAGGAAGTTATAAAATCGCAAAATGTTTTTCTGGCTTTATCAGGATTACTCCAAAACTACAGAACAATTTTGAAGAGGGGCGGGGCATGACCCCGGACCTTGGATCTGGACAAAAAGCCAGAACAAGGACTTGTTTTCACTTTCTTTAACATGGCATTAGCCTTGGTTTGTGCTCTCTCACTGTGCTCTTAGTCAAAAGGTTTGGAGAGGATCTCATTTAACAATATAATCATTGTGGAGGTGAAAGTGGCTCAACATCTGAATTAGCTGCTTTTCCACTGCAAGAACTTTGCCCAGGAACTGTGTGTTTCCACAGTGGGGACCCAACATAATATGCATTTTCAGGCATGTTAATGTGAACGAGAGACTCATGTGGGCAGAGATTGTTAAGGTGTGAAAATGCCAATTTCAAATGACAACTTAGTCATATGAATGTTGCCTTAAAGTTCAATATCAAATACTTTGGTCGAGGCAAAGACTACAGATGAGTAATGGTAGTCAGCAGTGAAAAAGATAACACTGATGTCTGCCTGGAGAGTTGATATTACGTCAATGCTTCGGTGCATCCTGCACATTATCAGTGTGTGTTGCAGCTTATGACTTTTCACACCTCCAGCAGAAGATGAAACAAGGTCACCCAGTATAAATTAGTGCAGCCACATCCGCTAACCCTAGTCAGTTTCAAACTTTCAAGGCTACTGTTGTCACATACATATTTCACACTGGATCAGTACCAAGTGATGCAAAGATTCAAGCTTTAAGAAATCGAGTGTTGCCTGGCTACCTGTCTGATGCTGAGATGGCCTCCTGCGACCCTTCACATGAGTAATGGGTCGGCAAAATGAATGGATGCACTGAAGGTCAGTGTGTGAGCAGTTCACTGCCTTGGAAGTGGGCAGTAGCTATAGAGGAGAACACTGTAAAGTGTATTATCTAATGTAGAGGTGCAGTGTAGGTTCTGTACAAGGCCATGGTGTGTAAAGAGCACATTGTGTGTAGTCGTCTGTTGTCCTCAGGTAGTAAACCTTAACTCAGCCTTCGTCCTATTCCTCACAGTCAACGTGTGATTCAAACTGTTACATTATCCCTCTTAGGAGTAATTAACATATTACTGACATATAAATAGGTTCCCTCTCTAACATTGCCAGAAAAATATGTAATATTTTCTATTTAAAGAATGACACAGAGGATTACACTGAAGATAAAAATGGGGCCAGAAAATGTGTTAAAAATCTGACAGCCCATCTAAAGCACAGTAATAAAAGCTCCCCTCGAAATACAGCCTCTTTTATTATACTGTTTTATTACAGCACCATGTCCTGTCCAATCCAATCCAATGAAAGTGGACCATAATCAAAAGGAATAAAATTGAACAACTTGCACTAACCTCTGTTCGTGCACTCTTATATCATCCAGCTGTTCCCCACAGCCCCTGAAGACAGATACTGTGAAACACAATAAACAGCAGCTGTGGCTGGTTTGTGAGGGAGTTTATTAACTATTCTGTTTCAAACTACTTTTGGCCAACATATATGCTTTTTCCCACTCATTCCCGGTACTGCTTTCATCTCCAATTAACGCAGACAAAGCCTGATGATGAGGAGCACTCTAAACCAAACAAATAAGACCCTCATATGCAGAGAGAGTGTTTCCAAGTGTGTTTGTCTTTGTGCTTTTTTACATTGTGTGAAACCAACCTGGCAAACATGGGTCAAGAGACTATAAACTGTTCCTATTCAGTGGCCTGACAGGTTATATACTGTTCCTGTGAATATCAAGCCTGTCTTGTGTAGCACCATACAGTCAAGAAGTTATCCCAGGTGTGCTGTCAGTTTCTCACACCTCCAGCTTCACTAGCTACTCTGCACTCTATATATATGCAGCACAAAATATTAACTGTGATAGAGATAGAGACAGGTGATGGGAAGGAGGGGCACTGTGTGACAGTGCAAGACTTGGCAATACAACACTAAATGTTACACAATCTAAGAATTAAAAAAAAATGAATTTTCTGTATCTGAATAAATTCTGGTGCAGCATTTCTCCACTGGGAAAAGAGATGTTTGGTATTTCTGCTGCTGGAGTGTGAATTTTAAGTGCGAAGGTGTTGACAGTGATGTAACCCATAAACAAATAACAACTTTAAAGAAATACACGCCAGAAGATCTATCTTTTGAGTTTCCAATCCTCACTCACTTGTAGGCATTATCTTTGTTATTCAATCCTTTTTAAGCTTGTTCCATACAAACAAACCATACCTAAATATACCATATCAGTGTTGCACTGTTGCCTCATCAAAGCTGTGAAGCTCAGCTGGAAGTCGTGTCTTTACTGCTTTATTGTCTAAGGGGCTATTGTTTTCAACCTACTGAGTACACTGATCACAGTCGAGCTGAAGCCGAACCCATGCCTGCAAGTGGGAGGTTTTTTCTTTATCTTACCTGTATTAGATTTTATAGTTTTATAGTTTTTCATAAAATAAACCTGAATTTGCTTTATTAATGTTCACATGTGTGGTTAATATATAAGTTGATTAATGATTTACTTAACTGATGTTAAGAGCACTTTCATGCAGTGCTCAGTGTGCCAAGTGTGGAGCCGATTAGATGAACAAGATATGTGTTCCACATACAGGCAGACACACAGACCTTTGTGAAATAGATCACAACTTTTTTAGGATCTTTTTTATTATTTGGTTTTCCAGTAACCAGCAGCATCATTTCCCTCAGCTGTTTGCAGTGAAAGAGCAGACTTCTTAAGTCAGACTTGTGGCAGGGTGTCAGAGGTTGTTCTTACAGCTTGTTTAGCTTTTCCCAGAAGGTTTAAACATATAAATAAAATAGGAAAAATAAGTGATAATATTTAAAGCTATGCTGCTCCTCCATTGAAACACATCTGTTTCGTGCTGCACGCTGCAGTTACAGTGCAGACCCTAAAATCACAGTTTAGAAGCCGGTGGTGACAGTTTTCCAGTTGTTTTCAGAGGTTCAGTGTCTGCCTGTGATAATGCTGCTGCCCTCCAAGCTGAAAATGCCTCCACTTCAGCAGTGTGCTGTGTTGTGTCAGTGTGAAAACAGTCTTTGAACCACACAACTAACTTGGCCAAACTCCTAAGTGAGATTATTTATGTGTTCTCATCACCAGGCATTCACCCTCTCACTGCTTCATTTCTTTAGTCCATTTAAATGTTCAACAAAGTTCTCCTCTGTTTTACTCTCCCGTAACATAGCAAACTCTAAATACGCACTGTGCTCTGCAAGCCATTTTAATCTTGCTTTAAAACAAGGCTTTCATCGGATTTCAGACTAAAACAGTAAAGCAGTCTCAAGAAATCCGACAAGCCGCCACGTCTTTTCATTCTTTCTGACCCGGCTCTGATGAACAGCGATCTACTGCATTTGCAAACACGACACACTGGGCCCAGAGAGCTGTAATTGGAGGATCTGTCAAGCCAGTCGAGAGGAAGCCTGACGCTTGTCTTCAAACAACAATTTAGCGTCTCTCTTCCAGACAGATGCAGCTGAACACCTGTCAGAGGAAAACTGTTCATTTGATGTGAATGCTTTCAGCAGCGTGTTAAAAGCTACTGCTATTCACATGCACTCCAATTTGGTATCTGCTGTGGCCTGGAGTTATGGACAGGAAGGAGATAGCTAACAACCATGCTCACGGTGTATTTAAGCGTTCCTTTGCTCTATGCTTTCCATGCAATTATACACAATTGTGGGGAGTGAGGTCTGCATGTTAGGAAAACAGAGCAACTGAAAAATCAGCAAACTGTCAGTGAATATGACGATCAACGGGACACACACACACACACACACCCACACACCCTTTACTACAGCCGCACTTTTGCTTCTTAATCCTCTTAATGTACCTGACGATGTACCTGTACCGTATCAGTGTTATCACCTTCTGCACACACATACACAAACACACACACGCATACAGAGCACAAAGAGCATTGTCAGGGCAGTTGTCGGCCGTCAGCATAGATTAGCACACAGAGCAGTTTCCCGGCTTCATTAGCATCCAGAGCTTCTATAATTAAATGTGTGAGATGCTCCCCTGTCAGACAACATCATGTACTCAGTGTTTTTAATGCCCATTGCAATCCATTAAAAAATGATATCTGATAACATCGTTTGCACCACAAGCATCCCTGTGTTGCTGTGTCTGGTGAACACGCTCATGACTTTACATACAGTAACAGATCATGGGCAAACTGGCAGTTTTCCAAGCAATTTAAGTATGAGGCCTTTCGGGAAGAAGCTCTCCCAGTCAGAGGTTGAAGGTCATGTCTGCACCGTCAATACTGAAAATGAGCCTGACTGGTTCACTTGTCAAAAGCTTTTCCTTTCTTCACTTTTCCATACAATACAGTATAAATGTGTCTGGGGCCCAGGGCAGAAAATTGGAGTCTCCACTGACTTGAAAAATATATACATACCAGAGAATGTGTGCTGCAAATGGAGCTGAACCATGCCATAATTAATGCCTCAAACAACAAAGCTATAGAACTTCTGTTATCATCTAGTTTGACATACATAGCCAAAAAAGAACACAAACAAATAAACATGTTGCCGTTTTACTAATGAGACTTTCCAGCCTGAAATTGCTGCTATTTTAGCGAGCCGAGGCTCACGTGACACCAGCAGAAACCCCTTCTCGGTGCAGCGAAGTAGAAGTGATTTCACAAAAAGAGAATTGCACTGGGTGAAACTAAAATATCTGATTGAAACACAGATTTACGTACAAGCTGATACATTTTCAAAGCTTGTGTTGATATTGGAATATCTCTACATGGAATATATACATTTGTTAGACCCTTGTCATTTCAAACATTGTGCTCATTATGAAAAGAAATTAAGCAAACCCAGGTGTTAATCCAAGGCAGAATGTACAACTGAAACACAAAAGACATAAAATCCCTCTTACATTACAACACAATGTAATAAACCCTTAAAATCTTTATGTCTGATAATCTATTCATTTAGCTTTAATTTCATGTGGAACACCACCAAAAAAGCTTGTCTGTGTGTGTGTGTGTGTGTGTGTGTGTGTGTGTGTGTGTGTGTGTGTGTGTGTGTGTGTGTGTGTGTGTGTGTGTGTGTGTGTGTATGTGTGTGTGTGTGAGCATGCATATTATCTCAATTATCTCCTCAATCTCAGATACTGTTTCTTCACTCAAAACTTGATGCCATCAACAAGTCCTCTTTAAGAATGAAAGAATTCCGGCTTGAAAGAGAGAATGTGTTTAAGAGCTGACAGAAGGCTAATGATTCAAAGCTTCTGGTAATAGCCAGCTGATGAAAGACGTACTGTATTAGGATCTCATATTTAAATTGAAGATGTAAGTCCTAAATATGTCTCATAACTCTTCTGAACAAGCTGCAGATAATCCCAGTGTTTAGTGCTTATCGGTCACGCTGGGAAACCCTCTTCCCCTGGTGCCTCCCTCTTCTGGAGAGCTGGCTGCTGATAAAATGGAGGTCATCCCATCCCTGCACCTTCTTATCCTATCTTCATATTCGTCAGTATACAGGCTGATGTTGCGTCACACATGACTGTCATCCAGTTCTTTTCACATCATCCCAACAAACTCTGTCCTCCTGCCACTAATACAGTTTACACCAAATCACATGCAGACTCAGGGCGTGAGTGCTTTTAGGGACAGACATATCTTCCCTCTCCTCGTTATCACTTTTTTCAGAATTTTTGATTTGTTCTCTTAAATAACATTGATAATGTGGATAGACATATACAAGACCAATAAATGTGAGTTCTCTCGCTGAAATCTAGTTTTTTTTATAAATTAGGCGTGGGCAGAGACCCATCTGGACCCTGTCAAGTCAACTCAACAAGCCGTCCTCTCTGCACAACTAAAGAAACAAATATCCATGTTTCCAGTCAAACTGAAGCTGCCCTCACTCTGCTTAATAAACACATTAGAGCTGCTTCCAAGCACTAATTTGGAATGACACACTAAAATACTTGTTCATTCAGGCTAGCTTTGCTGGTCATCTCAGGAGCATTGCTATACTTAGATCCATCCTGAGTTTCAGCAATATAGAGGATTATGTGCTTTCATCTCTTCTTGCCTTAACTGCTGCGGTGCCCTGTTTGTTTGCCTTAACCAAAAAGAGAGCGCCTCCAGTGTGGAGAGAGTGCTGAAGTCAGGCTTTTACCTACAACAAAGAGAGGGGGACAAATAGCTCCCTCTCCTCTCTGATGGCTTCACTGGTTTTTGTAGTGACTCTGTGTGTTTTTTACTGGCCTGGCTCCGGGTTATCTCACTGAACTTTTGACTGCTTAACAGGCTCCATACTGCATGACTGACCCGACTGTGACTGTGTCCGGGCGAAAGACTAAAGGTGACTGAGCTTTTGCCATCATGGCTTGGTGGCTTTGTAGCAGCCCACCATGACAACAGAGACGGGCAGAGTCGGTATCTTCTTCCAGAAAGCTCTTTCGGATTCTTGTGAAGACGTTGAACATTTTTTTGTTTTCTCTTTACTTATTTCTCATTTATTTTGTTTTTTAATCAGTGTTCTTGCTCTTTTATTTCTCTTTTTGAAGCCATATAAATGTTGCCTCTCTGAGTGTCTTCTGAGTGGAATTATGATGTGAATAAAAACACTTACAAAAGCAAGTGGGCATTGAGTTATGATTTTTTTTGTCAAAGTATAAAAAAAGGTAACGAAAAGGTAAAACTGATAAATTTGCAAGCAAACATGATTCAAAAGCAGAATTACTATTTTAAAGTTAAGCACTTTAAAATCTACCAGTTTTAACTATTTTATTTTAGGCCCCATGTCTTCCAAAGATATTCTAAGCTTCAGATTTTTAAATTTTCACGGGTATCTTGTAAAAGTGTAAAACATGCAGATGCTGATTAATTGCTAATCACAGGCCACACCCAACATAAAGTCCTCCAAAATGTGGGAGTTTAGTGGAGCTGATTATTCATTTTTCCACATTCAGGGACCCTGGGGTGATCACACAAGAAAGTTCACAACAGCACTTTTGTTCCTGCACACTCACAACAAGGTCCACCAGTGCACGTTATGATTAACCTTAGATTATAGACAGCTGGAGTCAGGACCACCATGGGATTTGTATCCAGCGTGAAAAGCAACTTGCTTTAGAGGATAAGCTTTGGGAAACAAAGTGTTCTATTGTAGTTGTGAGAGTTGCCCATTATGGTCACAAAGAAATGCGTCCTTGTGCACGGAGGCACAGTGGGGCAAGCGTTCTGAGCTACTTTCCCAGTAGGTGTCAGTGTCATTCACTGACAAACACTCACTGACTGAACGTCCATACAGTTAATAGGAACATAACCTATTAATGTTTCTGTGTTTCATCAGGAATGTCTTGAATAATCAGACTCAAGGTTTTTTTCCAAATTGTCAGTGTTTTCTGGTCAATGTTGAGCAATAAAATATTTAGTAAACCCTAGAATTTTAAATCCCCATTTTAAATTGACTTGACTTAGGTTCCCTTACTGCCGTAAACACTTTTAAAATTTCATTTGACATTTAAAAATATAGCTCGACTGTTGAAACCTTTATTTTAGCAGAGTCAGTACAAAGATCTGAGGCTTTGTTCATAGGAGTCAGAATTCAATACAAAGACACAAAATGTATTTTTCAATCACGCTTAAAAAAGGAATGCAATGCATGCTGGGAACTCTGTTATATGCTAGTTTTGTTTTTGATCAGTGGTGTGACAATTACAACATAAAAATATTTTTTTATTATACATTTTAAAACTTAAATTATTCAATTATAATCAGAGCAAAATCTCACTGGTCACTCAGAGTGCACAGGTGGACAGTGTTCATTCGATGGAGTCTCTATTCAGGCTAAAAGCAGCAGTCACCTGATTATGTGCTGACCAGACATCAGTCTACTTCTGGCTCTTGGTCTTTGAAAAATGTAAGTGATGGGCCGTTAGGTTGCGTGGAGCTTATCTGAGTCAGTGAGGAATGTCTAATGTGAGGACTGACTCAGGCCACATACAGTAATGTGGATGAAGGATGCCAGTGCTATGCACATTTCCAATGCCCATCCACAGTTGCACGCATGCTGGGAAACCCCAAATTCCTCTGGAGTATAAATCAATGGAGAAAAAAAGGAATCACCAAACAGGGCTACGGATCCCTGTGGTCTGTTCAGGGTTTCAATGTTTCACTAAATTACAATTCACAAGTTTAGAGAATGAATCACTAATGACCTAAAAATCTTCCCACATCAGATTGTAAATATATTCAGCAAATGTTGATGTTTTGTCCACCCGGTGCTAAAACAAACTCCTGTTGTTATTTTAATTTCACAGGTATCACTTGTTTTACCAAGTAACATATGAAGGTTTTGTTCAAATGAATACATATTTTTCATGGAAATTCATCAAACTATCAAACAGACATCACTGTTATTTATCTCTATTCGTGTGCACGTCACAGCTTTTTCCTACTCTGATTAGATTCTTAACTGCTTTTCCTTGTCTCAGTATTTATGCAATAACAATGAAGTTAAATCCAAAAATGCTCCTGGTCAAACACAAACATGGAAAATCTGATTTCAGTTCAAATCCAAAATTACTGATGTCAGCCTCCCACAGACCCGCAGCAGATTTACTGCAGCAAACAGCCACATTCTTACAATATAGAAGACAGGACAAATATTTATTTATTACACTAATTTTATATCCAACACTGCTGCCCAGATGTTGCCCCCAGACACACACACACACACACCCATCTGGCTCTCCAAGCAGGTTAAATCCAACACCTGAGCAGCCTGCATTCACTGCCACTGTTTGCCCCAAAACCTGCTACCATGACTGTTCAAGCTGTCCACTGCGAGGGAACACGCACGTTTCCCAGCTGGGTCCATACTGCACATTTCACAGAGACGCTCATTACCCCACACTAAATACAGCAAGTCCACACAGACAACAGATGTACGCCAACAATAAGTCAGACACACGGCAGAGCAGGGGGAAGCAAAGGGATGGATTTCTTTCTTCCACTCAGATGTCGTAAAAGTGGGTCTGACGTCTCATCTGACGGATGATGCAGGACATCAAAAAAAAATAAATAATAATATATATATATATATATAAAACTTTGCATCTTCTAATTAGATACTGACGTCGAGATGGAGGGATCAAGTTGGAGCCAGTGAGAGGTGGAGAGAGAGAGAGAGGGATGGAGTTGGAAAAGAGAAGAAAGTGAGTCGGAGCGGATCAGCATCACTTCCCCCTGCTCCGCTCTCTGACTCTCACTCTCCATCCAGAGACACTGAAACAGCGAACTAACCGTTTCACGTTTTCAGTGACAGCTTCTTCAATAGTAATTCATCCACCACCCAGCCGTAAGGTTCCCCTCAGCAAACACACTTCTCCCTTTGCAGATGGGACTCAAAAACCACTGCATTTCTGACGAGAGGTTCAAATAAAGGCATAACCAAAACCGAGGAGAAAGATAACTGCGCCAACACTAAACGTGTAACAGCGTTAACACCATGGAACGTGGTCTTTACTCACCCTGCGCTGAAATAACCCTTAACAAATAGAAGCAAATATCCACGCCTGTATTTACCGTTGTTCTGAATGGGCTCTATAATAAGTACGCATAAATAAAAACCTCACTATTGTTTTATAATAAAATACCACACATGATAACCTCCATGCAAGTTCATGTTTAGCACACAGAAGTCAATTTGTGCTCCGGATTCGAACTTGTTTCGCCATTAATAAGGAGTAATTGGAGGAGGTACATTATATGGATAACTTTTTGGTTTGGTTTTTATAAATTCTTTCAGGTCGCTGTTTATAAACGGGCGTGAAAAGCGGATGAAGTGTGACAGGCTGAGAAGTAAAGTTGCGGACTATCTGGTTCTCCTCACTTTCCCCATGAAAACACACCAGCTCCGAGCGCGTGCCCTCCGCCGCTCACCGCGTCCAACGAGCGGCTCCTGCTCCAACTTCTACCTGAGAACACTTCACTGCCCAGAGCACCTGGCACCAACACGCGCATTCATGATGTATGATAAATTATTTCTGGTGTCATGTGTGTGTGAGTTCATGTGGAGCCACTCACCGTCTCTGTGAGCCGAGGATGGAGCTTTGACGCGAGCGACCGACGCTGAATCCAGAGGAGACTGAGACTGCTGCCCTCTCTCTTTCTGCCTCTCTCTCTCCCTCTCTCTCTCCCTCTCTCCCTCTCTCTGCCTCTCACCTCTCTCTTTCTGCCTCTCCCGTGTCTCTCTCTCTCTCTCTCTCTCTCTCTCTCTCTCTCTCTCTTTGCCTCTTTCGCTCTCTCACTCCCTTTATGCCTCGCTCTGTCTCTTTCTGCCTCTCTTTCTCTCTTTCTGCCTTTGTCTCTCTCTTTCTGCTTCTCTTTCTCTCCCTCTCCCTCTCTCTCTCTCTCTCTCTCTCTCTCTCTCTCTCTCTCTCTCTCTCTCGCGCGCGCAGTCAGCCCGCCCCCACCTCTACCCCCACCTCCACCAAATCAACACATTGAGGAGTTGAACTGGCCACTGATTGGTTGTTATCACTTTGCTGTCAGCGATTGAAGGGGACACACACTCACTCACACGCACCCGATCTCCATCCAGGCTCCACCCCAAACACACACATTTCCAGTGGCCTGTATTTTCAAAGGCCAACAGAGCCCCTTCAGCTGCAGGAGCTTGGCATGTGCCACCTTCTGATCAGGCTCTAATAAGCAGGAGCTGGAGCTCACAGCCTGCAGGTGTCACAGCTCCATGAGGATGTAGCAAGTGGTATTCACACCAAACGCAACACAAATTTGGACCCTGCCTTAAGCACAATTCATGCCTCGGCGTCGAAGCTGCACCATAGGTACGCTTGAGCAAATGCTAAGGCGAGCATTCATAGCTATGCGTAAGTGTGTGTGAGTCCAGTTGCAATTACACCGCCGAAGCACTAGTGTCGGTAGAGTTTCTATGCTGTTTCTGGTCTGCTTATTTTCAAATTTAAAAAAAGGTCCATGTGTGAGAGGCTCCGCAGTTTCTGCTAACGTCTCGGCCTGGGCCTCCTAGTGTAACCTCAGAAGAAATGCATGAGAATTCGATGTGTGAACACAGTAGGAGATCTGATGACGCTTCAAACACGCAACAGACGCAAAATAAAAAAAAGTAAGAATAAAGAAAACAAATATATCCTGGTGAAAAAAGTGGCGTCATGATCACGTGATCAGCGCAGCAGAATTATTATGTCACATCCTGCCTCTGTCTGCTGCACCCGGCTGCTCCACCTCTCGCCTGAATAATGCGGAGGATTTGATGCTGTTGTTAACGTGTCAGTGCAGAAAACCTCCCGCTGTGTTGTACATGTGTGAAAGGCAAACTGGGTGAAACTCTGTGGTCATGTCGTTTCCAGCGCTACCTGAGGCTAACCAGTGGCCAGTTTGATCATCTAGCTCGGGTTGGACCTGAGTCCGGTGAGTTTTATTATCAGGGCTGATGCATCTCACAAATTTTAAATTGAGTATAGACGCAAATGATGATTTAGACTTTCAGACTTAATATAATTATACTCTGATAATTTGCTGACATTCTGTTGAAGAGCTAATGTCAGAGTAAGAGGCTCTGGGCTTTCTCCAGCCAGCCTGCTAGTTCAAACTCCTGTGAATGAGCTCATGTGAGAACAGAGCCGGAGATTCTCCGCAGGATTCACCACGAGCCACTGGGCATATTGATGAGGTTTTTTAAGGGTCTATTCACGTTTGTGTGTGTGTGTGTGTGTGTGTGTGTGTGTGTGTGTGTGTGTGTGTGTGTGTGTGTGCGTGAACGATAATGGGTTTTGCATCAGAAAGCCACTGCCCCTGTTAAAAAACTGAATGTGCTTGAAGGACATTTATCAGGCACTAAGGGGCCAGGGAAAGATACTATTGAGTTGCATTATGGGAAGTGTACCATCAAGTGTTAAGGACAACACATTAGGATATTCAAGCATTTATTGATTGAATTGATTTGACAGTTCTTTTTTAAATCCTTTCTCCCATGACACATCAGAGACATCTGGAAATTGCAACATTAAATCCTCAGAAGCCCTTTTGGAGGCTCAGGGGTAAACAGCATTGGAGCCAAATCCAATACAATTGAAGAATTGGTGACTCCTTCTTCAGACATTAAATGAAAAACAGGGGAAAAAAACACAACATGCCTCCATACTGCTCCTGTGTTGTCATCGGCATAGTGGTGAGTAGTTAGTGAGTGAATTTTCATTTTTTTCAGTGAACTATCCCTTTAGAGTGTATTGTGGTCCTCTGAAGTTACACTCAACACCCCACAAGATAAAAAACTACAGACAGCAAGCAAAGACAATACACAAGCATATAAATAGCAAATAAATAACAGGAGGTGTGGTAGCTGTGGTAATATTCTCATGTTTTTCTTGATCATAAGGTTTAATAATGATATATGAAATAGACAGTCACTGATTGTGAAATTACTTTTGTTTTATATCAGTTATTTCTGTATAACTTGTTTACATGTAGTGTAAACATCATGAGGCAGCATAGTTACAGTATGAGTTCTGCACAGAGGCATGGGATCAAGTAAACAAGTTACTTTACAGATTCAATATTTTTAATTACTTATGTCAAAGGTTTTTTTGTGTCATCCCAGTAGTGGCAGTATTGTCCTTTACTTTTTTACTTCCTAGGAAATGCATGCTTGAGCAGATATGAGTATAGAACATTTTTGTAGGAGGTCATTAAGACTCTGGTGAACTGTTTAGAGTGAACACTTCATTGATCTGTACGAAGGTTTTGTTCATTTTTATATGAGGAGCTACAGTAATTGCACTTAATTATCCCCTTGAGTGCGTCTGTGCCAGCTCTGCAGACCCAGCCTCCGCAAGTGTCACTAACCTTTTGTGCTAGAAATAAACGTTACAGTTAACTGCCCTGAAGCAGTGCA
Source organism: Verasper variegatus (assembly GCA_026259375.1). NCBI lineage: Eukaryota > Metazoa > Chordata > Actinopteri > Pleuronectiformes > Pleuronectidae > Verasper > Verasper variegatus. The sequence continues at coordinate 20,901,187 of CM048053.1, read as the reverse complement.
CACTAAAACTGACAACTTGGACTCATAGGCTACAATATTTGTTTGGTTTAAAGGGGTCTCATGGTGGAAAAGAGCTCCCATGTTTCATGCAACAGATAAACATGCTTTAGACAAAGTGACAGAAATGATATTGAGTTAAACCGCTGTATTAGCCCTGCACCTGACCCTAATGGCGACTTCAGGTTAGTTAGGCTGCTCACTGCCACTTGAGACTGCACAAGAAAGAACACATTCTCCAGTTATTGATAAACTGATCTCTTCCATAGTCTGTTCATAAAGAGGGACAGCTCCCCAAAAGGGAAGCCAAAACATATGGATCACCCCCTGGTGGCTGTCTCCTCCAAGTAAGTGGATGGAACATAGACTGAACTAAAAGGTCAAAGTACACACCAAATACAATTTTTCAAAGATGGTGTCTGTTATTTTAATTTAGAACTAGATTAGTTCTCATTATGCTGATGTATGATTTGATACAACTGTTTATGTTTCTAATAAGTTTAAATTAGTTATATGATGCTACAAAAACAGGGGTGAAACCTCATGATCCACAGCTTAGACTAGTTCACAATTAAGCTGCTTTTCTGCTGGTCAAAAAATCCACAAACATCTGGCTTTTGTCTGCAATAGGAATGGATGCAAACGGTATTTACTACCAGGTCAAATGACTGCAGTAGACACAGGTTATATCAGCCCCAATAAGCAGTGATGGAAACATGACACATACGTGAATGCGTTCATTTGGGAAGACAGCGAGGTGAGAGAGCACCTCAGGTTTCACGACGGGTAAAAACCAGAGACGCAAACTCCTTGAAAATAAGTTTTTAAGCAGGTTCACCCTGGTTTGAAAAAACCTGTGTACAATCGCTGTGTACAAGAGGTATTAGTTGAGCAGGTTTTTGCTTCTACACTCCTAAATCACTACTATGCAGACTGGTTTCAAATGACATCACCAGCAAGGATTACTGCACCAGTATCCAGAATATTTTGGCTTCATTTTAATTACATTACATTTTTACATTGGGAGTAAGTGGAGACATGTCATCCAACTTTATTTTATTTACTGTCTATGGCCTCTTCAATTTCATCTGTAAAGGAACTAACCATCCCCCTGTTGCCCTAATAGACCCACCAGTCCTCAGAGGGTCATACTTTCACCCCATTGCTGACAGGATTTCTGCTGTTGTGTTTGTATTCAGCTTTTCACAGGTAACATTAATTCTCATTGCTGTGATATTGATGCTCATACACAGGATTATTCAGGCATCTGTTCATGCAAATGACAATCAAAGTGGAATCCACTTGATGACAGTCCTTAGTCACAACATTTAACAAAAGTATTTTCAAATCAAGATTTTCACCACAACAGTGAACAAACAAAATCTGTTTGAACAACTAACAGACAAAGCATTGTGCTGTCCATATCGAATACACTAAAACATTCACAGTGTAGGTTTCAAACACTACATTCAATGACAGCTACAATACTGTGACTTAAAAAACATTTTGAGTTTGTTCACAAGAATCATCTGTGAATCAGGCCTCACAAAAAAGATCTCACAAGACTCAGAGGATCAATAGTTAACAAAGAAATTCATCAGTCCATAGTCAGACAAACTGTCCAAGATGATTTATTGATTCATTGTGGCTACTCTCCCGAGAAGGGTTCGCCAAGCTGAGATGATTCCTGAAGCACAACCATTGACAGTGAGCACAACACAAAGGGCCTGATCTACTAAGATCCAAAATAAAGAGAGCTAAATTGTCTTTGCATTATTACAGATTGCACGTTTGGTTGGTGGGTGTTTTGCGTGCGTTACTGGTTTCAGCCATGGAGCATTACGGAGAGCAGAGTGACTGCAAGCGCAAAGCCAAATTTAATGCCATAAAATTGGAGGTGTTAGTGGAAGAGGCAAACAAACATGTTGTTAAGCGACAGCAAAGAAATATTAATATAACTCAAAGAAACACGATATGGGAGAGTTTCTGTGAGAAAGTAAATGCTGTGGGTAAAACAAAAAGAACAGTCGGTGAAAATCAGAGAAGATGGCAGGACATAAGAAGTCTCATTAAATCTCATAATAAAACCTCAGCAAATAAAACAGGTGGGGGGCCGGTGGAAGAGATGCCTCTGACATCTAGACGCAGTCACAATTACCGCACATATTTTCAGGCTTTGTAAATCACAATGCGTGTGATAAATTGAAAAGTATTCGCATATACTCCTCCCAATATTATGCGCACTGGGGTAGAAATGCCCAGTAATACATATTCATAAAGGCAAACGTACTAAATGGACAGCGCGTGTTATTCTGCACGCAATCCTCAGTGTGCACCGTTGGTAGATCAGCTTGCATGTTTTTTTGCAGGTGAAATCAAGTTTGCACACGCGTTTTTACACACGTGCAAACCTTCAGAAGATCAGGCCCATAGTGCTCTGTGAGGTGATAAAGAACCTTATACCCTATAAGGGCAGCTGAACTGGAACCACTAAATTCCCAGGATTGTCAGTGTATCTTTTAGGATCATCTGGATAGCCCTATTGATGATAGTGAACATGTGATCTTCGCAGTCATATTAGGTTATGTCCTGGCTCCATCCCTGACCTAAAGGCTCCATATATTTTTATTGTGCTGTAAATGCATTTCTTTATATATGGCTAATGTTACCCCATTTTACCCCATCCAGAATTCATGTCCTAATAGGTCTTATATTTGATGGATTGATGTAAGATACAGACAGTGGAAGTGTGAAAAGAGGGGGGAGAATGGAGAAGACACACAGGAAAGGGCTGGGTTGGAACCAAACCTGTGGCTGCCTCAGGCCTCAATCCTGGGTATGCCAGGTGCCCGCACCACCAAGTGAGCAAGCAGGTGCCCCTTGATGGATTTAAAAAAAATAAACCCATGTAAAATTGCAATAGTTAAGCAAGTGTTTGTCTTTACTTGTGAGTTAGATGAAAATCAGATCCCACTTCATGACAAACTTGAGAAAAGCAGGTCATTCCAAAGGGCTTCACATTTTTCATCACTCTGTACAGAGCTTTTATTTCAATCAGATGTGGGTACATTCTCCTCACCCAGGCTTTTCTTATTTCCCTTCGCTTTCTGAAGAAAGTTCTGACAGACATTTGTGACTCAGGTTGATTGTTCAGCTCAACAGGTATTGTTTATTAAATGGTTACAATAGCACAAAATACAGAAAGTAATGATTTAACTCTATTTAACAAAAACTTTAACTTGGATTGAAGAGATCCTAGAAAGTATTACTTACCATCCGGGTAAAATCCAGAGATTTGGCTATGGACAAAACCCACAGTCCGCCTTCCACACATGCACAACAGGGCTGGAGGATCTCTGCACAGATGCGCTCACAACAGCATAAAATCCACTGTGTTATTCAGGCGAGAGGGTGGAGCAGCCGGGTGCAGCAGGCACAGACAGGAAGTGATGTATTAACTCCACTGCGTAGATCACATGATTTTGTTTACAGCACCTCGACACCATTGTCAGCTCTTATCACCACAAACACAGAGTTCAGTGCATGTCTGAAAGCAGCTTTTAATACTGTAAAATTGGCAAAAAAGGCTTTGGTGCCATCACCCAATTCAAATTCACCAAAACTTAGAGTACTGTATGTTATAACAAACTAAAATCAAATTTAGTTTTAGAATTAAAAATGTAATTGTATTTTATTTGTAACACCACATCTTAATGTACATTATCTCAAGGCACTTTCCATAGAAGGTAGAGCAACTCAACAGTTCCCACAATGAGCAGCACTTTGGCGACTGTGGAGAGAAACAAATCTGTGACTACACATGGTGCTTTCTGATTGACTGTTCCACTGAGCAGGTTAAAATTATAACAATAACCGCTTGTGAATAATGAATATATTAACATGTAACACAGAATACAGAAGGACTTTAATACTTTGCTGGGTGTCTGGGTGAGAAGATCTTGGCTCTTTTTAGATGTTATTTTAAATAAAAAATACAAAACCTGTCCAGTGCATCGTGCTTTCTATACCACCATGGTGGACCACCCTGATGAGTTCAAGTCTTGAAGTGTTTGGTGAGGTGAGTAAAAGCATGGTGTGCTGGTGGTAGCAGAGACATAATGTGTGCAACCACTCAGTGAGTGATAGCTATACTGCAAGTGTGCATATCTCTCACAGTGCTCTGATTGACATGAGCAGCTGGTTTCATCTATGTGTTTAATTGTTGAAAGGACAATAGGAACTAATAGAAATATTATCAATATTTCCACATATTTAAAAAAATATAGTTTGTTGGAATTCAGGTATTTACCAATACATTTACACCAATGTATGTGTGCCACAGTCAAACAGGCTAAGAGACACAAGTAAAAATGTAAGCTTGCACTGCTAACAAATAAATATAAAGATACCATGTTGTTTCATGCAAGTTAGAGGGACTCGGAGAGGTGGAGAGTAATGCAAGTGTAAAAAAAGAGAAATAACTATATTGCAAATAACGCAACCGCTGTCTGACTTAGTGTTTCAGTTGACACACATGTGACTGAACAGATAAGCTCTCATTTTAATCAGTTCAGCTGTCGACACAGACGCTGCACATACATAAACACAACCTGAAGTGTGTTTTTAGTCTCTATGTTGCTGCGTTTTAAATGCATAACAGTGCTACAGTGATTTTGACTTGGGCTGTGAGCATTTCCAAATGAGTGTGACCCTCAACTCAGTATTCTGACTGAATGCAGCCTGTGCACATTGAGCACCGGAGCTGCTGCTGCTGCTGCTGCTCTGACGTGCTGCTCATGCTATGCCTGTCAGCAGCTCTATCCCCTACGGGCCTGGTGGAGGACGATGTGTCTGTGTTGAAATCTCCTGAGCAGTGATAAATAAACAAGACAAATAAAGCAACCACAGCTTCAAAAACCAGCCCAGGAAAATATTAATATAGAAATATAAAAAAACTACAAGCTATAATGTTTTTTTTGTTTATAATTGGTTGAACGGCCTGTAATCATTGCTCCATATGATATAACAGTGTGAGAAGAAAGTAAAAGTGTCAAACAATGATTTGTTTCAGGTGGGGGACAGAATTGGGATGTGTGGAATTAACCATGGTTGTCATTAATCAGATACACATTGAAGATACAATAAATTCAGTCTGTGTATTTTGCAACAGTCACTTTAGCTCATGTTCATGAATTGACTGTTTTCATAGCTGACAGACTTGAGACTATCTTGTTTGAAGATATAACCAATGTAGAATAAATCTGTGAGATTTCCTCCTCACTTTTCCCTATACAGTATATTATAAGATACTGCATATAGCAAGTGTCATGTCTGTAAATAAAATAGGGAAGAAACTTAGGATACAGGAGTCCCAATAGTTGTAAACTAGGAGCAATTTCTCTTCCTCTGAGCAATAAGCTCTTCCAGGAATTAGTTCAAGTCACTGACAGGGGAAACCAGGAACAAACCTTTAAAAAACAACTTCAGGCCGAATGAAAACAGTGGGGATTTTCTTTTTTATTTCGTGAAAGAAAGTGATGTGTATTTTAAAATTCTGCTCCTGTTAAAACTCAGGCTTTGGGTGGCTTTAAAATATAATCATGTCACATGTTCTTGAGCCAGCCACCTACAATGGCTGCGAGTATCACAGGATGCAAACATTTCCCATAAGATGCATTGAAAATGGCTATTGTTTCTTTCACTAATTCAGTCCGTCTGTGAATATTTGAGAGGATTCTCTCAGGCTTAGCATAGGAATCTCTAATCCGCCTTAAATCAGTTACACCATATTGGCTGACTGGCTCTGGCAGAGCTGTTTACTTTGCCTTGCCAAGACAAAGTGAAAAACTGGAGCTCCGACTGAATAAAGATGTTCGGGTGGAAGCAGAGAAATTTGCTTTTCATTCAGGCTCTTTTTGTGGCTACATAAACATGGGGGTGGATGATATCCACAGCATGATGACAATTTCACTAAATCTTGTCACTGTTGGTATTCATCGATACAAAGCCTTTCAAATATTCATCTAATTTAATGAAGAAAGTTGTTGGACAACACATTCTCCACTAGGACACAAGCAGATTGGCCAGATATTTGAGTTTGCTACAGAGGTGAAATACCTTACACACACTTTCATTTCCGGTACAGCCCATTTCCACCTCATATTTACATGTTATCTAATCCCATTTGATCAGAAGGCTATGTGATTAAACAGCATTGGCATTATAATCTTTCTGTGTTGTGATTGGATGTCAATAAGCAATTGCTTGTAAAGGACTTAGATTGACTTGGGCTTTTTTGAAACTTTGTCCTTGTCTTTAAAGGGACAGGGTTATTATCTCAACTTTGATCTTTGAGCTTATATGTCCTGCTTTATTTTGTACTTTTTTTCCCTATACATATTTTGCTTGTTTTACTTCTTGTCTTTGTATATAGCCAGCTTTTATGATTGTATGCCCCAATGTGGTTCATCTGTGTCCTACCTCTCTCTAACACCCTTCGAGCTTGTTCCCCGTTTTTTCCCGAAAGGTGTTGCCTGACTTTAGCTAGTGTTACTTTGTGAGTTTTGAGTTAGAGATGCTTGAGCTTTTCATGTCTTTCTAACTACAAATAGAGTCAGTAATCCTGCCATTTTGATTAAATATTCTTTCCTGCACTACCTGTCTTGTCTGACATCTGCATTTTGGTCCAATAAACAACATAACATAACATGGAAATGACAAACATCAATCAATCAAATCAATCAAGTTTTGTATAGCCCATGTTCACAAATCACAGTTTGTCTCATTGGGCTTTAACAAGGTGTGACATCCTCTGCCCTTAACCCTCAACAAGAGTAAGGAAAAACTACAACAGGGTGAAAAGAACGTAGAAACCTCAGAGAGAGCCACATGTGAGGGATCCCTCTCCCAGAACAGACAGAAGTGCAATAGATGTCAAGTGTAATGGAGAACATCAGAAAGATAAGGGGATTTGCAGCATTGATTAGAATAAACATCTTGTTGCATAATGGAAGGTCAATGAATTGATGGATAATTTTCAGTAATGGTCGAGAATCTGAGTAGATATATTGTATATCAAGCAGTCTTGTTGTAATCAGCTGCCACCTTGATCGTGGTCCACCACAACTATCAGATGCCAACACGATACATCAACAACAGCAAGTCTCAGGACAATGATATCAATGCTATGGTGTGCAAGGCAACAGCATGCATATTGTTATGTCTTTCAGTCTTCTTGTAGGCTTTACACTAAAAACTACTTTGGTTTTGGTAAAACAAATAATGTTGCATCTTTTGCATACCAAGTATGTTTTCCATCCTGGAACACAAGCACAACCAAGGTGTGCATGTGTAAGCAACGTTTTTGTAGCCTCGCTATCTAGCCAGTTGATGATGAGTGTTCTGCTGTATAGCGTTGCCGACCCAACAAACAAATCATTTGCAACAGTTTTGAGTTAGAGGAGAGGGAGAATCCTTACTAACCCTTACCCCGATTGTCTTCATCTTTGCCCACGCTCAAGCCTTCCTATAGTGGAGCCAGCTAACTTCTTGTCTCCTCCCTACATGTATTGCATGAAATATCTAAAACTTAAAATTTTTGGACAAAGTGGATGAAATTTTGACAACACTGAAAAACCTTTGTGGGGTTTGTGTTGCTCAGAACGCTTATTGACCATTTCAAAGCTGCACTGGAAAAAAAAAAAATTTCAGGCCAGAAATCCTGAAAAAGCATTGCCACTGTGCCAAAATCACTTAACAATCGAGTGCTGCTGTCGGGAGCCTGTTTTCTGCCATAACACTGCTTTCTGAGAGAGAGGTTGCCTGCTCCTTTGTTAACAGTTAGCTATTCACACATCTAGCAGAAACAGAGCGACATTAGAATTCATGTGGTGTCTTGTTGGAGTGTTTTAATTCATACAGTACACGTGTTGTAGATGAATTTCCTTTTCCAGGTAGATGCTGCTCACATCCTAGTACCAGCTCTAAAAGGAGACATACTCACTGCATTGCTTTTCCAACTCCAACACCTAAATCCTTCTTTATATTGTTACCTGCGCTGTGGGACTTGTCATTGTGCTGTTCAAGGCCAACTAAAAAAAACAGCAAGTCATTTGGCAGCCAGCCTTTCTCCAAGCAAATGACCGACAGATATTTTTTTCTTTTTAGGCTATTTTTGTCTGGCTCACAAAATGTCAAATGCAAATTGTATGCTGATTTTTCTTCTCTATTCAAACTGTAGGCATATTTAATTGCAGACTAATTAATCAATAAGTAACTTGACAAAGTTTTCATCCAGTCCTCTACACTCTAAAATTACTTTGCGCACACATACTGTTGCCATCTTTCTTCATTCGCGCTGCCTGTCCTGGTTATGGTCAGGAGTCACTTCACAGTCATCCATCCTTGTTTTCACAGTGGACACAGTTTCACCTTGTTTGGTGTTCGGGAACTGCTTCAGAATATCATTACAAGCCCAATAACTCATTGTTCACACAGCATTTGCACTTCTACACTAAAATTATGGCTGAATTAACTCATGCCCACATTTGGCGTGTGCCTTTGCCAGAAGACCTGATCTGGGAGCTGAACACTGGGAGGCTGCCATTCCATCGAGTCATTCAGGTGCAGTGTCTGTCAAAAACAAATAATGTCAAAGAACAGAAAAGGAATATGTCATAAATACATGCATGACCCAGCGTCCCTGCCACACATCTGACAAGCTATCAAACGGACAAGGTCAAACAATGCAAACAAGTAAAGATAAATAAACAATTAGTCATTTAAGGGTTTGTGATCAGAGAAAGGTTTTCACCATTGTGCAATAATGGTTGGGCCTCTATAAGTGTTATTGTAATGTGGTCACTTCTTTAAGTAGTTAAAATAATCTCTGAGATCTTGGGTTTGGGTTTAGGGTCATGTACCCATGGGACATTTTACATCAGCGTGCAAGTGTTGATGTTCAGTGTATAAGTGTTATAGGTGTAATAATGATGCTATCTATCTATCTATCTTTAGTTTGTTAACAGCACAGTGGTTTGGTGATCAGTGGTGTGGTGCTCATCATTAGTGTTTTAGCATGCTACCATTTGCTTACAAGCACGAAAGACTACATACAACATTAGCAGCAGCAGAGTCTGATGGGAATATCATTAATGTTGCAGTGAAATTCTGACCTGATGGAGGTTCAACATGAAAGGTGTTACCAATGTTCTGGCATTTCAGTTCTGCCCTTTTAATCTTTAGGATTTATTGTCTGGGGACCATGAATGTGTTCATGGCAATCCAAACAAAAGCTGATATTTTACTTGAAGTTCATCAGTTCACACTTGTGATTACAATGTGTCCCCACATGTGTCTCTCGTGACCACTTGTGATCATATCTCAAATCCTGTATCAGTATGTATCGTGAAATACCTGAGCAACATTAAAATGTAATTACACATATCATTTGATACCCATTTGTGTTCAACCTGCTAAAAGAATGTGCATGTGTCTCAGACCACCTTCGAATGTGGTCTGGGTGATCTTATCGCAAATGCGTCTCCAATGCATCTTCACTCCTGAACTTAGAGCCGTCCACTTGTGATCAAATCACTCAGGACAGATGCTAAGGCCAGGTCTAGATGGGGCCAGTGGATCTTCAGAGCTATGCTTCTTCAAAGAGGCTAAGAAGATCAGAGGGACATAAGTTATAGTCCTAATGTCTCTCATCAAAAATGTGTTTCCACTCACAGATCTGATGCTCATTGGATGTTGTTTTTCTCAGCATTCTGAGTAAACTAGAGACCTTTGTGTGTGAAAATCCCAGGAGATCAGAAAAACCATCCTGGGTGTCACCCACCATCAGGTCACAGATCCTATGAATTGCACTGCTGCCATATTGTCATTAAAATGAAATAGGTGGTTTAATGAAAAGGGTAATGAGTGATATAATATGAGAAGTGTAGCGTAGCAGAAAAGTAAGCAAGAGTTTAAGTCAGCCTGTGTCACTGTGAATAATGAACACAGGTTAAGAGTGTACAGGTCTGACAGCTTGGTGGTAATATTCTAAATACCTCGAGCTGCTTCAGGGTGAGGTCATGTGTGAGCTGTGTACAGTTGATGATTTGGCCTGATTCTGACTGTGTTGGTAACTTTAATATCCTCTTGCAGGGATTTACGAGGGCCTTACAAAGAGAGTAAGACATTGTCAACATAAAGACCGATTCTGTGTTGAATACTGGTGGTTTAAATTCCTTCCTTCTGTGTTAGTCATCTGCAGGAAGTACAGGGAAAATACAGCAGCGAGGTTTGTGATGACAACTACTATACAAGAGAAGGATTCAGGAGGCTCTGAAAGCATGTTACTTATATGTTTTATGAGTGTGGTGGGGGAGGGGGGGGACACTCACACAAAATCCTGCTTAGGACTCCAGAAAGTTCCTGTGAGGGAAGAGGCCTGTGGAAAAGGCTGGACAGTGACTCTGAGACTTTCATCATGTCCTGTCTGTCAGCATCAGTCACCAACCGAGATCCATCTCAGGCTTAGTCAACTCTTGCCTCGACACAAGCACCAGACCCTGCTGTACACACACACACACACACACACACACACACACACACACACACACACACACACACACACACACACACACACAGTAGTAAGCATATATGCCATTATCCATGCACATGCTGAAGTGACCTATCTACAAATATATAGAAACATACACTTTATTGAGAAAATATAAGAAAAATGCATCCATCCACCTATATACACTACAGACACATGTCAGTTTATCAGCTTAGCCAGTGACACATGGACCTGCCAGTCTGCCTGTCTCTGTCAGCCTGACTAACTGTGTGTGTGTGTGTGTGTGTGTGTGTGTGTGTGTGTGTGTGTGTGTGTGTGTGTGTGAGTGAGCTGCTCTCTGTGGAGCTTGCTGAGCACAGCTAATCACTGAGTGGAGCATCTTGGAGCCCTATGATGTCCTGTGAGATTCCCAGCAAAACACACAGGCACGGGCATACACGCTCACACACAAATGCACGTGCACACACACACACGGATACACACACAGAGAAGCCGGGCTGCCTGAGGCCACAGGAGAGGAAGAAGAAAGGAACTCATTTGTGTTGTGCTTCAAGCCCCCATCTCTGCTTCTCCTGAGAGAGAGCAGTTTAAATACATGAGTGTTTACACTCAGATGGTTGAATGATACAACAGGTTTAATTTAATGTCTTATCCTTTAGATTTCCTCTGTGTAAATGCACAGTATTTTGCAGTTTGAGGGTAAATCGTGTTTGTGCGGCTTTCACTTCCCATTAGAATCCAAATGACATGCTCATTTTGCCCAAATGTTGATTAGCAGTATATCCTTAATCCCTCCCTATGTACACAAGCCCTCAACATGACCTGAAACCTCTCCAACACAAAGGTCCCTACTGTAGTTTGATGTTGGTAAATGTCATACAATGTTCCATCTGGTTAATACCCCTTTAAATCTACAGTGCAGTGACATGTGATAAAAGCATATGAGCTGCTGGTCTGAACACGACCTGGCTTTGTGACCTTGCACCTGACCGGGGTGTAATGAGGCTCTGACACTGCTCTGATTCCAAAGAATGAACACGTGCTTCTGCTGTGGCAACCATTAGTTCCTCAAAGGGTTATAGACTTACTGTTAAACTCCAAGGCACATTGGTGGTGACTTGTATCCCTCTCAGCCACTAATTCCACTTAAAACAAGACTTTGTTCTAATGAAAGTGATATTACCCATATATATTGTATTGCAAATACAATCTTCAATTCATAAGCAATAAAACACACCCTTGCTGAACTCACTACACTACACAGGTTTTGCTGCTGCAGCCTTGGTCTGGAGTGAACAGTAGCTTATTGTGTTGAATATTATGTAACATTACTGATCTATAGATAGCTTTTGCTGTGTAAGTGACATTCAGTTTGCTGACTTTAAGACTATTCTCTACTTATGCTGCTGTAAGGGTGCGTTCACATCAAAGACTGTACTTGTCTCCTGGCAGTGGAGGCACACTGCTCACACAGCTGGTAGCTATAGCTTCAGCTAACGTCTGTACAGATGGTATATTTGCTGTTTGTGTCAAATAAACAAGGCGTGCAAAAACACACAACACTCAATCTTAGTCAGAAAATGCCTTGCAAATGCCCCTTTACATTATAAAGTATTCTAATATTTTTCCGACAAAATTCAAAGAATATGTACAGAACAGCCTGCTTCACTCACAAAGACATGGTTGTGGTCCCATAAGATATTTTGACCTGTAAGTCAGAAATAAATAAATCATGCTCATCAAAGATGCCGTAAAGCTAAATTCTGTAAACTAAATAATAAGACTGCTCTTGGATGAAACAAATTACTTGGATGAACATTGTTGATTACACCATCCAATGTTTCAAACTGTCTTGGACCTTGAAGGGCCAATGCTCACATTGAGTCAACCACTTGGACCTCTCTCTCTCCCTATATATATATATATATATATATATATATAAATACCCTCTAATCACAGGTGGACAGCTTCCCACCACCGGCAACCACTCAAGGGTGGGAATCTGGAAAGTAGTGCTCATTTTCTAATTCATGCTGAAACTAGACCTTTAAATATCCCCTGTCTGCTCTTGCCCTTCCATTTCTCAAACACGGCTGTTTAAGCCTTGGCTGTCTTGCACTGACATTTTTGCGACAGAATTGTTGTGTGAAATAGAACACCTTGCCTCCAGAGTTTCCTGGTGACCAAGACCACAGCCACATATGTCAGCAGTTCGAATGGCTTAGGACAACTGCACTGCTTAGACACTGTTACTTCAGCCCCATCTCAGCACCGCCTGCCTGTGTCCAGTAGTTCAAATGGGTCGAGATGACCATGGTCTTGGCTGTCAGGAAACTCCAGAGCTGAGAGAGGCACAATACTTCATACAACATTCATGTCACAAAAGTTTGTGTGCTACTATTCAAGTTGTTGCTCAAAGCTAGACAAGTGTATGTGTGTGTGTGTGTGTGTGTGTGTGTGTGTGTGTGTGTGTGTGTGTGTGTTTACAATGTTTACAGAGGCCCTGCCTCCCTGCACTGCATTCAGAAGACATTTTTTTAATTTCCAGAAGGAAGCATTTCATTAATCACATTAATTAGAGGAGAAGTTACACATTAAAGCTTGTCAGTTGATTCTACTGGCTTTCTTCATGACTCTTCTCTGCTTACATTACTGTTGTTCAGACTGATGTCATGAAGACAGTGCAATGACGTGACTTCTTCACTCCATGCATGCAACGTTTAAATGCTCAATACCACCAAAACAAAATATTTATTACAACATGAGCAATGAAAAAAAATGCACAGTCACCAGAAGTAAAGCGCTAATCTAGAAATGAACTTCACCACTGTTGCATGACTTCAACATAACCACATTTGATTTGGTATTTACCCCTTCAGCAGTGATTAATAAGAGTAAATGTAAACACAAGTTAGTAGATTAGTTGTGTATGGCTTGACAACCTTTGTCACCTCATGTTGTCACACATAGGCTTCCGATGTGTGTATTTATACATGACTGATGTGCTTAATGTCGTAGAATCAAATGTGAGATGTTTTCAGCTCGTGTTAACCACAGAGCATATTTCATTTCAGACATCTAATCAAAACCCATTCAAAAACCTAACGACTCTAGCAGACCTCTCAACATGAGCGGCAGCCATCTTGGCTCTAAATGAAAATGCTTCAGCAGTAGTTACCACTGGTCAATAATCACCCCTGCCTCAATTTGACAAATGTTTGTGATATGCCTGACCAGTTTTAGGACACAAGGACAACTATGTGAATCAGAGGGGGCCAGAGCCATCACTAAAGAATGATAATATGTTCATCAGTCATTTTCACATGAAAACACTGCTCCTATAGATTTTGACCTTTTTATGAAGATGCAGTCTCACTAAACCGTCAAGCTGTAATAATATGTGACTACACATTACACACCATGTATTTTCTTTGTCTTGACAGTCTGCTATATGTGTTGAAATGAACACATAATCATTACTCATGTTCAAGAAAAATGTATTGATAATGAGTGAGTGATTGTGTGCGGCTCTATCACAATAATATAAAGTGCACCTCAGCATCTTTCAAGGATATTGCACAAGAGGTATGAGAATGAAGTTACTAGAAAAAGTAAACCTAAAATAAAGCCAAATACAGTAACATCAGTCCTCTGCACAGCAGTCAAAGATACAGAAACACACCCACCCTGATCCTTAAACCCTCATAAAAAATCGGAGCCATCAAAACAGGCTCTCTGCTGGAGTATAATAGCTCCCTCTCTTCTGCCCATTTTACAGTATTTTCTGTGTCCATCCCTGCTTTGACGAGGGGGGTTCAGAGACAGAGATTAGAGACCCCCCTCTGACTCCACAGATGGACACTGCCACCCCACCCCCAACTATTAAATTCCTCTCAGATCACACACTACCCTTTTTGTCCATAAAGTAGAGCTGTAAGTGCAGAGCGGTTGGCAGTACTGCAATATTACAGCTGGTATCCAGTGAAAAAAATTAAGGGAATGTCACATTTTTTGCTAAATTGTGCTATTAGCCATCTTAGCTTTTAGTACACAGAAACATTTGGATTATTCAGTCCAATCAGAATCTTTACCATGACCAAAGTTCTACCAAACCTCAGCTATGTAGATCATGTGCTCTACAACATGCTAGTGTGGTGTCAGAGGCTTTTTGTGAGCCACACTCTGAACATCCTGTGGCAAGAACACAGACATAGTTTAGGTTAGAAAGTTCCTGATTCCTGAATTTGCTGACACAGCAAAAACAGTCAGGATGTAGTTGAAGGGGTGTACTGGAGCAGAGAGAGAGTTAAAAAAGGCGTTGGTAGGCAATTTACATCCCACAAACATTTTTTTTTAACAAATACACCCTTCTCAAAAAAATACAAATAATAATATTGAAAGAAACCACAAAGGAGAAATGGGGACCCCCTTTACCACATCCTGGCCATCGATCCCTGCAGAGCATCACTGCATGATGCAAACTCCACAAAGAAAGACCGCTCCAAACCAGGATTTGAACCAGCCAGAACTAGCTGCCCCTTCCTTAAAGGGTTAATTAAAAGGGACTGCCAAGCCTATTCAACAGATTCCTCTGCTCCAGTCAAGAACTCTAAATATACTTGAGAACAGTTGTACAAATCATTTGTGGTGACAGTCGTTTAAACGCTTCAAGACTCCTCGTAGTTCGCTTGTAATCTAGCAATTGTCCGAGCTAAGAAATACAGGAAATACAAGAGCATGATGACAGATGGAGAAGATGAGGCCATTAGGAATATCACCATTTTATTGTATTTGTACACAACATCAGCTCAGTTCACAACCACTAGTAGACTGGAATAGGTAGACTGAGGCTGCTTTGAAAACCTGAAATGCGGGTGGGTGGATCTGGACAGATTATTAGAAGAATGCCTGTTTCATATTCAACATTATATTGCCAAAAACATTATGTTGTGTATAATAGTAGTAGGTTGCAGGCTACTATAGGTCAAATGAGGACCACCCGTCAATAATTACCAGCCCTCTGTTTGCAATTTCATTGCAGTTCTAGCAAATAGAGAGAAATATAATGTCTTCAAAGGCGCAATCATGTCCTTCATGGTTCTTTTATTGCATCATCAGGAACATCACCATTACATGTTAATGTTATTGCATTTGCTTACATTTTCACCCATAATTTAATTATCTTGTAGTTACTATTTTTGGCCTTGGAAAGATTGTCAAATATCTGGGCTTTAGCCATTAATCTTTGGCCACTCAGCCCTGCCAAGGACAGATTGGCACTCGAGGCTACCCACAGGACATGTCTCAAAATGTGGGGGGAGAAAAACAAAGGGGAAAAAAATTAAAATCCAGCCATGCTTGTCATCAAACATGGGGCTGTGTGCCACCATTTCCATATCTGCCAACTGATATTATTCACAAGTTGATGAGGAATTTTCACCCTGGAATTGGGAAAACCCTTGAACTATCACAACACAAGAGATTAGATTTATGACATGTAACATATAAAGTGAAGGGTTCCCTGAAATGTTTGAGATCTACAGAGGACACAAGAGAAAACTGTTTGCATGAAGGACGGAGGCCAGTGTCACTGAGTCT
Organism: Verasper variegatus; assembly: GCA_026259375.1. Taxonomy (NCBI): domain Eukaryota; kingdom Metazoa; phylum Chordata; class Actinopteri; order Pleuronectiformes; family Pleuronectidae; genus Verasper; species Verasper variegatus. Next base: position 20,885,022 of record CM048053.1, on the reverse strand, counting down.
GTCTAATGTGGGGCCTGTCAGGTGTACAGCCTTAATCCAGTATGTGTGTGGGTGTGTGTGTCTGCAGGGGGGTTAATCCCTTACTCAGACCTCACCATTAACCCCCTACCTTCTCTTTTCCTCTATTCTTCTTTTCTTTCTCTACTCCATCACCAGAGTTTTCCCCACTCTTCTCCCCCTTCAGTTATGCCCTCCAGTCGTTCCTCTCCACAGTCGCCTTGCCCTCCTACTGACTCTTTTAACCCATTCTTCCTATTCTCTAGTCACTGTGTCACTAAGCAGACAGCAATTAAGAGACAGGAATGCTTACCACGTCCTCTTTTTAAACACATAACAGCAGACATGTTAACACGCTCAGCCATGCTGATGAGGTTAGAAAAGGTTAAAGCCCTGCTCATGCTGAACTCATACTAATCTCGGAAAGTCCAGTGATTCATCATCACTTGATTCCTGCCAGTTTGAGCCAGCCAGAGACTTTGTCCCTGTTCCTGACCACTCTCTCAAATTTGAGCCAGTTTTGAGTGGTGCTCATATTAGAAACTCACCATGCATAACACAAATCCACCTTAACCATCTTCAGCCATGCCATTGGCTCTGTGAACCTACTGTGCCTTGTGGAGATTCAAACAGTGAAGAGTAAAAATACTTTGTTCATATTGCAAAGTAATGCACTAGTATGGATGTGATCTGCTGGATAATGTTGCATTGTGCTTCAGCAAAAGCTGAGTCTGTGTGAACTGTTTTTGCAGACACCCTGCTGTGTTTTGCCGTAGCCTGCAGTATTGGGACCCCTATGATGCTGCTGGGTTGACTCTATTCAAATGGATGAGAGGGATGCATCCCTTCATGCAGGGCCAAAGTTGGTCTGAATACTGCCTTAGGCTATCACTTTTGCTCTGCATCAGAAATCCATACTTCCACAGCTGAAAATACATATCAAATGACCAGTCATCAACACTGGTAATGCGCATGCTGGTGTAACCAGGAAGTAGATTGTCTAATTAGCAGTTGGTTGATAAGTTGCAGAAAATACTGCGAACAATGAACAGCAATGGTAAAAAGTGAGAGCAGGGATTTTGTTGTAAAGATGAAACACCTACTGACAGTAAGTGTTGGCAACAGTGCTTAGTTGTTCAGTGCTGGTAGTCAAGTCGTGAATTGAAAACTGATAGGACCAATCAGGAAGCAAACATGGGTCTACGTCATCAATGTCAAAATACTCAGTTTCTCAGTTTAAAACAAGGATATTTTGGGGAAAGATCGTGGTTATGGCACACGATCGTGGTTATGGCACACACAGTACGCTATGGCTAGTTGCTTAGTTAGGAATCAGATTTTAAATCTGTTTAATAAAAAAAAATGTAATTGAAGGTTTATGATGGATGAAATCTCCAGTCATCAAAATGAAGGTGCTACATACCCATCCACCACCTTGGCGTCCACATTTTTCTTCCTGTGTGTACATTGTCTGGGACAGAACTGCCAAAATTGGTTGAGCTTTCTTGGGATTCTGGGCTAAAGATAGCATGGAGGGTATTAAATCTTTTCTAAAGCACCTTTTAGCACAATTAACACTGGCTTTGGTACACAGTAGTAGATTTTTGATATACTAACTCTAAGAAATTTTGTATTGCATTCCTCAACTATGTAGCATATAATTGGAGCGTACCCTTTCTTCATCACATTGGAATCACAATTACACTGTACTGACCACTCTGATATTTCCCTTTAGTGCACTGCTGCAAACAGTATCACAGCAGGCCGAACAATTACAGACACACAACAGAGGGAATTAACATGTGTCACCACAGTTAGTTACCATACTGACCACACTGTGAAAGCTCTGACAGTGGCTGAGCCCTTATATTAATTCTATTTATAAGATTTTTAATAAAAAAGCAACACAAGACACCAAAACAATAAAAGAGCCAGTCTAATATACTAGAGTCAAATATGATGGATATTTATTTGCTTTGAAATCAAGAAATGGCCTTTGTAATTTAAGAAAGTGTCCTAAAGTGACTAAGGATTAGACATTGTTCGACAGTAAGGGAAACATGTTTTGCCATGAGTTACATATTCAGGCCAATAGCACTCCAACTCAGCACATCAAATTTACAGAACTTCACACTGTTATCAGTTGACCCTGTGAAAAGCAGCTGTTTACCAGGGGGTCACATCTTTTTCGTTCTAAGAGACATGTAGATTTGATAATGAGGATGGTGGCAATGATTGCTGTTGTTGATTGTAAATGTGTACACAGTTGAGTAACTACTCTCCATTTCGTTTGTGAAGTCATGAAATTCCCTATCAGTCCAAACCATGTGGATGTGCCTGTGGCCCTCAGGCACCTTGAACCAGTGTGACCATTTCCCTTTCCTGCTCCCAACATCCTGTCCACTTGTCTTTATTACCACTCCCTGTCATTCACACTGTGTCCTGACAAAACAACACACTGCTAACTGTCTCTAATGATAGGGGTTTTAACATGTGTGCTGCTTTCAGGTAACACACATGTTAAAACCACACACAAACATACACTATGGCAAATACTTTATCTATTTCTATTTCTTTTTTCATGACAAGAAACAGACTTTACTATTCTAAATTGTGTCAAGGTCGCTACTAACTCTCTCAAACTAAAATTTAATAAGAGAGTACGAACTTTAAAAGGTTAAAAAATGTATATATATTTAGTAAAAGTTTTTATTCTGTACTTGAGTCCAAACTAACACTGTATTTATGTACAAACAGGAGAAACTACAGTTTAGTTAAAATAATTTGTGGCAATTGCTGGTCAGTTTTGCATCAGCGTGGGGCAAAGAAAACAAATTTCAGCCATTTTCTCTCCATATGTCATGCCAAACTAAACAGAAAATATAAATTGGCTGAATAATAACATTAGATGACACATGCTGTAACACAACATCAGCAGTAAAGAAATACTCGTTAGGCCAATGAGGAAACATTCAGTCAGTTATAGGTGACAACTCCTAACAGAAGCATGTTCCTGCGTTGATAATCATAATACAGTATAATATGCTACTGTAAAATATTCCCATTGTACAAAGTTTATAAAATACTCTTTCATCTCAGACTTCACATTACAAATCAAAATGTGGCATAACTGGAGGAGTCACTGTTAAGATATTTCCAGACCAAGATGGTGGATTGACAAACTGACACTGCTATTCCTGGAGCCTTGCCATTAACCTGGCTAAAAATAGCTGACAAAATTACAACCACTTGCATTGTAGATTTCTTAATCTTCCTGTGCACTGTTAATTAAACTGGTATTTGTCAGTTGTGCATTCTTTTTTCATCAACAAAGCTTAGGAAAAACAACCTATATAGTTTGATGCATTTATATGTCTTTAGTGTGTAAATGTATATATATGTTTGGATATGTCATTTCCGTGTGTGTGATGGCATGTGCTTAGTGGCATGTGTGTGTGTGTGTGTGTGGACGTGGGTATGGTGCTTGTGGACTAAGCCTGAGTAAGATCTCAGACAGACTACCGTCACAAGAGCAGCACGAGCCTTTCTGGAGTGCTAAACAGGATTGTGAGTGTGTGTGTGTGTGAGTGTTTACTGCAGCTATCAGTCAAAGATAAGCAAATACAAGAGACTACCTGATTAAGAAACAACGTTGAAGCAGGTTGCATTGGTGGAATCAGTGACAGTGATACACAGCAGGACGTTCTCCTTCAGTCTCTGTATGTTGGCTCGTTTATGATGCCCTTTTACCCTGGTTTCTGACAGAATGCATAAACAATATTCTATTTGGCTGATTGCATGCAAATTCAATGGACAGAGGCAAACTGAGCGATATATCTTCACTCTAGGCAGCATGAGATGAGGTGAGGTGAAGAGGAGTCAGACAGTCAGCATGATGTTATCCAGGCCTTTTTAAAACTGTTCCCACAGCAGCTAAAAAACTCTTTGTTTGTTTGATAGCAATAATTCATATCAGTGACATCTGACGTAAAAGTCAAACTCATTTCACAACAGTGGTGCAGAATTGAGCCTAATAAATAATATGTACACTATTTGTTTAAGATCTCCACTCTCTTGTTATAGAGGGAGGGCTTTCAGAAGCTGTTTGACCATTCTACAAGCTCCTCTGTGATGTCTGCTGCTTACTGACACCTTTAGCTTCTGAGCCGTGATAGCAATGTGAGTCTGGGCATAGTAATGTTTGTCTGTCCACTCCTTTGGTCAGACTGAAATATCTCCACAACCATTGGATGGATCGCCACAGATAATTGTACAAGTATTCAAGGTCAGCTGAGGATGTATTCCAATATGCATTTTTCTATTCTACTTTACTGATACACACGTATGAATATTTTCTACAAATACAAAGTATTTTCTTCAAGTAGAAATTCCATTGTCACCGGTGCTCAGCCCTCATAGTATTATTAGCTGATCCCCTGACTTTCCGTGTAGCACTCCCAGCAGGTTTTTGGTTCAGAGTGAAATGTCTTGATTGCTTGATTGAATGAGCTGGATGGAATTTAAAGAGACTTTCTCCAACACGATTGTTCAGTTCAGAAATATGTGTCCAGTACTTTGGTTTACAACCACACACCTGCACAGAAAATGACACAACCATCAGCTGAGCTTTATCTGTAGTGCCAGTTAGTGATGGCTAGCATGCTAAGCTAAGATGGTTTGAGGGATAGTTCACCGAAAATTATCCACTCACCACTATGCCAATGGAGGTGTGGGTGAGTCTCAGGGGTAAACAGCGTTGCAGCCGAATCCAATACAATTGAAGTCCATTGTGACCGCGTCTTCGGACGTAATAAACCATTCATATTTGACTTAAAATGGCATTATTTACACCGTGTTTTAAGCCTAAATGTCCTCTGATATCCTCCTCGGTTTTGCATTCATGTACCCTCGGGCACACCATCGTGTGGATATGTTCGCTAGCATCGCCACTTCCGGTAGTGGACTTTTAGGCTAAACACTTGGTGTAAATGACGCTGTTTCGAGTCAAAGATGAATGTCGGGGCTTGCTGACACTTGGATGACACCACACAAGCAGTATGGAGGCATTATGTTTTTTCTGTTGTTTTATTACGTCTAAAGAAGAGGTCACCTGGGCTAAAACACAGGTGCTTTGTCGACTCAAACACTTTACTTCACCAATCCCTCCATTGGCATAGTGGTGAATAGAAAATTAGTGAATTTACATTTTTCTGTGAACTATCACTTTAATATGACAAATGTTGACATGGCAGTCCAAGGATGTTTGCATGCTGATGTTAGCATTTAGCTCAAAGTACCTCTGTGCCTACGTGCAGCTTCACAGAGCTGCTAGCATTGTGGAAGATTCTAAACTGAATCTGTGAGATTCATTTCTGGAGATTTACGTCTTCCACAGACAAAGACAGGATGTAAGTGATGATGAATGTGAGATGAGTCCAGGCTGTGCCTGTGTGTGCATTCATTCAGACATCGTCATGTAGTTTATTAATACTTGTACATAGTCAGAGCATCCTGAGGTCCAGGGATTGACTCCTGTGTCAGAGGCCTGTCCACACCTGGTTCTAGGCTTCATTATTTTTTTAATTGCTGTATTTCTTTTTTATGCTGTCACACAAAGCAGATAAAGTTCCAGGTTATCAAATGGATCAGTCCACAATGAGCCAATCACCAGTGACATGCATCGGTTTGATTTCTTCATGAGATTTGTTGCCAGAATGAAAAATATAGTAGTCTGATACCGCTCAAAAACATCAAATGTCGTTCCAGTAATGTACATTTCTGTCATCAGAAGCCAAAGAGCTAAATCTTAAAGTTGTTATCATTAAAGGGGGACATGGTTTTCCCAATTTTCTGTCATAAGCCTTTTTCAGACATGAACTCCAGAGAATGAACTCCAGAGATTTCTCCGAAGAATTTCTGCAGCGTTCAGGTAAGGGGTGACTTAGCCGGCAGAGGCAGGATGTAATATGTAATGTATTAATGCCGCTGCGGAGATCACATGTTTTTGTTTACAGCACATCGACACTGGCATCTGGCATCTTTATCACCCAAAGCTCTGTTCAAAGCTTCGTCTGTCTTCTCCGTGTTTGGCAGCACTTTTTCATCCTGAGAGATTTGTATTCTTCTTGTCTTTTTTTCATTTTTGTGTCTGTCATGTTAGAAATGTTAAATGTCATTAACATTAACTTGCTCAGGAGGATCTCCTGCTGTTATCTCACATGGGCTCATTCAGACAGTCCCTCTGGAGAATGTCTGAAGATTATCCGGAGTTCAGTGCATATCTTAAAGCTGCTTTACATGTGACGTTAGAATGTCAGCTGTTCATATTAAACATTGCCAAACAATCAAATAATGAGGTAAATATATGTACAAATTATTTGTGTGAGGCAAAAGCTGAATATCTGACTGATCTCAATGTTCCACAACGAGCTGACATCAGCTCATCATGGATTACTTCTTTGCTTATCCGCTCCAAGCACAGCTCTTTCTCCCACAACAGTTTAATTGAGTAGCATTAGAGGCATTAAATGTGCTGCAACATACAAATAACAGACGGTGCAGGTTTACTATGGCATCAGCAGTAACTTAATACAGCGTTGTTACATCTGTAGAGAGTAAACAGCAAACAGAGCAGCTGATATCAGTGAAATCAACCTGCAAACAATAATGCTGGATTACATGCTGCATCGCTTTCTATCTCTTGCACTGGAATGGTGGACTCTACCATAAAACTATCATAAAGACAAGTATTGACATGAAAGGACTTTTGCCGAAAGAAGTGACTATTCAGTTTAACAAATGAGAAAATATTGAGCGTTTCAATTTAAATGACTTATATTTCCATTCTCACTGTATATTATTTTCAGTCATTTCATTTCATTGTATTACTCTCTGTATGGTTTTAATTCTGTTCCCTTTGGTTCGTTTCACTTTGTTAAAAGAACATTATTATTTTCTAATTATACAATACCAAGATTATGAGTCATCTTGCTATTTTGAGCTTAACATGAAACACAAATTCATTTCTCTCTGTTTTAACTATGTATTGATTGGAATCGCCTCACCTTATCTAACCGCACTGACCACTTCAGTGGAGAGCTGAACAATCTACCTTTATTTTAACACACCCACTGTGTTTGTGTGTCTGTGAGTGTGGGTGGACGATGGGTGACTGAGGTCACAGATAAGAAGTAGAAAAGAAAATGTGAAAGATGTGCTGCGAGAATGTGTTGGGTGGGCAGAAGAGAAAAGGGGGGGACAGTGGATAGAGATGGAGAAGAAGTGAGAAATCAAAGAGGAAGAAGGTGGGGTGTGCTTTTAGCTTTCTCTGTAATTTTCTTCAGGAAAACCCCACAAACTCAGTGTTACATCTTCTCTACTTTCTCTCTCATCTAATTTGTATAGTTGCGTAAGGAGCAGATCATCTTGTCTCATAATTGATGTTTTCTTTAACGTCTCAAACTGCTGAAAGGTCAGATCTTGACACTGATCAAATCAAAAACAATGATTTATTGGATTTTATCAAACGTAAAGGGCTGAGCATGTCCCAGCACACAGTCATAATAGATAACAGAGTGTAGGTGTATAAAGAGTCTACTCTTAGATTTAATTATTTTAGATGTTTCCATTCTTGAATAGTAAGTATACAAACAAACAAAGTTTGGCCTGTAAATGGTAAATGGACTGTAGTACAGTAGTACTAATATAGACTTCTCGACCACTCAAAGCACTTTACATTCACCCATTCACACAGGCATGTCTCTGTACACAGAGCATTTTCTTTCCCTAATTTAGTCCATCATTTAGATTTGATTTCATTTTATTTGAATGAATCCAGCTGGGGATCCCCTGCTGTTTGCTCACATCATATTCTTTGGACTTTTACAGACTTAATAGTAGGGAGCCTGGTAGATAAAGTCTGTTGAAAGTCTGGAGGCTCTCACTCAGACATATACGTTCACACATTCTCCTCCTCTGGAGAGAATGCAAAGGTCTCCGGAGGTCAGTGCATGTCTGAAAGCAGCATTGTTGTAGCTCCTGAGTCATAGCCGCAACCCCTCCTGAACAACGCCATAGCTGGTTTGTGATGAGATGTGTGAAATGAGCCCAGCAGAATTGAATTTGCCCGTTACCTGTAGGTACCATTTGGGGCAGCGTAGGTTGCTGTTGGTGCTGCTGGTTAGTTACATAAGTTAATCGTCTTGCTAAAAACAAGAATTTAACTTCTTCTACCCAAGCCCCAGCTGTAGTTCATGTACCCTAGAAAATGTTGTCTACTTTCCCTGGAATAACTTGTTTAGGAATTAAATATATTACATGACTGTCAGCCATTTGCACAAAGCAGCTAAATTGACACAACTCTTAATACCAGGCGTTTTCGCAACATGTTTGCTCATTGTTTGCCTTCTGGGCTTGATCTCCTGAAATCTCACAGCTCATTGAATTTAATGCTTTCTGTCATTTTAACTCTCAAATCTTAGATGTCAGAGCTGGTGGTGCCAGTTTTTCTATTTATTACTGATCACAGCCTAAGTAAGACGCCTGGTTCCCACTTAGAGCATGGGTAATGAACCTGAGCCTTTCATGGCAACTTCAGAGGTTGTTCAATAAAATGATTGCTTCCTACAAGACTTGAAGTCAAAGCTAAGCAGAATGCCCACCCAAAGAAAGCCAGTATGTTTTATATTCAATGTGTTACTGAAGTCGTGAGAAGCTTCAACTTTTACTGGCAAGTGAGAAGCAACTGAACAGAGCTCCCTGCACATCATTGTCACATGAGAAACAAAGTAAATGTGACAAACAAGGCTTTTTAATGAGCCTCTTAGTACATGGAATTTGCAGCTACATTATATTAACATGTAATGTTGGCACTGAAAAAAAGATTGTTTTGTTAACAATGTGGACAAACCTGCTTTAATAATCAAGTCCTCCTTATTCATTGTACCCTTTATTTGTATTATATGAAATTAACTTTCAAAAAATGTCTAATTCAAACAAATGTTTAACTTTTTGAGTTTAGAGGGTAGACAGATCTTTGTAACTGTTTCCAGTGTTATAAATGCCTGGGCCACACTAACCCCGTGCTTGCACTGAGTACATAGGAAATACAGTGGTCATACTAGAAACCTCAGAAAGGCGATAGTTATATTAAAAGTTAACATAAAGAACTTCAAGTGATGGGCAGTCCTCTCTCTCTCTCTCTCTCTCTCTCTCTCTCTCTCTCTCTCTCTCTCTACCAAGGCCTAACAACAATGAAAAAGGTTTGGAGGCGAATGTATTTGTCTCTCATACAAATAGACAAACACTCAAACATTTTCCAATTATAGAAGTATTTTCAATCTGTCCAAATGTTGGAAATGTGATTATGACAGCCCTAATATGAAACCAGTGACAGCTAAAAAACTGTCTTTTGTGGTCGTGTTCAGTAGGCTGATTTGAAATCAGTTCAAATGAACATTTGGAACATGACAGGTGGTTTGGATGAGGGTGTTCTTGAGCTCATCAGATGCGCCTCTTAGGTTATGGAGGTGAGAACTGATGTTTTGCATCTGTAGCTGTGAGCCACATCTTCACTCTGCATCATCTGACCAGCTAATCCCCACAGATTCATTAGCAGCTCTTCCCTGCTGACTCTTAAATGTCACACAGAGAACAGACAGACAGGGGGGAGAAATGAGAGCAGACAGAAGGCAAAGGAGAAAAATACCAGATATAGAGCATGAGAGCTCTTCCCATCTTTAATTAACTATTTCAATCATGACAACTAGATAATATGGCAGATTAATTATGTTGTTCACCATCTCCCTGTTTAATCAGTTGGGGGGCAACTCAAACAAGGAGGAGCACATACCAATGTTTGTCCACATTTATTCAGAAATAAAATATATCAGTCCGATTGTAAAGGTATTCTATGTTGTTTTCTAAAGTGCAGGCTGACTGAATATTTTGAGTTTCCACAAGTTGGTTTTCATACTAGAGTGAATGATGCCAGAACGTAGAACACACAGGGGAACATAAAACATTCACTGAAACAAATTCTATGATCTGCTTTTTAAAATGGTCTACAGTAATGTACATGCAATCTTAACTCCAATGAAATATCTTATATAGTCAGCAACATCTTTTATCCTGAAGCCCTTACTACACAAAGATCATTCTGTATTTCTACTATTAAGTGTTTACTTAAATGGTGACAACCAATGTATGCATAATTCACTATAAGTTGTTCGGGTAACACTGGTACAAAAAGAGGCATTTTGTCTTACATGCTTGATCATAAGGAATTATGAACGCATTCCATATTGATAGGAGTCATTTATAATGCACAATGTGGATACTAATGGAAGTGGCTCAGCGTAGCCTTGTATTCATTTGAGATTAATTTGACAAAAAGACAAAAAACAACATTTTTTTGCCATGGATTTTGTGAAGCACTTTGTAACCTAAGTGCTATACAAATATTATTACTATATTATTATTTGGGGCCACATGCAAGTATGCTTTCACCACCATAGCCAAAGTAAGCATTAACAGCTGCTTACTTCACCTTCTAGAAAAATGTTGTAAGTTCAAGATCAAGCTTATTTATTTTTCTCACCTGGTTCCTTCTCCAGCGGTGGAAACCATCTCCAATGTTAGCTGTTGCTTTTGTGTCTATTCCTATCACTTAACCCTGGGTTAACATGTACTATGTCGGCTATGTTTATTTTGCAGCGGCAGCCCATTGCTGCTTTAGGATTGGGGCAGACACATTGGTATTGGTGTACCGTGTTGTATTACCCTGCCACATGTCCTCCCTCACTGCCCCACTGACCTGCACTCACTTTACACGATAACAATAAACACCAATCAGAAGTTAGGATCTAAACAGCTGAAGTTTACTTTGTGTTTGTTTGATTCACTCTAGAATTCATGGAACACATATTTAAACACATTGAAAAGAAGTCCAAAAGATTGCGTGCATGTAGTTCAAATGCCACACACAAGACGAGACATCAGGTGTAAAGTGACTGGAACAATTCCAGGACTCTCTGCTTTCGCATTCACAAAAACAGAAGTCACATAGAAGAGTGTTCAGGCGAGGGTCGGAGCAGTGTGCGGAGGCAGGATGTAATTCACTTATTATGGTTTACCGCTGCGGAGGTCACATGTCTGACAATGGTGTAGGTCTTCCTCGCCACAAACTCTCTTGACATCTACATCTGTGTCTTCTATGTGTATGGCTCCACGTATTTATTCACAAATGTTTTTTTTTCTTTTTGTTGTTTTTTTCATTGATTGGTCACATGTTAGAACCATGAATCCTGCAGAGGATCTACTGCTCTGGTCTCACATCAGCTCCATTGGATGTTCTACTGACCTTTACTAGGCTGAGAAAGTCTGGAGGCTATAACTCAGACATTTACAACCATCAACATTCCCTAGGAAGTGAAACTGCCCGATCTTGCAATATTAAAGAAAAGATCTTCCTGGATCCACCCCTTTGTCTAAATCAATGCCAAATTTTAATGGATTCTGATTCATTAATGGCCCATGTCCCATCCATCCACCAAATAAAAAACTGAAAATTGGTTCAGTAGTTTTTGTGTAATCCTGCTTACAGCCATGCAGACAAAAAGAAAAATGACAATGAAGACATAACCTCCTTTGCGGACGTAATAATGTTCGATCATCGAAACTTCACCTATTGTGCATGACCAAACAGAACTTGGAAAAAGTGGTTTTAATACTGATCTCTTCACAAACGGCAATAAAAGGTTTGAAGTAAAAAACTCTAACTAAATCAAACATTAAACTTGAGTGTTTTGAGTGGCCTTTCAGTGTTGCCACTGTTTTGGAGGTTAATGATGTGTTTGTATCGTGTTTTCTCTAGGAGGAGATTTGGTGACGTCAGTGAGCCTAACTGTTTCACTGTTTACTAGCTTTTACTAACTAACTGCAATAGATGTCAAGTGTAAAGGAGAACATCATCAAGATAAAGGTATTTGCAGCATTGATTAGAATAAACACTATACAAACATTGTATATCAAGCAGTCTTGTAATCATAGTCCATGGTCAGCAGCCACCACGATCATGATCCACCATCAAGATTGGATGCCACTATAGTCCACAGTTATTGTCCACTGCCGCCATCAGTATCCACCATCAGCTGCCACCTCGATCGTGGTCCACCACCATTATCAGATGCAAACGCGATACAGGATCCACCATTACGATCACAATCTCTGATACGTGATCCCCCATCATAATCCACGATGTGGCCACAGCCGCGGCCCTGGATCTGCGGACGATAAGGATTTTCATGTTGAATCATCTGAATCCAGACCTGAAGAAACAAAGAAATCAATCATTCACAAAAACCATAAAGATGCTTATGATTGGTACAATATGTTCTAATTTCAAATCATTCTGGAGGAGAAGTGAGCTGGTTTTACACAATGTCACTTGAGTCAGTGTCTGTTATGCCTGGGCCACACCGGCTGCAGTTGTGCCGCAAACGGTGACACTGCGGTTCTGATACGTCTCGCCGCTGTCTGTTGCTTACACTGGCAGAGCCATTGAATAAAAGTGGGGTTATGTACTGAACTAAACGCCAGAACAGTACGTATGAATCCGTGCATCTTCTGGTCTTGCAATACCAATCAAAGCATTGTTAAAACAAGTGAAAGGATTCAGTCAACAAAAAACCCTGGAGTGCTTTTATTTTGAAACGGGTACAGGTTGTGTTACAGATATTATTTCTGTAACATACTCCTCAGATAATCACTGAAACTGTGGTGATAGATCATTTTTACTAATTATTTTGCTGTGAACCGTGCAAGGTATGCAGAAAAAATAGGCAAGACCTTCCACGGCTGAACCGCAGGCAGTAGTTCAGCCTTACTGCCTGCGGTGTTAACATAGGTGATGAAATGAAAAGCAAGCTGTTCTGTGACTGTTCCACAGCCAGTGTGGCCCTAGCATTAGGCGTATAGACGATAAGAAAGGATCTTGCCACCTTCTTCTCATCTCTGAGAACAAGAGTATATCACACCCAAATATCTGGCAGATATTTCGTTATTCAAGTTGCATTTTGGGAAATGTAGTCGCAGTAATAGATGGAAAAAGGTAGGTTGAATTGAGTTGAGTCTTTAAAACTTGGCACAAACTCAGTTTTAGGTCTTTGAGCTTGTGTCAATTGGCCTAGAATTTATAAACAACCATATCACAGATGTAAATCTTTCATTTTTATGCTCAGAGAAAAGAGACTGACCTGTTCGCAAACAAATCTGTGTTGTTGTACTGCAGCATGATTGCTGTTGAGAGATGCTGTGGGGGAGCTGCACGAGTCCTCATTAAGTTCATGGCCTAGGCAGACATTCATACGATACAGCATGATTGCTTCAGACAGTGATGTTGGCGCAGTACATGAGGCACTGCTGGTTTCCCAGCTGCTGACGGCTGCAGCCTCCTGACACGATGGAGGACGTCAGTGGAGATGACAACAGCAAATTATCCTTCACAGGGGGGGACAACAGAGTAGAGGTGAAACCGAGATCTATTTTTCTTTTTGTCTATCTCCTCTGTTTCTCTATCCATTTCTTCCTCCTCCTCATTCTCTATCCTGACAATTTAGGTCCGCCTGTCAGTTAGTGTGACTGTCCATCCATCCATCCATCCATCCATCCATCCATCCATCCAATGGAGGAACACAGCACCCACTCCTTCTGTCAATCACATGCTGATTAGTTTGGCAGTGTCATAGCACCTGTCAATCACTTTGCATGCATCTCCCTACTTACCAGTTTGTGTGTCACACAGTCAATATGATTGAATTAGGCTGTGAAATGTATTATGATACTCACTATAAAATCAAGTGTGAAGCTCTTGGTTCTTTTTGGTAATTCTGGGGAAATTGTAACAAGATTCATATTATTGGCATTGTAAAGTATAATTACCTAAATTAACACTCTTCATTTGCAAAAGTACTTTTACTCATATTAGCTCAAGTAGCTAAAGTTACAACCATAATTACTTGTATTAAACATGCTGTGCAGTCTTTTGGAAAAAGTTACATAAAATTTGACTAGCCAACAGTAAGTAATAAGATGGATAAGCTTGTTGGCTTATCCATCTTATTACATGGGGCTAGAGATATAGAAATAAAAGCGTTAACATTGCTTTCAACCACTATAGAGACAGATTTTGGTGAGTAAAGAAATGAAGTTTGATGCTGTTCTCACATTGTTTCTACTAGATCGGTAAGAAGCATATTTAATAATCCAGGTGGAAGCATGGACTCTTCCCTAGTGAGGAGAGCGTGAATTCACCCAACTTTGCTCAAGAGGAATCTACAGTAGCAGGTTATAGCTGCCATGTGTGATGACATCAACAGTACAACAGTACATTATTCAGAGTTGCACCCAGCTTTCTCACTGTCTGACTGTACTGTACTTTCACCTTTGTATAGGAATATGAGCTCAGTAATGTAGAGGGTCAGTTAACATGTTTCAAAACCTGGCAACCAAAACGTTTTTTCCACGTAAAAAACTTATAACTGATGTAAAATAAGAATTAGAAGAATTTTACATTTATCATAAACCCTTTTAGCTGGTTGCAATTTGTTGAAATACATTTTTGTAAAGGATGTATGCTCTTATTAACACTAATAAAATAAAGTCTGTGTGTGTTGGGGGGGGGGGGGGGTATGTCATGATCAGCCTTGTGTGTGTCGATGTCCTTGACTTATTTTGGCTGGTGTTGGAAAATCTGTGTTGCCTGTTGCTCATCAGGAACCATCTGTGGTGATAACAGATTTCATGTGGAACAAGCCCCCCCCAAACACACACACACACACACACACTCACACATGTTTCAAAGCAGACAGTTTACCTTAAATTCAACTTCACAACTAACACTGTGGTACAATTGGATTTATTTATAATATGTGGCTCAGCACCTGAAAATATGTTTTTTTGGAGAATATTAATTCTCAGATTTTCTTATTCTTTTTTTTGATTATTTGCAAAAGCAATGTGTTTTTTCATCCATCTATTTTCCATTGCTTTTCTGGGTCCAGATCGTGAGGCAGCAGGCTAAGCAATGTAACCCAAAGCCATGTTCTCCAGCTCCTCCGAGAGCATCCCAAGATGCAAGATGGGATGTATTAAGCTTCTTGTCAAGTGTCAATCTTTACTTGCTTTGGATAGATGTTGCAGTCTGTGCAAGGACATATCATTACTGTAGTTAGTGGAATTTCCCTTTTGGGTTTGGTTGTGCAGCACATCTCTCGCCTCCAAGACTACAGATGGAAAATAAATAAAATGTTCCTTTGCAAAAAGGCATACATTGTTGTAGAATGTTGTAGGTTGCTAATTTACACAATGTTTGCTAATGAACAAGCTATTAGCTGCCTTGTGAATATTGATGCACCCATGGTAATGAGCAAGAAAAGGCAGAGGCGGTGTTGTGCAATCTGTTCGTCTTGTGAGGGAAACTTCTTTCAGCCCCATGTATCCATGTTGTTGCCCTTTTGGTCTCTACCTATTGATGAAGCTTCGGTACCAAATTTCATGGCAATCCATCTAATAGGGGACATTTCACTGTGTAATGAAAATGTCAACTTCCCAGTAGTGCTAGAGGAAAAGTCAGGGGATCTCCAGGTCATAATGGTTTATCCTCTTGGGATGGATGTCTTAGGCAAATTATACAGCAATCAATTCAGGAGTTGAGAAATTATATTTTGGAAAAATTTGTTACTAACATTTTCTCCAAAGAAAACCACAAAATATGTTTTCTGTCCATGCCCTCTAGAAAGACACAGGACATTGTCCTGCTTAGAATATGTCTTTTGTCTGTGCCTTCCAAAACCATTGAGATTTCTAATGAAAACTATATTGTGTTGTATATAGATGTGTTGTTGAGCCACTCATCCACCCTGATTTCCTTTTGGTGGACTTATTACAGAATAAATGATGCTGTCGATTTTCTTAGGAGGAGAGTCTTGGACCAACAGACCAACTAACATTGCTATCTTATTGCATCATCTGGGCCCAGGATGAAGAAGGGGGTCATCTTCTAATCAGGTGGTGCGCATCCCATAGTGTCATTGTGTAAGACACTGAATGACATATTGTTCCAGCAGTATGTGAATGGTACAAGTGCTGTATGAATGTTATGTGTGTGAATGGGTGAGTGTGACATAGTGTAAATCATCTTGAGTGAACGTTAAGACTACAAAGTGCTATATAAATGCAGTCTATTTACCATCTCTAAAAAAGCCATATGCCTTGTTAATATTACGTGTAGTTTTCAACGTTCATGAAATTGACATACTTTTTCGGTCATAGAGCATTTTAATCTTGTTTTTTTTAATATTCTCTCTCATTCAAGTTTTGCAGTAAACTTCCAACCTTCACCATACAGATCCACTGTCGATGCCAACCTTCAGAGATTTCCCAGCACCTTATATTTGCCTAAAGGCACAGATCATGTTCGCTGATGTTCACGTTCATCTGCCCAAGGCAGTAGAATAATATATTGGTTACAGAAGCTCAATTCAAAGGTTCAGTTGACTGGTAGTGAGGAGGGCTGACCCCACTGTGACTGACAGCTAGATGTTGGCAGCAGTGCCTCTGCACCTTCTGGCTTTCTCAACAAATGGGGCCAATTTAGCACAACCATTAAACTAATCCCATTGTAACTCATTAGATAACAAGCTGATTCTTCATCATCATTCATCATCATATGTTTTGGAAAACAGTTAGCAGTGATGTCAATTATTAGACAAATGCTTTATCACACAGCTGTCGGTAAACCATCATCAGAAATATAGCTACTTGCTGTCTTGCTCATTCTATAGCATTTGATCATGCTGAATTTAGTTAAGACCGACACATAGATACAGATATAGAGTACAGTATTTGAGCTGTATAATGCATACAAAAAAAACATCAACAGTATATGAGACGATAAGAGAAAGTTTAAAGACGTGGCTCAGTCAAAGCATGTGATGAATACTACTAAAGGAGTGTACCTGTAAGGTTGTTAACATATTGGGGGATATAAAGGCTGTTGGTTCTGCTTAGCTTGCTGTTGGTCTTTGTGGAATAGGAAATGTATATATGTGCACAGTGCACAACAATTGCTGGTAACGAAAGATAAATATCTGGACCAAACTGGAGTTCTGATTCCAGTGAGCAATTATGACTCGATTTTACCACTGGTGGCTCGCCCTGCTTTGAAGCTGCATGGTTTATTTATTATGTATTAGTTAAGGTTTATATCCTGTTTTCAGATGACCACGAAATGTTGTAACAGATCCTGATAACACTGTCGCCTGAG
The DNA here is from genome assembly GCA_026259375.1 of Verasper variegatus. NCBI lineage: Eukaryota > Metazoa > Chordata > Actinopteri > Pleuronectiformes > Pleuronectidae > Verasper > Verasper variegatus. Next base: position 20,867,702 of record CM048053.1, on the reverse strand, counting down.
TCCAGATGTGATTCAGGCCATTGTGTAGCAGGAGAGAGAGGGGTGGGGAAGGAAAGAGGCATTTGTAACACACAAAGCATCTTTTCCATGCCTCACAAAGTCAAACAGTCCAAGGTAATAATGCAAATATGCTTTTCCTCGGTTTCTCCACAGCTCTCTTCACTACATTAATATTTTCCTAATCTTTTGCAAACAACTCTCGTGTCCTGTGAAGAGCAGAGGCTCTCCAATGTGGGAATGAGTTAGTTCAGACCCAGCCCAGGACAAGAATGAGGAAGCTGCGGATTCGGTCAAGGTCTTCTCCTCGGGAGAGTTAAGTTAACATTAATCTTTTAAAAAAGTTTTGCTTTCTGTGCAAAAAGCATTTTGCTCTTTTTTAACCACAAAATGGTGCAGCAACAGACAAGAACCCACCCTGTATTACAAGATATATATATTTATATTGGATGAATATTTACATACAATTAATTGCAAGCTACTAATTCATAAAGTAGTGTCCTAAAATAGTTGACAAAGACTTTTTACTGGTAACCAATGACAAACATTTAGTAGCAGTCTAGCTCCTCATTGGTGAATTCAGTGACTATGTGCTACCGATTCTGTAATTTCAGGTAGATCTACACTGCTGTAAGTTCTCATGATTCTGCAACATTTGGTTTTCATTAGTTATTTGATGATAGATCTTGATATTACAGCTCCACACAATAAATACTGAGCAGACTCTGACTCCACATAACACCACAAGCACAAGCACATAAGATGGCAGGACCAGGATATTTCTACTTCATTTTGTCATTGATGTAAGCCGTTAGCTCACCAGCTAGAGAAGTTCCCCACCAAGCCCTGTGAGTGGTCACCATATCACTATATCACCAAGCCTCGAGCACTACCATATTACAAGGTTAACATGGTTGTGCCAATTTGAAATATGACCAGGCTTTAAAGGAGTTGGGGTCAGGGGTCAATGGGAATATAGCAAATCCTAACCTTAATGCAACATATGTAACTTGCACAAACTGAAATATCATTACTTAGGCTGGCTGAAAAAATACGCATTGCATCCAATGTCGTACAGTATTAATAACCACTTTAGCAGAATAAGAGAAACGGTCATCATAAAGGTAAAAGCCTTGACTCTGTTTGGTTTGATATCATCAAATTTCCCTTCAAATATCAGCAAAGGTCAGTGTGTGTGGAGATTATGGAGTTTGCAACAGAATCACTGAGTAGCTGTCTTCTTTTGTTAGTAGAAAGGGTTTCAGGTTTTTGACCCTGAAAACCTTTGATTTGATACTGAGCTACAGAGGTCACAGGGGAATGAATGAATGAATCAGTGGATACACCAGTACAAGCTAATGCAATGCAGTACAGCTTTGTAAGAGTAATAATGTTTGGCATCATGTATCCTTCAGAAAACTATTTAATTGTACTATAAGTTCAATATAAATGTTTGTAGGACTCAAGTGTTGTCTGTCTATATATGTGCTGTGCATAATACTCTTCCTCTTCACTTCCACACCAGTGCACCTTCTGCTGCTCTCTCTCTCTCCCCTCCCTTTGTTATGGGCGTCTGGGACACATTTATCATGACAGCTGTAACGCCATAAGAATATTGAGCGGACAAAATATTCAGTTTATTATTTTATTTATCTTGGCTGAATGTACAAGTCCTTCTCAATACAAAAAGAAAAGGTTTTATTGTTCTTTCTGTGAGGTTGTAGATACACTATACACAGGGTTTGTTGTTTCATACGCACATTTCAACAGTGAAGTAGGAGACATCATGTGTCATGAACATTTGCAAATTCATAGATTCAGGATTTTTGAATCAGGGAGAAGAAGAATGTGAAAAATCCTTATCGAATAGAAAATGTTATTCTGAATGGCCTCTCCTTGTCAGGTTCCACATCCAAAAAGGTGGAGAAACCCTGCTCCAGTAAGTCGTTTGGACAGCAGGACAGTGCATGTGGGAGTCCAAATAAACCTACATGTGCGTGTGTGTGTGTTTGTAAGTGTGTGCATGAGTGTGTGTGCTCATAGTGCAACAGTGTGGCTCACTGTTGTGTTTTAATAGTTTGTGGACATCCATCCATCTATTTTCCACTACTTATGTGGAACTGGGTCACAGTGCCAGCAGGTGATGCAAGGTGGTGTAGACATTCCTCTCCCCAGCAACATTAGACAACAATCAAGCTCTGTGGCACAAAAGAACAACAGTGTTTTCTAGAAAATCTGTTACGGTAAGAGGGGTGCACTTGCATGCACCTGAAAGTCATTCTCATGTGCAACAGATTCCGAGTGTCAGGTACACAGACTAAAGAGTGAAAGAGAGGATCTTGCATGGGAGAAAGAATTGCATTGATGCCACAGCTGCAACTAAAACAATTAGGTCTGACTGTCTGCATGGACGATAAAAGCATTATGGACCATGGCTCAAACACACAGTAGCACAAGCATGCAGTGCTGCACACACCAAGTTAGAGATCTGTTATGTTATCATGACAAGTGTGGAAAGAACCTGATTCATCATGAAACTGGCATGACAAATTCTTGGCTTGACACAGTCTAGATAATAAATGGGAAACACAATACACAATACTGGTTACTAGGATACAATATGAAGACTAGATGAAAAAACAGATTTATTCTTCAATTTCCCAGTCATCTTTTAAAAAAAACACACATAATGAGTTAGGGCTGCTCGATTATGGAAAAAATCATAATCACGATTATTTTGGACAATATTGAAATCACGATTATTCAAATGATTACTTTTGAGTTTGAAAACATGATGCATTTATTCAGTATTTCTCTCCAAACTTTGTAACTGAGAACTTTGAAATTTCCCCTTAAAAAAAAGGTATCCAGCTGTTCATTTTTCCAGCTATAGGAAAAACTGCTGACCAACTTCTTGCAGACCCCCATTGCATGGCCGATCCTGGGATCCTTCATTGCATTCTCTAAGATAACAAAAATAAAATAAAAAAAAAAACATATTTAGTATCACATTGGCTATGGGCTAATATATGGCTCCATTGTGCGGGCTGGACCAAAGATCTGTCGTCGCCGCGAAGTCGTCCGCTTTAGACACTTCTTTTGCAACTTCTTCTCGACATTTTTGGTACATATTTGGCAAAACCACTCTGCTGAAATGGTGCCTAGATGGCAACGCATACCGTATGGATTAGCTTCTTGAAACCCTCGCCCTCAACTGTACTGATATGGTGCATATCTTTAGCTAAAAAGTATCCAATGGCAGCTGTTATTTTCTTGTGCCTATCCGAATTTGACGGATAAGGAGTCGCATTATACATTGTGGCTGAGATCGATGTCTGTCTCTGCGTTGATGTCGTGGGGGTTGTGGCCTTGTCTTTTTGTTTCTAATTCGTCGTGAGTGACTTTGTGCTTTAGTTTCAGATGGTTGATTAGATTTGTTGTGTTGCCAAGTGGCGCAGATATCACCTTGTAGCAAATCTTGCACATTGTGTGGTGCTGCTCCTCGTCGGATTCTTCGAATCCGAAGTGTTCCCATACAATAGAACTTTTTCTACCCTTTTTGTCAATCAAACAGGGCTGCCCTCCCTCTGCCATTTTCCACTTGCGCTGTTTTTTAAATACCGCCGGTCACCACACACACAACTTGCCTCCTTCACTTTACAGCTGCTTGAGAGTGAGTGCCAGTCAGCAGGGCCACGTTGAATGCTTTGGGGGAAGGACTGAATTGCGCATGCGTGTCTCTTTCAGAAAATCTCAAGGCCTACCGTACAACGAAAAATACCAAATCGTTTCACCTCGATTATATTAGTTTGGAGATCGTTTGACCCAAAAATCAAAATCACGATCAAAATTCTATTAATTGCACAGCCCTATAATGAGTGTTAATCACAGGAGATGAATAAGTGTCACAGTTACATCATCGGCTGTCTGGCAGATATGTGTCGCAAATCAACTCTACTCTCTTTCTTGATATTTAATTGTGGGTAACATAATTATTGTACTTTAAAAAGATATATGCATTACTAACCTAACAACATAAATTAAGAGGACATACCAGAGAAAGTGAATGACGTGTGGATGATGTAATGGGGGGGGGGGGGGGTTATCAGGTTAGACAAGGACACAGAGCTGTGCTGTAATTATTGAGTCCCTTCACACCAACTTATCTGGTGTCATTAACCAGACCACAGGACCAACTGGGTGTCCCAGACTCACTGTGTGTGTGTGTGTGTGTGTGTGTGTGTGTGTCCTCTTCATCTTTCTTTATTTCCCTCTCATGCTTCACTTTCTCTGCTCATCAGCAGGTCTCACATCTCAATGTGCAAAACTAGTTCTCACAACAAACAGGTTCATTAGCAGCAGGGTGCTCTGTTCTCTCTTGGGTAACATTTACAATTGTTCCTTTTTACTCTGGCCCTCGTCCCGTCCTCGTGTTATTGGAGTTCCACAGTTACAAAACAAGCCCTGGCTCTGTGAAGTGACAGTTTAGTTCTCCTGCTCCTCCTCCAAAACAGACATTTCTCAGCTTTTTCTCACCTCAGGGTGGCCCGACAGCTTCAGAATGGCTCAATACAAAAGCACTTAGGCTATTATTAATCATCACAATATCTGATTTCTGTAACACAAAGCAAATAGTGGATGAATGTTGAGGTTTGTGGTGATTTAACTTGCATCTGATCTTGACTGCAGTAGGACTGGGCCACTACAGCATCCGAGTGATGAAACAGAATATTCAGATCATGTGCTCAGTTAGAGGTGACTAATGTAATTAAACATGTGGGCGCGCAGGTGTGCTAAAACAAATAGCACTACACCACTGCACTATGTGTGTGTTGCATTGTAATTAACTCAGTGTTAATATTAGGATGATACATGATATCAACACCATCTCCACATGCTCTCTCTCTCTCTCTCTCTCTCTCTCTCTCTCCCCATCACTTCAAAGGACCCCCCCCCCCCCCCCCCCCCCCCCCGATGTAAATCTAAAGTATTTCAATATAAAGGTCCCATTCTAGGGTAAATAAAACAACAATTTGTATAATTTAGATGAAACACACTTGTGAAAACATCACTAGGAATATTTGACATAAACTTTCTGTCAATAGATCCCTTTCACCTGAATCTAAACCTAAGTAATAGCTTTTCTCAAGTTAAATTAAAGTTGTTTTATGAATCACAAAATTATCATTCTTGTCCTGAGCTTTATGTTCTCAGAGCTGAACTCTGCCTGACCACATGACCTTTTCCTCTATGTGCATAATATACTACAAGTCCAGGAGCTGACTGTGTGATGAGCTGTCTTAATAAATGAGCTGATGAATTCTCACAGATTGCAGACTTAAACTCAGTGAACCACATTAAAGCAGTGCTATTTACTTAGAAAATCCAACTCTTAGTACTTTCTCTTGACTGACACTAATGAATGACAACAGTCTGGGTTGGCAGTTCATCGCCTACAGTCAGGCATCAAGTGGCTTAACAACAGTTTTTAGCAGTAGGCTAACCTAACCATGAGTAACTCCACTTAGTAGTGCAAACTGTGTGATCTGAAGCATGATGACGTAGAATGTCACACATCATTTTGATTACCATAAAGATGCTATGGAAGTGAGAAAGAGGAAGAACATGATTGAGAAGAGAAAGAGAAAAAGGAGCTGAAAATAGCCAGAGTTGAAAAGAAAAACTTAACAATGCACCAATGTGTCAGACTTAGCAACTTGTTTAAAACAAGCTTGCGGCTCAGTGAGGGTACAGAGCAAACACTTGGCAGTTAACGGTTATGGTGAGTCAGGTATGTAGGCTAATTACAGTCTCAGATAATGTATATGATGAGTTTTAAACATGTTAAATTTACTATTAAGGAAAATGTAAAGTATGAAACACTGTTTTCACAAAGGGCAGGGAGGATTGCTTAATGTTAAGGACTTTCTTTCGTGGGGAGGTTACATTTTTAAAATTTGAGAAGCTAATAGTGTTTCAGAGACCACGGCTGTGCACTGCCTTCACTCTCATGCACAGCAAAAAATAAATGATGGTGTCTTTAGAAAGTTATACTGTGAATAATAAGGTGCAGAGAACAGTACAGCGCTCATATTTATTCATGTTTGAGGGTCGTATATCTTAAGTTATTCAGTCATTCGCACTGAAATAGATGCTGATTGTCTAAACAAACACATTGTGAGGTGGTAGAGAAAAGAACAATAATGTATTATACATGCTTTACACTTCTTTGCTCTGAATTGGAAAGGCACACTATGGCATAGTTACATAGACTATATATGATTGGCTGTGATCTAAGTTGGCTGGTCTGAGGCACGAGGCACTCCTGGGTCCTACCCTGGCCTACTGGTCCTCAAGTGTTATATTACTGTGATATTCTGACAAGGAGCAAGACAACAACACAAAAAAAGATGTGATTGTAGTTCCCACTGCACAGGACAGTGACAGAGCCTCACAAGGAAGAGCAGCTCAGATGCTCAGATGTGCTCATTTGGGGTGTAACACTCTGGTGCTTTAGCGTGTGTATAAGCGGCACTAAGAGCATTCAGGGTGACCATGAGGTTGTGATCACATCTAGTAATTTACTTTGGTCTGAATCATTTCAAAAAAAGGCGGAAGATTAAATTTGAGACCCAATCACTTTGACATAATTGTTTTCTTAATTAATCTGTGGTGTTCATAGCAGTGAAACTGTTTATTTGTTGATTTATTTTTATTGTCGATGTCTCATCCTGATGACTAGCAAAGCTCCGGTCACATAAATCCACACTTGACCTTTTCAGCTTTAGGTGATAAATTGTCAGTGAAACAGTATCTTGGTCAAGATGTGATGAGTCTTTGCTCATCATGCCAGTTCATGTTGGTCCTCTCATTGTTGCTGTTGAGGTTCACAAGTTAAGTAGATTCTACCAACTGTGCTTCTACCCCACCTGTTACGTTATGCACAGTTTTGAATCATCAAATCAGATCTCAAATAAGTGATGTGATCAAGTCGCTCTTGAAATAATTCTCACTGACATTGCATGGAATGAATTGTTTTACTCTTTTGTGCAGAGAGTTATACGAATATTGGAGTCTATGGTCCCAGGTGTGAAGAGTCGCACAGCAACTATGTATCATCCAATGGTTCCCTAAGCCCCTTGTCTTTTTGTCTTCACCAGACACCGTATGCTGGGTGGCACCCTAAAGATCTTCTACCGTCAGGTGCTTATTAAAAGTTTCTAGCAGAAAGGCTGTAGGAAGTCAGGTGAGATCATAGAGTGACAGTAAATGCACGAGGAAGAGGTTGTGGTGAATGAATGAGTCAAGCAAGGGGCTTTTAATCAGGAGACTGAGGTTTGACGCTTGTATGATTGATTGATTAAAGTTGATATTGACATATTTGTTTAGACACTTATCTTCAATCTCTTAATATAGGTTTCACAATCTTCATCATGTGTTAGCCTTTCTGCCAAAACCTCTTGGAATTTTGTCCCATGTGACTCAGTGAAGTGTTCCAGGAGAGCCTAAAACTCAGGTGTAAATTGTTCCACTGGCTACCTACCCTGTTGGCTATGGACACTGGTCCAAATACCCATTCCCTGTCCTCTGAAGATAAGGCTAGAGCCAGTAGCCAAGTAACAAGATTAGTCAGTCACTACCTCTAAAACTCAATTTCTGATATGTTTCATTCTGTTTGATTAAGTGTTATAATGTGAAGCAGCACTCTAGCCCCTGTTAAACTAAGAAACAGCTGAATATGAGCTTTAGACCGGATAAGTTTACTCAGCAGTTCATGTTATTATTATTGCAACACATGGTTTGCTTATCAGATATGATGAATCCATAATACATTAGTTTCTTGTGTTTGGCTCGGATTGGACTATCTGCTGGAGGAGGACTGGGTCACCTTAGTTGTGCTGACCTGGTTAAATCAGCCAGGCTCATTAGCTATCTCTCTGTGCTGTAGTAGACTCATTCTTACAACACAAACTTGTTTGATTTACATTTATTTCACCAAGTGTTTTCTTGTTTGAATTTGCTAAACATATATCAGCTATGACATTAGCCAATTTGAGTTATTAATTTGCCTCTTTCACTTTCAACTGTTTGACTCTGAGCTGGTTTTTCACACCGTGAAACTGTGCTGATTAAAAAATGTATTATTTTTAGGCGTTCAGCTCAATTAGCATCCGCTAAAGTCGGTCAGCACTGTCGGCTCACTTGGCTTTGAAGACGGCTTGTTAGCCAAGTCACTGAAAGCCAGTAAACACAGATCCCAGCTCATTCTCCTGCCTCCTTCTCTGTCCCCTTTTGTATTTCTTTCCCTGTCTTCTCCCTCGTAGGTTTAATCCCCCTTCCCTCACCCAACTGCCGGTGCTCATTCAGTTCACAGCCTGTGTGTTAGTCTCTTGGGGTGGGAGAAAATTGGAATGAGGTAAATGTGGGGAGTTGAGAGGAGAGAGGTCAGCGGTGCTGGATGAGCAGCTGAGGAAAAACTAAGACTCCTGCAGCTTCTCGCTATTTGTCTAACAGCCAGAGACCAATGCAAATGGCTGTTACTGACTGGCACCTACAAATCCGTCTTGTTTCTGCATAGAGACACAAATGAGCTTTAGATTGAAAAGATTGGAAAAGACAGAGACAATAGAGAATATATGTGTCTGAATGTATGTGATCTCAAAGTTCTTTTGAAAACCAGTTTGAGCTTTAGACCCTGAGCATAACAACATTTTAGACCACTCTCATTTTTCATCACGGAATAGTTCAGGATTAAGACTTGAGTTGGGGATTGAATTCAAATTTGGAACAGGTTTATGATCAGTCAGGCATTAAGTAAAGGAGTACCATGACAAAACAGTGGTCATCTCCCTCTCAATTACTCAGCCAACTTTCATCACAGCTTGGAAACTTGGATTACATTTTACATGGAAAGTGCCAAAATTTCTTCTGCTTTTATTGTAAATCAGCTGCAGGAGTTTTCAAACCATAAAAGATGTTTATAGATATCTACAGTGGGCAGTAACTCAGTATACTAGAACAATATGATTCATGTCCTCCTACACTACTACATTGTGGAAAAAGAACTGTGTTCGTGGGTGATCATGGCAAAAAACGGTAGCCATTGAAAAGAACAAATAATTCCAAGTAAAACAATTTTTAATGGGTGGCTGTTAAACCTTATTTTTTGAAACGTTTGCTTTTCATGTTTTTCTGTTGGTTAGTACTTGTGATAGTGCAAAGGAGGACAACTACTATGACTGCTCAATAGAAAGAAATGGTTTATTAATAAATCTGATATGTTTGTTAATTCATATTTTATTAAAGCTGATAGAAGGATGCAGTGTTCGATGTGTGGAGTAAATATGTTCTGTTCAGTAATCTCGTCTAGTTTTTTTTAGTTGATGTTGTAAGTATTGAACATTTTTAATTAATGTTAAAAGAAGAAAAGAAAACTTTCTTGCCCATCTTGGACAAATCAAGTTTGGCTTTGAACATAAAGGAATAGTTACATTTACTATACATCGTCAGTGAATGTTTTTTTGATGCAACACATATTTGATGTATGTACAAAAGAAGATTTAAGTTTGCTTCACTAAACAACTTTACTTTAAAATTATATTAATGATAGCAAATTGATTCAGTGATTACCATTTCTGTAATGTCAATTTGCTAATGACAATGTTCAAATACTCCAGATATTGGGGCTTAATTACATATGACTGTTTTTGGGAAAGCAGGTTTAGTTAAAATTGAATTAAGAATAAACAAAAGTTGTGCAAATATCTATTGATGAATGTTGCCAATGGTATTCACTATAAATACAAGTCTTCACAGTCTACTTCCTCACAATGAGCAGCTTTTCATGTTTCTGTTTCACAGAATATAAGCTTTGAGTTATTGTTAGGATACTATTGGGAAATGAATCAGATTAGGGTGTTTTATGAAAGTTTTCTCTGCAGATGAAAATTATTTCTAGCTTGAAGCGGGTGATGATCATAGTCATCAGCCATCGAGTTTACAAGAGGTTATAGTCTGCTGCCTGAGCACCACTAATTCTTAAGCACGGAATGTAGTTGGAAAGTGATGAGACCTGCTAGCTGGTTATCATGCTACCTTAGGAGCAGATAAGTCAATCAATCAATCAGTCAATTCAATTTTATTTGTATAGCCCATATTCACAAATAAAAATTTCTCTCATAGGACTTAACAAGGTGTGACATCCTCTGCCCTTGACCCTCAACAAGTGTATGGAATAAAAAAAAACTGTAGAGGCCTCAGAGAGAGCCACATGTGAGGGATCCAAGTATTACAATTTCTGTTTTTTTTTCTGCACTTAGATCTAGGATGGCTAGGACAGAGACGAACCAGTATATGAAACTATAAGTAGGTCAGTGACAAATTCCAAAGCTTCCTTTGTGCTGTGATGTGCTCTCAACCCTGACTGAAAGTCTTCATATACAAATAGGACACCGACAGGAGCAAAACAAATATACAAACAAAACAGTTAATAATTATGTTGCTTTCCACCAGACGCTCGTGTTTCCGATAGGAACAGCTGTTAATGCAAATTTGGGCAATGTAGTGTAGCCCCATTTAACATTTGTTAATCTTTCAGTCTTGGATGGAAGAAGTTCAGTGCATTTCAAAAGTCTTTGAGGTTTCATGACCTCACACTGTCATACACACAGACGTTTGAATACACAAGTATATCCTCATCACTCTCCATCACTTACCTTTCTCTGCTCTGGTTGAATTGTTAGCAAGTAGGACGTTTCTGAAGATGTGATGATTTTCTGAGGCTATTAAAAGTTGCTTTTGTCAGAGAAAGCAGGATTTTATATAACATGCTACCCTGCTGCTGCCATCTCAGAAAGACGGGAGACTTGCTCCAGTTTTCACTCCAAAAAAAAAAAAGGGCACATTCACACTGAATAAGATGCACACACAAATACACAAACAGCCTTATATAACTATTTACTAAGCCATTCCGGTTAAGTCATTCTATTGACGGGTGAGGTCTATTGACAGGGTCTATTGATGTCTTAGAAATCCTGCAGGACTACAATAGGAGTGACACAAAAATAATCTCAAAGACACACACACAAAAGGGGAGAGAACACACAAAGTGGATTACTAGTTAATGAACTTCTTTTGTGGTAACACTGGACATGCCACACACACACACACACACACACACACACACACACACACACACACACACACACACACACACACACACACACACACATATACACACACAGTACATCGAACACACAAAGTGGATTAATAGTTTTTGAACTTCTTTCGTGGTAGCACTGGACAACACGCACACACATATACAGACACATCCTCTCACTTAGAGAATCAAAGTGACCTCACGCCTTTTCTCCACCATCTTTCTTAGAGACTCTGGAAGTTTATGGGGAACAGCCCTCATTAATCAGTCTCCCTCAGCTCACTGTCTTCACGGCAGAGTACCTGTCTGACAGCATGAAAACACAACAAATTGTTGTAACACAGCAACAAACACGGGTCAGTGCCAAATCCTCCACAAGCCCATAGGCTGTTCCATTGTGTCATTAAGCTAACCATAGATCAATACCATTATCCTGCCTGTGTTTATTAGCTGGTATAAATCCATACTCATTTCGCTGTGCTGCTGGCAGCTCCATCATTATTCAGATGGTGACACGGAGGATTGAGTCTCCATGTTTATACTGTAACTTTAGTACAATGTTAATGAGGTTCAAGCAACAGATATGAAACTATAATTGGGTAGGTAATAAACTGCTGCCTCTTTATTGATCCCTGGTCTCAAGTTGTCAAAAGTATGTTGATTTATAGATATGACACAACTGCCCCTAAAACATAAAGATGAAGCAAATATTACATTTTCCATTAAATTTTTTCAGAAATTCTTTAAAAAGACAAAAATAAATGTATTCTTTGTTTACCACATTACTTAATAAATCCGGATATTATGGGGCTGTCAAAGACTTCTTCTGTGTTAAAATTTTTAAACTGAACTAAGTGGCTGTGTTATGAGTCTGTACTTAGGCACAAAGCTGATTTGAGCTAAATGCTAATGTATGTGTGCTAACAATTCCTCTTGAGCTGCTGTAAAACAGTTCCTCTGTATTTTCTCCAGAGCAGGTGCATGTGTAAACCCAAATGTCAGAGTCAGAGGTTCCACAGTTTCTGTGGACTTTCTCTGCCTGGCCTCCTAGTGTAATGTAGAAATCCAGAAGAAGTCAATGTGTGAACACAGCAGGGGATCCCCACTGGATTCACAGCGTGCGAGTGGGGGTTGATGACACTTTTAACATGCGACATACGAGCAAATGAAAAGTAACAAAAACAAAACAAATATCTCCCAGTCAAAAGGCTGTGTCACACACATACAAGACACAGAAAAAGATGTCAATAGAGTTTGTGGTGATAAGAGCTGACACCGGTGTCTGTGTGTTGTCAAGAAAATGGACCCAATTTCATTGGGTTTGAGATTCATTCTCTGGAAACCGAATCAGTACTACTGGTTGAAACAAGCATTATTTAGGATTCAAGTGGGGTATTGGGAGATTCATACAGTCTTGTTTTTTGTAGATATGGAGGGTTTATGACCATGTCCCTCAGGGAGTCTAGTAAGTGTTGCTTCAAGATAATCGACAGGAGCAAAGGAGAAAGTCGGGTGACGAAAGCTGTATCCCAATTCAAGGGGCCATATTTATTGACCAGACCAGCTTGGTCTGGTCAATAAACAGCTTTCGTCGAGGATTTTCTTGGAGGATTTATGCACATGAAACATTAAAAAAAATAAACAAAAAACACTGAGAGGAGATCAACAGTCAGCTACCATAACTGTATAACTGTATATAATAAACAAGGGTAATTATCTCCATTATCATGTTCAGACATTAATGTTATACAGTCTTAATGAGGGCAATTTTTTACTTTATTACTGTTTAGATGTAAAATAAAATTTATCCCATTTGCTTTTGAAGAGCCTCTCAATACAAGGCTATTAGCATTTGCATATCATCCATGTTTTACATTCATTTTAGAACTGCTGGATCAGTTGTGTGGACTGTATTCAACCTGATCTCTTTGCTGAGCAGCTTGAAATTTATTTTACCTTTTTTTAAAATAAATTCAGGTATAAACATAAATGCTGCTGCAACATGAACGAGATATAACTTCCTCAAAATGTGCTTTTTCTTCTTTATGAGAACAAAAACTGACCTTTTCAAGGTTGGCTACCAGCTTTTCAAGGTACCAGCTTTTCAAGGTTGGCTCACACCGAGGTCAGGCTTTCACTGTGATAGTCTCTCTGTTTTGTTCATTTGGTTGGATATTTTAATAGCACTGTGCAGCAGTGAAAAGAAGTGCAGTTTCTATGTTTAAAGGGAAAGAGCAGCAGTACACAATGCTGTTATTGAAATGTGACAGTACAGAACACACACTCTGAGATGAAATTAGTAAACAGCACTCATCCTAAATTCAAATGGACTTCGGATTCACTGGCTCAAGGACTCAATTATGCCTTCAAGGTTGATGAAAACAGAAACTCTTTTGGCAATCCACTATCTTGGATGTGATTGGTTTAAGTGAAGGAAACTCTGCCATTGTATCAGACTTTATCATCCATATTCATATCTCACAGTTCTGATTGCTGCTCTGCATACCGCATCCTCTTAATTTCATTTGCTTCATTTAAACATATCATTTCAATCATCAATCCATTTCCATTGCTGCTTATCACGTTTAGGGTCCCAGGGGTCTGAATCATATCCCAGCATGCATTGTGCAAAAGGCATTTCATTTAATCAGTGTTATCTTATTATTCACTATGCCTGAACATTCCTCTGTGGCCTCTGGCCTGTCTAGTACCAGGGATCAGTTCCATTTACATGTTAGGTTATTCAATTCACACGGCCCATCTGCAAAATATAAGGAGCATAATATCAAATGATCCTCTGCTATACAATGTCAGATGACAGGTCTTGAAGGAGAACATATCCAGTGCCTTCATTAAGTATTCAGACACCTTCACTTTTTGTACATTCTATTTTGTTATCAAATAAATTTTAAAGGTAGAAAAAGTACCATTTCACAATTAATCTACATTCAGTACTACATACAAAGAAAAATACTATAAAAGTAGTATATTTTTATTTATATCCAATCCATTAAGAATCATTAGTTTATTTTGTTTATCCCTAGTGGAACCAGGGAGGTCCCACTGAGATATTATATTGTTTTTGCCAGAGAGTCCTGGTGAAGTTGGGCAGCAAATTAAATAAAAAACTTTCATATATATATATATATATATAAAACCAATAGATTAATGCACAGGGATATAATGAATCAATGACAAGTAAAAATCGCATTGATGTGATTTTAAAATACTTTAAAAGATAGTTTTTCAAGATTGATTCAGATTATTTTAGACTGAAACATGTTTTCAAATGTACCCAGTTAAGTTTATACATATCTAAATAGATTAACAGAGAGAACATATGTTGGTACATAAATTATTCCAATTACTAAATTAGCAAGGGTATCATAGGTATTTGAATCAGTGAAGAGTAGGTCTACTGAACATGTAAATGAAGTCAGTTAAGAAGTATACAATTTATCTTATGTGGACAATAGTTTCTTCTAATACATTTTAAAGCTTGGGTATAAATTATATACATTTGACAATATTAGTACCACATAATATATTTTTTTCTAGAAAAATGTCTTGTATAATGTTAGGATATTATGTGGAAATTATAAAATAAAACATCACCCACAGGGGCTGCTGAAATTGCTGCAATGAGTGACAGGAGATGATACATTTGGGTGCTAAATCACACAGAGACTTTCACACTTTCACTGTGGTAAAGCTTGAGGTGGATAAACTGAAGCACTAGTAAATGCCCAAAAAAAAATTGGTGGTGAAATTAGCCTTTGATTCGCAGTTCAAATAGTAAGACAATAGTATCCAACATAAAGGTGTGGGAGATCTCTTCTACAGCTTTGTGTGAAAGTGGATAAATGTGACAGCAGAAACATGAAAATACTTCAGGAGGCTTCACACAGGGTCATAGTGGTAGTGGTATGTGGTGGGGGCCACCATGTTGAGGGGCACGTTGATTATTTTGAGACAGGGCAAATCATGCCTGCTGGCTGACACTGTGCAGTGTGGGTGGGTGAGCTTTAACCACTGGCTGGTGGTGCATAGGTCCTCACCTCACTCTCATTGTGCCAGCTGCTACACCTGTCAGGTTAATGTGCTCAGGACAGTTCAAATCTCATACACTGTGTGTGTGGTCTTTCAAACTTGTTTTCTGCTTTTTGTTTTAAAAGTGGACAGGCTATGTGAGGAAATCGATTGGCAGTTTTTCTGTAATGGATTAATAAAGGTAGGTTGAAACCAAAAGCAGGACGCAAAGATGAACAGGTGAATCAGAAGTTCAAATGTACTCAAAGTTTAATCGGACAATAGATCAGTCCCAGGCAGAAAGATAGCACAAGAAAGCAAACAGGTGGTCAAACAGCCAGAGGTCAAGCAGACAAAACACAGGGCTGGAGAGTTGATTTTTCCACAAAAAACCTTTTAGCAACAGGTGACTTACGATGGATGGTATATGTACTAGCGAGCTAATTATGGAAATGAGAACAGGTCAGTGAGTGGGTGGGGAAGAGCAGGTGATGGGGAGAGGTGGGAGCACCAAGGCTACCACAGTGGGAGTGGCTGAGAGTAATTCCACCTACAGCCTTAGGGCCAATCCCATTTCACCCCTTGGCCCTACCCCTTCGTTTTGCACATTCACGTGTAGGGGTAGGCTGTCCCAATACCTGTTGGGACGGAGGGGTAGGGCCGAGGCGTAGGGCCCTATACCCCTCCAAATGGAGATTTTTCAGACCCTCACTTCAACAGAGGGGTACCCAGAAAGACAGACCCATAAATGTAGTACAGGATTTAAAAATTATGATAATGATGTAATATCTTAGTTTAATATCATTTCAATGTATTATGGTCACTTTTTTCACAACAACCTTAAAAAACAGATCGTGCTAGCATTAGCATACTAATGTTAGCATGCTAGCGATCATTTTTTGCATGATAATCCTGTATTTTTGCATCGACTACTGATGACGTGTCAGGTTTTCGCAACGACTACTGATGATGTATCAGCTTCTTGAAGGGCTGTCCCAATTCATAGGGGAAGCTTTCAACCATTACCCCTTGTGACTCCGTTTCAAGGGGCAAAATAACCCTCAAAAACAAGTGGTAGGGGTAGGGCCAAAGGGTTAAATGGGATTGGGTCTTATTCTCTCCATAGACACAAGGTTTTTTGAGGCAATGCAACGTAGGGCCATCTCCTTTTCATGCTTCATGCACAGGGTCTGTATGTTGGAGTGAAATCCAGAGCAGTGGATGGCTCCATCTAGGATAATTGCAAAATTCCTTTCATAAAGGAGAACCGAGGGCCGTGGGCAGTGACAAAGTCAGGGAAATGAGGGATCAAGAAGGAACCTTCTTTGTCATAGAATGCCAGTGGTAGCTTTAAAGTAGATCTAATGTTAAGTACAGAGGGGGCACAAAGCTCTTTAATATCTAGCTTGAGATTAGCAGAAATGCTGAAGGATGAGATAGGGTGTGGCTCACTCATCGCAAGACAGGCAAGAGACTGAACTGAAGGCAGGAGATGGAGAGATGGGATGATGCACCCTGGACAGAAGGAAAAGTGGATGCGGAACTGCTGAACAATAGGATCCATTAGGTCTGATGGGAGTTTGGCTGGCGGTTGGTTTGACATAGGCAATGTTTTTTGCTGTCCCTCCAAACAATAAATAACTGCTCCATGGCCTCTATTCAGAGTCTTCTCCAATCCCAATAAGCTGTTGTTATTCTGGCATGAAGGAATCAGAAGGGTGAGGACAGGGGGAGTCATGATTAAGAAGTTCATAAGCTTGCTTTCCTTGGCCACCATGTGAAGAGGGTTTTCTGGGATGTGAAGGAAAATAATCATATAAGAAGCAAAGATTTATGTTATGGTTCCGAGCAGGAGCTGTACCCAAGAGTAAGACCCAGAAAGCGATGGTGCTGAACAACAAGTTACAGATCTTTGATGTTATTTGAGAAGTATACAAAATATTTCACAGTAAAAATCTGACTTAAAGATCAAGTTTGAAGTCTATACAGATACTGACTCAACACACATTTTTCTTGTAAAATGTCCTGTGTATAAATGTAACACTGGTGATGTCACAAATGTATAACCCAGTGGGATAATTCCCACCCCATGGCATCCCCGGTAAGATCACATACATAAATCCAGTCTCAAGCTGCAGTTGAACCGAGGTAATGGACTTTCCTATGGAGTTGTAGATGACAAGACAATATTTAACAACATGGCCTCCTGTGAGATCTTCTGTGAATTCCTAATGATCTTCTTCTTTTTAATCTCAACTTCTATTCGCCTCTCTCCATCTCTCTTACAGGTTAATTTTTCAGTGCATGAACCTCCTGCTCTGTTTCAGCTAATCGCTGATTTACATTCTGCCCTGTCCTACCACTCACTGTGCGGCTCTCACGGCAACAGCTGGTGGGCTCAGTGCCTTGCTTAATGGCACCTCGAAACTAGTTGATGAGCTGAGAGTCATTTACTTTCTCCCTTATGCCAGGTTACAGCAACAAAGGCTGAATTCAGAATGAAACTTTCAATCATGTTGTGTTAGAAAGTGTGGGAAAATCACACGTCCTTTGCTCTGGGTGATGTCTAGACACTCACACACAATTTCTTCTCCCACCAGCACGCCAAGCCATGCTGGGGATCAACAGAGGGCAATGAAAGGTAGAAAAAGCACTCTTTCACTTTGCATCAGAACAGGTGAATTGACTTGTAGGAGGTAGGATTTCTCTGTCTGACCAGTGAGGGGGTCTGACTGGGTTAGAAATGACTCTTTGGAATTCAGAGGCATTTCTGTTGTGTTAGAAATTAAGCTTCAGGGGACACACCAGTTGAATATTCAGACCACATCTAATGTATATTTTAACAAGACTGAAAGTTTAGCCATGCTTGCAACTCTGTGAGACTGTACCTGCAGCTTGTTGAGCTAAATAAGAGGCTAATGCTCACAATGACAATGTCAAGATGGATGACATGACAGCTTCATAAAAGTGAAGCCAAAATGTCTCAATCGCCCCTTGTGGCTGGCTGCAGTATAGGTCATAAACCCAACCATATCAATGTTGTCAGATGTGACATGTCCCTTCCCCCCATTTATAACATTCGGATAGAAACAAATATATATAATAAACAAATAAAGATGGAGATCCATCTTCACTTCGGTTACCAACAGAGTTACTTAATTTATGTATAAGTAAATAGCACATATATGCACACATAATTCATGTGAGACACTGAAAATAAGAGGAAAAATGCTACCATTTCTAATGTGGCAAAAAAGGAAATTAATAGGCTGCATGGCTGATCACAGCTTGTGCTCTTCAGTCTAGGGATACATAAAGTCCATTCTTTGTAAAATAATAAAATAGGATAATTGGCCAATTATGGTATTACTGCTCATCAGTCATCAGGTTTCCAAAAGAAAAAGCTTCCTCCACAAAACAACAATGGAACACGGAAACCTTGAATTAACACTCTTTTGTTTCTATCATTATCAGCTCATGCATAAAAAATGAGAGTGAGTGTTCATCCACAAAGGGTGTAGAGATGTTGGGACCCTAGCTTGAAGCAATGGTGTTTGGGTGTTATATAAGGTGAGACTGTGGCTGATAATAGAGAAGTTGGTTTGGGTAAGGTAGTGCATGCAGGGCTGTCACACTGTGCAAATAGTTGTCATCATTTGAGTGATCATCAGCGTCATGGCCTAGTCTGTCTCCACCAGAGCTTGTCGGTTTCTTTCTTCCATTTCCATTCGGCACTTAAAACACTCTCCCTCCAATCCTAGCTCTCTGCAAAGACAATCACCTTCCTAAATCACCTTCATAAAGGAGAGAGAGAATCTGTGTCCCAACTCAGAGGCTGCATCCTTTGCAGGTTGATCGTGGACACTGCCCTTGTTAAGGCATGTCTACCCGTCTTATGCTTCATCATGGTCAACATAATCAATTCATCATTGGAATCTGTTACGGTCCACTCCAGTCTCAAATGGCATCCGTCACACCCATCCTGAAAAAGTCAGGTCTGGACCCAGAGGATCCCAACAATTACCGGCTAATCTCCAACCTTCCTTTTCTCAGCAAAATCCTGGAAAGAGCGGTCGCCGCCCAACTCCACCAGCACATGTCCAACCATGAGCTCTATGAACTCCTCCAATCCAGTTTTCAACCCCACCACAGCACAGAGACAGCCCTCATCAAAATTACCAATCCTCATCGCTGCTGACTCCAGCCACATCAGTATCCTCATCCTCCTTGACCTCTCTGCTGCCTTCAACCCAGTCTCCCATACCATCCTCCTCAACCGCCTATCCAAACACCTCGGCCATACTGACCAACAGATCTCACCTGGTTCCAATCTTACCTCTCCAACAGGAAACAGTTCATCAGCATCAAAGGTTCTAGCTTCACTCCAGCCCCAGTCAACCAAGGTGTGCCACAAGGCTCAGTACTGGGCCCCCTTCTTTTCACCATCTACATGCTCCCGCTTGGTTGTATTATCCATCAACATGGCCTTAATTTCCACTCATACGCCAACGACACCCAGCTCTATCTAAGCACTCATCCATCCGCTCAGCTCTGGAAGGTGAGAGATCTCCTCCTCAACATCGACGGTTTCTCCATCCTCCCATCCCCCGAGGTCCGCAACCTGGGTGTCATTCTTAACTCCACCCTCTCCTTCCAATCCCACATCACTAAATCTGCCTTCTTTTACTTCAAAAACATCTCCAGACTCCGGCCTTCAGTCCCCGACTCCGTGGCAGAAACACTCACTCATGCACACATCACCTCCCGCCTGGATTACTGTAATGGAGTCCTGTCCGGTGTACCAGACAACATCCTGAACAGACTTCAATATGCACAGAACTTCACTGTCAGGGTTCTCATCCAGACTAAGCCCTGGCAGCCCATCAACTCGACCCTCATTCACCTCCACTGGCTCCAGATAAAGGCCCGTATTAAATACAAAATCCTCCTTCTCACCAATAAGTCCCTCCACACCCTAACCCCACTATATTTAACTGACCTCCTCCACCCCTACACTCTGCTCAGAAGGCTGCAGTCCTCGACCTCAGGTTTGCTCTCCATCCCCAATACCAAACTGCAAACCTTTGGAGACAGAGCCTTCTGTGTCGCAGCCCCCACCCTCTGGAACTCTCTTCCTTTCGAAATAGGCAATGCTACATATCTGGACAGCTTCGAAAAGCTCTTCAAGCACCACCTGTTCATTAACTGAGGCCAAAGGCTGAGTCTGAGATATCCCAAAATAACCATTTATTTAGGATAACACAGTTACTTAGGGTAACAGCTTGGCTTTTCTCTGGTTTCTCAGATCAGCGATAAATACTGTTCCCATCAGAAATGTTCACACACCATATCACACAAACTAGTTTTTTGGGAGCACAATCTAGCCCTTACTCTTTCATCTACTATCAGGCCTCAGTTAATGCTCCACCCTGCTGTTTGTTTCTATCCTGTTTTGTGCTAAATACTTTTTTCTTTCTTTTTTCTTTCCCCTTCTGTTTTGTCCTCACGGACATGTGTAAAGTGTCCTTGTGTCTCTTGAAAGGTGCTATATAAATTGAGGCATATACATTACAAATCAAATGGTGATATTTAATTACATTTGTGACTATGTATTAGAAAAAGCATGCTTCAGTGCTTCCTAAATGACTGTTAATCATGATAGTAGATGAAAGAGTAAGGGCTAGATTGTGCTCCCAAAAAAATAGATATGGTGTGTGAACATTTCTGATGGGAACAGTATTTATCGCTGATCTGAGAAACCAGAGAAAAGCCAAGCTGTTACCCTAAGTAACTGTGTTATCCTAAATAAATGGTTATTTTGGGATATCTCAGACTCAGCTCATTGTCTGTCTTGACTCATTGGTTTAAGCAACACTCTGTCAGCTTTGTCGCCTGCAGTTTTTGCACTGTTCCGTGTGTTATTGGCACTAGTTGCCAGGGCAGGATGCTGTTTAATCTTACAAATCATTTTTCCTCTGCCTTTTCTTCTATCTGTCAGATGTAAGATGCTGGGCGACTTTTAAATATGATTAACAACTGTGTGAAAATGGCACACTGGATACGATTTTCTGACCACAGCTATCATCATTAATTAAAAATCCAGTTAATAAGTTGGTTAAACTCTCTGGACACCATCACCACAGTGTTCTTACTCCATGCCTCCCTTCGAGCAGGTACACTAAACCTTTTTTCCTCATGGTTACAATAATAAACCTACATTCAAGCAATTAAGGTTGAGACATGGTCATGATTGGTGAAAGGCTCTGCCTTTGACTTTTTTTATAACTCTGGCTGAATTTAACCAAAGAGGTGTGAAACTGGGAGTCATTGTTATGTCAAAATGTACATACACCACAAAGAACCAAAATGGGTACGCACACACACACAACTGACTCCGCTACACACTCTCTCTCTCTCTTTCTCTCTCTCTCTCTCTCTCTCTCTCTCTCTCTCTCTGAGAGTAAGTGGATTACTTGGATCAGGATGTGGGAGGATTCAGTTTAGGACCAGCAACTGTTTGATTTGATCCAGCACCTCCTCTGTCATGATCTAAATGGAGGTTTCAGTCACTCAGGTTGATAGTGACACCTGAAGTGAAGCTAAGTCTTTGTAGGATGATACTGATACTGAAAAGTATCAAAACAGCCCCTTCTTATAGAGAAAGTCCCGCACAGATGAACTATGAGTGTGTGTGAATGGCAAAAACTGTACCGTTAAGTGCTTTGAGTGGTCATCAGCTATAGAAATAGTGAACATTTACCATATCTATGTATATTTATGAAAATAGATGTGTGAAACAGGAGGTTGAATATACTTTAGTTTGCTGGTACCTAAACTGCACTTTTTCTGTTAACAAGCAACTCCACCTTGTTTAATAATCTTTATATTTGCCTGGCATATTTCCCATAAATGTGGCCATTGTGCCTTCAAGGGTTGTGACAACTTTGCAGATAACGCCTCCGTTGTAGAGATTTATGGAATGAGAACTCAGTCAAGGCAACATGTATTGGATCAAGCTGCGCAAGCCCCCAACAGCTTTCCTAATAAACATGATTTTTATTTTCTAACGCTTGTGTCTCTTTCTGACTGAGAGTAAACACAAAGGGAGGCTGTCAGAAATATCCATCTGCTAACTACACAGGGATTTATCAGGATATGAAAGAGTCAAATACAGATACATAACTGCTGTCATTTGACACTTTGACTTTTGTACATCACTTATGCTACAACTCATTTGAATGTCTTGTTCTTAGTCTTCCACACCAATCTAAGAAACACCAACAGTCAATCATATTTGCTGTAGTTTACCGTGCTCCTGGGGCTTATACTGACTTTTTAACAGAATTCCCTGTTTTTTATCAAACCTAGTCCTAAAGACCGATAAAATTATTATCGTTGGTGACTTTAATATTCATGTTGACAATAATAAAGATAGCCTTAGCATAGCATTTATTTCGATATTAGACTCAATTGGTTTCAGTCAGTGTGTACACCAACCTACTCATTGTTGTAACCACACACTTGACCTTATATTATCATACGGTGTCAAAATTGAACATCTTACAGTACTTCCGCGCAATCCAATTCTATCAGACCATAATTTAATAACCTTCGACTTTGCCACTAATAATAAACTCATTTTCTAGATGTTTACCTGATAGTGCTGTAGCTAAATTTAAGGAAATAATTCCGATTACATTTAAACCCGTATTATCTGTCAATATAAACAACAAATTCATTAAAAACCTTAGTTCCACTGAGATTGACCATTTCGTCGATAGCTCTGTAGACTCATTACGATTAACATTAGACTCAATAGCGCCTCTAAAAAAGAAACATATAAAACATAGTAAATTATGTCACTAAATCTGTCATTATCATCAGGATATGTACCACAGTCTTTTAAAATAGCTGTAATCAAACCCCTTCTCAAAAAACCCACCCTAGACCCAGAGGTTTTAGCCAATTACAGATCAATATCTAACCTCCCCTTCCTGTCTAAAATCCTAGAAAAAGTTGTAGCCAATCAGCTGTGTGAGTTTCTCCAGGAAAATAATATATATGAAGACTTTCAGTCGGGGTTTAGAGCCAATCATAGCACAGAGACAGCCTTGGCAAAAGTCACTAATGACCTTCTAATAGCTTCAGATCAGGGATTTGTGTCTGTCCTCGTTCTGTTAGATCTTAGTGCAGCATTCAACACAATTGACCATAACATTTTACTACAGAGACTAGAACAGTTAATTAGCATTAAAGGAACCGCCCTAAACTGGTTTAAATCCTATTTCTCTGATCACTCCCAATTCGTGCAAATTAATGATGAGTCATCTGTGCGCACCAAATTTAACTATGGTGTTCCACAGGGCTCTGTGCTCGGCCCAATTTTATTCTCATTATATATGCTTCCACTCTGAAACATTATCAGGACATACTTGGCCAATTTCCACTATGCAGATGACACCCAGTTATACTTGTCAATAAAACCTGAACAAAGTAATCAATTAACTAAACTCCAAGCATGTCTCAAGGACATAAAAACCTGGATGACCTGCAATTTTCTCTTATTAAACTCAGATAAAACAGAGGTTCTAATACTTGGCACAAAACACCTTAGAGATACATTATCTAATGATATAGCTGCGCTAGACGACATTGCCCTTGCTTCCAATGAAACAGTCAGGAACTTGGGAGTGATCTTCGATCCTGATTTATCCTTTAATTCACACTTAAAACACATTTCTAGGACTGCCTTTTTCCACTTGCGTAATATCTCCAAAATCAGACATGTCCTTTCTCGAAAGGATGCAGAAAAACTAGTCCACGCGTTTGTTACATCCAGACTGGATTATTGCAATTCATTATTATCAGGCTCCAGCAGTAAGTCGTTAAAGACTCTGCAGCTTGTCCAAAATGCTGCAGCATGTGTCCTGACAAGAACCAAGAAAAGAGACCACATTTCTCCAGTATTAGCTTCGCTACACTGGCTTCCGGGTTAAATCTAGAATAGAATTTAAAATTCTCCTCCTCACCTTCAAGGCCCTTAATAATATGGCACCATTATACCTCAAAGAGCTGATGGTACCGTATCAACCCACTAGAGCACTGCGCTCCCAGAATTCAGGCTTACTTGTCGTCCCTAATGTCTCTAAAAGTAGAGTAGGAGCCAGAGCTTTCAGCTATCAAGCTCCTCTCCTATGGAATCATCTCCCGCTTTCAGTTCGGGAGGCAGACACCACCTGTACGTTTAAGAGTAGGCTTAAAACCTTCCTTTTTGATAAAGCTTATAGTTAGAGCCGGTCCAGGTTTGTCTTAGACCTGCTATAAGTCTAGAAGGTCAGGGGACACATGACACACAGAGCTTCTCTTTCCAGCTTCTCATTCCTCTTCTCAATCGTTATCACATCAAAGTAATTCATATCTCATCAATACATGTTACTGACTTGACTTCTTCCCCGGAGTCCCTTTGCCTTATTGTCCGCAGATCCAGGGCCGCAGCTGTGGCCACACCATGGATTAGGATTTGTGGATCGCGTATCAGAGATCGTAATGGTGGATCCAGTATGGCGGATTCTGTATCATGCTGGCTGATCGTGATAATAAAGGCGGATCCTTTAGCGTTTTGGCATCGGAAAATGGTGGTAGACCACGACCAAGGTGGCAGCTGATGATGGATCCTAATGGCGGCAGTGAACAATGACTGTGGACTATAGTGGCATCCGATCTTGATGGTGGATCATGATCTTGCTGGCTGCTGACCATAGACTATGATTGCAGAAAGACTGCTTGATACATAGTATTTCTCAGATACTTGACCATTAATGACATTAATCCACCAATTCACTGACCTTCAGTTATGCTTCAAAAATGTTTACCCTTATCAATGCTGCTAAAACCTTGATGATGTTCTCCTTCACACTTGACATCTATTGCACTTCTGTCCGTCCTGGGAGAGGGATCCCTCACATGTGTCTCTCTCTGAGGTTTCTACGTTCTTTTTACCCTGTTAAAAGGGTTTTTTAGTAGTTTTTCTTCACTCTTGTTGAGGGTTAAGGGCAGAGAATGTCACACCATGTTAAAGCCCTATGAGACAAATTGTGATTCGTGAATATGGGCTATACAAATAAAATTTGATTGATTGATTGATTATGTCAAGTGAATGTGAAAACACAGGACACAAGTCCTGGTGTAAGCCACAGATGTACCGGCACATTGTATTTAATAAGTGTAAACACTGACACAAAAGACAGCTGCTGAATTCATCGATCACACCTGACCAAAAATGTATAAACCAATGAAACACAGAACTTTTGTCAACACTTGTGTCCAGAGTGGTCCTGTTCTTGTCCCATGATACCATTGGAGGAAAACAATTGGTGTATTGTAACAGTCAATAGACTCCTAAGTGACAACTACTTTCTTGAGTAAATGTAAACTTCTTGCGGAGCATATAAATCAAAATTAATTTTGCAGATTTAAATCCAAAGTTCATCATAAAATATGGAGTAATACTACTTTATTAGCTGCTGGAGTTTGTCCCATAAGATGTTGACCACATGTCTCTTTCATAATGATGGGTTGGTTGGGGTGAAGGCTGATATTGTTTTTCAGCAAGGCTGAGCAGGGGTCCAATATGCAGCTGCCCCCTTTTTTAAAATGTGTTTTCCATGAAAAACAAGTGATGAATGAGACAAAGACATGTTTCATGTCCCACTTCATTTATTCCTATACTGACACTTGCTATTTTGGGTGCATGGCAGCATGCAGTGCACTATAGGTAGCATATTGATCAAACCGGTTAAAGTTAAGCGTGCATGCAGCAGCAATATATTTTTCAAACTTGGATTGTTGCAGCTGGTGCTGCTAATACTATGGGTAATGAAATGTACACATAGTCTTATGGGCTGTGCATTATCATTACATGTTGTGATTGTCCTTTCAGTTTCCTGCTACATAGTGTGCAGTTCAACTCCCTTTAATCATCTCACAAGTCAAGCTGGCGAACTCTACTAGTATAAAAAAACAAACATACCGTATACTGTATATGTATACACACACTCACATGCACACACACACATACAAACATATATATGTACACAGCATATATGGCTCATGCTTACAGTCTTGTATACCTTGTGTTCAATTAAACCAGAAAGGGGGTGGCCATGACTGATGACATTTCAAGTCCTCAAGAACACAAGTTCAGACATGGAAGCAGACTGAGGAAAGTCTAATGGGGATTAATAATTGTTGGTAAGAACACGTGCAGCCTGTTTGTGTGGTCCTCTGCTGCTCCCACTCACTCACTGAGCACAGCAGCTGTCAGCCCA
This sequence comes from Verasper variegatus, assembly GCA_026259375.1. Classification (NCBI taxonomy): domain Eukaryota; kingdom Metazoa; phylum Chordata; class Actinopteri; order Pleuronectiformes; family Pleuronectidae; genus Verasper; species Verasper variegatus. The sequence continues at coordinate 20,841,191 of CM048053.1, read as the reverse complement.
GAGAGCAGCAGCCACTGTCAGCAAGGAGGACTACACACTTACTGAGCTCGACTGATGACTCTGTTCCAGGGAAAATGGCTAATGTCTGACTTAAATGTCATGATATTTGTTACTGGTTGAAAATAAAGTCTCTGAAAGGGTCTCACAAAGTCGACACTGAGCTCACTGCTCGTAATCTGGGTGCAGTTTTAGACCAGTATTATCTTAAAATTGAGTGAGAGGGTTCTTTATGAACACTGACTTGTTTGACTTGGGCATTTTTTATGTGAAGCATATCTGATTGATAACTGATATAATAATTTAATCATTAGATATTGACACACAGATATTGTATCCAAATACTATGAAGTATATTCTTTAGCACAGATACATACTGTGTAGCACAGTTACATGCAAATCATTAACAACTCAGAACATAGGTAGAATACAGTTCATAAGTGATGAATGAGTCGTGTGGAGATAGTATAGATAAATAGGGAAACAAATAATTTGTTTCATAACTGGACATATTTTGCAGTATGGAAAGTATGCAAAATGTGTGAGCAATATAACAACTCTTTACCAACAGAGGTAGCAAACAAGTTCACAGTGAAAAGCAGCACACACATTGAACTGGCCTCTGTGGACTGATGTGAACCACAGTCTATCATTTGGACCTCTCAGCCCTGCTGCCACTTGAGAGTGAAGAGGAGAGAAGCCTTTGCTGTGCATAGCCATCAGCTTTCAACATTCATTATACTCACAAGCTACACCATCAGCGTCACAACTTCATCAATGTTCTGCCAAAGTGATTTTGTTGAGTGGTGCCCATAACACAGACACATTACGATTGTCTTCAGTCATGAATGTATTGAAGCTTCTAGACTGACAAGATAGGTTATAGCTATACGATTACAAAGTAGCTGTAAGCGTTGTCTTTTCATGCTTTAATTAAAAAATCATTATCAAGACACGAGTGGGAATGTAGCTGATGAAGTCTTAGATAACAGAAGTGGCTGGTACATTAACCAGAGCACTTGTGTTAAGACTTAAAAGTTGCATCACAGTTTGTTGCAGGTGTATTGAACTAGTAATGCATAATATAGCCTCAAGTCCTGAGTTCAACTTAGTTTTAGTCACATGTTTGTAAATTGTGGAAACCCTACTGTGGTTTCAGATAAAGAAAACATTTTTTTTGTCTAATCTTCAAATGAATCATCGTCAATGAACACACTATTAGCAGTATGAGCTTTCTGACATCTAAGATCATTTCATCCAAGTGATTTTAGGCTGAAAGAGAATTGAATTAGAGACAGACCATGCACAAAATGACAGCTTGTATGATGAAGTGCAGCTTTGCAGACAGTCTCTGATATTGCTAATTTAGCCATCCAGACATGACAAAAAATCTGAAAAGATTATTTTCTGGAAAGATTATTAAAAAAACATTATAAAATCCCAAAGTCAGTCTCACTCACAAAATGAGTCAATCATTGCAGTGATCTGAGCTTTCAGGTTGAAATTGCAAACCCTGAGTGTGCAGAGAAAAGAAACCCCAGCACTATTGGAGGAACCCTGCACAACAGTCCTGCAATATAATAAACCATATCCTCTAAATGTTTTGTCAGGACTTTGCCACAAAGCTCTTGATCTTATTCTGTAATCTTGTCCACCTTAGTTGTAATGTTTTTTACTCATTGTACATACTAGGTTGTGCACTTCCATTTCATTACATTTGTAGAAAAAATCTTTAAAAGTGCTTTATACAAAACATAAAAAACACCTTTTTCATAATCTGCTGTGCATTTAAACAGGAGATATTGCAAATAGATGACATTTAGCTTTCATGGATCCATTTCATATGGACAAGACCTGACCTCAAACAGCAAATTAAGTTTGTGTGCATTAGTATGGATGGCACATTTAATCCTGCAACAACACACTTGTCTTCGGTAACCAGCTTAGCTTCCTGTCAATGACTAAATCTACTTCTACCAGCAACGTCAGTCACTATTGACCTGTTGTTGTGATGTTAATAGACAATGTTACACTATACTGCCTTTAGAAGTTGTGTTATATCGTTCTTAGAAATAAAGTTCTGTTTCTGTGTTGTGTGCCTTAAGGTTTGTGGTTCTGCAGAGTGTCTTGCCTGACACTACTACACTGATGGTTTGATGGTTGAAGTGGCTCCAAACCAGCCAAACCCCACTGTTCACTGTTGAGCTCCTACAGCCATCTTGTTAAAGTAAATAGCTTAGCTTTGTTGGTGGTGGGAAGAGGAATCGCCTCTTTGTTCATCAGCAAAAACATAGTAAGAATCCATACTGATTTTATTTTTAGATTCTATTGTAGCCATGCACTTCTTTTTGTCATCAACAATACTGTGTGGAGATTTTGCCCCAGTTGTTTTTCAAAGAGGTCCTTATAGTCTTTGTCAACATGATGTCATTGTCACTGGAGTTCACAGAGTTCAGACCTCAGCCAGCCGTAGTTCACAGGGAACAGTCATGTGTACAGTTGAACAAGGTTGAGTGACTATTAGTTGTGTAACAAACTCAACATCTTTTCTCAAAAACCTGAAAAACTTTGTCTCTTTCCTCTTAATACATTTTTCTTGGAAAAAAAAGTCTTTAGTGTTAAGATCCTCTGGTTGAGCAGCATCTGCTTCACCTGTGGACACTCAGCAACTCAAGTGTACGTCTGTCTCACCCTCTCTGGTTTCAGTGCTGCTATTGAACAGAGACCCATCTCCCACTACAGCCATATGTCTGCTATTGATTCCTTCCGTCACTCAGTCACTTCAGGCACTTTGGTTTGGCAAATGGAGCTTCCAGTGTCAGCTGCTCATCAGAGCCAAATTACACAGATTTGACCTTTAAGTGGCATCAATTACTCTTTATTACATGTAGTTAGCCCAGCAAACTGGGTAGTGATTGATGAGAGGATTGGATACCAGGACATGTGGTGGTGACACATCGGAAAATCCAAAGGGAGATAAGTAACAGAAGGGAAGAATATATCCAATCTCATGTTTCAACCTCAGCTGTATACATAACTGGAACACACAAAGTATTTGACACTGAACTTCAGGTACAATGGGGTGCCTAACTGTGCTTTATTAATTTGTCATGTAAGGATCCTTCATGAGTCCAAATATGACGCTACATTCAGGAAATTCAATACTGCTGTCACACTGGTTCAAGTAGACTCATGAGTAGCCCTCTCAACTCTTGAGTGGAGTCCTTTCAGAGCCGCAGGTGTCTGAGTACAGAACCGTGAGGAGAGGAAATTAAATGGAAGCAGCTCCATCCAACCTCCAGGGGTGAAATTGTGTTCATAAGTTAACAAGGGATGATTTAAACATGATGCAGATAGTTTTATTAAATGTGAACTTTTTCAGCAGTTTAAAATACAGGGATTTGATGTATGTATATAATGAGCGTTGCATTGCAGGTATTGTTCAAGTTGATACATTCAAGGACCACGTTGAATAATGTAAATACCTTGATCTGCAATATTATTATTTTGGACAACTATGAGCATTAAATGGTTTTCAAATCATTAAAACTGTCAGGCCCTACATTTTCCTAATAATAATACAATCATGAAAAAGAGCCACCTCTGTTCTTTTTTTTATGTAGTGAAAATTCAGTTACTATGTGGGAAAAAACACATAGTAAATACACTGTATGTTAATGGATTGTTGGGGCATCTGTCAAAGCTGAAGTCAAGTCAATGTTTGAAAGAGAATGATGATCCCTCAATGCTTGTAGTTTAACATAGTGGCTATTTTCCACTACTGATTTGAACCTAGCATATATTTTAATGCTACTTGCTTTGTTTCAAATTAAACTTTGAAATGTATTACGTTATTTATATCATTTATATTTTTAGATCAGTATATAATTTATTATATATTATTGTATGTATCATCCACAATGAGAGATTTAGGCTCGCCCAGAAAAATCCAGTTACATAATTCAGTGTTTCAAATTCTAAGGGTATCAAACATGATGGTTCATTACAGAACGGTAAACCAGCTGATTTGTGAACAGAATCATCCCTAATAATGAATTTCAGCAAAAACTGATGAATAGTGAATCAACACTTTAGTCAAACTAACTTCACTTCAATCAAACATCTCTAGAAAGTCTTTAAGGAAGTCGCCACATGACATAGAGGAATGAGATGTATCAGGATACACTCACACAGTACTATTAGCGGATCTATTTACATGAGATATGTTGATCATATTTGATTTCAAGATATCCAGTGACATTTATTTTATTGTGTGGATCATCGTGATTATTATTTATTCTACCAGAAGTTTTCACAAAACACACTTCTATACAAATTACATTTCGTATAAACTGTCAGAGTAACAGAGACTCCTTTTGAAACTTGATTCTACAATTATGCAGTTGGTTATGGTCTGTCTGCAAAAAGAGAATAACATGTTTTAAATGTGTACTGACAATCAAGTCGGACCTTCACCCAAGAGAGCAGAGAAAATGGGAGTCATAAGAGTCATTATTTCCCTTTCCACTCAGCGTCCTTCACCCTCACCCACGCACACACACAGCCCACTGCTCCTGGCTGTCAGTCAAAAGGCCACTGAGCATGCTCCGTGGCTGTTATTGTCCATGCTTTGACACCCGTGGCAGAAAGCTTCATTGCAACACACTCAAGACTGGTGACCTGAGACTGAGTACAAACACACTCACACACCCAAAGAGCATTCCCCTTACACGCTCACTCCTGATACACAGCAATACACACTCGCACAGCCACACATGCTCACAAAGGCTGAGTGTGACACAATGAGAGGGAAATTGAATCATTCAATAGAAACTGGTGGGGATTCGGGGATTAGCAGGGATTTCTTTTGACTATTTTGGGAGCTCTGTTTGTGGAAAACTCCAAAAAATGTGAATGTTTAGACCCGCCTCAAACCAGTCTGGGATCCATTCGGCTGGTGGGAGCTGCCCAGTGTTGAGGGAAGTGTGTGTAAGAGTGAGTGATTGTGATATTAAATGACATTGCGCTTTGTGTTGTCATTATGAAACTTTGCTGTGACCTTAATCCAACATCGCTTAAAGGCACTTTGAAGCTTTCAGACCAACCACTGACTCTCTTTCCCTTCTCTCTCTCTTATGGTCACTCTCCCTCTCTCTTTCTTTCACTGTCCATCTGTTGCCCACTTTTCAATGGACAGTTTCAAGGCTTGCTCAGCATTTCAGAGGGTTTAAACAGCTCTATTGTAACTTAGAAAGCTGGATTTGGACACTGAGAATGGGCGAGAAAGAAAGTGAGGGAGAGTGAGAAAGCTTGACAATGTGTGTGTGTATGAGAGAGAGTAAGAGAGAGAGAGAAAGAGAGAGAAATCATCCACATAATGCCTCAAAGTAGTTGTGAAAAAAAAACAGCCACAGCTCCACTGGATATTAAAATAACACAAAAAGACAAAAAAAATTAAACAAGTGGATAAACAGATTTAGATAAAGGAGGAAAGCTTTAAACCCTTAAATGATGTACCCGAACTGAGAAAACAAGTGGAGCAGCGGGGAAATCAGCCATTCTGCAGATTAAAGTCTCTCCAGGTGGGATTACATTTTGAGGCGCATTGTTCTGTGAATGTTATCCTGCCTGTCATGTCAGAGGACTTTGCCAATTGCACATTCCTACTTTGTCTCTCATTATAATCTGCAGTTTAATGCCAATCCTGAGTTTTTAATTTGTCTTCCTGGAGGTACTAAAAGTACATGGATACTTACTTTCGTGTGTTTAAGTCACAGTTTTTCCTGGTTTGGGCCAAATTGAAAATCTCAACATCTTCTTGTCTTTCTCCCTAAAGTAAGTTTCCCCTTTTACTGGCCCAACTGTAGATGTGAAAGCAGATATGAAGTTCAGAAGTTGTGATCTCAGTGTATTTGGGCAAAAGTATAGTGTGAGCTTCCCTTTCTTTGCAGATGACACTAAATTATATCCTTTAACATTAAAGTCTCTTATAAAATTAATATAATATATATTTTTTTGGCCCACCAACAAAACATGCAATTTGTTAAAATGCACTATTAATTTAGCACTAATAGCATATTTGGGATCTTAGTAGACCAGGCCCTTGGTGTTATACTGTGACCATTAAGTGTCATTAAGTGCATTTGTTTTAGCAGTGTATGTATAAAGATTATATGGCTGGGTTTAAATAATAAATCTCTGAATGAAATTGATCTTCATTTAAATGATCTGATATCGATTCATAAAAAAGAGGAATCGATCTTTTGTATAAACCTTTTCCCATGAGGGTATCCATTGTACATAAGAACAGCAGCAACATTTTAGCGAGTTAGCGAGTCACTTCTCTCATATCTTACACACACACACACACACACACACACACACACACACACACACACACACACACACACACACAGGCCCTGGCCCCCACCCACACTCACAGAGTGACACAGACGGTGAAGCAGAGATGAGAGGAGCAGAGTCCTTTAACGTGAAAGAGCCCGTAAATCCACTTTGTTGAAGAACAGTGGCAACAAAGTTACTAGGACCTGATCACTCAGTTCACCTGACACCCGCAGCACGAGGAGCGCACAGCCAGGACATCACGGTTGAAGTGACTGGAATGATCCAGATTCATGATACAACAACATAGACTAATAACTAAATAAATGTGTTCGTCAGTTTGTCTGTGAAGAGCGACGAGCAGACACACACACCAACCCCATAGGAAACGCTAGAATACTAACCTAATCATAATAATCCCATCCTGTTTACTGAGCCGGTGCCAAAAGATTAATATTTATTAAAGAGACCAGAGAGTCCATTTTATTTATTATTTTGGTTGTGTGTGGTTAATTTTATTTATGTTTTATTCATCTATTTGATATTTTTTATTCTAATTCAAATGTCAGACTGAATATTCTTAAGAATTCAAAGTTCATTTCTCTTTGGAATGATTTTTGGTATAATGCTATAATATTATCACTATTATACTTTTTCCCAATAATTTCTGGGACAATGTATCATCCAACAAAAATTGGTACCATGACAGGCATACTTTAATATTTTTAATAATGCACCAAGTAAGAATTTTCAGCTTTAGTCCTCAAACTTAATCAATATTGAACCAAATCCCAAATTGAATCGAATCGAGACCTAGAGGATCAGTATTGAATCGATTTGGGTAATCAGATAAATAAATAAATAAATAGATATAAAATTTTGTTTTATATTTTTTTATATATATAAACTAAATGCAGTAATCCCCTGGCTTTGCCTTGAGAATCTGTTTGGAGGCCAACACCAACTGGAAAAGTTCCTGCTGACAATGAGCACAGCTCTTACTTGGGGTAAATAATTGCTGTTCATTCCATAAGTACAAATGAAAGTCAAAGCTTTCCTCCCAGTAGCTTCCAGTCAAATAAAGGCTCATGAGTATGCTTATACCTGCCCACCATTTGTTTCCATCCATTAAACATAAATAGTGGATGAATTGCTGTCTATTTTTTTCTCTATTGTCAGGGGACCAACTGTACATTTGACTATAACACTGTTTGACAAAGAAACTCACATCTGACTGTGTGTAAAACACAGACATATAGGTCTTGGCCTGAGGATCTGAGAACACTACAGGAAATCAGTGTCAGCAGTAGAATTTCATAAATTTCACTCAACCAGAGGGTTCAGAGAAGGCAAGAATAACAACTCTGATGAGACCAGTATTTCCAAGATGAGCGATTGAAAAATAGCTGGATTGTCAAACTCCATTCATGATGACATTATTACAACTTCTGTTGGCCCAGACAATGCAAATGTCTTGTTTATCTGGTTAGCAGGATGCAGAAAGTATCCGCTGCATCCATCTGGGTTTAGTTCAACTGCTGTCCCTTTGTCTCCTGCAGGGAGCTTAATGTTCTCAAGGTTCATCTCAGGGCAGAAACACCAAGGCTAAAAGCAAAAGAACAAATGGAGCCACCTTCACATAAAAACAATAAAGTATACTGCCTAACTGAAAAGAGAAGGACATAACAGGTTTCAAAACAAACTACAAAGTCCTCACCAAGGCTACAAAATCCTTTTTGCCTTTTAACATTTTTATAGAACAATATTACACAAATTGCCTGTTGTTAAATATCTGCATGTAACTGCAACTCTGTGCTTTGTTGGCACTGGGGAACTTTTTTCAAAACGTGTTAAGTATTATCCTGTTCGGAACCTGTGAGTCATGGCCACATTCCCAGTATGTTTGAAAAGTGAAACAGGCTTAAAGTTCTTTCTATTGAAGTCTATCAATTGGAAAAAACACGTGGTCAATTCCGGCTTTGTAGGAAGGGATAAAGAATGTGTGAATCACCTAACAAAGTTAGTTAATCTAATATTTTGTCCTAATAAGCTGCAAAACCTTCACCGAGTATGCAATAAATCACCTGGCCCTTGTTAAAGTTCTGTTAAATGAACCTGGGCCATGAGGCCAAATGTAAGTAATTTAGACTAGTTTCACCACAAACTAACCATCTGTTCATTGGTCCATGGACTAATTTTCCACTTAATTCAAGTTTTTTATTTACTTTTTAACATTTAATGCTATCAGACAGGCAAACATGTCTTTGGTCCATTTAGATATAGAACTTACTATTCAAACACGTGTTGCGCTCTGAATGAAATTTACCTGTAATAGGCCCTGATTAAACTCTATCAAAACAACAGTAAACCAGATAAAGGAGGTCACTATAAGTGGTCTGACTCTGTGAACAAATTTGAAATTTAAACATGTCTATGCTAACCACATAGAATCCTTTAACCTCTCTAACCTGAGTCCATCCTTATTTCAGATTCTGGTCATGATATCAAAGTTTTAAATGCCAATATGTCAAGTTGAATTTTGGACAGTGCATGACATGAAGCAGAATACATCTTGATTTTTATTCTTTTATAGTCTGAAAGAGCATGACAATGGAGTCTAATAATTGAAAATTGAAAGTGACATGCAGTATACTTCATCTTCAAGGTTTAAAGAAGTGATTCTCCATGACTGAGTCAACCAGGTCCATACAGTGTTAAAATTATGGTTTCTTTGGTATCTGACCAACAATAACAAAAGTAGGTCTCTTACGCTGACACTTTATATTTCCACATCAAGACAAATTAGTTGCAGAGAAACATGCCCAAATACGTTTAATTACCGCCATCAAAATAAGGGGGTCATGATTTCATTGCTGTTCGTCTGTCTGTCAGCAGGAGGACTGTGTGGGGCATGATCCAGGGAAGAACCTTTTCAATACTGGAGCAGATTCAGATCAATAAGAAGATCCAGTAAATATTCTTTTTTCACTTTCTTCAACATGGCAAGACAGGGTGATTGGGTGTTTAGCTTGACGAATGTATGGACACTCTGAAGGCCTTGTCGTTCTTGTGCCACTCTGATAATGTCCCTTAATATATATTTTCATCCATGTTGACATATCATTATCGATATGATGGTGATTATATGGTTGTATTATCAAGAAAAAGACATTGTCTCTGTGCTAAGAGTTAAACAAAAATTTTGGAACCTGAGTTATATTGACCTTTTCTTGGCACTGTTGACCACTGCTTGAACTGAAAGATGGATTGAAAACTAACTCACCCGCTGGTTGTTTCTGTGTTTCTGTGTGTTGGGTTACTGTGGCTCAGGAAACAGAGGGCAGTTCACCTGCCTTCCGTCTGCATGCAGAAGTAACCTTGGGCAAACACGTAACCCTTAATTGCCCCTAATGGCTGTCGCATCAACTTGTGAATGATGTGCGATAGAAAAGAACAACATGTAGAGAACATGTAGAAGTGCTGAATGTGTGTGAATGTGACTTAAAGCACTCTGAGTGGTTGTTAAGACTGAAAAGGTGCTATAACAAATTAGCCTTATATGAAGATATAAAAGATTGTATTTGCACTGTAGCAAAGGTGGTGCTGTTTAATATGGCACTATTATGAATATTTTAAAAGATAGATAATATGCCAGCTGTTGTGGAATGTGCTGCACCTGTATTTCTTTGTCTTTTCTATGTTTAGTAAACATACCTTGAAATACTGTTAGCAGTTTCAATTTTGAAAAAGGTGCCTATAGCAACAAATCTAGCAACCTCAATATCCTCTCCCTCAAGAAAGAAGAGACGCCAATAGGTCTCTGTGAACTGACTGTGCTTGCTGGGTTGAGAAGGGCGGAGGCAGATTCAGTTGACCAATCAGCAGTCCCACAGAAATGTGAATGAACTGTAAATGTGTGTACTTACCTACAAGTAGATGCAGGAGGGCAGAGCTCCCTGTCCAGAGAGGAGCTGCTCACGGTCTTGACATGTTTACAGTCAGTGACTGATCGTCAGAGGGAGGACGGCATATGTGCAGACACTGCAGTTAGTGAACAGAACAAAACATGCATAACAATACAATTTAATTAAGGTTGGTGTCATTGTCAGGCCATGGTTAAGACTCAACTTGTGTAGGAGGTAGAGTGGATCGTCTACTAACCAAAAGGCCTGTGGTTTGATCCCATCGGCATGTCAAAGTGGCCTTCGGCAAGATATCCTCATACACACACACAGATGCTCTGTGTGTGTGTGTCTGTGTGTGTGAATGGGTGAATAGCAATGCACTACACGGTAAACTGCTTTGAGTGTTCATTAACACTCCAAAAGCCTTATATACTAAATACAGACCTTAATTAATTGTACCACCATCCAGTGGTGCATTATAGGGATAGTTCACTGAAATTTGTTTATTTATATATATATATATACATATATTATCATTATCTATCAATCAATAAAATGTTATTTGTGTTGTCCATATTCACAAATCACAATTTGTCTCAAAGGGCTTAACAAAGTGTGACATCCTCTGCCCTTAACCCTCAGCAAGAGTAATAAAAAAAATAAAAATAAAAAAAAATATTAACAGGCTAAAAGAACGTAGAAACCTCAGAGAGATCCACATGTGAGGATCCCTCTCCCAGGACGGACAGAAGTGCAATAGATGCCACGTGTAACTGAGATCATCAGCAAAATAACAGTATTTACAACATTGATTAGAAGAAACAGTTTGTAGCACAATAGAAATTAATGAATTGACGAGTTATTGTCAGAAATGGTAGAGTATCTGAGTGGACATATTGTATATCAAGCAGTCTTGTTGTTATCATAGTCCATGGTCAGCAGCCACCACGACCAAGATCCACCACCACGATCAGCTGCCAGCACAATACAGGTTTCGCCATTTCGATCACCATCTCTGATTCGCGATCCACCATCATGATCCACGATGTTGTCACAACTGTGGCCCTGGATCTGAGGACGATAAAGCACCAGGACTCCGGGTAAGAAGTCAAGTCAGTAACATGTATTGATGAGATATCAATGTGATAAAGAAGGTGAAGTGGAAAGAGAAGATCCGTGTGTCATGTGCCCCCCGACATTCTAGACCTATAGCAGCATAACTAAGAGCAGGTCTAAGACAAACCTGGACCAGCTCTAACTATAAGCTTTATCGTAAAGGAAGGTTTAAGCCTACTCTTAAATGTAGAGGGGGTGTCTGCCTCCTGAAATGGAACTGGGAGATGATTCCACAGGAGAGGAGCTTGTTTTTAGCCTAAATATCTGCTACTGGAAGTAGCGATGCTACTGGAAATACTGCGCACCCTGTACCATTGAGCTTGTGTGCAGTTGGTGCTTGAATGACACCACAGGAGCCAAGAAGGAGTCACCAGTTACTTCAATTTTATTGGATTTGGCTGCAATGCTGTTTACCCCTGAAACTCTAAAAGTGTTGTGGACTTAAACACTTCAACCACTCCTCCATCGACATAGTGGTGAGTAGATAATGAATGAATTTTTATTTTTCAGAGAACTATCCCTTTAAGACATACAAACTATTTAACCAATATTGCATGAACAACAACTGCTTTTGAATTCTAAAACACTTGAGTGCAGAGTCTCATTCACCATGTTTGAAACTTTGAGGAGTTCAGTGACACAGTGTGAACTGGTTCTACTTTACACTGAGAATTAACGAGTGGAAGATGAACCTGCAGAGTGTGGAAGACTTTGTGATGAACAAGATTCACAGAGGAGAATGTCAGTTAATGATGCATTGTTTAGCATTGTGTGTGTGTGTGTGTGTGTGTGTGTGTGTGTGTGTGTGTGTGTGTGTGTGTGTGCACTACACTGTACTGAAACACTGCTTGGCAGACAGTTTGCATTGTTTATGAATCTCCCCCTTTGAATTTTATTGGTGATGTTTTTATTTTACAGTTATTTCAGTAAGTCTATCTGTCTATCTTGTAGTTTAATATTTCTACATAAATTCTATGAAAACATGTCATTTTTTTAAAGCTGTCCTGATAAACGTGGGTGTATATTTGTAATTGATAATCCATGCCGGCCTACGGAAATAGAATTTATTGTTGGTCTGGACAAAGGGGCTCATTGCAGACCAGTGCTGACCTCGCTAAAGAACTCACTACTGCCCCAAACCTATTTGGGAACTGCATCTTGTGTAAGTGTTGCTTTCATTTCTGAGGATGTGCACAACCTATGCATTAAACAGGCGCAGGTTACGCAATCAGCCTTCTTGCCCATGCATAGTTAACAGCAAGAATATTCCGACCCTTAAGATGATGTTAAGACATTTTTCCACCCCTCCATCCACTTCCCTTTTAAAATTCACAGTAACTCAGAGTGGACTTCATCAATCATATTTTACACACTTTCACATTCATAAGTTTCTGTATAGTAACTGTACTTGAGCACACTATTTCCAGGACTTGTTCCATTCCTATGTTACACAGCAATTGCTATATAAAGCTGCCTAACATGATTTAGGATCAGCGACTATCAGCTTTTACACAAAAAACCCCATTAAATCATCTTCATCAACAAACAGTTTTTATCCTCATCAGTCATGTGATGGCCCCCCATGTATATACATATTACTGAGAATGTTATGTGGATTGATACATTGTTTCCTCATACATTTGTGTTCACCACTTAACATCATAATGCAAATGTGGGGACAGATATTGCCTTTTCTTGATAGCGTTAGCATGTCAGTCGTGTTGCTCAGCCTTCAACAGCAAGCTGACCATCAGTATTCTTTCTCAGAGTCCTGACTTTTATGAAATATTTACACCACAGTGGTGACGTTGTGTCGCAGCACTCGAATGTGGCAGAGGAGGAGGTGGCGGCTTGACGGGCGAGGGCTGTGCTGAGGAGGTCAGAGGTGGGCGTTGTCAACACTGACACGTCTGCCATGAATCACCCTGGGACCTTGTCATTGTGAACAAAAGCAGCTGTGGTGTGCGATTGTTGGAATTACAGAGAGATCAGCACGGACCTGAAGACTCAGAGGTGTATTCTTCATTTTGCACGTTATTAATGTTTACAGTGTTGATGTCAAAACTAATCTGATACCAATCTGCCTTATTTAAAAGTGAATAGTGTAATTTACTGTATATATTGTAGTAGCAACAACAAAACTGTACAGTTGTAAGCTGTACTTACTGCACAACATTACCCTTGTCAGTCGCAATTATTAGGTGCTAACCAACAGACTAAGAGGAGAACAAGATTGTGTGATCCTTATTGAACACCAGATCTGACAAATTGTGTAAAACTGATTTTAACATGTATCATATTCCTTACATATCAGGCTACTGCATTATATGTGGTGACTCTGGACTCTTTATTCTTGGGACTTTGCCTCTTTAATAAAGAGTGTTTTCATTTTGACTATGGACTCCTTGTGTATTGTATCTATCCTGGTGTTTATGTTTGGATTTGTGTTCTCCCTGAGTTTTCAGTTACCTGTTTTATTTTGAAGTTTTTGCTCCTTGTGTGTTTCCCACTTCACTTCCTTACTTTGTCCTATTTCCCACCCCCCCTGTGGTTGTCTGCACCTGTTCCTCATGTGTTTCACCTGTGTGCAATTACCCCTGCCTCCCCTGTGTATATAAGAGTCTGTGCTTCCCTTTGTCTTTGTCAGTTTGTCGTCTTACATGGTTGTCTCACCACGCTGTTGTCATTTCTCCTCCCTTTCTGTTAAAACCTTTTTGTCTCTGCATTTTGTCCTCCTGCTTCTATAAAACACAACATAAGGGATTCTTTTTATGGGTTATTCAATCACTACCCAAATCAATATAAGCCCTGTACAATAACTAAGTTTTACACATCATGGATTAATGTTTTATTTGTTTTGATGACATTGCACAAAACACAGATATTGTTAAGATCTTTGTGGGGGAAGAGCAATCAGACAACCAGAAGTTAACTAATAGAACAAAGATGTTTGTGAAATTATTAACCAAGTTGGAAACATCCATTAAAGCTCACAGACATACTTGGTTTGACTTTTTGGTAAAAATCAAGTAATCTTGTCACTTTGGAGACTGGGTATTGAACCACCGATCCTCTGGTTAGTGGACGACCCTCTCTCCTGAGCCATATCGCCCCCAAGCCCCCAACAATGAGCAGGTATTAGTGACATTTCACACCTCCATATAAAATGATCCCTTATCTGGCTGAGTGACATTCATTACAAACCAGTTTGCAGAGATTCAAAAATGATTTGTTTGAAAAATTATTAATAAATAAATAGGTTTTTCTTTACCAACATTTTTTTAACTGGTGGGGTGTCTGGGACGATAGGTGAGTTGGGGGAGCCCTTATACTTTAAAATATTTTTGTCAGACACTGGGTTTACGGGTCCATGCCACCTCTTTATTTGTTTTGGTGAGTTACATTTTTTTAGATGAGCAAGTATGGTGGCCGACGAGGACAAACTGTTTTTAGCTGGACCACAAAGCAGAGACTGGACACAGGCTTGGAGGTGAAGGCAGAGTTTATCTGTGGAAATAAGCGGAGATTGGTAGGCTGTGGAGGCAGGGTGCTGGCTGGCTGGGATGTCCACCTGAACAAACAGGAACGAGGAGGACACGGCACGGGAAACACAAACGCAGCAGAGCAGCAAGGCACACGGGAGGACTGCATATCATAAGGAAAAGACACGGGTTAGTGGTAATTCAGATCTGCAAGGGACCTGAGGAAAAACAGGATGTTGCGCTACCGAACGAGACGGAATTATCTGGCAGAGTAGTGGAGTCGAGACCAGGTCTTTATGGAGAGGTTGATGAGTGAGTGAGAACAGGAGAGAGAGAGAGAGAGACCCACAACACAGAATCATCACACAAACGGCCTCAAATATTTCCCTTAGGAGAAATGACCTGCAGATTTGGACAAGACGCTGATTCAAAAGCAGCTGTTAAAATACAGATGAAAAATCCTGCGAACAAAAAAGAATTGCTGCAGGAAGCCAAAACAATGATACCAACATCAAAAACTAGCCCACTGGATGCAAAACCAAACACACAACTCCTTGAAATAAAATGTGAACGGTGCATAACCAGTCAACACAACAGAAGTTCTCCAGGCCTCTAGTTGGAGCACTAAGTGGAACAGCTTGAATTTTGACCTCAAAATAGACCCAGATAAGAGTGCGTGTGTGGGGGAAGAAAGGTGGTGTAAAGAGGGGACATGGAAAGGTGCAGATTTCTCTTTGGCCTTTCGTCTCAGTACCCACAGAATAAAGGCTTTTGTGTCATCCATGCTGCTGCTGCGCCTACCTCAGACAATCCACTGTTTTTCATCAAGGAAATTCATGAGTCACTCTGTAACAGTTGAGTGACAATTGGAAAAGGTCACTGGTGTTTTACCACTGTGATGGCCGTGGCGTCAGTTATCAAATGCCATTTGCAGCAAAAATGTCGCTTTTGTCATCTGGAAAAAGGCAGAATCGTGTCACCCAGTTTGTGTCTTTGATGAAGCGGCAAAGATCAAACCTCAGCGTCTGCAGCTCAAGGCGAGAGGGGGGGCTAAAGAGCATGTTAGACTGAGGTGAACTCAAGTCATCTGCGACCTTCTCTTCCCCCATGTGTCTTTCAGAAGGCAAACTCAAATCAGTATCCAGAGGATGTTAGGATAGACAAAGGGACATTTAAGATTCTTACTGTCTTTTTTCTCTGTGATCAAGCTACAGTTACAGTACAGAGGGTTGGATCACATTTACTGTTTATCGTGCCATATCACAGCAAAGGCCTGATCTAAAGCAGGAGATCACAAGGAGATTCCCAAGAGTCCCTGAGTACATCTGATTTGGCAGTGTTTCAATTGACAGAGCTAAAAGTCTCAGTGGAGCTGCCTTTAATGGTATCAAAGAGAAAAGGCAAAAGATTAGGACAGAGGGAGGATGAGGAGGGGAAGTTGAATCGTAGAGAGAAATTAAATATTCAGTGCCAGCGCAGCAGGTCTAACCGAGGTGACCAGAAAACAGCAGTGCAGCTCTTTTGATCTGCAGCCAAATTGAATCATCACCTGGGATATAATCTCCATCTTTGTCATTTTTCTGTTATGTGTTGATACAGCACAGACCCCAAAAAGTCTGGCTTCACACTCACCCACACTGTCCAGCTGTGTACACTGCTCAGTGTTCAACTGACGTTTGTTGGAAGTGCTGAGATTCTCTCAGTGTCATTGGGTAAAGTAAAACACAGAATGATGCTCCATGAGTTACCCCTTGACTCATTCAGATACTTATTAGCAGAAGGTACACTCTTGCACACTGCCAAAATTCAATTCAATTATAGATCTATATTGCAAATCACAGGTCCAAAACTTCAAACCCCAAAACATTAACAAACAAGAAATGTCTGTCAGACCCAGCTGGAAGACACAGACTCGTTCAACGACTACAAAGCTTGCTTTTACAAGCTAATGTCAGTTTACAAGTTGTCAAATCTAACTTTGTGTTTTACCTAATATAAGATAAGTACCCTTCTCCCCTGTGGCTGGCCGTGACGGACATCCTGTATCCAATATTGTCTGTGCTTGATCGGTGAACCCTGGTTTCATGCACTTCTTTTTGCTTCCTTTGAAACAGGATCCATTTGGGCAGATGATGCCACTCAAGTTTGTGTTGGTCATGACATGACAAGTTAAAGAAGTGTTTGACTTTAACAGTAAAAGTGTTTAGTAAAGCTGTACTGTAAAGCGCTTTGAGTGGTCATCAGGACTAGAGAAGCACTATATAAAAACTGACAAATTACGGAGAGATAACTTTAATATTTCTGTAGCTGCTGTATGTTCTTGAAAAATATAAATTCAAAATGTAAAAAAATTAAAATTTTCTGTTTGAAAAGGTGAAAGGTTTTTATCTTTGCAAACAATAGTTTTAAGTATTTTTACAAGTGTAATGTGACAGTTGTTTCCAGGGGCGGACTGGGACAATAATTGAGGCCGGGAATTCGACTCGTTTCCAGGCCACACTTCACTCTAATTTTGTAGGCTAACAATATTTGTGTTATATCAATGCCCTCTGCCATCTTTTCAGTGATGTCATCTTTGCCAAGTGCCATAAAAATCTCCACTTCTGTTGTTACAACCAAAACAGTGAAAATATGATATTTCCAAGCGCTTTTATTAAAAAAATTCAGATTGTCGTGATATTGTCTGGGTGAAAATCTGAGGTGTTGAATCGTGATGGTGAATTAAAATTAGTCTGTGAAAAGAGGTCATTTCTCAATGACACTCTGTTAGTTTGTTGCTTGAATTAAGTTTTTCTTCCTTATAAAGTTTATTCACACACTGGTAATGAGAAATCAAAATAGTTTTGTGTGACTTCTTTAAAATGAAACATTTATTTAGAAAAATATCACTATGCATGAAGTTCCAGTAGAAGGTCCAACAAGTGCATATCAACTCTCTGCCAGGTACTGATGTGTTTGTCACTGAGGATATAGAAAATGGCTGGTGGTTAAAATGTTCTTGTGTTTTGTATATTTTGCATGTACTTCATTCGACTGCAGGGCATTGAGGTTTCAAGTCTTTTGTAAAATATAGTATCATATAGGTAGGAAAATTGACCTATACACAATTTTACGAAAACCCTTGACAATCAAGCCCCTTCATATATCAAAGAGCTCATAACCCCATATTATCCAAATAGATCCCTTCGCACCCAAAACACAGGCTGTCTTGTGGTTCCAAGAATCTGTAAGAGTCAACTGGGAGGTAGAGCTTCAGCTTCCAGGCTCCTCTCCTTTGAAACCAGCTCCCACTCTGGGTTTGGTGGGCAGACACCATCTCTACATCAAAGGTTAAACTTAAAATGTTCTTTGTAGATAAAGCTTATAGTTAGACACCTTTTATTCAAATATTAATTTTACTACATGTCACTAACTATGTGTCTTTTTTCCTCCCAAGTCTCTCTCTTTCTCTCTCTCTTGGCAGGTATCTCTGACTCCAGAGCTGTAGGATAACAACTATTATTATGATTATTATTATTATGATTATTATTATAATAACCTTCACCTAGTTTTCCAAATCTTTTATTTCAGTAAATACGTTTTTTTACTCTAACTCATGAAGGTATTTTGAGGACTACATTCGATTTACATTTGAAATAATAATGTTATGAATAATGTTATTTAATAGAATTTCATTATATGTTTAAAACTGTCAAACACTTGTAGTTGCTTCTTTCTTTGTGTGTATAAAATAATCATGTATTAGTCCTTAGTCCCACAATGTGCCAGTTAACCTAACATAGTTTTGGTCAAATATGACCCTTTTGGACCTTTTGACCGCAGTAAAAATACCCTAAATGTCATTCTTTTAGCCTGAAATTTGATGACTTTTCCTAAAGTCACACCAAATACAATGTGCAACAACAATTGTGGGAGGAGTAATGGGACAAATAATATGTAATGACAGTGTGAAGCATTACATATATATAATGCATGACATTGCATATTGTCATGCATTATATATATGTAATGCTTCGCACTGTCATTCATTGCGTAGTGGTGTGTGCATTATAATGCACATAATAATAAACCTGCAGAATAATAATGTGTAAGTGCCTAGTGGTGTGTGCAGTGGCGGACACCACTGCCACCCTGTTCACTTCAACCCACCAGACCACTAATCCTGTAGGCTAAACCTATTTGTTGATGTAACAGGTACCAGACTAGTTATGAATTTTGCCTCTATGTTCATCTGGGAGTAAATTTATCCAGATTACAAAATACCCCCCAAAATGTGACTGACCAACAAGTAATATGTGAATACTGAGTCTGCGAGCCTGATCCACCCAATCCCTGTTTTTATATGCTTAAGACAACAGACAATAACATTGATATTGTAGTATAGGGTACACTAAGACCTTCCATACACCACAGTCCATAAAACTGAAAATCTGAATTCCTGGTCAATTTTGTGACTAGACAAATATTGTATCTCCACCTCTAAATGATTGTGTTAGCTTGTCATATTCTTAGATTTGCTTTCTTTAACTTTAAATAATTTTGGGATCCCCATTAGCTTCCACAAAGTGGAACTTATTTAATGACAGCTAGCTAGCCATACTGAGTATGTCGTGTTTGTCTGTTTTATTAAGTGTTTTTGAGTGACCTGCTGCTCCCTCAATGGCGAACATGTCCGTATTTTTACTGTATTTTGCTGCTTCTGCAGCCAAGGCTTTTCTTTTACTCATCCTCTCTCCCTCTGCTCCACCTTTCCTCTTCTGCTGCGGACTGCAGTCCATTTTGACTGACGTCACTTTCAGAACGTGGCTCGCGCTGAGATCTCTGCTGGGTTCAGTGTACGGGTGCGCGGGGCTTTCTGTTGACTTATGATATGTAAATATGCTCTCAAATGTAAATACTTTATTTTGCTAATTCTCAGTGCAAGCAGGTGATGTGTGATGACTGATGACAGCCAATAAGAGATTCCTCCTACATTGTTTTTCCTGGTCTAGCACTGGGTGTGCACGAAGAACTATGGCACAATCTAACTCTGCTAACACTTTCCACTACGCGGTGCGGCGGAGGTACATGCAACACCGCTGCGCTCTGAACACTGTTATTGGGCCTGGGTTTAGTGTTCATCACAGCGTGCTGCGGTGCGCTCAAAGTCTGCTGAGCTGCACGCTTTGCTCGGTGGTTGCGCGGCACAAGTCAGCAGGCCAGAATGAGCGTCTAATTAACCCCCGCCCAGATTAAACCTGGGTATACTTTGCCCCAGGCCAGAGTATACCCCAGAGATAAACTGTCCTTGGCCAAACTATACCCGGGGGTGTAAAATACCCCTCCAGGCAGGGCCGGTCCTTCCTATACGTGACAAAGGTGGTTGCCTAGAGCACCACCTAGAGGGGGGCGCCAAAAACTGCACCTAGCAAAAATATATATATATACACTACCGTTCAAAAGTTTGGGGTCACCCAGACAATTTCGTGTTTTCCATGAAAACTCAACACTTTTATTTATCAAATGAGTTGCAAAATGAATAGAAAATATAGTCAAGACATTGACAAGGTTCGAAATAATGATTTTTATTTGAAATATTAATTTTGTTCTTCAAACTTTGCTTTCTTCAAAGAATGCTCCATTTGCAGCAATTACAGCATTGCAGACCTTTGGCATTGTAGCTGTTAATTTGTTATCTGGTAATCTGTAGAAAATTTCACCCCACGCTTCCTGAAGCACCTCCCACAAGTTGGATTGGCTTGATGGGCACTTCTTGCGTACCATACAGTCAAGCTGCTCCCACAACAGCTCAATGGGGTTGAGATCTGGTGACTGCGCTGGCCACTCCATTACAGACAGCATTCCAGCTGCCTGCTTCTTCCCTAAATAGTTCTTGCATAATTTGGAGGTGTGCTTTGGGTCATTGTCCTGTTGTAGGAGGAAATTGGTTCCAATCAAGCGCTGTCCACAGGGTATGGCATGGCGTGGCAAAATGGAGTGATAGCCTTCCTTATTTAAAATCCCTTTTACCTTGTACAAATCTCCCACTTTACCAGCACCAAAGCAGCCCCAGACCATCACAGTACCTCCACCATGCTTGACAGATGGCATCAGGCACTCTTCCAGCATCTTTTCACCTGTTCTGCGTCTCACAAATGTTCTTCTGTGTGATCCAAACTTTGATTCGTCTGTCCATAACACTTTTTTTAAATCTTCCTCTGTCCAATGTCTGTGTTCTTTTGCCCATATGAATCTTTTCTTTTTATTGGCCAGTCTCAGATATGGCTTTTTCTTTGCCACTCTGCCTAGAAGGCCAGCATCCCAGAGTCGCCTCTTCACTGTAGACGTTGACACTGGCGTTTTGCGGGTACCATTTAAAGAAGCTGCCAGTTGAGGACCTGTGAGGCGTCTATTTCTCAAACTAGAGACTCTAATATACTTGTCTTCTTGCTGAGTTGTGCACCGGGGCCTCCCACTTCTCTTTCTACTCTGGTTAGAGCCCGTTTGTGCTGTTCTCTGAAAGGAGTAGTACACACCGTTGTAGGAAATTTTCAGTTTCTTCGCAATTTCTCGCATGGAATAGCCTTCATTTCTAAGAACAAGAATAGACTGGAGAGTTTCACATGAAAGTTTCTCTTTTTTTGCCCATTTTGAGAATATAATCGAACCCACAGATGTGATGCTCCAGATACTCAACTAGCTCAAAGGAAGGTCAGTTTTATAGCTTCACTCACCAGCAAAACAGTTTTCAGCTGTGCTAACATAATTGCACAAGGGTTTTCAAGGGTTTTCTAATCATCCATTAGTCTTCTAAGGCGATTAGCAAACACAATGTACCATTAGAACACTGGAGTGATAGTTGCTGGAAATGGGCCTCTATACACCTATGTAGATATTTCATTAAAAAACAGACGTTTCCACCTAGAATAGTCATTTACCACATTAACAATGTATATTTCTGATTAATTTAATGTAAAAAAACAGTGCTTTTCTTTGAAAAATAAGGACATTTCTAAGTGACCCCAAACTTTTGAACAGTAGTGTATATATATATATATATATATATATATATATATATATATATATATATATATATTTTTTTTTTTTTGCTGGGCAGAGTTTTTTGCGCCCCTTCTATTTCTCCAACCAATATTTTGACATTAAAAAATATATTTAACATAAGGGGAACATTTGCCAAAAATCAAAACAGGTAGGGGTGTTGTCAGAACATGCTAGCGCATTGATGGGTATGGGTCGAGTGTGGGTCAAATGGACAATAAAAAGTTCAATTAATAATTTTTTCGAAACTTGCATGCACCTAGTGCAGTACATTCTTAATATCATTGGTTGAATGTTGCCCGGTTCTGTATCCCTCCTCCACTCCCTGAGATGTCCAGACATGCAAGAGACGTCCTAACAAATGTTAGATGATGGCTGAAGTTCAAGCACTCTGGACTCTGGTACTGGAAGAAAAAGAATAGATATCTGGACACTCTTTTAATAAGGTTGTGTACTGTGGATGCACAAAGGACCTTGGACAACCACGGTGTACATATAAAGCCAAAGGTGATGGGAACTGCTACTTCCGGGCCATCAGCTACATCCTGACAGGATCAGAGGACAACCATTCCCTTCTCAGAGATAAAGTCATCCACCACATGAACACTGACTTGACAAAAAATCTACAGGACTACTTGAACCAAAATATGAATGAATATGTGAACACCTCTGGCATCTCTCGTGATGGAGTCTGGGCAACTGATGCAGAGATCATGGCTGTTGAATTGTGACATTGTCATCCACACAAAAGTCGGTGACTCCATGGATTGGTTGACCTATCCTGCAAGCTTCAATCTGCAGTCATCAACAGAACATGCATGATCATTTTGATGTTGTTATCAGTGTTTAACTTTGAACATTTATATTGTAGCGAGGACTTGCTAGTCTTAGAAGTTGAAGTTTCAGGATGTTATGACTTTTATTATATTATGTTACAATTGCATTATGTTTTGGGTATATGCTTTTATTTTAATGTGTAACACTACTGAGAAGTGTTGTAGTAATCTTTGATCTTTGTGGATGTTTTGATGTTGTTATCAGTGTTTAACTTTGAACATTTATATTGTAGCGAGGACTTGCTTGTCTTAGAAGTTGAAGTTTTAGGACGTAGTAATCTTTGATCTTTGTGGAAGTCTAATATTTTTTTCTGTTTTTCTGGTTGAAGTAATAAAAGTCTATGTTTTAGAGTTTTAAGATTTAAGTCAGTTAGCTTTCTCACTTAACTTACCTGACAAAGCTGAAACCCCTATAAAATGTTAAAAATTAAGTAATTCTTGTGTATATCACTCAACACTACTGATACCATGGGGGTATAATCTGGCCTGAGGGGTATGAATTGGCCTAGGTATAGTCCGGAATGGGGGTATACTATGGCCTGTTACACCGGTGCTCCCGATGGCCAGTCAGCGCCTGGTTGTTGCTCAGAGTGACGAGTCAGGCAATTATCACCAACTCTGCACATTCCCTCATTTAATTTTAGCTCTAAATTGTTGCTATATTAATTGTCACCCTCAACAACTTGTTTGCCACAGTATCATCAGGCCCTTTTTTGTGTGTGTAAGTAGAAAAGCTCTGAACTGAGCCACTGCCCAGGAGGTTTGAGATGAATTGGTGGGGTGAAAACATGAGCCGAAATGGGGTGATGAGAAAGGCAATGAATGCTAGTGTTGCTGTGTCTAAACTTTCGACTATTCTGTTTTACCAATTGCAATATGTCTGTTGTTAATTTAAGTGCTTACGCCAAATAGTGAACTGATTTTAACTCTAAAGATTATTCATGGCAGTGCTAGTAGGACCATCCTGTAATTACCTCTCTGTACAAACTCTGGCTTTCCACGCAGATTGCATACACAGTGCATGTGCAAGTACCGGATGTAATCACATGATAAAACCTACACAAACAGTGTTTAAGTTCCAGATATGAAATGCAAAGGATGTGACAGGAAGTGTCTCAAGGATGTCAAAACTGACAATATATCACACCAAACAAGATAACATTATCAATTGGAATTTAATAACATTTAAATAACTCACATTAATAATCCAATAACAATTCACCAAACACACAAACGCTAACCCTTACATACCTGTGTGATGGTGCCAGGGAAGAGTTCCACATCATACTCCACAAGGACCCACTTTCCATCTTCTAAAACAGGTTCCAGGACCTAGCCCTGCGTTCACCTTCTCTGACTCCACATTTTCTCCTTCTCTGAAGTTTAACTCCTTTGGTTTAAAGCATCTACACGAATGGTCACAAAAGCAAGACACTTCCCGGGTCTGGATAACACCTGGTTTTGTCGATGTCAGCTATTAATAAGCAGGAAACAACAATGAACTCACTACTAAACTCATCCTCTGTCACCATATACAGCCTCACTGCTGAACGCGTTGCCAGCTGTTCAAACAATGAGTTTGTATATGGGATGTTAGTCCCATAAGCCCCAATCCTGTCCGCCAGGTTTTTGAGTGGCCTCTCACCCCATCAGAGGCTCCCTTGCCATGTGATGCCTCTGTGAAGTTCCAGGTGACATATTCAATCCCCCCATGAAAGGCACAGTTGATGCCAGGTAGAATGCTGTTTTGTTGCGGTACTCGGAGGGTGGGTCTATAGTTGACTACTGTATGCTTCTGTCAGATGGACTTCAGCACAGGATAAAGATGAACAGCATGATGCTTCCGGCACGCTGACACGGAGGCAAAAGACTCCACACATCTGCCACTGAAGTATTTAACCCCAGAAGGTAGCGTCACTTGCTCGTTCCCCCCATCAAAATGTAGGTGTCTTTGACTTCCCTGCTGTACAATGACGAAAAAGGAAGAGTCCTTTTTTTCATTGGGACCGTTGGGGTGACCCACTCTTCCCAGGAAATTATTTTTCCTTTAGTTGACTGAACAATTGCAGTAATGAAATCAAAAATGCAATCTTCTGCATTCTGCATTCTGCAACATCTGCGTTAACGTGCATTGTTGCTGGTCCACATCCAGATACAGGTTCTGTGTTAATGTAGGTGACTCCGCATATATGAATTTTATGAATAATATATTATTGCTAAACGAGGCTAAAGTGGCTCATTATGAAGGACAAAGATGTGTCATGTCAATGCTCCTCCCTACACACTTAAATCTGGGCCAAAAGGCTGGATCGCCAGTGGGAATGGAAAATGCATTTCTGCTGAAGCCACACTTGTTAATTTATATTGATAAGCCGATTGCACGTCCATCCATTTGTCCCTGACGTGCAATCCAAACAATAGGTTTTAAAAGAATCAGAACAGGTCAGAAAATGCCCCGAAAGCTTCCAGGCATGATTGTTTTCTCTTTGCTGCGACTATGTGTTACATCTTTTATTGGATAAAACAAAAGAAATTTGTCAGAAATTCAGACCAGGGATTTACACTTCAACATTGATGCAGCAAATTGATATTTCAAGCAGCAT
The DNA here is from genome assembly GCA_026259375.1 of Verasper variegatus. Classification (NCBI taxonomy): domain Eukaryota; kingdom Metazoa; phylum Chordata; class Actinopteri; order Pleuronectiformes; family Pleuronectidae; genus Verasper; species Verasper variegatus. The sequence goes on along the minus strand of CM048053.1, from coordinate 20,815,872 downwards.
CTTCCATTTGGCCTTTTGTTTTTCATGTTTTCTCTAATATCCAATGTTTTTATTCCAAACAAATCCTCCTGAGGGAAAATAAAAGTCTTTAATTCTCTACCCTGCTTTCCTTCTCTTCACCTTTTGACTTTTTTTTCTTTTCTGAAATATTTCTTTTTTGCTCTCATGTGAGGCAGTTCAGACACTAAAAAGGCCTCTTTTCTTTATTTAACAGAGTCACAATGTAGCATCAGATCTGAAACTTTGGAAATGACACCATTTCCACATGGAAACTTCTGCTGCAGAACAAAGGTGCCAGTAAGACTGAAAAGCCACCAGACTTCAAAGCTAAAGGCAAGGTGAACACAGGAAGTTGAAGGCTGTTAGTGGAAAAACAGAGCTGTTGATAGAAGAGGCTGAACACTGAAACAAGACTTTACTTCCATCACTTAACATTTTTTCACTTGTTGAAAATACTGAGGAGTCTGTTATAGATGTTTCTTCACAACTACAACCAAACACCACGGGAACTTCTTTTTAAATACATCAGGTACACACATATACACACATGCACTTCATCTATTTTTGGATAGGACAGTTATTGACATTCCCGAGCCCCTTCCACTAACCTTAACCATAACATACACAACTAATTCTCCTGCTAAACATAACCCTAAAGCCCGGTCCTAACCCTCAAAAACAAAAAAAATCTATGAAGTTAATGGTCAAATTGTCCTCATATTGATGCTTTGAACAATCAGAGAGGGAAATGCACACACACACACACACACACACACAGGCTACATCCTCACTACTATGTTTTGTTTGAAAACGCATCAACTCTGCTATGGATATGCCTGCCCCCCACACTACTGTGCAGTTTAAGAGATGCTAAAACTTAGAAGTTTGGAAATGCTGCTGGCCACGTTTTTGTTCAAAAACTCATTTTAGTCAGGACCAGCAGAATCAGAGATGTTTGGAAACGATTACGAAGACACTCACACCCACTTGCAGTTCTTGTCTTTTCAGTCACAACGTAGCCTTCACTGATTTGTCAGGCTCCTATCACATGACCCGCTTCCAGAAGAAAACAATTGACATTAGCTTCAGCTACCCGTGTAGAACACAACATTGATAATCAATTACAAGGGATGCTGACCCTGTTGTCTGTGCTAGCAGCTGTTGTGCAGTTAAATTCTGCATTTTACAATAATACAAACATGTTGTTATGGAAGTGGTTTAAAACTGAGACAGAGCCAAAACACTCATGTGGACAGAGATCATTTTAGTTTGAAAACACTTTTCAAATGACAAAGTAGTCGAATGGATGTAGCCACAATCACACAAAATTGCTTTACCTCACCAATCTTTGGACACAAAGGAGTGTTTCGGTGTCCCTCTCTTCTGTCTCCCACAACAACATTGACTGCAGGAAGAACCTCACAATCATCTGAAGGTGGTGGATATGTTTTTCATCAGGATCTCTAATTACCATATACCACAGCTATGGTGACAATAGGTAAATGTTATGGTCAGCACCAGGTAGTTGAAAAATAACAACTAGATGTTTGTCAAACCATCAGCACTGCTGGAGACTGGAGGCTATGATGAACAGCATGATGTGCCCTATAATCTTTTTGTTAAATACTTGGTTCACACACACACTGCGTAAAACCACATGCCTGCGAATATATCTTTGTCATTTGTCTGCAGAATGCTTTTCGCATGCTGTATGATTGTCTGATCTTCCTTGCAAGGAATAAAGTATACTTAAAAGACTCAACTAACAAACCTGAAAACACACATGACATGGCCCTGCCCCTACACTTGGTGTGTGTTTTAACAGGGAGCACTTTATTTGGCTTAGTCACACTTCTTTTCAGAAAATGCTATGAATAGCGCTGGTGAAAAGTAAGACTGATAAGAAGGTGGATCTGTTACTATAAGTAGGTTTTAGAAATGTGTGGAGGTGGGCGTGGATCCAGCTGTAGGAGGGAAAGGCGGTGTGGAGCTGGCTGGCAGGGCTGCACTCAGTTGTCTAATCACGGTCTCCTTTTAAATGCAGTGACAGCTTGATTGAGAGAGAGAATACGAAAGTAAGAATATTGAAGCAAAAAGGCAGCCGGGCAGAAGAATGCATGGACTGTGACTCAATCAACTTAATTGTAGCAGCAATAAAGAAATCTTTAAACTTCAAGCTCTCCGTTGTGCAGAGAGAACCCACGGGAGTAACCTCTTGTGTCACAGAATGCATGTTGCACTCGCCACCGACCGTTGACTCATCACAAAAGCTGCTTTCACACATGCACTGAGTTCCCCCACTGAATTCACCACGAGGGAGTGGATGACACTTCTGACAGACACAAAAATGAAAAACAAAAACAAATATCTCCTGGTGAAAAAGCGGTGACACAGGCATAGAAGACTCCGATGTCAGAAGAGTTTGTGGTGTGATAAGAGCTGACACCGGTGTCGGTAAGTGTAAATCTTACAGAAGTAAGAAAATCAGGTGATCTCTGCAGATGTGTCCCTACCTGGCTGCTCCTCCTCTCTCCTGAATAATGTGGAGGATTTGTTGCTGTTGTGAATGTGTCTGTGCAGAGAACCTCCAGCTGTGTAGTGCATGTGTGAAAGACAAACTCTGCACCCAGCAGGTCATGTCTGACAAAAGCTTAATAAGACCAAATCGGGAAACGTTTGAGTCAATGTCATTGTCTCCGAAAGTTTCTGTTTCTGTCCATCCACACTAACATGAAATCCTTTTGTAAGAGTTTTCAAAATTAAAACTTGGTGAGCAATTTTTAGGAAATGTTGGTGTATTTTGGGTGCCATGCATAAAAGTAACAATATGGGCAACCAAATGAGAAGCAAAACGTCCCGTGTCGTACATGCTTGGCATGCGTTCAATTCACATCCCACTGTTGGTTTAACACAGATCTAAAACAAAGCAGGATTTCAAGTATTCAAAAAAATTATATTGTTAATGTTTAATGAAGGAAGAAAAACATGCACTTTGTTTGGGGGATTTGAGAAGGATACACGTTTTTAGGTGAAACACTGAAGGAAAAGAAACTTTGTTCACAAGAAAACTCCACAGGGCACCTTTAACACAGAATAATGTATGAGGTAGGGATTTCAAACACAGCATCTGTTTCTTCCTTTCAGCAGAGGTAGCACAAAGGTTGGAGGATATCAGTATGTCCAGAAACATGAATGCATATAAATGACATAATTGGTTGCATCTTTGTACTTTTGCTTCAAACAATAGAGAGTATTATTTTCCTCCGAGTTTTTTCTACTCCATTATCAAACTGTCAGTGTATTCTGGTGTGAGAACAGAGCTATTACTAGAGATGAGAGAAGGCCATGTGATGCTAACCCACCAGAACATAACTATGTTTTAATAATGGAGTCTTCCTAGTGCCACCAAGGCTGGAGCCCAAAGGAGCTGAGCTCTGTCTCCTTAGTATCACATCATCTAATCACACTTGTGTTATTTCAATCTCTGAGTAATTATACTCAAGATTAATTGCTCAGTGTAAAGTGAGGCTTCAGGGACGGATCAGCTGATCAGCGACGAACAGCCTGTAGGGAGAACCTTCCTGGTGACCTGAGGGTCTTTTTGACCTTAACAACAAACTCAGCTAGTGATTATATAGCAAATAGGAATCATTTACCTCACCTGTGCGCGCCTCACAGAACTGCTGCAGCTCACAGGCAGGTGTCAGTCAACCTTCTACTCTGAGTTTGGGTTCCTGATAATGGCCTTCAATAATAATCATCCCATGTTGATGACAGGTCTGAAAAGTGAAGAGTTGATGCCAGAAAGTAGTCACATCATTTCGAGAGAGAGAGTGCTCACTGGAAAATGAATGTCATTCACCTTGTGTTTTATTAACTTATTGACATAATATCACAATATAAACTGTGTTTCCCGTATAACAGTAATATCCACTTGTTTTGTTGAACATAGGTTTTCATATTTGCTGGTGAGTCACAAATGTTTGTTTGTTGAAATGAGGATAACATCATTAGGTTGTAATCACACTGCACATTGTGATCTAGTCTGGTGTCTGTTACATTAACAAACAGGGTTAGAGTACAGAATCAGTGTCCTGGTGATTTCTGAGTGGTTGAGATGATACTGTTATTATAAACGTGTGTGAACACTACACACTCTGCTATACAGCAGATGATGTTTAATTGTATAGTGGGTCCATCATCAGACATCAGCAGAGCATGTAGCCTGTAGAGATAGAAAGGAGAGACAGACCTAGACTTCTGTTTGGAAGATATTGAACAAAAGAAAACTCTCCTCACACACACCAACACTCTGTTCCTGTCTTACACACTTATATGTAAACTGTGTCTTGGTCAGCTTTGATTAGAAACTAATGAAAAATGAAGTGACTGTACAGCTGTAAAATGAGGGTGTGAGATGTTACTAAGATGCTTTGAAATAGTTTGATAAATGACAGTAATATGTAAAGAAGGTCTCCCCCTCCCCTGTCAGCTCCTTACATGTGTCTTCAATAATGTGATCACTAATGTACAGCTCACACCTGGTATAAGAAAATGTCCCCATGTGTCTCCAGTGACCACTTGTGATCAGTTGTGCAAATGCAAATAAACATCTACACCATTTCAATTATGTTTTTATGCATCTGAATAAACAGATGTGTGCGTGGGACCAGGAGAGGCCCAGCAAATCACTGCACTGTGCACAGCTCTACAATACATGTTACGCATTTGAAATGGCAAAAAAATGTGTTTCGAAGTGGTGATATCATGGACATTATCATGATATCATTAATCAATGTATATGATACATGGAAAGGTGTAAAAATACGTAGGGTCCAGTATGAAACTGTGGCTGGTCAGAGAACGGCAGCTGAGTATGTGGCCCAGGACAAATTTGTGTTTACCGCTAACAAATGTGGACACATGTTCCCAGACTCTGGATATGGTCTGAGTGATTGAATCTGAAATGCATCCTCAATGCATCTTGTGTGCATTGACACTAAGAATGTCCACTTGACATCAGATCACCAGAGACAGATGTCAACACCAGGTCTGAACGGAGCCTGAGTTTCCTCATGCCTTGTAACAACTTGACTGAATTTCAAAAGAAATCCACTGTTCCATTCCTTTGAAATGCTAGATAGGCTTTGTTTCACTTTTTATTTCATTGTAGAAGTAACGACTAACACAAAGATACATCTTAATGCAGTCGCATTGGAAGAAGAAACATCACACGCGATGCATCACTTCCTTAAACACCCACCATAAAGTGTTGCCGTGTAAATAAGACTCTCTGATGGTGTGTCAGTAAGACATTTACCACATTTCCAGCATTTCATCAATTCAAACCCATCAAGATCCTGATACAAGAAGAGAGGAGCAGATAGAAGTGTTGATACAGCAATTCAAGTTTTCCTTCAGTTATGAGAGTTATGAATCTATCAGATATATTTGATCAATAATGGTAATACTTTGTTTATATTATTAACACAATAAGCAATTCTTCACAATGTATTATTTTATCATGAATACAGACAGGATGTGATGATTTGTGATTACAGATATTATAAATATATTAGTATTTTTACACTGTTATCATGATAAATAGTAATGATGATCACAATGTTTTTTTGTTGCCCTTATGTCTCACACGACACTGTATTGTTCTGTATGTTGCCTTCCACATCAACTACACTTGATTTAGTCTTGTTTTTGCCACATGTACAACCCAGTGACCATGGACACATGCAAAACTGCAAAAATCACCCCAGAAAGAAAAATATAAATTTAAACCTGCTAAAATATCACACGTCATTACAGCGTTTACTAATAACAACAACACATCATTACTGATGGAGACTTTAGCATCGGCACAGATGTTTGGGCTTAATTTGTTTGGATAAAATAGCTTAGTTGTAATTACAGTTTGCAACCATCTTGAAAAGGAATTAGTGTAAAGTGAAGTCTAAATCAGGGTGCAGCTCTGCAGGCAGGAGCATCTGACAACACCATTAAACCACATTTCAATTAGGTGTAGTCTACGTCACAGCCTGGGTATGTGAGGCAGTAAGCCAGGTAAGTCATCTATCATTCTTTTGATCACGATATTCCTCCTGGGTATGGCTGGGTGATTTTTATTCTGGATTAAAGATCAGATATCAAAACTCCACATAAGATGTAGGTCAACCCCTGGCCTGCTCAAGCAGCTGGACCCCCTCCAAAATTAAATATAATCCTTTGACTCTGAATCCGAGTGCGTTATGAGCTGGCCTGTGTTAAAGTGAAAACACACTTATATTGCATGGCCTGGATGATTCAACATCTGCCAACATTTATCATCATTCCCATTTGCATATTCTATTGACATTACCTACAAGTTTATATAAATTATCTGTTTATGTGCTGTGGAAAATATGCATTTGTCCAAAGGTATGGTTAATTAAATAAATCCCTTTCACTAAATCATGAGCACAGGTTTAAATGAACTGAACACTGTCAACCACTTTATTACACCATTACTTAATTCTGGGCCCATTTACAGTTTCTATTGCAAAGGCAGTTCATTACCTACTGAACCAATTATTTTAGTGCCAGCTTTTATGATGCATCTTGTATCATGTAAAACACTACATTGGTTTGATTTGGAGCGATTCTTGAGGAATTCATTTTTCCGCAGAATAAGAAGTCTCGTACACAGCAGTTGTGTCAGATGAGAATATGAAAATCCGCTTATGTTGTGAAGTGTTCAATGTCATTCTTCTTGCCTGTCACATATGGTGTAAATCCTGGTCTTACATACTACCGGTGCTGGTCACCTAGAATTCATAGATCATTTGAGGCATTGACATTTGAGTTTGAAAGCAACCAACAGTATTTGGGTTGCAGTTATGCTCGAGTGAAACAAGAGCCAATCAGCGACAGTGGAGACAGCTCTATTGATTAAAAGTGAGTCAGACAACATAGAGGACAGTGATCATGGCAGAACCCCTGTGGACGTGGGGGGGGGGGGGGATCCACTGACACTTAAAATGCTTTAAAAAAATATCAAATGGAAACAAATAATGATTTTTTATTAACCATTTTATGAATTTCTTTTTCCAAAAAATAAATTGAATAAATCATATACTATTGTTTTTAGCTTTGTTCTTTTTTGTGGCTTTTCACCTCATTTACAATATTGAAAGTGTAAAAGTAGATTTAAACATAAATGCGAATAATGGCTTCGCAGAATAATGTGTGTCTCACTGTGAGCAGCACCTAAACATATGGTGCTGCTGAAAAAGTGATTACAAAACGAGTGACAGATGAGAGTGGAGGCTTCACAAATGCACCACAATTCTCCCAGCAACCTTTTAATGGTTAGTCATTGAGGTCAAGGGGAGACATTGCTAGGCAGAATAAATGTATGCGTTAGAGCCGAGATACAAGTGGACAGATATTTAAGGACAAATGTTGCAGGGGAACTGCAGACATCACATGCAAATTCATGTGAGAAGGTATTTCACACAGTGAGCATTTTATTAGGAACATCCGTAAATTTAGTCCAGGGCCACACTGGATGCATGAGTAGAACGTGTATGTCATGGAACATCTTGCTTTTCATTTTGGTGCCCATGTTATCAAGTTAGAGCAGCCACACTGTACCTGCTTGAGCTGTGCTGCTGTTCTAGGGATTTGGGGTCTTGCCTATTTTCTTTGGATACTGTTCACAGTAGACATGTATCTTTCACAGCAGTTCAAAGGTCCATCTGTTGAATATGTCAAAAACATGAATCTGAGCACCTCCTGTGCCAAAGGGCTTGCTCAATGTGGGAACTGAAGGTTCTCTCGACCTTCTTAAGTGCCTTGAGATAATCTATATTATGATTTGGTTTCATAAATCTCAGTGACCTCTTCAGTCAGCGGATATGACTTGAGTTGAACATTTGAGATGTGGTAGAACAGGAGATTGTCAGCATGAATGTAGCGTCCAATGCTGTTTGGGCCTCACATGCCACCACATGAACTCATGCACCCACAGACTCAGGGTTAGGGTATGAGCAAAGGGCCACACTTTCCTTCATTATCACTGGCCTGCTTTTATTGTAACATCTTGATCACTTGTAAGCTGCTCTAACAGGTTATTTTTAAAAGTCACACAGCTGCTAAAGAAAGAGAAAGCCCTTCTTATTCCAAACGCCAACAACTCTCTGTAATCCCTCCATTGCTGCACACACACCAGACACACATCTGGTTGTTCACACAGATCATTAAGAAAGTGATGAGAGCACAGTTAGTAACAATATTGTGTGGATGCTCTAACAGCAAATACCCTTTGCTTATTGCTCAAGCAAACACACGCAGAACATATAAAATTTGTGAAATTGTATTGTATTGCCCATATTCACAAATCACAATTTATCTCATAGGGCTTTAACAGGGTGGGACATCCTCTGTCCTTAACCCTCAAGAGTAAGGAAAAACTACTAAAAACACATTACAGAGGGAAACGAAGGGAACGTAGAAACCTCAGAGAGAGCCACATGTGAGGGATCCCTCTCCCAGGACGGACAGAAGTGCAATAGATGCCATGTGTAACAGAGAACATCAGCAAAATAAAAGTATTTTCAATATTGATTAGAAGAAACAATTTGCAACATAACAGAAAAGTATGTCAATGTTTAAAGCATTTATACATACAGAAATGCCTGTTTGTATGTATGCACACACACACACACACACACACCTGTATAGTCTCACCACTGTAACAATTATTGACCATGTGTGCCCTGTGTTTTTCATACTCAATACTATTGGCTGTATGGTTAATGCTTTTAGTGGGTAATGAACCCTTCGCCTGGCATCACCTCTCAGTTCATTTTCGATTTCCAAAAGGGGGGTTATTGGTGGTCGCAGAGCAGAGCTTCAACCAATGAAAGCAGCAATATGATGTAAACAAACTACAGAGTGCAGCAGTTGTTTGTTCTTCTCTTACATAAAATAGGCTGTCTAGGTAGCTTAACTGTCTCTATGGTGGATTCAACTGACTTGTCCTAATAAGCAGCAGCCATGTTGGATGTTAACCGAAATGTGAGCGTGAATAATTTGGGGCTATACAAATAAAACTGTCAATTGAAAATTCACTCCAATTCGTTAAAGACTATCTTGCAACTGCCCTTTAGCCGATCTCAGTACAATGGCATTGAAAGCCAGAGAATGGGTAGTAGACAGGCTCTGGTGATAGCTTGGACTTTCTGGCTATTCACTCCCTCAAAGTTGACTGTTAAAATGTTAAGCAATTGGTTAGTCACCAATGTTCATGCCATTAAAGCTCATTGTGTGTTCCTTTAAAAATTTGAGCAGCAATTTTGATGTTGATTTGCACCTTTCTCCTGCAGTAAAAAGCAGTCATCTGTCAGCAGGTCCACGGTGCTCTGGTACAGGTGCTGGAATAAAAGTCCAAACCTGGGTAAGATTTGATAAGGAACAAAAATGACTTCCAGCCTTTTTGAAAGAAAGACATAACATACCAGTTATTTATCATGCATGTCAAATTAATTGAAAGTGGTCTGTGAATAGAGAGATGATTTTTACAGTCCATTTCTGTCTTGTCGGATAAACATCTACTGACGATGTCAGGGGCGCCTACTCCGCCCACTCACATCATCTCCCAGCATCCACTGCTGTCTCAGCCTGTCCTGCCTGTGTTCCTCAAACGGTTGCAACTACATACCCTGACTATCCCCCAGTGTTTGACATGCTCTGTGTTGCTGATATTTATTTGCTCTCACTTTTCACCCTCCTCCTCTGGTTACACTCTGTGCCGGCCACCTTGACCTGGGAGAATATCTTCAATCAATACTGATGCGCCGCACCACAGAGCTGTATGATAACTGTGTGTGGATCTTGCTCTCATGCTGAGTTTTGGAAGGCAAATGAAAATATAATAGCTGTGATGTAAAAAATACATAGAATAATATGTTCATATTTATGCAGGTGAAGGAAGAAGACAATCACATTTCTAGCTTATTTGAACCATCCATCCATCCATCCATCTATCTGCTGAGACTTGCTGTTGTAGTAAGAGTCTAAAGATGAAATGCTGTCCCTAGAATGGTGACAAAACTTGCCCTGGGCTCCCTGGTGTGTCTAGCTAGTCTGGACAAATACTTCCATCTGTCTGATTTCATTTCAATGAATATGTTTAATAATGTATCATCTATGGTGCTGTGTCCCTGTTCCATACAACATGCTAGTTGTAAACATGTATATATTTTATAGTATATAGTATATATTTTATTACACCACATCCAGTTATCCACCTCTGTTTCTCATAACAAGAGCGGGAGGAGCCCTGGGTGTAAGCTCGTCCTCATCACTTGCTGCTGAATCTGTAAATCAGGTCGGTCCGAAACAAGCTCCTTTATCCCCTTTTTGCTTGTTGGGGTGTTGTTGTAAATTACCTTGATTATCTTTGCCGGTCAGCTCGAAGCGGATGTAACTCAGTGATGTCGAACATACCTGAGATGGCTTTGAGCGTCGACCAATCACATTAGATTTAAACAAATTAAATGAATACCTGTTGACTGTAAATAAAAGTGGGATTGAGCAGAGGACTTCAGGTCCCATGGTTGTCGAAAGTTTAAGGACCTACATTCACATCCAACTGGGCCAGTGCCCCTCACCAGGCTGTATATGTATTTAGACAGAAATTAACCAAATACAATTTGAAAACAACTTATATTGAATGCTCACAGATACTTACAGCCTAACAGGAGCATTGTACGAGTAAACAACTCTTTAAAATTATGTTTTTAAAAAAGTCTGTGCGGCAACACATTAACCAGCCGCTACTAATCTTTATCGTATAGCATTTGCGGACACTGACAAAAACTACATTAAGACATTTGTATGAAGTTGCAGAGTTTGATGTGATGTGAAGGCTGTAACATCCTACCAACTTAAATAAGTGCTCATCAGGTATTCATGGTTGTTGTTGTGGAGTCTGTGGAATGATGGAAATTGTATTTTTCCACTTTCGTCATTGGTTGATACCACAAAAGGAAGTGGGAACAGTGGAACAAGCCCCACTTGAGTTTTTTCTTTTATTCTCTTTGGTAGATAGCAAGCAGCCAACATGTCTTCAAAGTCAACAACAAAAGCTGTTTCAAAAATAAATAGCAGAATACAGTGCTTTAAGGCTATGTAGGCAATAGCCCACTGTGTATGCATTCAAGTGCTGCCAGTCCAAGTCCAGAGGAAACCTTTTATCAACCTGCTCCTTGCACTCAAATCTTCCCCTCCTTTTTTCCTTCCTGCTTTTTTCTCTTTTCTTTCATCCCATCTCTCCTTCCCTTTGTGCTATAGAGTTCCTGCGCTCAAGCACACTCTGAGCCCTCTGGTTGAGAGCACTCTGGTGGAAAACAAAACATACAGCAGCCTTTCATGAGCCTCCGCTTCAACAGGCCTTTTTATTTCTTGTCCATGGGAACAATTTTTATTGTTATTTTTTGCCGCTGACAAAAATGGGTCCACAAACTAAAGAGTGTATTTGTGTGTGGGAGAAATTGCTCTTCAGAGACAACACATGATTAGAGATACACAGAGTTTGTGGGAACAATGATTAATTTTCCAACATTTATATTAACACTTTCATTTTGTCAGACATGGTTCAGGGGTAGCTTGGCCAAACCCATCACCCTTCTTTCTCCTGTTCTTTCTTGTGTTTTCAGGACAGCACAGCTCTCTTCTTGCTTGATTTACTTTCTCTCCCACGATTTTTTTTCTCTCTCATGACAGTGCTGATGATTTAAGTTTTTCAAGGTAGTTCATTTTTGAGTTTGTTCTGCTGTAGTGGTTGCTCTGCAGTGAAAAATCAGGTTAAACAGCTATTTGAAAAAACTAAACAAATGAATTCCTTCCGACTCTGAACAGTAACACATTACACCACACATTCACAAGCACTTTATTAGGGGCAGCACGCTAATACTGGGCCACTAGACTCAGCAGCCTCAGCAGAAATCCACATTTATCAGACCAGGCTACATTTTTCAGTCTTCAACTGTCTAGTTGATGAGTCTGAGTCACAGCCTCACATTTATGTTCTTGTCTGAGAGGAGAGGAACCTAACGTGGCCAGTGATGTTGTGTGTATTGCACCACTGCCACATGATTGGCTGACTAGATGATCATGAGCAGATGCACATGGGATGGTTCAGGACTCACCTGATCCAGCCCTAACTATAGGCTTTAGCAAAAAGGAATGTTTTAAGTTCAACCTTAAATGCAGAAATGGTGTCTGCCACCTGAACCCAGAGTGGGAGCTGGTTCCACAGGAGAGGAGCCTGGTACCTGAAGGCTCTGCCTCCCATTCTACTCTTACAGATTATTGGAACCACAATAGAGCCTGTGTTTAGGGAGCAAAATTAGGATTTGTCAGGTTTTGAGCCAAGTTAAATTTTTTCAGAGTTAACGAGAAACTTTCTCTGATGTCTTTTCTCTCAGAACTCAGATTTTCTGCATCCACACTTTTCATGTGTCACAAGGACAAATATGGCTTTTGTTTTGGTTTGACCTTTGAAAAATTGACAGAATCAGCTGATTTCCAGTCAGATCAGGTCTTTAACATGTTAACTCTAAGAAGTGAGGACTCTCAAAGAGCCTGCATGGTGTCTGTGTAGCCCAAAGTAGTAACAAAGGCCATAACATAAATTCCTTTTCTTCATACTGTTTATAGTGGTAACACACTGGTTACATCTGCATTCACCAAAGCAAAGCTAACTGTTAAAAGACCATAGCTCGAAACTGGGTGGCTGCTTGGCAAGATACTGAAACTTGAATTGCCTCTGACAGCTGTGGCATTTTCATCGAAAAGTGCCCGTAGATGCACTGTATGAATGGATGTGTGAATGGCAAAACTGTACAGTAAAGTGCGTTGAGTGGTCATAGAGACTAGAAAAGTGCTATATAAATACAGACAATTTACCATTGTGAACCTACCATGTCTTGTTTTCACTCAGGCTAAATCCAGGTGCTGCAGTGAGGGAAGAGGGTTGGAAGGCACCTTTGTCAGAGCTAGAGTAATTGAAACTAAGGAGGGTTAGGCTGATGAGTATTTAGTTGATACATTTACTTTGCAATGAGTCATAAGGTATGAGTAACAGTACCTCCTCACTTTACCCTAATGACAGAGTTGTTATTGTTTTATTCTTGTCTTCTTGGTTTTGTTGACCTGACCATATTTCTTCAGATGTAAAGCCTTGGGCAGACAAACCACTGACATTAAATGGTTTTCTTGTCAGGAGGCACAGCCAGCAATACAAACTGTTAGTTGTGTGACTGCCCTTTGGCCAAACACCTCGATCATCAGTCTAACAGTTATTTGGTTTTCTGACCCCTTGCTGATCCATAATCTTTCACCATGAGCTCGACCTGCACAGATGGCACCATGAGGCTGCTGTGTGCCGCCCTCCCCTCCTCACTCTGAGGGAAAAAAGACACAAAACAACACCCCACCATGAACCTCTGTAACACAGAGCTGCAGAGGCCGAAATTGGCACAGTTGGCCAGTGCAGTGCTTTCTTTGAGGTGCTAATGAAGCATTATGTTAGCACCATGACTTTCAAACACAGCAACACATCACTGCTGTGGATGTGATGTGCTGATGTGGGTTTGGTATGACTACTGCACCGATTGTGTGTACATCTGACCACTAATGCAATACTGCATCCTCTGTACATCAAATACTGTAGCTTTGTTATATTGTTATTCAGTAAAAACCAAATTAACCTCACAACCCAAAGCCAGTTGTTGCATTAACAAGTTATTATGCAAATGCTAAATGTCATCGCAATCCTTCCAATAGTTGTGGACATATCAACACATCATGGGCCACAGTGTTACAATCAGTGGCATCTTCAATTATTACCATGAACATTATTTTGACTCAAACCCACACACACACAGTCCTGCTGCTGGAAATGCTCACTGGACCATCAAATGTATGTTAACACACTATTTCCCCAGGAAGTGTCCAGTTAATTATTCAGGCTGAAATTATACAGCATATTTGAGCCCTGTCTTAAAAGGTTTACATGTGTTGTGAGGAATAGTGGTACTGAGAGGGGGACTCTCGCATTGTGGGTTTTGGCTACACTTCTAAGGATCATGTCATATGGTAGTGATGGCGGTTTAGGCTGGGGGAATTGTGGTATTTGTTTGAAATAATAATATAGATTCTTTCTACCCCATCGTTTAAGGTGGTGGAAGTTAAACTCGCACTCTTATTACCACCAAGAATTATTTTGTATTTTACATAAATTATTTTGCATTTTCAAAGTTATCCATTCAACTCAACTAAGTGAGGCTGTTCTCCCTTTGCTAAGTCAGCTCCTTTTGCTGACCCAAGCAAACAGGTGAGTTACCAATAACTGGATATTCTCCCACTGTAATTCTAACCTGCACACTGACTACAGTCCTGTCAGTTATTTATCTGTGCTTAAGGTTGTAGTATAGGTCTAAGGAGAGTGCTGGCTGTCGGATGACCTTAGATCTGTCTGTGTCTGCATCCAAAAGCTGGAGAGATCCATCTTTATGTTACTTGCAGATCCAAGTGTGCTGGATTTAGGTAAAGCACATTTGTATACATCACATTTACTATGAAATATGTTAATGTTAATGCGATTGCCTTTACTGACAATCTGATACACGTTGGGAAGCAACAAACATTAACTACAATCACAATTAGTTTCTACAGTGGAGAAATATTTCAGGGAACATATCACTGAACCATCCCTGAGTTACGTTCCTATAGGCAGAGGCTACCAGGGGATCTCTCATGATGCACAGGGCACTTCTGCTCCTGGTAGTGTCTCCTGTCTTAAAAACCTCGGCCTAGCCAGCACGTGCATTTGTTTTGGAAGGAATGAGACACACAGCTGTTTGCACGATGCAAGGGGATGAGGTCATGTTTTTTTTTGCTATATGATTATCGTTATTTTCTCTGGTTGGGGAAATCACATTTTTATGACGTTTGGGCATTTGACCTGTTTGTGATCTGCATGATTGAAGTCCCCTGCTACGATGATCACGGCATCTGGGTGAGCCGTCAGCTGTTAGTTGATGGCGTGCAGCTCTGGGTATAGGAATGTATACCGCCATAATTGTTATTATTATGAATTCCCTTGGAAGAAAGAGAGGTCTGCACCTTACCGTGAGGAGCTCTAGGTCTGGGAAGCAGTGTTTGCAAACAATGTCCACGGCTGTGCACCACCTGTTGTTCACAGAAAGACAAACACCCCTCCTCCTCTGCTCTTCCTGAAGTCCCTTGCTCGGTCGGCTCTGTAAACAGAGTTGGTGATGCCTGTGGTCTCTGGGGTACGTGGGATCTCCATCTCACTGATTGTCTCATTTGCTGTTGTAGGTCATAAAGAGACAGTGATATTCAAATGAGACTGTTTGATAACCAATTAAAAACGCATTTTAGGGGCTTTAATCAACATCATTCCATCTATAGGTATCACATTATTATTGTCATTATAACAACCAGTCTGACAGATGCAGTGGTTACATACGTGACAGTCTGGGTCTGTGGGAGTTTTTTCCTAATTTTCCTCTCCACTGTCACAAACTGCTTGTTCGTTTCCCGAACTGTTCAGTTTCTATAATATCATATATTTCTCGACCTTATGCAAAGTGTCCTGTGATAATGCATGTCATGATTTGGTGCTATACAAATATAATTGAATAGAAGCTGGCCTCCAGCCGATCGCTGCACCCTGTCACCCCATTTGCATCAAGTTGACCTTTGTTGATCTCTCTCCCGTCACTGACATCCCGCCACCAGCCTTTGCTCCGCTCGCTGTCACTCCTTATCTCCCAGCAACCGTCTGAAATGAGCACTCACTTTGACGTTTTTTCATCTGAATGCAGTCGCTCTGCCTCCAAAGCCTCTTTATTTAACCGTGGTGCAGCATGTAATCATTCAGGAACCTTCCTCCTACAACTACACTCTATGAGGCTCGAACACACTGACTACTGAGGTGGAAAGCTATGGTTTGCCACATGTCCTGCTGAAAACTGCTGTCAGTGAAAAGCTTGTACACTCCAAAGGAAGGGAAGGCATTCGTCAATCACAAGGGCAATTTCTTGATGTTCATGTTGACAGCATCCTTTTATTGACTTACAGAACGACAGCTTGTGAATGACATGAACAGAGAGCAAAACTATCTGAGCACAGCGCCAGTACTGTTGACAGGATCCGACAGCAGCTCTCGTCTTTCTGTGTTCCAGAAAGATTTGAGGATTTACTCCTATCACAGCAGTGTTTGGGTCACTCGAGGAGAGCTCCATCTATGTTGCATCACTGCTATTCATATATGTTAAAAAGGAATTTAGAATTGCTGACTTGGACTGAATAGAAGAACACTTTGATAATATAGTCAAAATAACCAACACGCATAACAAACTATAGAAGTATTCAGATGACATTATCATTTCAATGAGACTCAACATAAACCAGCAAATGCAGCTCTTTGGTCAGATACAATTATCAAAGTCTTAAGTTAGACTTTCCCCTTGTACAAGTGAAATATGAAACACATTTTGTGTGACGTGTGTACTTGACCAAGTCTCACCCTTATGAACACTGTCTTCATTCTGTTTATCAGTCACATACTTGTACAGTCTTGGTCAATCTGTTGGAAATGGTTGGACAGAACACTGGATCAGTTAGCATTAACGTGTGACACAAGGGCACACAGGCCATTTTTGCAGTAGAGACAATTTCCATTCGTTACAGTTTGTTAGAATGACAGAAAAAAACCTCACATATCGCCTGAAAACTGGGCTGAGTCAAGACATTCTCATCTGACGCATATGTAACTTTGCTGCATTGACAGGAGCTCTGTTTAACAATTTGTTGAGTTGTGTGTGTGTTCTTTTCCAATCATTTTCGAACCTGGAGTAATCAGTTATTTTAATCAAGTTAACAATGTCTTTCATTTGGTCGCCTGTCATTTGCCTCATATCCCCTTTGTGTTTGTGTCAGTGTTGTCAATATGAATTTTATATCAAGTTCCAAGCCCCATATTTATGATACACTCTTTAGATCTTGGCAATAGATTTTATAGATTTCATTACCGAATGAAGGATTTAAGTTCTTGACTTCTGGATCTTAAGATATCATTAAACCAAGTTGAGCAAATGTTAGTGGCAGCTCGGCTCACTATGTCTTTTTGATGTGAAGCTGCTTTATTCTGTCTTTTTCCTGGATTTAATCAGCAGTTTAAGTTTTTTCACACATCACGATCAAAGTTTAACATCTTGCTAAGAAAAAAATATTGGTGAGGTATAAAGCATGGTGCTTGGTGATACGGCCAAAAATCTGTCAATATTGATAATTATCAGGATAAGTGTCACTTTATTTTTTCTTTAAAGTTTAAAGAGTAGTATTTGCTCCTGAGTAGAAGTTTGTGGTTCAAATCAAGTTTGTTTTATTGATGAAATTTAGGCTGTTAATTGTTGATATTGTTTTATTGTTACAGCCCTATAAGTTGGTTAAGGTTGATGAATGCATGAAAACATAAATACCTATAGCTTCAGACCTTTTTCATTCTTAATTTATAGAAAGATATCTTGTATTCTGGCATGGTTAACTGAAAAACTAAATTAAGTGGGAAATATATATATATATATATATATATATATATATATATATATATATATATATATATATATATATATATATATATATATACTAGGGCTGTCAAAATGAATGCGTTAACGCGGGATGATTCATTTCTGGAATTAACGCATCAATTTTTTTAACGCATTAACGAATGCGCGGAATGACCAGCTCCATGTACCCATACCCGCCCCCACTCACTTGCTCAGAGCCAGTTCACGTTAAGCAGCCGGTCAATGACTTTGTAGAAGAACGGTGAAACACAGAGTTTCTCTCTGGTCACAGCTGCTCAGTGATCAGCGCCGCTGCGTCATGATCAGAGCAGAAGATTACACATTGCACATAGACTACACTAATGATCTTAAGGGAATCAAAAAGCTGAATCAAATGCTTTAAGATAAGTCCTTGTCAAATTAGTTCTAGGAGGTCTGGGAGAGAAAGCTTTTGGTCTGTTTAGGTCTTGACTGATACATTACTCTTTCTTGACTCAATTATGTGGTGTTACCCACATCAATATATCTTTGAAACTCACAAAGATTCTGTTGATGCCCTCAGATCTACGGCCTGACGCTACAGCGACAGGCCGAGAATCTGTTCAAGAAATTTAATTCTTTTAAATCAGAAATCAGGTTCAAGGCTTTTAAAAAAAAAGAACAGTCTAGTGATCCTTAAAGGATTGAGACTTAAGGCATTTAAAAATCTTTTTAGAATAAGTGAAATGAAATGACGCCAGTGTGAATGGTTGTGGCTTAATGTTTTCTCATTGTCATGACCAATGCAAGGAGAAAAAGTTGAAAAAGTTAAAACTCAAAACTTTCCCTCTACTTCATGTTTCTATCCATTAAAAACAGGATGTCATGCAGTCTGTGTGTGTGTGTGTGTGTGTGTGTGTGTGTCCCCACAGCAAAGGAAATGCTATTGACATGTGTGAGGAGCCTTTGTCTAGTGGACTGCAGTAAAGCCTTTGAAGAAGTGGCCCCATGGCCTCAGTGGAGACCTCTCTCCCCATGAACACAGTAAGTCACATTATGTGAAAGTTGCATCACTGCAGAGAGCTCACACTTAACATAGTTGGATGGGTTGACAACTTCTGATATGCTGTGGCCACAGGAGGCCAAACCCAAGACTACAGCACAGACAAAAGTCTTGACTTTTGGTTAAAAATATGAGTTTACAATAGCACATAACATGTTATTTACACCAACATGGGAAACCACTAATGTATTTTAGTATTGTACTACTGAAGTTCTACAACTGTAATCTAAAAAAAATTAAATCCCCTTTGGCCACCAAAAGCTTAAATTGCAACTGGTTGGTCAGTGGATGAGCTCAGTAGACACAGAATGCTTTTTATTGATCATGTTAATGGCACCGTAACAAAAGAAGCTGGGAGCCTGAAATGGAGTCTGAAGTGCTTGCTAGGGTGTCTGGGCTCTGGCTCATTGTTAGGATAAGACGAGAAGCTGGGGCATCCCAAGGGAGTTCAGAGTAGAGCTGCTGCTGACTTCATGTCAAACGGCGCCAGTTGAGATGCTTCAGGCCTCTGATTTGGATTCCTCCTCGGCACCTTCTGTTGGAGGGTTCCTGGGAACGTCCTACTGGGGACAGACCCCAGGGTAGACCCAGAACTTGGAAGGATTATACATCCCATCTGGCCTGGGAACATTTTGGGATCCTCCAGGAGGAGCTGGAAACCAACGCTGAGAGGAGGGAACGTCTGCCATCACAACACACCACAAAGAGAGTGGAGGGATGGAATCTAAACTAAAGCAGCAGAATACTGTACTGTAATCATACTTACTTAAGTTTTTAACAACTCAGAGTACACTAACAGCTTTACAGTTCAATCTAACTGAAAAAGCTCTGATCTTTGGGGAAAAGTCAACAGGTCTGAGCAGCAACATGGACTGTGGCTACATTCATATGCCATACTAGTACCTTTTGAGAGCATCACTGTTGCCACGTTTATACCACAAATACTACAAGTTTTCCTCAAATGGAGAACTTTGGAAATACTTCTGGCCCTGTTTTAGTTTGAAACTTGGGTTTAAGTTTAAAACAAATTAGTTGGAATGTTTTGATGATGGACAGAACTATGGCAGAATTGTGCAAGTACAAGGACTCAGAAAGGTAGCATTTAAATGTAAAAATGTATTCGGCTTACTAACAACAAACTGTTAAACAAGCGGATAATTTGACTGCCGGCCATCCAAAACAGAGGAAGCTGCAAACCTGGAATAGCTCATTCAGACTGGAAAGGTGAATGTCCTCGAGCGTTGCTCAGCCTACATTCATTCATCTATTTCTTTTGCACTTGATTTCATCTATGTTTTCAACCTGCCTCCGGAATTATCAGCCAATCAACTTGCTTGATGGGCAGATTTGCAAAGTGTGTAGTTGAGCTTTGGGAGATGCATGCCCTGGATAATCTGTGACCTAATTATCTATAAAATACCTTTCTCTGTGTAGGTTAATAGGGACAAGCAAGTTCCAGGCAATCTTGGAGGTTAGTATTTAGTTTGCAAAGCCTCAGCAGTCAGTTGGCACCAAGTTGCTCATGAATGAGCCAAGGATAGCAAAGAATTCAGCTTCCATTAAAAGCAAAAACGCTTTTGAACATCAAGCTACAGAAATAATCTCAATCTAATAACCCTCAACCCTACATCCAACTGTCACTTCAGGGTTTCATTCATTGAAACATAACACTGACAAGTGAATATGACCTGATGTTGAATGGTTGGTCCTGTTTGAAGTAAAGAGGAAATGCAACATTATCCTCACATTGTAGCATTGAAGATGAAGGCAGAAAGAGATAAGGAGGTCAGCGAGGTCACTGTGGCGCTGCCTGAGGTTTCCCTTTCACCTCTGACAGATGGAGGGCCTCTAGGCAGAGCTTGTGAAGGGGCCCCCAGTGCTGACAATACACACACTGCTTCTGTCTTGTGACTGCCTCTCACTCTGTCTCTCACACACACATACACACACCTCTGACTCTTTCCCCCCCCCCCGTTTTATTCTTGCAGTCTGCTGTGATTGACAGATCACATTCTACAAGGCGTTGAATACAAACCTGTCAAAGATCTCAATGCTGCGTTTATGTCCAGTAGATTCTATTATGCGTGGGACTGTGTACATTCCTTTCTTCATGTTTGTGAATCGATTGCATTCATTTGGTTGAAAGAGTATTTCTTTGGATTTGGGTTTATTTCATTTAGAAATCAGACATCACTGTACTACTATTCAATTTGTTTTGTTTGCTTTTAGTGATTGCTGGTATCCAGCAGCTGCATGTTACAATAGCTACAACAACTACCGCGACCACTCATGCCCAAAAAACATTTTGAATTTGAGTTGTCTGTTTACTGTGATATGAAACCATATAGTGCGATTCAGTTACCAGTACTAGCTCAATAAAATATGACTGCTAACATTTAGTCAGGCTACATTTGGTTGTATCTTTACAAGCAAGTTTTTAAAAAGTATCTTTTTAAATTTTCTTCACCTGCATCTCGTTCTCATGGTTGTGGGTGGCTGGAGCCCAGTGTCTAAGGAGTGCTTGTCAAACACACCTACAGACAGGGTAGTTTCCATTTCACCTAAGCCTACACGTGTTTGGAATGTAGGAGGAAACCCACACAGGAACAGGAAGAACAAGCAGCTCCTGGCGGAAAGGCCCCAGCTGACCGTGATGGGTTCAACCAGGAACCTCTTGCTGTCAGTGCACAGTGCTAACCATTGGGGTTTTATCATGCTTCTACTGGTCTTGATGCTGATGTAATGGGAGCCTCCTAATTTAAATGCTGCTCCATCGAGCCACAGGAAGTTGGAAATGCCACCATTCAGTCAGATAAGTGACAACTGTCAGTAAGAGGTACATACAGACAATAGCATTCAATAAAACAATGGTAACGAGGTATAACACATAATTGATTGCAAAGTGTTTTGCTGTTTATTTCAACCTTCACTCAGGGGATAAAAGAGGCTTTAAAGTTCAAATAAATAATAATTTGACCTTTATCATTTTTATTATCACTATCAACAGATGTTTTTTTTATCTTGAAATAATTTTTGGCCAGCCCTAACATTGACAAAAGCTTAATTATGCCCATTTTAATGAACCTCCAATATTTGCAGGGTATTTCTGTTCAAGCTGGCTGCGTAGTGGTCATGAACTCTATTCTAGCAGTTGGGACAAGAGCCAAACCAAAGATGATTTTGGTCGTTTTAAACACACTGATCCATGTTCGGGTATTGATGTTTTAATAATAAGCTGAGTGAGCCATCATGATTGACAGGTGTATCTCCTGATCACTGTTGCAGAAACAAGCGAAGACATTGTTTCAGACCCACTGAAAGCCCAGCTGCTACATTAGCATTTAGGAAGTTTATTCCCAAAAGACTAGTTATGGCAATATACAAACAATAGGTTCCTCCATCATAAAGCTTCATGTCAGCCAGGTAACAAATTTCAAACATGTGAGCAACTGTCCATTTACACAGCACGGCATTTATGTAATTGGCACTTCTTTGTTTGTCCACAAGCTGCTGAATGCTACTATTTTCACTTGCTTCTTAGCTTATTGTACAGTTTGTCTATCTAACTTCTTCACACACCACCACAGTGTTGTCTAAACCCATCTCCACTTGAAGGAACTGGCCTGATCTTTTGTTGTTGCTTGATTTAAGGATGCAAGTGATTAGCATCAGGGGCTCTGAGCCAATCCGACAGTGACGGCTCTTCTTTACTCTTAGCTAGAATCTGTCTCTTTTACATACAGGGTCCTTAACTCCCTCCTCTCCCTTATCCTCTCAATCATCTTGCTGTTCTGCCTCTCCTCTTGATTCTGTTTCCTAATTAAAGCTTTTGCTTTGTTGATGATGAAGCTGTTTCCAAGGAAAAAGGAATGTTTTGACTCGGTCTCGCTCTGTAAAGGCCTTGCACTCATTATTGGATGTTAGGAATGATGGTAACACTGTTGGTAACTGCACTGTTGCACCAAATTTAAAGAAACCCTATTAAGGAAATGTTATCTCTTAGACATGTATTAGGACAGTGTCACAGTTTATAGGTTGGTGCTGTACTGCAGTACATTGAATTTGGTAGAAACAATGAGTGGGAAGTTAAACTGCTGACTCTAAACTTAAAGTTTATATCCACATGAGATGTTGGGATGGAGGCTAATTTAAGACTTAAAATAAATTTAACCTTAGATTAAGTGATAATAATTACCATTTTATTAAAATATCCTCATGTTGGCTAAAGTCTCTGAAGCCAGTATTTGATATAGTCACACCATAAGATAAAGCTTTTACAGATTGTACTGCAACATTTACGTCTCCATGCCCATTGTTTGTTTGCCCAACTTATCTACTCTCTGAGTCAAACCAGACCCAGATACTGTCATTTCCTGATCTTAGATTAATCTAGATCTACAATCTGAAGTGTAGAAAAGTAACTCCACATGGTGTTCTCTAAAAAGAGAAAAGTAGACGTTTAAACTAAGTTATTTAATCAAGACAGGACATACTCTTACGATGTGCTTCTCAAAACCTTTATGTCCTTATATTCCAAGACCTTGGTGAGTGCTAACAGAAGCAATGTGACACAGCACTGCACCATTCCCACCCATATTTAAAATCGTGGCAGGATAATCAAGAGCTCACTTCTCTCACTGACCAAATAAAGTAGGGGTGGGATAAAAGAGACAAATAAAGAAAATAAAAGCAGTTGTTAAAGTACTTGAACCCAGTAAATACTAATTAAGCAAACACTTCAATGCTGTCAGTTGAAGGGTCAATATAATGGACATCAAAGTGTAGAATGAGATCCAGTGTGCGAAAAGTAATGAGAAAAGTCAAAAGTAAAGGTCAATGAGCAAATTTAACAGTGTCTAAAACCTTGTTTTGTTTCCATCCAAAATGTATAAGACACTTTAAGAGGAGCTGAAGTAAATTAGAATTAATGTGCATTTCTACCCATGAGATGTCTGTGTCTCCTCTATTCATTTGGGGAAGGTTGGAGTCACTCATCACTCTTTACTCCACACAGATCTGATAGTGAACAGTTCTAAGACTGCAGCCTGGATGCAGCTATGGTGGCGAGAGTGGCCATTCTGAAGTCCTGATGGACACCTTATCGTACGACTTAGTTCATATGTTTGAAGCACACTGAGGAATGTAAGTCACCGCTGGGTAATAAAGAAAGAATGGAGTCTGGCTATGCAGGAAGTGGGTGTGGTTGTCTTCATTCTACTGGTCTTCTACAATGACTGAACACTAAACGCTGAATGACACCCTGCTGTTTATTTGTCTTCTCACACAGCAAGCTCCTGCTTTTATAATGGGAGCCTAACCATACAATGCATAGGTACAAAATATGGGCAATACAGTTGAAAGAATCAAAGCAGTAAGAAAAATGTCAGCATTGGGGTGAGAGGCAGCCTCCACTCTGGACAGGTCATCTTCCCAACAGTGGATAAAGTATACGCACAAAAGTTACATTTACGTTTTGAAGTTTTTTTTGACAATGTGATATATCTGTTACATATTCCATCTGTGTTTATCCAGCATCTTTAGCTGCCTGGCTTGTAAATGTTCAGAAACAAATCTAATACTCCATCTGTCTTTTTCCTTTTAAGTAATAATTTTACTGTTTTTAAAAACCCCACAGGACAAGAAGAGCCATGAGTTTAAAGATGTATTTATTGAGTCGAAGGAGAGTTTTAGGACAATTAAGATTTTTGTTGAGCACTGATGTCAGCCTGTATTTATTCCTCTTATATTCCATGTTTTCTGTGACTTTGTATCTACCTACTGATGTTTTTTCCCAGCTTATAAATTACTAATGATATTGCTTACCATGCAGTGAGATCATGCTTTCAACATTCTTCTCTGTGATTTTCATAAACACCCAAGCAACTGAAATGTGTGGCCTCTGGAAGACCACAAGCAGTCGTACCACAGTCAACGATTACAACTACAGTGGACAATTTCTACCATCACAGACAGAAATCATTAAAAAATCTATTTCAGTGTTTAAATATAATTGTAATTATACAAGTATTTTCCCTAGGAGGGAAAAAATGATTGGTTGGAAACAGATTGTGGCTACTGTTGCTAAGTGACCATATATTGCCTGCTCTGATACGGATCAGATTTTCAGCCTCTCAGTCTTTTAATGTCTCACTTGTTTTTGATATGTTTCAGCTCTCCACTGTATTCACAACCTGTTAAGACACATGCACACAAATCAACCGGTGATTTAAAGTGCTTTGAAAGAAGGCACAGCTGGTAACTGCTCAGAACACAAATATAAAGCTGTGACACACATTAGGCAGGAGTTGGATACAGTGCATTATAGGCAGGGTTTGGAAGTTTTCTTTTAAAGATGTATTTAAAGGGACAAGGTGTCTAAATGTTTTGTATTAACTGTTAATATCTCATCGTTTTTAAATTGTGACATGTATTTGTTTTTATGTACTGTATAATGAAGGGGCGAGAAATATTTTTTCTTCAGTTAATTTTTGTAATATATGTGTATTGTGGCAAATGTTAATGCTATCCTGCAGGATGGCATTGGCACACTCAGTAGCCTACTCATGAATGTCAACTATAAAATCAAGACAAGACACTGTTCTGTCAATGCTGGGTGCTCAATAAAAAAAAGTGCAACATTCTGGAACACAATATATTATTTTGTTTACTTTTTGGCAATATCTTTATCTTTCTGAGAGCTTGTTAAATGAATGTTAAACATCAGTAACATTAGTTGAAGGTTGTTTGATGCAATTTCGATGGCTTCTGTTACCTGACTGACAGGTCCTAACTGAAAATAGTGACAAATGTCCAAAAACCAAAGTGACACCTTCACATTAGTTATTTTGTACAAGCATCAGTCCAAACCTCACAGCATCGTTTTTTGTATTCATTCCTCATGAAATCATATAAAATTGCATTGTATGTGGTAAAGCACTATTGCATCATAGTCAGAAATCTGTCTGTATGGGTTTTCTCTGGGTACTCCAGCTTCATCCCACAGTCTAAAGACATTCGGGTAAGGTTAACTGGAGTTTCTAAATTGACTGTAGGTGTGAATATGAGTGTGGCTGGTTGTTTGTCTCTGTAGGTTGGCCCTGCGTTACTCTTGTCCAGTGTCAGTGGGGATGCTAACTGACCAACTGTGAAGCTTCCCTCTTCATCACGTAGTCCACGCCTTTGTTACATCCAGACTGGATTATTGTAATTCATTATTATCAGGCTCCAGCAGTAAGTCGTTAAAGACCCTGCAGCTTGTCCAAAATGCTGCAGCACGTGTCCTGACAAGAACCAAGAAAAGAGACCACATGTCTCCAGTATTAGCTTCGCTACACTGGCTTCCGGTTAAATCTAGAAAAGAATTTAAAATTCTCCTCCTCACCTTCAAGGCTCTTAATAATATGGCACCATTATACCTTAAAGAGCAGATGGTACCTTATCAACCCACTAGAGCACTGTGCTCCCAGAATTCAGGCTTACTTGTCGTCCCTAATGTCTCTAAAAGTAGAGTAGGAGCCAGAGCTTTCAGCTATCAAGCTCCTCTCCTGTGGAATCATCTCCCACTTTCAATTCGGGAGGCAGACACCACCTGTATATCTAAGAGTAGGCTTAAAACCTTCCTTTTTGATCAAGCTTATAGTTAGAGCTGGTACAGGCTTGTCTTGGACCTGCTCTTAGTTATGCTGCTATAGGTCTAGAAGGTCGGGGGACACATGACACACACGGAGCTTCTCTTTCCAGCTTCTCATTCCTCTTCTCAATCGTTATCATATCAAAGTAATTCATGTCTCATCAATACATGTTACTGACTTGACTTCTTCCCCGGAGTCCCTTTGCCTTATTGTCCGCAGATCCAGGGCCACAGCTATGGCCACATCATGGATTAGGATCTGTGGATCGCGTATCAGAGATCGTAATGGTGGATCCAGTATGGCGGATTCTGTATCGTGCTGGCTGATCGTGACAATAAAGGCGGATCCTTTATCGTTTTTGGCATCGGAAAATGGTGGTGGACCACGACCAAGGTGGCAGCTGATGATGGATCCTAATGACGACAATGAACAATGACTGTGGACTATAGTGGCATCCGATCTTGATGGTGGATCATGATCTTGCTGGCTGCTGACCATAGACTATGATTGCAGAAAGACTGCTTGATACATAGTATTTCTCAGATACTTGACCCTTATTGACATTAATCCACCAATTCACTGACCTTCAGTTATGCTTCAGAAAGGTCTACCCCTATCAATACTGCTAAAACCTTGATGATGTTTCCCTTCACACTTTACATCTATTGCACTTCTGTCCGTCCTGGGAGAGGGATCCCTCACATGTGGCTCTCTCTGAGGTTTCTACGTTCTTTTTACCCTGTTAAAGGTTTTTTTGTAGTTTTTCCTTACTCTTGTTGAGGGTTAAGGGCAGAGGATGTCACACCATGTTAAAGCCCTATGAGACAAACTGTGATTTGTGAATATGGGCTATACAAATAAAATTTGATTTGATTTGATGATTTGATCACCAGAGAGCTGAGGAGCAGTGAGAGACCCTCAGACAGATACAGTTACATGTTTACTTACTGTGTTCTCTCCTCTGTTTTACAGACTGTCAGGCACCGGACCAGCTGGCACTCCATTGCCACAAGCCTCAAGAGAGATGCTGGGCAATGTGCTGCCAGTACAAAGTCAATATACTGTAATCCCTTAGACAACAGGTACATATAGTAATTCCATCCTCTACCAATTTTACACATCAGGGTCAGTTTTATAGTCAAGTCATTGGAAGCTCTGTTTGGGAAAATAACCCTAATGACTTAGCAGTGATTTCTTGGTTTTTTTATCAATTCCAGTCTGGATTTCGCAAATGTCACAGTACGAAACTGCTCCCCTTAAGACTACAAATGATTTATTCATGTCTGCCGATGATGGTAAGTGCTCCGTCTTACTGCTCCTTCACCTCAATCGCATTTGACACCAACGATCATAACATTATCATCATTTAGAATAAAGGGCAAGATGTTGAATATCCCTTGTACAATTGAAGTTCTTCTGCACAATTTAGGTTACCAATATCTTCAATTGTGTACCTTAGCGTCATCAGGGGTTTTTGGCCTTTTAATCACAAGACACTCTTCTAAGGCAGGCCCACCACAGGTTGATCAGACTTGGGTGCATATTCCTAACATCTTGGGGCCCAGTTGGAATCTTCCTGATCCAGAGCCATTGGCTGCAGCGTTCTGCAGTGTGTGATGTTTCTTTATTGGTCTGGCGCAGGACTTGTCCATGAATCCCCGGATGTTTGAGCAATCTAATAATGGATGTTGCAAGGAAACCCCTGCAGCCAACCTCAACAGGGCAAACTATTGCCCTCCAGCCACATTGCTCGGCATTAAACGCCATGTCTGCATGTCCGCAGCCGTTTCCTCTCATTCGCTTCATCAACATCATCCTCCCAGGGTACTGTCAATTCTATGAAATAAACGACACACAGTGTATTGGACCAGAGTATCAGGTCAGGTCTAAGGGTAGTAGTGACCATATGTGATGGGACTGTAAGCCGCTGGCTCGGGTCCACCAACATCTTCCAGTCTCTGGCTTGCTCGAACCACTCCTGGTCAGTGGAGGAGGCCCTCTCTGTCCCTTGTTCTCCCCTCACAATACTCTTTGTTTCTATTGTTGCTGCAAGGCATTTGAGTACCTGGTTGTGTCACCACATATACCTACCTTGGGAGGAACTTATTTTACAACTAGTGAGGATGTGAGGATTAACCCTAACCCAGGATGGATCTTTGTTCAGCCACTGCTGTAGGTTTTTGGGTGAGGGAAGGATGTCATAGTTTGATCTAAGCAGGAAGCTAATCCTGCTTGCTTCCATTCACCACAGGTCCTTCCAGCTGATAATTTTTTCTCCATTCTTTCCCATTTTATCCACTGCCCCTGTCTGGCTTGAGTGACAGCCTTTTCATAACTTGCTGCCTCTTCGTGATGCCTTGCCTTCCTATTTGTCGTTTCCATTCCAGGGTCATTAGCCGCATTGTCCATTAGTGAGTTTTCCTCCGCCAAACTCTGGGGGTATTTTTCATTAAGTTTCTATCGTAGCCATGAGTGGGTGTCTCCAAATACCAGTTGGTATTGGATCCTGCCAGTATGGGTAGCTAACCGATTCCCTCCAGTCAGCTGTCTTTTCTCGCCGTCACAAAGGTCATTTCCTTGTTGTCAGCGATCCTGTTCATAGTGGTCACTGGATGCATCCAGCTACAATCATTTAGACAAGATGTTGAATTTCCCGTTTATGTTTGAAGGTCTTCTGCACAGTTTAGGTTACCAACCACCAGTATATGTTAGCAGGTGTTAGTGGCCACCAGCATATAACCATCATAACATCTCATCCTCAGCTCCACTGATGTGCGGGATGCCACAAGGTTCTATTCTTGGTCCCATCTTATTTTCCATGTGCATGATCCCAGTAAGAAACATCATCAGCCATTTTAATGGGAAATCCTATCATTCCTATGCCAATGACACCCAAATCTACCTGTCTTTTAAACCAGAGAATAACAGAGTGCCTAACAGCCTTTAAGGAATGGATGTCATTTAATTTCAGCTAGTAGGAAAACTCCTACCATATCCTGGTCACCTGGCAACCAATATTAAAACAACAGCTGAAAATCGAGCTGTCACATTTGTCACACATTGGCTCATGTTGTGTAACAAGAAAGGAGGAAGGTCACAAATTTCAGCAGTTGCAGTATTTATTTTACAAAGAAAACTAACTTAAAGTAAAACATGGTAATCAGTTCTGTCAGTGATGTCTGTAGTGTGTGTGTGTGTGTACAGAAATAAGAATCACCCAAACGCAATTAATGGTTGCTAGTTAAACTCAGGATTGATTTTGAGATTCTTTTAACAACTTTCAAAGCTCAACTAGTGCAAGACCCTACTTACATTTCAGAGCCCTTGACTCTAACACTAACATGCCACTAACATTTGATTTGTAACTGGTGCTACAGTGTTACTATTATTAATTTTTCTTAATTTTATTGCAACCACATTGTATGTAGTTTCTTAAATAGGACAGCTTTTGACTCTACTGCCTATGACAGTAGGTGTTTAGTTTAAAAATACATATAGGTAATGAAGTCTGATCTACTGAGCGGGCCACATGGCTTTCATAGTACTGCCATCCAAGCCAGTAACTAGTCAGTTTTACCTTTAGCCTCAGTGTACCCTCAGGTCCGGCTTTGAACGTTATTGCGATTAAACGGTCAAAACACCTGTTAAAACTGAGGATTATTATTTTTATTTTACCAGCTAGTCTGACAGAGCTTAAATATGATGGTTACACAACTGTTCCTGGTTCTCACCTTTAAAACAATTAAAATTGTTAAAACAAAAGAATGGATTCAGTCTACAGAAAGTGAGTGCTTTTTACTTTGATAAAGGTTCACATTTTTG
Organism: Verasper variegatus; assembly: GCA_026259375.1. Lineage (NCBI taxonomy): Eukaryota > Metazoa > Chordata > Actinopteri > Pleuronectiformes > Pleuronectidae > Verasper > Verasper variegatus. The sequence goes on along the minus strand of CM048053.1, from coordinate 20,785,723 downwards.
TGACAAATTCGACAAATAGATATTGAATCTCGTCCCTAAAGTCTCTAAAAGTAGAGGAAGAGCCAGAGCTTTCAGCTACAAAGCTCCTCTAGTATGTTGTGGGACAAATGATATTTGGAGCTTCTCTTCCCAGCTTCTCCTTCCTCTTCTCCCTCCTTATCACATCAGAGCAATTACAACACTTTAAAGAAACATGTTTATCTCATTAAGATTGCAATAATAAGTTTGACATTAACCCCACCAACCACACTCATATTCAGAATTGCGAAAGCCTGCTTCAGTCGCAGGGTTTTTAGCAGTGGCAAAGACTTTGAGAGTGTTGGCTTGCTTCTCATACCTGGTCACCACACGTTTGATTGATTGATTTGACTCCCTTTTCTGCCTGATCTTTGAAACTTCTTTCGTGCTTTGTCTCAAAGTGGCGCTTAACACTGGATGTTTGGCAAACAACATTTTCAAAACATAACATGCACACAAGCACGGTCCTTATGAAAACAAAGCCATAGTCTTCTGCCCTTGAGAGCTGTAATGCCTGCGCCTTCATTTTTTAGCTAATGGGGTTGCCATCATCAATACACCTGAACAGCTGCAGTTCACAGAGATTCATGTGGGAAAATGTGAGCAGCGCTGGCTGGGAGGCTTCTTCTTATTATTCAGGGAGGCTGGCACACGGAGAATGGCATGCTGGCTTCTATGTGGGTCTAATATACCCCCCTAGATTACAATTGGAATCAGGTGTGGGTCTAAATGACCCCACAGAGCACCACAGAGCCCTCTCTGGGGGTCTACATGACCCCCAGGAGAATCGAGAATGACGATCCATTGGTCTCAATGACCCCAGGAGAATTGGATAATGACAATCCTTGGGTCACCCTAACCCTGACCGACCAGGGCTTGCGGATGATCACACGCATGCACACACACACACACACACACACACACACACACACACACACACACACACACACACACACACTCTGGGTCAATCCGACCCAGGAACAACACAAGGGTTAAAAGAGCAGCGTGACTCACGTGCAGGAGACGCACCTGAAACACGCTTGTTAAACATGGGAAACAAAATGAAAAGCAAGATGTCCCATGACACACAGCTCATGTGTCAAGTGTGACCCAGTCGTAAAACAATTGCATTGATAAACTGTAGTACGAAACTGGTTATCAGATGTATCGGTTAATTCTGTATTTTCATAACTGGCAATGAATGTGTTCAGAACAATTAATAAAGTACCTATTATGATACATGAGGAAACATTGAACTCTGCAAGTCGAATCTGTTGTCTCCATGGAAAAGAGATATTTAACAAAGTGAACATGAATGCTGATCACTTCACCATAAAGGAAACGGTAGAAATATTTTTTGATCTTTTAAGTATAAGGTTACGGATACATGGTAAAGTAGGAAATGTAACTGTTTTTGGTCTGATGATGAACAAAGTAGAAATGCTGACAATCAAGGTGAAATGCAAACTGCAACATGCATAAATCTTCCAACTAGAATGGAATCTACACTACACTGATGTTTAAATTCAGGCTGAGGATATACACAGGAGTTTTATTAAGTATATCACTGAGTCAGCATTTTTGCCTTTTTGTTTAATAATGAACAAACAGTGTGGAGAACGGAAGCTTATGTAATGTCAGACAGGGGAGAAGTGGATGTTTGATGAGGTCAGTGTCTGAAATGTTCATTCCTAATCATGGAAAATATGAAACAGTGTGTGAATCATTGTTTTCTGATAAATGACATCGGAGGCTTTTTATTGTTTAATTTCCTCTCATGTATTTCTGCAGTGATAAACTAAAGTCAAAGCATCAACACCATCAGGAATCATGTTGAGAATCAAATAATGTTTCTCATTTAAAATCAATAAATAAATCAATTATATATATGTGATCAACTCTCCCTCGAAGCTCTGTTTTAAAGTTTTTTTAAGCTCAGGGGGTTTGGGTTAACTTTTACACCACAGAAGCTGCTTCTTGTTATGTATTATATCTGCAGTTCAACTAAATTATAATTTACAATCAGATTAAGCAAAAATGTATTATTTTTTGATTTTAGCCCAGAATCATTTTGAACAAGTGACACAGAACACAGATACAAGTAATAGAGTGAAGATTTATTGGGGGAGATGAGGATTGTGGCAGGTGATGGCTGAGGGCAAAGATGGAACTGTGGTAAGCAGGATGGAGCTGGGCAGCGGATAAAGGATGAATGGCCAGCCAGCAGGGGAATGAACAGAGCACAGGAGGAGGGGTGGCTGGTAAGCTGACAAGGCAGGGGGCTGAGTGAAACTGTGGAGTCTGGTGGAGATGAGCTGGTTATGGAGAGGTGTGTGGTGTGGTGGGCAGACAGCCGAGCACGCAGCTGATCCTGAGGCTCAAGTGAGTAAAAGTTACGCAGGGAAAATTACACGAGGGTAACTCAGGACAAACAATTCTCATTGGCCCAGAGCGTGTGTGTGATACCAAACTGTCTGGAGCAACAATCTAGCAAAGAGTGGGTGAAGAACCGGAGCATATGTATAAACTGCGGGGGAATGACAGATAAACAATCAGGCAGCCAGGAGAGAATGAGGAGTGCCACAACCAAACAACACACACAGATGCACACAAGCAGCCGAGACAAAACACCAGGGACACACTTCACATACAAAATCACCAAATTATCATGAGCATCCAGACGTTGAAGAGACATTGGGGTTAATTTGTTTTGGTCAGAAGAAAATAGCCCACTGCTCTGCATGAGGGGAGAGCATGTGTCTGTTGTATTGTGTCCTGCTGTATACTGCAAACCCTGGATGTAACCAGGGATATCGTATCCATTGCATTGTAGTTCCAAATGCACTACATATTGTTCAATTGTGATTAAAATATCTTGCAAATGACAATATAATTTGAGACTTTTTCTGCTACATTTATCACTGAAATCTAAGAGCATATGATTTGTTTTGTAAATTTGCCACTTTTTCCCCCAGAAATGTCAATTTTAACATTTAATTTAATTTTAACCTACAATGAAGATTGGACTGAGACTACTTGAATGAGTGCAGCTGTGCTGTGGACCTTCTCCGCTGGAACTCAGACCATGGTTTGGTGGCTGGTAACCTCAAGTCGGGTCCGGCTGTGATTTCATCGAGACGACATCAGTTGTTCAGCAGGGAGTTCTGCCTGTGGTCTCAGCTGTCAGGCCTCTTCTCAGGCACTGGATCACTCTCACATGAAACTGATGGTGCAGGCAGCGTATTTCTGACAGGTTGTTGTTGGAATCTGCACTGATAAATTAGGTTCAATACTCTTTGTTATAAAACTCAAAAAACTGGTCTTTCGACACAAAGTCTCAATGAAGTTAGTTAAAAAGATGAGCAAAAAGGGTCTTTGATGCAGTAGTGTTCTGATTTAACGTAAATTAAAAAAGATATATATATTGTGCAGGAAAGTAACTTAAACGTGCATAATAGAAAGTAATTATATGGATGAACTTGAACAGTGAGACAGAAAAAAGGAGGAAAAAGTTAAAATCGAGCACTACCCGCAACCCCTTGTTCCTCTCTAGGCGTCCGCCGCTCGGCTTTCCGGTGTAGACTTGCATCTTCCAAGCGTAGCTGGATTTGGTGTCGCAGGCCAACCGCGACTTTCAGACGTACTGTCGGAGGAGGAGAAGAGATGAGAGGAGAGGAGGACGAGGACTAGCAGCCGATAGCTAGCTATAGCTACATAACATAATAACATAACATAATGATAATATAAAAAAAAAACGAAAAAAAGAATAACCTCTGAAAGGAACCAGTTGCTCGTCCACGGTCACTTCGGGCCCCGGGTTGTAAAGGTGCGGCAGCTGCGCCGCCCACGCCTCACAGACCACTCGCACAGCCACCAATTTGTCCGTGGCTCGTCGAAGCGGCCGTCGAAGCGCAGTAGTCTGGAGAATGTGTGGAAGACTTTTAGGGGCATCGTGGCACGAAATATCATCCGGCCGCTCTCTGCGTCCCACAGGCTGGTGGCGGCCACGCCCCGGGACCTGTACATGCCCACTAAGATCAGCAGCCCTACGTAGGAGTGCAGGTCGGTCTCGTCCACCCTCCAGATTCGTCATCACCAGGATGAGGTTCTGTAACGTTGGCGTGAGGAACAGGCGGAACGTCGAGGCTAAGTCACGGGCGCGGGACGTCACGTGCGTCGTGGGGCCCGGGGGGATCCCGATGGGCATAGTGGCGGTGGCGGTGTCAGCGCTTCGAGCCACAGCAGAGGAGGAGGAGGAGGAGCAGCGACCATGTTATTTCTCCGTTTCTTGACAGGAAGGTCTCTCTTTCCACGAGTCCGGTGGTGGTGGTGGTGGTGGTGTCGTGGTCTAGTCCTTCTTCTTCTTCTTCTTCTTCCGAGGATGAGCACAATGACGAATCTGCAGCAGCATCACACACTGGGTCTTCGTCGTCGTCTTCGCTGTCGTCTTCTTCGTCGTCTCGGCCTGCTTCTCGGCCCGCTTCTCGGTCTTGCTCTTCCGCGTCCTGCTTTGGGTTCAGAGGATTGTTGCTGGGAGAACAGCTGTTGGAGAACCTGTTCTCTGGTGAAACGTGCTTGTCGTGACCTGGTCAGGGAGAACGGCACATGGAGAAACACACCGACCGGGTCTAAATGACCCCCAGGAGAATCGAGATTGACAATCCATTGGTCTCAATGACCCCAGGAGAATTAGATAATGACAATCCATGGGTCACCCTGACTCTAAACTGACCGGCCAGGGCTTGCGGATGATCACATGCACGCACGCACACACACACACACACACACACACACAAAGACACCCACACACTCTGGGTCAATCCGACCCAGGAACAACACAAGGGTTAAGGTGAATAACATAAATGTTGATTATCTATAGGTAATCTCTTAAGTTTCAGAATACAACATTAGAAGTTATTTTGATAACAGTATAAGGAACTAGTATAACAATAATAAACTTTGCTAACATTCATAAATGCATACAGCTAGGAACTAATGTTAAGGAGGCAGAGGAACTAATGTTAAGGAAATGCCTGCTGACCCCCTTCGGCCAGTTCTGTCTTATAATCACCTGTGCCAGTCATACATGTTCGTCAGGTTAAAAGCAGTTTGTTTGGATGAAGAGCAACCCTTGTTTTTGGTTTCCTTTCTGAAATGAAGGTTTTATGGTGTGAAGATTGGGCAGAGATCAACCTGCAGGTCATAGTGTCTGGTTTCCCACATCTTGGCTCAGTGAGGCCTGGGAGGGCAACAAACAGTTTGTACTGGGGGAACCAAACATTTATTTTTAGGCATTTTAAATGTTCCAGCTCCTTGGACAACAAACAGCGCATGGATTGATTGATGAATGATTCAGCACCACTGCCGATAAACAGTGACAGAGAAGTGTCTTCCTTACAGAGGAATAAAATAAAAAGATAAAAAACAAGGCCTATTGTAATAAACAGCGGGACCTTCATTATTATGGTAATAACAATAACTACAGTATGACCTACACTGTTTGGTTGGTTCAGGCAAAAAAAAAATACTTGGTTAGGTTTGGAAAGTTCTTGGTTTGGGTTAAAAGAATTTCATGATTAGAGAACTTTTGTTGTCATGGTTACAATAATATATATATTGTTAAGGTTGTGGAAGGGTCGTTGATGAAATAAAAAGTTTGGTTGGTTTCACATGAAAAACAAACAGAAGTCTCCTGTGATTGTCCTGTGTTTTATCGACCCAACCATCCACCCACCTTCCAGTCTCTGTTGCTCTGTATTCATCATCTATATATCTTCCTTCATTGTTCCCTTCATAAATACATTGAAATACTCAAGGTTACCCAACAATAAACGTTAACTAACACAGACAATGTGTTGGAAATTCAGAAGAGCAGAGTTCTTGGGCCCTAAAAACAAAAACAATAAGCTAAAATGCAATGAGGACCTGATAGGTGCTGCAGGTTTATTACCACGTGGGACAGCATCAAGGCGGCAATGTTGTACAGTGGTTTGCACTGTCGCCTCACAGCAAGAGGGATTTCACCTGGTATTCTGGCTTCCTTAGTTAGAGCGGTCATCCTCTAGCGGTTGTCACCACTCCGAATGCTAAAGTGTCCTTGGGCAAGATACTGAACCCCAAATTGACCCTTCTCATAGAGAAAAAATCTGCTTCACATACTGTATGAATGTGTGTGTGAATGGGTGAATGTAAAATTGTGCTTTGAGTGGTCATCAAAACTAGAAAAGAGCTATATATAACATATAAATACAGACCATTCCTCCCACAGTCCAAATGCATGCAGATTGGGGTTAGGTCAATTGGAGACCTCAGGTAATTTTATAACCCATATTCACACCCACCTGAGAAATTCTGTATCAACTCCAACAACTTGTTTGCCTAGTTAATTTCTATAGAACTCCATGAAAAACATGTAAACAAATTAATATAATTTCCCTTCCCTCACTTTGTTTTCTAAAGGCCCGAGGTTTTGTTATGAAAGTATGCAAATCATTCAGTCTTTTTAAGACAGTTTACCAACATTTTCTTGTTATTGTTTGTTGAAGTTCAGATAAATCCCTGCTCATCCAGGTGGTGATGAAACTTTAGAACAAATCTTTAAAGATATTCATCACATACAGTACTGTGCTGCCAGTGTCACTTGGACATAATGGTGTGGGAGGAATTCAAGATTATACTCGATTGAACTAGCAAAGTGAGTATGAGCTTAACAAGTTTAAACACTTCATCAGAATACATTGACTATTCTGGTAATCTTTTAGATGACAAAAGAAATAATAAGATGATATTGTCATTTTGCTTCATCAACATATTTTATGAATACATGAATGAGTGAATGAATGGCTTCGAAAAATGTAAAAACCTGTTTGAATATCAGATTCACTCCCTGTACATGACTATCTTTATTACATTTGCCATAAACCTGGAAATCACTTCTTAAATCATCTAGTTTAAAGTCAGTGTAAAGAAAATCCAGAGATTTATTTCCAACAACATTATACATCTGAGAAAATAAAGGTACGTCATATTGAAAAGTTGAGTTTTCATCATTCTTGTGTTCAGTATTTTTTTGGCCTGGACAGAAGTCACAGCTTGATCATACTAAGCATATCCCCTCCTCAAACACTATCCTTATAAAAACCAGAACAAATAAGTATCAGTTGTTCTCCGGCTCAATTACAATAAATCTTACTACTTTCATAAGAAGGATGAGATGAAGAAGTTGGGTTTCTCCATAATATTGTAAAATCTCCAACTCACTATGTAAAGTGTCTTGAGATAATGCATGTTGTGATTTCGCAAACAGACAAATAAAACTGACCACCTCCAGCCTCTGTGGTGATCATTTTACACCAGGTAATTCTACAAACTTGCTCTGGACTCAACTAGGATTCAATGATTTTCTATTTTGACTGATGAATTGGGCTGAACGACTGCCTCCCTTCCCTTACTTCCTCTTTCCGTCCTGCCATCTGGTCGCAGAGTCGACAGTCCATGCCCACCAATTAATGTCGGCATTTGCCACACACCGAATGTTAGTGCCTTTATTGTGTCAACGTAAAACGGTAACAAATAATTAACAAATCTTGCAGCCACATTGGAGTTTTGTTGTTAATAGGGTTGCAAGTGTTTTGATTTCACACCTATACTGTTTTGAAAAATAAGCTGGCTGGTGTTGCTGTCAATTGAACCATGATACGAGCCAAACAACCAAACCCAGACTGCTTGAATAGGGTGTGGATTCAGCAGACACACAGAGTGAGGAATTAAGCCTTTCTCACAATTTTGAAATCTTTAAGATCAACACTGAAAAAGCAGGACCAACCAATGAGAGGAAAGGCAAAGAGAGAGGGGCTCCAGCCAAAGCCAGTAATATTTTATATGATATTTGGATGAAATCTATGAAATGGCTGCGTTTTGTTATAGGGACCTTACAAACAAGCAGACACGCACACAGACACAAATATTTAGATGTAAACAGTTTTGGTCCTTGAAAGATATGAAATATAAAATAAGATAACTTTACTGTCTATTGTTTTTCCTTTGTCATTTTGAATCCATGTCAAATGGGACATTTCAGCATTGTTTTCTGTTATACTCAGACTTGTGTTTGCTGATGATAGTACAGTCGTATTGGGACAAATCAGAAGAACACAATTCAAAACTGATAAGAATAGAGGTCAAGAGTAAGTTCAAAGATTCAGAAAACAGAGAGGACCTAGTTGTGAAAATAAATGAATTGCGTCCGGTCATATATCTTTAACACAGCCAACACTCCACTGTCACCTACTTTGATTGGCATAAGATGAAGCAGCCTGTCGCTGGCAGACATACTGAAGAACTCAGGGATTTGGCCATGTTGTGACATATGGAACACATGAACTTAGTATGACACCACAGATTAAACACACCTTCCTGTCCTGAAATGAACAGAGAGAGCAGGCATCGACTCAGTCTACAACCAAGTGAGGGTGGTGGTGCTGAAAAGGATCATCATAATTCTACATTATGATGGGAGGTGTGACAGATAAATAAGCCTCACAAATGTTCAAATTTACATTCTACACTGGATTAACCCAGTATTAAATATCTGACTTTTAGAAGAGGAAATTGTCAAAGGGCTAGAACTCTTCATTTTGTTAGATTTTATAACAACTTTTGGAACAACTTTCCCAGAAGGACTAATGTGAAAAACGGTTGCATTTTCAGGAAGTGCATTTCCCAACACTAGAGCTAAAAAACAGAGGCAGTATTTCACCCAATATGATTTGTGCCCTCCGCATTTCTTCATCTTTATCTATTGGTTGAAGTATATGTAATCAAGTGAGGCAACAGAAAAGTTTTGATGATTTTGAGCACCTGCTTCCACAAGACTTCTTTACAATGGATGAATTTGACCTGATTCTACCTAAGAGGCTGTTGGTAAAGTCATTACTTTTTCAGCCATTTAATCATAACCAAAGTACTGGACACAGTGGTACCAGAGTAAATTTGAGTCAGGGGTTCACCTGTGACCACAATTCACAAATCCTTTACCTACAAAGAGGCCTTTCAAGTCCATAGTTTTATCTTTGAGGTTTTATTTTACAGTTCATATTCTGCTCTACGTGATGGCAGCAGCATGGAATTGCCATATCATAAACAGGACTTGGCTGCTTATCTGCTTTTGTTCATTCAGAGAAAGAAAATTACTATCATGAATTTGATCTCTATAAAGCCAACGACAGATGTGTCCATATGACAATGAGAAGTCATTATCAGATATTTAGTAACCTATTAGGAATTCCCCCTCAAGAATCACAGAATTAAAATGACTCCTAAGAACTTGCACTGTGACTGTAGAATTAGTCAAAGTTGATCCTGAGATACATAGCTTCAGACATACAAAATGTTCAACAAGCTGCAACCACAAATCACATTAACACATCGCATGAAACACAAAGCAGCTAAATCCAATGGGGCATGAGGCATTTCCAAGCATCTTCCATAATGGCTGTGCACCTATTTAGAGCACAGTGAGGTTAACACATGCATAGTATCAAGGCTACCAGCTTTTCCCCAGTCACAATATGAAGTATTGCTACAATTTAACTCTGATATGTGATGCAATAGCCATGACCAGCATTACCTGAAGCCTTAACATCCCAGAAACACAGCTTGCACAAGAAATTTGACTTCATTTGAGCCTCTAGCTCTAAGTGCATGACAGACGATAAATAACGAATGAGTAGATGAGTAATATGTACTCATAACTGTTTTACTCTGATGCTGTACATAAACAAGACCCCTGTTGTATGTATGTATATATATATACATACATATGTATAGTGTTGGGAGGTGTTCTATGATGATATATCTAATTTATAAAGTATTACAATCAATTACTTACAGTGAATTTAAATACTTTAGATTACTTTAACATTCTCTTACATTGATATTGCATATAGCACGATGAATGAACATGACAATACTGCTGCCTCACGTAGACTGAACCCAGGAGTCAATCTGATGGAGATGTTTAATAAGGCAAGTAGGATGAAGACCCAATGTTTCCTTGACCTTATATTCTGCACATCTTTATGTTAGAGTGAAAAACAGAAGGTAAACAAGAGGGGAATAACTGTCTGAATTTACAGTTCCATAGAAGAGGAGGAATCAATCTAAATATGTAATCCTTGGTCACAAATTATTGGTCAGATTTCTTAGTAAGTGTATATGGTTTACTTGAAGATTTTTAAATAACGAAAACCAAATGACTAAATCAAGTTTGTTTTTTGTCAAAAGATTGGATGGTTAAATTAAAACCATGTGACAAAAGTACCTTTGATCCAAAGTTGAAGCTAAGCTTAATAGTATATCTTTTTTTTCAAGGAAGTTAGGTCAGTAAGTTTAAAACTTGCTTTATTGATCTGTATATTAAGTATTATTTTAGGTTTATGTGCATGTCAATCAAAATGGTGGTCAAATAAAAGTTTCAATAAAAAATCGTTTGATTTAATTGCAACAACTTAGGACAATTGTTAACAGGTCCACCAAGTTTATGTGTTAAATGTACAACATCTTTTGCGATGCAGCTAGTCTTCCTTTTTTGTTTGTTACAATAACAAAGAATCTGTCAGTTGGTTGAGATTATTTCCTTTGTCTCAGTGCAGTTCAGCCAGTTAAAAAAACGATACTATCAAATAACAACTTATCTTGTCATTTATTAGAAAACAAAAGCACTCAAGTTAAGCAAAACCTATAAAGCTCCCTTATAGTACTATGGATTGTATTATGTCATGAGTCAACCTTCAGTTTCTTAGTATATAACAAAAAGTGACATAGACCCACCTGGAAAAAGGCTTTTATTTATTTAGCCATCTCCTGGGCACCTTTTTAAACTCAACGTGCCTCACGATGCCAGACCACTTCTCAACAGCTCAGGTTTCGTTATGAGCCTTTAGGCTGGAAAATCTCCCGATAATGGTTGACCCAGGAGATATTCATGGCACCAATCAGGGAACTATGGCTAATGTTTAGATGACATGACCCCGCCACACATACACACAAACAACACTGCCACTAAAAAGTCCATAACCCATTCGATTGCTGCTTTTATTGAGACAGGGATTTTGGACACTGCGAGAGAAATTTGAAAAAAGAAGAGTGGAAGAGTTCTCATGGATTACTCAAAATAAAACAGAACTGTCATTTATTAAACAAAAGACTTTGCTGCTTTATTGAGTCTATGTAACACCTCACCTTTAGGTATTAATCTGCCCTTGTAACCCTCAGACTGACACAGATTGGAGCTGTGTTGGTGCCACCAATGCACTCGAGTCTCAGGGTTCTATTTTAATGATGTAAGCACATAGTCTGAAGTTTGAGGTCTGAAGCGCAAAGCTTAAAAAACTTGTAGAAGTTAAAGGAATGGAATTCAGCACAGTCATCAAAAAGGTAGGGGTGGGGTTTCTGAAGGTATTTGACAATCCAACAAACAAACAGCAACATTTAGCTTCAGACACTTAATGTTCTGGGCCTTCCTAGACTACAATGGTGGAACCTACCATGCTGGGGATACCATGTAGTCACTCTACCCTGATTCCATGATGTTCTCACCTTGACGATGTTATCCACCCTACAACTCTCAATCTGACCAGGAGCAGTGTTGCTGCCTTTTGAGTTGCTGAACAGACATGTTGTGGGACATCTGCCTTATACTGGACACTGTTAAAGCTCCCACTGGAAACAAAGCCCACTTTTCTGCTTTCCAACATGCTGAGTGGAGATCCTCACCAACCCCCACTCAACACTCATCACACACTCACTTTCCTCTTAAGGCCCTTGGGGTTTCACACCATATGGATCAAATCCATTAAGGGGCACTTTCAGGACCATTTATGTTAATGCTGATGTGATCAATGTTTCATTTTGTGATTAATTTTAAACACTTTCTTAATTAGACCTTGACCTTGGAGTCAAGTACGATAATGCTGTGGAATTAAAAGAGAAAGTGCCGGGAGAGACAGTCAGGGTATAAAAGCCTTCAATAAATGTCAATAATGAAATTCAGCAACACACCATGAGAGTGCAGTCGGTGTAAACAGTGCTGATAAATCTTTGGTTGCTGTATTTTCCTCCTGTAAAGTCAAACCATTCAACACCTACACAAGTGGACTTGTGCCTCCAATTAACTTTTGCATTACATTTGTTTGTTGTTTTGGTATTTCTTTTTGTTAGGTTTTAACCTCACTCTGGAAAGTGACTTGAGATAATTTATGTTGGGATTTGGGGCTGTATAAATAAAATCAATTTGAATATATTTGCATAAAACTAAAAGCAGACAGTTTACATTCAAACTAAAGGAAGAAAGCTAGCATCATTCTTTTATCTTGTTTTGTTACATCCCATGAAAATACCAGAGTCAATAATGCATGAGTCAATCTCTCATCTCTCTGTGATCACTTAGCCCCAAACCCACTGGTTCCTATTGAAGACGTCAATCTTTAGAAATGACTCAAAAATACACAATTTCACCTTTTTTTTAAATGGCTCTGAAATTGTGAAAGCTGTTACACACTATAGTTTACAACAGACGCAACTCAGACACCACAAATAGTGCATTTGTTGGGGACTATTTTCTGTAATGGATCGATCCACATTTGGTGCTCTAGTGAATATTTGGGGCAGTAGGACAGTGTGCAGTGTGTTCACAAAGAATTCATAGCCCTTCCCTATTCTCACATTTTGTTATGTTGCAGCCAACATTTAAGACCTACACCCAAACACTATGAATAACCCTTAATGGCAAATTGAAAAACTAATTTTAGAAATTATTGCTGATGCATTTATTGTGAAGAAATCAAAAGTGTCTGAATACTTTCTGAATGCACTGTATGTGGGATTCAGTCATGTAGTGGAAGAGTGTGAGTTTTTGGAAAACATTGGAGGTCTACGATACATAGGAATAGAGATATCAGCCCACAAGGATGAATAAGATACATTCATAGTTAGTCAGCAGGATTACTCATTTACTAAAGAACCAATTTCCATGAAAGTTTGTGTAGGGGTAGGTGTGTGAATTTTTGTACGTGCTACACATCTCTTCATGCTCTGCAGATGTACTCAGTAGGATTCTTGTGTTTCTTAATGTCCCCCTGTCATCAAACATACCTTCTGTTTATTGCAACTTTAATTTTGGTACCTGCATGGAACAGTGTTACTGAGTTAACAAGTATTTTTATGTGAAATCATAACTAGTTTGGAATGACTCGTGACCCAATATGAAATTTACAAATTTGTAATGTGGAAATTTGAAGCTTCCCGTTTTTCTACTGAGCACAGACGTTTCACTAAAGTGGTGCCAGCTGTTAGACTGTGGCTGAGGGGGTCGTCGTCTTACCAGAAGGTCGGCCGTTTGATCCCAGTCTTCCCCATCTGCATGCCGAAGTGTCCTTGGGCAAGATACTGAACCCCGAATTGTCCCACATAGAAAAAGTGTTGCCCAAAGATGCACTGTATGAATGTGTGTGTGAATGGCATAAACTGTACTGTAAAGAGCTTTGAGTGGTCATCATGACTAGAAAAGTGCTAAATAAATAAATACATTTATTATGAAAAAATGTTTGTATATTCATAGCTTCTGGATTTGACTGAATTCATCTTTCTTGAGTTGGTTGTATTTTGGGTCATCTTTAGGCACAATGCCGTGAGCCGAACCTTGTCAAACACCATCATGCTGTCCTTTCATGAAACAAAAAAACAAACTGTATATTTCAAAATGAGTATATTCATACATGATGATGAAAACTTCTCACAAGCTAGAGCTTAAAATGTTATTTGAACTAAACGGAGAATTACATCCACATAACTTCATTTCTTTTACTCTCCCAAAGGTAAAAATCTCGAAACTTATCTAGAAAAGCCAAAACATTATTTCTGAGAAAGAGATGTTGGTGTTGAAACACTGTTAAAAACACTGCAAAGCCATTTTCACTCTGGGAGGTGGCAGAAGTCTTGGTGGTGATTCTAAAAGACTCTTTAAACAAAAGTGACATCCCCTGCATGGCTGGATTGATGCTGTTTAACCTAAATATAAGCGAAACACTGTCTGTGACCCCACTTAAAATGACTGCCTCTTAACCCGCCCAGTTTAAAAAAAAATGATTTTTGATTTTATTTTGATTGCTGCAGTGAACTATTTTCATCCCAGAAATCATATTCAAACACTACAATGTCACTTTCAAACCATAAAAAGGGAATTATTTTGAGATTAAAAAAAAGTGTGTGTATGTACAGATGACTTAATAAGAAAATAGATAAAATGTAATGTGTCCATCTATCCTCCTGTGTGCAACCCTGCTGCTCTTATTGCATTACACATGTGAAAGAGCAGGAGTGTGTCTGCAATCCATCCTCAATTGGTTCACATCTGTTGACTTTGGAAATGGCTGATCCTATATCTGATATAGGAGTAATTTGGAGTGTTGTGCTGTGTGTGTGTGTGTGTGTGTGTGTGTGTGTGTGTCTGTCTGAGGAGGGGGGGTTGGGGTGCCCATGCCAGAGGGGTGAAACAGCAGGGATAGAAACCCCCCAGAGAGGAAGAAAGACCACTTAGTTAGCCTGCAAGGGATACTGTGTGTGTGTGTGTGTGTGTGTGTGTGTGTGTGTGTGTGTGTGTGTGTGTGTGTGTGTGTGTGTGTGTGTGTGTGAGTGAGTGAGTGAGTGTGAGTGTGTTTGCACATGCTGTTCTGAGGGTTTCTGCAGTTTAGCTCTCCGTCTGTTGCTTTGTATCTGACCTGAGGGCCTGGCTTCTTGGCTTCTCACATGGACAGTTTCATCAAACAGCCAGTGGGAACTGGGTTTGGATTATCACCACTGTGATCTGAAAACCTCATACGTTTTTAAGGTCGACATGGTTATGTGGTTAGTTTCATCACTCTGTGACTTGTCAACACTGTTTGGATAAAACTGTATGTTTTTAGGCTGATTTACACATGAGAATATTGTTTTTGCCTTGCTGTGCCCTAGGCTGTTTTTCTAGACAAAAGGTTTCCATACATAACAAGTACAATATGTCACAGGACAAGTCTGGTTCTATATTTAGCTATCAACTAAACTTCTAGTCAAAAAAACAACACTGAATGTATCTCGCGACAAAGAATTGTGTGTGTTTCCGAGCACCTTATTCTTCTGAGCCATAGAGATCACTGTTGACCAAAAAGTATTCAAATGCTACACTGACATCTTTCTTCATTAACATGAACACACATACACTTTTGTGTGTTTTAACTCAATCAAGGATCAAATGCGTATTGAGGAATGTTTGTTAAGAGCTATGTTTGTACGGTTAAAATTGTTTTTATTGATATATGTAACCAGTTTTTACAAAATAGTGTGAGAAAGCCAAAGACAGAACTGAATGAGAGACGGATTGCCACTTTGTTTAGGTACATGGGAATTGTTGAGAGTAAGAAAAAAAGAAAATGTTATTCCTACCTTATTATTGTGCATTGCCTCTAACGCCCGAGCCACACTGTGTATGAGCTGCGCTGCTCTTCGAGAGAGTGTGGGTCACACTCAAGCATATGCGATTCACACAGAAATAGGCAGTGAAAATGATTCAATATCTTTCTGTCGAATATGTAACAAACATACAGTACATATTTGAAAATACTTTTGCAACTCTTTCAAAGTAAAAGCACACAAGCTTTTCTATTGACTCAATACTTTAATTTGCTGGTTTGGTTTGTATTGTTATTGCAGGATCAGAAGATGCACCACTTTATTCCAGAGGCTTTTAGTTGAGTATATAGGCTACTTTTGTTTGAGGAAATACAGCAGTCATTCCAGAAACTTTAAGTAGCAGCTCAGCAGCAGACACACAGCAGACACGCTCACTGTGTGAACAACAGACCTAGCTAGACGCAGCAGATCAGCGACGCAGCCATCACGCACTGCCCACCAACAGTTTGTCTAACTTCTATGGAGAGTTTTACCTGCCCAGCACCAAACAGCAGAAAGAACAATTCATAAGAAACACCATGCTGATGATACAATAGCAGTGGTGTAATGTAATGAGGTAATACTACTACTGCTTACATTTACTTTTGCTCCACTATATTTTCTGCATAAAATGTGTACTTTTACTCTGTTACTGCAAAATAAAGCCTATGTGAAGAGTCAGATGTGTTGGAACCATGGTTGGAACACACTAATCAGCAGTCCTAGCTATAGCCTATAGGAAGTTAGATCATTGGTTCATTTAATCATGTGGCCATGGGAAAATAGGTTAAGTTTAGTTGTCCGCTTAAACCCAGGCATGTTAAATAGCGAGCGGCTGCTGAACGCTGAAGAAACCTCATGGTTGACACAGATTGTATGTTTGAAGCAGAGCCTTCGACTGGACCTGCTACTTCAGCGACAAACTATGGTGACAGGTGATGAAGATCAACCCCTGTGGCCATAATTGCGAGAAATGTTTTCTCATGCTGGAGTAACAGATTCTTCACACCGGATGAAGTGCCTCCTCTGCTTTCCCAGAAATATGGAAATATTGACATTCAAGAACTCTGTCAACCTCAAAAAACACATCCTGGTCAAATGAATCCTGTGAAGCTGCAGCCTTAATGTTATTTAGCGGTAATTATCAGAATGAACAATAAAGCCTGGTCAGACATCTAACGTGATGGCCTCCTAGTGATACAGGCTAATGGGCTATATCTGTGACTCTGATAAAGGCTTACATTATTATGAAAGTTAAAAGATTTTCAATAAAATAAAACAGTTTTAAAACTGTCTTCATGCCACATGAATGTTTCCCTTTTTCAGTACAAACTCAGCAATAAATCAGCTCATTTTGTCGTTTTAACACAGCATAAAGTCAACAAAAGAGAATGCACAAATCTGAACTAGTAATCATTCAAAATATTATATACTTAAAAACAGTTTTTCACTATTTATACACACAAAACAGCAGAACATTTTTGAAAAAAACAATACTTTGTAAAACTAGATATTTATTCCAATTCGATTTTTTCCCCAAATGGGATTAAAGAACCGTTTTAACCACATGTTAGGAGAACCTGAGTAAATCATAGCTGCCATTCTTCTTCCAAAGTTCCAAACAACTTGGACAAAGGATGATGACACAATCAGAAAGGATAAGACAATGTGGGAATAGTAAAAACATTTGGGCAAATTCATGAATCAATTATTGATAGGGCATTACATTGAAATTATAAACCTCAAATAAAAATTACCTATTTAGTACAAAACCTGAGATTTAGCAGATGATATGTTAGAAATATGTATTAATCTTGTAGTTTTTATACTTCCTTTCTTTCAGGAATGGACTACACCAAGCAGCACGTGGACGACCCCTCCATACATCAAGGTGATGCCACGAGGTCAACTTCATCTGATGAGGATAACTTCTTCTCTACTCTGTCTCGTCTCAAGCACAAGATTGCTCCAAACAACTGGACGGATACTTGTCGTCTTCAGCAGATAACACAGACTTGCTGAAATCTTTCCCAGCTGTGTGCAAGCTTTCTGTGGAGGTGAACATGCACCTACCAGCGGCCTGTGAAAGGCTCTTCAGCAGCCTAGGAAGAGCAAGACTGAATTTTCACAATTTCAAAACCAACCTTTGAACAACATATTTTTCAGTTTGAAGTAATGAATAGATTGTTATGGTAGGGAAGTAAGGTAGGAAGGAGGGAAGATTAATGAAAGAATGAGATGGCAAGTAAAAGAATAATTTTGTTTTTGTTGTGAAGATGTGTCTTCAAGTTTATTGAATGCTTTATTTTTAAGGTGGTGTAAATGGTAAAACATTTTTACTTCACACATCTCAAAATTACTACTACTCCAACCTCATCACTGAAAACAAGCCATTGTGTCTAGTTTGTGGGAACACACTTGTGTAATGAAAAAGCCCAAACAAATGAGCTTAGATAAAATTAATTCTGCTCTGTGGAGTTTAAGTGCCCAACAAGGAGGATGTTGTAAAAATTCAAATAGTCCTTAATAGCAGAACAAATTATCCACACCTGTTTTATATCAGGATTTAAAGCTGAATTAACCAAAGCAAAAAAAAGTCTCAAATCACATAAAGGTCGATATGCTTTATGAATTCATATTCAGTGGAATAATACATGACAGAAGTATGCCTGAAGTCTGTAGCTATTGATCATTTTCACAATCTGTTTTTGTTAAAGCCAATGCTGATAAAACTGAACAGTTTTGACAACTTTTAATAGATTTGGATAACTCCACACATCTTAGTGCAAAATTGCAAAGCAAGCTGTTTTTCAATTGCAGGTTGGTGAAGTCTCTGGAAGTTTAAGCCTAGTGTTATGTGCAGTCAAATGTTCAACACAGATGCAGTGACGGGAGGGAGAGACACCAAGATGCAAGCAGCACGGAAATTGCAGGAAGTGTGTAGGAAGTGAAGAAGGATGAGCAGCATGATCTAAAAAAACCTAAGAGGAAAGTAAAAAGAAATAGACTCATACACAGGAGACAAACAACGGAGAAACTTTGAGAAGACAGATACAAATACAAAAGAACAGAGAAAAAAAACGAGAATTTAGGCAGGAAATGGATCGACTTAAACGCCTCTCCTCCAGTGGAAGGAAAATCTGTGGAATATCCTCCACAACAGAGAGCTCCCTAAAGGAGTACAAAAGTAAGGGGAAACTCTGGTGTCGTTACCCTCTCAACCAAAATATCCAAAACTTTTCTGATGAGTACTCCATAGTTTCACACACACATACACACACACATATATATATATATATATACTGTGATTTGAGCATTCAGTATTATACTGTGTAGCCATGCACAGATAAAGATTTATCAAGGTTCCAGCATCCACTCATTGAAAATGTGCAGGATACACCTTTCAGCACAGGGTCAAGCTGATATTTATGTGCATCAGCAGTAAACATGTCAAGATGTTGTTATGGTCTGTGTCTGTGTGATCAGAATGTGAGTTTCTGCTTGACCTGTGGACTGTTCTGCTTGGCCCTTGGGAGAAGAAAAATAGGAGAACCACAATACTACTACATGATGTATTTTCAGTTTGTTAAACTCAGTTTGTTAAACTAATTACACCAAAAAATTGGTGTAATTACATTCAAATCCTCAAGGATAATGTAGTGGTTTGTATAAGGAAGAATAAAGAGGCAGCGTAATGGGGGTGAAAATGAAAATGAACACAACAATTGAATGTACAATTTATGAAATGTCCTATGTGCTGAGAGAAATAGCGAGGAGAGCTGAACAATTACAAAGTTGAGGATCAGTATGGCTGTGGAGCAGCCTGAGCAGAGTAACAATAGGTAAGCAGGTTATCCTGGGTTGGAGGGGAACAAAAGGTGAGTGTATGGGAGGATATTAAAAAAGAGCTTCAACAAAATACAGTAAGACTTAAGGAGATTTGGCTGAACTGTGACCACCACAAGGTTAGACAACATTCTGGCAGAGTGGTGGTGTTTAAGCTGGTCCTTAAATACTGCATGAGACTTGGGTGAGAGACCAAGCCTAGCTGAAATCACACTGTGAGGAGTGAAGAGCAGAACAGAGACAGAGTAAATACTTAGTTATAGGCCTGTACTACGAGCAAGTTCAACATACCTAGGATATAATTTCATTATTTGGTTTCACCTAATCTGACATTGGCAGTCCTGATAACCTGCATTACTCTTATCCAGCTATGAGTGTGTTCATGTGACAGAGGTAGAGCTTTTAATTATGAGCTTAAATAAAGTTTTGGATATATGAGAAGAAAAGCTGAGATCTGCTGGTGAAGCCACTTCCTGTTTGTTGGCGTTCCTTCGAAATGCACTCCGTTGCGGTTCAATGTAGAGGCTTAAGTTTCACAATATGGCTTCCCCGACGTGTCAAGGCTTCCCTGACCACTTTTGAGGTAGATCCAATGAAAAATGAAGGCATAGAATGTCAAAGTATAAAACATACTACTTCCTGTCACAGCTAGGGGGAGCTGTGACTATTATCGTGTATTGGCATATAGAACTCTACAGGGTGGGTTCTTTATCACAAAAGTGAAGTTTGACAGTGATTGGAGCAAAAACATGGAAGTTACAGCTACTTGAAGGTTCTTGGCGAGACATCGAGATTAACCACCATCCCAGGACACGCCTCCTTACAAATTTGATTCGATGGCTTCAACAATTCAACAACTTCAGGCTCTCCTGACCAAATTTTACATGAATTGGGTGAATGGGCTAGCTGCAGGACACTTACATTTTAAAGGTAGGGGGCACTATGACTATTATCAAATAATATCATTTGGATCTGTTCAGGGCAAGATTTTTGTTGAACTTGTGCGGTTTGAGGCAGATTGAACAATATACATGGAAGTTATAAGCACTTATTTTTTTTAATTTATTGTATTATCAAAATTGACACCACGCCTGCGACGAGAACTCACAGAAAAATTAATTTTTAATCCGAAAGTCTCTAACATGACATAAACTAAATGTGAAGTTGATCGCATGAAATCTGTAGAATTAAGATTTTATATAACGTGTGAAAACCAGGAAAGAATTAGGCAGAAGAGATCTAAGTGAGTCAACACAACATCCTACTATTATTCATGTCAATTTCCTCAGTCACCTCTACAATTTGTTTCTGTTTGCAGCGATGGCTACTGAGACAGCTGATTAGTGGCTGTATGTATTTATAGTAATAATCAAAGAGACGCTAAAAATTTGGCCACATGCTTTAAACCTTTGAATACTGAAGAGAAACTACAACGTTGTGAAGATGTTTTTTTTACATAATTTCAGTGTGTCCACACAAAGGGTGACATTCCTTGTTCCCCCTTCAGTTCTGGGCAGCTTCAGATAAACGGTTTAGTGAATAGAATTGACTGAAAAAATAAGCGATGCCATTTGGACAAACGACATGGTTCAAACATGTAATTTGCACATTCAAGATGTCATTTATTCACCTTGATCAGTAAACACTCAAGCTGGTTCTAGTGTTCAGCTGAAATTGTTGCTGACTGCAAAGACTGTTGGATGCCCTGAGAATAATAATTCCCACCATTGAGAAAACAGAAGTTAAACCAAATGTGAAAATATATGAAATAGTACATGACAATTCATCCACTTATTCACCTCATGTGTCCTGTACACGGTGGAAGCTGAGAGGAGCATGTTGGCTGAGTCATTCTTTAGAGTGGTGAATCTATATATAGACAAACATGAAAGCAAAACCCACCTCTGTCTACTAAGTATCAAATATCTAGATAGATGAGTAATATTACACCCACACACACACGTGTTTGTACTTCTCCCTTAGTGAGGACACTCAATGGCATAATGCTTTTGCTAGCCCCTTTCCCTAACCTAAACCATCGCAACTAAATGCCTAACCCTAACCCTAACCTAATACTAATTCTAAACCTATCTCTCAAACAATAAAGGTGGGTCAGAAAGTGAGGACTGGCCAAAATGTCTTCACCTGTTAGGTTGTAGGAGCACACACACTATCTGTGCGAGGACAACCTTTGACTTACGGAAGCTTCAGGCCACATATAAACAGAGGAGTACAGGGGAGTACTCCGTACCACTAAATGTGTTAGTGCTGGTACACAGTACCGGGAAGATGGCACAAAAGCTGGCTGCTAAAACCCACAGAAAATTGACCATTATGACACAGTTAGCTTCAAATAAATAGCTTCCAAGCAGCTCCAGTGTGTTTGTGCGTACACCTGTGCTGTTGGCTTTTAATCTGTGCTGGAGTGAACTCTGCTGCCTTTATCGGTGGTGTTAGTAGTCCTCTGGGTTGAAACGCAGACAACAAACTCATCTTTTTTAAGACTCTCCGTAACAGCGTTCTCTGCCTGTTAGGATACTAGCTTACGCGTTTCCTCATCTGCTCCTTGCACACAGGAACAATGCACATCAAAACCATTGCTACTAAAACTTTGGTTTAACAACGGTGTACAGAATGCGGTTCTGCTGCTAGTATGTGTGAACATACTGGAGCTCAGGTTAAGCATCCAATGGGAGAGAGGTCTGGGAGTCTGGTGCATTCTTGGTGTTGTAGTTGTTCTACTTTTTGGGGAACGTCCCTCTACTCTGTTTTCCCCAGTCATGTTGCACTATTTCTTTTCAGCTTTCTACTGCATATATACATGATGCTGTCAAACTATTTACTTTTCAGACATGTTGTTCTTACATTCACTTTCTATTCAAATGACTAATTTGTCACTCTTGTTTTTGCACTGGGTTTAATTGTTGGAACCTGAATCTGAGTTCAATTACATCACAGTGACTTCAGTAATCTCAGTAACTTTAGTCTGCTTTCACAACTTCTCCCTATTAGTTCAATCCTTTTTTTACATTTGCATTACATGTTCCTACTTTTGGCAAGAAGCAATGTTGGTACCACCTTTACATAACTACTCAAGAAGAATGTAGAAAAGTGTATCATCATGGTGGACTTTAAAGTCATTGTTTGCTCTTCCTGAGGGACACATTAACTGTGCCACAGTTTGGTGGAACTAAATACAGCTTCTTGATTTGTGCATGGTTTTGTTTGTTTATTTAAAGGATTGTGGAATGAAACCTGTAGAAATTGCTGTTGTGTCAGTATGAGACCAGTAGGGTCAAAATCAGCAGATCTAAAATAGGCATAGCAAAATCTGATCTAATCTATGTGTGGATTGTGTTTCACCAGTGACGGTTGAGGGGACAAAAGCAGGTGATATTTGATCATCTCACTGTAGCTTGCATCATAAATCATCACTCTGACTAGAAATGGTGATGTAATGCAAGTGGCCTTGACAGTAGCATTGCCTTACACAAGATGAGCCCAGAGGTTCCGTAAAGATGTGAAGCTGGTGGAATAAGTCCACAGGACAAAGTCATTGACAGTTGGGTTAGGGATGGTCCAGAATTAATGTAAATAGTAACTATCAAGGTCTGAATAAAAGATACATCATGCCTGTGCTTTTTGAAACCTAAGAAAATTAAGTACTTTTCTCAGGTTGCTTGTAATGTTCCTCTGATGATGAACCTCATTCTTCCAGCATAGGTTCAGCCGGGGCATTCTCATTGTGTTTATCAAAGGTGGTATGGGTGAAGGTTGACCTGCAAATATATCTCATGTGACTGGAGATTGATATTCATTAAAGTAGCAAATTGTGTTTATCAAATAGATGTTTAGAAATGTTTCCATACTTTTTTTATATAGGTACATCAATTACATAAGACGTCATTGTCAACGATGTACAGTGTACTGTGGTAAAGTAAAGATTACATTTATCATCAGAAATCAGAAATTACCAAAACATTAATAGTTTCCCTCAACCAAATGTGACATGTTTAATTTGTTCAACTTCAAAATTCTAAATATCGCTTTACATTGAAAATATTTTGAGTTATTCTTTTTAGACCTGGACTGAAGGTCTTGTGTTGACATGCCAGAGGGCAAATATTGTGTGAACATTGATTTTTAAATTATATTTTTTGACTCATCTCAGCCTGCAGAGAGATTCTCACTACTACAATACACAGATAGACCCACAGAAACAGGGCAGCAACAGCATATGATAATAATGTTTACAAGAACACAAGCTTCCCTTTGATTTTATGAGTGGCTACATGCAAATACGGTGGAGGAAATAAGTAACTGCGGCAAAATCATAGTTAGGAATAAACTCAGTAAGGTGAAAAAGTAAATTTAAATACTACTACTTGGAATTCAGTGACCACAACAGGGAAGTGACAGCTAAAACGTTGCAGTATTGAAGTGGAGATTGTTCTTTCCACTCAGCGATCTAACTCCAAGGGTTGGCAGGCACCTTTCTTGAATACAAATCAGTCTTGATTGCTGGTTTTCTCAGTCTCTGTGCGGCGTCATGGCTACCCAGGAAAAATATATATTAATTGATGGAGAAGCATAATAAAATGTGACAGAACAATAAATGAGTTGAAATGCCTGGGGGGTGTTCCATAATGCATTCTTTACAATGTGTGGTTATATATATATATATTATACATTTGGGCATAGCTTCTTGATCTTCTTTTTGCCTCATTGTATTTTTTTTACCAACTGTTGTCCTATAAACACATAAAAACAAAACAAATTTTTGGAGGCCGTCAGGAAACAGGACACATTTCACACTCCAAATCATCCACACCAAATTCTCTGTAAGCACAAGGGGTACGTGTAAGGTGTAAGGGGTACAGAGGGTATTTGTTGATGATGAGGACAGTATATGCCAGGTCCCGCATTTCACCCATTTTAATATGCCCCCCCCCGTTGAAAGCGACACTGCATTGAGGCGCACTACTCGGTCAATGAGTGAATCTGCTCCTGTGCTCTTTTCTTATCACTGACACGTACAACTAAAGCCTGCTGAGTTAATATGTTTGTTCCTGGATAAAAGGGGCATTGTTTCTCTGCAACAATAAAGTCAAAACACTGGGTCATAATCTATTCAATTCATTTTTATTAATATAGCACCAAGTCATAATATACATTATCGCAAGGCACTTCATATAGAAGGTTGAGATCGTAAAATCTGAAAGAAGAACTTCTCTGCTGTCTGCAGGAGTGTGTGTGTGTGTGTGTGTCGATCACATTGATTTATTGATAATGAATCGATACTGCCGGATTATGAATCTGTATCGTTCTGTTCATTTAACTCTGATGTTCTTGGCTGTGCTGTTACTTTCTTTTTTAGCATGCAAACATTGAACACTGTTCTGTTGTTGTTGAGTTAAGGCACAGATAGACACTGTCTTGGATTTAATTTTTCAAAACTCAAACCTTCCCAGTGTTTTCCTTTTCTCGTTGAATACATATACACTCACACCCTCCTGCTTGATACCTCAAACTCAACCCCTCAGGATTTTCAGTCTCTACATATTTCATTCCCGTTGTTTATGAATTGCTGCTCTGCTGTCTTCCAGCTTTGGGTTTTGCTGTAAATCATTCTGTTTGATTTGGCTAGTTATTTTTGTCTATCGGGTGATTTTTAATAAGCCTTGTTTGGTATGCTGACATTTTTGTTTAGTAGCAATTAGTGATAGTAATGCATTTAGCCGGACTTGCTCTACCTAAACATCAAACCTGACATTACTACATCAGACATTTCTCTCCCCTGAGTTGGACTTTGGCCTCAGAAAAAAAGAAAAGATTCTTTAATTGTCTAGCTGAAGGGTTCAAAGTCTGCATTGGGTTAAAATGAAATAATGAAGCAGTATTCACATGAAACATCCCTGGTTTAGTTGTGTAGCCCACCAGGCATGGAGATCAAATAGCTGCGTCTCCATGGCCATATTATTTGATCTTGGTCACGTGCACATGCAAGGGAGCCATGTTCACATCCCCACCACATTCACACACTCTCTCTCTCTCTCACACACACACACACACAAACAATGTATGTGTGGTGGTGAATAGGTTCTTTTGACAATCAGCAGTCAATTAGCAGTGGCAAAGGACAAGGTAGTGGGTGGTCAGGCTTTGAAGCTGTGAACCAAAGCTGTAATTATGGACTTTCACTTTGGCAATTGTCATAAACTGGATGTATATATGTGGTAAAATTATATAAACCACCTGTAAAACATTTAAAGGCGGAAAATTTAGATTTCAGTCACAAGACTTGTGGCCTGAGCTAATATCCATATGTTATTAGTGCTACTGTAGCCGAGCGTTTTGTTGGTTCATATATTAGGCCTCAGCCGACAAAGGACACAAGAGCTGGTCATGAACTCGGGACATCACACCCGTTTATTTTACCGTCCCCTTTTACAACACACTCTTGCAGAACCCCTTTCAAAATAAGAGCCCTAACAACAGGAACTACACATCAACCCTCAACAATAAAATCACTAAATAAAATACCTTACACTACCTTACATCAAACAAGCAACTAGTTACTTGGGATAAACATTTGGCATCTTATCTTCTTATTTATGGGACCAACTAGTTTCAAGGCTGTAGGTACCTGTCATGGTTACACACACAAACACTCACCATTTCCTGCTGCATGTTCTATGTCACTTCCTGTTTTATTTTGATACTCACGCTTGTCTCTGTTTCTTTTATAGCGATTATATTTGGGCATTCTACATCAATGATCATTTTACAATTATAAGAAACTCACAAAGCAAGTTAAATAAAGATCTGATGATCTTGGACCTCTGAGTTGGTTCAGTCGATGACAGCAGACTGACAGCACAGTGACAGACAGACAGAGCAGAGCTCATCCCCACAGTGGGAAAGTGTTTGTTTTAACACTCAAATGTTCAGTTACCTTGTTTCAGTGACAGTTTTATACAGACTGGACTCATATTCAAGTACAAGGACACATAATTCTCTGTGATGATCTCTCCTTTCATTCAGCTGCTCTGCACTGTGCTTTCATTATGATGATTGTTCTGTCATGTTCTCATCCAGGGAACATGGGAGGCACGAGTTTACTGTGAGAGCTGTTTTCAACCTGAGGTGTAGTT
Source organism: Verasper variegatus (assembly GCA_026259375.1). Taxonomy (NCBI): domain Eukaryota; kingdom Metazoa; phylum Chordata; class Actinopteri; order Pleuronectiformes; family Pleuronectidae; genus Verasper; species Verasper variegatus. The sequence continues at coordinate 20,759,222 of CM048053.1, read as the reverse complement.
CGAGTCAGAAGAAACAAAGTTATTGATTAAAAAAGTGGTAAAGTAGGTCACAGACACACACACAGAAACACAAAGTTAGATAAGTGTGTTTCTCCCCTGTGATCAGTCTATCTGTTCATGGTCTGATCTACTCATTTATTTTATTTGTACATGTAAGAGACAAACATATAAACGATCCAGATGTGTTGGATAATGTTATAACCATACCCATATAGGAAGTAAATGTTTGTCATTTCCGACATATGTGATGAGTTTTGTGTTTTGGCCCTCAAAAAGTGTGATCAATTGTAAAATCAACATTCGGCACAGCGTTCAACGAAAACACACACGATTCCTGATCTATCATCGACCACATCTAAAGGGTCTTCTGACCTAATTTTAGCTGGATATGGTTTGGGAAGTGTTCTGATACATTAATGCCACAAACATAAATGGCTGCAACACTTTCTGTATGTGTTTCAAAATAAAAGCACTCCAGCGTTTCTGTACACCAAATCCATTCTTTTGTTTAAATAAAGGGTTTATTGTGAAAGCTTGCAGAAGCGAAAGATGCACAGCTTCATATTGTATCATACTGGTATTTATTTGACAACATAAGGACAACATACACTTTTATACAAGGAAATAGTCATATTTATGGTCATATTCAAGTCAAAGCCTATGTATAAAAACACTGCTGCAATAGCATCTCCTCTGCAGAACATATTGTTGAACTGAAACTAAATATTGTGCATTGAACGGATGCTGTAAATATGAATTGATATTAGTGTGAATATTGTGCATTGAATAGATAAAGTTGCATGACTGCCTTTCTTTGTGTATATTTATGCTCGTACATTGAGCCTTTAACAGAAATTGCTAAACATTTTTAACATGACCCTCCTAAGTGGGTTTTTTGAAAGATATCAGGGTGGTAGATCTCGGCTTATGTTTGGAATTAAAAGTAATCCTGGCCTTGAAAAGGCTGGTAACCACTGCTCTGGAAGGGGTTTGTTAAAATATGATGTGTGGGAATCGCCAAAAATTACTGTGTCTTGTACAAAGCTGAGTACCTTGTTTTTGACATGCTGCATTCTAAATGTTGAAAGTTATTTTCTCTTCATTCATGTTCACTTCTTTTTTAATAATCTGGGTTGAAAAATAATTGCGCATGTTCCCAGATTTCGGTGATAATATTAGATTTGTTCACTTCAGTTCCGAGTTATGCCATATGTTGTTATATAAAGGAGTTAATGAATAACCTTATGGTAATGAGCTGGACAATCCATTAATAGGAATTTAGTAATATGTAAAAAAAAAATGCCTGAACATAGTTAGTGAATTCATAAATAAGAAATGTGGTGAAAAGTTCTTATATGCATTTTCTATAAATGCATATAGTATATTTACATATTTTTCATATTGCATCAACATGGAAACTATCTGCCAACTTTGATTGACTGTGTAATCCTCAATTGAATTTCTATCAATTCCTTGATAAGAAAAATTATTTAAAAAGCACATTCACTGGAAAATACCAGGACAATAGAGCAGTAGATCATGCTGGAGGAATGTTTTGAAATGTTTTGGATGTTTTCATTCTTTGTGTAATATTACATGGAAAAAGACAAATTACAAAGTTTTTTGACTCAAGCCCCAGGGACAGAGCGATATTAAGCTTTTCCAACATAAGCATAAAAAGATTTTGGAAGGACTTGTCAAATTGACATTTGACTTAGGGCAAAACTTGTTTGGCTTGGTTTACTTTATCACAGGTCAGAGGAATTGAGTCACTTAATGCTAAATCCGCAGTCAAAAGTTGCAAAATATTACATAGAAAAGAGAAAACATGTAAACCCAGCTTCCAATTTGATAGACAAATCTTTCTACAAGCAATATGAAGCCAAATGTGAAATGGAAAAATCAATACTGTAGTGGACTTAAAGTTCAACGGCTGGTGTATGAATATTACCACTGAAGGCATTTCAGACACATCAGTTCAGCAAAGATGTAATGAATAGCCCACAGGCTCTTAAACACACGAACACTGTTGACCTTGTGGTGAGTTGGAAGATGCAGTACTTAGCTGAACGTATTTAAAAGGCCAGTGGTTCAGGAGGGCTGTTCTCCTCTTTTCACTGGACCAAAGTTTAGCCTGTAGTCGCCCTAGGAGACAAGGCAACCAACTCACACTCATCCCACTCACAAACCTTTAATCGGCTTACAGAACAAGTAACCAGACAAGTCTGTGAAAAGGAATACTATTGAAAAGATGCAGTAAATAGTAGTTAACATGCGTCATAATAAAGACATTTCTTAAATTCAACTACTTGATGTTGTTCGGGGATATCAATGTTTGTTAGCCAAAGTATCTTTATAAGATTTGAATAAATTGTTATGAGAGACATTTACGTCCCTCAAATGATGAATCCTTACAACTTTGTTGATTCCATATCTATTCCACAAAATCCCCATGACATACTATTGATAATGTTTTGGGTCCAGAGTGAAATGCATGTAACTAAACAAATATTCAATGGATTGCTATGACATTTAGTACAGAAGTTCATGGTACCCAGAGGATACATTTTAGGGCCCCTTAAGGTTTTTATTATTTACCTAAGACATCAAACAAGTTCAACTTCTAATTTTTCAGTAATTTTCTTTTAAACTTGCAACTTTTGAAGTTTGTAAAAGTTTACATAAAAACAATTATATGTAATAAACCAAAAATGTTAAGATATTCATTAAATGTATAATTGTATTGTTTAGACCAAAATCAGTTCAATTTAAGATGCTCAAAACTTCACTTCAATAAGTCTTTTTGACAACACTTCTACAAGTCACAGTAGGAAACGCACAGATGTAACTAATACAATGAAGAATAAGCTTCAGTTTGAGGGTTCTGGTGTTGGTCATGCAGACTCACTGTCATGTTTTACTGGGACATTATTTTTCCTCCCATGACGTTAAATGTCTGCAAATTATACAGATGTCTCCAAGTTTTGCTTTGGGAAGTTGTACTAGTTTATGGATCCAACAGTTCTTCCTAGCATAAGTGTTTACTGAGGCTTGAATTAAGTATGAAAGGAAAATTCAAGGATTTGGGGGAACTATACTTCAGTCAGGAACACTTTGTCATGATTTAACCATTTATTGCACAATTGGAATACAGTTATGCTTTGTGGATGGCTCCATTCTTTGGATGTTCCCTGGATTAGCCAAGCAGCATGCTAAAATAAAACAGGGAACATGTGCAGAACCCCCTGGTGGGCGTAGCAGGCAGGTTACATTTGTTAGATGAATTTCGATTACCGCGACCATGTTTGGACTCAAAAAGGTGGAGGCTGGGGTGGTGGAGGCAAGTTGGATCAGGGAGGATGAGGTCATATTTAAAGGGACCGCTTTGGTGAAAGAATGGGCTGTGATTGGTGGATGACTGACGAACACCCATAAACCGGGTGACAGCTTAGGACAGCTGAGCACATGACTCGGTGTCCTGCATGAACTAACGCAATGCTTCATTGAGCACAAATTTGAAGGTCCCAAGAAATGAAGAATCCATGTATGTAATTTAATCCTGTGTTCATTTGTTAATTCATCTTTATCTCTTGTAATTTGCCAAATAAGTGTCAAAAGACAATATTATAGTGTTGTAAATCTCTGTCTTTTCCCTAAACTTTAAAATAGTTTTATATGTTTGATGACTCATCCACTGTCCGATTCACCAGTTAAATCCACAGGCGTAGGCGAAGTTGGGGTGAGTTCTCGACAAAGGAGAGCAGACTGTCGTCCTGACATTCCATGTTCAGCTGCTAATTACTGTCAACTCTGCTGTAGTGTTGTGGCCCATAGCTCTGTGTTTTTAATGGAAACACATAAATATGTGGAATCAAATACTGCTCTGACATCGTTTTACAGGGACTTGTGTATCATGAAGCAAAGGCATAGTTCACTGTCTTTAAAGATGGGATTATTTGTTTTCTGACAGGGCTCACAATCATGTTTGTCTGTGAAATTTAAAGTTAGCCAGGACAAAGTTAGCTTAAGTCTGTTAGACAGACATGAAATGGGCAAGACAGCAAATATGCACATTGCCCACAGTCCAAAACTTTCCTCTTTGTTAAGTCAGTAATTGCCAGATGCTGTTTTATGCTAGTGTACCACAAGCTGAGTGGGCCCAAACCTCTGCTGGTTCTGCTGATAAAGCTAACAATCATCTGCATCGTCTGGAAAGTACTGCATTTGTGCCTTTTTATTTCCTGTGTTTGTTTATCTCCACACTTTGAACTTCCTTTTGAACAGTTTAAGAAAAATAATTCCATAACAAATCACAAACAACTTCTGTGTTCTACATTTACTGTGCGCATATATTCTGTGTTTCTATTCTCTCAGAACAGAGACAGAGGCAAAAGCAGAGGACAGAGAGAGAACATGAATGCTGTCCTCATTCCTTCATAGTGAAACGATGAAAAGCATCATCAGTGTCCCACTTCTGGAGTTTAGGGGTTACACTGTCTTCTCATTTACTAGTGAGGCCATTTAGTGTTATCCCATATTTCCACACATATATTCGTGTTTTCTGCTGATTAGTCCATTTGGAGGAATCATAATACCTGACAGCACTTCTACTAATGCCAACTTGAACATTGTAACGTCACGGGTTGTCCCTAGCGGGGCAGTGCAGAAGAGAGCGTAACACAGGCACCATCAGACAGCATAAACGAAAAATCAGGGTTTATTTGTTCCTCCCACAGGCAGTCCCTTTACAATACTCCAACAAAAGTCCATGAACAAACTTAAAGCGTCCCGGAGGAGAAAATGGTTTCTTCTTCAAACCAAAGTAATCCCACCCTGCCAGGTCTCCGGTAGTTGTTTCTCCATGTCAGTGTCCTCTCTTTCCCCCGCCCGGCCCAACTCCTCTGCCCTTTATTCAGTCTCCCAGCCCTGCCTCAATTAGGGGCCTTAAGCACCTACAGCTGGGTTCCCGATGAGGCAGTCTGGGAGCTGTAGTCTCTAGCCCGGCGGCCATTTTGGGTTGTAGGCACTGATCCTGGGTGAGGATGTAGCACCCCTCCACAACCTGTCCCCTTGTGATGCCACATATCCCTCTCCCCGGGCCTGACGTCCTCGGCAGGGTGAATGCGGACCAGAAAGCATCACGGCGTGACAGGGCATCTGCGTTTCCATGGCGCCGTCCTGGCCTGTGAATGACAGAGAAATTAAAAGGCTGTAGGCTTAAAAACCACCTCGTTACCCTGCTGTTGGTTTGTTTGTTTTTTGCCATCCATTGTAAAGGTGAATGATCTGTCACCAGAGTGAACCTCCTTCCAAGCAGGTAATATTTGAGGGTCTCCAGGGCCCATTTTAAGGCTAAGCACTCTTTCTCCACTGTGGCATAGTTCTTCTCTCTCTGCAGCAACTTCCGACTCAAATACAGAACGGGGTGTTCCTCACCTTCCTTTATCTGGGCTAACACCGCGCCTAGATCCACCTCAGAAGCATCTGCCTGGACCACAAACTCCTTGCTGAAGTCGGGGGCAGTAAGGACTGGTTTCGAACACAAGGCCCTCTTCAGGTCGCCAAATGCCTCTTCTGCCGCCGGGGACCATGTCACCATCCGGGAGTGTTTCTTGGTCGTTAGTTCTGTGAGAGGGTCCGCTATCATAGCGAAGTCAGGGATGAACCTTCTGTAATAATTGGCAAGGCCCAAAAAAGATCTCACCTGCTTCTTGGTCACCGGTTTTGGCCAGTCTTGGATTGCCCCGAGTTTTGCCTCCTGGGGTTTGACAAGGCCCCGCCCGATGGTATACCCCAAGTAGTTGGTCTCTCAGAAAGCCAGCTTACATTTCTGGGGGTTCGCTGTCAAGCCAGCCTGCCGGAGGGAGTCTAGGACCTTCTGCACACGCGGTAAGTGACTTTCCCAGTCTGGGCTCTGAATCACCACATCATCCAAATAGGCAGAGGCATACTCTCGATGGGGTTTAAGTACCTGATCCATCAAGCGCTGGAACGTGGCGGGAGCCCCAAACAGGCCAAACGGCATCATGCGGTACTGCCAAAGACCTCCCGGGGTGGCAAAGGCCGTCTTCTCCTTCGATTCTGCAGACAAGGGAACCTGCCAATACCCTTTTGTAAGATCCAGGGTTGTTAGGAATCGTGCCTGGCCCAGGTTTTCAATCAGCTCATCGACCCGAGGCATTGGGTATGCATCAAATTCAGACACTTCATTTACTTTTCTGAAGTCATTACAAAAACGGATAGTTTTGTCCGGCTTGTCTGCCAGGACGATAGGGCTTGACCAGGCACTCTTGGACTCCTCAATCACGTTCAAGGCCAACATCTTCCTTACCTCCTCGTCAATCAGCTTCTTGCGGGCCTCCGGTACCCGATAGGGCTTTTGGTTCACCGTTTTTCCTGGCTGGGTACGTACTTCATGTTGCACCAGGTGGGTGCAGCCTGGGAGGCATGAAAAGACATCCTGATTCCCTTCCACAAGCTCCTTTGCCTGCTGCAGCTGGTGTGGGGAGAGGTCCGGGCCAAACTTTACTTCGTCCCGGGCAGGATCTTTCAACTCTCTGGGGGGAAGACAAGTGAACAACGCCTCTCGATCATGCCATTTCTTTAAGAGGTTAATATGGTAGATTTGCTCACCTTTCCTCTTCCCCGGTTGCCGTACTTTATAATTGACTTCCCCAACCTTTTCAATTACTTCATATGGTCCCTGCCAAGTGGCCAAGAACTTACACTCCACAGTGGGGACCAGGACTAGGACTCGGTCTCCAGGGGTGAATTCCCGGGGTTGAGCGGCTCGGTTATAAGCTGCCCTCTGATCCCTCTGAGCCTTCTCCATGTGCTCCTTCACAATGGGAAACACCGCTGCCATCCTGTCTCGCATCGCCCCCACGTGTTCAATCGTGGTACGATGGGGACAGGGCTGCTCCTCCCATGTCTCCTTGGCTATGTCTAGAAGGCCCCTGGGTTTGTGAGAATACAACAGGTCAAAGGGTGAGAAACCAGTGGAAGCCTGAGGGACTTCTCTTACCGCAAACAGCAGGTAGGGTAGCAGCTGGTCCCAGTTTCTTCCGTCTTTGTCGATGGCCTTCCTCAGCATGGCTTTCAGGGTCTTGTTAAACCTCTCCACTAACCCATCCGTCTGGGGGTGGTACACCGAGGTTCTTACCTGTTTTACGTGCAAAAGCGCACACAATTCCTTGGTGACTCTGGACATAAAGGGGGTCCCTTGGTCAGTAAGAATCTCTTTTTGAATCCCTACCCGGCTGCTGAAGAGGAACAGTTCCTTTGCTATTTGTTTAGCATTTGCCTTTCTTAAGGGGACAGCTTCTGGATAACGGGTGGCGTAGTCTACTATGACCAATATGTACTGGTGTCCACGGGCACTCTTGGGCAGTGGCCCCACAATATCCAGGCCCACCCGTTCAAAGGGGGTTTCTATGATGGGTAAAGGGATAAGGGGGTTCCGGTAAGTTGGTTTTGGTGCGGTTATCTGGCAATCTGGGCAACTGCGGTAGTAGTTCTCTACCTCCTTGTGTACTCCTGGCCAAAAAAACCTCTGTAACACCCTCTCTTTAGTTTTCTCTACCCCCAAGTGAGCTCCCAGCAAGTGTGTGTGGGCTAACTGCAGAACCATGGGGCGGTGAGGTCGGGGCACAAATAGTTGCTAGGTCCTTACTTCTGGTTACCTGATATAAGAGGCCCTTTTTCACTGAAAAATGCGGGTAGGAAGGAGTCAACCGGGTTCGCACTGCCACGAGATGTGGCCCAATTCGCCACAGCGATAGCACTGGCGGACCTCCGGGGTCTGAACCACCCGGTGCTGCCCCGGTTGACTACTGCCTCTGAAGGGTGGGGTAGGGTGAGGGTTGGCCGGGGTAAAACCACTTTGGCGAGGCACACGTGACCGGGCAGGGAGGGAAGCCACGGGTCTTTACGGGGTGGGCAGAGCATGTCCTCGGCCGCCTGGTACTGCTCTACCGCTTCTACCAACTCTGTGGCCGTCGTTAACTTTTGGTGGCTGATTACCCGTTTTGCCCCCGTAGATACCTGTCCATAACCAGGGTCTCTATAATGTCTGCGGGGCTGTGTTTGTCCGGTTCTAGCCACCTTTTCGTCACTCTTATCAACTCATGCATTTGGGACCGGGGCGTCTCTCCACTTAGGAAAACCCAGTTATGAAACCGTTGGGCCATGCTAAATTTAGTGATTTTGGCACCTGCTGAAGCTCCTGCTCCTTCAGGTCATTAGCCCTTACTTGCTGTCGCAACAGGGCACCGCTGATTTCTTGCTGGGCCCTCTGGCTCTCCAACAGAATCTGCATCAGTGGCTCCATTTGGGATTGGTGGCCTGGTGTTTGAAGTCCTGAAAAAAGTTGGGTCAAGTCCTCCAAATCTTCACTCTCAATCATCAGCACTTCGGCCCCGGTGCCCACATTCTCCACCACCTGTAACGTCACGGGTTGTCCCTAGCGGGGCAGTGCAGAAGAGAGCGTAACACAGGCACCATCAGACAGCATAAACGAAAAATCAGGGTTTATTTGTTCCTCCCACAGGCAGTCCCTTTACAATACTCCTTCAACAAAAGTCCATGAACAAACTTAAAGCTTCCCGGAGGAGAAAATGGTTTCTTCTTCAAACCAAAGTAATCCCACCCTGCCAGGTCTCCGGTAGTTGTTTCTCCATGTCGGTGTCCTCTCTTTCCCCCGCCCGGCCCAACTCCTCTGCCCTTTATTCAGTCTCCCAGCCCTGCCTCAATTAGGGGCCTTAAGCACCTACAGCTGGGTTCCCGATGAGGCAATCTGGGAGCTGTAGTCTCTAGCCCGGCGGCCATTTTGGGTTGTAGGCACTGATCCTGGGTGAGGATGTAGCGCCCCTCCACAACCTGTCCCCTTGTGATGCCACAACATGTAGAACAGCCAATGGTTCAATTACTGTTTGTACTGTTTTGGGACCAGAGCAAAGAAGTAATGAGGCTCTATAAATGCAATGGTGAGTGAACTATTTATTCCCTTTGATATAGGGTCCCATACTGTGATAGACAGGCTAAATGGGCTTTAAGATATAGGAAGAGGCACCATAATTAGAGAGCAAATGTACAGTAATAAAAGACACACAGGCACACAGTGGTTTTATGGCCAGAGAAATAGATCTGTTTTGTTAAGAAACCTGACAAAATCCATCGCACCAGATCTCCAAGCTATTTGCTTGTGGAACAATTGCAGTGCTTCAGATGGGCAACATGAAGCAGTGGTTCCTTAAAGGGATAGTTCACCCAGAAATGAAAATCCACTCATTATCTACTCACCCCTAGAGGTAGGTGAAGTGTTTGAGTCCACAAAACACTTAAGGAGTTTCAGGGGTAGACAGTAATAGAGCAGAATCCAATACAATTGAAGTCAATGGTGACTCCTTCTTTGGACATAATATAATAACACAACCTTCATACTTCTCCTGTGGTGTCATCCAAGTGTCCCGACGTTTATATTCGTCTCGAAATGGCATTATTTTCACAGTGTTTTAAGCCTAAAAGTCCACCAGAAGTGGTTCAGCTAGCGGACGTTAGCATGTCCAACGGTCTCTAAACACACCTTGTTGGAAGATATCAGAGATATTTGTGCTCTCTTCCTGACTGACAATTCAATAACTGTGATCTTTGTGGGGGTTTTTTTTTACCATAAACAATAAAACAAAGCACCAAATATTTAACTGGGGAGCCACATGTTGGCCACTTCTCAGTAGCTAAACATACAGGATATATAATGGCCAACAGAAATAGGAAAAAAGACAGATTCCATTAATTTCATTTTTCAACATTTATATAATCTAGAAAATGCCCCAGAAATAACATGACCCTGTACCTTTTTTAAATTATTCTACAAAATAACCTCAGGTAAAAGTAGTCCAAAAAAACTGACATCCCTGAAATTGTGGGTGACTCGTGTGTCTTGCCACACACAGACACACACACACACACACACACACAGTCCTCAGACATCATCAGTTGAAGTAGAAGTGGCTGATCCGCAGAGACATCCAGATGTTTCTAATATGAAATGTAGACAGATCAATTTCCACATCTATATTCCATAACCACACACTTTTGCCTGCCTGTCTCCTTGAAGCCCCTAAATCCTTTCGACCCGCAGCTGCCACTCAGGTTTAGAGCCAGAGCAGGGAGATATTCTTGAAAATCTTTTATCATCTCCTCTCAGCAGATATACTGGCAGTGTAGAAGCACATTGGCTAATCCTGCCTCTTGAAAGTTTGTAGATGGCATAATTTTGGTGTGCTGTGTTTGTGTGTGTGTGTGTGTGTGTGTGTGTGTGTGTGTGTGTGTGTGTGTGTGTGTGTGTGTGTGGTGCGCGGGAGAGAGAGCCTGTATCTCTGAGATGATATGATACATAAATCCCAGGAATTACTTAAATCTTGCTGATATTGAGGGAAGTAACAATGCCGCTCAACTCATATGTATCTTTACATAGATAGATACAATGTTAGCGACAAAAAGCATCTGGGTTTGATTTGAAATAGTGGCAATGGTCCTGAAACCTTTCATTCAATTAATTGTGCTCTAGGTACAGTTTACTTTGCCTGTTGGGTCTATTGTAATTTAAAAGGACAAACTGAACATGTCAAGAAAACTGACATCTGCCTTGGCATTTTGTGAAATTTCGGACATATCCGTAGGTGTCCGGAAATCTCTTCAGCGCATACAAGTGTATGAATTAAAATAGGGAAATTCTGTTTCTAAAAGCATGAGTAATCACAGCTCAAAATCGATCTTACTATTTTCATCATGTAAATGGTATTTTTGTAAAAAAAAATAATAATTAAATAAAAATATATGATATTCTTTAATGTTTTGGCGTGAATTGGTGCAGGACAGTTAAAAGGGACAGCCTTCTAATTTCACGTGATTTCCAACCATCACTCTATGGTCATGATTTCTGGGTAGTGACTGAAAGAGGTCAAGTGGCTGAAGTGAGTTTCGTCTGTAGGGTATCTGGGCTCATCCTGAGAAATAGGTTGATTTCAGACATCCATAGGGAGCTGGGAGCAGGGCCACTGCTTCTTCAATTTGAAAACAGACAATATGGTGCATCTGATTAGAATGCCTCCTGGTTGTCTTCCATCCAAGGTTCTTCCGGGCATGTCCAACAGGTAGCGGCCGAGCTGTAGACATAGAACTAGCTGGAGGGATTATTTCTCCCATCTGGCATGGGACTGTCTCGGAATCTCTCTGGACTAGCTGTAAAATGTCGTTAGGAGGAGGGATGTCTGGCACATCCTACTTAGCCTGCTGCCACTGCAACCTTGCACAAGCGGAAAAAAAATGGATGTATGTTGTGACTTTATTTGCATACAAGGGAAGTGATGGTGGAAACGGTGGTGTGCATACACACAATGAGTAGGTTTACATTGCACTGCCACAGGTTACATGGTCATGGTTACCCCATTCCCCAGCCCCTGAGTGCAACAACGATCATCTGTGCTTGGCTTGATCAATTCTGTATCCTCCATACTCCATATAGTGGTCCCTGATACAAAAGTGGATCGGTCCCATGTCTACACATGGTCTCTTTAAATTGTTGCATCACTGACGCAAGTGTTTTTTTTAGCTAGTGTTCATTATCACATCTGGACAGGTGTTGTTGAAGTGGAGGATGTAGTTGTTATTCAGTGTTACATCCATTTTGGAAAGCTTGTGCACAGGTGTGTAAAAACTGCAAAGGTTTTAGACACTAAATGAGAATGCATTAAAAGCAGTGAATAGTTTGGATTTAGTCAAAGATTAATACAAATGGATAAATAAAAAGAACAGAAGGGCCAATTTGTCCAACTCAGTGTCTGCAGTCTCTTCATGTGATCCTGACTCCAGGTTACGTTTGTGGAGAGATCAAGGTTAGTACTTTCTTGGGGTTAGAGGAACCTCATCAACATGGTCTCAATGATAAACATGTAGTTAAGGTTGTGGTATGGTTATAGACATAGAAACGTGTTTTGTCAACTTATCAATCCTCCCAACCCTCTTCCAAGGTAGACTCTGTCTCTCTATGAACTACACCTGACTTTTTTTCTTTGTTCATATCAGCTGTTCAAGGTCCCCTAACGATAAAACATAAACTAGTTTTAATGCCACACAGGAAAATGAATGAACCCTCTATGTTTTTGAAGAGAGAATAGTGTAACTGTTAGTTTGAAATGCAATAAATGACTAATGTTATTAAACCATGTATCCTCAAATTTAAAAGTGTAATCTAACATTAAAATGTGATAATTACACCATTACAGGTTTGATGCCTGCATAAGTGTCTTAAGCAGCTTGTTAGAGACACTTACAATCAACTAGTGTGGATGGTTGAAACTTTATTTTCACACCTGTGCTTAACTTAAAAAAAAGTGTAAAAGTAAGTAGCTACACAACATGACTGTCAGTGACAGATGATCACATCATATTCTTCAGATGGCGCATGTAGAAAAAAAAGAAATCCAGAATTGTATAAAATGCGCACAACATGACTCATAAAGTCGTCTTCAATCCAATAACCTCTGGATTCCTCAGTAAGCCTGCAGCAGATGGTTTATGTGGTGCAGACAGTGGGTGGAGAGAACAAACAAAAGCAGCCATTCTGTCAAAACCGCTCGTCTGTTTGAACCTATTGAAACATCTCATGTTTGATAAAGCTACACAGTGGTGTGGCAGGGGCCTGGGGGGTTGCATACTTGAGACCAAACATCTCTAGTTTGAATCTGAAACAAACACAAAAGGATCACAACTGCAGTCTCTTAAAGCCTTTTGTCAAGATGTACTTGAAGCTTTTTGTTCATCAACTGTTCTTTTGGGATTGGAAGTTGGTTTTATGAAAGAACTCCCAGAAGAAAATGTGTATATAAAATGTGAGGCTAAAAACTGAATATAGAAAAACTGTTTTCCCCAACTCAGTAACTACTAAAGACTAGGGGAACATGGATACTGATATTGCATGTTAATAAAACGTGGGAACAATAAACTACCCCTGCATCAGCACTCAAATTCAATGCATTGTTTACCAGCTTGAGAAAACCTTTCTCCTATGAAGGGCCATTTCGATTGTTTACAACATCCTTTGAGGGCCATACTAAAAAATTTAAAACATCTAAATCTCTCTAATGCGATGGCTGGATCCCCTCTCCATGCCGAGGTATCTGATGTGAGATGATAGCGATGATGATGATAATGATGATGATGCTACTCACAGCTTGTTTTAGACAAACAACATCCCCACTCACTGTTGGTAGACACATACATGGCTTTCAAAGACAGTATTTCAAGCTAAGAGTCAGTCCGCTGACTGAGCTTAACAGGTCTTCTTCGTCTTCAGGCCACTGGGTCTAACTGCAGGTCTAAAACACTGCCAGATCATTTTACCATTTTACCATATTGGACTGACACAGACGGGCTGACCTGGGATGGGTGCTGATCTCCATCTTGGCAACAACATTCACAAGATTCATTATTTCATTTCTTTGAGGTGCCCTGGGTCCATCTGTAGGCAGCATTGGGGTGCAGAGGGTTAGTACTGTCACCTCAATGCAAGTAGGTGCCCATTTGGTCATGGGGTCAGTTGTTCATGGAAAGGGCCTGAGAAAACACAAATGCACCAAGTGAGGACAGATACAACATTTGGAATGGCCTCACCATATAAGAAGAATAAATAATGGTCATCTCTCTTCATAAGGGCTGCCTGTAACAAGGAAAATAATTTGTTTGAATCTAGACCAGGCTTTACAAGTGGTTAAATAGTATATAAAGGAGGTGAGCCAGCTTGGGGAGGCAGTAAAAGAAAGAGAGAATGAGATCAGCACAGTCACCAAAAAGAGGAAAGGCACACAAAAGGACATATGTAGACCCTGACCCTGTTGAGTGAAAGGAATAAAGAGCCGGTTCATGGTGAAAACCTAATGTGACACTCCGGGAGAGTGCTATGATGAGGAGTTGGATGTAATGGAGAACTAGTAGTGGATCTGAAAGGAGAAAAGCTGAGGGAGATGTTCAATCTACGTCAGCATTGCTCTACGGCACATGGCGACTGTGACTGTAGAGCTGAGAGAGAGAGAATAATATTAATTTTATCTCATATTCTCAAAAACAAATAATACTCATAATGTGGTGACCAGTGTTGATATTGTGGCCACAGCTGAATCTACGTAAAAATATTCATATGCTGGCCAGGACGCTTTTTGTTCACAAAGCTGAAAGCATGTGGCCGATCTGATCACTTAGGATGTTAATACCTTGTCTGAATGGGTTCAAAGACAGAAAGAGAGTTGTAAGCCGTAAACAGCTTTGTAAATTATTAAATGGAAATAAATAATGTTCTGCATGAGATGGCAGTTTAGTTATGGTTTAGAGTTTTCAGTGTGTTCCAGGCCCTGTTGAAAAAATTGCACCTCTTTCCATCCCACTCTTCAGGCCTGTAGTGAGCTCTACATTATACTGAAAAAGTGCAGTAAAATATCTATAGTTTCAGACACTTTTAATTTCCCAGCAAAATATGGTATTGCTACTTTAGTTAATTTAAATTTAGGGGATTGTTTTTGTCATTTTCTTTAAGAAGCTCAACTCAGACAGGAAGAGAAGGAAGAGGAGGGGTGTTTCTGGCCTCCAGTGACAGAAAGATAAATTGCGACAGTTCATTTCAGTAGGCTGGTGCTTACACTGCTCTCCTTCATCTCCCACACACTCTTTCTCATGAGGTAGCATGGTGGCTTAGTGTACTGTGACTTCACAAAGAGGAGGTCCTGGCTTCCAACCTGGCCAGGGGCCTTCTCTCTGCATGGCATTTGTATAGCCTTCCCATTTCTGGCATGGATTGCCCCTGGGTCCTCCCACACTCCAAAGAGATGCAAGAGAAGCAAGACCGTGGTCGCTGTGTTTCTGTGTTTGAGTCAAGCATCAGAGGAAAAAGTTTTCAGACATGACTGGTGCAGTGGATCAGAACAATGCCACCAAAGAAAACCCCACATTGGAAGAGATCAACCAACAGTGGCTAACCAACAAGTTCAACTGTGTGGTCTAATAGAGGAGCTACAGAAGCCCAAGTTAAAAGACGAAATTGGAAATTGCAGATATGGAGCAATGCCTTGAAAACCAGAATCAATATCTGAGAATGTATGGCTTTATTAGAAGTGGCCCTGAAACAAGCTGTTTGAAAATATGGAGATGCTTCACTTATATACTATAACGTGCTTTGTGAACAAAGAAGCAAAAACAAAAATTCTGAGACATACCACATAGCTATAGAGGACTGAGATGTACGTGCGTGACTCATAACTCAAAAGATAACAGATACATCTAAACAGATACATATCCTAAAACTGCATGAGAAAATATAATCAATGTTGACAATGAGTGAATTAAGATGAACGGATAACCAGAGGAAGCAAAAAGAATAATGGTAAGAGAATTCTCTGATTTCGATTAATGGTTATCCCTGATTTTTTCTATGGACTGAGAGATAGACTAAATGATAACAACCTAATGACATGAAAACATTTTTAATACACCCTTTTAAAGGTTCCACTGCGATGACATAGGGGAACCTTTTACTTATTCTTCTATCTATCTATCTATTCACTATATTGTAACGTCACGGGTTGTCCCTAGCGGGGCAGTGCAGAAGAGAGCGTAACACAGGCACCATCAGACAGCATAAACGAAAAATCAGGGTTTATTTGTTCCTCCCACAAGGCAGTCCCTTTACAATACTCCTTCAACAAAAGTCCATGAACAAACTTAAAGCGTCCCGGAGGAGAAAATGGTTTCTTCGTCAAACCAAAGTAATCCCACCCTGCCAGGTCTCCGGTAGTTGTTTCTCCATGTCGGTGTCCTCTCTTCTCCCGCCCGGCCCAACTCCTCTGCCCTTTATTCAGTCTCCCAGCCCTGCCTCAATTAGGGGCCTTAAGCACCTACAGCTGGGTTCCCGATGAGGCAATCTGGGAGCTGTAGTCTCTAGCCCGGCGGCCATTTTGGGTTGTAGGCACTGATCCTGGGTCAGGATGTAGCGCCCCTCCACAACCTGTCCCCTTGTGATGCCACAATATATACATACAGACATACAGACATATGTAATCAGTAACTTTTCATCAATTGTATTTTTATAAAACTAAATCTCATTATTTTGAAATCTACCTTCAAAGTTTTCCCCTCAGAAATACAACAGCACATAAGTGATGAAATTAAAATTATTTGAAGAAATTAAATTGAAAAAGCAATTTAGTCCAGTGGTACTTTTTTTAATTTAACATTTGAATTAGTAGTTCAACCTCACAATGAAAACAGAGACCTTACCTTGAGAACAGCATTTTTCCCAATGTGTTGGTGATCAGAATAGCAATTTTAGCTTTTCATTACAACATATGTAATAGCAACATCAAATTAAAAATGTATGGTTGAACGTAAGTAACCATCCAAGACACCACAAGGCATCCAGAAAGGCCATTGTCTTTCTCAAGTTTATGGGAAACTCAACATGGAAGATATAATAAAAAGGCAGCCACCAGGTCAGGAGAGATGTCCAGGCTGCCATCATCTAGAAGCATCTAAACACCATCTATCTTCACAGTGATGGCCTGCTCTGTAGGAGGGAATTGGTTCATGCAATCACTCAGAACACGTGTTGGTGCCAGATATACTGGATCCTGTAAAATACAATAATAAGAAAAGTCTGACACACTGCATTGTCTGACAATGAGACAGGTTGTTAAAAACAAAGTTTAAGCTAGTCGGCCTGCCCGCAGTGCTAAATAGATCCTAGAGGAAACAAGTTGACTTTTTAAGCATCCCAAGGTCCTCAAAAATGCTTTTCCACAGCAAAGTAATCTCCACAAAAACAATATGTCTCCTGCACCTTGAGTGCTATGGACCGTTCCAGCCCCAGCACCATCGGTGCTCAGGCCCTAATGACTCTTTATGATATGTAGTATAAAATAGTATTAACTTTAAGGGTCCCAGTAAAAACATTTTTTCCAATTTCACCTGTCTTATATATTTGGCAAAAAGCAAGCTGTTTTAGGGAAGCAAAATAAACCTTTCCCAACAGTTAAGGCAAGGAGGCTGGGGGAAAATGCATAAACACAGAAAACGCAGACCAAAAGACCAAAGGGCAATTCTCAGAGGATTGATCGGACTCTGATGGATTAGAAAACACAACTATTGTTAAGCACATCATCTTCACTTTTAAAACATGAATTTGAAACCTCAAAGTAGAATACATGTTATCTTTGAATAATTCAAACAACAAACACAAAACTCAAAATAATTACAGACTTGGGACAAAATACTTCACCTTATCAATAATAAACAGCTGTTGTGCATCCCCTTTGAAGACTGATGGGAGGAGGAGTACTGCAGCATTGACAATCTGGCCTGAAAAAAGCAAAGACATTGTGAAGACAAAGATGATATTCTCAAAAACACATGCCATGGAACACGGTATTTCGTCATTGGTGTTTATAAGGAAATATATACTGTATATATATATATATATATAATTTGTTTGTAAAATGATTACTTACATGTTAACTGATGCAACTGTGCAGACTGCAGGTCAGACAGCAGCACAGAGCTTCACACTCCGCCGGGATCTGCAGTGGTAGTTTCAAATTCCGGACTAGTTCATTGAACACTTTGAGCAGATCTGGCAAGAAATCACACTGATAATTATTATAAATAATATAATTGTAAAATATAACATAGAAATAATCTAATTATTATAGAATATGCATTTGCTGATCGCCAAACATATGCCTAACTTTTAACATCTGCCCAAAAACTAAATAAATACTAAATAGTATCAGTGATACTTGTGTTTAATTAATCGTATACTTATTCAACTTAGCCTGTTTGTAAATTAAACATGGAGAAAGCAACTAATTCAGCCTGTACTTTATTATCTGTTGAATTGTGTGTTGACCATAACCTTCACACGTGGCTAATGTTCACGCGATTGATGATAACATGGCTAACGCTAACTAACAAGCTAATGCTTAGTTGGCTCTTTAAACAATCGTGTTAGACAAAAAACATTACAATGAGGTAAAGGTGTGATTCTGTGTGAAATGTATTCATGGTTAAGTAAGACTCCACCACAGATAAATGATTTCATCACATTGTTTGACTGAATTTACTGTGACTTAAGATCTCCAGTTCCTTTACATAAATTAAAATCACACTAATTTCTATTGACTGACTTAATGACAATGAATTCAGTAGTCTAAAGCGCTGTCAACAAAAAAAGATGATTTAACATGAAAAGGTTCTTTAAAGCACCAAAATGCTGTAAGGTGTGTTTTCAAGAACTCTTCCTTTGAATTCAGTTCCCCAAAGAACCATAAACAGCAAAAAGGAGAAAAGGGCTCCCCAGAGCATTCAAAGTGCTCCAGAGAACCTGTGAAGGACCAGTTTTTCTAAGAGTGTATGATGCTATAAAACAAATTCAATTGAATTTATGCCAAACTTAGAAGGATTTCAAGGTGGAAACATGACTACCATCACCATCTCGATCTACTCCAGTCCACCTCCCTATCCTGTGTTAAAAGAGCTTACTGTGTAAATCTGATGATTAGGCTGCGGGCAGAACATTTGATGTCTTTGGTATAGAAAGAAGAGGGAATATGTGAATTTAAACAGCAACATAAAGTCTGACCCAAACCCTTTGTGCTCATATCTGAAATGTCCAATGTCTCTATAGGAAGACAAGTCAGTCCAATGAGCATGTGGTTTACATTGCCACAGTCTAGGTGATATCTTCATAGATCTGACTCACAAATACATCCTTACTGAACGTTTATGTACAATGAAGCAGTCTTTTGAACTGGTGTAACTGAAACTCTGCTCGCTGAACCATGGCAGTCAGCTTAAGATCATAATCGTTGGAATACAGAATAACATGTCAATGACACACTGAGCAGTTATGACAACTTAAGAGCCAACAGATGCAATATTTTGACATCTTACTGTACATGTTGGGTACCCCCAGAATCTGATAACATGTTACCTATCAGATCGTAGCTCTGCAGCCCCATCTGGGCCACATCAGTAGAGTTGGCCCACTTATGGCTGTAAATTGAAACCTGGTCTTTGGATAGCTTCATACCGGAAGGCTGAAGTCATAGTTGGTCCCAGACGTCTTTCACCAGGTGACAAGTTGATAGTTTGGGTTTTAATCAAAAAAGCTTTTAAATGATTTTTGCTTTAGCGGCTGAGATTGCACATAACCACTTATAACCTCACCCCATTATTTAGACAGCTGGCCTGACTTACAGGACACACATTTGCTCTTGGTAAGTGTCTGTGAGGGATACAGTCACACAACTTGTGATAATGAAAGACACATGGCAACAGAAAGAAAATCATATGCAGGCATGTTCTCTAATGATATACCATACAGTTTATATCTTTATTTTAGGACATCAGCTTAAGTAGCGACCATGCAAATTATACTAATGAACTGTCATCCTATGAGTATGGAGAAAGTTTGGACTCTGATATTAACATGTGGGATATTTGTGTTTATTTCTGTTCATCATTCTTGCCTGATGATTGCATCACTGTATTTTCCAGGACCTATTGCATTATGAGACTAAGCTTTGACTTTTAAGTTGCCAAATGACAGCAACAAGACCAGCAGACAGAAAGTGCAGAAAATGCACTAAGATGCACTCTTTCACCTGTTACATAATTTCTATACATGCAACGGAACAACAAAACCAACTAAATTCACCACAGTGAAAGTTAGTTTAAAGACATGGAGAACACATGCTTACAGGTCACTATGGAATAATGTATGGGTGACGTCTGAACAGTGTAAGAAATGTTACACTTTCAGGGGTTAAATTGTTCTGGAGCCTGTTTGAGCTGACCTCCATCTTCTTCATCATATCACACATGTATTCTTTAAGCTATCACATACAATATAGTATATATTTGGATATGGGTGTTAATGTTATTGTCTTAAAGATATTTATAGAGATCTTTCACGCAAACAAATGTTAACAATGAAAAAACATCATGTGCATACAGTCTGAAAAGGTATATATAAAACCAAATCTAACATCCCTGACATTGTGGGTGAATATTGTGTTATCTTTGAGAGACACACTTACACACACACACACACATAATCTGTTGCTGAAACTACATTCCTCTTGCAAATTCACTGTAATAGCCTCAAAGAATGATGCTTAAAATAAGATAAGGTAAGATAAGCTTTATTTGTCACATATACAACTATACATGGTACAATGTATAGTTGTGTACGTGACAAATAAATATATGTAAGTGATGACTTATCGAACACCCCAGATGGGTTTAAACTTGCATCACAATTATCAAGTGTTTTTTCATATTATCAATTATATGTGTTTGAATCAGTAGAGAAGTCTGCATTGATTTACAGAGAAATGTGATAAATTCTGACAGTATCTGTTTTCCACAGCTGCTTTATACAGTGTGACAAGCTTCTCCTACAGCTCATTAAATCCATGCAGCTGTACGAAAGCAGCAGGACACACATGTTAATTCATCTGCAGTCTTCCCTTCAGCTCTGTAATCCTTTACATCATGAAGCTTCATTCCAACTTTGTTTGCAGCTCTTGACAATTAGGAAAGTTGAGCAGAATCAACACTGAACGATAATTAGGTTAATGTGCTCATATAATCGTATTGTTTTCATTGTTAATATAACTAATATTCTAAAAAGAACAGCAGCACGTTATGTGTTGTGTGTTGACATTGTGCTGCTCCACAACCTCCAACGATACCCAGCCCCCCTTAACTGCTGTATCGTATAGCCTATGGTCACATGTAAACAAGGATTCCCTCTCCTTGAACACCCATTTCAAGAACTTGCTGTGCTTATGAAGAAAATGTGGAAAGGATGAGTTAACAATTCAGTTTCTAATTTCCTTATAGTAGAGAGAAAAACCTTTTAATTTTAACAGTCAAAGAATCGAAGAACAGTCACAATCTAAAATGATTACTGCTGGATTTTTTACTTCCTCACCGAAATGTTAGAGGTGAGCTAGAGTTGTCGTGCTGTGTTCAGGCTTGGCAACAACAATGGGGAAATCAGCTGGTCTATTATCAGCTCCACAAGTGAGACAGAAATAGTCACATATCTAGAAAGCTTTGGATAAATCCATCTATATTCTAAATAACTATTGATGTTCATATTTAATCCTGGTATTGATTCAGTCCACACCCACGCCACATATTAACAGCTAGTCATCCTCTCTGCACTTCATTTTACACACAGTATCCCACTGGGTGCTTGGCGTGTTAGGAGACAGGCATTATGTGGTTATGTTGCTGCCAGCGGATCATACAGTCTGAATGATGCATTGGCCTGTCAAAAGCATTATCCCCTTCATCAGTATGGTTCACTGCTGCACCACAGGCACAAGGAGATGGAAGGATTCCAGACAGGCCCATTCAAATCTTGCCAAGTGCACTTACGGTCTAACATCAATGAGGTGAACGCTGCAAAGTGTTTATTGATAAAGTGGTAGTCGTGTCCAACTTTGTGCCATATGCCACAGGAAACTGCTGCCAAAAATTCTGGGGTAAACAGTAAGTTTGCTTTTTCAGTGTTTTGAGGTTTAACAGATATGCAGTTTTAGAAACTGTTGGGAATTCAATATATTTTACTTATCTGTAACAATTCAAATAAAGAGGAGCTGCACAGAACAGATGCTGGTGAAAGCATCAGTGTCACACATACTGTAGCACTTCCTGGTTCAAAGCCTTTTAAAAGAAATAAGAGAGGCTACATTTACTTTATACAGAACATAAGTCAGTCTGAAAACACTGAAATTTGATAATTTAATAACCTAACTGTAACTAACATGATAAATACAGCTAAATGTCAAATTTTGGCCGAAACCGTCTCTGTCGGAGGGGATATGATTTTAAGATTGAACTTTGGGATGGATGTTGGTCTCACGTACAGTACATGTTCTGCAGAAATGAAGTTTGTCAGCCTGTGCTGTATCCCACAACAGAACAGAACACTGGTTGGGACTCTGGGTCAGAACTATCTTCCTAAACCCATATTTGTCTTTGAAACTAGACTTTTGTTCATGTTGGAGTAAAACCAACCAGATACCTGATCAGCTTCTGCACCTGTGTTAGTATAGTGTTTTTGAACTGCAGACAGTCAGGCTAACTGTTTCCACTACTTCCATGTTTGTTTGCTTAGCTCGGCAAATCATTCCCCAAGCTCTGTACTCACCGCAGACATGTGACTCGTAAATGTTTCTCATGAACACTTTGTCTCGGACATGCCTTGAAGGATGTTTGGCACAAACATTTTACTTAGACTCAAAGATGAACTGAGTAGATATTAGTATTCAAAGGTCACTATGATCTAATGTGTTGTGAATGTGAAATATCAGGAACACCTGGAGGTGATTTCATGACCACTGGGACTCAAGGATGTAGTGATACAAATGTTGTGGTCAAAGGTTAAGGTCACTGTGAACTCATAACTCAAGAATTTAACTTAATGATGAAAGCATTTCATGGTCTTCACTACATTTTCACTACGTTTTTGTCTAGTAGCATGGACACATCTCTTGAATGGAATGTCTCAGCATCCGCACGGACTCATTGATGATCTGAATCGATTTTGGTGATCAAACGTCACTATTACCTCAGGTCCATCCAATTCTTGTGACTGTGAGACAGCAGGATCACCTGTAGGAAATGTCTTTTCGTCCAATTACAGTCAAAAAGATCTTACTACATTTTGTTGGTAAAGTTCAAAGGTCACTGTTATCAGGTTTTTTTTGCCATAATTCGGGCTAATTATGACAGAATGACATCCACTGGACAAAAATGGATGTTAACTGCAGCTTTGTGATTGGCAGAGTTCTACAAACTTGATAGGTTGTTCGAGATTGTGAAGGACTATTGTTTAAGCCTGCGTCTTCTTCACCTCTCCTCTCACATTTGTTTCACTTCTATTTTTAGGTTTTATGCTGCTGTTTGCAAATAAAACTAAAACTAGGATGAAAAAGGGCAGATCAAATTAATCCAGGGTAAGAAGGCAGCAGGTATAAATTATAAATTAAAAGCCAACACCTGTGTGTCACATTCACCTTGTCTTAAATTATCACCAGAGCAGAGGATTATTGGAACGTCACATAACAGAGGAGTGCCTTTTATTGTGCAGGCGTGCATGCATGCCTCACAAGAGGCCATTAACCACAATAGAATGGAGGAATTGTGTTAATTCAAACTACTCAGTGAAGCACAACTTGAATTTGAAAGTCATATGGGCAGGATGTCATGGTTTCTGATGTAAGATGAGGAAAATAGTGGGAGGAATGACACAGATCGTGCATCATCCCTTGCTCCCATTCGAGCTGTCTCCCTCATCATGCTCGACTGATCTCACCTTTTCAATCTCCTCTTCTCTTAAGATATAAATCCCTGGGAGGATGACAGTTGCAGATGAGTTACGGTGTGCAGTGTGTGTGTGTAGTGCGATAAGCTGAGGGTATGACTAAGTAAAAGAAAGAAATAAAGAAGAAACTGTGGTAAAGGTATATCTGGTGTGGGTGTGTCTGTCCAAATGTGTGGTTGTGTATCACTGTTGCAAAAAAATATGTTAGTGGATATTGGAACTTTTTGGAGATAAGGACAAAACCTGACTGATCCCCTCATATATTCAGTGTGTTAAGGTCACTTTTAATAAATGACAACTCGTGATTAAAAGTTTATTTTACTCCTATAAAAGTACTGCACAGCAGTTTAATGAATCATGAAGTTAGTGTGGCAGTGATTAGTGCTGCAGCTTTACTGTCATCATTGTGTTAATATCACCCTGTGGCACGCTAGTGAAACCTGTTAATGAGGTGCTACATACTGTATCTTAAGTCCAATTCCATGATCAGCCATTTTAAGGAGCAACTATAATTATTAACTACTACTATTATTTTCACCATAAATTATGTGTGCTTGTTATGAGAAGTAACACCTAAACTGAAGTACTTTTAATACTGAACCTCAACTTTGATTAACTATTTTCAACTTTCTACACAGAGACATAGGTAATTCTGTTTGGACAGAAACACACAGAAATACTAAGAGGAGATCATTGCAAAAATGATTTATATGAACATTATAAAATCAAAACAAAAAACATACAGTGTAGTTTAGTATGCACTATAGACTGTTTCTGTACAGTCTCTCTCTCTCTCTCTCTCTCTCTCTCTCTCTCTCTGGCCTCACATGTGGGGATCAGGTCAGTCAGGGTGGTCAGCCTCCTGCTGAGAGGCTGGTAACAGCAGCTAACACAGACTGAACTATTACTGATTGCTGATTATTGTGATGTACTGATTGAGCCTGATGTTCAAATTGTTATTGTCTTTAGATGTGATGGTTTTTTGTTAAAGTTAAATAATAATTCTGATTACAAACTGAGCACCATGGTAGGTAAAACAATGTATTAATTATTAATCAAATTATTGAATCAGAACAAACTAACAGACTGAGTTGACACTCCATGGAGAGCCCATCTGGCCCTGACTGAGGCTCAGAGGCCTGAGTGGAGAGCGCTTTGTAAACCACTGTTAACAAAGAGGGTTGGTGATTTACAGTGAAGGGTTGTACATGGTGTTGTTGCTGTTCATGTGTTTGTTTCTGTGATCAATTTAGATGTTGCTGATATCTGTCCCTTCTGTCCACAGAGATAGACAGTTTTTCTGTTTCGAGTGTGGTTGGCTCTTCAGTTTTTGACTCAAATGTGTGCTTTGTTTGATGAGGTTTTCTCACATCATTTGTTCATTCATTCAAGTATAACAGGACAAAGAAAATGAAATGTCAACTTCTTAATTTTCCGTTGGGTCAAGCAAAAATGGCAATTTATCCTAGCATGAAAAATAAGCTTGAAACTCGTTTGATTTTGACGTAACGTCTATTTTTAGCCGTGCTAAAGGCAAGACAGAAAACTAATTTCAGTTTCTTTATTTTGCCAAATAATGTGGAAAATTTGAAGAAGGTGTGGTGCCTTAAACAATTGTTTTTGAACATTATTGAGCAAATAAAAGAGGTTTGAAAAATCTCTCTCTCTCTTTATCTCCGACTCAGCTGATGTCTCTGATTCGTTACAGTTTAAACGTCAATTTGTTTGAAATTGCCGCTACTATATCAACACTGATCGCCACGTAATGATCGATACTTTTCTTAAATTAGTCAAATCCTTTTTTATAGCTGTGCACAGTTGTGTCTGACACACACACACATTGTAAACATGTAAATGGCCGGGTAAAGACAACAGAATTTATGAACTTAGACAATGTATGGAGAGCCGCAAAAGATGGCGGTGCACGCTCGGTTTGGCTCGATTCGGTTGGCAGTGTGCAATAGGAGCAGTAACTTATTGACACAGTAAAAACTGTAAAAAAAAAACATTTTTTTACGGTCTAAACATGAACATACTTTGTGAGGCCACAGTGCCCTCTGATCTGAAAATGAAGTTCAATGTAAAAGGATTCCCTCGATACGTTTCGGAAATATCCCATTCACAAGGCTTTGTGAGGTGACGGTGACCTTGACCTGTGACAACTAAATTGTAATCAGATCATCCTTGAATCCCAGTGAATATTTGTACCAAATTTAAAGAAATTCCTTCCGGGCATTCTTGAGATATCGCGTTCACAAGAATTGAACATACGGACATACGGACAACCCCAGAACCTAATGCCTTCGGGCTGGTGACAGCAGAGCATGTTAGCAGCATTTCTTCTCTCCACTTGATGGTCCTGCGTGTGGTTTCGGCAAGTCTGAACATAACCATATCAATTGTAAGTTGATATCACACTGCTAGGTGTGCTATGTTGTGTGCAAATATTTTGCTGATATGATCAAAAGCAACATATTTGTGACGTACCAAAAATGTGTCCTTATTTTGTAAATAGAAAACCAGTTGCAATTTAGTTTCTTACAAAAAGCATTTGCTGGTACAGTTAGGTGGAATAGAAATATTGTTAGGATACAGGATTAGTGTAAATTATATTAATATAAAATATTGCTTCTGTTTTTGTTTCATATATTAATGTAATGAATATGTCTCCTGATCACTGTACACAGATCTGATCCTCTCTTCTCATCATCATTTTCATTTCTCTTGTGTAATCGAAACTTTGGTGGATGTTTAAAAGTCTAGTGTGTAAAATGTTGGGCGAAATCTGAACATAAATTAGATATAATAATCATGAAGTGCATAATTATCTGAATGAACCGTAATATCTACTTAGGGATCCGGTCGTCGTTAGAGTCCACCATATTTCTACAGTTACTCAGAGCAGACAAATCAAACAATGGCCTTAGTAGGGGCTTTTAGTGTAAGCCACTGTAAGTTCTCCTCCTCTCACTTGAAAGGGAAAAGAAAGGGGAGGGATGTTTCAGTTGAACTCTGTCATATTTAATTTTGTATGGCCTTTTGTTGTTATTTTGATAGGACAGAGTGTAGTGGTAAAAGGGGGACAGAGAGAATGGGGGATGACACGCAGCAAAGGCCGCAGCCTGGAATCGAACTCAGGCCACTGCATGGGCGCATAGCCTCTCAACAAATTTTCTTTTGAGTAAAAACTACGGAATGCTGTAGCTTATACTTGATGTGCTATACTTACTCAACTCAAAATGATGCAAAAACATGATAAGTGCTTTCTCCTAGCACAAAACAGAAATGAGCCTTCATAGGTCGTCAGTGTCAGACTGCAAGTATTTTTTCCATTGTCTGTAGAATTCTTATAACAACCACTTATTCCACCTTTCCCATCCCCATGGGGATGTATTTAGATTTGTCAACACTTTTATAATTACTTTGTATCTCACAGATAATAATATTATAATATTATAATTATAATAATACCTTTATTTGTGTGACTACAACCCTGGGATTAGCTGAAACCAATTAGCCCTCCTCATCAGCCTTCTCAGCTGTCTTTCACAAACCAGAAAATCGCACTTGCTTGACTGAAAGATTCATCAATTACAAGTTAATGTGAAAGTAATGTGTCTGTACCAATTAGCACCAACAAGACTTATAATAAATCTGCAAGCAAAAGTCCTCTCTGTAAGCCTAAGAATAAATAAATCACTATGGGAGGATGCATGTTAGCCGGAACCCAGCGCCTTGAGATTTGTGATGCTACTGGGTGGACTGCAAATCTATTTAGACGGAGCACCTTATCAACCCATGCATTTAGTAGGACACTGCAGTGGACAGTAGCAAGGTTAATCACAAACTCCCCAAATAACAAGGTCTACAACTTGGGGATATTTTCCCCACTGCTGCAGGACCATGATTTCCATCAGATGACCTGGATATCCTCAATTAGAACATTGGCTACTGTGTGAGGAACACAGTAGCCAATGTTCTGATAGCAATTTCCGATTGTTCTATGACCA
This sequence comes from Verasper variegatus, assembly GCA_026259375.1. Taxonomy (NCBI): domain Eukaryota; kingdom Metazoa; phylum Chordata; class Actinopteri; order Pleuronectiformes; family Pleuronectidae; genus Verasper; species Verasper variegatus. Next base: position 20,731,769 of record CM048053.1, on the reverse strand, counting down.
TATACAGTACAGTACACATCAACACCAGATTCACCTAAAACAAGGCAGGATTATAGTTGGACATCTTTAACGTATTTCACTTCCTTGCAACAGAGACCACACTGGAAAGAGCTCAAAACACCACCCTCATCCAGGTCCCCCTCTCCTCCTCCTCTCCTCCTCCTGGAGTTTACCAACCAGATGACAGAGCTGGACACTGCTGGGTCCAAGCTTACCCCTTGTAACTTCCACGACCCTACTCCCTCTTTCTCTTCCCTCACCTCCCCATTCAGCAATCACCTGCACATCTAGCCACTTTTAGTCTCAGCTGTGATATTTAGCCCCTCACCCTCCAACCAGTAAGCACAGCCAACTGTGTACGAGTAACTCTTAATGATATGAGATAGATCAATGGCACTCGTGACTATATCCCACAACAAGATGGCAAATGGTGTATCTGTTACCTCCTCTGTTGCTTTCTTGATACATTATAGAAAAATCATCCAGTCTGGTCTTTCTGTTAGTAAACAATACAAACTCAACAAATTTGGTTTTCAGTCCTGTTACAAAGGAAAAAAATCAATAGAATGGTCCTGTTAAATATAAGGTATTTGGCAGGCAGGTATTTCAAATTACCAATGAAATCATCTTAGGGTTGAGCGATGAGGAATGGTTAAAAATACTGTCAAATACCAGGAAATATATAAGAAGGCTAAGAGAAAATTCACTTAATATAAATTAATATAAAGGTTTTATTTTACTCCTTCTAAGCTCCACAGGATGGGTGTGCTGCCCAATAATTATAATCAGAGACCGGAATGTTTTTACATACAATTGGGAGTTTAAATTTGTCTACCCACTCCAGGGGAAAAGTACTAGAATACAGTAGGAAAGTGTATAGGTTCGATGATATACCTGTATCACCAAGACTTTGCCGACTGACTTTATAGTGATAAAGGTCGGGGCTATCACGGCTGCCCGAACAATCCTCAGATTATGGAAAAGTACATCCTCTCCAGATATTAAGAAATGGAGGGAATCTATGTTGGAAATAGTATCATACAAACACATGATAGCTAGAATCAATAATGAAGATCTTTAAGAGGAACCTTGAGAGAACATGGGAACGCTTTCTTGCTCAAAGCATTGCTGGACCGCTAAATGTTTATTCTGATTGTTCTCAATGGGTGTATTTCTCACAGGTCTTTGGATATTTTGTAACTCAGTGTAATAATACTGTCTTTTTGTGCTGTCTGTTGTATATGTTTAAGTGAATACAAACTTTAATTACAAAAAACTAAACAATGAAAGCATCAGACACAATCTTGATATTATGTTTATAGCTGAAACCTGGTTTGACCAAGATTACAATGCAGGAGTTATTTTTCATCACCTGCCATCTTCAGCTTTTTAGGTGAAGGTAGAGTGAAGAAAGGAGGCAAAGTTGCCATTTTGTTTAATAATTCCATCCAATACATCAGATAGAAATTTGGCATTTTTGAATATGCTGCTTTCAGTTCAGTTCCCTCATGTCGACCTTTTTACTGAACCTTTCTCTGAACTGCAATGACTTTGTCTGCATAGTTATTGTTGGAGATTTTAACATCCATATTCACAACCCACAGGACCGAGAAGCAAACTTCTAAAGTTGTGTTTTTGATTCAGGCTACATTCACTCTACTAAATTTCATCTTTAAAACACATGACTTTTGCTATGTTTAAAGCACAGGTGAGTACTTTGGAGTTTGCCAGCTTTTACATTTTAAACTTTCTGAAACTATGTTGCAGACACCCTCATTTACATCCTGGTTAGTTGTTGTCAGCCTCAATTGACTACCAGCATTGAATGCAACTTGTTAACACTAACGCTTACTGTCGATAACAGTTCCACCTTGTCATGGGTCCAAGAAAAGAAATCCTTGCCCTTACTTTTCACCATTGCTGTTTCTTGTTTTGATTGTTGATTTTCTGGAGATGACAAGCTGCTTCCTGTTTATATTGTTATGCACATGACCAGTTCACTTGAATGGTCATGTAATATGTTTCAGATCAAACACTCATCTGGACAGAGATAGTTTACATGTGTTTTAAAATGAAAATGTATTATTGTCGACCCAGAGCCTGTGTTCAGAGCATTTCTAAGGTTGTGGTGACTGATGTAGCTTTCTCTGATCATTCTTGTTTTCTTGATGAAGATTGAGATAATAGAGAGAGGACCATATCTGCACTCAAATCTTGTAACCGAAGCTAGAAAGCACTATATCACTGAAAACACTAGTATAATTCACTCAGGCGTTTCGCTCTACACCTGCCCACACTTGGGTCTCAGTCAAGTTCTGTTTTAAATTTACAAATGGTATAGATACCATTGCATTGTGGTAAAGAGCCATATAAAAATTCCCCACTGAACTAGGGTGGGCTAAAAAAACAGACGATATGCTTTTAAGATGCTGTACCAATAGTCACAGGCTTAAAAAGAAAATCACAGCAATGAAGCTAAAGACTGAAAAATCTGTGTTTAATATCTTGCCAAAACCAAGACAGGATCATTTTCACACATGACCATGAAGTGGTATGTGTTACCACATGTACATGTACCACATAGCTGAAGTCTCTAAGCACTACTTGGAAGACACTCGCTAGCTTACTGTGTTTTTCAGGTCATATTTTTCTTTTTTCTTATTTTCTAGCACAACATTTGTTCATCGTATCTGTTGCCTGAGGAAATACATGCTCCACATCTAGGTAGTAGTGGGTGATAAAAGCACAATTCTCTTCTCTTCTTTTTGTCAGTGAGGCCCTGGTAATTGACTCTGGACATTTGCAGGACTGGAAATGGAAATTAAATATATCTATCACTTTCCAAGTGTAGATTTGGGGAAAAACGACACACACATTTTTTTTACACTCTCAAACATTGTAATGTGCTGCAAATGGAAAAGTGTTGCTGCATCTAGACTTGCAATGAGGTACTCATACATTTTGGACACTGTATATCACCTTTACAAAATGCCTGGTCCAAACATATGTAAAACATCCACATTAATGCTACAACCTTTTGAGATCAACATTTAAGTGTCCCCCAAGATTTTGTTTCTGCAGTTTCTGAAATTGAACCTCACAAAGAGTGTATTGCTACATAGTACGTGACAGATATTAAACAGTTCTGGTATGTTCTGTTCTCAAGACTTTAATGAAAATTCCTCTCGCTTCTCTCCCACATCCCAGATATTTACTCTATTTCTGTCTGCCTGAGGAGCCTCCTCTATCCTGCTCTCTGATCTATGGGCTGAGGTGAAGCCATTCTCTCTTATCACTAAAGGCCAGTGTGACATATAAGCTAGGGTCACGCATGGATGCACACTCACACACACACAATAACTGCGACAAGAAAACATGGGGAGAAAATGCAGGCAAGTGAAATACCCCGGGATCAAACTCAGCTGTGTGTTCCATTACAATGTGCTTGTGCAAACCTGTGTGATCATTTCCCTGATGGTTTGGAGAATAGCAGTTGTATATCATCCCTTAACATAACTGGATTTACTGTCTGGATTTCTGTGTAAGCACATAAGAGACTGTTTATGTGGATTTTGTTCATCCAGTGTTTCCATATCCGTCTGTTATCAAAATCTGAAACAAACTGCCTCCTAAAAAACATGTTTGAATACAACTTAACCTCAACAGCAAACATGTTTTGTAGGAGAACTCCTTTTAACCAAATTATAATAATTATAATATTACATAATTATACAATAGCAAGACACTATATATTGAACAAATGGAGTTAATACACACAAACCTTAATGCTTCATAGAAGATGCTTTGTAAAGAGTAAAAGATAGTTTGAGAGAGAAGTCTGCTTTCCAGTTTCTGTGTCAAAGGGTTGGGATTGTTGTTTTTGGAACATGTTGTGGAGATTACAAAACAGAGAATTGTCAAGCCCAGCCCACGTCACTTTGCATGAAGCATGCGGATACCCAGGTATCCTTAAGAGAAAACCTATTCGGAAGATATGTCTCAATATAAATAGAAATTTCAAAAATCAGGGTACTGCTGGAGTGGGGTATAAGCAAAAAACATGTGGGTATTACCACTGATGATCCGGTATAATTATCGGAAAAACAGGAACATATAAAATCAACATCTGGATTATCGCCGCACTCTGAGGTTTATCGAAGCTAAAAGAAAACTAAGAGCTGAGCAGCTTCTCTGGTGCTAAACTGTCCATTTAGTCAGCAGGTTAATGACTCACATGCTGATCTTTCCTGGGTGATGGAGGAGGAGAAGCTGCTGTTCAGTCTGTTGACCTTATTCTGGGGGATTTGAGTGTAAACAGTCAAACTATCTTTTCTGTTGGCTTATTGTCCATGTGCTAAATGTGTAGGCAGCCTGTTGCAGTTGCTGCGCTTCATAGTTTTTAGCTCTTTTTAAATTTGAAATTACCTAAACTACGCCCTGAGAGTTTTAAACAGAGTTCTTTTTTTCTCCACAGTGGAGAAACCTCTTTAATGGAGCATGTTTTGATCATTAAGCTATGACACCATTCCACAGAAACCCAACAGTCACATTTTTCTCTCAATAAAATCCAGAGCAGAATTCTAAATCATTCTTCATACCTACATAGCCCATAGTGATAAGCTCCATCGTATCTGAAAGTGATCATATTTCTGTGCTGTGTCAAAAAAGTGTTTCCAAGAGAGATGTCCCCACAATCTTTCTGTTTCAAAGGGTTTCTCTATAGTATTAAAAGGTTTCAACCTCACTGAGTAAAGTGACTTGAGATCATGTATGTTGTGATTTGATGCCACACAAATGAAAGTTTACAGAATTGAACCAGGTTGGACCAGCTGAACATGCGGAAACTGGCCAGTATGTCGACCTGAAGTCACTCCTGCAGAAATCAGGAGGAGGATGCAGAGGAGGAATTATGTGATGAGGAGAGCTGGGTGAAGAGGGCAGAAGAGATGAGCCATACTATAAACAACTGGTATAAAAAAGATCTGAAGCAGGCTGACCCACTGGTACCAACACCTGAATTTCAGCAGCGCTCGGTCCTTCAGATTGGCTGTTAAGTGTCCATGAACTCCACTCTTTGTGCTTTTCAACACATTTTTATGCCGCATTCTCTTCCAGGTTTCAGCTCGTCCACTTTGACCTTCTCAGATTTGTCATTGTGTTGAGGATATTTTTCCATTTCCAGCTGAATGACTTCAGAGAGCACTGCCACTAACACTATATCCATGTTTATCTTCTGCTTTAGCCTTACATTCAGCAATGATTCATTTCTTTGTTATCATGTATACAACTAAATAAAAATTTCCCTGGTCAGGATACACAGTGTAAGCTTATAACAATGGCTTGGCTGCCACTTCATGGGTTATGTTGTCTTCTCTCTCAGACTGCATTTCAAGCATTTTAATAATCAGTTTCAATGTGTTAAAGTCTGTTTTACTCATTTCTTAGTTTGTCCATGAGAAACACACCGCATACACAAACTACAGCCTATGGAAGCCCATCTCAATATTATGAGATACTATCTGATAATAATGAGATGCTAAGTCATAATTATGAGATGCTAAGTCATAATTATGAGATGCTAAGTCATAATTATGAGATACAGATTTTTATTTTCTTCATCACAGTGGTGGAACTGGGCTTCCATAACAGCCATATGTGGCCTGTGACTAAATCTATTTCCGAGCAAAGAATGGAATAACTTGTAACTTGGTTGAAAAAATGTATTAGACTCTCTCTTACACACACACACACATTCACAGTACACAAATCATTATCCTCCCCACACTGTCCAGTCGGTCTATCCATCTTCTCCATATATTGTGCTCAGCTGACAATCTTCAGCTGATAAGAAATCAGTTTTTCTCTCGAGAGGAATCCTCGTCCATCTCATCAGTCAGAACTGTGTGTGGGAGAGAGACACAGAGCAAACAAAGATATTTAGTGTCGGCGTGAGTAAGAGAAGGGTAAGGTTCCATAGTTTGGCACAGGTATTCACATGGTTTTTCTGGAGAAATATTCTTCAATCTGCCCCAAACATAAATTCAAAACTCAACTTATACTAGCCAGCAATTTCTGCTGGCGCCTCGGCTTCGCAGCTCAGCTCGGTCTCCCTCAGTGTCTCCCATGGGCCCTTTGTGTTTCTTCTTCATGCTCCTCCTCTGGCAGCTCTGCTGCTGCCTTTTGAATCTGAGGAGTAATGAGCTAACAGCCCTCTGCTGCACTGATTGATCCTCTGGTACAGGTGAAGGTTCTCTCTGAGCCACCTCCATGCCCACAAATACACATATATTCGGCGGGACATAACTAAACTATCAACTCTGAATGGCTGAAACTCTCATTACCTGCTGAATCTGCTAATCACATTAAACTGGAGGTGGGACATGATCAAACTATCACTTCTGAGTGGCTGATCTCACTCTACCTATCAAGGCATGATCCTTGATGTACATTTTAACCCTTTATTGTAACTGGGTTACGAATACATAAAACATAAAAGCACGCTCAGCCTACTTAAATCTAGACTTGTCATGAACTTGAAGCTGGCAGTTAGCTGTTCGCAGTTAGAGGAAAGTTAAACCCTTACTGGTCAGTAGCTCCATTAAACAGGAGGATTTATTCACTGTGGCAGTGATAAACTGCTAACTGGCTAACTGTTAAGACAGGCTAGTAGCACTTATTACACAGGGTTAGCGGGAATATATTCAAGAGTGACAGCATGGAAAATAAAATATCTTACAAATAAATACAATGGCAAATATTGTTCATTTGCAGTTGTATTTATATATGGCATGTTTATATATACCTTCGGGAACTTTCAGTAACAAACTGTCTACTATCCCAAATCCTACATCTGACAACACAGGCTGGGCTGAAAATGTATGTTGTGGTGTCTGGTGCTGCTGCCAAGCCTGTCATCAGATGTGAGATTTAAGGTACTAAATGAAGCCTCTCTCTGAGAAATGGAATATTGACTGGTGTCAGTATTCATACAAGCATGTCACACTGTATTAAAGCAAATACATTGGGATATGATTTAAAATCGTTGTCATTCTTTGCACATCAAAAACTTGTGTCAGGTAAAAAAACTTTTTCCGGGTTTAGGGTTCGTTCTTAACCTTGAACAAAAATGATAAAGTATGATATGTTTGAACATCTCTGAAGTAGATCTCTGTTCATTTAAAGGTGTAACCCATCACTTAAAAACAGGGTATATTAATTGCTGTAGTTTAGTGCAATAATGTATGATTCACTATGTATGAAGAGGAGGCAACATTAGAACAGTAAACCTGTGTGGGTTAATAAGAGAATTATTAACGAGCAAGACCGAACTCAAAACACCTTAGTTAAAGACTGTTATTCATGTACACATTTTACTGACCATCAAGAAGTAATAAAGGGATTATTGAAGTAAAACTCACAAAAGTCCAAGCCAATCTGGAATATACAGTACACATTAACTAGAAGGGTGCTCAGAGAGTGCATACCTCCACCAAGGCTAATCCTCTCACCATGTTAAAAAAAGTAAAACAAATCCTGGATCTGCCTGTTTATCTAGATCTGCTCCAAAATGCAATTGGTTCTTCCTTGGGTCACGCCCCAACCCTCCACAAAATGTCATATGTTGAGTAGCCTTTGAGTAATCCTACTGAGAGACAGACGGCACAAGAACACAGAATCTCCTCAACAGGGTTAATATGTGCTGAAAACAAGTCCTGATAAAGAACTAGTTAATGGTGAAAAGGTGTACCTACATATGATGCGTTTGGTGAAAAGGAATAAGCTTTTTTTAATTATTTGAACAGACAGTGTATAAACACACAGATGTTACTGGCCATTGGATGATTTCAAAGAGACTTAAAAAATTGTTCTTTTGGTCATGAATAGAGAAAACACAGTGAGAGTAACTTTTTTGGAACAACATTCAGGTAAACTAGTTCTCTTCAGGTCTGAGGTCAACAAACAGTAGGTGGATGTGTGTCTGTCTCTAGTCTGTCTCATTGACCAAGCTGAGCAGCAGCTGAGTCTGATCTGTCTGTTTTCCTCTTCAGGTCTGTGTTCTGTGACTTGTTTGCAGACAAAAGTGAGATTGAATTACAGCAGTTTTAAATGTTTAATAAACTCCACATAATGAGGCAAATGGACTAATAGAAGTAACATATAGATGCTAAATATTTAAATACTGAATTTAAAGGTTGATTGGTACAACATTCTAGACAATATGGACACAGTAAATTAAACAATCATTATAGCCTTAGATATTTAAAAATGTTTGTCAGCAGAGGAGATGCTGGATCGTTAGCCACATCCGCCAGCAGAGCAAAAGATCAGTGTAATATCTATGTGTTATGTTTTCTAAAACGTTTTATTTATGTTAATGTGATGATTCTGTGGAAAGTATGCAATTTATATATTTTTTGTTTATGCCTCATGCTGTTCTGTACGGGTCAGTTTATTCTTAGACTGACAGATCTAGTGTTTAAAAGGAGGCACGTTGTAGGGGGAGTTCTGGGGTGTCAGTTGTGACTGTGTGTCCATTGCAAATGGTTTACATGGCTCGCGGGTCAGGTTGGAGGGGCCCTCAGCAGAAGTTTGTACCGAGCCCCAGGGAAGGGAGGACTGGCTCTTTACTGACCCCCTAATAAGTTTTTACAATCTAGATTAATGCTGAAGTCTAGATTGTAAACTTGTATTCTAGCAACAGTAAAGAGACAGACTAGATCTGGTTCGCTGAGCCAGTTGAGGTGGTTTGAGCATCTTATCAATATGCCTCTGGGGTTCCTTCCATTGGAAGCTTTCCTGGCACATCTAACTGTAAGAAGACCCCGGGGTATAGACCCAGAACTTGCTGGAGTGATTATATATCTAATCTGGCCTAGGAAACCCTTGGGATCCCCCAAGAGGAACTGGTAAAGCATTGCTAGTTTTGAGAAATGTGCAAAGCAGGGTCTGGAACACCCTGCTTAGCCCACTGCCACCATGACCTGACCTCAGTTGTACAGGAAGGAAATGGAAACAAATGAATTGGAATTAATGCAAAGGTGGTGCATAGCAGTAAGTATATGTAATCAACCCCCACTGAGGACTGTTACTGATAACAATAACATTTGGTCTGATATACTGTATATATGTAAGTGTATATAGACCAATACTCTGTTAGGCAGAAACAGTCCATTAATCAAATTTGAGACATATAAAGGGGAGCTGTGTGCTTCTTGCAGTTTACAGTTGTCAGGACATCGACTATAGGACAAAGGACAGAGGAGACAGGGAGGGAAGGAATTGGAGAGAACCTTGGGTTAGTCCATCGGATGAGCCATGCCCACAGGCATCTGAACTTCAAAATGATTAACATCAAAATATTAAACTAAGGGCATGTTGCTGTGCCTGTGGTCTGGTATTACAAAGGCAGACGTGAACATGACAAAGATCACCCAACTACAGTGATTTAACTGAATAAACTCCACTGAAACCAAACAGAGGCAAACGTGACAAAACTCCCCTGTGTAGAGACACTCTTTGAGTCATTCTTGTTTAGAGTGCCAAAATGACAGCACAAAGAACAGACAGTTGTAAGCCATGTAGAAAGTCTCCATCTGTAGAAGGCAGGGGGTTGTTACAGTTCCATCGACACTGTGCTTTAGGATTACATGCTTACAGTGACAGTGTTAATGTGTTGATATGTAGCAGATATAATCTTAACATTTCCACCATATAACATTCACTAATTAGTGCTAAATCCAGTGAACATCTGAAGCTGATACAACAGGGTTTAGCCCAAGTCATCAGGATTCATTGCATAGGAACCATGAATTTGTCTGACCAGTCCACAAGTTCATGTTAAAGTGAACTATGAAAGGATTTGACCTGCCAGTGGCCCCAGATGAAGTGCCAAAGGTCACTCAAATGCGTATGGCTCCATTCTCTGCCTCAAAGGTACACAGATGTCAAAATTGAAGTCCATTCAGTATCTGAAAAAAATGTTGCCTGCGCTTGATTGTTTACCATCCCTACTGCCCCACCACCTGAGCAGGTACAACCACGTTTCATACAACCCGACCTACAGGTTAATTCAGGTTGAAATACCTGTTAGCAGTATTGTAGTACTTGAGTCCAGGACATTGTTTTGAGTCTGACTTGAGTCCTGATTTTCAGAACCTGCGATTCAACTTGGACTTGAGCTCTTGGACTACAACTCCAGGAAAGACTGCTTTCACACTCAAAAGTTGGACATAACAATTTCTTTTAATAGGCTACAGAAATAAATTGTGATAAGTTATTGATAGCTATATTAGTATTGTTATTCAGTTTCATGCAAGTACATGGGCTTGGGAAGGAAAATGGTCTGAATGGCCTAAAACTAGCAAAGACACCTTAACGTAAGCCTTGCCTTACATGTTTTGGCCCAGAACTTTCACTTTGGACTTTTCTTAGGTTCAAATAATTTTTGGGAGGATCTGTTGATGGCCAGGAAGAATTGTTACACTGGCAATAAAGGGTTTGGCTGATAATATAAACACATATTGCTTGATATTGTTTTAGGATAGACTTAAAAATTTGGAATAAACTCACCAAATTCTCTGGGTTCCTTAAAAAAGCACTGGCCCTGTGGTTGGTGCAGATGTAGAGATTAATATAGAGATGGCAAGATGGAGGTCAAATAAAGTTGTGGATTCCCTGTAAAGTACAAACACAGTCTTCTGTATCTTTCTGAAGTAAAACCAACCAGCAGAGCTCCTGCCAAGTTAGACCTGGTGCTTCTGTATGGAAAATCCAATGGAAAGGACAATGGCTGAGTTCACCATGGCAATTATGCTAATTTGTAAAATTACTGCGACAGTCATACATTGATGTTAAAATGCTCTAAAGAGCACAGTTAAACCAGTCGGGTGCAGGACAAAGAAGAAATAGGGGCTATGCACCTGAAAGGACATCATTTCTGAGTTACAAATGGGCCACCCTGGGGGAGAGAGCTTGAAAAAGAGAATGATAGGGGGAGAAATCCTTGCTGAGGGAGAGGGAGGGGAACTGAAGAGTGACGGCCTCTCTAGCCTTGGCCAGCCTGCTACTGTAAAAGCTGTGATTTATTCTCCCATCATCTCAGTAGATATATGATCCGAGTCTCAGCCGAGCCTGTCACACCACATACATATTGAGTGGCCCAGAAGAATAGGTAGGGATTGATTTATTATACAGTTATTTATGACAGTGGGTGGGCTGGGAAGAGAGAGAGAAAAACAACATCAAAACAGCCTAAGATAAAATTTCCAATCTAATACATCACATTTGATCTGATCCTAACAATACCAAGCTAAATAAATCAGAGCTAATCTGTGTCTCATTTTTCAACATCTTCCTTAACAACACAGAATATGTAGATTTATTAGAGAAAATGTGATCCTGATAATGTAGACACCCTGGTGTGATGCTTCTATTCTCTTTAAAAATAATTACAACATAATCGCAATCATATTCATAGCTCATAGTCTGTTGTCATTGCAGCTGTCTGTTGCATATAAATTCTTTAGAGGGTAAACAAATGCGAGTCTGGAACAAATCGTCTTAAAGCATCTTTGGCCTATGGAATACATTACATTACATTATGCTTACTGTGGACACAATGTAAATGCAAACAATGTAAACCAGTCTTACCTTTTGACTTTGTTACTCTGTACTTGTTGTTTCATGTAAAAGCATATACTTGATTACTTGAGGTGATGTGTCTGTGTCAACATTATATTCTAAATCATGACAGTTCCTTCTGGTGTTTTTGCTTAATAAAGATTACACAAACTTTATATCTATTATTCTAATCCTCAAATAAGAAAAGTGGAATGTCAAGAGTAAACAAACAAGGACAAATGTCAGACACTAGATTGAATATAAAAACTGTTGATTGTACAGCGAGTTACTCTTTAACTGGTACATATACTATTAAAAGAATACTGTAAACCAAACTGGACATTACCTCAAATAACTGACCTGTCAAACTGAGACAAAAGGATATATATATATATATATATATATATATATATGTATATATATACATACATACATTATTCCCCCTCTCCGGATGCAGTGGCTGATCTGGTCTATTTACTTAGCCTCTGTATTTAAGCACGCTCCACCCAGCATACAGTGTAACGCCAAGGGAAAGAAAATGTTATTAAAATAACTGACAGCAGTGTAAATCAATTGGCCACGCCTCATTTAGAACAGTGTTAGAACACAATTCTAAATAAAAAAAACCTGTTTAATTTAACAGACAGCAAAGACAATGAACAGAACAGAACCTGTGATATTAATGTGAGAGTGTAGAAATCCATAAACCTGTCTTTTGAATTTTTATATGGAATGTGAGACAGGAAAACTTTTTGCCAATTTCATGTCTATGGATACGGACATCACACTCTTAAAATGTCACAAGTGGTGTCTGATATATTCAGTATGCTGCGTGATTCAAATATATACAGTGTACTGTATTTGCTTCTTCAGAAATAAAAGATGACAGTGTTCTCGAGTTAAGTGTGACACAGTCCTCTGAAGAGAAGAAATGACTCAAATCAGGTTAATAACATGACAGTTGACTGCAGAGGATCATTCAGATTTGCATGTTAAAAAAGTCTGACTTAGACCCAGGATGACATTATGATTGAAAAACAAAGAAGGACGCCTTTAATTTTAGAAGCTTTCCTGGTTAATCACAGTTCAGAGTTGTAAAACCCCACACTTCCAACCCTTCACTCATGTAAACGTGGAGAGCTCTTGTTTTGGCCCCTTAAATTAACTCTGAACATTCATGCTGAAAGCTTAATTATCTGCTCAGTGAAATGTGAAATGTGCTGCGTCGCTCATCTTCAAACAGTGTCGCGTCTCTTCACCTGTGAAACTCCACATTTCAAATTTAAATAAATGCCTTTTTTCCCCCCTTCCCTCCACTCAGGGTTGTGTGTGCAACTTATCTCGGAGGTGCAGCTGTGACGGGGAGCAGGTATATTTTTATTCCTCATATCTCCAGGAGAGGGATACAGCAGGTGGTGTCTGGACTGAAGCACATGGTTTGTAGAGCATGTGGGTTGTTGTTGATGACAGCATTTCACAAGCAGGTAAAGGTGCACAGTGCTGAACATGACTGACTATATCTGAGTGGAGACAGTCTCTGCCGCTCTTTTTCTGTCCCATCGCCCATCACACAGGTCACACACTCTGGGATAAATTCTCTACCTTTCGTCTTAGCTTCTCCTTTCTATTTGTCTGTGCAGCTGAGAGCTTTATTAGCCCATCATGCCTCACTGTCAGCCGAGCAGAGCTGTGCTGCAGTCAGCAGTTGCAGCTCCGGCTGTTTTTTTTAAATCAGAACATTATGGCTGGCATCAGGTAACAGCCCTCTTATATCATAGCTGCTAATTGGCTGCAGACTGAAATCAAAGTTGCTGTTGCAAAAGGTCAAACGACATAACACCACTATGAGAAGACAGATTGATTCACCAACTCATTTTTTCTTTTGGGCTGGATTCATGTGCTTGCTGTCACTGTTCAGTCTCTTTCTTTCTTTCTTTCTCTTTACTACTTCTCTCTGCTGCAGTCTCCACTCTGTTTGTATAATACACAGAGCGGATTGCTTAACTGTCAGTTCACACCTGCCATTAGAATGTGTTTCAACTTGTGTCTCCAGAGACCACTGTGATCAGGTCTCACTTCCCCGCTCTACATGTAAAAGAAACATTTCTGTTCACAAAAGCCAAACAATGTGGTTTCAAGCCAGTCTGACTGTGACAGACGCATCCTGCCAACGTGTGAGAAAGAAAGCGAGGGAATAAATAAATAATAGAGCGGCCTGATAGTTAAAGGGTGAGGGCACCACATGGGCACATACAGTACGCCTTGGGCAGCTGGTCACCTGTTTGGCATTTGTTGAGACATTTGTCTCTCCTTCTCTGTCTCTCTCAGATACAAGGCAAAGTATCAGGAAAATATACCTTACAAATGAAAAACGTGGCAAGCAATGTTGGTACATCAATGTATGTGTAACACTGCTGAGTAGGTGGTCTTTCACTGTGGCACAACACACGTGCATGTTCACACTGATAAAAGAATGTGGCCACGTGTCTCAGTGGTGTAAAGAGCACACAAAGGAAACATTAATAGATAAAGTGGTCTCCCTTTAACAAAGCCTGCTTTCACATTAAGAGAACATTAGTTTTCATGTCAGATGTTACTTGGTCTTTACGCTGCCATCAAGCGATGTCATTCACTCCAGCTTTTCATACCGACCACACCTGTGAAGCGTCACCATAGCAACGTACAGCGGTCTGTGAAAAAGACATCACAGCGTCGCATGGCGCCTTCTTGCAAAGAGTCACCGGAGTGGGAGGACATGAGTTGTGCCAGCAAAACAGTGAGAGAGTAGAGTGAGAGAAAAAATGTAGTTAGTCTAGTCCCTCGTTCAACTCAATTCTCGCCAAGCGATGGACAATAACCGGAAGGATAAAGCTGGACGTGAGTGATTGCAGTTGCTGTGACTTATGCCATGTGCCATTACACCTCGGAGCTCAGCCCCTGGGATGACGTCACACCCAAATAACTCCAGTTGGTAGCGTTCCATTTGCACAGGCACAATGTTTACGTCAGCCAGCTAGCCATTGTTAGCAAAAACAGTTCATAATAACGCATTACGCAACATGTCGCGCATATTAACACCATAGTAAAACTTCCACAGACAGTAATTTGGCAGTACTATGTGTATTACACATGTAATAACAAACATTCACTACTTTTGATACAAGAAACAGACATCTTGGATTAAAGTCGGGGTGCTGTCATCATACAATTTACAAACAAAGTGCTGATGTTTTGTTTGTCCAACAATTTATTTTAAGGTTGTATGAGCCATTTTGTTTACATTTAGGCATCCATCTTTTGTGTTGGCTGTTTTCTTTTTTGTGTGACTATGACCATAACTGCGTCAGATAAGCCGCTGGCTGGCACCCCAGTATGAAACAAATAAATATAAAATAGTTACACGTTAAAGCCATCACAGTGGTCAAGCTCTCTCTTCAATATTTGTCAACGTGTGAAAACAACATTGTAATGTGCTGCTCTGACCAACTGCTGTGTAGCAATTGTATCATGTGACTGAAGACTAAAGGCACAGTGTCCCGCCCCCACCGATAGCAACCGGTTGCCTGTTTGTTATTTTTTTTTTATATTTAACGTATCACATTCACACCGAAACATTCTCCCGCAATTTACAATACACACGAGAAGCCAATAAGATGAACAGTTCACGAAATATGTGTTCCCCATCTAGATCGACAGACAAAGGTCATTAGAGATCATAGAGGTGTGATTATTTTTACTGACATTGGCTGATGTGGTCTTTATTTCAGCTCAGCTACTATACAGTCTGTGATCCCCCGAATTTTGCCTCTCATCTCTCCCCTCCTCCCACCCCCACTTCATCTCATCCACCCAATCACTGCCGGAGTTCCTGGCCCACTTTCACTTCTCTTCCCATTCATAAAACAACCTGTTCTCTTTGTTGCTCGTCTCATAGGACCCTACTACAAACACCAACACTACCTCAGCTCCTACTTCCCACAGATTACTCATGACTCTGTGCTTGGTCAGAATCACACTGCCTCCGGCCAAGCACTTGGCCCTCAAGAGCAGATTCACAGCTCTCAGTAAAATTCATGCTGCATCTCATTAAAGGTGGCCAAATCTCTTTAAAGTGAGCAATTGAGCAAAATATGTGCACATTGAGCTGGATTAACACCTTATCAAAAGCAATATTTATTGCAATATTCAAGATTATTTCAAAACTATCATGTGGTTTAAAGGAGTCTGTTATTTGAAAATAAATGATGTAGGTCTTCATCCATCACCAATGTAGTGAGGACGTATATATATGTGAAATTAAAAACCCTTTACACAAAGGCAGAGGTCAACACAGGAGGGTCAACTCCTCAGGTCAAGCAGAAGGATAAGTTAGACTCGTTCAAAAACAACACAGACGTACTGTTGGAAGATAGGCTATTTGAAAGAGAGAAGGTAATAGTAGAGACAGTAGAGACTTCCTCAACAGAGGAGAAGGTCTACGACACCAATTGTCCTTCCACCTGCAATGCCAACCTGAGGAAGCCTCCTGGGCCATACATGTGTCTCGAGGAATCCAATCACAAGTGGACAGCTCTAAGGCTACATCCACACTACTATGTTTTAGTTCTAAAATCCATTGCTGCTGCCTGGCAGCTCGTGAGTATGTGCAGTGTGTGAGTGTGTGCAGCACATAGATGCACTATATGAAAGTGTGTGTATCTGTAGATCGCAAAACTGTACAGCACTTTGAGTGTCCATGAATACTAGAAAATAATTATATCGTCACATGGATAGCATGAGCGTTGTGCTTTTATTTTGAAGACAACTTGCTGAAGAGGAAGTGATTCTTTGAATGTTACTGCCAAGACGGAGATCAGCGCCCACAACAACCACAGATGTCTGTCAGTTAAATATGGTGAAATAATTATATAAATGTAGGCTTGTCAGACCAGATATTATTATCCGCAGGCCAGTTGCAGTGTTTTAGCCGAGAAGACATGGTGGTCGCCTGTTTATCCAGATTTGTCTAAATCACACCAAATTTGAGACTGCTCTTCCCTGGACCACTAAGAATACACATGCCAAGGGTGAAAATAAGATAATAGTTTGCCAGATATGTGTCACAGACAGACAGGTAATTGTGGAATTAGTAGGTAGATAAAAAAGGAAATAAATATGTGGTGGTCAGTGTTTTTATTGTGGTGGTGGTCACTGATAAGTAAATGTAAGTGAAACACAGAGAAGTGTAAAAATACTTTTGGTTCATTATGAAATAAGCGAGTCAAAAGAAATCAGGTTAGGCAGTCTTGAGGTATCTACAACCAAGTCCATTTGCCCTCAACTAATCTCTTCTTGGATAACCTTTGCCTTAATGACTGAAAATCTTCACAGACTTCTCAAGACTTCAGCCAAAGTGCCAAAAATGTTGTTTACACTGAGCTGAGATCAAATAACAGTGCAAGCAGGACCACCTACAGATTATAATTCTCTTTATCAATTGCTGTCTGAACATTTTAGAGAAAATCTACAGGTGTGTCAGAAGAACCAACATCATTTAAATCGACTTGCACTGCAAAGCCCTCATCATTGTCCGACTGCTTTTATTTTCACAGCATAACCAATGGTTTATCCACTTCCTCAGTCTGCTGTGAACTCTGTCTCCCCCATCCTCAGTCTCACTTTTCATTTCAAATTCTCACTAAAGTATCATCATCATGCTTAGAGATAATACTTTCCAAGGAGATTTCAAGATGTTTATTTGTGATGTACAGGGTATAATGACATGGTGGGGAGTCACACACCATGTCTGTGGATTTAGATTCAGATCTCACTCTCACATGCTCAAAGACCATTTCTTGTGGCATTGTCACATGGTTTGTGGGGTTAGCCCTTTTGTCACCTTTGCCACAGGCTTTAACTTGATCCTCTTATAGTCCTGGATGTTTATTTCAAAGAGCATTACACATTGAAAAATATAGAATATATCAGTAATCTCATGTATATAATGTTTGCATAAATTTTGTGTTTTGAAAAGGCGAAAATCAATGCATTTAGAACATATTCGCAGGAGACACATCATCATCATCACTAAAGGGGTAAATGTGGGTTTCATGTAGGCCAAAACCTTTGGTGGCTTCTAACCGTGGCAAATCTATTATATACACTATTGTGTTGCCTGCTTGTAATATATGCAAAATATGTCTTCCCTTAAATAATTCTGGTTGTCATGTAAGGAGGGACTCTGTGCTCCTAAGGCCACAGTTCCTTCAGGATAGCAACACTTAGCTGACTGACTGACTATTACTGATGCAATTTTATATCTATTTTGCATCTTTTACATTTAGGATTGGCGTTATTTGCAATATTCACACTCTGGACAACGTGTTTTCACTTGTTGTTAGTAATGCATGGTAATACTAGCAGTTATAATAGTAGCAAAAATAGAAGTGAATTGTGAGCTTGTCCCTAAACATGTGTGAACTGTTGTGATGACTGCACCATTATTTCTTCTTCTCATTCTCTAATTAATGCTATTATGTATTGGTTAATTTGTGTTTGTGAACAGGAAACATGTAAAAACAAATGCACAATTGTTCTGTTGTGAGCCAGCACATCAGCAGTGTCTTAAACATGGATGCATTATGAGAACTGGACACTGTGTTATTCCTGTGAAAGTTGCTCACTGGGCACATATGTCAACAAGGGTTTTCAGGTTTCTAAAGCCGCATGCTTTTGGGCCTATTGAAGATGAACACTGGAGTCAGTCACCATCATGGTCAGCTGAGAGCATACTCATGAATATCATGAATGATATAACAGCTCCTTAAGATGTAAAGACAATATTTTGGACACACTGGTACAAATTCTGATGATAAGAAAGTGTAATTTGTATTCAGCTCTTTGTCTGGGTGACTGATGTGGACAATGACAGATCACGGCACACTTTGCACTAACATTTAACTTATCTTTAACAAAGTTCAGCTCAATTCAATTTTATTTGTAACGCACCAAATCACAACATACATTATCTCAAGGCCCTTTGCATAGTAGGGTCGAGACCGTACAATATTATAGACAAACCCAAGAGTTGCCACAATGAGCAAACACTTGGTGACAGTAGAGAAAAAAACTGATAAGAGAGAAATGGGGGCTAGAGGAGATACTTTTGCAAATTCACCAGCATATCAAGATGTCATAGCAGACTTTAGTTCTTGCAGAGTATGTTACCCCTTTCAAGTAAAGACAGAAAATCCCTCCCTAATGGTGATCCAAGCACAGAAATGTCTGGCTGGGTGGTATTTTGTCAAGTATATGGCCTGAAGGCAGGATGTTCTCCACCCCTGTATTAACAAAACCAAAAATCAAGACTGTTTCCAAAAGCGACTTTATATCTTCAACATTAAAGCATAGAAACAAAAGAGGGGTATCGAGCTTCACAACTAACTCTTGGCAGGAAAGCAAATAACTATTCCTTCAAGGGTCATTTGGAAGAGGTCTGTCTGCTACAGACTTCCAAATACTAAATGCACAATAAGTTTGAGTAGATGGTTGTTTTTGCTTTGCTACTAGTAGACTACCTCACTGTATACTGTGTTTCGGAGTCAACAATCTTGAGAAAGAGAAAGAGAGATGGTCATTTACAAGCAAAGGCAGGAGCAGGCTGAGCAGATGGCACAAAATACAGCTACTTGAGTGGAATCTTCTGCACTCCCATTCTGCCACTGTGGCAGCTGCTTTTTTCCTCAGCCCCCAGCTATCACAGGGTAAATTAGCCTAAAACCTGAAGACAGGCCACATGTGCCAAAAGGTGTCTAACCCCATCACACAAGCAAAACATAAGTGACAATCTTGCACATTCTGAAAATACTCTCTGTAAAAGCTCCAAGCAAGGAGGAGTATCAGCTGAGTAGTTATTAACGAAAATTGTCTGGATAAAATAAGGCAAATTTTCTTCTTTCTGTACTTGTAGCTGGCATTTTTGCTGTCTTCGAAACCCTGGTCCATCATAATCACGTCATTAATCATGTTCCTCTTTTATGACCCCTTACACTCCAGCGCTACTGTATCAGATCAAAGCTTCCTTTCCTTGCAATGCACTTTAGCAATAAAGGGTTGGATACAATCCAATAACCAGACGTACATTTCTGTTCAGTCAGGTAGCTAAATTACATCGGCCCTGAGATCTCAACACAATGCAACTAAAGAAAACACATATAGCTAGAGACATCATGCTGCTGATACACACAACACAATAGACAAACATACCATGTTTGCAGTTTTTTTTGTCTTTTTGCTTGCATTTCGTGTATTTGCAATGTGCTCATCTATTTGGTTGTATTGTGCGTATTTTCACTTAATTTGTCCATTTAGTTGTATTTTGACTATTTGCAATGCATCTGTCTATTCAGTTATATTGGGTGTATTTGCAGTGGGTTCCTTTATTTGGTGGTGTGTGTTTGCAGTGCATTTGTAAATTTGGTTGTATTGTGTTTATTTCCAGTGCTGCTGTCTTATTGGTTGTGTTGTGTGTATGTGCAGTGCATTTCTCCCTTTAGTTGCATTGTGTGTATGTGTGAGATTTTGTCTACTTTTTTATGTTCTATTTATTTGCATTCGTCTGGTTGTGTTGTGTGTATTTGCATTGCAGTTGTCTATTTGGTTGTGTTGTGTGTACTCGCATCGTGCTCATCTATTTGGTTGTGTTGGGTGTATTTGCAGAGTGTTTCTCCATTTGGTTCCACTGTGTGTATTTGCAGAGTGCTTGTCTACTTGTTTGTGTTGTGGTTCTTTGCACTCGTCTGGTTGTGTTGTGTATATTTGCAGTGCATGATTGTAAAAGATGTGTGAATTTGCTTGGGTTTGGTTTATTTGCATATGTTTTCTTCAGTTGAGATCTCAGGGTCGTCACACTTACAACCTCATGAAGAAGGGCAGAAAACAAAGTTTCCCTCTGGCAGGCCTCATGGTCACTGACATGACATTTCAATGTTGTATTAGCTGGTGTGACTGAGCTCTTTATAGTGTGACCAGTATAAAGGCAGCAGAGTTCTGTGCAGTTTAGGTCGAGCTGATAAAGTCTTAGAGTCAACAGGAGCAGCGGCCTGCAGCAGTACTGAATACAAGTGGTTTGAAACATGGAGCTCCAGCAGTCTCGGAAGTTGTAAGAGTGGAAGAATGGGCTTTATTTCTACTGTTATCAATTATTTTGCACAGCCTTACAGTCCAAAATGCACCAAATTATTAAGCAGGTGAGCAGAGTGGCGTAAGTCGGGTTGATGTCTTCTCTAGTTTAGCATCTTGTTGAAGACAGTGGCCGGATCTCACTTTCCAGCAACACAAGGTACTAGCAGAGCAAGAGGAAAAATATTCATAAAAATAAAAATATTCATAAAAATAGAAAAACTATATCCAATAAAGTAGAAATAACTATATAAAGATGAGGCTGCTTTTTCAAAATTGTTAAATTAAGAGATAGGGATCAAATGTAATTATTCCAAATTTGTAAAGCTTCTCTAGTCTTAGACTAAGTTTCTTTCCAAAGACACTTTGATGTAGACAGGAATTGAACCACTGACCTGCCAATTAGCGGACGACCTGGAGAAAGAGTGAGAGAGAGCAGGCTGAGTGTTTGTATCAATTTGTACTGCTCTTCATTTCACTCATTTGAAATTGTAATGACAAACTGAAAACCAATATGTGGTGATCAATGTTGATATTGTTGTTTTGGTCGAAGTGAACGGATCAGAAACACGTGATCAATGTGTCTTGGGTGCATTCACACCTTTACTTATAGAGTCAACCTGTAATCAGATCACCTAAGACACATGATGATGCTTGATGTAGTTGTATATTAAAATTTTAAGTGAAAAAATTGCGAGTTTTTTTAACTCTAAACTCAATATCCCACTCCGACAAAGTTTTCAATGTTTTAGCAGAGATCCCTAATTCACAAAAGTGTTCAGATCTGTCAAGACCAAAAAAACGTAATAAAGTTGTGATAACATTGTGGCATTTTTTTATTTTTTCAAATCTCAGGGTGTTCAGAAGCGCTCAGTGGCCTCAATAACTGAGGCATGGAAGATATTTAGAAACCACCAGGACTATTCCTCAAGTTGAGGTCAAGAAGGCCTTAGGTCTGGTGAAGTGATCAAATACCCAATGGTCACTTTAGGAAAGCTTCGGAGAAGCTGGCAGAGGGGAACATGTCTCTGTTCTTATGGATCAGGAACTAACACTACAACACTTTCAGCAGAACTCCAAATGCTATGTCACCAGGCTCTGGTCATCCACTATCTAATACCATCCCTACAGCGACGCATGGTGATGTCAGCATCATGTTGAGGGGCAGGCAACAGGGACACAGGTCAGATCAGATGAAAGTGTGAATACCGTCAATTACAGAGAGGTCCTTAAAAAAAACCTGCACCACAGTGAACATACTGAAACTGGGCCAATTAATCACCTTTCAGCACAACAATGACTCAAGGTAAACAATCAATGATGTGTTAGCTTCTGGAAAGGTCTGTGACTGTCCTTAAGTGACCCAGACAAATCCCTGACTCTAATCTGATAAAACATCTGTAACATCTGAAATACCTGATGATAAGAGTTTAGACACTTACCATTTTATATGAGCTCGAGAGGATCTGCCAGGAAGAATGGGATAAACTTCAAAGGTGCAAAGCTTGTAGAGATTTACCCAAGAAGAATCTGCAACAGCTACCAACAAGACTTCTACAACGCACTGGATTGTTGACTTTTTGTAAATGAAATCATTTTTTGGGTTTTTAATGAATAAAACAATAATGACAAAGTGAAAACGTGTTTGGTTACCCATGGTGTAGATTAATGTGTAAAAAATGTAATTTTACACATATTAAAGTCAAGTGCGCAAAAAGGGGTCAGAATACTTTCTAAAGCCAGTGTACTTATCATTTGGTATTATTAGTCAGAAGGGGAATATAATATAATATGGGAGAAAGAGTAGGTGAGCTTAGATTCTCTAATCTCTCCATCCTCATATATTGTATATGCCTGCATGAAAGAAAATAATGATAAAAAAAGGCCATTGGTAACCCCACTACCAATAAAAATAATAAAAACCACCATATATCTCATTTAAATGCATTAAAATGTATGCATAAGAACTGATTTTTGTATTTTCTATGCACATAATATCTACTATGAATATAAGTAATAAGAGATTGTTTTAAATGTACCATTGGCCTCTTTCCAGCTGCTTTCCCTTTGCATGATTTGCCATCTTGATCTCTGTGAGAAACACCTGAAGTAACAAGTTACATGCTAGAAAAAAGAAAAAAAACATTGACTTAAATTTAAGACTGTGCAGTCCTGGCCTGGTTGTTATATACGGGATTAAATATTCAAAGAAGATGTTGGGAGAGCTTTTATCTGAGAGACGGAGATGAGTGCCACTTCCCGCACACTGACAGCTGTCAGCTGCTGGCTGTGATGGGATGAGATGTTGAGTTGCCTCACTCCTTCAGCCTTCTCCTCTTCTGTGTATTAACACACAGCACTGCTGGAGCTTTTTGTCGACACATTAATTTCCATCAACTTAGTCTATGTAAACCTGCTTGACTGAGAAGGTGGCGAGGTTCCTATGCCTGTAAATTAAGTCTCAGATTGTTGATGTCATGATGACTGTGTGTACCTCATCTGCATCTTCAATCAATCAATCAATCAAATTTTATTTGTATAGCCCATATTCACAAATCACAATTTGTCTCATAGGGCTTTAACATGGTGGGACATCCTCTGCCCTTAACCCTCAACAAGAGTAAGGAAAAACTACAAAAAAAACCTTTTAACAGGGTAAAAAGAACGTAGAAACCTCAGAGAGAGCCACATGTGAGGGATCCCTCTCCCAGGACGGACAGAAGTGCAATAGATGTAAAGTGTGAAGGGAAACATCATCAAGGTTTTAGCAGTATTGATAGGGGTAGACCTTTCTGAAGCATAACTGAAGGTCAGTGAATTGGTGGATTAATGTCAATAAGGGTCAAGTATCTGAGAAATACTATGTATCAAGCAGTCTTTCTGCAATCATAGTCTATGGTCAGCAGCCAGCAAGATCATGATCCACCATCAAGATCGGATGCCACTATAGTCCACAGTCATTGATCACTGTCGCCATTAGGATCCATCATCAGCTGCCACCTTGGTCGTGGTCCACCACCATTTTCCGATGCCAAAACGATAAAGGATCTGCCTTTATTGTCACGATCAGCCAGCACGATACAGAATCCGCCATACTGGATCCACCATTACTATCTCTGATACGCGATCCACAGATCCTAATCCATGATGTGGCCACAGCTGCGGCCCTGGATCTGCGGACAATAAGGCAAAGGGACTCCGGGGAAGAAGTCAAGTCAGTAACATGTATTGATGAGACATGAATTACTTTGATATGATAACGATTGAGAAGAGGAATGAGAAGCTGGAAAGAGAAGCTCCGTGTGTCATGTGTCCCCCGACCTTCTAGACCTATAGCAGCATAACTAAGAGCAGGTCCAAGACAAGCCTGTACCAGCTCTAACTATAAGCTTTATCAAAAAGGAAGGTTTTAAGCCTGCTCTTAAATGTACAGATGGTACAGCCCTATGAGACAAACTGTGATTTGTGAATAAGGGCTATACAAATAAAATTTGATTTGATTTGATATTATTAAGGGCCTTGAAGGTGAGGAGGATAATTTTAAATTCTATTCTGGATTTAACCGGAAGCCAGTGTAGCGAAGCTAATACTGGAGAAATGTGGTCTCTTTTCTTTGTTCTTGTCAGGACACATGCTGCAGCATTTTGGACAAGCTGCAGGGTCTTTAACGACTTACTGCTGGAGCCTGATAATAATGAATTACAATAATCCAGTCTGGATGTAACAAAGGCGTGGACTACTTTTTCTGCATCCTTTTGAGAAAGGACATGTCTGATCTTTGAGATATTACACAAGTGGAAATAGGCGGTCCTAGAAATTCTTTTTAAGTGTGAATTAGAGAATAAATCAGGATCGAAGATCACGCCCAAGTTCCTGACTGTTTCATTGGAAGCAAGGGCAATGTCGTCTAGTGCAGCTATATCATTAGATAATGTATCTCTAAGGTGTTTTGTGCCAAGTATTAGAACCTCTGTTTTATCTGAGTTTAATAAAAGAAAATTGCGGGTCATCCAGGTTTTTATGTCCTTGAGACATGCTTGGAGTTTAGTTATTTGATTACTTTGTTCAGGTTTTATTGACAAGTATAACTGGGTGTCATCCGCATAGCCGTGGAAATTGACAGAGTGTGTCCTGATAATGTTTCCGAGTGGAAGCATATATAATGAGAATAAAATTGGGCCAAGCACAGAGCCCTGTGGAACACCATGGTTAACTTTGGTGTGCAGAGATGACTCATCATTAATTTGCACGAATTGGGAGCGATCAGAGAAATAGGATTTAAACCAGTTTAGGGCGGTTCCTTTAATGCTAATTAACTGTTCTAGTCTCTGTAATAAAATGTTATGGTCAATTGTGTCGAATGCTGCACTAAGATCTAACAGAACAAGGACAGACACAAATCCCTGATCTGAAGCTATTAGAAGGTCATTAGTGACTTTTGCCAAAGCTGTCTCTGTGCTATGATTGGCTCTGAACCCTGACTGAAAGTCTTATATATATTATTTTCCTGGAGAAACTCACACAGCTGATTGGCTACAACTTTTTCTAGGATTTTAGACAGGAAGGGGAGGTTAGATATTGGTCTGTAATTGGCTAAATCCTCTGGGTCTCGGGTGGGTTTTTTGAGAAGGGGTTTGATTACAGCTATTTTAAAAGACTGTGGTACATATCCTGATGATAATGACAGATTTATTGTGTTCAGTAACGTGCTATCAATTAGGGGCAGAATTTCTTTAAGTCATTTTGTAGGAATGGGATCTAAGATACAAGTTTTTGGTTTAGAACATGAGATTAGTTTGGTCAGCTGATCAAGGGTGATCAGAGAGAAGCTGTCTAAATAATTGGTGGGATTCTTAGCCGTTTCTGAGATTTCAGTGCCAATTGAGGGCAGGAGATGTTTGATTTGATTTCTAATAGTTAGAATTTTATTATTAAAGAAGGTCATAAAGATATTGCTATTTAGGAATACGAGGAATACTGGGTTCGGTGGAGGTGTGACTCTCTGTCAGCCTGGCTACAGTGCTGAAAATAAACCTGGGGTTGTTTTTATTCCCTTCTATTAGTTTTGAATAGTAGGCAGCTCTTGCTTTGTGGAGGGCCTTCTTATATGCTTTAACACTACTCTTCCAGTCTAGGAGATATTCAACACGGTTGCTGGAGTGCCACTTCCTTTCTAATTTTCTTGATAATTGTTTTAACTCATGTGTCTTGGAATTATACCACGGAGCTAATTTATTATGTTTAATATGTTTCTTTTTTAGAGGCGCTATTGAGTCTAGTGTTAATCGTAATGAGTCTACAGAGCTATCGACGAAACCTGGTTTGAATGTGCTTTTCTTATCTATATTGTATCTAAATATGATTTTGACATAATTAAAAATTATACCTTAGCCTCTAGGCACACATGTTGAGTGATGATCCAATTGCAATCCACTCAGTTACATGCATGAAAAGAAAAAGACATAAGCAGAGGAATAAAAGAAGAAAGTAGGGATCCATGAAGCTGCTTCACTGTGTTTGCTTTGTTTTTGGATGGCTCTTTCTCTATCTGAATGCAATTTCATCACCCAACACATTGCCAGGAGTAACTGGGGTAATAGTGGGATCTGCTGTCAAATGTTACAATTATTACATCTACAATTAGCCACTCCATGCATCTTAGGCTGACTGGATAAGATCTCAAAATGCACATTGTAAATGTATCCAATAAGCATTCAAGGAGGACTGAAATCTCTTTGTTTTAACCATGTCCAAGGGGGTTAGAGACAGGATTCAGCTAGATCAGTGTTAATTTTGGCAGCTATTTTTGATTTAGTCTTAGTCTTTAGATGAAAATGCATGTTAGTTTTAGTCACATTTAGTCATTTTTATCCTTCTTAGTTTTAGTTTAGTTTTCGTCGACGAAAACTCAGAACATTTTAGTCTAGTTTTAGTCGACTGTGGCTGAGGGGTAGAGTGGTCATCCTCCAACCTGAAGGTCGGCAGTTCGATCCCCAGTCTTCCCCATCTGCATGCCGAAGTGTCCTTGGGCAAGATGCTGAAGCCTGAATTGCCCCTCATAGAACAACAAAGTGCTGCTAATAGATGCACTGTATGAATGTGTGTGTGAGTGGGTGAATGTAAAACTGTACTGTAAACGCTTTGAGTGGTCATCAAGACTAGAAAAGCACTATATAAATACAAAACCATTTACCATTTAATTACATTTTAGTCTAGTTTTAGTCACATTTAATAGCCACATTAAACTCCTTTTCTTCCCTTCTCAGGCCCAGGGACCCCCTGTGTTGTGTACAACTGCATAATAGTCAATCCCAGCCAAAGCTCAAAAGGGCATCATATGATGTGGCATATTTAATTGCACAGGCAAAAAAGCCACACACAATCTGCGAAACGTTAATTAAACCCGCTGCTGTAGATAAATAAGCCTGTGATCTGGAATAAGTGCTGCTGTCTAACGGGACTATTGCCCGGCGCATCACCAACATGGCCCAGGACATAAAGTGCCAGCTGGTGGATAGAGTTAAGAAAGGGAAATATGCTTTGCAGTTAGATGAATCCACAGACATATTAAACTCTGCCCAGCTGCTTGTTTTCATCAGATACAGTTTTGACGGAAAACATAATGCTGTTTTGCTCCGCGCTGCGGAGTGGACGTGCACAAGTGAGGACATTTTTACAAAACTAAAAGAAGAGGGACTATCTTCAGAAAACTGTATTGTGTGTGTCGGGACAGGGCTGGAGCGATGCTGGGGAAAAGAAAGGACTGAAAGCGAGAGTCTTACAAGTGGCGCCGCACGTAAATTTCACGCACTGTATTATTCACAGAGAATCTCTTGCAAGCAAAACACTTGAACCAGAGTTTAAACATATTCTTGACATTGCGATAAAAATGGTCCACTACATACAAACACTTCCACTCAATATCAGACTTGCTCTTGTGGGGAAATGTGCTGAGCCGCCTGTAGCATGGATCCCAGCTCGCTGACCACCTCACTTACCCTGACTGGTTAACAAGGCTGGCATACTTGTGCGAAAAGACTTTCTCAGCCCTGACAAACATAAAGAATAAATACAGATCGCAGCTAAACGTGGAGAATAATCTCCGAGTCCTGTGAGTTAGTCAACCACCAACATTTTCGTCTCATCTCGTCTCGTCAACGAAAGTTAAAATAGATTTAGTCATAGTTTTTATTTTCAAAGATCCATTTTTGTCACGTCTTAATCTTGTCTTAGTCATGGGAAAAGGGTCTTTAACGAATATTTTTCGTCATAGTTTTCGTCAACGAAATTAACACTGAGCTAGATGATGTAAATGTGAATGCATATTTCCTTTAATATACATGTATAATTTTGTACGTATGTCACTGAGCAGTCTGTGTAAACATTTTATTTATCTGATTTACTAAATGTCATAGATAAAATACTCTACTAGATGTCACACTAGCACCAGAATATCAGACCAAAACTATGCTTCACTTGTCAATGTCTGATCCTTGTTGTGAGAAGCTGTGGTTACTAAATGTGTGTTTTTTTAAACCTGCGAGAGTGAGTGTAGCACACTCACTCTGACTGGTTGGTTAGGTTAAGAATAGCAGATTAAGCCATTCAGAGGGACAGTAGGGCGGGTCATGTCTTGGTTTGTGTCCATGGTAAAAAAATATCGCCTGCCCTTTACCTGACCTCCTGATTAACCAAACTCATTCAAAACGCAACTAAATATGCAAGAGTAGTTTTACATGTCATTCTGTGTATATACACAGACATACACACACATACACACACACACTACTTGAGGCACCACTACACCACTGCTTACATGGAAATGCACTAACATGACTCCATGAATTTCATTTGGATTTTATCCATCTATGACATTCTTGAAATGAAAAAAACTGGATACCAAATGACCAAATTACACAACAGGCCAAAACTAATCCTTGCCCTCAGGCGTCCTATCAGGCTGTAGTCTTGGATCACATAATGAGAGACATCTACCCACTGCACACTGAGAGCTTAGGAGATCACAACAGTTTGTTTCCAAATCCTTGTGTAAAGTGTCTCCTGCCATGTTGTAGAATTCAGTTGCAGACACTGACGCTGTTGGTGCAACTTCTTAATCAAATAGTTCTTTCGATTTACTTGGTGCGGACTCATCTGGCAAAATGTGAGGTGATTAAATACTGTGTTCACATTGTGCACATGGGTCTCAATACCACTGGTTTTTTTTTCTAGACCTTTGTAGTTTGAACAGATCCTGTAGTGTCTACAATACATTTGGCTGAGATTGAGAATGTCTTTTATAAATTTCTCTAACCAATACATAAGGATTTGAACTTTAAAGCAAACGTTTCACTATTCATTAATGCTTGACTGACTCTCTCTGTGGAAAACTGGTTTCACAAAGCCAAAATCCATTCTTAAAGGGAAAGTTCACCCAGAAATGAAAATTCACTCATTATCTATTCACCCCTATGCCGATGGATGGAGTGATGGAGTCCAAAAAACACTTTTGGAGTTTCAGGGGTAAACAGTGTAGCAGCCGCATCCAATACAATTGAAGACATTAGTGACCTATCTTCAGAAGTAAAAAAACAACAGAAAAAAATCATAACTCCATACTGCTCATGTGTTGTCATCAAAGTGTCTGCAAGCACAGACATTCATATTCAACTCGAAACGAGGTCATCTCCACTGTGTTTTAAGCCTTAAAGTCAACCAGAAGTGGCTAAGCTTGCGGACATTAACATTTCCGATGGTCCATAAATGCACCTCGTCAGAAGATATGAGCAGACTTTTGGGCTTAAAACATGGAGTAATTGACCTTGTTTCAAGTCAAATCTGAATGTCTGGACTTTCAGACACTCGTAAGACACCACACGAGCAGTATGGAGGCATGTTGTCTCCATGAAACTCCAAAAGTGTTTTGTGGACTCAAACATTTCACCCACCCCTCCATCGACAGAGGGGTAAGCAGATCATGAGTGAATTTAAATTCCTGGGTGAACTATCCCTTTAAACAATGCAAAATACCTGAGGCAATTTTCTTCTACCAATTTGCATTTTTGGCATCTGAAATCATCTGCCTTCCCTATGTATGCTGGAACCTCTGGGTGAATGAGCATTGTGTGTTTTAGCCATGACGATGAACTCCATCCAGCTCTGATACAAAAATGTATTTATTATATGAAATAGATATTCCCCCCATATCAGGCACTCACATTATCCAACTGGTAAAAGCCAGACAGTGTAAATGGTTTATTTTGCCACTGGAGCAGTAAATCATTCAGCAAACTGATCTACCTGCCAACCCACCATAACACGATTAATACATTTGGTACATCTGTGCCATAACCAGAAAGTAGCACTGCATTAGGAACAATCCATCAGAAGGAGATTACAACTGTGTGTGTGTGTGTGTGTGTGTGTGTGTGTGTGTGTGTGTGTGTGTGTGTGTGTGTGTGTGTGTACCACCCAGGTATTGGTCATTTTGAAGGGTATCTGAGACTTGCCCTTTTTATGAGGACAAAATGCAAGTCCCCATATAGCAATTTAATACATTTTGCTAAAGCTACATTTAGGGTTATGCAAGTCGTACAATTGGTTAAGGCTATAATAGAATCAATGAAATGCCCCCTGAAGCCATGGTGCATGTGTATGTCTGTGAATGCAGTTTCATCTTCAACACACAGCACTTCATTCTCCCATTTATCTATGCCAAGAAGGTTGAAGGTGGCAAGCCAGGCGGATCCTATCAATTAATGAGATGTCAACAAGCATGTCTGCATTATTCATGTGTGAATACTCACACAGCCATAATCAAAGTCCTCAGCTCATTCAGCTCATGGCGAACAGTGGCTGGGAGTTTTCCTCTGCTCTCTTAAATCTGCAGCTTGATTTCTGTTATTTCTGTGCTGTTATGAGTTATGATGAGTAACAGCAAGGGACTGCTTTCCTTTATGTTTCTAGGCAGTTACTATAAAGTGTTGGGGAGTAGCTCAAGGTGGATGGTTTAATCAACCAAAAAATCAGACCTTAACCAAGAAGACGGTTGTTTCTTGCACTGGCTCATTTGAACCAATAACACAATAATTCTTACAACCACAGAAATAAAAGCATATTCTGAAAAAACAATGGTAAAATCTAGAGGCCCAAAGTCCATGTAACAAAAATGATAACTATTGCACACCCATGCAGTCATGAGAACAGATACAACAACTGAAATTACATGTGTGGGTTTAACATGTTTGTGCCTGTGACATTTGGGCCAAATCCCATTTCACCCCTTGGTAGGCTGTCCCAATACCTGTTGGGACGGAGGGGTAGGGCTAACCGGGGAAATTAGATTTTTCTGACCCTCACTTCAAACCTAGGGGTACCCAAAATACAAGGGAAGAGAGGTGTTCTCATCCAAGTTCGCATTCACACCCACCGCCACTTTGGTGTCCTACATCCCAAAGAAAAAACAGGTGCTCCTGAGCACACGGCACACCGAGGCCGACATCAGCGACCGCGAAGACGGGAAACCGGTCACCGTCCTGGACTACAACCGCAACAAAGGTGGCGTGGACAACCTGGACAAGGTGATCGGAACATACAGCTGCAGGAGGATGACCGCACGCTGGCCCCTGGTCGTCTTTCACAACATTATTGACGTCTCTTCCTACAACGCCTTTGTGATATGGAGAGAGATCAACCCTGACTGGATGCCGGGCAAGCGGAACAAGCGGAGGGTGTTCCTAGAGCAGCTGGGAAAGGCTCTCGTGACTCCGTTCATCGCACGAAGGGAGCGCATCCCTGCACAGAAGCGTCCACCGTGGTTGTGAAGGCTGTAAAATCCGCCGCCGCACAGAGAGCTCTTGACCACGACGATGACGACAGCGCTAATATCATGTCGTACCCCCACTCTTTGAAGACACACAATTCACTTGATTGAACCTGCCTATAGCAGCGATGTTACTGAACTTAACGTCTCCTCTTATTGCAAAGCATCCTGGCAGGGTTGCATACAGACCACTGCTAGCAGCTTGTGTGCTTTTGATACATACTTGAAATAATGCAGAGCAGCCAAGCTTTCCAATTTCAATTGTCATTGATAAACCAGCAGATAACCCCTGAAAATAAGGGGTAGGGGTAGGGCCAAGGGGTGAAATGGGATTGGACCTTTGACTTGGGTCTTACCATGTTCATGAGAACGCAGCCCTTTTCGTAACATTGGATCTCAGAATTTTCTAGAAGCTCAGAGTCAATGAGTTATAATATATTGTCTGACGTTTTCACAAATTATGAAAACTATTTCAGTGCCTTTGCATTTTTTGCAGTATGTTATTTGATTGCTAACATTGTCTAGCGTCCATGCTTCTTTGCTAAAATAGAGAAGACAGCTGCATTATTCTTGGTTCCACTTTGCACCCAGTGTAAGATACAGTGGCTCATTTCAATTTAAGTATTTCACTGAGCCATGAGAGTGGTTCCATTTATATTTGTCCTTCAGTTGTCTTGGATCCAGATGTGATTGTAAGAGATAACTTTCTTCTCAGTCCTCATAGAGCGACCTCACTGCCAGAAAACCATAGGAATAATAACTTCTGCACCTACGCAGTTTACTTACAACAGACTAGCTTGTTTTCTGTAAACTAACAAAATCACAGATGATTTTATTGATAAATTACAAGCAAGACGATCACTTTGTGGTTTTTCCCACTGCTCACTCATCCACAGAGATTAATACTTGAAACAAATAATAGTGTAACATTTACATGTCTATCTAAAATAATTCCAGAAATCTCTTACTGTGTAATGAATGTCAAGAATCTTTAATCTAATTGGTCTCACACTTGGCATGGTTTTTTTCAAGGGCCCAAGGAAGTGCAGTGTTGAATTTGGTGCGATTTGGACACACAATACATTAAATATTCATAAACTTTGCATAAACAGGTAACCAGAGCACAGTGGCAGTGGCAGCTGCATACACAACAGTGCCATCACCGAACATTAAATAAACAGATGAATGGCTCTTTTTGCAGCAGTGGTGGCTTCAGTGCAGCAGTAGGTCTTTACTTGCTGCAGCTCAATTACCACTGTCACTTTACAGTTTCACAGAGAAACCATTCCAAACAGGCATGTTGACAACGGGCAATTGTGTGTCTATTAATGGAAAAACACAGATTTTATTGCATTTATAAGTAATGGACTAAAACAGACCGTTATTAGCACATAGACTACCTTATTTACTCTGAGATATAATAAATGATAAATGTGGTGACATTCCTTTTCTGTTTTTCCTCAAATTTTATGTCATATTTCTTGTCACCTATCCCATAAAAAGGTATCAAATATCCCAAAAAAGAAGACATTTTAATATTTAATTTTATATAAATTTGACATGTATTATCCTCATAACTAATGTGAGAACCTGAATAAAAGTAAATATAGTATATTTATTTTGATTTAACTACCTGTTTTTACATTTGTGTGTGGTCATCCCTCTAACTCTGGATGTTAGGTATGAAATTTGATGTGTCTGATCGTGTTCCTAACCCACTGTTGTTTCTTTGAGAGTTGTGACTGCAAAACCTCTGTTGTGATCTTCAGGCTTGTTTGCTCTGACAGCAAAAGTCAATTATTATGCATGTGTGTTTGTGTGTTTGTGCTTTTATTCATACTAAAGTTTGGATTCTGTCACATTCCCTGTAAGCTGGTAAAGACTAATGTAGAAAGACAGATCCTGATGTTGAGTGCTTTAGGTTAACAATATGCCTCTTTGGTAGAGAATGTAACTCTCACAGCTGCCAGCACTTTATGATGTCAGCAAGATAAGCTGTTTGAGGCGTGCACGCGCACACACACACAAACACAGTGTGTGGCCACTCCTATGAATGGCCCGCTCAGGCCACTCTTTCATTTTGAAGGGTGACGCAGTTTGGCAATTGAAAAAGAAATAAAGGGGGTAAAGACATGGTTTGAAAAAAGCTGTGTTTGACAATAGTCGCTGTGTGGAGAGAAGTTGCTGCCTGGAGGCTGAAAGAAACCCTGACTCCCAAGAGAGACGTTCCTTTTTAAAGCAAACTAGCGTCTAATTGGAAACATCACTGGGGTCAATATCGTGTCGAGGATCTGCCAAAGAAAAAGCTATGTTCCATTCCTCTAGGCCTGGACAGATGGCTTTTCCAATTCAGCTACCCCGTGGCAGACAGAAATGTGAAAAAGAAGACAGAAGGATTTGACTTTGTTATGCATTTGCATTGACTCAGTACAAGAAGGGCTCAATACAAGCTCACTTCTTAAGAACTACTCCTGCAAAGTTCTCAAAATACTAAGTTAGACTTGAAATATCATTAGAAATGTGCACCTGTAGTTTTTCAAACCCTTAAGGCAAACCAAGACTGTTTACCTTTTTTTTTATGCATTTACCAGATATTCAGTTCCATAAAATGTCTTTAAAGATTTGCAGGAAATTAACTAAAATACCCTTACACTTATTTGTTCATTAAATCCATTCTTTATCCAGTAAATATCACATGATAAAGGACACACTAATTAAAGTAAAAAACTGGCACATGTCTGAAGAGCTCTTGGAGTATTCATCCATCCCAGTGCACAGCAGTAAATGTTAGTTAGTCCACACGTCTGCAACAGCCCCCTGATGTGCTTTGACATCTGACCTTGAGGTATGTGTGTGTGTGTGTGTGTGTGTGTGTGTGTGTGTGTGTGTGTGTGTGTGTGTGTGTGTGCGTGAGAGAGAGACAGAGGCAGAGACAAGTCAGAGTGACAGCTGACAGCCCTGCAGGCAGTCGAACGGCAGATTCCCTGCAGCGCTGACATCCTCCAGTCAGCAGGCCCACACTGGACCAGCCAATCGCTTTCCACCCTCCTCTTGCTCCTCTTAATGTGTACGATGGGGGAGTGAAAAAACGCCCTTCATTTGTCGGCCCTTGTCTCTCCAAGTCTCCCAAAGCTAAAAGAGGCAAGAGTCCAAAATACATGGCAGTACGTGTGTTACACAACTACATCACTGCTCAGTTAGACAATCTTATAAAATACTGTAGAGACAGGCAGATCTGCAGGGGGGTGGGACTCTAATTATTTATCTCGTGGGCCTTTCGTCAACATTTTTGTTTGAGTCTCTCAAGGAAGACTCTCTCTTGTGGTTTAATAAAAAATGCAGTATTTAATAATATATTATATATTAAAGGTAATGTTCAATCATGGTGATGCGTGAACATGTTTATTAATGCTTGTAAACATGAGAAATATCAAACTGACTCTTGATTCGGTGGTTTTACCTTCTGCTATAAAAATCTTGCACATACTAATTTCAGAGATATGTTGATAACACGATTGAACAGCTCAAAACAAGGAGCCATATCACAAAAGTAAAACTCATTAGTGTGTGTGAGTTTTTGATGGAGTACTGCAGAAGGAGTATCACACATCAGTAAAAGAGGAGAACACTGAAACACAGCGTGTCTGCACCTCAATAGTTCAGACGGTGCTGTGATGGTTCACTTTTATTGACACTTCACACTGCGTGAGGCAAAGCAAGGCTTTTCAATCATTCATTTTCCGAAGAATGTGAAAAATAAGGGATTTAGAAGTGGAGGGGGAGGGAGGGAAACTGACAGGGAGGGGAGAACACAAGGAGGGAGTGAGTGTGAGTAATTGAAAAGAGGAACAAAGACCGACTCAATTTACTCATAGCAAGATGAGAAATTAAGAGAGGTGTGCTTCGACCAATTATGTGTCCTATAAGTAATGCAAGTGAGCTCATTAGCTGAGGGGCTGAGTTTCCCTCACTGGGCCGCTCTACACTCTGCCTCAGTGCTCTTGAATGAATGGCTTTAGAGGTTTTAATAGAGACACTCACACAGCTCACCCATTGAGAGTCCACTCAAGAGTGCTGTTTTATAATGGCACCTATTTGGACTCATTACAGCCAGTACCTTTTAATGCATAGTGTTGTACTTAAGTTCAAGTAAGAGCCGGGCTTTGTTGCAGAGTGACTGCATTGTGAGTGTATTGTACTGGCTGGAACAAAAAGGTGGTCAAGTAATGTCAGTGTGTGACAGAAAATGGATTTTGAGTGCAGTGGGTCTCGAGGGCTGATGGAAAGCCATTGTTTAGTGTGGCAGTGGTGCTTTAGAAAGTGGAATACACGCAGTGGTAAAGGCAGGATTAGGTGAATGTGAAAGGGATTTGTTGGACTGTGTCTCTAGTATGATGTTGCTGTGATTCTCAGTATGGTGCAGAGGAAAGCTTGACAGAGGACAAAAAACAAAAAACAAAAAATATTTAGTAATACCTGAAAAACTAAATTTACTGTTTTACCTTCTAAATCCAACAGTGTCTTATGTAGGACTAACTTCTTTTTTCAATTACATTGTGGTGACAAACACACTGTTTAATTAAACCAAGACCAATGTTGTTCCCCTATAACCTTACAGAGTGCTGCTGATATTCAGATGGGAAAACAAATAATGAGGTAATGATAATTAACATATTTGGTATAAAAAATAAATACCAAACTTATAAGTAAAGTATTTTCCCGAGAACATTTTTCAAGTTAATGATCAGGTTGGTTTTTACTTTTCCTACAAATTCTACTTACTGCACCTAAGTGTTTTTGAGCTGTAAACTAAATTATGAAATTAAGAAAAAATTATTTGATGAAATACATTAAGGCTTGTTTCAATACCACATTTATTACTACATGTATTTAAAATCTACATTCATGAGTTGAACATGGCTGAAAACGCCACCTAGTTTCAGTGTAGTGTCTTGTTTTAGTGTCTTGGATCTTGCAGAGTAAATGTTTATGAAGAGTCAAATGTTTGGCACGTCTCCACATCATGACATTCATAAAAGCTTAAAGGTTCAGTGTGTAGAATTTAGTGGTGAAGTTGCATGTTGCAGCTGAATACCCCCCACCTTGCCATCCCCTTCCAAACATTTAGAGAACCTGTGGGAGCCTTCAGTTGTCATAAAAACTCAAAAAGGTGTTTGTACTACTGTAAAAAACAGGGCGGCCTCCATAGAGAAAACATGCTCCTTATGGAAATATAAAGGTCAGATTCTATGGTAAAGAAAACAACAATTTGTGCAATTGAGACTATTACAGCCCTAGTGAAAACATCACTAGGATTATTTCATATTAAATTTCTGCCATTAGATCCTTTTCACCTGAATCTTACACACCATCTTTAACACCCTAACATCTAATGTGGGCATTACACATGCCAAAGTGTCCCTGGACAAGATACTGAACCCTAGACTGCCCCCTCTCATGGATGCCCTGTATGAATGGGTGTGTTAATGGGTGAATGGCAAGGACTTTACTGTGAAGAGCTTTGAGTGGTCATCAAGACTAGAAAAGAGCTATATAAATACAGAGCATTTACAATTGTTCTCAGCACTTGTAGAACATCTCGCCCATGTAAGCCTTACAAGGCGGATTTGGGGTTTCAAGGTTCATTGTTGACCTTGGCAACAGCAGATGTGAAAACAATCTCTCAGGAATATTCATCAGCTGATGAGAATCTTTTAAAATGATTGAAAGCCAGAACAGCTGCTAAATGGACGTCAAGGTTTGATTTACTTAAATCTGCAAATGTGTTCCCTTGTTCTGAGTATTTGTGAGATTCTGCTCCCAGCTGGTGCCAAGGTGGCCATATTACATAATCTTCCTGAAAAACTTACTGGAATATAAAAAGTATAAGCAAAAAAGAATCTTTCATTTCTGCCTCAGTGGAGACCATAAGCTGAAAACATGAGATTTCTTTGCTCATGTTTTTCTACATTTGGGTTTTGCAGGAATGAAAATCTAGGTGCTATCATGATGCTAATGGAAAACATTCAACATCTTTCTTTTATTATCATTAAAATACTACATTTTGTAAACAGTAAACACAACATGTTTACAGCCATTTAATGTTAAATAACATATTATTTAGGAAAGCAAAAGGGAATTTCATGCTTTATGAGCTCTTGTGTTTTGTATCACACACAGAGCCTCTCCCTCGTCAATGAGCAGTTGTCACTTCATATCCTTCCTGCCATTATGTTAGCTCATGACAATTAGGGAGGCAGCACAGGATTTTTACACACAACAAAAGCATAATAGCAGGCTTTCTATTCTTTCAGTGACTTTTTCAACAAATTTGAGTGGAAATGCTGCTTTACAGCAGCGCTAGTGTTACTATGTTGTTAGTGTATTGAAAACTAGACAATGGAGGGAGTGAACATGGTGGTTTGCCTAGTCAGTTAACACAGGTTGTGTGATAGGAGCATTAAGTATTTGAGAATTCAATATCCTGCAGTCCTCCAAATCTGACATTTTTTATTCATTCTGATTCATTTATATTTAGTACAGGTTAAAATATATTGACCCGCACAAAATCTGATATTTTGCGAAATTAAATACACAAATACACAACTTAACTGATGCCTGCTCGAACACACTGAGTGATGCCAAGACTGAAAAATGACTTTGCCAATTCTGAGTGCTATGTTTTGGTGGCTCTATTAATCTTCATGTGACTCCACTGTCATTCAACATCATCCACCAGCATATTGGGCTTTTTATTGTCAGATTCCAGTTTTCACTTGCATCCCAGTGATGTGCCACTCCTGTTTAAGTATCATATCCTGATCCTGTGAAATATTCCACTTTGACCTATGGTATGTGGCTGCTGTTTCACCAGCATTTGCCAATGCTACGTGACACATGAAAATTGTATTTATGTGATCTCTGCAGCAGAATGAATACGTCACATCCTGCCTCTGCAACACCCCGCACCCAAATCCTGCAGAGAAATTTTTGCTGTTTTGAACGTGACTGAGCAGATAATAATCAGACGTTAACAAACGAGTCACTAAAAAGTCGGCTTGTCGCAGTTGTCAATCAGTTGCTAAGAAGAGGACTGTCTTTTCTCTCGTTCAATAATCCATGGACTGGTCAGCATATAACCATGTAGTTAGGTCCAATGATGGTGTCTCTTGGTCAAAGAAGCAGTCACTATGTTAAGTTCTGTTTAGTTGACTTACTGTATGTTTAAGCTATAGGGCAGGGTTTTTATTTAGAGTTATGTTTTTCTGTCACTTTTGCTTAGTGTTGTTACCCATCTTAATTTTTGAATATACTGAATGTGAATAAAAGTGAATAAAACCCCTATTTCTTCTATTACTCCCTGCTCGCCTCATTTTTATGCTTACCCTGGTCCTTAACAATGAATCAGTAGTGACATGGTTCCATTTGATACCCAGCAGTGACATACCAAAGTCAGCATTAGTAAATGCCAGGAAATAAACGTCACTGAAATATGTTGTTGCCATGTGAAATGTTTCATTTTCTGAAATATCATTGCCACTGTACATACACTATTTGTATAAGAATGGGCATCTGAAGGTGTGAAGACGTACCACTCAGATTTAACATTTGTCCCTACACTAAGAGTGACACACAGCATCACCAGCTTTTACATCTCCGCACTGCTGCACACGACTGCTGGCTGAGAGAAAGGAGCCTCAGCTGAATTGGCATGACCATCAAAAGCTAAACAGATTTACATACTCCCTTGTTTCCCTGCGAGTGTGATTTCATTTCATGAGCCACAGTTCAGACTGGCAAGTGGAAAATTGTGAAGATGTGCAGCTATTTGAGAAGATGCCTTTTGAGACCGCAGGAATAAACAGCTGTCAAATGATGCGTGAAGCACAGTAACATCCCCCGTCAAGAGGATCATAAGCTGTGAGTCATTTTATGCAAGTATAAAAAGCAAGAACAGAGCAGCATAAACATAATGAATCAGCTCAGATCTTTGTGGCTACAGACTCTACCTGCATACAGATCCTTTGTGTATAACTGAAATCACTATGAATACATCTTCCATTAACTGTCACATACCCTCACTTTGGGAACTAATCTTGACTGATAGCAGTAAACAATTATATTTTAATGTCTCATTTTGTGCCCATCTAAAAGTGACTAAAGAAAACCGCTGATGTGCATAAATCAATACAAACTCAGTCCAAATAATCGAAAATTATTATACCTGATGAAAAATGCTGTTTACAAAGGCAGCGTGTTCCCGATGAATGTCTAATATTGAAATCAAACATCACTATTAGAAAGCATTCCTGTACACGTTTCAAAGTAAAAGAACTCTTGTGTTTCTGTTAGCTCAATCCTGACATTTGTTTTAAAATGCTTTTAAAAGCAAATAATGCTTGTTGAAAGTTTTGTGATAACTCGGCCTCCAAGTCATCTCAGCAGGTCAGTTTGACACCAACAGCAAAAGGTACAGTAGGGGCTATATGGAGGTCAAACAACGGTGCAATTCATACATTTATAAATTCATACATTCAACAATTTATACATTAGAGGACTTTTTGGATAATTGAAAAATGTCACTGAATTAGTTTCTTTAGCTCAGTAATGTCCCACTTGATACTTTTATATTTATTCTGATACTGTCTGTCACTTCAACACCAGCTCCGACAAAGCTGCTAAAGAGCTAAATCTTGTCTGCTTAAATCAAACATTTTCAGTGGCATAAAAACTAACGAAAAGATTAAATCCACAATGCAAATATTGGGCATACTAATAAAATATCTCCACTTACGGCCATAAAAGATGTCTGTAGCTCCCTTTTATCAATATAAAAAAATAGCTAGTGGGCCAAATTGAAAACCCACCAGATTGAAAGATGGCTACTAACTGGTTGATACTAGACAACTGTTTTCCCTGCCTATATTTCTAAAATGCAATTATGTGTGTGCAACTAATCAGATTTGTTTTTAAACATTTGAAAAACGTATTGATGCTCTGCTTAACATTAATCTGTAGCTTACATCTCCTTCAGCATTCATTTAGGGGGTGCGTGACTGTTTGAGATATAATCTGTTAAATAGTTAGGAGAATATCTTTAATTCATAATATAAAATGATCATAATACATATGGTAAAAAAAATTCATAATAAAATGTAATAAATATTTTAAATAGAAAAGAGCATGCAGTCTTCTGTCTTTCTCATGCATGCAGGGTGTCTAAAACTGCACATAAGAAGAAGCCTCAAAACCAATTCAGCCCAGTTATAAATAGACTGTCTTTTGCATACAGGACAAAGTCTAGACGTCAGACCTTCATCAAACTTCCACATTTTGGCACAATACTGGTCAAGGAGAGTGTGAAAGACACAGGCTTATGTGCTGACAGGGTGGTTGATGGAGTCGCACAGACCTCCTCAGAATCACAAAGCAGCTTTCCTGTATGCAGACTTTTGCCTCATTCACTGCACTCTACAATTCAGACATATTGCAAAGAAAATGTCCATTACAAAAATCCAACTTTTATTCTGAAAACCTCACCAATGGGGCGGCTGTGGCTGAGGGGATAGAGCGCTGTCCTCTAACCAGGAGGTCGGCACTCTATCCCAATCTTCTCCATCTGCATGCCGAAGTGTCCTTGGGCAAGATACTGAACCCATATACTGATCCAAATATTTGGCATTTCTTCAGTCTCAAAACCCACACACACACATAAG
Source organism: Verasper variegatus (assembly GCA_026259375.1). Taxonomy (NCBI): domain Eukaryota; kingdom Metazoa; phylum Chordata; class Actinopteri; order Pleuronectiformes; family Pleuronectidae; genus Verasper; species Verasper variegatus. The sequence continues at coordinate 20,690,453 of CM048053.1, read as the reverse complement.
AACAAAACACAATCCAGGATCTGTAAGCAGACAACCATCCATGTGAGAGAGCATTTCTGATTTGTGTGCACAAATTTGGCCCTGCGAGCACTCGGCTGTGGTCGTCACAACTGTTCAACACTTTCATGCTCATCGAGTTGACTGTTGGGACATTGGAGGTGGACAGAGGCTGAAGTCTCCTCTTCTTATTGGTCACTTTCAACACCCACAGTCTTTGGTCTGGAGAGAAGCCAATATCCAATCATTGTTCAGCTATAGATAATATTTTTAACATAATTATTACAAGTCTCAACAAATTTTAGGATATTCTGTGTCACATTATTGGATAATCATACAACCGCTAGATTGCAGATATTTAAAATGGGAATGTTTCCTTGTAGGAATTTAGATATCAAGAATGTTGATCCTTTGTAACAAAAATACAATTTTGAATAAGTGAAATTAAATACACAAACGTGATGCCCTTTGTCCTTTGAATAGTTTAATTATATCTACAATAATCTAACAATCATACAATATCAATACAATAATACAATATTATGTATATCTAGTCTAAATATAACATTTTTAAACATCAACTTGTACTTATAAGATTTTGATTTAATTAATTTATTTTGCAATCAAAGTTGTAGATATCTTGAAATACACATTACTATTATAAAAATTACTTTGCATATTTTAATTAACATTCTTATTAGGGAGAAAATACTTTTGTCAAGTTGAAATGTTAGGATAAAAGTGTACAATGCAATTACAGAGAGGAGACTGGTTCAATTAAATGTTGAAATGCCATAACCAACACCAACTGGAGTGTGGAATGAGAGATTATGCATGTCAGTAAAACCAAATAGCCAATCAAAGGTCATGGTCAGTATTCCAAAGAGATGCCTGTCCCCACCTCCAGAGTGATATAAGTCAACTCACAAGTGAGCAATTGTATTGTATGGCGAGAATATGCATGTCACAGGGACAACATTTGTGCACGCAGGGCAGACATTGGGTCTCAGTTTCTGCAAAAGTGACAGTTTGCGACTGCTTTAATAAAAATAAATATCTAAATATAATGTATTAAAATGTACATACATTGATTTGTACCACATGTAGTTATATAGATCCAGTAACATTCAAAGTGTAGAAAATCTTACACAAATAAAAAAGATTTTGTCAACAACACAGGCAATACAATATATTTGGGAAGATGTATATACATTTTTTGAGAAAATAGCTATTTTCCTGAATAACCCCTGGTGTTATCTCTCCAAGTTTTCTTGTCCACGATACATTTCTTGAGCATGTTAACTGGGTTTTACTGTAACATCATGGGTCTGTTGAGCAACTTCTCAGTTGTGAGGGAGAAATCACAGAGACCAGCTGGTAGCCTGGTAGTTGGCAGTGTGTTCATCTTTAGCTTCAGACAAAGTCCCATATACATGTACTTTCATCTTCAAATACAATTTAACGATGACATAAATCAAAATGGAAGATGAAACTGTCTATGATCGACTGCCAGCTGCTGAGAGGAGCTCTGATCTAACTGGGCAGGTGAATCCGTGCATTTGGATTAACTAATCTCAAATTTGAAATCTTTATGATGTAGCAATTCATTTTCATGTACATGGTAAATAGTCTGTATTCATAATGCGCTTCTCTTGTCCTGATGACCACTCAAAGCGCTTTACAGAACATGTGTTTCCACATTTGTATGTCACCCTGAACTTTTGAGTTTTCACTCTGTGTTTTGATGTTTGTGACATTTCTAGATTTGGAGTGGGTTTTGGTGCCATTCCCACAACAAACAGTAAACTTTCCCAAACAAAAGTGAAATGAGCTTTCCCTTGAATTTTACTCAAAGACGGTAAATTCTTTCAATTCTTGACAGGTCATCATTCAAGATTTTGGATGGATATGACACCACTGTTCAGCAATGCAGCCAATTTGTCCCGGTGCCAACCACAATGCTGCCAATGACAGAAAGCATTTTCCCAATGCACCACCATAATTGAAAGAACGTAGTTAGGTTGGTCAAACAACTAAGGCACAAAATCAGAGACAGAACCTGCAGTATTTTATATAAAGTAACATCAACAATCCCATGCAGAAAAACATAGGCCTGGCCCACAGAAAAAAATAGAAAATAAAAAAACTGAGGGTGTTTTTAGTTTTTACAGGCTGGCTTGTGTCTGTGCTAGGTGAGCTCACAACTAAGCTTCACATCTGTCACAGATTTACCCTGTGTGTTAAAGTCACAGACGTGTGTTAGACTTAATACCAGTGTAAAGTCTATGGGTTTATGTGCACAGAGGGCAATTTTCATTGAAAGAAATGGTCACTATCCTGCAGTCTGGTGTCCATTTCATGTAACACATCGATATATTATTTTTTAGACCAGTAGATTTTATAGAGAGATGACGCAGGACAATCTTCATGAATACCCATAATTCCCTTAATTTAATTCTTCTTTACAGACCCACAAGACATGGTGCAAGAAAAAAGGCTGCAATAACAACATAGATTTCTAAAAGTGCACAGTAGTTGGGTTATTATTATTATTATTAATTTTATGATACAATTGACCCGTTGGTTTTTATTAGCAAGATAGACAACGCTTTTGAGACAGATGGAAAATCGATTAAAAATATGACCTCAGCTTTAGCCACAGCTGTGCAGTGAATTATGAGAGTCATCATTTAGGAAATGTAGAAAGACAGAATCTGCAAATTTCTGGATTGTTCCACATTGTGTCTGTGGCAACTCAGTGTTCCACAGTGACAGAGAGGACAGAAGGGATGAGGAACAGACCACATCTGATGTAAACTGATGTAAACACTCGGACTGTCTGGTCTGGGGTGTGCAGTCACTGAGCTTATGCACAACTGTGACACAATGATTAACATTTCAAGAGAGCGCTGACCTGGAAAATAATTCAGTAGAGCTCCTTGGAAACACACAACTCCGATGTCATGGCATCTGAGGATTATTTCATAGTATTGGTTAGTTTATATTAAGCAGTTTATTTATTCAGCGTTTATTTTTTTACTCATTGTGCGCGTGATTAACAGTAGATTCGAAAGTGAAAATGCTCTTTCCCAGTCATATAGTATCAATGTCTATCTGTTGAATACGAAAAATAATTATTTGCAACACTTACGGTAGCCTACCCATTTAAAAAAAAAACGCACTACAGTGTTTCTGTTGACTGAATCCATTAATTTGTTTTTTATTGTGAAATATTTGCAGCAGCGGAAAATACAAGGCTACATACTGTATAGTACTGGTATTTATTTGAGTACACAGGGCTACTTTTATGCAAGGAAATACAGTTGTTATACCAGAAACCTTACAGTAGGTTATATAGTTATATAGAAGTTAGTTATATAGAAGTCAGTAGGCTTTCTCTGTCTTGCTCGCACCTTCTATCTCTCTGTCACCCCCTTTCTCCCTCTCTCTCTTTCTCTCTCACACACGCTTGCAGGAGCAGCTCCACTGCAGGACCACGACTGATCTACAGCAAATGCAAACAACAGAGAGCTACAACATGCAATGTCACATGCTCGATTCTTTTTGTACTTGCATTGACTTTGTATGTAATTTCATCAAGCGAAAAATGACCACACCATTATACAGATTCTATAATTGTCAGGTGACGTCACTTTGATTCACTTGCATTAGGTTGAAACATTGCAAAATCATCCAAGTTTGCTGCAGTTTCGAACTTGACTTTCACTACAAAAAAAGCAAGTGGCTGCATGGTAAATCCCTAAAACCGCAGCTTTAACTGGACTTTAGCTCAGCTAGTCAAAAGCGTGTACTTGATGCAACAACAGCCACAACACATCCGTCAAAACCTGCCGATCCTTTGATTTTCAAGAAGGTGACCACAGGACAAAACATGACAAGAAAATATAAAGGTGCCCTGCGATGTCTAACAGTCTCAGCCTCTATCAGCCAGGGAGCTGCTGCTGGGATCTTTAGATTGATGTGGGGATAAGTTGAATCTGTCTGACTCTCTGGCAGTTAAAGGCTCACACTGACGTTACAAATTACAAAGGTGTTCTCTCTGATTCAGACAAGCAGGACCGAGTCAGTGAGTGATGAGAAGAGGAGATGTATTTGTCTGTACTCCAGCGCACGTCAGTTATTGATGGAATCAGCATCCTGCCATTTCTGTGACAGATGAAAGACACATTGTCATGATACAAACAGGAGTCAGTGTTTACCATGAATCACATTGTTCCAGGAATACTTGACATTATAATGAGTTCAAAGGTCATCATAAAGTGAAGTTGTTCAAGTCAAAGCTTTAATGACATATTATAACAAAAATATGAAGTAAAAGAGGTGAATCCAGGTAAGAACTATTATCCCTGGAATAATTTCCCTCACTAAATCTAAAGCCATCACAGAGGCGGAGATATGGATAATAAAAAAAAGCACTTAAGGCAGGAAATGACTTTAAAGCTCTGCGATCATTAAGATGTAGATTGTAGAAAAGCAGCTGTTGCAGTATGTCCTCAATGCAATATCTTATATACCGAATGTACATTCTGGATGTGAGAGATATAAATTATTGACTCACAGATGGCCACATTGTCTGTTCCATCCCCCAGCAGCACAGGTATACAGCTGTAGGGAAGAGGGAGGAAGTTGCTGAAGGGCAGGCTCAGAATATGAAAGTCTTGTATATATATATAAAAAATACTCATGTATAAACTCACTAACTAGAGATGGATGAATTATAGCTGAGCTTATGAGATCGGAGATGTATAGCCACATCCTCTGTGAAGGCAACAGCAGCTTTGGACTGAAGGTTGTTATTTAACTCTGGAGACTCGGTATACTGTGATTGAATCTGCTAAAGGTGAATGTGGGACAGAGCAAATTAGGCCCTGCCTCTCAAGCTGCAGTAACTGGAACTGAGAATGAAAGTAGTTCAAACTAAACAATAGGAAAGTTTACTATATTAACAACAAACGAGACACTTCACCCAACTACAAGCCAGGCCCAGGTGAATATTGTTCTTGGCCTTAGTTCAATCGTTTACTCTGAAAAACATAATATTACAACTGGAAGTTAACAGAAGTTTACATAGACAATAAAAACCAAACCGTCAGTGGGAAACTGAATTGAGACTGACTATTACATACTTTAATGCCTTTTTGTATGACAAATATCATGCCTTACCTAGGTTATCATGGTTGACCTGAGAGGTCTGAAGGCCTCTGCAGGAATGCCGTAAATGGTAAATGGTTTTGTATTTATATAGCACTTTTCTAGTCTTGATGACCACTCAAAGCTCTTTACAGTACAGTTTTACATTCACCCATTCACACACACATTCATACAGTGCATCTATTAGCAGCACTTTGTTGTTCTATGAGTTCAGCATCTTGCCCAAGGACAGTTCAGCATGCAGATGGGGAAGACTGGGGATCGAACTGCCGACCCCTCAGCCACCCGCAGATTTGATGTTTCATGATTTGTGCATGGAGTCACCATCCTGTACCTGGTGTTGTGATGAGATGAGCTTTGTACACACTCTCATGAGGATAATGAGCATCCTGGTATGACTTCTTGTGACCTAGACTTGTTATCTGTTCCCTCCCATTTGGTTTAATACTGAAATACTTCTTTCATCAAACATCTGTGCAGAGGGTCATCATTACCTCCATCAAGGAGCTGTTCGTCTGTCTGTTAGGATTACATCAAATCTAATGATCCAATGTTATTGAAACTCGGTGGAAAGGTGGGGTAAGTGCCAAGGAAGAACTTTTAGATTTAAACACAGAGGCAGATACAGGATTTTTCTTACTCTTTCTTTAACATATATGTATTCATTTTTTTAAATTTTGAGATCTTTATGAAAAGGTGAGGAGAGCTAATAGCTATGAACAGGTGCCAATGCGTGTTCTGGATGTATCTGATCTCAATATGTATATTCAATATGGGAATAAAGTGGCCTATCAGCCTTGGCAGAGGTGTACATCCTGCTTTATGTATGCAAAAAAATAAACGTGATATTTTGTTAGTAGTAAATCTATAAAGCCAAATGTGTGGAGACAAAATGGTCAAATTAAGATAAAAGTGTGAGAAGGGAATTACAGTATATTACCAGACCATGTTTGGCTGCCGGTGTGGCTGAGGCTTCAGACCATTACAGACTGTGAACGCTTCCAAAATGTTGACCTGCAACTCAATACTGTACTTGATGATTTTATAGACATATACACACAGAGCACCAGAGCTGCCACTGCTACTGCTAACGTCCTGTTCATCCTATACCTTCTGTGTAGACATGGTGTAAATGCATGCAATCAAGGTTCAACAAAGCACTTTGGATAAGACTGTGCTGTGCCAGGCATGTGGAACAATGCCATAAAGTTGTAACTTGTAGCCATCACTCCTATAAGGTATGAGCCTAATTTTACTATACCTCATTGCTTAGCTCTGCTTGTCCAAAACGTTGCAGCATTGTGTACAAAAACTGTTTTAAAAGACTTTCAACAAGTTAGAGGTGGGTGGATCGATCCCAAAATATTCATACCCCTGATACTCACTACCTTGTGAGTATAGATTGTCCTGCGCATTGAGGAAAAGAGTTGTCTAAATACAGAATCTTGCTATCATCAGGATATGTACCCTATGGACCTTGAGGTTTGAGCCAACTACAGACCGATATCCATCCTTCCCTTCCTGACTTACTGTATATGCTTCCACTAAGAACCATTATCAGGACACACTGTACATTTTCACTGCAATGCGAATGCCAGACAGATGTACTTGTCAATAAAACCAGAACAGTGTAATCAATTAACTAATCTTCAAGCATGTTTCAAGGATATATAAACCAATCAATTTTCTCCTATTAAACTCAGATAAAACAGAGATTCTAATAGTCAAATCCTTACCACCTCAGGGATGCATTATGTAATGATATATCTACTCTAGATGGCATTGCCCTTGCTTCCAGTGAAACTGTCAGGAATTTGAGAGTTATCTTTGACCTCGATTTGTCCTTTAATTCTCATTTAATACAAATTTCAAGGTCAGGATTCTTTGACTTACTTAACATCTCAAAAATCAGACATGTCCTATCTCAAAAAGATGCAGAAAAAGTAGTCAACGCCTTCAATACGTCCAGACTTGATTATTGTAATTCCCTATTGTGTTATTATTGACTTGTTACTACCAGTAATCCTTGTGACACAGGTTGTTACAACAGTCGGTCGAGGTAGCACGGGCACATGGGACACAGAGCGCCATTTTAAATATTTATAGTGAACAGCACAAACTTCACCAACCCCGCACCGCCACGCATCTTAATGCCCTCACTCATTTCCGGATTCAAGTTTTTTTCATTCGTTGGTCCTCGTGTGGGTGTCGGTCAGCAGCAGCCTCCCCTCAGTCCAGCCGCTACTGCATTTAAAGGAGAACATGATTAGACAATTCAATGCGGCTGTTCCAATTACCTCACTTGTTACTGCTCCTGCTGAGCCAGCTCCACACATTCCCTCGCCCACAGCGTGCCCGGATGCTAATATAAAGTTGTGGCAAATGACCATGCCACAGGGCTCTCCCACACACAGCCAGAGACAATTTAGATTAAACACACTAGTAAAAACATCACTAGGATAATTTTACATTCAATTTCTGCCAATAGATCCCTTTCACCTAAAGACACATTGAACCTTAAAGTCCTATGAGACTAATTGTGATTTGTGAATATGGGCGATACAAATAAATTTGATTGATTGATTGTCATGAACATGTGTAAACGTATTCTCTTCACTACTATGTCTGTGTGTTTGCTGCTGTTGTGTGTACAGACAACACACGCTGCACGCACGGCTCATTGCAGTGCACAGCACAACCTGACCATTCGCTTAACCTGACATGCAGTGATGGCTGAACGAAAGAGGAGCACCATTTTAAAAGCTATTTTACAGCTTTAAATGAAAATGTTGCCAACTGTGATGTGTGTAGGAAGGCTGTTTGCTCTTGTGGCCACACCAAACTATATACACTTTATAAACAATAAAAAACAAAGAGAGAGAGAACACAGAGCTGCAGTAGAAAAGGAGGGAGGGGAAGGGGGAGAGACCCCCAACACAAAGACAGACCTCACTGGCAGAGCTTTTCAGAAGGGTAGAGAATATCCAAGTATATAGTAGTGAAACTTATATTATAGTCAAAATGTTTGGTCATCATTTTACTGTGACTTAAATATAGCAGACTATATTCAGAAATGTAATAATATATTAATATCCAAGGTTAAGAAACCTGTTCTAATGGAAAGAAATGAGAATGGTTGAGGATGTGCTTTTGTAGAATTATTTGCATTTTGATTATTATTTTAAAGAAGTTTGAAAACATTCATTATTTACACCTTGTTTACTGTATGTATTTGATTTATGTACTTTAATTTAAAATGATCTAAATAAATATTCTTGTTTTTCTTTAAAAACTGATTTAATAATAATAAGTATCAGTATCAGCAATATTGGCCATAAATGACTTCTTCTTACTTTCAGATTGATTTAGATTCGATCACCCACTTGTACCACAATTTAAACATATTTCTATGCATAGGTTCTTACCCAAACCTGCAGATGCCCATTTAATCCAGTTACTTGGTGCTGTAGTGTGTAAAATAATCAAAATGATTTAAAATTAAATTTAAAAAAAGAACCAGGAACCTGATATGTAAATGTATTATTTTAATATTGCAACACATTTCATCAGCTTGAAAAAACCACATGATCAAAGTATGTTTTGAGAAAAGATTTAAAGGAGAACACAAAAATCTCAGCCTGAGCTGAGCCGGCAGGAGCAAAGCCGTACAGCCTGAATAGCAAAGGTCTGGTGTACCATGGTGACGAGTTGGGATTTGGGAACTATTAGTAGACCCATGCTAGAGGATCCCTGGCTCATGAGGAGTTAGCATCTAACACACGTAGGCATGACCAGGAACATTGTAAATCAATTGTAAAACTCAAAGGAAGCCAATGAAGGGCATCAAGGCTCGGGGTAACATGGTTACTTCTCTTGTTGGAGTCAAAAGCTTAGGAGCAGCGTTTTGATCAGCCACAGTCTTTGGATATTTCACCTGCTGATACCAGAATAGAGGGCATTGCAGTGATGGAGTCTGGAAGAGATAAAAGCATGGATGACTTTTTCTAAACCTGCAAAGTAATAACCTGATCTAGGTAAGCTGCCTCAGCTGGGCAAAGCATGACTGCACAACTTCAGTCATTGTTAAATAAGGCACTCAGATCAGAGGGAGACAATCCCGTTGGTATAGTGCCGGCCACAGGGGGTAACTATAATTACCTCTGATTTGGTGTCAGTCAGACTCGAGGGTGTAAAAGATTCCAGTTTAGCTTAATACCAAAACAAGAGCCAGGTTGATGGAATGGAATTTCCCTTTTACAAATTAATACAATTTATTCCATTTTAATGACATTGACAGTGTGAAAGGTCATTAGGACATAAGTGTAGAAAACACGTTCAGATCCTCTCCTCCTTATGATAGATTTGTCCATGAATTCCATGGTGTAAGTAGGCCTTTTGTTTTTCTCTCAAAACAAATCCGCAGTTTCACAGGCCATACTGAGAAAAGTGTGTTAAATAGTGACATTTCAATGACACAGAAAACTAAGTAGATTATGGTTGTGATCCCGACATACATATATATATATATATATATATATATATATATATATATATATATATATATATATATATATATATATATAACTTTATCCAGCAATTTACAAATTTATATCAATGCTAGCAATCGTTAATTTCTTAACATATTGTGTGCTAAGGCCAGAACAAATCGACTGACATCCACTTAAACAGCTAATCCTATAAATTGTGGAGGTTCAAGAATTGCAAGATGCATTGGATTTTCTCGGCATGTGACCTTTCACAATGGAAACTGTCAACCCAGTCTCATCAGAAAACGTACACCACCTACGTTGGTCCACTTGGAAAAACATAGACATCTCACAATTTGGACTCTCAAATTGTGAGATGTCTACGTTTTTGTCTGCCCATTGTTTTGCATTGGCCTGTGCCCACGTCACGTGACTCTCAAGACCCCATCTGCGAAAACGAAAACATGGCGGACATTACTTATATTTTCAGATAAAAATGTCATTTTATAATATAGTATGGGCATTAAAATACATTCTGACACCATTTCTAGTGAGAAATATGCTCTTTGCTTCCACAATCTTCAGCCAGTTCATGCTTATGATCTATATTTGATTAGTTATCACGAATATTTTTCAGATCTCGCCAGAAAAATCGTAGTAATGTAACGTTTTTATCGTTGATATGGTGGTTGCTGTGAACGCTGCCATGCCGTAAACCACGTCGTAGCGTGCTGTTTGAGTCATCGTCCATGCGTTGTGTTGTTCAGTGAGCGTGAATGTTGTTCACTTCTTTGATATTAATATAGATGAGCGGATCTGTCTTCTTGGACGCCTTAGTATGGCGAGTGCACATTTTTACAGTATATGTTCCTATTGTGTCTTTGATAAATTTGATATGGACTGATGAACATTAAGATTATTTTTCATATATCATTAATACATTTTTTATCTATGTATTTGTATTTCCGCCATGTAAAGAGTTGTTTGTACATACTGTTAATCTTCATGTGCTCTGTAATAGCGATGAATAAAAACAAATCTGCTGTCTACTTGAATTTAAATTTTTTTTATTTTGTATAACTTTATAGAAATGATAGACATACTGTATAAGGCAAGGGCTAAATCAATTATATAATTTATATATACAATTCAGCAAACAATTTCAGTAGCAAATGGTTTCAGCAGTTCACACAATCATACAAGGCCTTGGGGTTTGAAGGGTTTTTAATTAATGTATTTACCATACATACAAAACAAATTTGACTACATTCCTAAAATATAAATTAACAGTAAGCTAAATAAACACAGTCTTTTCAATTAAACAAATAAAAATAATAGTAATATTACAATATTATGAATATATACTCTGATGAGACTGGGTTGACAGTTTCCATCGTGAAAGGTCACATGCCGAGAAAATCCAGTGCATCTTGCAATTCTTGAACCTCCACAATTTATAGGATTAGCTGTTTAAGTGGATGTCAGTCGATTTGTTCTACCACCTACGTTTTTCCAAGTGGACCAATGTAGGTGGTGTACGTTTTCTGATGAGACTGGGTTGAAACTGTATATCAGAGGCATATAAAGAAGCCTTTCACCCCCCTCAACTGAAATATTGATGCAATTTTTTCACAGAGAGTAATAATATTTATAGCAGTTTTAGGTGTATGCTTTTAGTATAAATCTAGGCAAGACAATAGACAACAACCCAGAACATGACAGGGCCAAGGGAAATGGAGTAGAAGAAGACAGTAAGTGTGACAAGCAGGAAACCAGAGAGATCAAAGCAGTGAGTCAGAAGAGGGAGCAGAAAAAACCATGGAATGGCAAAAAACAGAGACATATGATTAGAGCAGGAAAGGACAGGAAAGAGAAGAACACATCCAACACATTCTTCATCACTGTTCTGTCTAGTCATCACAGATGTAAATTGCACTCATAGATGATTACTACCCATGACCTGCTGACCCCTCGCCTTCATTATCCAATGCAGATCAGGTTTCAATCACATTAGACGCAGCATGTCAGTCCTGTAATCCCCCTGATTCAGATGAAATGTAGACTAACCCAACCAATGATGTTTTTTTAAACCATGCAGGTCTCCTAAAGCACGGATATTAAAATCTTAAAGTATAGATATACTGTATTTTCAGAATTCTCTTAAAGTCTTACCATTAAATAATTATACATTTACATACATTTTATTCAACACTTTAATTATGGCATAAAGTAAAAATGTCAAGAACATATTTGGGATATTTCATGTCATCTAGATACAGAAAAAGAAAGGAATTGTAGTAAATTTGAACTCCTGGAATATTGAAATACTTCAACTAACAGTGCAATAATGATCACATCTGTTGACAACAAACATGTGATTTAATGAATTCATACTAACTGTAAAGGACAGAACATATAGAAAAACACATTAATATACAGGGTGCTAAATCTGCAGCAGAACTCATAAAAAAAATACATAAAAGTGATCAGTTTGCTGTGTTTAGGCTAATTGTGAAGCAAATTGGTTGTGTAAAAGAAATTAAGAAAAAAGCGTGAAATGAAGAGAACCTAGAGGATAATTACAGAAAGATCTGAGTTGCTTTTCGAGGTCGTTCACACACCTCATCTCTTACTCCAGGGCCACACCTCCGATGGGATCAGCGCATTTGTTGTTCACACACAGTGTGTCTGCTGCAGAGCTGCTACGTGAGGTTTCTTGTATGAATACTGTATTTCTTTGAATAAAAGTACCGCTATGTACGCAACTAAATGTCAGGACTTTACGGTATGAAGCCATACATCTTCTGGTCCTGTGATAACAGAAAAAAATTATTTTACTTTGAAAAGGGTATAGGAAGTGTTGCAAATATTTATGTTAGTGACATATTCAAAAGATCCTGACTCTCTAGAAGAGCAGCGGAGCTCATGTACCAGAGACGATTCTGAGACATGCTGTGCCTGCTTTTAACTGATAAAATGGGCACCGAAATGAAACACAAAACATAACACAACACACACGCTGCCGGTATGGCCCGGGCACTAGAGGAATGCAACAACCTCCCAGTTGGTCATGTAACCAATAGGGCACAGATTTGCTTGCTACTTACTATTACAATTTCTTATAGACCACACTGAAAGGGTCTGACAATGATGTATAATTGTATTGCTTTCTTTAAATATGTTTGTTGCCTTTTCACTACGGGGGGTTAGAGTTGTGTCATCTTCATTATCCATTATTATTTCTCCCAAGAGACATTGCAAATAGAGCTGCTACCCTTGTTCTGTGCAACAAAACAACATTAAGGGAGGATTCATTGACAACAAAACTCCTATAAAGAAACTTTCCATAGATCCCTGATTTAGAATCTGATTAACTAGAGTTTGTTTTTGTATGCATAGGGAAGGAAATAGTGTGCAAGAGTGAGCTACTATATTTTCCCTTTTGCTGTATGGTAGAAGTATGGTTGGCAAGGTTGGACTGACCTTCAGGTCATGAGTTTTTCTCATCCTGTGAAACATCTAAATCTCTCTGACATTGACTAGCACAAACGTACAGTGCTAAAAATCGCTGTATCCCAAATGATTACAACACACGCTTTGCTAACTTGACTTGAAAACTAACATTTTACTTCTGTCCCCCACACAACATAAATACTGACAACAGGACCTCCTTCCTCGGCTGCCATTTTCACAAGTTTAAAACTTGTTAGTGGTCCCTTCCCGGTTGAGAAGTCTCCAGTGGTATAGTTTCAACCTTCTGACCAGTTTGAATGCACTATCCAGTGAACGTGCAAAGCTGAGACACATAACTGTCTCCTGGTGATCTGGGAGATCACCTGACTGATCCTCACACACCACCGGTTTGTTAACATTTGATTGAAACAATGTGAGCATGAGCATGCTAATCTAAGATGGTGGTTAAGGTTTATAACTGCCAAACATCAACATGCAAGCATTGTAATTTTTCTCCTTAGGGGGTCACAGTAATCTCAAATCTTCCCAATCCACATACTTCATTGGCATTGCTAGCAATCTGCAGTCAGGGTCGACATTAGCTTGGTAAAAATATACAGGTGCTTCTAATTGGATGCGTTGTCTATGGTTTGTATTTCAGTGTTTTAAAGTAATTACAATATAATGTAATGGTGAATCCCAAATTAAATAAATACAAATTTTAAACAGCAAATCAAAGATGGTTTCAGACTTAATGACTCATTTTTTAGCTGCTGAGTTTAAAACTATGTCCTCCGGCTCAGATATTCACTTCAGCAATCAACTCTGAGGAACACAAAAGGATGAATCAATTTTTCAATGGTGGCAAAAGGGAGGAGATAACTAATCCTACAGATATTCCTACTGAACATATGCTGCTCTGGACATGGCCTTTGATGTGTTTATCATGGCTTCAGAAGGCAGGTCTGAATCACAGATAACAGCAGGGCTTTTTAGACAGAAAAGCCTGTGGTGACTTTACAGCAATTCAATTTAACAGAGAGGGCTGATATCTTCTCTGTAGTTCAGAGCCTACAATCAGTGTTTTTGTGAATATGATTTGAGAGTAGCCAACAGAAAAAAGTCATGCCCATATGCACTGTATGAATGTGTGTGTGAATGGCAATAATTGGTACTGTAAAGTGCTTTGAGTGGTCAGCAAGACTAGAAAAGTGCTATATTTAGAAAGACTTTACCATTACCACTGTACATTAACCAGATTGTTTTTGTCATCTTAACAACTGTAATTTAAATAACTGTAATTGATCTTAACCCTAAACGCATTGCACTGAATAGTCCCTAGTATAATGTACGATGCTACCATATAACATCATTGATCAGGATTTTATGTCTTTAAATTGTAACAAACTACTTTTACAAAACAGTCAGCTGCAGGTCTTATATTTTTTACTGTAAATCTCTATAACACCACAGTAGATGCTTCATTGTGAACAATGTGAGTGGAGAATCTTAGTTAAATGACAATGTCTTATAATGAGGCTTTTACAGTTAAAGGTCTGGTATTCTACAGTGAAATTAAATAGGATTTAATGTACAATAAGTGGCAAATAAATATTACAATAATTTGTTTAATGGCAGTGGTGTCATTGACTGTAAATGTATAGTTTCTTCTGCAGAGTTCTTTTTTGTTTATATTTTTACAACCACAGCTGATCCAATAAAAACAGATTCATTCCCCCCCCTGCCTAATTTAAGCCATCACATGAAAGGTGACAATTATTTGGATTTCTCTCGTCTTTCTCTCCCTCACACTGAATGCAATTCCTTGAGACCTATCCATATCTGCTAACCTCAACCTAAACCATTATCTTACCCAAAACTTAAAACATGTCAGATGTAATGATTTACAATACATATCTCCACAACAAGAGTAATAGCTAGACCACATACACACAAAGCACACCTCTAAACTCACCTGGTATAGTTGACTATTTTTCATTCTTCATGATCATTCTATTACTCTAAAACTGACTCCCTCTGCAGCGCACAAATATAAACAGGGATGTGCATATGCGTCGGCTTGTCACAGCTCCAAGCTGTTATTCACAGAGGAGCTGCCTCTGCTCCCATGATGGGAATTAACAAACGCTACAAGGAATTAGTGTTTCCTGGCACTGTACAAATTAACTTGTTCTGCTCCGTCTGTCTGCGATGCATGCTGCTCCTTGATACGAGTCCATTTGGGTGCTCATTGTGTGTGTGTGCCAATGTGTGTGAGTGGAGGAGAGGGCGAGAGAGACAGTTTGTGTGTTCGTGTGTCTCTGTGGATTAACAGAAATTAGGCATGGCAAAGCCCGATGTCAGAGAAATTCCTCTGGGTGATTTCGTTCAGACAGAAACGATATAAAGAGGGGAGGCAGGCCAGATGCACACACACACACACACACGCACACAAACACGCACACAAACATACACAAAAATATGCAGCACTGACTACCAACAAAGACTCAGGTATCCCATTCTGCAGATGAAAAACCAGATCAAACACAGTAAACCTAAAAAACACATCTTTTATAATTACTTTTGCAGGACTCTATAGTTCATAATTAACAGTTTCTCTCTTGATTTCTGCTAGTCCATCAATACACACATCTACATGTATCATGGAAACACACACAGCTCAGTTCAATTTAGTTTGTTGTCCTGGCTGGATCTATTGCAGGTATGTAAATACATGCAAATCAAAATGTTAATATGTCCGAGCATCAACATTATGCATGAATCAGCGGGAACTATTGAAAAATATTTGTTTAAATTAACATGTTTTTTATTTACTTATGTCAAATACGCATTGTACCCATTGTTCAGCTAAATGTATGACTACTGGTAAAAACTTCACTTGCTCTTGCATCACCACTCTCACCTCATTGCTTCAGTGGTCTAACATGGAGGGGCTTGTACTTTAATCTGGTGCAGCAGGGACTTTTTGACTGATTCAAGGGTCAGAGAAGGAGAAAACACACTTCAGTTTCTGTTTCCCATCACACACACTGTTTACTAAGGCTTTGTCTTTTTTGGTCATCCACTGCTTGTTGTTTCACCTTTGTTCAAATATGTGTTTTCTGTTTGTACAGTGTATATTTTTTATCAACATGCAGAAAACAGGGTTATAGGCTATGATCGTTCATCCTTTTTTTGGCAATTTGGAAAATAATTTAGTTTCTTTTGCAAAACTTTCAATGCATTCAACATTCAGCTGCATTGACCCATTAAAGGACTGGATTGAATTCCCCTTTCTTTATCTATACTACACTACACGACAAAATGCATTGAAAAAAAGTTTATTTAAAAATATACCTTTAGTGTCTTAGCTTGGTAACTTGTGACTCTGATAAATCTTCTGCTAAAGTGATAAAACATTTCCATAAGTCATGCAATACAAGATTCAGAGGCTCCTTTTTCATTTGTTAGTATACAGTTCAATATTGACTCAGGTTTATATTCTGATCAGTGTTTGTTTTGGTTTGACTATGTTTACGCAAGTAAAACTACTTTGTCAAGGCAGGGTTGTCTTAACCTTGTAGGCAGTTCCTGGGCCAAAATTTAGCTGTGGGCTGTTGTCTTTTGCCCGGTTCTCCTATTTCATAATATTTATGTTTTTATCCTGAGCTAGAATTTATTAAGTGTACACAAACAGAGCTACAAATACATGATAACATTTTCTGCTATGTTTATTTGTACATTCAAAGTCCCTTCACTTTAATCTCCGGCATTGTTTCATTTCATGATTAAAAAGTGACAGTCCATGGGCTGGGAATGGAAGAATACAGCTTCAAGACCTCAGGTGAGGGGGCTGGGGCCAGGACAAAGCTGGAGCAGACCCCCACCCGAATAACACACATGAGTTGCACAGTGAGATGACCTTATTCTGTAAATCCAATGATAAATAGAACAATTTAGATTTCAAACACTTTAATAGTGTATATAATCACTATTTTATATCGCTCTGGGTTAAGTTGTTTCCAATGATATCTTCAAATATAATGTTCAACTTCATTTTAAAAGTGTTTAACAGTGTTTCTTATACTGGTCTAAGGTACAACATTGTGATATTTGGCGGTGTGGATGGCGACTCAAGGAAGGTAGGTATGATGTTGGTATTGGTCAGTCAGCAAATGTGTTCCTGATAGGCGCTCAGACTGGGTAAAATAATTATTCTTTTGTTAGATCCTGTATCCGGTTGCTGCAAATGATTACAAGTCGAGCACTGCTCTTGTTTTTTTCCTGGAACCTGTGCTGCCGTTTGGTTGGCCATCGAGGTAGGCTTCTTTATTTTTGCAAGGCTGGTATCGCTTTGGACATTTTCCTTCAATCAACTCAGCAGCACAGACTCCAGGCTTCAAAAATGACAGCTGAGCTGAAACATCTCTCTGACACAATGTGAACTACACATTATGAGTTTCATAGTATTTAATACAGCACTGCTTGGTTGAATTGGAACAGGTTGTGTGTATGTGTCATCACTGACCGTTTCCTTTGTTTGGGAATGTGGGGAAAGCACGCTGCATGTTCACAGTGCGAGGGACAGGACGAGCCAGCTTTGTGTCAGAATAAAGGGTATATAATCAGAGGTGTGTGTAGTTTGGTTGTATTCAAGCCTGAAAAACTGAAATTAAACTTAAACAATTACAATCATTTCAGAACAGAGCATTTTTCGGGAGTTGTATAGATGGGCGTGACACAGGTCTACTATGAGGTTCTGCATGGTCTGGAAGAAGATGGCCTACTTAATATCTCCAATCACATTTCTGTTTTGCATTCACCACGCTTTTAAGAATTTGGGTTTCTATTTGCCAGCTTACTTACTTCGAGATTTGAAACTGAAAGTATAAAAATATAGTGTCTGCATTTGTGTTGTTACTGCATGCAGATGTCAACACCATTGACTGGGAAAATATGGGGATCCAACATGAATCTCATTGTGGAATTGAAGTACCAGAGATTTCCAGCCCATTAAGTCCTAAAGAAATGGAAAGCCTACAAAGTACAATGAACCCTTTAGGACCATCACAATGATTTGGCAAATACATTTATTTGAACATGGTACAGCACCTACATAGATTTCTTGCCAACTGAGACAACAATGACCCCAACAAGATCATGGTTAACATACTTTATTCCCATAATGCTGCATACAAATGATTAGTTGTAACACTGCTTTCAATATTATTCTGTCGTTTTCTTAGTTTGAAATAAAAAAAAGATTTCACATTGTAAAGGAAAATGGAAACTGTAAAATGTAATGCTATACTACAATCATTGCTTTCATTGTTCCCAAAGTAAAACTCGAGATCAGTGATACCAGACTTTATAAGTTCAATGCGACACCGATACTTTGTTAGAATTTAACTTATACAGATGCTTTCTTAAATTGGTATGCGATTTTTTTTAAATACATTTTTTTAGTAAAAAAAAGTTCATTAAACTTAAAGGCAAATCACATGACGCATACCAGCAATTGATAACAAATTTATTGCGAAAAACAACTAAAATACATGAAATTAAAATAGAAAAATGTGCAAATAAGATAACAAAAATATAGTACAAAAATACTCTTTTTAAATAGTAAAATAAATACATTGTAAAATAATGTGAAATATATTTTTTTAAATGTATACATAACAAAGGAAATTGTGCAAATTCACACTCACAATCCAATCTGAAATAACTTACTTAATTTTGATTGGTCATAAAGATTTCCTAGTCCTTGTCTTATCTGAACAGCAGACACTTTTTTTACTTAAAGAATACCACTTTGTGTAGAACATTTAACACTTAACAATAGCAGTATTTGGGGGGAAAGTCAGAGTTCCCTTTATTTTCATATTCTTCAGTGCTCTCAAGTGATATCTGCACATATTCACTCAAGTTTGAGATTGGTGTTCATGAAAAGTAACATGTTAAAATTTTTACCTTTAAGCCGATTTCGCCTATGACCAATTGTCTCTCCTGCCTTTGAACAGCCTCTCTGCTGGAACAGAGGTTGCAACAGTCACAAGGTGTCTTTTTGCAACTTTGCTCAGCACTTGGAATGTGTTTTTTTTTTCCCCAACAGACCAAAGGGCCCTTTCTTCTTGGATCACTTTTTCTTCCATGTTTTGAACATTTCAATGTATGAATCAGTGTTTGGTTTGCATTTTTCCTGGAACACCATACATGTATCCAACTCCTGCCATAATTCTCCCTTGATGTTTCGGTGTTTGCTGCAGGGGACTCCTGTGTTACTGTCCCCACACAGGAGGTTGATGCAGTAATAGAGGATTTACTGGTTGTTGTCTGTCCATCACAACTGCCCAGGTCTTGCATCTCAGTGATGAGCCTCGTTTTGATGTTTTTTCACATTTCCAGGATCACAAAAGACTAGGTTTTTGAACCTAATGTCCAGAAAAGTGCTGGCTTCCAGAAGATAAGTGCTACATTTCTGTATACAAAGTGCTTCTTGCATTAGGCTGCAAGCTATGAGGCCAGAGTGTTACCCTTTTTTCCCAGCAGACGTGGTTGCTCAATGGAGAAGAGAGACCAGAGGTATGACTTTAGAAATGGTTACATACTTCTCTGCTGAAACTTCCTTCATGGCCCCTTCAAAGGGCCTGAGGGCTGCAATGGCTTGGCTGATATTTGACGATTCTCCATAATTCATTGTTCGGACACTCTCTTCAGAATGTACAATACTGAATTCCTTGCAGCTGAATCTGTACTTCTTTTAGCTTGTCGGATGCTCTGGTGCTATGATGGAAGAAGCCAACAATAGCACCACATTTCTCCAGGATGGACTTCAAACCTGTGTCAGCCTAACGCCGGGTTATGTAACCCGTTCAATGTAGGGGTTCGGGGGTAAATGATGATGGTCGCGGCGAGCGAAACAAATAGACTTGATGCCGAAACCATCGGTGCAGGGCACGAGGCGCCATCGCAGCTGATGTGAACCACACAATTGTGTAACAGGGGGGCGGAAAGGAGGCGCCTGGCTTTTCTTGGCGCTGCGCGGCGCTTCCGCATCCGGTGTAAACCCAGCCATAAGATCCACACAGTCCATACATACCTTTGAAGCATACTGAAGCTTTCGATGGACACTTACTGTATGTAAGTAAATAATACATTGAATGCTCTTAAAACATTTATCAAAGCACAAAATCCTGGTGAAGATAAAGTGCTCTCAAAACTGTGTACAAAGTTACAATTTGAATTGATCACTGCCTTTTGGGGTTTCTGTTGTCATGAGAGGCAACAAGTTCAATTGTTTCACTTCTTTGGGAAATATGGTGGCTTCATATTTTACAGAAATAAAGGAAACTGTTTGTGATTACTACACTTTTTTTGTAGCTGCATAACAGTATTTCCCTATAGACAGTATGTAAATGTCAAATAGCCGAGCTCCATTTACATGTCACCCAGTGGACCAGGAGTCTTGTGAGTGATGACTCAATGACATCTGGTCTTTTTGGAAAAAAGAAAGTCTACAGGTTATTTACCACCTCTTATTTCTTGTAATTGCCCACTCTCAAGAGAAAGGATCACCTCATCACCTGCCTGTCCAACAAACAGGATGTGATGCATCACCAGCCGTTCCCGCAGGAAAGGCCTCCATGACCACAGAGAGCATTTTGTAATGGCAGTTGATTGTGATGATGGATTTAAATTGAAGCCACACCTGTGAACCAAAAGTTGGCCTTGCTCATGTTTCACCACTTCCTGCCCCTCGTGTGACATCACTCGCTCCTCACTTCCTGTTCTGGCTGTCACGCTGTCAGCTTCAAGGATGGTTTGGACACTGAGGCTCCCAGGAAGCAGTCTGTTTCCTGACCTGATTCAGGAAAAAAGCCCAAAGGTTAGAAATGAAAAAGGAAAAAGAACATGAGAGGAACAAAAACAAGAGGCTTCATTTTGATGAAAGGAAATAAAATATAACCAAAAGAACATTTTATTTTTTGGTTTCTGTTTCATTCACTGTCATGTCACAATTAGTCAGCAGTTAGCAGCTGCTTATTGCCTTGAATGAAAAGGTTGAAAGGAGTTAAAAATTGGAAGAAACAGAGGCATCTCAAACCTTAAGAAATAAGTTTTTGTTTTTAGTGCATCTGGTGACAGCAGCAGCAGCCGCCCTGCTGACCACAGCCAGAAAGAGGACCGGAGCAGCAGAATGGATTGTGGGCCACAGCCGACTGAGTCCAGTGAAAACACCAATTAAGGTGCTTTCAGATAAAGACTTGGGAGGAATACACCAGCAATATAAAATGAGCTTGGGTTGGTTCACAGAATAACATTCATTTGTTCAGTCTCCATGAGAAATGCTGACTAATCCAAGTCGTTTGTCTGTGTGATGTGCTAAATGTGTGTTGCGTAATGTCTTTCTTACACATGTAGAAAGAAAAGATAAGCTAGTACAAATAGTATCCTTTCAAATAAAAAATGATAAACTGCATATACAGGATCAAAGTTGAGTGTGTAGGATTTAGTGCCATCTAGGGATGAAGGTGCAGATTGCAACCAACTAAATTACCCTCCCCTCACTTTCCTTTTCGAAGGTAACGTGAAAATGCCAACGTTCCTCTCTTGAGCCAGTGATTGCTTTGTTCATTCTGGGCTACTGTTGAAACATGGTGGTGCAACATGGTGGGCTCTGTTGAAGAGGACCTGCTCCTGATACAGATACAAAGGGCTCATTGTAATGTAATGAAAACACAATGATTCATAGTTTTAAGCGATTAGACCTTAGACCACAGACGAAAACATCATTATGAATATTATATTCCATTTCTGCTGATTGATCCACCTCAATCCTACACATTGAACCTTTAAGCTTACACTTATATTAGAGTGAGAACAGAGTGAATGCAATGTAAAATACAAAAATGCCTGAACAGAGTAATTTTATGCAGTTTGTGAAGAAATCAGGTGGACATAATACCAGAAACACCCTTCTGGAACACTGGTGGTAAACACAATGGTACTAATGCTATTCTCTCAATATTAATACACGATTTGCGAGACATGAGACCACCATCATCTCCACAATACCATTGTTCTCTTCCTACACAAAGCAAACAATTATACTAAAATGTCAAACTATTCCTTATTGTTCAGTTTTTGTTAAAACTCCTGCTTTAGATGTTTCTGTGTTGACTGAGTTACATGGCCATTTTTAAAAAAAATATTTTGTTTTATCAGTTATCTGCCGGAATGTATTAAACACAAGACATTTCAAAAAATGCAGCCACAAAATTCCTATACTGTCGGTTTTCAATGCAAATTATAAAAAACATGCCACTGTAATAATTAATTTTACACTTAAAATTACATTTTACAGGAACTTTCTCTTACATATATTTATTAGGGCTGGTCGATATGACTTCAAATCAATATCAAGATTATTTCAAACTTACATTTATTACATTTAATGAACAATTATTTTATGTGTGTGTCTTGAAATGTGTGTGACAAATGTTGGACTTTTTTTCAGTGATTAAATACACGTCTTATTTTCTAAAGAGCGAATCAAACTGTGTCCTAATAACTTCTGATTAGTGATGGTGTTTATTGTTAAAGTGTAAAGTGAGCACAGGTCAGAGGGGGAGTGAGGAGGGAGGACATGCAGCAGGGTAATAGAACGTCGTGGAAACCCGACGGTTTGTGAATGCACACATTAGGGAAAGTATTAACCGAATTAGCCGACATGAGCAAAATTAAGTCGGTTAGAGATTATAATGGTTTCAATACTTTTTCGGTTGATTGCCCTGCAAATTATCATAGTCAATCTAAATGATCCATCACTGTGCTTGTCTTGTGTGATTCCATATGTGTTGGTGTGCATGCATTTCTTTATATTCTCAGATATAATGTGCCTAACATTTTGTGTGTGTGTTGTGATGCTGAATGTGTAGAAGATGTTGCACAGAAAGCCCATTAAGCTATTAGACGAATACAACCCTGGTTTTTACAGACCACAAAGAGGTTTTGTCAAAGGAACAGACCAGGCTGTTTTCTAGCATGGAGATGGATAGGGTGATGTAGAGGCGGAGGAGGGGGTAGGGGCGTGGGCAGGAAGATGGGCTAGAAGGCCAAAGATGAGGATTTTTGATAACGCACACATCAACAGGCACTTCTGTGATGACCAAACGCTGGACACGTCGGCACCAGCAGCATGTGTGTGGGAGTTGGGTGTGTGCAGGTCAGAGTGGAGGACGACGGAGGGGTGATGAAATTGCTTCAATATGAAAGCCTTTAGCTCAACACTGCCCTCACATGGCGGAGCAGAGAATGACACAGCGGTGTGATGTGATTAATCTTTTAGTAAATGGCTTCCACAGCCCTTCAAACCAAGAGTCTATTCGCCTCCATCTCGTTCCCTCAAAGGATCATTCTTTTCAATGTGGCCATTGTTATCTGACTTGTGGCCCTCAAGTTCATCTTATACTTCACCAAAGAGACTTAACCTGCAAAGCTGGCTCACTTTTAACCAAAGCACATCACCATGGTAACCAGTGATGTGCTGGTAACCTGCTCCAGAGCAGGTTAAATTCACTGGAATGGATCAAATGTGTAAACAGACCACCCACTGACTAATCAGTGCTCTGGAAAAATGGAGTCAGTGTTCCTGCAGGGTCCTCATAGGGACAAAGACTGCAATCACTGTTAAGTGCCAGGAGAAAAACAGAACAACATTGGGCAATGTTTTATGGTCTGTATTTGCATAAGAAAACCATGTCACAAAACCAGTTACCCACCTTTGCCATCATAACTGACAACATTTCATACATGGTCCGAAAGTATGTGGAAACAAGAAAGAGACAGACAAAGCTGGGTGACAAAATTAGGACAGATCTGTCAAAAATATCTCTGTTTGTTGCAGTATTCGGAGTAAATTTAAAAGCATCCAAAGCAGTGATGTGTTGCTCACACTGAGGGAGAAATTCAGACCTGTGTGGTGTCGGATTGCGCCAACTGAAGGATGAGGAGGGGGAGGAGTCTAGCCTTCAGACCATGTGGAGTTTTGAATGGGATTGATTGGGACTGCAGAGGACAGACGTAGCAGTACATATTACACCCTCTGACTATCAACTGCAAAATGCACAAAAGATGCTTTGATGTGCGTCCTGAATGGCAGGCACCTCAGGATTTTACCCAAATATTTGTCTTTCACCTACAATTCAGTCCACAGGCTGTGATAGGCAACCGAGGAAGTCAGAAAATGTGGAATTATTTAAATTACTCTGCCTTCTAGTAAAGTAGAGTAAAATGTCTAATGCATGAGTAGCTTCACATTTCTTTCAAGTAAGTATATGGACAGTCATGTATGCATATTTGGTAGGTGATAGGTGAGATTTTGAACTATAACAGCTTAGTAATATTCTTTGGTTCCGGGTTAAAAGTCTTTATTAACATTATCATATACTAAGTTAATTAACCCCATAAAATCTAGCAGATGTTGATAATGAATGTGATTTATTTTAAAACCTTGCAACTTACTCATATTAACTAACAGTTAATAAGAAGCTTTGTGAGATTGTTTATTCGGGATCACCAAATTAAAGTTTAGTCAATATGAACTGAGGGAATCGGCTAATGTCAAGATGATTCGAGTAATCAGGGGTGAGATGTGGAGATTTATGGACTCTATCTGCTACCTGTCATCACATATTGTGAAGACAAATGGAGGCTTTTGTCTGTTTGCTGCCAGGGTTACGGATGTAAGGAGACAAAGGTATCTCCAGTAGGTAGGGCAACCCATTATGATACAGCCACGTTACTGTACTGCAGGATTGCACCCCCAGAATATTATTAGACCAGTCATTCCCAAGTGTGGGCTGCAGCCCCCTGGTGGACCATGAGGTCATGAAAAAATGCATAGATAAAACTGTTTCCGATTTGTAAGTCAGCATTAAATAACCACAAAATATTGATTTAAAAAAAGTAATCATCACAGGTAATGAAACAAAGCCATGAGATTAAAATTTCACATTATTCTTATTTTATCTGACCTATATAGCAGGTGTCATTGTATTTGCTGACCGTCACATTAACACCTGAACGCATCACACATCATTAGTGGGGATTCATAGGGTGAGTGAAAACTTTTTTATGTGCTGGGTCGAGCAAGATGGAGCAGTGGCTGTCAGGCCGAAAGAGGCAAGCTGTTTATCACGAAGGGGAATCAGGAAATCTAACTGAATCATTACAGATCTGTAATTGTACTTCTGTGTTGTCAAAGCGCAGAATAAGCCGCTATGACTACACGGTAGCACCTCTACAGATCTATAACGCATCCCAGCAATGTGATTGGAGGGCAGTGTGCATTGCAGTTAGACCTGAAACCCATGATGCTTTGATGCCTATCGACGTGTGTGGCTAATACAAATGTCCTTATGGGTTCTCCGTAAGTATGTCTGAAAAGTCCATTCATCCCCATGTACTATATAGAGAATGACTACAGGTTATTCTACAAAAAGGGGATGAATGGACATCAGACATAGCTACGGAGTACCCGTATGTATGAACATAATAAATTAGTCATATAGGGAAACATACTAATAATCATAAATACTGTACTGTAACTGCATCTATCGAGATGGCCTTTTACACTCAGTACTCAGTACTCATAGGGCATAGGATAATGCGGACTCTGTAAACTAAAATGACAGAAAACAAAAACTAATTTAAAAACAAATAAAAATCACCCATTCATCATCCTCACCCGTTTTCCCCACCCACACTCCACCAAAAGAATTATTACTGACCAAACAAAATATCCAACCTGCAAGAGAATGGGATGCTGGTCGGCCGCGTGACACAGGGCCTGACCTGGCAATGTCGCGATTTCAGATTGGCGCCCCCCCCCCCCTCACTCCAGAGGTTACATTCATTAGTTAGTAAAACAAGTTAACAACATTTTATTTTTTTTAATGAAAAACTGGATGTGTAGAAAATGCACATCAGAATCCAATTGTTGTCTTCATTTTAATGCAATATGAACAAGGTTTGACATCTGGATATGTAAAACATGAGGAAATGCTATACATTATTTATTTCACATGCTCTCAAATAGCCTGTCAAATTGTCATGCATCCCCAATAACTTTTGGACTGTGTATAGATGCACACACAGGCAGACAAAAATGTAGGCTATAAAAATAAAATATATAATAAAAAATATAAAAAAAGTCAGAAATCTGCTGTACTGACAGCTAGCTAGCTATTCATGTCGACAAAAATAAACATTAATGATGTGCAATTCTTGTGTGAGCTTTCGGGGGTAAATGATGATGGTCTTCACAGGTTACTGACCTACACAAGCCTATTGCCGCCACAGCTCCACGTGCTTGTGTGTGTCAACTGACAAATGTGTGGAAATTTCATCATGGCGGGGGGGGGGGGGGGGGGGGACTCCAGGAGAACAGCAGAAAAAAATCAGAAGTATGGGATGCATATTTGATAATTTATATCATATATAATATATCATTTAAATCATTTAAATCTCTGTGTGTTATATGGCCCGATCCGCTCGCAGCGAGGGGAAAAAATAGAACAGACGACGAAACGGCCGCCGCAGAGCTCGAGCCGGCGCTTCACGGTGCTTTGCGGCCACTATGAACAGCCCACTTGATTAACATGGGAGCGGAAAGGAGGCGGACAGCATTTTGTGGCGCAGCGCTTCCGCGTCCGGTGTGAAACCAGCGAGGATGATGGTGTAACGTTACTGCACTGGTTAACATTACATGTATCCTCTTGGCATTTTGCACCCTAGGCCCCACTCTGTAGGGTCTATGCTTATAATGGTCTTCACAACGATATAAGAACAGGAACACAGACACACACAGGGAAGGGGGGGAGACAAAAATAACAGATAACATACAGAGGAAACAGGCTTGTCAGCTCAAACTGGAGAACGCCGCTGACAAATGCACTAAACCTTCCTTTAACCACTATATCATGAAAAAGTGTCCTGAAACCCCCCCTCGGACTGGACCTGACAACAAATGTATAAACAATCTCAAACTCTCTATCCCTCCACCTGCCTCCCACTTGCCTGTATGGTGTGAAGGGAACTTTTTGTTTAGGGGAAATGAGCAATGTCCACAGCAGCTGACATTTTTTCATTAAGGCCTGATGCTGTCGATTGTATACCAGTTCAGAAAATAACAAACCAATGTTGACTTTAAATAAATACACTTATAATCATAATAAACTGTTAATAAACAAAGCAATGTGGCAATTGAGGACGCTTCAGGAAACATTACCATAAAAATTTAAATAAACTGCCTTTTTGTGTTAGTATTGTCATGACTCTGAGCTTTAAATTTGTTGGATATTGTTGGACACTTTTCATTGTGGACATTTTGCTCTTGTTTGGTTGTTTTCCCCTGATTTCTCTGTTTCATCTTGAAATTATGCTCCTTGTGAGTCTCCAGCTTTATTTCCTGTCTTTGTCCTGTTTCCCGCCCTTGTGATTGTCTGCACCTGTTCCTCATGTGTTGCACCTGAGTTCAATGAACCCTCCCTGTTGAAAAGTCTCTGTGCTTCCCTTTGTCAGCTTGTTGTCTGTCGCTGGTTCATCTTGTTTCTTCGCTTCTTCTTGTTAGCCTTGTTTCACACCAGCTCTGTGTTTCGATTATTTTGATTTGTGTTTGGACTTTGTTTTCTGACCTTGCTTTTCTACAAGAGCCTTGGTTTTAGTTCAAATAGCTTTTTTGTCTTGTTACCTGAACCAGTATGTATGTGTCCACCTCCACACCTCAGTGTGAAGCCTGTGAGCCACTTACTACATGTTATTGTTTCAGGGAATACGCCCATGTAACCTGGTAACAGTCACAACTTAACTGCGAACTTTGAATTATCTTTCATAGTTCCCCACTGTGCACGACATCATTAAAAACTGCTATATCCTGCGCAAAGGAAAAGCAAAGGCCACATATATTTTGTGTGTGTACTATTTGTTAGCGCATCATGTGCTCATTGATATCCTGGTTGGTGTGAAGCAATAATACAAACACAAGTATCGAGAGGTTTGTCAGGTCTTTCGCCTGGAAAAAAAACAAGTGTCATGGTTTACTGGTTTGGTGTAAGATGTTTTATTTAGTACACCTTATGTAGACAGCTACAGTGGAACCAGCTCCCACACAGTGTCCAAGCAATCTGGAAGTAGAGAAAATCAAATGTACGGCAGTACCATAAGTAAGACACACATCAACTGAAAGTGATGCCTTACTGCACACATTTGTCATACACACCATACACTCTACATAGGCTGGACAAATCATCTGTTTTCTGTTTGTTATGAAAACAAATCAGAAACCAACCAGTTTCTATGATTAGCCTTTGACCTATCTGCATTCGGAGAGTTGTGATCCCTTGCTAATTAAAGGTGACATCCAAGTCCTCCTCGTCTGCTAACTGGAACAAGAAACAAGTGGAAAACACAGGGATGCGTAAACAGTCCAATAATTATTTTTTCTGAACTGATTGACTCAAAGCTCATTCACTTACTTTACACACAATAACGCCACATGATGTTCCATCCTCTTAATGAGTGTGAAATAGTGTCACAGGACCAGTGGGAGCAGTTGAGGCCTCACTGTCTCATGAAAGCCCTGTGTAGCAGAGAGCACATCAATTACTGAATAATAACTCATTAAAAAATCAGTGATGCATCACCTGGACAAAATTAAAAAAATTCTAACAGGAGCTGTATATTGTGATTATAGCCAAGAGGCCTTAAAGTTGGTGTCTAATGTTGATGCTCGAAGACAGCTCCCACCATGACCTCATAGTCCAGGCGATCTACCTGCATTCATGCAATATAGTACACAGAAAATGAATCAGGTTTTTGCATGAGCAATCTGCTCTAATATTGAGATGCAGAATAAATAAACATAGTACAAAGAAAAAAAAAACGTATAGGCCTACAAGTGAAGGAGCATGAATTTAAAAAATCCTTTTCTATAATTCAGTGTGATCACATTTATTACTTACCTTCCTCAGGCCTTTGCCATTTTGTATGAATCAAGCAAAAAGCCCCTGCCTTTGCCTGCCACAGTTAAGTGCCTCAGTACAAGGGTGAGGTATGTATTTTCATCTGTAATGAAATAAAATGTTAACCTACATGTTCAAATGCAGAAACCTTTGCTTGCTTACTTCACTTTGAACAGGTTTTTCTGGACAAAGGTGTTCCTGCAGGTTGTTCGTAAACACCTTGTATGGACCTATCTTGCACCATAACACCTCTGGTTTTTCCCAAGCCCAAGTTTTCTTTTCCACGTTGTAGAAAAAAGTTGACAAATTACTGGCAGTAAGCATCAGCAAAATAATTTTAGTCATAATTTGTATTTACCTGTTTCCAAAGTGTCCGACTGAACTTTGGTGCCAGCCGTTGCAGGGACGCACTGCTGGAGATGTGGGTAAGAGGGAGGGAAGTGGTGGATGGGGAGTCTGTCTGCCATTTGTGGGGGATACATGGTGTGGACTCAGTATACCTGTTTAACTAGTGGATATTGATTTTATGAACAACCTTACTTTTTTGAGTGACAAGGCCAGCACTTTAGCCCTCCAATTTCACTATAGTGAAGGGGCAGAGCACGGTGCTCTCCATTTTTCCTCCCTTTCTTTGCTCCTGGTGTAAATTGATCCATTTCCCATGTTAGCTTGAGCCGTGGTGTAATGGGCAGGGAGGTTCTGCATTCCAACAGATTGTGTTTCCTGGGTTATATTAGTTTAGCATCAGAATTTCCATTTTTACCACAATACACACGGGTACTTTTCTACATACCACATACTCTTCAGGAACCTCAGTAGTGGACCTGGCCTCACGGCCAAACATGAGGGAAAAGGGGGAGTAGTTAATTGCTTCTTGGTCTGTAGAGCAAAAATTGTTGCCTGGAGGTGGCCATCGCAAGTGTTGGGTTTGTCACTCAACAATTTAGTCAAGGTCCTGTAAGGTCAAACACACAACATTGTGACCTTAAGATTGCACAGTGTTAATGAAGACACAAATAGACATTTACAATACCTTTGAATAGTTCTGTTAATTTATAAGCTATTAGGCTGGGATGTTAGCGTGAGTAGGTATTTCTTTTTATTCCCAGTTTCTCAGACATTATACTTGAGCTGTAAGAAAAGTGGAAACATGCATATTGACCCCATATGGTTTAAGACACGGATGGCGTGAGACCTCATTACCTCATTAACAAATTCTCTTCCTTGGTTTGTGAGAAGCCTTTTCAGTGCACAAAAGTTATAAAACAAGTCAAGGATGCATTTGATGACCTCAGCAGTACATTTGGTCCTCAAAGGATAGGCCTTTCTCCATAATGTGTAGTGTTGGCCCTTTTTGGTTGACGTTAGTATGCCAACCAAATCCATCCCCACAAGCGTAAGTGGCTCAGTTACCTGAGGAAAGAGCATGTTATGGAAATGGACTTTTACTCTAGGGTGGGGACTTTTAGTACAGTCCCCTCAATTGAGATGTAAGCATTTTGAGGACATTCCTTCTGGCCTGGCATTGAGAACACTCCAATACGTAAACAAATTAAAGAAAATGAGAAAAGGGAAAAGTACTGCTCTAAATACTACGATCAATTTTCCTTACCTGAACTTGCCTCACCTCTCTCTAGCCACACAATCTCAGGCCACACAAAACACTCAAGTAACACAATTTCCCAAATTCAATCCCCTTCTGAAATATGTCTTTTGCTATTTCTCGCTCTCTCTGTCTCTGAATCTCCTAACTCACCACAAATCAAGAGAGCAGAAAAATCCATGTCTATAGGTTTTGCCACCACCAGGTGTGAATTGTTAGAATAAAACACCATCCGATAGTGATTGGTTGAGTCTGTCACTTGCAAACTGAATCTAATTAGTGTGAGACTCATTACTGATAAAAGTCCTGTGCAAAGGACGTTCACACCAGTGTAAAGGTATTCCTACTTATTTAAGCACTTTGGACCAGCTGTGATTAGATGCTTTCCTTTTGGGAAACACAATTAAGCAATAGATTTTGGATCTTTTTATGAAATCTGTTATCTGTGAAACTGATGAAAATGTGTTAACATATTTGCAAGAAAACACTTCTGCTTTGCTAAGGAGGAAATGCTGAAGATCAAGTGGATCCCAGTTTCATTAAGCATGTCTAAGCAATTGGATCAACTGTAAACCACCAATAAATGTAGCCACCTCTCTGTTGCTCTTTGCAACACAGATGTTTCAATCATGGATGAAAGTAGCATTTCTGTACTATTTGTATACTTATGTATAATTCCCATTCTGTTACCTACTATGGTGTTTAAAAAAGATCCAAACCAACCATATTGTGCATGTGGACCAACAGGTACACATAGCATTTGTCATTTATCTGTTTAATATTGTGTGTAATGTTGATGGATTTTTTCATAGACAATGAGATGCTATTTGAGCATTTGTATTTGATTTCAATTATTGTTTTGTGCTGGTGAACATTACCTGGGGAGCCTTTAAAAAGCACTGGGCCACTTGCTTTTTCAACAACTCTCTCAGACGTGTTAACGGGATAGTTCATCCAAAAATTTGAATTCACTCATTATCTCCTCACTACTATGCAGATGATGGGTGGGTGAAGTGTTTGAGTCCACAAAACACTTTTGGAGTTTCAGGAGTAAACAGTGATGCAGCCAAATCCAATACAATTGAAGTTAATGGTGACCATTTTTTCAAATGTAAAAAAACAAAAGAAAAAACATAAAATGCCTCCATACTGCTCCTGTGGTGTCATCCAAGTATCTGTAAGCCCAAGCATTTCAATTCGAAAGTCTGCTGACAACCATGTTGTGGATGTGGACCAACGATGACTGAACCTCATCATTGAGTACATCTTTTAAAATCACGTCTGCTGACTTTAACCAGCAGCGACAGGAGGACACATGAAGCTTTACACGTCCAATAGAAGCACGTTCACCAACTTTACTCACAAAACACACCGCTCGAGCTTCCACCTGGTTGATGTGAAGGATGTTTACATATGACACTTGTTTGGTGTGTGCGCGTTGTAATGATCACCAGCGTCAAACTGAAAACACTTTGCGTGGAGCTGGCCACGCGTGTGTATTCTTCATAACTCCCCGTGTCTCCTATGAAGAGGAGCATCAGTTTGTGAAGCCTGGTATTAAGTATGCAGCGTATATTCTGTGTTCGGACTATCACCAGATGACATGGGCGTTACCTTAAAGCACATCTGGTGTTATACAGCTGACAAAGCAAAGAACGCAACATTTATGTGACGTGCGATAAAGATCACAGCGGCTCGGTGGCGTAATGAGATCGTCATCTGGCCAGAAGCTAATAGTGCTTCGGCTCGTTGTTTCGAATCCCATTCAAGATTTTTGTGCTATATATATATATATATATTTTTTTTTAACTAAAAGCCAGCCATCTCCATACTCGGCATCTTGCAACTTGGAAAATAGCACACTGTTACTTAGAATGAATGAATCGTGTACTGACCGGGAAATATTTGGTCACAATCTTTGTTATTACACCTTTGGAGTCACAAACATCTTGCACATTTAAAGAATGTGTGTGCTTGCAATTCCTGTATACATGTTCAGTGTTTGAGGGGGGGACAAGTTGCACATGAGTACAGTCAATCACTCTGATTACTTTTGGGTACCAGTAACCGCATTAAAAGCATCCCGAGTGCTTGGAAATTGTATGTACCTGCCCATCCTGCGTGACATGGCATTAAGGACTTGGGACAGCACACCTGACAAACTGCTTTGGGAGACTATAGCAAACATAGCTACAGTGCACTGGAATGACTCCTTCTTGTGGTGTGGTTCCAAATCAGCCTTTAGCTCATCCAAAAGCTCTAAAATGGCATTGCTGGATAGGCGATAGGTCTGGATTATATTTGCTTCTGTCAATCCAAACATGCCAACACGACCAAAACAAACCCGTTTCCTCCGTCTTCTTCCATGCCATCTCCTCCTCACTACAATAACTGCAGCCATCTGTGTGTAACGCTGTGCCGATTAGAACCTACCTTTTTAACATACTAAATATAGATGCAGTCACAATCACCGCAATTATTTTTACGCTTTGTGAATTACAATGCGTGTGCTAAGTATTTGCATCTACTACTCCCAATATTTTGCACACTCGGGTAGAAACGCCTGATATTTCATATTCATTAAGGAAAACATACTAAATGGACAGCGTGTGTTATTCTGCACGCAATCCTCAGTGCGTTAGATCAGTTTGCATGTTTTTTGCGGGTGAAATCAAGTTTGCACACGTTTCACACAGTAGTAGTAGATCAGGCCCATAGAGCACAAGGGCACTGCATGCCCATCTGCACCTGCCACAGGCACCCATTGGATGGAATTTGCTGCCAATCACACAGTATCAATGTTCTAATGCAAGCCCACAATGCTTTGTCTATTTTACTCTAAATGGGAACACAATTTACATAAAGAACATCCAAAGAACAACATGCTGTATTAGAAAATGTCTACTGACTTTATAAATCAAGTATGAAATAGAGTCGTTATCTCCTGGACTTCCATAGAAACTGACTTTTTATTTTGTAACCAGTGGAGTCGCCCTCTGCAGGTCATTCAAGAGAATAAAGTTTTCAGGTTCTGCATTGGCTTCACTTTACAGAATTTTATATACAGCCAAAAGTTTTGAGAGTATTGGTTTTCACAAAGTTTGCTGCTTCAGTGTTTTTCTATCTTTTTGTCTGATGTTACTATGGTATACTGAAGTATAATTACAAGCATTTAATAAGTGTCAAAGGCTTTTATTGAAAATTACATTAAGTTTATGCAATGAGTCAATATCTGCAGTACTGACCCTTCTTTTTCAAGAACTCTGCAATTCGCCCTGGCATGCTGTCAATTAACTTCTGGGCCACATCCTGACTGATGGCAGCCCATTCTTGCGTAATCAATGCTTGGAGTTTGTCAGAATTTGTGGGCTTTTGTTTGTCCACCAGCCTCTTGAGGATTGACCACAAGTTCTCAATGGGATTAAGGTCTGGGGAGTTTCCTGGCAATGGACCCAAAATTTTGGTGTTTTGTTCCCCGAGCCACTTAGTTGTCACTTTTACCTTATGGCAAGGTGCTCCATCATGCTGGAAAAGGCATTTTTCGTCACCAAACTGTTTTTGGATGGTTGGGAGAAGTTGCTCTCGGAGGATGTTTTGGTACCATTCTTTATTCATGGCTGTGTTCTTAGGCAAAATTGTGATTGAGCCCACTCCCTTGGCTGAGAAGCAACCCCACTGAGAAGCAACCCCACACATGAATGACCCCACACATGAATGGATGCTTTACTGTTGGCAAGACACAGGACTGATGGTAACGCTCAGCTTTTCTTCTCTGGACAAGCTTTTTTCTGGATGCCCCAAACAATCGGAAAGGGGATTCATCAAAGAAAATTACTTTACCCCAGTCCTCAGCAGTCCAATCCCTGTACCTTTTGCAGAATATCAGTCTGTCCCTGATGTTTTTCCTGGAGAGAAGTGGCTTGTTTGTTGCCCTTCTTGACACCAGGCCATTCTCCAAAAGTCTTCGCCTCACTGTGCGTGCAGATGCACTCACACCTGCCTGCTGCCATTCCTGAGCAAGTTCTGCACTGGTGGTGCCCCGATCCCGCAGCTGAATCAACTTTAGGAGACAGTCCTAGCGCTTGCTGGACTTTCTTGGGCGCCCTGAAGCCTTCTTCACAACAATTGAACCTCTCTTCTTGAAGTTCTTGATGATCCGATAAATGGTAGATTTAGGTGCAATCTTACTAGCAGCAATATCCTTGCCTGTGAAGCCCTTTTTGTGCAAAGCAATGATGACTGCACGTGTTTCCTTGCAGGTAACCATGGTTAACAGAGGAAGAACAATGATTTCAAGTACCACCCTCCTTTTAAAGCTTCCTTATCAACACTCTCACCTGTGTTAACAAGATAATCACTGACATGATGTCAGCTGGTCCTTTTGTGTTAGGGCTAAAATGCAGTGGAAATGTTTTTTTGGGGATTAAGTTAATTTTCATGGCAAAGAGGGACTTTGCAATTAATTACAATTCATCTGATCACTCTTCATAACATTCTGGAGAATATGCAAATTGTCATCATAAAAACTGAGGCAGCAGACTTTGTGAAAATTAATATTTGTGTCATTCTCAAAACTTTTGGCCACTGCTGTACAGTCTGTCCACATCAGAGTTCTACGGCCACTTCCCAGTGCAAAGTGCAGTTGATCATACAAATGGAAGATGGTGGAAAGAGAATGCCCACCTTTGGAACACTGCCCATTTACTGTTCAGACCATACAGAAAAAAAGACATACGAATTGTACCAGAAGCAACTCTGACACGCTGCTCTGCCACAACCTTTTCATACCCTACCTCTTCATACACACCTCACTTTTGTAGGGCGTACTGCTGTCTACATGTATTAGATGTCTACCACTTCAATCACATTCAATTCAGTAAACAAAAAACAAATAATTATCATTGTGATTTTATTGTACAGTTACAATGTTGTCTTTATCTGACTCACGAGCAGCAACATTTGTATTTAATGAATATAAAAACAAAAAGATTTACATGGAAATCTGTATATAATCATGTACCCTACATGTATATGAATAAAACTAACAAAAAACATTACAAAATAAATGTACTACACAAAAAAAACCATAGGGTGTTCCTTATGTTATAGAGATGTAAGAGCAGCAACTTAGAGCAAAACACAATGAAGACAATAAATTTACACACTAAAACATTCCTGAACTATACAGGAAGGTCCGGGTAATATTAAAGCATCTGTTTAGCATTTTCAAACATTTTAAACTAGAAGCACCAGCAGGTCTCTCCTCTCCTCATCTGGGCCAGGAAGTGACAGCAAAGTCATTCAACAAAAATAATATGAACAAAATAAAAGCTCAGCTAAAGAGATTCTGAGTGAAACAAGAATGTTCAGTGAAATGTTCACAACATATAAATAGATCTATCACATGAGTACATGGGTTACATAAGTGGAATGTTTAAGGTAATTATTTTGAGGAGATACATTTTTAAACAGGCATTAACCCTAAAGAGGCTTTTATAAACCAGTCTACTGTACTCCCAATCACCATCAGGTACCCAGCACAAACCACCTGCTCCCAAAGTCCAGAACTACCGATATGGCTAACTGTTACACCCTACAGCTGTTCATTCACACTGTCACTGAGCATCTAGCAGCAGTGGGAACAGATGCAGAGCTTCTTGTTCCCTCCTTCACCTCAGGTTTTCCAGTCCAGCCTGGAACTAGTTTGTCTCAATCTCCGTTCCCTCGCTTTTCAAACAAGAAGCCAACAGAGCCGTGTCATAGCTGGTGTGTTTTTCTCTTATGCCATATGTGACTCTTCATTCTCTGTAGAAGGAAGCAGAAATTACGGAGCTTTTAGTTTAGAGTTCCGATAATGATGCATCTCTCTGTCTCTTCATCTTTGTGGCTGTGTCTTTCTGTCTGCGTCAGATTCCTCTAAAGCCACAGCGCTCACATCACAAAATAACAGCTACGAGCAAGAGAAAGTGCAGCATCTATGAATCAGTTGTGGGTTCATGGTCTCCTCTCATAAGCAGGAAACAGTGAGGCATGATGGAAGTTAATGAGCTCTTGCACTCTGTTCTCTGCAGCGCTCCAGGACAGGGTTTAATGGAGAACTGCACTTCTTTCTGTCTGTCAGCCTAAAGAATATTTTCTTGCGCTTTCCTTGTGCCTTTCAATTTCATACTCCATTCATAAGACTCTTATCCTCTCTCAATCCTTCTCTCCTCCCAGTGTCATTTGTTGCCACCCCCCGCCATGTTAAGGACTGAAACTTCCTCGCTCTTTTCCTCTCTGACCTTCTCCCTCCGCCCTCGGCGTCATTCGTCTTGTTTGATGAGTTTGCAAACTGGATGTCGATAGAAAGCGGCTGCCAAAGCACCACTCTCCACTTCACAAGGATAAGGGGGACATTGGTTTGCAGATGGAGTACCTAACCTATCTGGCAAATGCACTAATAGGCAGCATGCTGCAGGTGACTCCACGCTGTCAGACTGTTAAATCAGTAGGGGAAGGTCTGGTAATTCGCTATCTCAAATCTATCACTTCAAGAAACAGTTATGTGGCTTATTTTATTCATTTGAAGAGAAATTCTTCCACTGTGAGAGTCTGACTAGAGATCATTGTCAGAAAAAAGGATTTAAAGCTGCACTAATCAATATTTGATCATTAACAAGTGATCCAAATCACAATAGCTGTAACTCTGCAGTTCCAAGCAGAAGAGTGTTTCAGTGTCTTTCAGCTTACTGTTTCAGTTTTACAACCCACAACTTCACCGTTTGGTCTTCAGCATTAAGCAGCTGAAGAGGCAGTTACTTTTAGGATTGGTGGAACTCAAACAACAATGTATAAACCACAAGAGAGAGTGAGGATTAGAATTATGTCCTCCATTTATTATTTGTTAATTTGTCCATGTTGTGTTTTTAACTTATTCCTACCAAATTCAATCAATATCTTTGACCCAAATACTTATTTTAGGGCTACACACACTGGCGGCTTATGAAACATGTCAGGTGCCACTATCCTTTATTCCCATTATCAAGTTGAGTCACTAAAAAAAAACCTGCACACTTTAATAGATAAATCTAATTCGAGGATTAACCCCTTTGAGATGTACCATCTGGTTTTCAAGAGGGTCCTGCAATCATCCTCACTTCCTGGTGACTCTCTTCCTTACTATTTATGTCTGTATGACATTACATGACAGAGGCAAGATGAATAAAATCCTAGATTCATCGCTGAAACTGTATGACAAAAGAATGCATGCTATACTTTGTGTGAGATTTACTGAATGAGCATGCACCAGGTTATTTTCCATGAATCTCAACTCTCACTCTAAAATTGGGGAGGGTTGCAGGATCCCCATTTGAAAATATAAAATATTCTGAACCGGCCAAAGTCCCAGGTTATAGATAGGTAATCTGTCCAAGAGTGGATGAGTAAATCAGGGCCCCATCTTACATTCCATGCAAAGTGGCACAAAGCAGCACAAAGCTGTTTGTATATTGTTACCTCTTCAGTTCCACCACTCATGAAACCTGTTAATGGACAGAAGAGCAAGGAAAGAAGTGCAATATCACTGACTCTGCTCCTTTCACCTTGAAGTGACACTGATGAAGTGTTTAATCTGGAGATTATATTATTAGTTATTTTGCACACACATACACACACACACACACACACACACACACACACACCAGTACCCTGTTTATTGCAAAGCCAGCATGCAAGGTAATTATACAACTAACTGAAACAGACTTTGCAAATGCTACCCAACTGTGGTCAAATTTCTAAGATTTTTAAACTGGAAATTATGGCTCGAATGTAAAATCAAAGAATGATAAAATGTATCAAAAAAGTACAATGTTGCTGATTGAAGGTCATACAATGTCCGAACAATGCTGCAAATGTGGTTTTGAACACCACTGCGTGTGTTTTATTGATAGTGTGACTATGAAGAGCACTATGGACTAACACTGAGGTTGAACAACAATCTGGCGATGAGTTTATGAAAAGCAGAGGATTAAGTACTGGAATGATGAATGGAAGGCAGACTGGGCGGAGTTGCTGAGCTGATCACAGGGAGGAAGTAATTATGACTCTGAAGCCTGAGAACAGAGACCATGTCTGCTTGCACACACACATGCACTCACTACAGACAGACACACTAGGGAGGAGAAAACACAGGAAAACTGAGGCTTAAGACCTTAACTACAATAGATAAATAGTAAAAGTACACACAAAGAGCTTTTACAACTTTGACCAAAATCATAATCAATTAAAAAAAAAAATTTAATTGGAAAAAAAAACTGTAAAAGAAATCAAACATTTGAATATTACACATTTAATACGAATAATTAGAAAATGTTTGCTGTAAACCAATATCAACTTGATGTTGGTCTGTCATGAATTTACTACAAAAGAAAGCGAATGAACGAGCAAGGATCTCTGATAACAAAAAGAATACACCCCAAGTGCAGCACCAGCAGCTGGGCTATACAAAGTGGCCAAGGGAAAAATAAACTTGTAAAAATGTACATTACATTATACATAAAGGACATGTGTAAATTAAGTACATTTCAGGAAACTAGTGCACAAACAGAACAAGGATTACACAACTCAGCTACTCGTGCTGAAAAAGGGTATTTAGTAGTGAATGAGTAGTTAGTATTTTTTGTTGCTCAGTGTTTGAATTAGATTTAATCCAGGAGAACTCCATACGAAAGTGTATGACATATTTACAGATATGATTTACTCCCAGTCAGGTCTCTCACCATTAAGTACTACATTTTACACTAACTAAAAACCATAAATTTGACCAACACATATACTGTTTTCAACTGCATCCTAATCATTAAATTCAATAATATTATGCAGCCTGCCTGACCAATACTGCATTCATTCAACTTTTCAGTGTAATGATGCAACCAAGTGAAAACATCAACAATAATCATAATATCACAAAACAACCATTTAGCTCAAGTTATACTTGCATAATGACACCAAATGCTGCTATCAATATCATTTTAGCTTTATGGCCACTGCACACTATCAACATTACAAAGTTATTTTCAAATACTGGTCAGATATTACTTTTTTGCTCAAGAATGAATGGACATGACCTCAAACAACTGTATTTATGTTATTAGTTTCTATTGAGTCAAAGTCAATTTACTCAAGATGATTGAAATTAAGATGACTGACAACTGCAAAGTGTGCATTGGCCTCTAGAATCACTTTATTGACCCATCAGGTCAACTCATACCATCAGACTTGAGTCAAGGTATGCCATTTCAGCAAGATCATTGGCTTCTAAGTATGAGCAATTTCATGGCAGGGTACTTCAGCAAATTGTTCTTGAAGGCCTGAACCTGAGCCGAGCACTGGTTACCATGGTTTGCGAAAAACCTATTCAATTACTTCAAATGTGTACTGCAGTTGGGAAGGCACATCCATCATTCAGGATGTCTGTTCCTCAATAATAAAGACATTGCTTCTTTTCTTTTGGTTTTTGAGCAGACTGTCTTAACACCACCTTCAAGTTCAACCTCCTTGACACTCATTTCATCTATGTTAACAAAAAGGTGCTTGTGGTTGCTTTTATTGGTAGTAACGCATATTTTACACTCTTGTTGTGGCCTGTATTACACAAAAACTAACACCAGTCGTATGTGCAAGAAAGTTGCCGTTTTTGAAGACAGATGCCAAGCTTATACAGTACATAGTAGTCATGATCCTTTGATGGCACACAGGTCTTTTAAGTCACACAGTGCACAAATAACAGATTTACCAGACTGTGTGTGTAATCTGGACTGGTGGGATTTTAACAGCCTGCATTATAATGACCTGATTAGACTCAGGTAATGTCGAAGTCTGTGATTCTTTAAGAGTGGTGTGGTTCTAACTTTCAAATTTTTAGAGGTACAAGGCAAGGCTGTCCTCTGTCACCCCTGCTCTTTGCCTTAGCAATTGAGCCACTTGCTGAGGCTATCAGGATAAATGAAAACATACATGGTCTCACCTTGGCCACTAGACAACACAAGATTACTCTTTATGCTGACGACGTCTTGATTGTTTTGACTGAACCTGAGGTATCTATTCCAACCCTTATTGAGACCATTAATATGTTCAGTACTTTTTCTGGTTACAGAATAAATTTTAATAAATCGGAAGTGATGCCATTAGGCTGTCTGAAACAGATACCTAAAATCCCATCTCCCTTCCCGTTTAAATGGTCGCCAGAAGGTTTTGTCTATTTGGGAATACGTGTAACACCCTCATTTGAACAGCTATACAAAGCAAATTTCCCACCCATATTTGAGCGTATAAGGCTAGACCTAGAAAGATGGAATACCCTCCCAATTTCCTGGTTAGGCCGTGTCGCACTTCTAAAAATGAACGTTCTCCCTAGGCTACTTTACCCCATACAAATGATCCCAGTCATGTTCCTCCATAAGACTATCAAACAGTTAAATAGTTGGTTTAGCTCCTTCATATGGTCTAAGAAGAAAGCACGCCTGAAAATAGCTATGCTATGTCTTCCATCCTCAGAGGGGGGTCTCGATCTCCCGGACATTAGAAAATTTCAGCTTAGTGTTCATTTGCGTATCATAGCTGACTGGGTGCATAATAAGTCCACGTCTCTCTGGTTGGATGTAGAAAGTTCAATGATCTAAACACCCTTTGGTTAATCTTCTGTTTATTAGGACAAATAATTTTTTGAAGTCTGCTTGTACTAACCCTATTACAATCTCCACAGTTGAGGCATGGTGTGCCATTAGAAAATTAGAGGGCAGATCTCGATTCACATCTGTATTCACTCCAATATGTGACAATCCTGACTTCCCCCCTGGACTAATGGACAATAACTTTCGGATTTGGGAAAATAAAGGAATATCTACTTTACACAAACTATTAGAAGGCTCTACCATGATGTCTTTTAGTCAGTTGAAAACGAAATATGATATTCCAAAACAGGATTTCTTTCGATATTTGCAAGTGAGAGATTTTGTCACGAGGGATACCTCAGTCCTTCAGTGCCAGGATATCTCACGCCTAGAGAGACAGCTCTTTTTGCAAAAGTCTGGTAGTTCTATTAGCCTATTCTATAATATCCTTAAGGAGTATAACATCACAAACACCTCCTCTCTGAAGGGCTTATGGGAAAGGGAACTTAATGTTAGGATAACAGATGATGACTGGAATGATGCTTGGAAAAGTGCTAAAATACTGAATGTCTGTAACCGAGTGAGAGCTATGCAACTGAAGGTCCTACACAGGGTTCATATCTCTCCCTCTCAACGTCATAAATACAACCCTAATATATCTCCACTGTGCCCCAAGTGTAAGATAGAATCTGGTGGTCTGTACACATTGTTTGTGGGATTGTAGACAAATACAGCAGTTTTGGCAGGTCATAGGGCAGGAAATTAATAAGATTCTGTCTATTAACAGTAATAATAACCCTTTATACCTGCTACTTGGTATATCTGACATGTCCATCACTGACAAGTTTAAAAGAAGACTTTATCAGACACTTGCTTTTTGTGCTAGAAAGTGTATTCTTTTGAATTGGATCACAGATAAAGCTCCATCTAGGGCTCAGTGGCAAAGGGTTGTATTTGAATATGTTGTGTTGGATCATTTGACATGTAAACTTCACAGCAATGATGATGCCTTCCGTAAAACATGGGAACCCTTTCTGTCATATGTTGGCCTGAATGTTTCCACCATTCTCACAAGAGGGTTTGTATCATAGTTCAGAATGCTCTGCCTCAAAAGAGGCACTCTGTTTTACCATTTAATTGATTTACTTTTATTTCTGTATATTTTTATTTTACTTATCTGTTCTTAATTTGTTCTTACTTGTATAGGACGTGACCCCTGAATCCTCTGCCTGTATGGATTTGAATATGTGTGTGAGCCAAATGTTTGTCTTGTTTTTGTTTTGTTTTGTGCTGTATTACCTGTTGGAAAACTAATAAACATATATATAAAAAAAAAGAGTGGTGTGGTGACTGTGGTGGAAATATTAGCCCTCTTTGCACTGCTACCAAATGCTATGAAGCACAGAAAAGGTTAGGAGGTGGAAACAATGTGCACAATTTACAAGAACTCCACGAATATCCATCAGCCATCACACTTTAAAAAAAGTGTAACAACCCCTTATTTTCAAAATATCATGATGGTAAAGTCTTGATAAACATAGGCAAAGAAAAGAAGCAAATAGTAATTGTAAATTTTACTAAAAGATCTCAGGCCAAGTAAAATTCGCCATAGTTTATTACCTTAAACTTTGATTATTTGTTGCCTTCCTTTACATTCACCACAAGCTTCACAAACAGCCGAATGAATGAAGGTGTGAAAAGGGTGTTCACAAAAAGCAACACATGTTCAAGTATTTAATGTATTATTTCTGCAATGAAGTTTTGTCTTTGTTTTTCTTCCAATAATAGAAAACAGACTATAGAGTCATATCAAAACTTTTCAGGTGCTGCAGGTCCAGACGACATTTTGGCTGACCTCTATAAACAGCTATCTGCATATGAATGCAGACCAATTAAAAAGTTGATAGCCAGTGCATTTCTGTCAATGTGTTGCACTTGCTCTCAACAACGACTGTTAA
Source organism: Verasper variegatus (assembly GCA_026259375.1). Classification (NCBI taxonomy): domain Eukaryota; kingdom Metazoa; phylum Chordata; class Actinopteri; order Pleuronectiformes; family Pleuronectidae; genus Verasper; species Verasper variegatus. The sequence goes on along the minus strand of CM048053.1, from coordinate 20,647,109 downwards.
CCTACGGGCAACCAAGACCTGCTCAAATGAGATTGCTCAAACTAGAAATGAAAACCAGAAGGCTTCTGGCCCTTGTCTACAGATTCAATTCATAAAGATTAAACATTGGTTACCTGGGCTCAGTTCCAATTTAGTTACCAACTTAATAGCTGCCATCCTCATTGTTATGTTTATTTACAATTAATCCAATTCCAATGTCTTCAGCCAGATATATGCCAGTTTATCACATCCAATAACATAATTACTATGCATCAGAGACATCAGAGCTGTTACTAAATGACCCTAAGGGCTGCTGAGGTAGCACTGTCCTGTCCAAGATCAAAAAGGGCAGCTGGCCAGCTGGTCTTTTTGTGAGCTGAGCGGTGCTAACATCTATTTTTAATGAGTTTCCTATATTTTCAAGAAGCTAATTTTACGGTTGGATTCAAATTCTATTGTAAAGAGTTAATGTTTGTGATTTGAATTAATAACCATTCTGTTTATGCCCATAGCAGACATTTCCATTTAGAGCTCGATATGAACTCTATGCATATAGCATGTGCACCCGCTGTCTAAACATGTTTCGCAGAAGTTGGTCCTAGGGAACTGTCTTCGACTTGAACTCAGTAGTGACCTTTGTGGTACTCTGTTTGAGGATCCCAGCTAGTATCTGTCTCGTTTCAGTTTGAAACCTGTTAGACACCACAGGGCGTAGGCTACCTGTTCTACATGATAAAACCCAGTCTGTACCATTCATCACATGCCTCTCAAGCCTGTGATTTCTGGTTGCGCTGTGATCCTTTCGAGAAATCTTTGCAATAAAACTTACAAAGACAACTTGTCTCAGAACCTCGTTCATTGACCAAATTACACCACATGTTTTACCTTAGGAAAAAAAATTGTGTAATAGATAAAAGTTTCTTGTAAGATTCATTGAGTATTAGGGGATTGGCTACCACTAGTGTATATTAAGATTTGCTCTTAAAGCTATGATAAGCAAGTTCTGGAGCTTCTCTGTCTCTGTAAGTCCTTAATTAGGCTAAAACTAACTTGAAGCCTCATTGCAAAAGATGTAAAAGACTTGTGTTCATATATTGACGGACAGCCGTGAAATCCCACCCTGGATAGGATATTTGATTGGTTGGAATAGGTGAGGGTAGCCTGCCTTCTGCAGAGATATAACCTATATAACCCCTTTTTATCTTATAATAATACCATTTCATATTTATGAAATTTTTCCCTGTGTAAAAGAATAATTAACGTAAATTTGATGTAAACTGTTTCTCTAATCTTATTGGTTAAGGTTAACTGTGTGTGTGTGTGTGTGTGTGTGTGTGTATATATAATATTAGAGTAAGGCTTTATGCTGTGAATTTACTTCATAATGAGTTTCTGTACAGTTGCATATGTAATAATTTACACTGATCCTGTTTATGGTAAATACCTGACTTTGGAAGAAAAAGCACACTTGAGAAACATGACATGAATTCAGGCAAGGTTACCTTTTTTGTTCAAATTAATCTCAGGAGGTCGGGTCTCATTGCCTGAGAGCTCATGTTTTTTAAGTTTAGTCAAGTTCTGATTGGTTGCAGAGCAGGAAAGGACCTTCTCTGTATCTCTCCCTCTTGGCTAATCTGTCTCCCTCTGCCCCATCCCTTGCTCCTCTCTCACAAGCTTGCATTTACACACACTCCTATTCTGTGAACGTGTCAGGCCAGTGCAGTCGAGGACAGGAAATGCCCAGTAATAAAACGGCAGTGGGACTGTCAGCAATTTTAATGAGCTGTAGTGTCACATAGATCTGGGGGCTTGTGCTGTCCCCTCTGGGGAAAAAAAGACCATGTCCTTTAGTTTCACTAGAAACTTTTTAATGAACAAAGAGCTATAACTGTATTCTCACGCCCGGGACACACTGCCTCCGTAGCGTGTGCATGACGACCACCTCCCTGAAACAGCTGCCAATTGGACATGTGTATGTCTGTGTGTCCACTCCACCAGTTCTATCTTTCTACACTGAGTTTGCCTTTGATAATGTTCATTGATAATGGCAATATAAAATCCAATATTGATGGCTGGCCCAAAGGGTGAAGAGTTGGAACCAGAAATCAGTCATGTGACTTTTGGTAACCCTTCAGAGCAGAGGTGGGGCAAAACAGAAACACATTGTCCTTCACTCTATGAAACTAAAGTTAAAGGTGTTAGTTTTATGTGATGTTGTTGAAGGTATGATGCTATTTGAATATGGATTGGATCTATTTATTCTAGGAAGAGTGTGAGCCATGCATTAAAAAATTGGTGACGCAGCACAGTCGCTTGGCAAGAGAGGCAGTGTGGTAACCTGGAGACAAGCTCCACAATGAAAGCCAACATGCAACACAAACAGAGTGTCCCAGGCCTCAGGGAGACTACAGCAAGTGGTGTCCTCGACTCAGGGAAGGTCCCATTACATGGAGTGGTAACTACAGTTTAACCTGTGTTAAAGCAAAGTTTTTTATTACACATGACATTTATTTCAATGCAAATGGACTGGATTGAAACCGTGGTGTCTTATATTCGTGACTTGATTTGTGGAAATGTTGTACTACCTTCAGAGCAGAACAAATTAACATGTCACTTCCACTTCCGTTCTTTTTAATCAGAAGGAAATGTTGCATGAAGTTAGGCTATGTAACTCTGTCGTCTTCGTATCCTCAATCCCTTTAAACAGAATCGTGAAGCATCACATCACTGCATGGTGCTGATCCACTATCATCTACACTTTCAGGACGAAAAAAAAACAAAACTCTTTGGGAGAGGCCTGAAAAAACAAAACAATATATCTTTCCATGCTGAGAGGAGCATCAAATGTCACATTTGCAGGCAAAAGTAAACGTCTCACACCTCGAGACCATAAAAACCAGAGGCTTGAGCTATTTTAGGACTGGAGCTGTGTGTCATTTAGCATAGCTCCAGCCTGATGACTCATACACAGACACACTTCAATCACTGTGCAGCTACTCCCTAATCCTAATCTTTACCCCGGTGTGACACATTTCCCAAAATACTCCTAATCATCAGTCATACGTGGCTTTTGGCCGACACATCTAAAATTGAATCTGGTGCAACAGCGACTGCTCGTGGGTCAAACATAACACATGTGCTTTTTTCCCTTTTAAAGTTATACTTTCTTTTACTTTTTGTAGCTGTTTCATTGTAGACATGGAGTCCATAAAAGTGGTACAATTTACCTGCAGCCGTTATTCGTCTTTGTATTTTGCAGCCCCTACTACTGATAAAAATTATCAAGATGAAACCAGATTCTTTTTTGTATCTAAAAGCACTACCAAATTAAATGTATAAATTTGCACAGATTTTCAAGGTAAAAAGGTCCAGCAGTCACTTTATTTTACTAACAATATAAAAAACAATATGATAATAGGAAAGCATAGTAATAAACAAAGCAAACATAAGGTGCTGCAGAGAACAAAATCCAGATAAATACAGCAATATTGTATTTAATCTTATAAAAGGGCCCAATTAAATTTAACAATTTACCTACTAATCACACAAACATCTCTCTGTTTGTAGAACATTCATCTTCTCAACTTGGCATGTGTATTCTGAATGGTCATGGAAAATGCGGTTTGGACATGAGATACATTCAATATTGATAAAAGGATGAATAAACAGGTGACCAGTGCTCTGTAGCCGTCAGTGGGGGCGCAGCAGAGTGTTTTCAGTTGAACTTGTCTTCTTCTACATCCTCGGATAAACTGTAGCAGTGGTCAGCAACTTGCTCATACTGCAGGTCAAAAACACCACCTGATCCTTTCGATAATTTCATATCATTCAAAGGAGTCACGGGTGCTGATCTCCGTCCTTACAACAACATTCATAGAATCACTTACTCTTTAGCAAGTTGTCTACAAAGTAAATTAATTTTAAGTTGTGAGCTTGAGTCTGAAGACTGTGTTGATTGCTCTGACCTCGGACATTGCTGACATACAATGTATGAAAAAACACCAGTTGGGTAAATCATTTTTAGACTTGTATATAAACCGCACACACAGTTTATAGCAAATTATGTTACATTAAATTAAAATCATTGTCATGAAATCTTCATTGCAGATAAACCAGGTAGGATGAACATAACATTTACCAACCTCACTCAGCACTATAGACCGTTTTGAAAAAGCTCTGCACACAACATTCAGCATACAAACCATACATGGTGACAGTATGTTGTAGAACTGCTTGAGGAGGACTCACTAATGACAAGGAATAATCATGAAGTGGACTCCAGAGCATTAACACAGACCAAGCAAACAGTTCATTCCGAAACAGGCATGGATGGGCTCTGCACAAGTAAAGTTATAGCTAGGCTTGGTAATCCCGTAAAAGTTAGCAAGAGCAGGTTACATTTGAAAATATGTAATCGATACATCCCACCCCCTCCCATTGGCCCTCTTGTCAAAACTACGCCCCCAAAACAAATGAACACACACTGCCTGACAACTGTTAGAAGCAGTCTTTTCTAAATTCTGACTATCATCTCTGCTTTAGGATGTTTGTTTCTGTGGCTTGTTAAGAGTCCGGTCATGTGCAGTGAGACCATGGGCAAGGTGCATGCAGGCAGATTGGTTAGTGACAGACAGGTTCACCAGTGAATTATTTCATTTGGTGTGAATCAGGGCCGCCACTCCCACCTCGCGCTGTGCGTAGGGCACCACAATTATGATCATCATCATAATCATGATAATAGTGATTGAGAAGCCTGAGAGTGTTATGATCTGATTAAAGTGGACCCAATAGTGCAGAACACAAACACAGCAAGTTGATGGTAGAAAAAAGGTTTATTTGTTTAAAGCTAGAGCTGGGGTGGTGGCGGCAGGCAGTGGGGATCCAAAAAATCCAGGGAGGGTGAGGCCAAAGTTGATTGAGTCGAAACAAACGGAAGGTGCGCAGCTGAATCTGTGGCAAAAAGGGAGCACGGGTTAACGGGTATCATAAAGCAAGAAAGAAGTAGTCACAGAAGCAAGGATATGTACCACACTGGTGGTACGGACGATCTGGCGACGACAGGGGAGATGAGCTGAGGTCTTATAGACTGAGGTGGAGTTGATGATGAGATTGGTCAGCTGCGCAGGTGTCCCATAGGAGGCCCCTCCCAGCTCCAGTGTGGGAAGGGAAAACAGAACACAGCAGGAAGGGAAAACAAGGAGCACAAAAGGAGGTGGCAAACCTGGTCCTAACAGAGAGACACTGTTATCCCAAGACTGGAAGATGTAACACAGCAATAAATACAGTAGTTATACCAGAAACGTCACAAAGCAGCTCTGCTACAGAACTGCAGCAGACACCCTCCCTGTTTGAACAACAGACAGCCTCGACACGCAGCCATTCCGCGCCACAACCGCAGTCAGTGTGGTCGGGCCTTCAGAATTTTGATTGGATGTTGCTTGGCAACCGACACTGCCTGTGGCTCTGTACACTCTGGGCACCCTGGAGAGCTGTGCTGGTGGCCTGCGTGATTCCCCCCTGGCTTGGTGGTGCTTTGGACGGGCTTTGCGCACTCTAGCCTGGGCAGTGGAGCTGTGCATGGCCCCCTGGGTCTCTTCCCCAGAATAAAATGCAGACGAGTGCGTCTGTAGAGCTTCTTGCAACTGCTAAAAATACCTGTTCTGTAGTTAAATATACACATAGTGCAGTTTTGTAGTGCAGTATATATACATAGTGCAGTTCAGTACTGCAGAATATACTGTATGTCCTCATCAGAGTTTGTAAAGCTTTGTATCTTCTGTTTTGTGTTACTTATTGTATAGTTCTGTTTTTGTTAGTTGCATTTATACTGATTTAATTTTAACAGTGACAACATTGATAATTTGAATGTGTTTAATTTCTTTGGTTTATTTTATTGAATATGAATGTGTGTGAACTGGGTAAAACTGCATTCAGATACCACGCTCCTCATAGTTGGAATAAACTTTAGGACTCATTTAGGCTAGATCATTTTTAACCTTTGAACAGTTTAAGTTTTGTTAAAGGAAGTTTTAGTTGATGAATGCTCCTGTTTTTCTTGATGTGGCTATCTTATCCCTTTTTTAAGACGTTTTTACTGCTCTGTATTGTAATTTGTACTTGTTTATGTAAATGCAGGGCACCATTGAAAACTAGAGCTCTGCTCTCAATTGGTTTATACCATGTCTAAATAAAAGGTTATCTATCTATATGTAAAGACAGTGTGTGTGTGTGTGTGTGTGTATATATATATATATATATATATATATATATATATATATATATATATATATACTAATTAAACAGTTCAGTTTTTCTTACAAATGTTTGTTGTTATTTTTTTGGGGGGGGGGCACCAGAAAGCAATTACACCTAGGGCACCCAAATGTCCAGGAGCAGCCCTGGTGTGAATTAAGTGATGGGTTATATATTACTGTCCTGCGAGGGCCACAGACACTGGCTTCTTTTTTATTGTTTCAGACGAGATCATTCTCCTGCATGTGTGGCGGCCCTTTTGATACCATCCACTCTGTGTGTATGCTGCTGTTCATGCTATGGTTCAGCACCCAGGCATTGATGACAGCAAGAAATAATCTCCAAATAATATTGACAAAATGAACAAAATATATAATTTCGAAACTTTATTTTATCACACAATGTTCTGTTTTTACGTGGTTCTTTTCTATCATCCGTTTGCTGTTCTTTATCTCCTGCTGTTTTATAAAACCATTTGTCTCTCTGATTAGCTTTTTGGTTTTTATGAATTGTTTCATGGTCCGTATACAGCCCTGAGGCCAGAGGCTCCCCACCTCTGCAGAACTGCAGGAACAATCCCAAAGGAGACGAGTTGTCGTCTCATCTGTGTGGTTACAGAAGAAACAAAGAGGGTCAACATTTAGTCTGTATTTTACCAGAACTGAATCAACTGGCAATATTTCCAGAAACACCTCTCACACACTTTTTGAAAAACTAAAAATCTTGGGTAATAACTGTCTTTTCTTGTCAAGTTATTCCCAAGAGATTCATAAGTGTGAACTGTGTCCCTCTGGAACATTTCACTCAACATGTATTATTAGCTTTCTGAATCTGGTGGAACTGTGATGGTTCTGTACAAAGCTGGGACTCAGTTGCAAAAGGAAGCACAGGAGACAAAAAATAAAGTACAAAATAAAACTTTACTTTAACAATCCAGGGGTCATACATCGTTAGGCAGTCAGGAAAGCCATTCAGGTAAAAGGCACAAAATCCAAAGTCGATAATAGAGTCCAAAACCAGGCAAGCAGAACTTAATGCTGGAGAGCATGTACACACGAATGAGACGATAACAATCTGGCAGAGGGTGAGTGGGAACACAGGGTATAAATAGGGAAAGCTTAATTACAAACAAGGTACAGGTGTGTGGGGAAACCAACAGGAAGTAAAACTAGACACAACACACAAGAACCCAGACAACAAAATATAACAGGAAGTGAATACAAACAGACACAGACTGAACGGAGCTACAATCTTGTGTTGGTGATCATTTGGAGCCAGTCTATCTAGTAGTAATCGAGGACTGGAGCCACCGGATCAAGGTCCCACGATACACAACCAACCAACAAATGGTCATACATCAGTATGGTAAAGATGACCTAAAATGTCAACAACCATCTATGGGAAAACATTTTTTTTAAATAATTGATTTTTATTTCTACTTTTTAGTTTGGCCAATGTCCAATCTGGTAACATGGAGGAGGTGGGATTTACATCCTGTATTGCCACCTACCATCAAGATGTTAGGGTTAGGGTTAGGGTTAGATTTTTCCATCTTAATATGCAGGCTATGGTTTCACTCTAGTGACCTGCCAGATTACATGTTCATGTCTCTACCTGCCTGTTACACAGATATCTTCACCTGTCTTCAGCTCCCCTCATCTCATCCCACCTGGCGGCTTCCCTGGGTCATCTACCAACCTCCTGGATATCCAGGCCATCCTTCCCCCAACAGCTCCACCTTCACCCCTCACTGAGTGGTGCCTCGCCAGTTACCAACTTCAGATAGTTCACCGAAAAATAAAAAATTCCCTCATCTACTCACAATTATGCCGATGGAGGGGTTGGTTGAAGTGTTTGAATCCACAAAACACTGCTGGAGTTTATGGGGTAAACTTTATTGCAGCCGAATCCGATACATGTGAAGTCAATGTAATAAAACAAAAGAAAAAACATAACATGCCTCCATACTGCTTGTGTGGTGTCACCCAAGTGTCCCCAAGCCCCGACATTCATAGTCAACTCAAAACAAGGTCATTTACACTGTTTTATGCCTAAATGTCCACTGGAAAAGGTGAAGCTAGCAGATGTAGCGACAAGATGGTGTGCCCGAGGGCCGTGAACGCACCACATAGGAAGATATCAGTAGACATTTAGGCCTAACTTAGGTGAATAAAAATGCGGGGATTAGATCAGTCAATTTCCTTGTTATCCACAAAGGCTCTCCCTCACAGGATCACTGGACAACTGGCCACAGTCAGTTTTTGTGATCCTCCAGAACAAGATCTTCCCTGAAGCAGAGATTTCATTGCTTCAGATTGTTTGTTTGGACCATGTTGCAAAGATGTCTCATACAAAGCTGAAGTGAAGCCTTCAGACTCTTTCCAGCATTTGCTGGATATTTTCTGACATATGTCAATCACCTTTATGCTCACCTCCCTTTCCTCTTTTTAGGCAGACCACAGAAGCACAGATTCTGTCTTCTTTCTGAAAATCTTCAAAATGTTAAATATTCCCTTTTAACTGAAGTTCACTTGAGCAAATTCTTTATTGCTGCCTCTTTTGAGTAAGATTGGGAAACTAATCCAAAAAGTGTCGACCACTCTATAGGCTAGACAGGAGGAATATGGGGTACTGGGTCCTATAGTACAAGCCATCCTTTAAAAAATTGCCCTGTCAGCAATAATATCTGGCCTGCCAATTCATATCAGTCTAATGCAGGCATCCATGGGTGTTGCAGGTGCTGATCTTCATCAGGGCAGCAATATTCATAGAATAACAATCTTTAGAATTAGTCTTCAAAGTTAAACATACAATAATTATTTAGTTGCTGTTATGCTTCATATTGAGCTGAATTATGGAGCTTTTATTTTGAAAACTTGTGAACATTGGATCTGAAGATGGTAGGATGAAAGCAACATTTTCTAACTTCACTCTACAAGACAGACTGTGCTCTCCATGCAACATCCAGCATGCAAACAATGAAAAAGTAACAGTATATTATAGAACTGTTTTGAGGAGGATTCACTGATGAAAAGAAATAATTATGCAGTAGCTCTGTTATTCTTAAAATGTAGTATTATAATACACAATATGGAAAGGGGAAGATAAAACAGAGATCGTTAAGAGCATTTTATCTTTCTAATAACTCCTGAAATCTGTCAGTTTGGGATGTGTAAAACATGTACTGCAGTAGTATTTTATAAATGCAAAATAATAATTCGAACTGACAATCTGAATGAAGTAAACAGTTGTTTTAATGTTCCATGCTGCAATAAGCAGGTGGAGCCACACATATGTTGCCAGCAGTTTGGTGACAAAAAGTGATTCCTGTACCCATTCCTGACAGTTGTTCATGTACAATCTGATGCCATTAGTAGCAATCACCTGATTGCACTCGGCTTTGAGATTCAAACATTTGCAATTACATCAATCAATAATCCTGAGGGGAAAACAGCATGGTGCTACGGGATAACTGATCATTAATTGTCCTGTCATGCAGGCATCAAGCTGAGAGGATGTGTGTGTGTGTGTGCATGTGTGTGCAGATGTTTAATGAGTGCACAATAAGAAATGCCTCCACACTCTACATTGGTACTAAGAATCAAAGTGCATACCAGGAGGGGAACTGCTGCATACATGTAGGAAATGGAGACTAAAGGAGCAGACATCACATCGTCCTTGAGGGAAGCAAATCCTAAACCAAGCTTTAGGTCCCAGGTACATCGCTGGTGTTAAGTGACATTACAACACACACAAAATAAAAAAAACAAAATGAAGTGTCAACAGCCTCCAGAAGGGCTTTAATTCTCCAAGTGTGTTGCACCTTCACTGGAGTTCAGAAAACACCAACCCATACTATTCATTTTCATAATGATCATATAAATTGTTTACCTTCATTACCACATTTGTATAGATTTTTCCGATTGGTCAATAATTTGTAGGATGAGGGTTAGGTACCAAGAAACAGGTTGATGTTAAAAAAGGTGTTTTCCAGAAATAAGGTACAGACACAAGAAACCTTCAGGTGCCAACAAATGAGCAGGAACCACAATTTATTTAAATGCCATGTAACCATGAGTGCTGGATTCAAACTGGGAAAAGAATGGAGCCAAATATATTTGTACTAATATATTAGTATTATAATGAATATGATTAGATCCTCAGTGTATTAAAAAACAAAACTGCTCTCCCCTCAACTTGACAAACCCCACACTTTGTCAACAGAACACATACACAAATGACATAAATGATAGATGAGATTGTGGCTACATCCTGCATTTTACTTCCCACGGCAACAGACTTGCTTCACTTCCCAAACACTCAACATCATTCATTCAGATGCAAAACATTACACAAATAATAACTCTGATATTTTATGGTAGAATATGAGCATAATTTGCTGTGAGTTGCTTTATATCAATTATACAATTGAAGGGTGCTTATAGAATAGAATACAATAGAATATATCTTTATTGTCCACAAAGGTGGAAATTTGTCTTAGGATCACCAAACACTAAATAACAACAACATAAAACAAACAAGCAGTTAGTAAAACAAACACATGGACAAAGTCATATGATACAAAAGCAAAACAAAAAAGTTCTGTTTTGTTGAGAAGTGGTGTAAACATTTTTCAGACCCAGTTACCCTATAACTGTCACACAATGGTTATAAATGAGGCCCCTGAGCTTGATCACCTCATGCACAACCTGCTGGAGAATATAATTTTCTAGGTGTCTACCTGATAGTGCTGCAGCTAAATTTAAGGAAATAATACAATTACATTTAAACCCGTATTATCCGTCGATATAAACAACAAATTCATTAAAACGTCGATAGCTCGATTAGACTCAATAGCGCCTCTAAAAAAGAAACATATAAAACATAGTAAATTAGCTCCGTGGTATAATTCCAACACACATGAGTTAAAACAAGTATCAAGAAAACTAGAAAGGAAGTGGCGCTCCAGCAACTGTGTTGAATATCTCCTAGACTGGAAGAGTACTGTTAAAGCGTATAAGAAGGCCCTCCACAAAGCAAGAGCTGCCTACTATTCGAAACTAATAGAAGAGAATAAAAACAACCCCAGGTTTATTTTCAGCACTGTAGCCAGGCTGACAGAGAGTCACACCTCCACCGAACCCAGTATTCCTCGATCCCTAAATAGGAATATCTTTATGACCTTCTTTAATAATAAAATTCTAACTATTAGAAATCAAATCAAACATTTCCTGCCCTCAATTGGCACTAATACCCTACCAAAAACAGAAATCTCAGAAACGGCTAAGAATCCTACCAATTATTTAGACAGCTTCTCTCTGATCACCCTTGATCAGCTGACCAAACTAATCTCATGTTCTAAACCAACAACTTGTATCTTAGATCCCATTCCTAAAAAAATACTTAAAGAAATTCTGCCCCTAATTGATAGTTCATTACTGAACACAATAAATCTGTCATTATCATCAGGATATGTACCACAGTCTTTTAAAATAGCTATAATCAAACCCCTTCTCAAAAAACCCACCCTAGACCCAGAGGTTTTAGCCAATTACAGATCAATATCTAACCTCCCCTTCCTGTCTAAAATCCTAGAAAAAGTTGTAGCCAATCAGCTGTGTGAGTTTCTCCAGGAAAATAATATACATGAAGACTTTCAGTTGGGGTTTAGAGCTAATCATAGCACAGAGACAGCCTTGGCAAAAGTCACTAATGACCTTCTAATAGCTTCAGATCAGGGATTTGTGTCTGTCCTTGTTCTGTTAGATCTTAGTGCAGCATTCAACACAATTGACCATAACATTTTACTACAGAGACTAGAACAGTTAATTAGCATTAAAGGAGCTGCCCTAAACTGGTTTAAATCCTATTTTTCTGATCGCTCCCAATTCGTGCAAATTAATGATGAGTCATCTGTGTGCACTAAAGTTAACCATGGTGTTCCACAGGGCTCTGTGCTCGGCCCAATTTTATTCTCATTATATATGCTTCCACTGGGAAACATTATCAGGACACACTCTGTCAATTTCCACTGCTATGCGGATGACACCCAGTTATACTTGTCAATAAAACCTGAACAAAGTAATCAAATAACTAAACTCCAAGCATGTCTCAAGGACATAAAAACCTGGATGACCTGCAATTTTCTCTTATTAAACTCATAAAACAGAGGTTCTACTACTTGGCCCTAAACACCTTAGAGATACATTATCTAATGATGTAGCTGCGCTAGACGACATTGCCCTTGCTTCCAATGAAACAGTCAGGAACTTGGGAGTTACGCCTGACCTTCAGGTGTAGAGTAGCCAACTGTCAGAAATGCTGGGTTCCTGAGAGTTCCAGCTGTTCTCCATCTGTTGGATGATTTCCCCCTGATAGATTCCCCTCAAGACAGCTTAGGTGTGTCCCTCTCAAACTTAAACTCTTTCAATCCCTTGGTGTCCCAAAACAAAATTACAGCACATTTGTGAAATGAAAAATCATCCTGTGCAGTTAAACATCAGACTCCTCCCGTGCAGTTAAAAAATATCACAAAGCAGCAGCTGATCTCCCTCCTTGGAACAGAACACAGATCATAAGTTAACCCTTGTGTTGTCCCTGCTTCCCCCGGATGTTGGCCCCCCTCACATAGCCCACCCCACAGGATGCACACGAAGGGAATAGACAAATGAGCAGGCCTTGCAGATGTATTTGTTACACCCACGGCACGCGGTGTGAGTTTTACAGTCCTTCTTCCTGGCACCTCTTCCTCTTACTCGCCACGAGCGGGGCTGCTGCTAGGGCTATGGAGGAAGCCGGACTCTCGGGTAGAATGTCGTAGTCGTCGTGGTCAAGAGCGCTCTGCTCTCGGCGGCTGGCTTTTACAGTCTTCACAACCGCGGCAGACGCTTCCAGGGGATGCGCTCCCTTCGTGCGATGAACGGAGTCACAAGAGCCTTTCCCAGCTGCTCTAGGAACACCATCCGCTTGTTCCACTTGCCCGGCATCCAGTCTGGGTTGATCTCTCTCCATATCACAAAGGCGTTGTTGGAAGAGACGTCGATAATGTTGTGAAAGATGACCAGGGGCCAACGCGCAGTCATCCTCCTGCAGCTGTATGTTCCGATCACCTTGTCTAGGTTGTCCACGCCACCTTTGTTGTGGTTGTAGTCCAGGACGGTGACCGGTTTCCTGTCCTTGTGGCCGCTGACGTCAGCCTTGACGTGCCGTGTGCTCAGGAGCACCACGTTCCTGTTTTTCTTTGGGATGTAGGACACCAGAGTGGTGGTGGGCGTGAATGCAAACTTGGATGAGAACACCTCTCTTCCCTTGACCATGAGCAGCCCGGTCGGGAGCTCGGGCTTGTTCTTCCGAACTGTGCCGACCACGGTGAGCTTCCTGTCCAGGAGCTGCCGCGCGAGTTCGTAGGAGGTAAGTAATTGTCGCACGTGACATTACGACCGTGCAGTCCCTCCATTACATCGAGCACTACCCGCAACCCCTGGTTCCGTTCTGGGCATCCGCCGCTCGGCTTTCCGGTGTACACTTGCATCTTCCAAGCGTAGCTGGATTTCGCATTGCAGGACACCCATGACTTGATCCCGTATTTCGCGGGCTTGCTGGGCATGTACTGACGGAATGGACACCGGCCTAGGGAGAAAAACAGGAGAAGAGATGAGAGGAGATGAGATGAGGACAAGGACTAGCAGCCACTATCTACATAACATAACATAACATGACAAAACAATACCATAAAATGGAAAAAAAGACTAACCTCTGAACGGAACCAGTTGCTCGTCCACGGTCACTTTGGGCCCCAGGTTGTAGAGGTCCGGTAGCCACGCCACCCACGCGTCCCAGACCTCTCGCATGGCCGCCAATTTGTCCGTGGTACGTGTGGAAGAGTTTTAGGGGCATCGTGGCACGAAATATCGCCCGGCCACTCTCGGCGTCCCACAGGCTGGCGGCGGCCTCGCCCCGGGACCTGTACACGCCCGCTAAGATCAGCAGCCCTATGTAGGCACGCAGGTCGGTCTCATCCATCCGTTTCCATTCGTCGCCGTATTTTCGACGACCCTCCCAATTCGTCATCTCCAGGATGATGCTCTTTACCGTCGGCGTGATGAACAGGTGGAACGTCGAGGCTAGGTCACCAGTGCAGCTCGTCTCGTGGAGCGTGGGGCCCGGGGGGACCCTGCTTTGAGCTGCAGCAGAGGAGGAGGAGGAGGAGGAGGAGCAGCGGCCCTCTTCTCGGCCATACGCCCTTGAGGACCATGTTATTTCCCCGTTTCTTGACAGGAAGATCTCTCTTTCTACGAGTCTGGTGGTGTCGCCAGTGGTCTTGTCCTCCTCCTTCTTCTTCTTCAAAGGATGATGAATCTGCAGAAGCATCACCCACTTGGTCTTCGTCTTCATCACCATAGTCGTCTTCGTAGTCACCGTCTCCGTCCTCTCTGTCTTCTTCTCGGTCTGCTTTTCTATCTGCTTCTCAGTCTGCTTTTCTATCTGCTTCCCGGTCTGCTTCTCCATCTCCTTGTCCGTCTGCTTCTCGTTCTGGCTCTTTCGCGTTGTCTTCGGGTTCAGAGGATGGTTGCTGGGAGAATAGCTGTTGGAGAACCTGTTCTCTGGTGAAACGCTCCTGACGTGACATCGTGCCATGGTCCGGGAGGGGGGCACATGGAGAATGACGCACCGGCTTCGTTGAGGGTCTAATGTACCCCCCCTAGATTACAATTAGAATCAGGTGTGGGTCTAAATGACCCCACAGAGCACCACAGCGCCCTCTCTGGGGGTCTAAATGACCCCCCAGGAGACACACCCACACTCTGGGTCAATCAGACCCAGGAACAACACAAGGGATAAATTTCACTAGCCACACCCAGGCCTGATTACTGCCAGACCCTAAAAGATCTCAAAAAGCAACACATCATGCCGCAATCTAAAGACATTCAAAAACAGATGAGAAACAAGGTAATTGACATGTATCAGTCTGGAAAGGGTTACAAACCCATTTCTGAGGATTTGGGACTTCAGCGAACCACGGTGAGAGCCATTATCCACAAATGGAGAAGACTTGGAACAGTGATGAACCTTCCCAGGAGTGGCCGGCCTACCAAAATTACTCCAAGAGTGCATTGACGACTCATCCAGGAGGTCATAAAAGAACCCAGAACAACATCTAAAGAACTGCGGGCCTCACTGGCCTAAGTTAAGGTCAGTGTTCATGATTCAACAATAAGAAAGAGACTAGGCAAAAATGTCATCCATGGGAGAGTTCCAAGGCGAAAGCCACTGCTGACCAAAAAGAACACAAAGGCTTGTCTCACATTTGCCAAAACATCTTGATGATCCCCAAGACTTTTGGCCAAATATTCTGTGGACTGACTAAACAAAAGTTGAACTTTTTGGAAGGTGTGCGTCCCGTTACATCTGGCATAAAACTAACACATCATTTCAGAAAAACAACATCATACCAACAGTCAAACATGGGGCCATCAGTTTGTGACCTCAAGCTCAAGCGCACTTGGGTTATGCAGCAGGACAATGATCTGAAACACACTAGCAAGTCCACCTCTGAATGGCAAAAAAAAACCCAAAATGAAGGTTTTGGAGTGGCCTAGTCAAAGTACAGACTTAAATCTGATTGAGATGCTGTGGAATCTCAATGGCTGAATTAAAACAATTCTGAATAAAACCACTACTTTCCATTTTCAATATGCACTTTCTTCAGATCTTCACATTTGGTCATTCCCCACACTCATTGCATACACAATCATTTTGACCTTGCATGGTCTTTGGACCCCATACGGTCTTCACAGCGTATGCATTGCAGCACTCTAATTTATGTTCGGTCTTAATAACCTTAATTTCTGTTCGTCGAGCTGACTTTAATTTTAATTTGACTTTAATCGCCATACCTTATAATTTCTGTTGGCACTTTATTTAATTTGGTCCTTGGACCTTAATTTTAGTTTTGTCAAATTACCTTTAATTTAAGTTTGGTCCTTTGCTGACCTTTTACTTTGTTCTGCATTATACATCCCTCATTCAAAACGCATTCGATTTTACGTTTGGTCAAATGACATTAATTTCTGTTCATCATTGCTGAGTGTAAATTCTTTTTGGTACCTTATAATTTCTGCTGGCATTCTCCCCGACCTTTATTTACGTGTCTTCTTTATCGCATTCTTACAAGAGCTATATCACCCCAAAATGTTTATCTGATAAATGTTTAGTCATTAGTTGGTCCTACTAAGGTATACATTTTCATTACCATCCCCATTAGTCATTACCACCAGCAGTGGATGTGGAGGACAAACAACACTGCTCTTCCTTGTAGCCACTTTTGAAGAAGGAGAGTATGCCCTTCCACCTAAGACCACAACAGCCTATGCAGTGGATGGAGATGTCATTAACGCCAAGGTTGTTGCCTGTGGTCTCTGAAGTTCTCCATGCTGGATGTAGCTGTTCCAAATGATCTAGACTATGGCTGGAAGAAGAAACATAGTAAGTAATAGTAAGAAAAGTATTATGCAGTAGGCTTAAAGGAAAAAACAAGCATGATCATTAGTTGAGCTCTACATCCATAAAAATACATTATTCCCCCAGCTTAGTTTAAAAAAAGTGTACTCTACTGTTATAGGATATAGCAATTAACTAACTAATTCTCACTTTGTTGGCAGTGGGTGGGAGGAGATAGCATGATGACTTCTAACAGGCAGGGACAGAAAAATGTTTTGATGCGAGTCATCAACAATGACATGAACGTAACCTACAAAAATACCCTCAAAACTAATTAATATCAACACACACGTATAAACTGTGCTCTACGTCAGGGGTCTTCAACGTTTTGATTCATGTATAAACATAGCTACCCTGTTATTGTGCATTCAATACTAAGCTATTCAAATAATAAACAGGTTCATAGATTCATGTTTTTATTATTGTGTGTCGCTGAATGTGTTCATTGCTGACTGAAAGATAACGTCTTCTGCCTCCATTTATCCATTCACTACAATATGTTGGATTCATGTTAATGTGTATTTAAAGATTTAAATGAAAAAGTATAAAAAATTGTCTAATCAACCAAAGATTCTGCGTCCCCTCTGCAGTACCTCTGCGGAACCCCTAGGGGTCGCGGACCCCCTGTTGAAGACCTCTGGTCTACGTTCTTTATTTCATTGGGATTATACATGTTAAACAGTAACAGCTCGGGGAAATATTATTGTAGTTAAATTTCCATCTGTGAATCTGATGGTTATTTAATGAACAGTGCGACAAGACATGGACAAGATAACTTTAAAATGAGTGGTTCATCTCTGGCTGCAGTGGTGAGACCCCGGTGACATGGTCAATTGCCACATTCAGCTTTCTGCTATTAAGAAAATTCAGCATGGAAAGCAGCCAGTACCAATTTTTTTCTGTTGAATTGCATTTTGTATGTACCCAGCTTCTATCTGAGCTGGGTGCAGAAGGGGACGATCTGAGGTGGGATCCAGAGAGTTGAGGGAGGAACCTAGTATTTGTAGCTGAGCAGGATGATGGGGATGATTGACAGCTGGTGGTCTTACTCCAAGAAATCTGACTCCACTCCTGATATCAACACAAAGTATTGCATCTTCTAAAACACATCTAAGGCAGTAGGTTTGTCCACAGTAAAATGTTTAAGAGTCATATAGTATTCTACCGATTTTCAGGCCGTTTGATTTGTTACAAACGTCAGATGTGTATTTATGTTACAGAATGCTTGGTTATACAAGACATACTGGTTTAAATACCAAAATACTTTCTATAATGTTAAATTAATTTATGAAAAGGATTAGTAATACTTACATGTAAAATGGCTGATGAAGACTTAATTCATGAAGACAACACATAATATAACTAAGTGTTAATATGTGTTCAGTGTGTGGTAGGCTTCATGATGTTCCTGACTGTTTTCACAGCAAAATATTACAGATCTGCTTCTACGATAAAACTAAATCTAACTAATATTATTAACTTCATGGGTGCTGCTTCCCAACTTTGCAAATATAGGCTACTGGACATTTAAGGAACACTGACCCCCACAGGAATCGCACTTAAGAAGTTTCTCGGTTTATTGTCCCTGCCAATAATGAGACGAAATATTCGCCCTTGGCTACAACAGAATGCTGGTCTCTTGCAGATATCAGGTTACATAGGTATTATATACCATAGATGCTGACCTGATTGGAGCCCAGTGCTGGGTATAGGAGGTCAGAGTGCAAGATGAGACATCAGACAGATTGTTTTACAGGAAGAGAAAGACAGATATTAAATAGTAAAATACTATGATGTTATATTTTATGTATTTTCAGCAAATGAGAATGAACAATTAACTCAGGGGCACAAACTGCAAGCAAGAATTTATCATATGATAAGCCAGTAACTCTATGAAGCTTCCATGTTCTCCACACACAATACAGCATAGTTTATAAATATGACTACATATTGATGTTTGGATATGGCAAAACAAGGGCATAGAATAAAGGTTTTGAATCCCACATGTTTCTGGCACCCAAACATTTTGCTTATTCAAAAACCATTTCTTACCATGGTGTCGAAATTGACAAGGTTCTGGCCTACTGTGGGGATTAAAAGGATTATGTGGTATTCACAATACCTTGATGAGTAAGACAGGCAACATAATAACCTTATTGTTATGCATGAGTTTTGAAGAGGATATTTTTGATTCAAGGACATTGCCTTGTTCTTGAATTTGCCACATTTGAAATTTGTATGCATTAGCTGTCAGCGGGAAAACATTGTCTTCTGTGTTTCTGTGTATCCAGAGAGCCAGGGACGCATTGTACAAGTTGCTCCATAATAAAACAGAGGATCATTTTAGGAAAATAAATGCTGTCCCACATTCAGGGAGAGAAAAATATAGATTATCTAAGATTTAGAGCAGCCTTTTCTTTTTGTTGAGCTCTGACTTTTTTTTAAACCTCTGAACTGCATCTTTTAAGTTGCTTAAATTTAACAAAATAAAGTGGAAAATGTTCTAAAATTTCCTTCTAGATCATTGTATTGTGAGAGAGTGAGAGGGTGTTTAATAAAACATTTCTAAAGTGTTCCAGACAAATAACTTGGTCCCAGTTTTTAATGTCTGCCCAAACCCTGTCTTTGCCTCCACCCACTCTCCTCACCGCCACATGCAGCTGCCCAGACATCCGCACTGGCCTTTGATATGAGGCAATATCTATCAGAAACAAAAAATATATTTTTCTCCTAACTGTTTCAGTTTTTCAGGGACAACTCAGGGAAAGCAAGGGAGTGATGCAAACAGGAGCAACATGGCGGCAGATTATCTGTCATGAAGTGCCCGTAGCACAAGTCTCCGAGGATTATGGATATTTCTTTCTTCAGCAATGTGTGTAGATGTGGCCATATGGCTAAAGGAAATAAAACCAACAACAACAACTAACAGATGGACATAGATAGATTGGGGTTCAAAATAAATTTCAGGGGTTCTCAAAAGTTTATTAATTTGTTTTTCTCTACAATACATATAAAGTACATTTTATTTTATTTTCAAAGGAACAAAAATATATTGTTATTACACTGTTTATAGCTGTTATTTGCACTTTGTCGTATGGCATCACGATTAACGCTTGAACAGAATTTAACAAGGTTAGAATTGGTTTAAACCAAGATTGATAGGTGGACTTACAGAAAAAGGATGATGATAAAATCTGTAATAACACAAATTGGGACCAGCTGTTTGGATGTCGCTTTGTCTAAACAAGAAAAATTCTGACTCATAAAGTTTTTGTACACATGACACAAGCAAGAGAACATATTAAACACATGTTAAGCTTATAACTTATTAAAATCTTCCCTAACAGAATAAGGCCGCCCTGTTTCCACCCTTTGTGCTAGTTGTAGCTTCAAATTAACCTCCACCAAGTGGGTTATATTTTCACCCCTGTATATTTGTTTGCTTGTAGCAACATTACACAAACTACTGGACTACCATGGAACTTAATGGAAGGAAGCAGTATGGGTTGGAGGACTATTGCAAGATGGGGTACTGATCTGAAATCACTGATTTTGCTGGAAATAATTCATTGTTCTTTATTAAAAACAATCTGGGAAATGATTTCTATAAGTTTTAAATATTTGATGGAGCTCAATTGAATTTAAAGGGGCTGTTAGGCATTGATGCAGGTCTGTGTTCTTCTGAGTGCTATTGTAGTTTTTGAACAGCATATGCTTCGTTTCATTTTTTAATAAGAAATCAAATAAGACCAATAACTTTTCCATTGAGCATCATAGACGATGATGGGGTGGCTTCAGGTTATTGGGAGGGGAAAACTATACTTCAGTACAATCACATTGAGCTACTATGCAAGGGGCAAGCTGCAACTGTTGTGGATGAAGACGCCCATTATACTGACCTGCCAGAAGGAAAGACTCGTAAACGAGTGGATGAAAAGAGGTTGAGCAACATTTGGCTTAACACAAAGGACAGCTGGGATGTTTTCTATTTTTTATTTTGTACAAAAATCGTTAAAGATCATTCTATTTGTTCGCTTTCATATAACCCCACATTGTGAAAAGTTTCGGTATATAGACTGAAAGGTTTAAATAAAAAAATTTAAAAAACCTCTCCAATAAATGTAGACCACAGAAAACATACAATAAGTTATTTGTTCATCAGGCCTGAAATTACAAAATAATCAATCAATGCATGTAAACTCTTGCACAAGACTGGCTTGTAGTAATTTCATATTTAATTTCAACTAATATTTCAGAACATTCCTTGTTTTGTCATCACATACACGATGAATTAGCTGATCATGGTCTCACCTGCCTTGGAAACACTGTCAACTGTCACTATGTGTTTCACACACTGGTCACATTGTTTATGTTCATTTCTTTAAAACTCTTCATCTGTCTGACTGTGAATAAATATATTGTTTTTCTGTGTGGGGTTTAAGATTTCAACTGTGACACTAGTATTACTCAGCCTACACCCAGAACAATGTGAACCTTTTCTGAAATGGAATAATGGTACAGTGTCAGCCCAGTACCATGCAATGGTACCTTTGTCTACTTTTTTCCAAATATTAAGCTGTCGCTCCGGTTTAGTAATGATCAGCTCCAAAGCATGCAAAAAAAGCAATTAAAGAGAATTCAGTGGCCGATAAATCACTCGAAATGCAGCCTGTGAGTTTCTTCTTCTGTGCACAGGCACCGGAGCATGAAGTAGGTGGAGCAAATGCGTCCCCATTATTCAATTAGTGGGAGTAAAGTTGTGGTTTTGCTAACCCACATTTTGTATTATGAGGATAAACGTATCATCATACAATCTGTGGGTGATTATATTTGAGCAGCCTACATCAATGTTAGTTTTACTATTTTAAAACACTGACAAACGATATAACTTCTAATGAAAATCTGTGAAACCTTGACCTCTGAATTGGTTCAGTCTGATCAGTCACTGGTCGATGAGACAGCACTGTGACAAACAGTTAATTCAGACACGTTCACGCTGTGAGGAAAAGCTCTGTTTGTCTAACAGCCAAATGTTCAGTGATAATGATCAGTCACTTTGTTTTAGTGTCAGTTTTATTCAGACTGGAATCATATTCACATACGAGGACACATCACTCTGGATGATCATCCAGCTGCTCTGCTCTGTGCTTTCATTATGGTGATTAATCTGTCGTGTTCTCATTCAGGGAACATGAGAGGCACGAGTTTACTGTGAGAGCTGGTTTCAACCTGAGGTATAGTTCTCCAATAACATGATCCTTTAAAAACAGGAGGAGCAAAGGTCACCTGCTGAGATGTGGTTTAAAATAGTCCTTTATTAGAGACAACAGTATAACAGGAAATACAAACACACTGTTCTTTATTGCTGTTGTAAGACTCTGTGGTGGGATTATGATTATTCAGTGTGTTTTCTGGTTTCTTTCTGGATCCTGGGCTTGTTTGTGTGTTTGGTTGTGTACCTATACTCCTAATAGTAGATGTATCTCAAATCAAGGGCTGCATCTGTTGGAAGATGCGGTCTACCCGGCCTACAATGGATTAGGTCTTCGCAGGCCACAAAAGGTTGAACCGAAATGAGATGGTCTGGTCTACAGAAGATTTTCGTGATCCATGAGCCATCATTGTTGTTGCCTAGTAAGATATAGTTATAACTCCCCCTTTTTTTTAAATGTGTACCGTGAGCTTTTAAGTTGAGTTGAAGCGTGATACTCAAGCATCCAACGCCATTACCTCTTTGAAACACGATAATCACAGAAGCACAATGAACCCTGGGAGGATCCGCCCATTAGAGTCTTCGTTTCTCGCAGCCTCTGATTGGTGTCTACTCAGTAATTTGCCCAGGCTTGTTGAGATCAGAAGATTGAGGATCAGAACATTGATGATCCAGAGAAGAAGAAGCATAAGGAGAGAAATGTGTTGATTGATATCTCTCCATCGATTTTAGCATAAATCGCTTAACAGTTCTTAACAGTTCTAGCAAACAATTGAACCCAAGTTACTTTAGCAGCCCTCACAGTTAATGTTAGCTTGCTACTTTCAGCCTATGTTAATATTTTGTCGGTTGTGGATGGTAGAGAAACTACAAAGTGTTTCATAGTTGTTGTACAACATTACTTTATAATGCCACGAGATAGTTTAACTTAGTAAATACACACGTGTTTGTACCTTATTGTCATTAACAAGGCATTGCTGCAAAGCCATGAAACAATAGGTTGTTATCCATTCCACCACTGGCTTTAGTTGTAGCTCACAACTTCTAAGTCTAGGTGTGTAACTTAGTGGGGGCTGTTTTTTGTTTAATGCGGTTTACTAAATTGTTGCGCTGATGTAAATCATACAATACTGCATGTCATGTTTGACCTTCCATATGATGTAATGGCTCTCTGATAGGTAGCACCCTGTTGTTCCGCTGTACTTCAGTAGCACTACAACTAAAACAAGGGTTTTAGTCCCCATTGTCAGTTCCTGAGTTTGCCTCTCTTTAGTATCGTGGTACCTCTTTAACACTATGGCACTCATGATTTGACCTTGTCTGAGGGTTTGATTTAGTTCCGACAGAAACAGTGGATTAAGACCACTTCACATTCCAGAGTTGCAGACATTCAGGAGATGTTAAGCTCGGTTTCACTGCATATCTGTTTTGAGGTATATGCAAAATATGGCAGTGCTGACAGTTAGTCGTACGTTGCACTGCAAACCTTTTTCCATTTCCAATTTCCTCCTATATTCAACATTTATTCATTTTTTAATCATCTTTAATAATTTTTTCATATCCTAATGTATACTTTTCAGTATACACATGGATGGTGATGAGTGGGGCTAAAGGCAATATATTATGTATTTTTTTATATATGAAATATTTTCTTCGTGGCTGTTGTGGTATATAACATTGCAATTTCAGAACAGTGCACATAAAATGTGGAATAGGTCAAGAAGAAGGCAAGTTTTAAACAGTTTAGGAATAATGTGATTAGTGTCATACAGAGGGCATTGGGAGCAGAAGGGGGCTGGGCAAGTTGTTAGCAAAAGAATGTTCTGATTTGTAATTCCACGTCAACAACAATAGCTTAACAATGATTTCCCCTCTCATTTCATGTATTTAGACTGCAAAATGTGCAAAAATGTAATTTAAACAGCTCATTATCAGTTGTTTGGTGGCATTTAGATAAATAGAAGGCTAGAATATAGAAAGATAGGAATATACCATGATTATCCAGGGGGACAGGAAGACAATCAGACTTCCCAAGTGTGAGTCTAAAATAGACCCAGTCGGAAAACTGAATCTGACTTCAAAAGCCGTCTTCAAAAGAAAACTAATGTGTGGCTGTGAGGACTGTGCAACAATCAGGGTGAAAGCCAAAGCCCTCCAAGTATTTCATCAACCCATGAGTTGAAGGCAGGTCCGTACCACAACCTTTCACAAAAAAAAAAAACAAAGCTCCAAAAGTCCCGACAGCTGATATTTTTTCTAAATTGTGTATTAAAAACTTGCTGCGACTTCAGATGCACACAGCCACTGTGTGCACAGCTAATTAATTCTATTCACCATGGAATGTAAAATAATGAAATTCCTGCTGCTCTTGTTCAGAGGCACGCCTAAGGGGAAATATTTAACTGTTAGCCAGCCTTTGGGTCTCTTGTCTGAGGTAGGGGGACCTTGATATTGGCCCCCACAGTGATTCTGTTGTAGAACTCATTCCAGAATTCAGAGGGGCGGCTGTGGCTCAGAAAGAAGAGCGGGTCGTCCTCTAACCAGAAGGTTGGTGGTTTTATGCCATTCTCCCGGGAAGATATTGAATCCCAAGTTCTCGTGATGACAGTTTGTCACCGATATGTATTAAAGAAAATGCTGCATGTAGATGAACTGTGTGAATGGGTGATTAGCAAGACACTGTTTAAATACAGACCATTCACAATGAGCAGTCTGAGCAGACTCTCACATTGAAAGATCCATGGAAGTTTAATTTTGATTGAGACTTCTTTGTTCGTAACTGCTGGATCACCAAATGCATTTACTAGGTCTGTGAAACAAAAAACTCCTCTTAGTTAGACAACCACAGCAGAATTGTATCATCAAGATTGTCAGCTTCACTCTCAGTAAACATGGGTCCTATGAAAACCTCAAGCTGTCATCAGTCTGGTTGTCTTTCGCATTTAAGCTATTTTCTTAACCAGCATTTGTCTGAATATTGTCAAGCACAGTTTCATTTTTCCTCAGACAGTTCGTTGTGCTCACTAGTGACATAAAGTTTCTGGTTAAACAGGTCTTAAATTACACATAACATTTGTGTCTGAAAGGTATGTCTCATGTAAACCAGGACACATTGTACTAAGTCTTCACTGTAGGGCCTGGCAATATGGACCAAAAATCCCCAAAAATATCTCTGTATTTTTTGGCTGAGTGGCGATATCATCATCATCAGTTGTACCGATGTGCATGGTATATATACGGTGGTGGAGGATGATTTCAGATCATTAACTTCAGAAGAAGTACCACACAATAAATATACTCAGTTTCAACGCAGTATTTTAACTTTATTACAGTCAAGTATAAGTGCTGTCAGGATTAGAGCACATTGACTGTTATAAGTAAAAATACTTAAAAGTTATGTGTTATGTGTGATGTCTTTAGATTATTGAAATGATGTTAAAGCAAGATTTTACAGTTTCTATTCTTGTAGCAGGACCCTAACCCTAACTATTTTGTAAAGAACGGCAACTAAAAATAATTTTTCATCATTAATGAATGGACCATCTTTTCAGCTGTACTAGTGTACATGTTTTATAGTATTTAATCTATAACAAAACCTCAAATTTCACTAACTCCTTTTTCTGTTTTGTATGCAAAAATCTAAAAAAGATGTGAAGTCACCAAAGCTGTCAAATAATTGTAATGGAGTAAAAAGTACAATATTTCCCTCTGCAATAGGAGCGCAGAGGGAAGTGCCATCAGGTATACAGTATAGTGGCAAACTTAGCACAATGTGCAGGCTACCACTAAACACCTGTGGGCTCCGACGGGGGATTACAAGTATTTGCTCATCACTCCCATCATTCCTGTGTAATCATATGGGGGAGTGATTAAGTTGGAGCCTAGATGCCAAACACTAAACCTGTTCTACTGCTGCAATAAACATTTGAACGTGAGTTGTCTGACTGAACTATAGAGCTTTACAAAGGCACTTCTGCATTATCATCTGATACCTAAATTAAACTTTTGTTTTAAGAAAACATAGATGCACTGTATGAATGTTTGTGTGAATGGCAAAAATCTATACTGTAAACCACTTTGAGTGGTCATCAAGACTAGAAAAGCGCTTTATAAATACACACAATTTACGCTTTTATCTGCTCAGAATCTGACATTTGTGATCGTTTTGCACCTGCATGTTGCACGACATAAACACTCTTATGACTCCTTATGCATGTCTTTCATTCCCTTAAGCACCTCTCACACACTGACGCTCCAGTAGGTTAAATGACAATGTGCTCATTGTAATACCTTGACAGCTGAGTAGAAACTCTAACAGCAAAGACAGTAACGGAGCAGTCTATCTTGTGAGTGCGTGCATAAGAACATCTTCACATATTAACATGGAGACAGGACTTTAGACAACTCTGATGTGAAAAGCAGAACATGCGTCCCTGCTGGCGCACACTCTCCTCCCTCTGACTGTGTGACAGCCATTTCCACCTCTCAGTCTCCACTACACTGCACTGCATGACTGAGGCTGAGGCCTCAGCTGCTGGACTCACTTCTCTTCTCATCCTGTCTATTAGAGCCTCCTGTCCTCACCTGATGCCTCCACTGAAGGACCGATCACAATTACTCTTCAGTCTGCCAGGACTGTCAGATGCAGCTGCCAGAACTCCTCAGCCAGCCATCATCACTCTTCATTCTGCACACACCAACAATATTTTAAGCATATATGCAAAGATGTGAAGTAGGGACTGCAAAATAAAATGAAATAAAAAAACATCCGTAAAACACTTTTCTCTGTTGTAGCTTGAAGCTTTGTTTTGTTTTCAATTTAAGACATAAATTCTATCTTTATTTACCTGGGTAGATCTAACTAAGAATTTTTCACACAAAGAAAATACCCCCAGCCCATAAGTAATACGCTTCAAATGTCATTACTAATAAATCTGTAGTATGCAGCCAATAGTAGATATTTCGTCCCAATCACCATCTACCCAATCCAGTACTACAAGGAATACCTATTTCTTTTCACAGATACCCAGTGGAGAGAAATAAGTTCTGAAAAATAAGATGCTCTTATCTTTAAACATGTTATTGTTTTGGAGAAATAACTCCTTCATTGCACCACTGGGCTTTGATAGGGACCTGATTTCTTCCATCATCGCTCTGCTTTCAGACTTTCTCATTTCCATTTACAGATCAAGAGTGAGTAGCTGAAGGCCGTGCTGGGACAATATTAATAGCATTTATATCACAACTAAATATTCATGGTCTGACTTTAGCCTGCAGATTATTCCTAAACACAGTATTATACACAATTTCAGGTGACTTGAGAGGGCGGGAGGCAGCAGTAGAGAGACAGTAGTTCCTCCGTATTTTATCCAGAGGAGGTGCATGTGTGAACACAAATGTCCGACTGTCCACTCGGCAGTCTTTGCTGACTTTATCCACCTGGCCTCCTAGTATGATATCCAGGATAAGTTGATTTGTGAACACAGTAGGAGTTCCCTGCTGGATTTACCGCAAGCGAGCCGTGGGGGGGTTCCAACGTGAGACAGACGCAAAAAGAAAAACAAAAAAGAAAACAAATATTCCCCGGTGAAAACGACTTTTTAAAAGTAGTTCACTGCATCCAAGAATCATAAGAGTCCTGCCTGAATTTATTCGCACACTTATGCTATCCCCCACTTATTAAGTGAATACAGGAAGAAAATGGGAAGAAAATTAACTTTTTGCTGTACAAAAAAAGTCACAAGTGGCAGCAACCTATGAGCTGTCAGTCTCTGATTGAACACCAAAACCTGGAAGGCAACAATAAATAAAATAATAGACGTTACACAGGAATGAGGTTTTCATTTCTGACAGTTTCACCTCCAACCCTAAACAAATGTTATAGCATGTAAACAGCTGATTTGAATCACGACAGGGGGGTGACAATTGCTCATGCTACACTGTTAGCTTTGGTATATTGTTCCACCTTCTGGTGTCCTTGATGCATCAAGTCTACACACAGTTGACTGATGTTTATCACCTTAAGAACAGCATTAAACTGCTTGTGTGCACGTTTATCTTGTTGTTCAAACTGTACAAGGAAAACCTCCTGATGGGAAGAAAGGCAGGTAAACAGGTAATCAGTGGCCCTACAAGGATGAACATGGTCAGCAACAATACTTGGATACACTCTGACATTAAAACCTTGGTTGATTGGTCTAAAGGCCCAAAGTGTGTGAAGAAAACATTCCACACCTCAACAGAGGCAGAGCCTGAGTGAAAAGAGAGAAAGAGAGAAAGAGAGGGATACAAAATGAGAGATGTGCACAGCTTGGATGTTCATGTGCTTGAGGGAAAACAAACAAACTGAGGATTAGAAAGTGGTTTTTCAGAAAGTTTATAATAATCTTGTCAGCAGGACAACATGGATTACACTGTAGGTACTAGGTTTAGTGGATTCATTAACACTAATGCTGCCCTGACAGCAGGAGAATGGTAACCGGTAACAGGCCTGAAGTAATTATTAGTAGATATCGGATAAGAAAGACTTTACCCATGTGAGAGGCCAGAGATCTAGGATTATACTATAATGTGGTGTTTAAAACTCTGCTATGAGAACAGTTAGAGAAGGACAGATGTTGTGGCTCTCTATCATAATAATAATACATTTATTTCATACTTAAAATGCAGCTCAAAGTGTTTTAAAATAAAATCAATCAAATCAAAGACATCAAATAAGAGATCAATAAGAACATGTTAGCAATAAAACACAGACAAAATTTTAATAATAAAAAAAATAAATTGTAAAAATAGAACAGATAAGACCAATCTGCCAGATCATTTGATTTTGGGAAGACCTGAGGGAACGGTTTGGAACATATTCAGATAAACAGTCAGAGATGTATGAGGGTGCTGCACCATTAAAAGTAATTTTAAAATCAATCCTCAGTGATACTGGAAGTCAGTGTAAAGCCCGGACTAATGTGATCTCTTTTCCTATTTCTCGATAAATCTCTGGCTGCTGAATTTTGTACAAGTTGTAGTCGATCGATGAATAAAGTGCATTACAGTAGTCCAGGTGAGAAAGTATAAAAGCATGAGTCACCTTTTAGGCATCTTTCAGAGAGAGGTACAGTCTTACTGTTACAATGTTTCTTAAATGATAAAAGGCAATCTTCGTGACATTGTTTATGTGTGAATTAAAATCTTGTTCTGAGTCTAGTGTAACACCCGGGTTCTTATTTTCGATTTGTTGTGATGCGCCAGACTTCCATGTTTGCTAATAATGTTTTGTCTCTGATCATCAATAGCAATTATAAGAATTTCTGTTTTATCTTTGTTTAATTTCAGAAAATTGTGGCTCATCCATTTTTCCACGCTGAAGAGGCTATTTCTAACTTGGTTTGGAGCATCATAGTCATCTGGCACTACGGATAGATATAATTGAGTATCATCAGCATAACAATGATAGCTGACACCATGGTCACTTTACCAGAGCTGTCTTAAGTGCATCTGGAAAGATACCTGTTTCCAGTGAGCAATTTAAAATGTCTAAAAGATCCAGAATAAAACTGTCTAAACCTCTTTAAAAAATATAGTCCAGAATACATCCAGTGAGCATGTGGAAGACTTCAGTTGTGCAATAAGTTTATGAAGTGGAATTTAGAGTTGTCTGGGAAGAGGTTGGGGTTGAGTTATTTGATGTATCTATGGTTTTTACAATACTGGTACGGATATTAATTATCTTGTTATCAAAAAATTCAGCAAACTCTTCACATTTTGGCAGGACATGTATTTTCAGAGCAGAGTGGCCATGGAGACTTGGCCTGGTTGCGTTCAGGTGATAACTGCAACCAGAGGTTTTCAAGGCTGCGATGTGTGATGCCTGAGTCGTGGCGATAGTGGTGAAACCCAAGATGAGCTTGTCTTTCTCCTTGAGTTCAGCCTTCAGAGAAATAATGCTGTCCCTCAACTTTGACACGGTAAGATTGCAAGATTTCACAGTCAGATCCAGCCATCATAATGTTAGTTTGTCCATAAAAAGTGCTTAAGAACTGAGAATCTACAGTGAGTCCACAAAGCTTTCAGAGATTAAAAGCTAGTAAAAGTTAGTTTTAGAGGAGAGCAACCCTCCTCCTCATCTTCTGTCTATTGCCCATTTTGGTGTTTCTTTGGGCTAGTCTTTTAGTCTTGACTAGCATGTAAATTGTTTGGTTCACTCCTGCTTTTATCATTGGAGTAATTATGCTTGAATTTAGTTTATTGTGTTCATTGCTTAAGCTGTTTTCAGGCATGACCTCTGGACCCAATTACCCGGACATTGCCTTTCACACACGAACAAAGCAGCGGGAGGTTCTCTGCACAGGCACATTCACAACAGCATCAAATCCTCCACATTTTCCAGGTGAGAGGTGGAGGAACTAACGTATCAACTCCTCTGTGGAGAATATGTGATAATGTTTACAGCAGCCTGACACTGGTGTTGGCTCTAATCACCACAAACTCTCTTGGCATCTTTGTCAATGTCTTCTTGATGTGTTTTAGATTTAGATTGTTTTCATTTTTGCATCTGTCACATGTTAGAAGTGCCACCAACACAGTGGGGATCCTGGATTTCTACGGACATTATACTAGGTGACCAGGTGGAGAAAGTCTGGGATAATGTAGAGGCTCTCATGCAGACATTTGCGTTCACACATGCATATCTTCTGGAGAAAATACTGAGGATCTGCGGAGTTCAGTGCATGTCTGCATTACCTCCAGGCTTTATTTCTGTCATTTCCTTCTTTCCTGTCTGACCAAGACATCTCTGAACTGCTTACAGACAGAATGCTGCTGCTAAGCTTCTGACTAAGTCGCATGCAACTCCAAGCCTGACTTCTTTGACTTCTTCCTATCAAATTCAGAATCCAGTTCAAGATTCTTGTAATCCTGTTCAGCGCCATACATGAGCCATATGATACCAGTGGGAATCCTGAGGTCATCAGATCAGGGTTACTTTCTTGTTCCTCACTCAAGGCTCAAGACAAAGGGAGATTTTGAGGTTGTAGCTCATAAACTGGAACTCTCTTCCTGTGGACTCTTGGTTCTGTTTATCTGATCTTGATTTGTCTTCAATTGTCTTGAAAGGTCACAGTCATAATCATGGTTATTGCCAAGTAGGTTGTCACATCCAAGGTATTTGCTTTGTATTTTGGTGCATGAAAAAGGGTGCTATAGGAATGAAATGTTTATCTACTTACTTAGTTACTTATAAATGTCGAGATTTACCTCAAGGTGCAAACCCCTGGTAAGCCTAAACAAATAAACTGTTAGAGTTCTGGAAGGAAGTTCAACATGTCAGTATCTCAGTCTGACTGAGCTGCAGTCCATCTGTTATAATGAAGATGCATTCAAGTCCCTGGGGAGTGAGGTCAGCTATAGGGTGGCTAAAGTTCAAGGGAGACAAAAACACAAGGAGCAGAAAAACACATGATTGGCTGATAGGTATCGTTAAGGCAGCATAAATGAGCCTTTTGTCATACACAAACTTCTGTGAATGATTTCTTTGGAGCCATCAGTCTTTCAGCTCTCAGTCCTTATTCTGGACCTGTTACTGTATATGAGATGAACCCAATTGTGAAATTGTCAATTATATCATGTACTGTAACTTTAGATCATTTATGATACAAAGTTATGCTATGTCTAACTGTCCAGAAAACATGTGGTCTGGACTGTAGGTCTTGGTATTAATGGATGAACATTATCATTTCAGAGAGAGCTTCATTTTTCACTCAGCTACAGAACCTGCACCTTCATTTGGCATTTTGACAGAGCAGAATAAAATGTAAAATGGGATCCATTATGTTCACCTTTGATATCCTTTAATTTAATAATGTATGTGCCTTATCAGTGTGTCAGCCTTAAACGTCTGTCTGTAATATTTGTCATGTGAACATGTGCTGAGTAGCCAAAGAAGTAAAGCTTAGTCATCTCTTTCTCTCTCTCATAGGTTGATGATTATTATATAAAGTGTATTTTGACATACAATGGTGCACTGCTTTCCACAGCTAAACAGAACCAGTCCCAGTCTCCAACATGGCTGGGGTGATGCATGACTCTATAACCTGCAGTTCCAACAGGTTTTGCCAGCAACAGCTTAGCAAGCTACTCTCATATCTTTGATGACCACTCAAATTGATATATGAACATTTTAAATGTTTAACACATAAATAATAAACACTATGTTTCTTGCCTTACCACTTGTTTTGTGGTTGACATATCACAACTATAATTTGAGTACTGCTGAGGATACACAGCTCCACATGCTGCCTCCTGACACAACTCCTGCATCTTTAACCTAACCCAGGATTACCTTTCTGGGGGCAGACACCTCATGAAGGGGCCAAGCTTATAATGAACCTCGCTGTAGTAGTGTTGCCTGCCTGCCTCTCTCTCGCTCTCGCTCTCTCTCTCTCTCTCTCTCTCTCTCTCTCTCTATCTCTCTCTCTCTCTCTCGCTCTCTCTGTCCCTCTCTCTCTCTTCTTCCCTGGTTTCCTTCTTCCTCATGTACTCCTCCAGCATGCTGTCACTCCTCCTTCTCCTTCTCTTTGCCTTGGCTGACCTGGTAGTTACAGCACTATACTCCCCCTCACTTCCTTGGTCAGACACTTGCTCTGCTGTCTCTGCATCGTCCTCTTCATCTCTGGGTGCTATTCAATTAGCATTGTGTTGTGTGATAACATAATGATGTGTAGGAGTCTTTTTTATAAAATAAAAAAAATTATAGATTGTCAGGTGAACATGTTGACTGTATCACTCAGCTAAATTCCTTCACTGTTGGTAAAGCTTGTCAGACAGATCTCTACAAAGTAAAAATTTTTTTTATAAATGTCGATGTATTCATGCTGCTTGTCAAACATTTTGGATTATTAAATAATGATTACCCACATCTTAGCAGCAAGCTTTAATTAATAACTTTTGGTGATTCTAAGATGTTTTACTCAATAAACCCGGCAGGAGTTTTATTTTTATTGAGTCCTTCAGTACATATTGATCCCCTATTGATCCCCTGGGTGCAGACCTTCCCAACAGGCACCAGTTAACAGTTCTGTGAAGGCAGGGGACAGAAGTGAATGCCTGCCTCTTTTTCTGTGATTGTCCCAACACACACAAATATGTAAAATATCTGCCCACTTTAAAATCAGGTTACATTCACAGTACATCAAATAGTTTTTAGTTCCTTATAGACAGGTGATTGGTTCCCAGTTGCCATAAAACTCTCTTGACTCTCCATCCCTTCGTAAGCACTACAGTATATATGTTAATTTATTGAAATTGCAAAAGCATACAGTGGAGACATGGTAAACCATGATTGCTTTAATATGTGCTTCAGCTAAAGAGGCACAGACGCACAAATGTATGCACACACACACACATAAGTTTTAATTAAATTTAATTGTATATATACACATATACATAAATTATCTTAAGTCACCTTACTATGAGTATTATAATTAGAAGTGATACTGAAAGGTCACTTTTGTGGATCACTAAATAAAAACACAATAATGTAGAAAATAATGATGGGCGACTCAAACACTAGTTAAACATGTTTATTCAAGTCATTAAATAATATGACAATGTACAAATCTTAAAAAGACAACAAAGAAACAACCACAGTAATAAAGTTTTTAATTAACCTGTACAGTATGTATGGTGTGTGACTGTATGGTTTAAAAAATAAATAAGGTATATACTAAACTATTCATAACAAGTTCAGAAATAGATACCAGAAAACAATCTTTAAGTTATACACTTGGCAAAAGAATAAACAATAGACTCCTGGCTTGTAATTTCAGGGTTTTGGGCCCAAAGCAACAACTTACTTTAATCAAGTGTCGGATCTGCTCCACCTGCAAATATGGTCTTTCAATGCCAAAGGGCAATACAAAATATTTTGTCTATGTAAAGACTGGACACTACTAGCTAATTTATGCAAATATAACACAAACAATCCCTGTAAAAGAAGTCTGTGTGGGAAAATAGCCTCTTCATCCATGCTTACACACACAACCTGCTTCAGCTGTAAATATAATCCAGCAAGGCTGCACCCTGTGCCCTACAGTCCCTTTATAATTGGAGCGATGGGAGATACTAAAATAGAAAACTCTCTGCATTCTTTGTCTGCCTTGGTGTGCAAGGTTTCTGTGGATGGTGCTAAATCTTGATTTGCATGGTCTCCTGAACAAAAACAAAATTTTCAGTATAGGCGAAGATGTGCTGTCTTTTTTTAAGCAGCCATATTTAGCCTCTTTCCTCCTGTCGTTTATATTGTTGAATATCATGCATATTGATTTGTCCTGTTCTCTCTCTACATTTACTGATTCAGACTGGATGGTTTCACTTGGACTTTTAACATTTCTTCTGATGTCATCTGATACCTGCTGTATTTTCCATCTTAGGGGGGAAAAAGCATCATCTTTTGGCCTTCAATGAAGCCCCAGCACCCCCTTCCTCATTATCTCCTCACCAAGTAGACATCTAATAATATAGCCAAAGATTTAAAAAATATCACCACATTTTGAGAAAGTCTATTCTTGACAATTAATACTTTAACTCAACACTGATGACTACATTTTCAATTATTTGATAAATTATCAATGCAGGGATATTAATTTAAAAGAGTTTGTTTTTTGTAGTGTACAATTACTGAAGTAAATACTGTTTGACCTCTCTTCCCTATCTGTGTCTCAGCCGCAAGCAGATTGATTCCTAGACGTACATCTTTTAAAACGCACATCTTTTAAAACCGTTCACAAATCCCCAAAAAACTTCACTCAAACAGGAGGAAAGTGTTGTTACGGAGTTTTGGGAGTAGCTGCAGTGGTGTAAGAACCCACATTTGATGCTGCATTGGCCTTGTGTGGTAGCAGGATTCTATTTGTGGGATTGTGTCAAAATAAAATGACTTGTACATGGGATTTGATAGTCACAAAGCTATCCTGTGTTTATCCTCATCAGCCCTCTCTGTGAATATATAACTATGCAGGACCTGCTTTAGTTATACTTAAGTTGCACGCAACAAAATTACCACTAACTAATTGACACACAGTGAACCATTGGTTTTTTTAGGGGGGGAAAATAGGTCATCAGTTAGCAATCTGCATATACTGTCTGCATTGCAGGTGCCATGCAGGATGTTTTTTTCTACCCATGCTGTGAGGGCGGGGGGCTGGACCAAGACCAAGACATTGAGGGGCTAAGTAAATAGTAATTTTCAGAGTTACTTGAAAAGAAAGTTGTCATTTTCCCTTATGTGGCACTTAACATTTGATATAGATATAGTTTTTCATTGAATATGGCCAAAGAATATTTAAGAAACTTAGTGACCACAAGGAAATCTTTCAGCACCAGGCAGCACCCATGCAGCCGCAATTCATAAGACAAACACATCTGTGGAGGTGAGTGTGGTCCGGGCACTCAGCTGGGGGAGAGAGAGGCGGTGCAAAGCGGCCTCAGCAGAGCAGTGCCAGCAAGCTGATGAACACAGCTCTATCGAGTAATCTTATCACACACTCCTATTAATGCAGTAGTGGCTGGACTGAGGAGGAGGAGAGACTGATAGAGATGCACCAGAAAAATCCCAGAGAAAGAACTTACGATCCACGGAGATCACAGGAAAGTCAGATTAGTGGAAAGAACTGGGTGCCAGTGAAGCCGAGCAG
The DNA here is from genome assembly GCA_026259375.1 of Verasper variegatus. Taxonomy (NCBI): domain Eukaryota; kingdom Metazoa; phylum Chordata; class Actinopteri; order Pleuronectiformes; family Pleuronectidae; genus Verasper; species Verasper variegatus. The sequence continues at coordinate 20,611,481 of CM048053.1, read as the reverse complement.
GAAGGCATCTTTATACTGTGGTTGGTGCATTACAATAAAGATCTGTGATCAAAGTAGGTGTTACAACATCAAAATGCAGATGTGTTAATTGCAGATATGTTCTCTGATAGTGTTGACACATTAAGAAAAATATTCGTCCAATCTGTGCCCTACTTCAACCCTTAGAGGACAACTGCACTATAGTACTAGAAGTAGAGATAATGTTAACAAGCCTCTCCTCTGGCTGTGATGACTGGTTTACAGTGTAAATAGCATTAGCCTAGGCTAAGTTGTGTCATGACCCTTCCCTTGCACTCCCTCCAGAGTATCCAGCATTCCTTCACTTGTCAGAATGTGACATCTAATAAATCTGTGGCTCTGGTGTGTTGTGTTGGGGATGAAAAGTAATTTTCAAACACACAACAACACAGAAATCTCCTGAATGTCCAGGCGAGAGGTGGCTAAGAATGTAGGATGTAAGACTGAACGTATAAATTCAGTTTTTTATTAACAGCACGTCAACACTGGTGTTGGTCTGTATCATCTAAAACTCTCAAATCTTGTTTTCTTATTAAGCTTATCTTTGTTGGTGTCTTCTCCACAGCAACTGACTCAGGCATTTACAATTTCACATACAGCCCCTATGGAGGATGTTAGGAGAATATACAGAGTTCAGAGAGTTTTTTTAAAGCAGCTTGATTTACAATCTCTGCTTTCACTGGACAATCGTTCCTTGATGAATCCGCAATCAACAGTTTTGCTGATTTGTTTCCAGAAGTCATTCCCCTGCTTTTACATTCTGGTAGCTGGTAATGCAGATGATTTCTAAGTCCTTGTGATCAGTTGTAATTATCCAAAGATGGAGACTTCATGTTGATATGAGGTAAGAATGTGTTCTTAATCACCCTGTTAATATGATACCTTTGCCTAAGACAGTTTATGAAGATGATTAAAAAAATTGATGAAGTGAATGCTTCACTGAGTTTACTGATCACACATCTTGAAAGTCTGTGGTTGGAATCCCAGCTGCTTTATACTCTGGTAAAATAAATTTAAAAGAAGAACAATCCTGACAGCTGTCAAAACGTATTTCCTGAAATTAGTTTGCTGGAGACATCGCTGATAAACAAAGATTATTTGTTGGCTTCCAGGCCATCCTGGTCCTACACTCAGTTATGGCACGTGGAACATACCAGCGGTCCTGTGGGCGTAAATCCTGCCCTGCCCTTTGTCACATGTCATCCATCTCTCTCTCGGGCTGCCCCACTTCACTGAAAATTGTCCAAGAAGAGAAGTGCAATTACTGGAAACCAATCTTAATAATGTGCACCATGACTGGTACAGTGCCATGATTCAGTGCTAATGCAGGGCTCCTCTTTCTGCCTCCTGGACTAATGCTAATCCTGAGGTCACTGTGATCCCAAGGTCACTGAGAAGTCATCCAAGTAGATCTCATCTGAATTGCTTTTACATTTTAGATGTTCTAATAAACGGATAGCCCCCTCACCCCCACACCAGCCAATGCTCTGTTTACACTGGTGATATTCAATAGCTGAACAGCCCAGTCCAGTCAGATGAACGTCGTGGTTTTTGGCTGCAGAAGGAGCAGACATGGCCAGCATGGTTCTCACTGGACTGAGAAATGTCAGCCCACATATCTGCTTCAGCCAAAACCACTTGGAGTTAATTTACATGCTAATTTTGATGTCAACAGAGAACATTCCCAAACAGAGCTGACTTAATGTAGTAGTGATTACCCAGTAATTGCACAACTCTATATCCACTACTTAATGAACTGCCGTCATGCCTTCACCCAGCAAGAGGAAGATTATGTGAGGAAAGATTAGTTCAACTGTTGACGGTTGAACTTGTTCTTGGCTCAAAAAGTTCAGTGATTAAATTAGATGTGACAACAACATATGGGAGATTTGTGGTAAGACTTTAAAGCCCAATTATTTTGTGAGCACACACAAAATATATAAGTTACAAAGGAACATAACTAATCACTTCAATCATGATTACATCTGCTCTGAGCCGCAGTTAAAACAAACTGGAGGCAAGTGCCGCAAACATAAATGTAAAACTTTATTAAAAAATGATTGCTCCTGCTGTTTTGTTGAATAAAGAGCTCTCTCTCGCTGACTCACTTCTCTGTGCCATAGAATTTAATTTCGTTTCCATTAGTTTCTTGACTGCGCACAGCCTGCAAAATCCTGTTAAATTAGGTGAAACTGCTATTGTCAACACAAAATATCTGTTTGTGTATATTTGGAACACAAACCTTGTTAACCTTTCATTTCATCAGCTTCACACTTGGCATGTGTGTTGTTTTGTGCGATTTGGACATGCAATTTCTTCAATATTAATCAAACTTTAACATGGTGTGACATCCTCTGCCCTTAACCCTCAACAAGAGTGAGGAAAAACTACTGAAAAACCCTTTTAACAGGGTAAAAAGAACTGTAGAAACCTCAGAGAGAGCCACATGTGAGGGATCCCTCTCCCAGGACGGACAGAAGTGCAATAGATGTCAAGTGTGAAGGAGAACACCATTTTCCGATGCCAACACGATAAAGGATCCGCCTTTATTATCACGATCAGCCAGCACGATACAGAATCCGCCATACTGGATCCACCATTACGATCTCTGATACGCGATCCACAGATCCTAATCCATGATGTGGCCACAGCTGCGGCCCTGGATCTGCGGACGATAAGGCAAAGGGACTCCGGGGAAGAAGTCAAGTCAGTAACATGTATTGATGAGATATGAATTACTTTGATGTGATAACGATTGAGAAGAGGAATGAGAAGCTGGAAAGAGAAGCTCCGTGTGTCATGTGTCCCCCGACCTTCTAGACCTATAGCAGCATAACTAAGAGCAGGTCGGAGAGGAGCTTGATAGCTGAAAGCTCTGGCTCCTACTCTACTTTTAGAGACTTTAGGGACGACAAGTAAGCCTGAATTCTGGGAGCACAGTGCTCTAGTGGGTTGATACGGTACCATCAGCTCTTTAAGGTATAATGGTGCCATATTATTAAGGGCCTTGAAGGTGAGGAGGAGAATTTTAAATTCTATTCTAGATTTAACCGGAAGCCAGTGTAGCGAAGCTAATACTGGAGAAATGTGGTCTCTTTTCTTGGTTCTTGTCAGGACACGTGCTGCAGCGTTTTGGACAAGCTGCAGGGTCTTTAACGACTTACTGCTGGAGCCTGATAATAATTAATTACAATAATCCAGTCGGGATGTAACATGGACTAGTTTTTCTGCATCTTTTTGAGAAAGGACATGTCTGATCTTTGAGATAATACGCAAGTGGAAATAGGCAGTCCTAGAAATTCTTTTTAAGTGTGAATTAAAGGATAAATCAGGATCGAAGATCACTCCCAAGTTCCTGACTGTTTCATTGGAAGCAAGGGCAATGTCGTCTAGTGCAGCTATATCATTAGATAATGTATCTCTAAGGTGTTTTGTGCCAAGTATTAGAACCTCTGTTTTATCTGAGTTTAATAAAAGAAAATTGCGGGTCATCCAGGTTTTTATGTCCTTGAGACATGCTTGGAGTTTAGTTATTTGATTACTTTGTTCAGGTTTTATTGACAAGTATAACTGGGTGTCATCCGCATAGCAGTGGAAATTGACCGAGTGTGTCCTGATAATGTTTCCGAGTGGAAGCATATATAATGAGAATAAAATTTGGCCGAGCACAGAGCCCTGTGGAACACCATGGTTAACTTTGGTGCGCACAGATGACTCATCATTAATTTGCACGAATTGGGACCGATCAGAGAAATAGGATTTAAACCAGTTTAGGGCGGTTCCTTTAATGCTAATTAACTGTTCTAGTCTCTGTAATAAAATGTTATGGTCAATTGTGTCCAATGCTGCACTAAGATCTAACAGAACAAGGACAGACACAAATCCCTGATCTGAAGCTATTAGAAGGTCATTCGTGACTTTTGCCAAGGCTGTCTCTGTGCTATGATTGGCTCTAAACCCCGACTGAAAGTCTTCATATATATTATTTTCCTGGAGAAACTCACACAGCTGATTGGCTACAACTTTTTCTAGGATTTTAGACAGGAAGGGGAGGTTAGATATTGGTCTGCAATTGGCTAAAACCTCTGGGTCTAGGGTGGGTTTTTTGAGAAGGGGTTTGATTACAGCTATTTTAAAAGACTGTGGTACATATCCTGATGATAATGACAGATTTATTGTGTTCAGTAACGTGCTATCAATTAGGGGCAGAATTTCTTTAAGTAATTTTGTAGGAATGGGATCTAAGATACAAGTTGTTGGTTTAGAACATGAGATTAATTTGGTCAGCTAATCAAGGGTGATCAGAGAGAAGCTGTCTAAATAATTGGTAGGATTCTTAGCCGTTTCTGAGATTTCAGTGCCAATTGAGGGCAGGAAATGTTTGATTTGATTTCTAATAGTTAGAATTTTATCATTAAAGAAGGTCATAAAGATATTGCTAGATATTTCGGTGGAGGTGTGACTCTGTCAGCCTGGCTACAGTGCTGAAAAGAAACCTGGGGTTGTTTTTATTCTCTTCTATTAGTTTCGAATAGTAGGCAGCTCTTGCTTTGTGGAGGGCCTTTTTATATGCTTTAACACTACTCTTCAAGGCATCCATCGAACAGTTGCTTTTTCAGTCTGGACCAAAGTGGCAGGACGGACCAACATTAGTGATATTTTCATGATGCTCTACTCTGTTGACAATAGGCTTCCCTCTATGTAGTGGGCTCCTCTAAACTAAAACAAGGACAGGGACGGACTAGAAACATTCAAGTTAAATTGTTTTTGTTATTTTCCAGATGCAATTTTTACCAAACATAACTACCTTCTTTACAGTACATTACCATCTTCATGCCTGTTATAAGGAATAACTACCATTGCACTAAATACTAGAACACTGTTTGACAGCATAGCATGCATTTTATTTAATCTGTTAACTTCTGACTTCATAACATATAGATAATCAATTAGAGAGCAGGCTCGTCCGATACAGCCTTCTGATATAGAAGTGCAAGTCAGAACGTTTCTACCTCATATCAGCTTCACATCAGATTGCTCAGCTTCTTTAAGCTGTATTCATAGGGAGGCAGTCACAGAGCAATCATTCAGAGAGTAGTGTTTAGTACACAGAGGGGAGGGAATAATCTCAAAGAGAAGCCATGGTAACTTGAACTGTCAAAGACAAAATATGAGACGCAATTTATGATAAGGCAGGGAACTGTATGCTTAGTGAAGGGTCACCTGGAAAACACTGCTGTTTGGTTTAATGAGAATCTTTGTTATTCTGATTAGGACTCGTTTTTTGTGTCACTTTTGCCTGAGGGAAGGTACCATTGTTCATATTTCATTTCTATAATGCAGCTGTAGTGGCTTCAAATTGTATTCAGTCGTCCCTTGCTAAATTTATTAACTTAACATTTAATTTCATGTTAGGTCATCCATAGACAAATTATGGTCTGTACTGTCTAACTGAGTCCTAATTACCTTATTTTCTTAGAAGTGAATGAAAACTGGAAAAAATGGAGGAGCCGTGACTGACTTGCAACCCTACAAAATAAACAATGGCACCTAGTATGAAAAACGTAAGTAACATTCTTCACATTTCAGTGTATGTAATTATAGCTATTGTAATACTCACAATAGAAATATTACTTCTGTTTTAACTTTTTTAAACAATTTCTCTTTAAACCAGAAATACATCACAAAATAAAGCAGTGTCCCCATGCTTTGAGATTTGTATGCACCTCCTCAACAATACATGGTAAGTTAATATTAGTAAGTTCAACTTTTGGGAAAGTGTGGCCCTCTTGCCACTTTTTATAAAAGAAAGCAATACTACAAGCTACATTTGAGGGTTGTAGAGCCTACTGAATATTTATTTGCAGGCCAAAGGAGGTAATTTCAGTACATCCCTTTATTACAGTCATTGCAGGAAATACTGAGTCACAATAAATTACTGGATAGAGTAATTGAAGGACATATAACTCAAGAAAATAGTGAGGATTTGCATGGTGATCATCGGGTTTACAGGTCCAGATGGTGAACATAATAAAAGAAATTGCTTTCTAGCTGTTGAGGATTTCCATAAAACTTTATATTGACGATTTTGAGGTTTGTAATCCTCTTGGGACCTCACGCAAAAAGCATAAGCTTTGTGGAGTTTATTGGGTCTTGAACAATTTGCCTCCTGGCTCTCATTCTGCTCTCTCATCAAGTTATTTGGCTCTTCTTTGTAAAAGCGAAGATTTGAGGACATTTGGATAAGTGTTGGAGTCACTTTTGAAAGATCTGGTCATTTTGGAGCAACATGGTGTGTTCATCAGTCAGTTGAACGAGTTTATCAAAGGGACTGTGAATTGCGTAATAGCTGACAACCTAGGAGCCCATGGGCTGGCAGGTTTTGTAGAAAGTTTTTCCGCTGAATATATCTGTAGATTTAGCAAGAAAGCAGAAATCCAGTCACTGACTGCTGCTCATTTTGAGCGTAGAACACGGGAAATTCATGAAGCCCATTTGAAGAGTGCGCTCGAAACGGCAAGTGCATGCTGTGGAGTTAAACAGGATTGCATTTTGAGTAAGAATCTCACCTATTTTCATGTCACAGCAGGCTACCCTCCAGATGTAGCACATGATCTATTGGAGGGCATTATACCTGTGGAGCTTGCTCATTGTTTTTCTCTTTTGATCTCTAAGAAATATTTCACCTTAGAAAATCTTAACAATTTGATCCAAAATTACGAGTTCAAATGGGGAGATAAAACCAGTCGGCCTCACACAATACCACAGACTTTCTCAGTAAAAAAAACATTGGTGGCACATGAAAATTGGTCTCTTCTTTGAATGTTGCCTCTGATTATTGGTTCACTTGTTCCAGAGGATGAACATACATGGCATGTTGTTTTGGATCTCAAGGACATACTGGAGCTTGTTGTAGCCTCTGTCCACTCTGATGAGTCGATTTCATATCTTGAGTGCAAAATCAGCGAACATCGCCAGAGATACCAAGAGCTTTTCCCAAACAACCGTCTTCTCCCTAAACATCATTATTTGGAGCATTACCCTGTTTTGATTCACCTCTTTGTGCCTCTTGTCCATAAATGGACAATGAGATTTGAGGCGAAACATAGTTCCTTTAAACAGATTGCTCGCCATACCAACTGTTTTAGAAACATACCTCTCACACTTGCCAGAAAACATCAGCTCACAATTGCCTCTGACTTTTGACCATAGGACACCTTTGGTGGTAACTAGTGTGTCATCAGTACCAATTGATGTTTTGCAAAGTGACATTGCACTTGCTCTTAAGCAAAGATTACCAGATCAGACTCCATATTAAATAAAAGTGTGTCATACAATGTTATGAACTACAAAAAAGGAATGATTGTTGTCCATGGGCAATTATTTTGTCTGCCCGAGTTTGCTGAAATTCAGCAAATTTGTGTTTTGCAAGGCAAGATACATTTTATTGTGAAAAAATTCTCTGCTTGGTATTAAGAGCACTTCAGAGCTTTTGAACTTGACCTGTCACATGTGAGGGAGGTCTCTGATTGAGCATGGGGAACTACTTGATGACTCCCCATTAGCTGCCTCTTCAGTGGGAGGCCTGTGTCTGGTTACTCTGAAGAGATACATTAACTTACATTGTAAGTCGTAAAGTCAGCAAATGGGGACATGTGTTTTGAACTTGTTTACAGCTTGGCTTATTGGCTGATAATATCTGCACTGCTTTAAATAGCCTGACAGTTGTCCTCATCCGTGTGATTTACCTGTTCCTCAGTGCTCAGTTACAAATCAAATGGTACTTGAAAGAATGCTTTTTAAGATTTCCCAGCAGTAAAGGTAATTTTTTCACTTGTTATTGACAGGAAAAAAGGTTAAATCAGAATACTTGTAAAGCTGAGTAGTACATATCACATAAGATTCTAGTTTTGATTAAAAAAATATATATATATCAGCACTAAGTGAAATATACTGTAAATTATATACTATAAAAACAAAGTATCAAACAGATGTTCATTAGTCCATGTTTATACATACACCCACACATATCTATTTGTTTAATTATAAATTATTATAAGTGTCTCTGAGTTTTTTTATAGTGAAATATTCAACCAGTGTTTTTTTTTGTTTATTGTTTAGGTTTACACAATGGCCCAGACTATAAGACTGAGGATTATCCTTGGTGAAGATGATGCCAGGAAGCTAATTCTGCCAGCAGGGATACCGGACTCCATAGAGGAATTATGCCAGACAATAAAGACAAGTTTTGGATTTCCAAGATTTCCGTCTTCAATATCAAGATCCTGCTTTTGGAAATGACTTCATGAACCTGTCGGAAATCTCTGAAATAAATGACAAAGCAACTTTCAAGGTTGTATACTTATATACTTTAAACTTGCAAAGTTATACAGAAGCTGATGCAATGACACGTCAACCTCTAGCAGTCCAAAGCTCAACAGATTCCTTATCAATCTCCTCTGTTGACACGGATAACACAGACCCCACTTCATCTTCAGGTTCATCAGCATCTCCAAGGCACTGTCAACCGTTTATTTGTATTTTTTAAATAAACAGCTGTGATGTTGCATTGGACGCTAATGGTTAGCTTTGTGTTACCTAACGCAGTGCAAAATAAACTGCAGGTTGACATGGTTCTTAGGAAATGGCCGGCCAGTTTTATGTAGTATTCTTGATGTGGTTGATCCATATTCTCTCATAGCAGCTGAAGTCTGTAGCTCTTTTATAGTGATTGTTGGTCTCTGTGTTACTCTTTCCCTAGTTTTCAAATGAATGCTTTCAGTGCTCACTGGGGTGTCCATTTTTCTAATGTATGCATCTGTATTACTTCTGTACACCTCCAACTAATTTGTACTTCTTATCCTCATAAATTGTAAATGTTTGTTTTACAATTGACAATTTTATGATCAGCAATCAGCTTAATTAACTTTGTCTTGCCTTCAGTCTCTTGCCCCACTTTGTCTAAACTCAAATCAAATGTATTTATTGTCATATTTTACTTCACAGAACATAGACACTGAGGCCAACACTTCCATGGGGCAAACTGTGATGGGAGTGTATGTCATACAGAAGGTGGGTGTGGAGCCTGAAGATGAACTAGAGGACATTGGTGTCCTGATTGAGGGTGTGGATGTCCTCAGTGGTTTGGGTAACACTGCGATTGCCTGTGCTCTGCTATTTGGACTGATATACTGTCTGAACCTGAGATACCCACCAGAGCTCAAATGCACTTAAAACTTGAAATGACAGAAGTCACGCACAAATCCTGAAATGTTTTTTTAAGGCGGTTTTGTGAATGAGTCTCAACTATTTTGTTTGCTATATATTCTACATGCTTTTGTTACAAAGGTTGGAAAAGATTCTAATCCTCTTGTTGCAGTTAGGACTGTTGTTTTTTGCATTCTAAGGTGGAATGCAGTTCATTTGAGGCCTGTGGGTCGGTTCTAATATGAAAACCAAAGGGAAGTTCAGCATAAGATGGTTAAAGGGGGAAAGCTGAGACAAACAGGATCTTGGCAGTTGCCAAATGTTTAATAAAATGTCAAATGGTTTTGCATGTTGTCCTTTTTTATGTATGTTAGTGAATATTTGGTAATTTAATCAAAATTAATGCTTACACTAGCAATGAAAACAACATTAATTAAAACAACAAGATTGACATTAGTATAACAGACAAAACCTACATTAGTTCATTCAACAAGACTGAATTGTGTTGCACTAGAGTGTTTGACCAATGTAAACTAAACTTAAATGAATTAGAATAGACTAAGTAGCTACAAACTTTTTATTTCAATTAAAAGCACATTAGTTGATTGAACATATTCAAATGACATTCCACCCACAAATCAATGAGGTGTTCAAGTAACACAATCAAGATAGACTGATATAACTTGATTTGTTAGATGGAATATAGGTGGCAAGTGTAGGTTTGATTGTAGTGTTAGGGTTAAATGGGTTGTGAAGAGAGCCATACACTCACATTTTCAAGATTAAAAATGTTACCAAAGCTGGAAGTGAAGGATTAGTATAATAAATCAATATGGGAATGCTGTTCCTGTTCATGCTGTTAAAAGGCCCAGACCATGAACATCCTCTGTGCAGTGGGAAGATAAAGGCCTTTATAGAAAAGTAAGTTTAAAGTAACCTTATTAGAATGGAATATCCTATATGGAATGGAAACTATAAAACTGGCTTTAAATGAGACATGTGGCACTTTTTCAGTTTTTTTTCCCTCAGCTGTTGTCCCAATCACAGCAGACTGGGCGTTATCAGTTGTTATGTAAAAGATGATTTAATCAGTTTACTCTTACTAAGCTATTAAATCATGATAGTGGCTTGATTATAGTATTTATTCTTCACACTGATCATCTATTATCTACAATTTAGTTGACATCTTTTTTGCTTATGATCACCTTTAATACAAGATGTATTGGATAAGATACCTCAAAACGTTCAGAGTCTGTATCTCTTTCAGCTCTAGGCAAATTCTACCAGTGTTAAAAAAAAATTGCTGACTATTTCCCTGTGCATATAATTTTGTGTATTTGAAAACACAGCAGTTGAAGACTGAAGAGCTTGTGAAAGATTCCCAAATCATGTTATCCGGTCCCAAACCATTTAGAGCCTCGCAAACAAGTCAATCCTTGAAGCACGTTGTGGGAGCCATGAGAGTGCAGAACAAATTAGGGTAATATGCTCTCTGTTTTTTGTTTAAGTTAAAAAACTAGCAGCACACTTTTCCTTTAGAAGACCAGGACAAAACATTGCAATATAATCTATTTGTAATAAAGTGCATTGTGATAAACCACATTGGAAGCATTAGCTGTGATCATCAACATTCCTCCTGACCACATAGAACACTGTGGTGTAATAATTTTAGAACCAAATGATAAGAAGAGGTTATGGTTGAACTTAACATAAGACTCTCAGGTTCAGCCTCTTGTGGTTTGGTTTGTCTGAGGTCGTCCTGCTGTTGTGTATCTTTGCCTCCATTCCGCCGTACCCCCACCCCCCCTCTAGATCCTCTCAGGCTTGCATGATGTCTCATCATCAGCCTGTCTTACCTGCTTTCTGCTCAGCCTGACAGAGCATTACAGGGAAGTGAAGCTGACAGCCAGAGCGAGAAGGGCAAGATGAAAAGGACTAAAGGAGTGCGGAGGGTTGCTACAAAACCTTCCTCCCTCAATCTGTCTCCCTGCTGCCCATCCCTCACCCCCCCCGTGTTGATGTCTTTGGTCTCCTGACTTGCTTTCTTCTGATGGGAAGCTTTTAGGTTTCAACATTAGAGATGACAGAGTGAAGGAATATAACAGCAGACCTCTCAGTCGAAATCAGCAGTCTGTCATTTGTAGGTTATTCCTCTAATGCATCAGAAACAAGTTAAAGTGAAAGAGCGCACTGGTTGTGAGACATAAAGACAAGTGGTCAATAAAAATGGTTGTAAATGCTTTTATTATCCAGGCGCACACAGAGTTTTGACTGTGTCTGCTTGAACACGTCTGTGATCTGACAAAATAATATATAATCCATCCAGTTTTACTGCTTTCCTGTCAAACTGCTCTCCTCATGAACACACACTGTGCTATTGTCATAATCCACTGCTGCTAATGTATTCACTTTGCAAATTCAGTGCTCCATACACCCTGAACCTCTTGAGATAGAAAGGGGCAGAGGGAGCAAAGACAGCAATGTGAGAGAGAACAATAGTGCAGCATTTACAGCTCTCTATCTGGTTCTTTTGTTTTAACAGGGCTCTGGTTCCCTCGTGCTGCTCTGCAGATCAGACTACTTTGTGCTGATAGACCAGCTGGAAGGGGACAATACCACTTCAAGCCTCAAAACAAAACAATATGTATAAGGTAAATTTTGAGCTATAAAGCTGTTATTCTGTTATATTAAGAGCTATAACAGAAATGTTATTTTGGAGGACATTAGGTGAACAAAGCACACATGTACAAATGCTCTGACACCAGAGCCACTCCTATTTTGTTTGTCAGAAGACTAAGACACTAAACACAAAAAATAATTGTCTGTCAGTGCTTTATTCAATTTTGGAATAACGTGCAGTTTAACCCTTGTGTTGTCCCTGCTTCCCCCGGCTGTTGGCCCCCTTACATAGCCCACCCCATATTAGGACGCACACATAGGGCAATAGACAAGTGAGCAGCCCTTGCAGATGTATTTGTTACATCCGCGGCACACGGTGTGAGTTTTACAGTCCTTCTTCCTGGGGCATATCCTGGGACACCTCTTCCTCTTACTCACCCCGAGCGGGGCTGCTGCTAGGGCTATGGAAGAGGCCGGACGCTCAGGTCGAGCATCGTAGTAGTCGTCTTGACGGGAAGGTCTCTCTTTCCACGAGTCCGGTGGTCCGTGGTCTTGTCCTTCTTCTTCTTCAAAGGATAACGAATCTGCAGAAGCATCACCCACTGGGTCTTCATCTTCGTCGCCGTTGCTGTCTTCGTAGTCACCGTCGCCATCTTCATCTTCGTCGCCGTCCTCTCTGTCTTCTTCTCGGTCTGCTTCTCCATCTCCTTTTTCGCGTCATCTTCGGGTTCAGAGGATGGTTGCTGGGAGAATAGCTGTTGGAGAACCTGTTCTCTGGTGAAACGCTCCTGACGTGACATCGTGCCATGGTCCGGGAGGGGGGCACATGGAGAATGACGCGCCGGCTTCTAGCTGGGTCTAATGTACCCCCCCTAGATTACAATTGGAATCAGGTGTGGGTCTAAATGACCCCACAGAGCACCACAGCGCCCTCTCTGGGGGTCTAAATGACCCCCCAGGAGTATTGGATAATGACAATCCTTGGGTCACCCTAACCCTAACCCTGACCGGCCAGGGCTTGCGGATGATCACATGCACGCACACACACACACACGCACATACAGACACACACACTCTGGGTCAATCTGACCCAGGAACAACACAAGGGATAAAGAATCCATCCATCCATTGGCGATAGAGCTTATCCATTCAGGGTCAATGGATAGGCTACAGCCAATCCTAGCTGACATTGGGTGAGAGTTGGGGTACACCCTTGATAGTTCACCAGTATTTCACAAGGCTGACATACAGAGATGAAGAACCATTCACACTCACACCATCAGGCAATTTAGAGTCTCCACACCGGGAGACCCCAGTCAAATCAAGTTTCAAACCAAGATAATTTTTACTGTTTTTAACCCAGGCTCAGTAAATTTGTGAAGAAACCAGAGTTGCTCATACAGTATGTCTTGCCCACCCCCTAACCACATTTTTATGTGGTTAGGGGGTGGGCATTGCAAATGACCTTTAAGTTGTACTGCTAATGCTTAGGGTCATGCAATATTCATACAACTCTACACATCAACATTAAGTAAATAAAAAGAGTAGCACAGCTGTAAGGTTTGGAAGAGATTGCGGTGGTAGTGGTCAGCCAGAATGTTGACCTTTGTAATATTCAACTAATACCACCATATTTTCTGTGCCGAACTTTGGTACAGATCTACTTAAAGCTAATTCACATTTGATACAAGCATTAAAAAGGTCATCGCTGTCATGCTTTGGTCCATCTTAAACACTTTTGTCCACCTGTCAAGCTTTAGTCCAACTGCAATATTATGATTCCCAATCTTCCCTTAATTAATTACCTAAATAAAACACAGTCAACCACCAAATATAATCCAGGCAGTATTACGTATTCAGTAAAAACATATTTTCTAAAGCAAATTAGTTTGATATGAAGATAATTTTAAGGAAACATGGTTACTTAGCTGGGGGGAGGCAATTCAAAGAGCCAGCCAAACAATAAATGAACTAATAAGAAAACGGGCAATGAGATAAACAGCTAAGAACATTTGCATCCAGACATCCAATCAAAGAAACATGTGAGTAAACATAATACCAGGCTATTAGGCAGTCAAACAGATAAATGAGGCTATCAGACCCACAGGTATGTAAATAAATATGCATTTAGGGTAGCTGACAGACAGGAGAGTAAAAAGAAAGGTGGGCGAGCAGGCATTCAGGCGATCAGACTGATGTTCAGCTGGTCAGCTGCAGAAATATTGGTATTGATTTCCTCTCTTTGATCCACCCTTTAAATCACATCAAAGATTCAGAGTCAAGCCAGAGAGGACAGCGAAAGAGAGGCATTATTTGCAATCAAATATTACATATAGTTGAGTGAGCTCTGTTTTTGTTTCAGTTCTCTTTAATGGCCACATCAAATTAAAAGCTTGTAAACATCAAAACAACATTGTCTCATGGAGATTTTCTTTTTATGTCACCAAGTGTTGTAAAAGTGAACTCAGGATGACTATATGATCTCGAAGCTCACAACTTTGAGTTCCCTTCTTGTTTTTAACTCAATCAGCTCACTGAGGGCATTCACCAATCATCCAATCAGATTTTGCCAGGACCTATTACACTCAGATCCATCTGTATCACTTTGGTTCACCTTCAAGACTGTAGGCCAAACTGGTGCTGGCTAGAGCGTAGCTCAGTCTAAAATTTTCTGTCTGAACCTGTATGAGTTCGAGAGACCTGAACCAGACAGGCACTCAGTTTTTTGTTTCGTGACCCCACCTGATGTTTTCCCTGATTCCAGGCATGTGCAGTGTAAAAACTCGAGTAGATAACCCTTGCCTGCCTCCTCCGTTCAGGCCCACCTGCGCCGGATTTGAGGGGGGGCTCGGGCAGCGTTGGTTAGCACGGCTGCTAGGAACGAGAGGTTGGCTAACACGCCAGGACAGAGAGTATGGCTGTCCTCCCGGGTCCTTCCACTCCAGGTTAAGTCATGCAAGTTGACCCCCAATTCGTGGGCCCCTATGAGATAGAGAAGGTCATCAACCCAGTCACTGTTCGCCTCAAGCTCCCCTGTCCGCCCTCAAAATACACCCTCATGAAGCCTGTCTTCACCAGCCCTCTGACCACTGGCAGGATATCTACCTGGTCATTCTCCCAGTCATCGCCAGTTCATCCTCGTCACTACAGTGGTAGTCTCTCGTTCTCGGCCGCTCTGAATTGTGCATTTAGAGTTGTTTTCTTGTGTCATTCGATCCTGTACTCACCGTGATCCTCCTTGTTCCCCCAGGACTCTACGCTCCAGACCTCCCCCTGGTGACATCATGGAGAAATAACCTTTGCCCTCCGTCATCTATACCACATCCACGATCCAGCTTTATTTGATTTAATCATCACCCTTGAACTTTCCGTACTGCGTCTTGCTCTGTGTTCTGTCTCTGCGCTGGGGTTCAAAGACACTTAAAATGTCACAATGTGTTCCATTCTAGCATGCCTCCTGATTATTAGCTGTTACGTGTCATGCCATGATTTACTTGTCATACTTTGGTCGAGCTGTGATATGTTGGACCACCTACATTTTTGTCCATCTTTATCTGATGGCCCTATACTGTTATTCTCAATATTTTAAATACGATATTCCCTGCCACTAGATATCACAGAAGCACCAGCATCTTGGACCAAAACAAATGCTTTGACAGCCACAGCCCCTCAATTTGTGTTCTCAGCATAGTTTCGCTTCTACAGTCTTTGGGTGTTGTTAATGCCACATGAAAGTTGCCCCTAAACATCCCACAACTGATTAAAGTATCCATGTGTACATGATAGCCGTCAGTCCAGCTAGCTGCAAGACACTTAAATCAGTAAATTAATGTTTTGAAGTTGCGCTCAATATTACAGCCCCAAGTGCAACAAACTCTGGCATGCAAGTTGTATGTTTTTATGGCTAAGTTAGCAAAGCTGTGCTGTACTATTATTTTTTTAAAGGGTTTATATCATTGTGAATATATATGGATGTGCTCAATAAATGCTATCAAAATCTGCCTGTTAAATATGGTGCTGATTCATCCTCTGGGGATCACTGATGTTCTCTGTAAATCTTCACAACATTAAATTTAATATTGCCAAAATAAAATGTAGCACATGTTCTGATAATACACAGCTGACAACAGTTTGTGCACTTATTCAAGATGTCAGAAGTGGATAATGATAATGTTATATGCAAAATGCTAAACTGCAAACATAATATGCATCAATTCCTGTGTGTGTGAGAGGGTTTTTGCATGCTTAGGAAACACAGCCCATGAACCAACTCTGGTTGCGTTGGCTGAATGACTGTTGTTACAGCAATCAGAGAGTAGCAAAATGGACTTGAATTTATATGGGAATGTAGCGAATGTTACTTGAACAGAATGTACACACTCCAACCTGGATAATGTCTGTCTATGGAACAAGTAGACCACATAACTGTTGATATTTTCTCTGCTGCCTGTTGTAAGGAGGCATGTAATTTGTCAAACGCCCCTGGCCAGCATTGAGAGAGCACAGCCATTACTGTGAGATGACTGACAACTCATGGTTAGTTTCATTAGTTGTTTTGTTTGCATTCATGACGATAAGAATAAATGTGATTCTCCTGTGCAGTGTAACTAATTAGCTCACGTTTCTGCCAGCAATTCTTTACGCTTTCTAGCTATTACAAGGTTGTCAAGTAGAGGCAGAGCCGCAGGTTGCAGAATTTTTTTTTTACTGGTTTCACTTCCCAATACAGCTCGAGGACCTGGGCAAAACAGCAAAATGGGACAATTTTGTCTGGTGCCCCTTAGCAACACATTTAACCCCCCACTGTTGTAAAGCAGGGTCATGGTTATCATTCAGGATTCTGAAGTAATATCCTCTGTAGTTTTACAGGAATTTAGGGGTTATAGCAATTTCCTGCCTGGCAGTGTTGAGAAGGCATTGAGGCAGTATTTATGTTGGGGGGGGGAATCATTATTATTTTCGAGACCTGTGGTTGGGATCTGTTTGTGAGAGTTTTACTCATGACGTACCTCATGTCAGGGGTCTCTGAAATCCTTGCTACGGCAATGCTTATACGTATTTAGCTCAAAAAATGTCTTAACAAAATCCTCTGGGTAGAAGGGGTTTGAGTTTAAGTATTTCTCTGGACCGAGAGGATTAAAGAGTTTAAAGGAAATAACTAATGCATCTTGGTTAAAAACTGTTGTGATTCCTGTTTTACAAATCCGCCAACATGATCCTTGGCAGCTGTAGGGGCGGAGTAAAAAACGTCAAGTATGACACTTTACTACTCGTAGCTTCAGTGAGACGAGAACAACGGATGATCTTGTGTTTGCTTTTATTGTTGCAGATTAAATGGATGTGTAGGAAATTGCTGTGTTTTTTAACAAAGAATAGAATGAACAACAAAGTTGACTGAGAATGAACATAGTGTAAAGTGAGATGAAAATTCAATACATCATCTTTGGACATAAATAGTGAGAACTTAAAAATTTTTTAGTAATCAACACATTAGAAATACAAAATAAGGCACACATGAAACATTGTTAATATTAATTATATTAGATATATATTCTATTTATTTGACAAGGTAAAAGGTAGATGTTATTCCTGTATTGTACATTTTACAGGTACAAAAAGAGGGTTTGGCTTTTAACACCTTTGATTTTTGAATATACGGAGCAGAAAAAACAATACAGTCTGACTGCAGTCGGCTTGATCCCGTAATGTTTTAAGGTCTCATTTGACCTTGTGACGTTTTGCAGAACTGGATGAAGTCGGACAAAAATTCTAACCAGCATAAATTGTGTGAAGACCAGCATGCATCACGTTAAGTTCTGGTGCACATTTTGTCAGGACTCCTTTGTGAATGTAAAATGTATACTGGAAAGTTCAGGAAAAACTTTTTATTTATAGTTTTATATATACAACTGAATCACATAAGCCTCATATTGTTTCCCTGAACTTTCAAATGAATTTTCCTCCTAAGGAGGACTGTGCATGTGGTTGTGAACATTAAGTCTTAAAAATATTTTTTTTTTACTTTTAACTTGGTGATGTATGTTTCAATGAAATATTCCATAAAGATTTAGCAAAAGTGATTCAGTGTACTGACATGTATTTATTTTGTCTCTTAATAAAGTGAAGATTGCATGTCTCAGAGATTCCTTATACTGTATACTGTTCTGACTCAGGCTGATGTGACTTTCCGACATTGGGTTTAAATAATGACGTGAATGTGACATTTACAGTTAGTTATTTTGCATTGGAAATAAAGCCATTCAGTTGCCATGGTGACAAATTATGACATAATAATTCAGCTTCTTTAAAGTATTCACACTTAAAATTAGAAACTCTTGTCAAATAGTCAAGAAACTGAATGTTGATTGATTTTATGTTGATTTGTGTTCACAGAAATACATTTTACAGTAATGTTGATGTTAAGCAGTGCCTATTAATGGATATGAACTGGACAGGACTCTGGTCGTGGGTGTCATGGTCATGTGCCACCCAAAGGTGCCACCATTCAGACCAACAACCTCTTTCTGCATCTACTGCCATTCATCAACTGAAATAGATTTTGTGTCGATGGAGAAAAATGTCTACATTCAATTTCGTGACCATTTCACAAACTGATGTGAAAGTAGGATGAATCGTAATATGGAGGATTCCTTCTGTGACTGTGGATTTGCTTTATCAAGCAAATTGTTGAATTGTTGAGTGGGCATTTACTTGGCAGGAAAGGTTGCATTATGGGGAATGTAGTATTCAGTGTTTTTGCAGCTTGACTCATATTAGTAACTAAAAGCTGTGATTGTAACTTTATGGAAGTTCAATACTTATTGAAGCACCACATTAATATAGCACTGTCAATGCCAATGCTCCCATTAAATTTGTTTTCAGAGCATCTCCAAGTATCCGTCAGTAGAGCTCCTAACATTTAATTATTAAATTAGAACCTGTTCTGTGTTCTGTGTTCTAACATCTAACATCCGCAGCTTTGTAAAATTGGAACAAAATATCCTGTATCTTATAAGCATATATTTAACTCTTGTTTTTAGGTGTTGTGTATACATCAGCCTGTAATACTCCACTGAACACTGACCTTTTAAATTAACAGCTTGACTTGAGAACAAAGTGAAGTAGATATGGAGTAATATATGACTAGCCTAAAATCCACCTGACACAAATGGTGGTTATATTTGAAAGGTTTCTGTAATCACTCAAGAAATAATTATCAATTGATTAAATACATTGTGTGTTTAAGGCATATATTTATACATAACTAACTTTATTTAGTCACTCTCAATCTATTTGATTTATTCACACAAACTCAACTGGATTGAAAATAGTTAAATGAGACCCTTGGCATTTAATTTACCTAACAAAGTTACATGAAAATTATCTATGTAATTCAAATACATATGTATAGTCACCATTTTCACCTCACATACAAAAGGTCCTGGTTTGTAGAATACTTTCTAAACCTCCTCTATGTGATAAATGGTTTTGTATTTATATAGCGCTTTTCTAGTCTTGATGACCACTCAAAGCTCTTTACAGTAGAGTACAGTTTTACATTCACCCATACAGTCTGGTATGCAGATGGGGAAGACTGGGGATCAAACTGCTGACTTTCAGGTTGGAGGACGACCACTCTACCCCTTGGCCACAGCCGCCAATAAGTGCCCTGAGATAACTTCTCTTGGGATTTGGGACTGTATAAATAAAATTGACTGGACATGACATCCAGAAACACACAATTATCCCAAAACAGTGCTTCTGACTGAGAAGAAACTGGTCTACTTTCCTGCTTTAACACCAATAACCCCATGTTCTTTAGCAAGTTTCACTGTTCGTTGATCTGCACTGCTACACTGTTTCATAGGTGTCGCTAGAAGTTTAAACAAATTTCCAGCCAATCAGGATTGAGATTTCTCTTTAGCCATGACATATAGTAACATAAAAGTTCCCCTTGATAAGAAAGGTCCACAAATGTTATACAAAATATCATAGGGCACATTTATGGTCCTATGCCAGCTACATTATATAGGAAAAGAGACAACAAATACAATAAAATGTAATTGTGCAAGTCCATTAAAGCTATTTGACACTCACTTCAAACCGAAGCTCAAGCCTACAAGACCAAGGGCCCTGAGGCTCATGCCTGGTCATCCTGATCAGCATCTCATCATCATTCCTTCAATGACAGTACAAGCTGCTGGATGCTTGCAAGAGAAACAAGGTGTCAGCATTATAGCAGCTGTGATTTTACATCCAGGACATGTTGACATCTGCAATCTAATCAATAATCAGCAGAGTGGTGTCAGTGTCAGTGGTTGACTTATAAAATAGTTACCTCAGAGCATGCTGCTGGTAAAGAGCTTTGGTGCTCTCTACTGGTTTAGTAAGATAATGCAGCCATAAAAACACTGTAGGTAAAACAATGTGGACAGGTGGTTTTTGTACTGTTTGTGCCCTACCACTTTTCCCTCAACCAGATTAAAAAGGTCATGGGGTTAAGGACAAATTTTGAAGGATAATCCATAAAAAGATAGGGAAAGGGAACCACGGTGTAAAGAATATCCGCATGCACAGGTTTAACTAAAAAACAACTTTATATCTGGAGAAACATACGGTGACAAACTGTGCTGTAGCCTACACCTACAATTAAAGATTCAAGTGTCCCAAACAGGATCTCCTCCTGAGAAAAGATGTTTTCAGTTCATACAGAAGGTAAAGGGAGGGTGGATTTGCATAGGTTTGGAATTGTGTCACGAGAATAAAACAGCTGTTCTGTTTTAGTTCTTTTCTTAATTAATGTGGGTCTGCCCAAGTGCAGCTACAATGTTGCACCATATTAAATGTTGCTGCTGCAATGAATTGTGGAAACAGCTTTTTCTCCTTTCATTGTCATTAAGAGAATTTGAGCAGCTCTTATTTTAGCTGCCACAGAAACATTTGATGGTTTCGCTCAGTAAGGAACTTTCTAAGTTAAAAAGACTATTGGACCGTTTGTCCTGGTTTGGTTTATCTTTCTGCCCTAGCACACAATGATATCACACAACAGTATAATTACAACTTTGGGGCAAGAGTTTGGGGAAGACCCTTGTCTTTTATCTCTACACAACTCAAAATGGAGTTTTGGCCATCATTACATTTTGTGATAAATTGTGGATTATTCTTTTTTAAATAATCCCTAAATTACGATCACAGAGACTTCTAATAAGCACGCCATTCAACATGAAAGGGACAACAGTAATCAAACACAAGCCACCTGACAAAAAATGTGTTTACCACATTTAAGTGAAAAACCTACGGAGCCCCCTTGGTATCAAGTGAAGAAAAAAAAAAATCCGTTCCCTCAATTTAACAAACTGTGTCCTCAATTTTATAATCTGTGCCTCCGGTTTAGCTACTGAAGTCCTCAACTGTGTCAAACCAAATGGAGCACTCCCCGACACCTCCTCACGCTCCATGTACTTTAACATTAGTAAAAGTAGTTGGAATTGTGAAATTTGAAATAGTTACAGGAACTAACAAGAGGGGAAAAAATTTGATTGCAAGGGATAAATCATGAGATAATTGATTACTCCATATTTGCATGAATATTGTGGCGAGTGCATGTGATAATGAAAAGGCTGCATCTGCAGTTGTGGAAACAAAACAGTGTCTGTCATGAAGTTGCTGCGTGCTCATCGCCTGTACAATATGCATAGCGTTACTTAGCTTCCAGCTAACAAACACAATGTTCACCAAGCATGTACACGGGCAATACCGCTACGCAGCAGACACACCTCTGTATTTGCTGTATGTCTCACTACCTTAATGTTTCGATATCAAGAACAAAACACATTGTATTCAAGAACTACGGAAGCCTGGCTACTGTGGCCCTATCATATATTGTGGCTTTAACATGTTTAATCTGTATTGTTTAGGCACTATGTCATCAGAAGATGATGCAGAGACTCATCTTGATGAGATGGTCAAAGTAGCAAAAACTCTGCCCAAAGATCTCAACACAACACTGGTATTGTAACACTCTCAATACACTTTCCATTTTTCATTGCGAGTCTATATATTTTATTTTCTTTACTTCAATTTTTGGTCCTTCTTAGGTGAAGAAAAAGAGAAAATTAAAACCTGCTGAACCTTTTCAATGGAGACAACGGGATGAAGATGGCAACATTGTTGCCCAAACTAGCAAGTTCCCCTCATCAAACTCAAGTGGTTAGTTCAATACTCGAATTGGCATGTTGCACACAGTATTTGCTGAGAGAAAATGGCTTGTAATTGTTATGAAATATTGCACAATAAGCAAGGTAGGCCATTATTAAGCAGAGCATCTTCTAACTCGAACAGAAGTTTTTACATCTCAATACAACCTAAACTTCCTCTCCTCAAATGCAAATAAATTTCTCTTGAGCCAAGGCACACACTTGGGCTTGGTATGAAATATTGAAACATTGTATTTATTATTTTATCAAGGACCATGCACAATAACACATCATACATTTTAATTCCGCTATTTCCAAGAGTACTTTTAATATACTGTACTGTGAACACTGTCATAATGTCTGTCTATATTTTGTTGTCATATACTATGACAACTGAAATAGTAACCTGACCAAATTTGACTAAATGACATGTACAAAACAGACTTGGTCCAGAAGGATAAACAGGAAAGAAATCCCCAGACATGGGCAGTTCCATTGGGAACTAAGAGGAAGATTAGTAGTGATTGACATTGACACTGCAATGAAATTTTGTTGGCATTCTTCACACTAAACTTTCTCTTCTTAGTGAAATGGGTCAGATCATCCAATACCAGTGTTCCTGAGGGGACTTCTGTACAGATGCCCGATGAGCAAGAGGAAGGACTTGGTAAGTGATCATAATGTGATTAATGGCCCAACCCATACTTTTCCTTATCAACACCATTTTCTCTTCCTGAAACAGATAATGCACTGAAAGAACATAAGAGTCTTCTCAGTGTTGCACATGATGACACTGATGTCATTATTGATGCCAGCACACCAACAACAGCCAGCAACTGGAAGACTCGAAACATCTTCTCGTCAGAGAGATGGAAGGAAGCCAGACATCAGCTGTTGGACAATATGCTCAGAGCAAACTGCATCAAACCACAGCTCTGTCAAAGATGCTTGAAGATGGACGCCACAATCAGATGTGCTGAATGCATGCCCATGCAATAATACTGCTGTGTATTGTGACATTATCCATCATCACCCAAGCACTTCAAAATTGGGCATCCAGGATTCATGGCTTCCACAAGCCACTGTTGCCAAACAGTTGTTGTGAAAGATGATGCTAACTCATTAGCATGAACGTTCCAAACTGTCTGACAATTTTAGGCTTTTAAGCACCTTTTCTCTATGTTCTTATCTGAAAATATAACAGGAATATTTTGTTTTTTCCAAGGGCGTTATGATCTGAACCTCCCAGAGCTGCGGTGTGGAAGCTGCTGTGCTAGCTGGAAACCAGACCTCAATGATGTCCAAGTTAGCGGCTACTGGCCAGCCACCATAAATTTTTACACACTCAATGATGTAGCCATATCAAGGAAATGAAATTGGTTGCTCCAGGGAATTCTCGCTTGACCTTTATGAGAATGCTCGAAGTGCAAACAACAACAGAGTGTGGCAGGGTGGGTTGGCATATATTATATGTTTACAATATGGCACTACATAATTTCCCCGGTTTCAATCAGAATCAAAATAACAATTACATATAGCATTACATATGTTTTCAGTGCTTACATGGAGGGTTAGCAGGTTCTGGCGATCTTTGAGTTATGTAACCCTATAAAAAAAAAGTAAACAAAACACCATGTGATGTTCCGTTGTCACGGCTATTGCAAGCCTATGAGCTTGCATCTATCTCTGCCAGGACCAGGCAAGCGTATCAATCACTCATTTTCATGCCTGTTGCTAGCCCATTGCCTTGAGGATGAACAAACCAACACGCCCATGCAAGCGGTTAGCTGTAATGCTAAGGAGAAGTTTTCCTAAGAGCTCCAGGACGCTCACTCATTCCTTCACAAATTACCCGTCAACGGCATCCGCATCGACACACAATGGTCCCGGTTTGGGAGTTTTAAACTGTGGTTGCCTTATATGTGAGTGTCGGCCTATGGTGGCAGCGATGGGAAGCGGCCATAGCAACAACCATAATAACAAGAAATCCGATAAAAGAAAACTAACAAACAAAAGATCATACAAACCATCTGAAAGAAGATTACGAAAATAAAAAAAATGTTCTGCTTCAAAGTTGATCAAAAACACATTTAAATGATGAAAATATTTAATTTCCCATAAAGAATCAAATTAATGTCCGCCATGTTTTTTGTTTTCACGAAGAGAGAGCACGAAGCACATAGGTCACGCGTCCCCTGCCTCCTGACTCACGATTATGTGGAATTCATATGAATTCTAGTGCATTACTTTTAGTAGCATTTCCAACGAAATCTTGATGAGAACAGCCTGCAAAAGACAAAAGTAATGAGCCCATTTAGTAATTCAGTTATTGTACTGCTGTTATTTAATTTGATTTAATTTTCATTAATTTGTGACATTTCTAGTTACCACCAAAAGTTGTGGTATTACAGTAACGTGTAACAAGTTACTCCCAACCCCGCCTTTGACCATCATTCAGTTATTTATGGGTGGCTGTTTTCATCAGGGTATTGAGACTCAGACAAACTTTTAAGAAATCACTTTGTGGTGAAAAACAGGGTGATAGGAATAGTTTTAAGGGTTAGGCTTACCAACCAGCACTGACGTCGTTGCATGGACATAACCCTGGGCATAGAGTCCTTCAATTGAAGATCTCATGACTAGCCCAACAACAGTGGCAGCAAACTGGGACAACTACAAAACAACATTTTAAACCACAACAAACATGCCAAGAATATGTTTTGTAATCAACAGCATATATATTAACTGAATATTTAATATATTATACCCATTTTATGGTGCCCTCAGACCACTCCTACCTTGGAACAATTTTGTTTGTGACTGAATGACAGTATTACTACACACTGGAGCCACTAGGTGGCCTGTGCAGTGGTGTGATATGTAAAAAGGCTCCAGTGTCTATCCAGGCTGTGCTTCACAAACAAAATAGTTTCAAAACAATGAGTGGTATAAGAGCACTGTGAAGCAGCAAAATACGCTAAATATGGTTCTATTGTGAATACTAAAAATGTTATGTTGGTGTGTTTTGTTTGATGCTATTGTTGAGGAGATTAATGGACTTTGAATGGCTGTGGGTGTAAGTTAAACGTAAAACGTGAGGACTGTTCTCTCCCTAACTATGTGAATGGACATTGTTCTTGTCTTGTATTTACATCTTTTGTTGATGTTGAAGATTTCCAAACACACTGAAAAGGTCATCTTTTATAGGTCTGGGAGGAGATCCCCCAGGACACCATCCGCCGACTCATCAGGAGCATGCCCAGACATTGTCGGGACTGCATACAGGCACACGGAGGCTATAAACAGTACTGAGTCACATTATGAGTTGTTGTGATGAAATTCCAGCAAGTTGGATCAGCTTGACATACATTTTTTATTAGATTATTTAGATTTTCAGTGTGGTTTTGAATCAAGCCCTCAACGTGTTTTTTTGTTTCCATTTTTTCTCAACAAATTATATAATGTACATCAGTAAAGATTTTCAACTTGAATAATTCGTTCATCAAGATCTGATGTGTGATTTAAGTGTTCCATTCGTTTTTTTGAGCAGTATATTTGAAGGACTTGTGTGAATAAATAAGTACAGATTTTTATTTTAAATCTTACATTTTGGGGTAAATTGTGCTTTAAAAAACACGGTCCAATCTATCTATCTCTCTAGACATGTGGCAAATATTAAATAACTGACTAAAAGGTTTTCTAAGGGAAGACAGAATCCTCTGGGTTGGGCTTGATGGCCAACTTTTTGATTTGTGTGACATAAACTGTCTGTAATGATGAAATAATTAAATTGTTAATATATGCAAGGGGATAGACCTTTGTGAGTCTACATCAACATTTGAGTTTGATTGACACTGTTATTGTCCTCCTCACACAATAACCCGGGGGGGGGGAGAACGTATTTGTTCAGACTTCTAAATGGACGAATTTTAAAATGTTGGTTGAAACTGTGAAAGCCATCACATCCCTCCATACATAATAATACATTTTATTTGTCTCAAAGGCACTTAACATGGTATAAACAGTGACAATAATAACAATAATAATAAGGTAACATTATAGCAGTTAAAAGACAATCATTTTACATTAAAAACTATTATAATACATAAATAAATCACAGATTTATTTTAGTTTTTGAAGGAGGCGAGTGAGGGAGAATGTCTGAGGTGTTTTGGGAGAGAGTTCCAGAGGGAGGGGGCAGAGATGGAGAAGGCCTTGTCCCCCCAGGTTCTGTGCTTGGACAGGGTGAGAAGGTTGGTGTTGGTGGTTGCGGGTGGGATTGTGTCATTGCAGGAGGTCAGAGAGGTAAGAGGTTTTGTATGTGATAAATAGAATTTTAAACTGTATTCTTTGTTCTTTGGAGCCAGTGAAGGTTTTGAAGGACGGGGGTGATGTGGTCTCTGGTGCAGAAGTGGGTGAGCAGACGGGCAGCTGAGTTTTGGATGTGTTGTTGTCAATTTGTTGATGATTTTGGTGGATGTGCCGTGAAGGATGCTATTACAATAATCGAGTGATGAAGGTGTGGATGAGCAGCTACAGCAGCTGAGAAGCGGTTGAACGTGACACAGAGGTTGCGGATGTGTGTGGATGCGGGAACAGTGGAGCTGTCGATAGAGAGGAACAAATTGTGGCAGGAGGTAGTGATTGATTTTGGGCCAATTTCAGATTTGTCGCTGTTGAGTTAGAGAAAGTTATTTTGCATCCAGGTTTTTATATCTGTGAGGCAGTTTGTGAGAGTGGAGTGAGTGGCGTAAGTGATGGATTTGGTGGAGAAGTAGAGTGGTGTGTCGTCAGCATAGCAGTGGAAATGGAGGCCATGGTGGCGTATGATGTTACAGGGGGGAGCATGTAGAGCATAGGTCACTAACAGGTGGACCGTGGTCCGAGTCCGGACCCAGAAGCCGTCCCATACGTACCCGGACCTACAGCCAAAACAGAAGGTTATGATTTAAAACCTGACGGGGCGCTTCTATTTGTAACCACCGCAGCTTTTGTAGTCTTTACGGTAGTGGTTTAGCGGATTAGGAAACGCACAGACCAATTGCATGAAAGTTAAGCCATCCCATGTGATACTACTCAGCCAATTAAGTCTGTGCAGGTGGACTCAGTGCAGACAGATGAGAGAGTTACACGAAAAGACGGTAGAAAGAAAAAGAAAGATAGCGATACAGGTAGAGAAAAAAAAGGGAGAGATACAGACGACTAAGCCGGAGAAAGTTGAGAAACAGAGGAGTGAGACGGAGAAAGGTAGAGACACAGACAACTGTGCCGGAGAAACTTTAGAAACAGGAGTGAGATGGAGAAAGGGAGAGAAACATAAGGAACAAATGGCGCTCTCCAAAAAAAGAAAAGTGGGTAGCGAAAATAGAGCATTTAATCTGGAAAGGACAGACTCATTTCTGTTCATACTTCCCACTGGGAGAACTAAAGCTGTGTGTTTCATATGTTCAGAAACTGTGGCTCTTCTTAAAAGTGCCAATTTGAAACACCATTATGAGACAAAACATAAAGGTTTTAAACAAACATACCCACTTAAATCTGAAGTCAAATCACAGAAAATAAGTGGTCTCAGAGCCCAATATGACCAGTCCACCAGGATCCTGAGCCACACATTCACTGCCTAACAATGTGCTCATGAGTGTTCCCTCAGAGTTGCTTGGATTTTGGGTCAACACAAAAAGCCATTTACTGATGGAGGGGTTGTCAAAGAATGCACGAGTGCAGTAGCTGAAACACTTGTTGAGGGAAAACAAAAACTTTGGGAAGAGTCAGCATGTCAGCATCATCTGCCATGAAGAAAAGTGAAATATTAACTCAGGATGACAATAAATATTGTCGATGTATTTTATACAGCACAGCACGTCTCTTCTTTAATCTTACCCTTGCTCCGGTTCATGGCGCCTGTCATTTGCCTCAGAGATGTGAAGACGACAGAGAGTTTCATATAAAATACAACAGGACAAAAAGTTAGGTTTATGAAAAAAAAAGAATAAACTCTTAAGTTTAAGCAGTTTGTACGTATTTAAAAATGCACTAGTTCTGCTCAAGCACTCGATGCGCTCTTCTTCTTTTAGCAACTTTCTCGCTAATCCCACAGTTGTTAACACGCTATTCAGATCTAAGAGTTACTTAGCTTAGCACTAAGCAATGGCTTTTCTCTTTAGTTTACTTCTGACCGTAATCTTGGGATTGTGCGCCTGTCTTTTCCGCTTCAACCCCTCCACACTGGACCTGCAGCTTTGCTTTCCAACGCAGTTATCCTCTCTTCCAGGGAAACAGTGTCGTGTTGACTTCAGAACGTTTTTTACACCGAAAACAGAGTCATTCATCGGACCACGCAAACCACGAGCAGGTAGTGTCTTGTCTGCCGGAGACAGACGCTTCATTAGCCACAAGGCTGTGATTGGACGAGCCCTCTAACGTGTTGACGTTAACGACTGACGTGGCATGTAGCTGAGTGTGATGTTTTCAGAGTAAAACTTCACAAATGACCTTTTCACTTTTGAAGCAGCGGTTATAATACTTTTTAAAATTGTACTTTACATTTATATGGGTTGAGTATTTGACTGAGGACCTGTTTATTCTTTCTGGTGTTAAGTTAATGTACTTACATGATTCTTGCTGTTCTGGGTTTGTACCCTCATAGTTGAAGTCCAAATTATTGGAGTCAACAGCTTAGTACGCCATGGAGCTGAGTTTTTTCCAGTAATTTGGGAGGACAAATATTTGAGACTTTGTCACACGATGACAAAACTGATATGCTTTATGTGAAGCACAGTGTTTTGGTGTCAGCAGAAAGACTTCTCTTAGAAAACTGTACAGTGGTGCCACTCCCTCCATTCCAACTGATTTTCTTGGAGGAGCTTGACAGACATGCAATGTTAACAATGTATCATCAGATGTACCCTGAAAAGGGTATCACTGATTACAGTCATTATAGCATACTTACTTATATAGGCACATTTATTCAAGATACAATTTACAATTCTAGAATATACTAAGCCTGATGTATTTATAGGAGAGATTTTCTTAAAAGGGAATTGTAAAGATCACAGTTATGTCATTTACATGAGAAATCCTCCCCCAGACCTAGGAGCAAGCTTCTCAGGCTTTTAAAACTGCCCGAAACCCCGCGTCAATTCCTGGCAGCTCCTGGCAGTTTTCTGTGCTGCCTGCAGATTCCTGTGAATCGTTAACTCTAACTTCCACAAAAATATACAGGGCCATTCTTCTTTTAATGCAGTGATGTGTGTAAAATGATCACAGGGCATTCACAAACTTGGGTGGGTTGTTTCATCTAATCTATGAATTATGTACCTTATTAGAGGTACATGAGCTTTTAGATTGCTTTTATTTGATTGTTAGACTACTGCTGTTTCCACATTTCAGTGAATAGAAATGCTATTTGATTTGTGGTACTTAAACCTTTAATTAATAAAACGAATGAAATGAATTTCAAAAGGTAATATTTATATCAAAAACAAGATCCCATTTACTAGTACACAGACCTTGCTGATATCCCTGAAAACTGATATTTTTTAACAAAATACAAAACTACTAATCAATATATATATATATATATATAAAAAAAACATACATAAAGGATTGGGAACATATTTAAAAAATCATCATCATCATCATCAGACTCGTCATCCCAGCTTCAATTTTCTCGGCTGGACTTGCTGAACTCCACTTCCAGGTCATAGACAAAGTCAGCATCATCTTTGCGCCTTTAGTTCTTCTCAAACAGTTCGTCCATTTGGCCCTTATTGCGAGCCAGCTCCTCGTCATCCAGTTTGTTCAGGTCTTGGTCGGGGTCCAGATGGAATGAGGTGAGGCTGTAGCCCTGCATGTGATCTTGCAGGATGATGTGAAGCTTCTCAAGCTGGCTCTGAGACACAGCCTCCAGGTAGTCCCTGTGCTGAGGGTTGTTCTTCAGCCTCTCAGCAGCCAGGCTGTAGTCTGGAGGTTGAGGAGAGGAGACATCAAGGGTTCAAACACTGGTGGGAACAGTTATACAGCATTCCTACAGGATAAACAAGTGGACACAAAGGCATCCTTTTAGGTTCAATCTCAGTATAAATAATCTGTTCTGTGAGGCCTCAGAGTTTGTTAGAGATCATTACTGAACAAACAGCATCATGAAGACCAAGGAGCTCACCAAACAGGTCAGGACTAAAGTTGTGGAGAAGTATGGAGCAGGGTTAGGTTATAAAGAAATATCCCAAGCTTTGAACATCTCACGGAGCATAAAATCCATCATCAGAAGATGGAAAGAATATGGCTGCAAAGATCCACAGCTGAGGTGGGAGAATCTGTCCACAGGACAACTATTAGTCGTGTACTCCACAAATCTGGCCTTTATGGAAGAGTGGCAAGAAGAAAGCTGTGTTGAAAGTGAACCATAAGAAATCCCATTTGGAGTTTGCCACAAACCATGTGGGATAGATGGATGGAGCCAAATACAGGTCAATCCTTGAAGAAAATCTGATGCAGTCTGCAAAAGACTTGAGAGTGGGGCCAAGAAGAATGGACAAACATTTCCATCTCTAGATGTGCAAAGCTGGTAGAGACATACCCCAAAAGACTTGCAGCTGTAATTGCAGCGAAAGGGGATTCTACCAAGTATTGACTCAGTGGGGGTGAATACTTATGCACCTAACAGAGGTCAACTTTTTTGTTCTCATTGTTTGTGTCACAATAGAAGGTATTTTGCATCTTCAAAGTACTATGCATGTTGTGTTGATCAAATGGGAAAAAGTATTTTTAAGTCTATTTGAAATCCAGTTTGTAACAGTACAGTACACAACCTGAAATTGCTGTCAGCCATCTTCCATAAGTTGGAGCTTTGACTTCTTGCTCAGCAGGTCACTGTCAAGTTCTTAGGTTTTTTGTTCAAGTCTTGCCCAACTTGAAATGGCCTGGTACATGAACCCCACAGGACACACGGGACAACTCTTTCCAACACAGCTCAATATTTATTTGTCCTTGTTTGTTGCAAATATATTTCAAACAATTTCAATCCAACAAATAAAGTAAATGTTTTTTACAGTGTACCTAGCTCAAAATGAAGGAAATAAGTACCAAGGATTACAACAGGTGGAATTGCTGAAACAGTCCCAACTAATGAATGAAGGACTGTTTAAATGAAATCAAACAGTATTCAAACATCAATATAAATTGAACAAACAACTAAGTACACTCAAACAAAAAGCCAAACTTATATGCATGCAGCAAACTGATATGTATGCTGTGTGCTGCTTGATTATTTTATAATTCATCAAACAAGACATCCTAACATCAATGACTATAGCAGCACTTCCAATATTAAATAATCATCAAAATAAAAGTCTTGTTACAGTACCAGTGGCTTCTTTGGTTGTGCCATGAGTTGAATCCTTGTTTGCCTCTCTCTCTCTGCTGAGTGACCTTCCATTCGCAGGTGTTCCAACTTAAATCGTAATGAGCAGCCTGCACTGGCCTGCTGGTGGTGCATCATGGGACTTGCAGTCTTTTAGGCAAAGTAAAGTGAGCTGATGTGATGAGGAACTGAAATGAACCTTGAAAAGTTCCATAATTTTACCTCAACAGTCATACACCTAAGTCCCAAAAATATATTATGATTAAATACTAACATGAATAAGAGTTTTTTTGATACTTTGTCTTTGTAAATCTCAAAGAAGCTGATGTTGGCAGAGTGATCCAGTTTAGTGCCGTTCCTTTGGTTGAGGTAGGCGAAAACATTGTGGGCTAAAAGGAGAATCAAGCAAGTTCTCATTTTAGGAACACTTTGAGAAAATTCGGGATCTTATGTAGTTTGAAGAATGGACTAACAATGATCTAAAAACAGCAACAGAAAAGTGGAAGCCAAATTAGTGTAGATGGTTAAGTAATGAGTGCACATGAAAATATTACTTACTGAAGTTTAATAATGTTACCTTCAGCCAGTGTTAAACAATCAAAAAGGAGAGTAATGCATCATCACAGCCCATTGTGTCCTAAATGGATAAACACACTCGTACAAATGTTGTACCCCTGTTAACAGTGACGATACAGAGCACTCTTTTTTTAACCCTGCCTATCCAGTGTGTGATCCTTCTTCCCAACCACAAACAAACTTAGACTGACAGAGTGCTATGTGCCCAGAATTTGTCGATATGTATCCCTGTGCCACTAATCAACAAAATAAAGATTTTCTTGTAACCAGATGTCTGATCTAGGGCTGGGCGACAAGGCCAAAACTTGTATCAAGATAAAATGTTCATATTAGTCAAGATTGATAATTATCACGATAAATATGACAACATTTCAAATCAATGTGAGATCAATTATTCTGTGTCATCGCTCCTCACTGTGTTTGCACAATGTATAAGCATTCCATCAATATAAATTGAACTTTCATTCTATTGCTATTGATGAAAGTTATATAGCAATGGTGATTGATATTGTGTTATTGCCCAGCCCTAGTCCAAGCAGAGATCAGCTCTCCCAGAATTGTGGGTTTTTGCACTCACTCCCCAAATCCCTTTATCAAAGGAAAGATTAGAAAATACAACTGATTTGTTTCAGAGAGAGGAACATCCATGCCTTGCCGACCTGACTCTTCAACCTTGGTGACAGCTGGGTCAGAGGCTTTTGGAAGGAAACAGGCTGTTAAGTGACAGCACAGTGAATGTGGTAAGTCTTAACAGACAAAACTGTTTTGAATCATTTACATACAAGAGGAAGTGGCAGGTATCCTGGACCAGCGCCGTAGACCCTTGTACTTCTGTGGAAGAGACGCAAACAGATGAAATTGCCTGGTCCAGCCTCGCTTTTCATATCACCTTATTTTTTAAGCAATACAACAACCTATAACATTCAATTGTAATTGGCATTACTTTGTCCTTTAAAAAAAAGAAAAAGGAAAATGGGTTCATTTCCTGTTGCAAGTGACAATAATCATGGGGCAAGAGACGTGTTTTACTCGTGGAAAAGAACTTTATTAAACTCAAATGCATAAACTAACAAAAAGCAAAATGAAACAAACTATCAACAGAACACAAATTAACATATGAAATAAAACACTTTAGACAAGAGCAACACAGGAACAGGGCTGGGACTTACCACGGTGACGAGAACCAAAGGAAAAAGGGAAGGATTAATAAACTAACCACCCGTGACACTGCGAACCAACAAAACAGGTCGTGAAGAAAACGCCACCACCAGGGATTGGGTCGCCGCCTCAGGCCCACAGCACCTGACCAACAATAAAAAGATAATTAAAACATGTCACAGTGTTAAATCAAATGGTGGTGAAAACAAACAAAACATACAAAACAAAATAACAAAATAAACAGAATCCCAACCAATATAAACAACAATTTTAATGGAATTAGAATATAATTAAAAGTTAGGCATCCCTCCGAGGTGGTCACTCACTGAAAGAGAGATAATACTTCTTTAAAAGCGGCGCACTTCCTTCAGAACCAGGACCGTCTTTAACAGTCAGAACACTTCCATAGAAGCCAGAACCGTGCCTTAGAAGCCAGAACAGTGTCTTAACAGTCAGAACAATTCCATAAAAGCCAGAACAGTTCCATACAAGCCACCCTGTCAAGCTAAAGTTCAGCCACACAGCAACCCGGAGGGTGACAGTCTCCATGGACATAGCTGAATCAAGCTGTAGCACAACATGCACAACAATCATCAGCTGAGATAAAATAGGCCAGAGAGATAGGCAGACAACGTTACCTACCAAGGTCCCTGGCAGAGCAATCCCACGCCAGCGATCAGCCGCACAGACTCCTGCAGCAGCTGCCCTGTGTTGGACCGCAGGGAGTTCATGATTCTTTTTTGCCCATTCTTACGTTCAAGGCCAAAGAAAAAGTGAGAGGGAGCATCCATCTTGTCAACATGCTGGAACTGGGAGCGAACCAGAGCACCTTGAGCAGAAAAACCCAAATAGTCTCCGGTGGATTCTGCTAGATCGTGCAGATCCATTATTTCTCTCTCCAGAGCTTTCATAGACCTGGCCGTGTCCCTTGTGACATTGAGAGAGTGTACTGTAGGCACAGATGCTTAATTTAAGTTGTTCCTATATCCCACCACTGTTGTAATGAGGTGTAGTCAGATTTTGTTCTGGAATAATTGTTCCAAAACAAACTGAAAGCATTTTTGAAAACATTGTCTGAAAGCAAGGCGATAATGAAATGCCAGTAACTACTGCTGCATTTTATATTTTTGATAGAAACTGAAACCTGAACAAGTGAATGGTCTGAAATGTCAACTGGGTGTATGGAACAACTCCGAAGAGCATTGGCCTGATGTTTGAACTAGTAAAATCTGTCCAGCCAAGCCATGGATAGTGTGTTGTCTCTAGTATGGACCCAAGTGTACTGATGCTGAGTGTGATGAAGGCGCATCCATGAGGTTCTGCATGGTTTCTGTCCAGAGTTGCATGTACAGTTAAAGTCGCCACCGAGGAACATGTGCCCATCACCACTACACAAGTGTTAAAGTGTTTAGCAGAGTTACTCTTTCTGTGCCTACAGTTGGAGCATAAACATTAATGAAGGTTATTTTTACATTTTCAAACACAGCTTGTATTTTTAACAAGCGACCTTCTACAATTTCCTCTGTAGCAGAGGTGCGAAAGAGCCCTGAATCACAACTCCACTCTCCAGTAGCTGGTTTGCTTTGTCTGTGCTGTCTAGAAAAATCACCACAGCGCTGTTCATTCTTGAAGCAGACTTCACATTTGTTTTTCTTTACACCCGTGTTTTTCTGCCAACTCTCCCAGTTGTGCCACAAGTCTGCTGCACTCATCCCAGTAACGCAGTCATGTCTTGTGCCTTTCCTGTGCCGAGAGGGTTGTAGACGCCATTATCTCCTTGTGAGAGCGTTCAGCACTCTTAACTTTATGCCTGGTGAGGTTCAGTTGGTGCTGGGCATCTACCAGCGGTTATTTTAGGCTCAGGGCTTTGTCCTGCCATTGGCTCCCATAATTTTGGACCACCCCCAGATGTATCCGACAGCCAGCCAGCTCTGAGCTCAGCCCTTCCACTTCCTTTGCAGAGTTTTCCAGCTGTGTTATGTTCCTGATCTTGAGGTGGCTGAGCTCTCTCTCTGCCTGCTCTTTCTTCCACTTGGCCTGGTCACATTAGTATTGATGGTCCACAGACATCGTGGCAATGTTGTCCTGGTCAGTTATGTGGCAACGAGCATTGTGCAGTTGATCGGTCAGCGAGCTCGTGGCACTTTGAGCGCTGCCCAGCTGCCCTTCTAACTCTGCATCACGTGTCTCTCTCTGAGTCGCTTCCTCTTTGGCCTGAGTCAGACTCTGCTTCAGGACGTTCACCAGCTGTTGCCCCTGTTGAGCTATACTTATCACTGTTGTATTGTCCAGATTTGGGTTGTCATTCATCTCCTCATCCTTTCTGACCATACAGCGGAGGTGATGGAGCAACGGTGGGGCTTCTGTGCAGTACAACAGCTGCTGAGAGAGACACGTTGTTGGTGGTGCTCTTCCTGGTAGAGTGAGTCTATCCACTAGTATGGGAGATCAGGTACTAAGGTTTAATGATGTTGCAGCTCTGCTTCCTCGCAGAGAGTTTAAGTTACATGGTGGACAAATTTCTGATGTTGGTTCTGACATGTCATATAGTAGCCTTTGTAAACAAGTGGATGAAGGTGTACAAGAAGGTTTTACAGAGTCAGAGGTAATCCACACTGTGATTAAGATCAGTTAAGTAATACTAAACAGCAAGACAAGGAGAGTACACAGCAGTTTTTGTACAAAATTAAAGCAACGTATTCTATTTGAGTCACAACAGCCTGGTGCAGAGTTTAGCTATGACAAAAGGCTGGTTCAGGGTACCTTTCTGCACACACTATACCAGGGGTTAAATGAGAAAAACAGCCATGTTCGACAAGATGGACAGCGTGCTGGTACCCACCATGTCCATCTGGACCAAGTACATCCTGCAACAGACAGAGGTCA
Organism: Verasper variegatus; assembly: GCA_026259375.1. Classification (NCBI taxonomy): domain Eukaryota; kingdom Metazoa; phylum Chordata; class Actinopteri; order Pleuronectiformes; family Pleuronectidae; genus Verasper; species Verasper variegatus. Next base: position 20,575,460 of record CM048053.1, on the reverse strand, counting down.
AGCATTTAATACACGCAGCAAATGGCCCCTCCCTCCCTCCATCGGCTGACTCGACAAGGCTTACTTCCTCCTCCTCAATGGGCGGGCGATGAGGCCTGTCCCGCAATATGGAGTGGATCCCAGGCAGCTCCTCTTGAAAGCCCTCCTCCTCCACATCGTTCCACTCCTCTTCCGTCCGCCGTGTCAGGATCACGGGCCATTTCCTGCTGCAGAGCGCCGTCGCCTGTCTGGGAGTACAGGTACTCCACCCCGATGAGCTCCCCTGAGTTAAAGAGAAAAAATAAGAAATGGGGTTTCTACCCCGCAAAAGCCTCAGCGCATTACACCTATGTTATATACACATATCTATACCTGTGTACTCCCCAGGCTGTGTGAAGTTTTTCACCAGCGTCTTCCCCATAAACTTCTGGCTCAGGTGCACTCACTGCATCTCGGGCGTGGTCCTTGTTCCACCTCACCAGGCCCTCCAGCAGGTACACCTGGAAATGGAGGGCGTTGGCAGACGCCTCTTCCAGGCGGGTCACGTCGCCGCTGTCCCACTTGAAGACAGCAAACGACAGCCGCGGCATGAACACGCCGTACAGCGGGTGGCTGTCGGTGGTGACGCCCCTGGCAAAGTGACGCATCAGGTGCCACACATCCAGCTTCATCACCAGCTGCTCCCACTCTCCAAACATTTCCACTGTCTAACAAAATCAGCAGCAGAAGAAGAAGAAGACATTTGTTTCGGTTGGCCTGTTGTTGCTGTGGCTGTATTCTTTACCTTGCAGCGTCCGACTATGGAACAGCAGTCCCGGTCCACGTACAGGACCCGAGGAGGGGCCTTTCCAGCTGCTCTGTAACGCCGCACCAGCCCGGCCGCCATGGGCAACAGCCCGTCCCCCTCGGACTCGGTGAGGACGGACATGAGCACCTGCCAGTGCTCGTGTGTGTGTGTGTTTCCCACTTATAATACCATGTATTCTTTCATTTATTTATTGTGGGTGTATTTTCAATCAATCGCAAAGGATCCCAAGCTTGTCTTCTTGGTGGAGTCCATTTTCAAGATGTCCCCAAAGACGGACGTGACCCTGGCTTTCGTCTCCTCCAGACGACTGAGGGCCTCCCTGGCATAGACGGAAATAAGCCAGGGTACGTTGGGGATGGGTTTCATGGGCGGCACCGTCACCAGCTGTGGAGCCACGCCAGGCACCAGGAGCTGTTCGTGGACAGAGAAGTAGCGCAGTGTCTGCACCAACCAGTCTTTGGTGTACCTGCAGCCGCAATACGTTTGACACTCGGTGCTGGTGGCCTCGTATAGGGCTCGGAGCGGCATGTGGGCGTGCACTCCGAACCCCAACAGCACCTGGTGCATGCCCCTCACCAACACAGAGCCCTCGCGCATCCAACGCCACTGTATTAACTGCACCATCTCTGGGAACAGTTGGGCATAGGAGGCGAGGGCATCTTTGTGGACGGCAAGAGGCGACTGGGAGGTGTCCCCGGCTTCCCTCTCCTGTATGTGGGACACCAGGATCCCACAGGTATAGCCCACATCGTGGCTGAGGAGCCACTTGAATGTTTGACCCTGGTACTGGCCAAACTGGAGCTGGCTCTCACTGAGCACCAGCTGCCAGCACTCAGGGTCTCCTCCGGCCTGGAGGATGCAGGCCTTGGCCTCCTCCCTCACCACCTCTGGTCTCTTCAGGGCATATGCCACGGTGGCCCTGCGGTTGGCTTTGGAAACCGCGAGCGCAGAACCTGAGGCCTTGAGGGTGAGCGCGATGCTTGAAGGCATGCACCGGAAAATTGGACGGAATTCCATTCTGCAAAGACATTAAGCAGACAACCAGCAACGTTAGACGTGTCAGATTGTTGTGCTGTGATTGATATTGATCCCCAGGAACATTTAGGCAGGCACAAAAGACAGCAGCAGCACACAAACCAGTCAAACACAAAAGCATATGAATAAAACCAGTCCACAATAACATGACACACACGTATGGAGATAATAGAGATATTTATAGTAGAAGGTGATTGAAAGATCAATGGCTGGAAGCTATGTTATAGCCTGGAAAATACATGCAAGTGCATTTTCATCACACATCCAGATATAAAACATACACATACACATTTACATTTACATTTTTCATTTAGCTGACGCTTTTATCCAAAGCGACGCGAGTGCATTCAACTATGAGGGTACAAACCCAGAACAACAAGAATCGAGAAAGTACAATTTCTTCAAAAAAGCAAAACTACAAAGTGCTATAAATAAGTGCCATTTAAGTGCTACTAAATTGTTAGTTTAAAAATGTTATTCAAACTATAGACCACTTACTGCTGTACAGTTAGCAGGATTTTACATGAGGCCGGGTTAAACGGCATGCTGTACACGGAAAATATCCCCGGTCAAACAGGCAGTTTCCCCGGCAGAAAACTACATCATGCTGGCGACCATATCAGCGTACTGTACGAACATTATTCACTGTGAAAAACAACCTTTTCCCAGTGGAAAAGTACATTGCGACGGAGCCGATATCAGCGTTCTGTAGTTACAATCTTCCCCCGTGAAATGATTTTCTAGATGTTTACCTGATAGTGCTATAGCTAAATTTAAGGAAATAATTCTGATTACATTTAATTCAATATAATATCAATATAAACAACAAATTCATTAAAAACCTTAGCTCCACTGAGATTGACCATCTCGTCGAAAGCTCTGTAGACTCATTACGATTAACACTAGACTCAATAGTGCCTCTAAAAAAGAAACATATAAAACATAGTAAAAAAAGGCTGTGTTTCAATGAGACTGCTCCAAGGAAAAAAGCCTGCTCCCAGTTTGGACGCAATGAGTTCAGATGCTTTCCACGCCAGCAGGTCTCTCAGGATAGCTTGCTTGCACGAGAACATGTGATTCATGCAGTATTTCCAGTCCTTGTACAGCGTTCTCACCGTCAGGGTATCTAACGTGCCAGACTCGTGGCATCAAACGGGGCGGATTTTTGTAGAGACCACAGAGAATCCGGAATCCAGTTGCAACGTTGTAACGTCTTCCACTCCGTATATCCTAATCAGGCATAAGTTCAACAACTCGCTGTATGCCGGTTTGAGCAACATGATTGGCGCCACAATGAGCAACTCAAGCCTGTCTCTCGGTCACAGTCTCGGCGAGATCCACAAGTCATTGTACCTTGATCCGGGCTATCGTGATGACTACTCGGAAGACCCTAGCGCTCTGTCTCCAGTGAAAGTGTACGATCACGCATTAGTGCGCTATCTGTTCAGCGACAGCCTGCAAGTGGGCAGGTTGTTTCAGGCGTCTACCACTTTCAATTACATTATTACCAACACTGCTCCAAGGTACACAATCAAACGTATTATGCTGTTTAACATCACCGGCTCAGGAGAAGGCAAGAGCTACGCGAACTACGTGTTGAACTATATGTTCAGGGAGGTGAGCGGTTGCATAGAGACGCTCACGTCGTTTACCCCACAAGCTTTCAAGTACAAGCACAAGAGGGACGCCTGCGTAGTCATGATAGATGATGCTCACATAACCCACAAGAAGAACATGAAGTCAATAGACAAGGAGTCTAAAGTGATCCCAAATACATTCAAGAACCTCTTGGACACCAGCGTGTTGGAGAGTGATGTGGTGACGAGAGACGTGAGCAGCGGTAAGGTGGACACCATCAAGTACCAGGCCGTGCACAACTGCGGCTTTGTGTGGAACACCAACACACTGGGGTTTGTGAGCGAGGCGTGGGCAGATCGGTGTCTGATCATGGAGTCTGAGTTCCCTGAGAGCTTGACTCGCACGTGTGGCACCAAGCAGATACAGGACACCGTGGATGGCCTCAAGATGGAGCGTATAGCTCGGATCTGCTTGTACAGACAGAACCTGATCCAGTCTGCTACAATGATCACAGATTCTGTGATTATGCAGTTTAATGTGAGGTTCGATAATGCCAGAGACATGTGTGTGTGGCTGCCCTATACGCTAGCCACATTGTGTGCACCGGAGCCATCAGTCAGAGGGTTTCGTTCTGCGTCAAACAGCCGGTGTTTGCAGAGGCCATGAAGTTGGCTTGCCACTTTGTGTTTGACATATGGATCCCTCCCTGGACCGAGATCCCGGATGTGAATGACTATACTGAGTTGGGAGGTTACATGGAGCAGATGAACAATAACAGACTGACCACTTTAAACGAGCTATCCTTCGGACAGCTCTGCCTGGAGACCAACGCGGTCAGCAGGCTGTGCAGGGCCGCCTGTCTCCCAGACATATGTCCCCGGGTCCTTGACACACAGGGTCGCTTTGTTTGCAAAGTGCTAGGTTACATCCTAGGCCAGATCCATGAGCAGAACCTGAAGACTAGTTTGCTACACTTGTGCATCTCGGGTATAGATACTATGTTTTTCTCTGAGAATGAGATCAAGGGTGGGTCCGATGTTGTGCACCAAATGCTCATACTGTGCTCGATCTGCAAGGTCCCGGCTCGTAAGAACATCGCCACGAAGAACTACAAGCTGTGCACGTGCAGATGCACTGTGAACCAAAACGCTCCGCGTAGGAGAGGTCTTTCATATAAGAAGATAGGTTCTGTCACAGTCCCACTCGAAGCAGTGTACGATATGCTGGCCATATACGCACCGAAATCTCACTCAGGCTTTTGGGATCAGTTGGGTGCAGCCATGGTTGCCGCTTACGAAAACGGTGATTTCGAAGAGGTCAATGCAATCGGGCAAGTGTCGAACGATAGCAGTGAGCAACAGCCTACACCCAGATTGAAATTCACCTTGGACTTCAACACGGACCCGGTACGCTCTGTGATACTGGACACGACGGCTTCCATCGAACCCTTGGCCGAAATCACGTTTAATGAGTGCGTGTTGGGCGGGGAAATATTCCAATGCTCTGCACCCTTGTATTACGGGGCCATCAGAATGCACCCAAGGAGGCGTACGATAAAAGACATCTAAAGGAATCCAAACAAGGTCCTAGGGGCACCTTCCATAGACCCAGACTGAGCATGTGCTCGAGTGAGTACTTTGGTGTACCCGTGGCGAACATTAGCTCGTTTTGCACCACACGAACAGTGTATCACCAGGACAAGATCTTTCTGAGACCCAACTGTGGTAATCGCGGTCACATCCTGATAGAGGAGGATTGGGAGTGGAAGGACACAGTGGATGTGTTTAGTCACGTTCACGGCACTGACGTGTTCTCTGTGAAGACGTTGAAACGGGATTATGCTGCAACCATGATGGCAACGAAGGGAGAGATGACTGCTGCGAGGTCCGGTGCGTCTACAAAACTCAGAGCCATGCTTAGGACTCTGCGCGAGACAGACAGACGTGGAGCACTCACTATGAGAAATATGAGGCGTGACATGCAACAGTCTATGACTCCAAGAGGAGTACCCGGTAATCGTAAAAGGGCTCACTTGTCTAGAGATGACAGACTGAGATTTAAAAAGACAAAGAAACCCAATGACAGGACACGCGACAGTACACTATGAGTTCCGGTGATAACCAAATACTGGTTTGTGTCATCTTGTAGTCCTGAGTGTGGAGGGATACATTGGTTCAACTTCAACGGCACAGATCATCCACACCACGGCCAGTAACCCTGAAAATGGTAATATTGATGTGTCACCGTAACCCCTGAAAATAACAATAAAGTAATATCGATGATACATTGCAGACTCTGTGGATCGTAACCATGTATTCTCATGCACAGGACCAGGGAGAGACACGGGGAATGGAGCATGACCCACTAGTTATTAAGTGTCTCAAGGCCATGGGAATGCCCCGAATGTCTGTATTATTTAAGAATGTGAGTTTCACCCAGTTCATCCGCATGTCTTTTGACCAGGAGACACATGGAGAAGAGTTTGTCAGCAGGTACGACGAACTACATGACAAGATAGCAAGGCTGTGCAGCAGCGCCCTTTCGATGCTCGATGACTTTGATACCTTCAAGTTGGATGATCCTGAGCGAAAGACCCTCTCAGTGAAGCCTACACGTTCTCGACACAGTGCCATGGTGGACGATCCTGAACTAAAAAGCATGTCTAAGGCAAGGTCGACAACCTGGGTGCCCTCCAACGATGCTGAGTTCTTCGAGGATCTGCATCTTACCGACATCCACTCCGGGAACCCGGATCGAAGGGCGAGGCCTACACCTTCACCAAAGTGGGCACTCTCCGACGACGCCGATGGCTTAGAGGATCTGTACATCGAAGATACTCTCTATTCCATGAACCAGAATCAAACCTCCTCGATCCGATGTAAAAGACACTCGTCGGATGATAAAGCTCAAGTGTTTCAATTATTTTGAATGTCAACAAGTGTACCCTGAGAGTTTGTATTCAACTGTCATTTAAATAAAAAGCAAGTGTACCTGGAACTTTGGTTTATTTAACACAGCAATGTACCTTCTCACACTGTAATGAATCGCACCTAGGATGGTGCATAATATACAGACACAGGGAGTGTTTCAACAAGTTATTTTTTATTTTGAATGTGTATAATGGTTATATAATGGTATAATTGGGTATTATAACAAACGTATTGTGGTATGATGTGGGTATGATACACTTAGTGTCAGAGTGGAGGACACCATCCACCAGGGACCTCACATAACCTGTGCCAGGAAGGTAGCAACTACCACATATGTCAGATGGTCCTCGATTGGCTCCCAAACGGCATGTGTTGCATAGTCGGTATCCTCCAGAGCGTTTGTCAGGGACCCGTTAGGGCTGACCACAGTCTTTGTCCAGTGTAGATTATGATCCACTGAGACGGTGAAACATAGACCAAAGTCTTGGTCGGGCATTGAACAGACATCGACAGGTTATGGTAAATACACTACCTTTGCAGCCTTGTACATGTCGTTGATAAAATACGTGCATGTCTAATGTATTTTGCACATACGCCAATGATAGGTCATGTGCGCAGGATACGAGTGTAATGGCAAATTCTGCATTTGTGTTATGTTTAATAGAAGAACAGATATGTATTTATAAGAAGTATGAACAAATGTGTTTCTATGAGTTAACTTACACTCTACAAGTGTTGATTAAGGAACATAGATGTTTATTGCTTCCCCCTTTCTGTGACATTGGGCAATTGGTACACTGCAGGGGTCACCCAAGGTGTTAGAGTAGAGGGGTGCAGGGATTTCTTTCATGAATACAGGACAGGGGTCTTTTGCCTCGTAAACAAAGATAAGGGATCTGTGGGAAAGATGGTCTCATGCAGGAGGTCACTCCAGGGGGCTGGGACAGAGATGGAGACAGGATGTCTGTCTGCCCTGAGTTTACATCAAGGGAGTGACGAAGACCTTTTGCTCCTCACGGGAAGGGGCTTGTGATTGTATAAGTGCATTGATTTTCCTATGCTCTTTGCTCATTGTTACACGTCACGCTAGGTGATGTTTGGCGGTGAGTCCACCTGCAGGTGTAGAATTAAACTTACCAAGAGACAACTGTATGACTTTGTGCTTGACTTTACAGAAATTTCCACGACAATACCCAGGGCAGATCTCGAGTCTCTCTACCTCATGGAGTGTAGTAGCACAGGATGTCTCGAAACGTGTATTCCCGATCACATAGCGATCGAGGCTCGCAAACTCTCCAGATACTACATCTATCTGTTGTATCGATACTGCATGAGCTCTGCGGGTCCTACGAGATGCCGGGAGGGATCGAGTCGCAAGTCTCTGTTGGAACCCCAGGCACAGACACTAATGGATGTACCCCAGAGCTGGCTTGAGACTAAAGTGTGTACCAACTACCCTTCGGCTCCACCTATCCCAGAAGGCAACTCCGTGAGCGGGTTCCCTCTGCCTTGTCATTATCAACATCCTCAGCCGCAACCTCCCCAGCAGCAACCTCTCCTGCCGCAACCTCCCCTGCCGCAGGGTCCAGAGTACCGTGGAGAGATGGACTACACCAAACATGATCAGCGGCTATATCCAGACCTGACTGGGCTCAAACGTAGCGGACAGTCACACATGAAACCTTTCACGGGACAGGATAAACCTACAACAAAGTCTTTGTTCCGTAAAGGCTATGATTCAAATGTTGACAGTGAGGAGGACTGAAGTCGTATCAACTATTCCGGGTTAGCATCGAAACGGGCTGTGGTATAAACGATTCATCTACTAACACATTGTGCTGTACTGCCGAAGAACCTACACGCCCCATGGCAATGGCAATGGCAACAGGACCATGGTCGAAGGCCACGCCGAAGCCTTACCTTGGTGGACAACCCGTGGAGGGACCAACCTCAGGGCTCAAGAAGGCACATTTCAAGGCTCATGAAGGGATCGCTCTGGGCATGGAGCGCAGTAAATAGAAGGTGTGTGGTGTGTGCTAGAAGGTGGTATTCGACAAAGATCCTGGGGAGCGTCGATTCGGAATCCTACCCAACTGTACCCACTGCTACTGTCTGGAGTGCATCCGCACTTGGAGGAATCCCACTGTCAGTCTCGGAAACGTTAAGAGTTGCCCAGAGTGTCGGCTGGGATCGCCTTTTTACATCTCCAGCAAGTACTGGGTCAAAGGCCAGGAGAAGCAACAGATGATCCGAAAATACAAAGATTACATGTTGAGCAAACCCTGTCTATATGACGATCGTGGAGCTTGCCCCTTTGGTTTAAGATGCTTCTACAAACACAGCTCCCCTGAGGGCTCTCAGTCCGATATGGACTGGAAGATGCTGAGGGGATGGAGTGCTCAGCCCCAGAGTATGCAACCCTCTAGGATGGGTTGGGGTCCTCAGCCCCAGAGTATGCAACCCTCTAGGAGGATGATGTGGGGGTGGGACGAGCCGTCTGACACAAATGATGACGACCTGGGCAGTCCTCTAAATAAGCAGCTGCTCGAGTTGCTTGCCGGTGAGCAGTAAGAGTACTACAGGGCTGTCTCACCACACCTTGAACCCCACGGATCACTTCTGAAATCTGTCGTTTGACTATTGCAGACAAATGTATTCCCAACTCAAACTCACATTGTAAGCTTTTGACTATTGAATTATTGCAGACAAATAAATAAATTCTCAACCCAGACTCACAGTTGTGTACACATCTTTATTGCAGTATAACCTCATGAAACAGTCATACGTATAATCGGGTTTCCAGTCGATCGTATGTTGTTATACTCAAGGTGTTGGATGTGGACCCAATGCCTCTCTGAGGAACTGGATCCCTGACAGCTTGGGTGCCCAGTCGGTCCTTGACGGGGACACGCTTCTCTGCGACGCGGTTGACCCTCTCTGAGGAACTGGATCCCCGATTAGCTTGGGCGCCCAGTTGGTCCTTGACGGGGACACGCTTCTCTGCGACGCGGTTGACCCTCTCTGAGGAACTGGATCCCCGATTAGCTCGGGCGTCCAGTCGGTCCTTCACGGGACCACGCTTCTCTGCGACGATGTTGACCCTCTCCACGGACCCCCTCGATCCCCGATTAGCTTGGGCGCCCAGTCGGTCCTTCACGGGTACACGCTTCTCTGCGATGCGGTTGACCCTCTCCACGGACCCCCTCGATCCACGATTAGCTCGGGTACCGACTGGGTGCTTCTCGGCGACAGTGGCAGGAGGCGAAGGTGTGAAGAGTCATTTCTTGCACAGTCGATCGTGAACGGATAGTCTGTTGATGTTCGCCGTTAAGGCTGTCTAGGTCCGAGACTTTCCTACGTGGAGCACTCGGTGTCCGAGTTGCAAGGTAGGTCCTGCGTGGTGTACAACTCGATGTCCGAAGAGCACGCAGGGTTGTCGGCTGGTCCGTCAGGGATTTCAGCATCAGCGTCTTTTGTAGAGTATTGCACAGGTTCTGATGTTGCTCAGTGAAAGGTTCTCCGTGTTCAGCAATGGCCTTTTTGTAGGGGATGGCTAGAAACCTGTCAAATGTGATGGTGTTGAATTCCTCAATCAGATGACCTTGGCCCCATGTCTTCAGGTACGTATCTACAGCCATGTGGGTAATACACGTTGAGATTGACGAATTACTGTCTGAGACCTGGGATGTACAAGTTTTCCTTCTAACCACCCTTTAATAATAATAATAACGGAGGGATCGTCCAACCACTGGATCGTCCAACGAAGGGATCGTCCAACGGATGGATCGTCCAACCACGCTCAGAACTGGACAATTCATCTGAACACAACACATTGAGCATCCCTTGTGACCTTGGGTCCAGGAGGGGAGGTTTCAGCGCAAACACTGGAGGAGTTGATATGTCTCGCTTCATCCAAATCTCTAACGAAACTCACTAAAGACTACGAAAAAAACCTAACCCAGTGCAACTGTTGATCAGCACTCAGCATAGTGAACCAGACAACAGTCTCACACCACCCCGGGTCGGTGCACAAGACGATCTCAATTCTAAGGTGGTGTCCTTGGTTCTCACGGACGTTCGGTGTACTATTGGACGAGAATCTTAACATGCTTATGATCAGGCTGCTCAGGCTCAACAGTGAAGAAGCCCCGATTCACCTAGAACTACTCACGGTGGCCTCGCTCATTCTCACGCTGCCCAACATACCATACGTCCCGACCTGTCGAGATCCGTATCAAGCAGAGAGGTTCCTATTCCACAGCTGACCGGCACCTCTCTGAGCCTGACCTTTTGCCTCAAGTCATGTCATCCACTAGAGTACATCAGCCGATCGCATGTACACACACAGTCTGAGTGATGTAAGGATTGGTACTGCCGAAGTCCCTTACGGGTGGTACAAATACAAGTCAGCTAAGAACCGTCTACCCGGTGGCCTGTTCCACTTTGTCAAAGACGTGGATTCATATGTGCCCACATTACATGGGCTGAGCACTGACTCCATCAGAAACCTAAAAGGCGTTGCAGTCTGCACCGCAGGCAGCGCCATTGCGAACAGACCGTTCTTGAACGCACCGCATTTGTATGAAGTGGAGCTGATCAACACAGGACAGGAGTCCCTGAAACAGGGAGATCGTTTCACAGTGCAGCTCCCCAACCGCGAGGACGTGACTGCACAACAGGAGGCTGCGGGAGTCGATCTAGGCTACTGGCGTGAACTGTGAGGCCGGAGGAGACCCAGTGGAGGAGGTGATACAGGCTATTACGCATGAACACGAGTTTGATGTATTACAACTGATTTCACCTTACACACCCCAGAGTATACTGTCGATGATGACACTTGTGGCCAATGGGGCAGATTATCACAACGTCACGAATGCACTGAGAACCAACGCCGCAGTGGTCGTCAACGATGACTTCAATGCCGAGGCCCTCAGGTCTATTGTGGAGGACGTCAATGTCAAAAGGTTTCTGAGGACCATAGTAAGGCATGCGATGGCCATTGTGGAGAGTGTTCAGGGATTCGCAGGAGGACAGGCAGTGAGAGCCTGCAGCGGCTGTAACATCAGTACAATCAAGACCGGTGACAGATTCAAAGCCCAGCTCAATTTGAACAGATGGCTTTTGTGAGAACAGTTGTGTGAACTTTGTTTCCAGGCCAATGATTTGTAATGTTGATTGAGCAGCAATAAAACTTGGTCATCAAATTTGGTCATCATACAAAACAAAAGGGTCAGTGATCTAAAGAGGTGTAGATCGCCGCTCAGGGGAGTAGAATACCATCTTAGTCTTGAGTTTTTTCCGATGACCATGGCGAACTGCATCTTTATTATTATTATTATATAACAGACCCATGTCTTCAGGGTCCGATGCAGAACTGGAAGCCTGGATGCTCAGGGTGCTCAAGCTGGAGACGGCGTTGTCATCGACCTCGGCAGCTTGAGCCGTATCCGTATTTTTCCCACAACACATGACCATCCACCATTGCTCACAAGGTGTGCGATTGGTTGAGGCTCGATGTCCCGGATTGAGCCACGAATCGGGGTGCGTGGTGTGTTCACACAGATTGCTGGCTCTTTCATTGGGCTTCCCTTTCAGCAAGTTCATCCACCACTCATCATCATGGCGGGTCATTCCTGAACAAAGGGCCGGTGTGGTTCTACTCAACTAAGCGTGGAAACACAGTCTGGTGAGCCACAGTCCGATGTTCAATAGTTCCAGGAGGCATAGGATCACAGCAATACACTGGTCCACACGTTTCTCCAGGGACGATTGTAGTCGTCTGTTGGGCTCTTGTAGATCTGAGTAGACCATTTCGACACCTCTCCACGGATGGTCTTTTTTTCTTTAATACAGCCAAGAAGCTGTGTTCAACATAACATAATCTGGGGCATTCTCAGAACCACCCAGTAGAGTACGTGAGCGGGTGTTCCAAAGAAAAGAGGCGATGTGTACGAGATAGGAACTAGAGCGAGATAGGCCGTGTTGTAAAGGACCAGGAAGCCCATGATACTGGACCAGAAGACCGGAGCAGGGTTGTGTCGGTCATGGGGGTTAAGCGGTATCGCTTTGCAATGTCCAACAGCTTGCTTGCTGCACGCCTTGGCGCTGTCCAACGATGACAGCCTCTCCTCCCTGTACAGCGCGAGCACTTTGCCTTTGCTATTGGTTGAGAGGGCTGAGTACTGCAGCTGCCTGGTCCTCTTGAGTAGGTTGTTCAGTTCAAGGAATACATACGATGCAACAGACCTTACAGCCGAGACCAAGAAGATTATCTTGTACCCGGCAGCCAGATATTGGCCCTTTGCATCAGACCCCCCCACGCCAGGTCGTATGAGAGGCATATTATGGAAATGAAGAGAAAGTATAACCGAGTCCCTTGGTATGACATGAGTTCAATCGAGTCGAACTAGTCTGACGAAGCCGATCGTGTTAATCCACACGAAAACAAACGTGGTCCATTTTAGAATTGGGATCAGACATGGCCCATCTATGGTCTATCTGAACATTCAATCCGTGAGACAACACCCTCCGTACCGCCGCAGAATTCATAGTATAACCAGGTGTAAACATAGGTGGCTACAAAGAAGCTGATCATGGTCAGTTTCCCCGATCACGCCGGTGTCACTGCAAGTGAGTCGTTTCCCCGAGCTCAGTATGGTCAGGACGGAACCCGCGATCAATGTGATGCACACCATCAGGGACCACAGGGCTCCCAGTAGGCTCCATGTGAACAGGTTCCACAATCTAATCATGTGCATGAAGAGAGTTGCAGAGACTATCACAGTTGAAATAGCCTTGAATCCATTGAACATGAAACCCTTGACACGTTGCACCTGTGCACAGGTTCTATTGAGCCAGCATACGGCGGGAGGGAGGTACAGGGGGTGAAAGTTTGTAGTAGTCATAGTTCTGTTGAGTGTTACGCACAGGATCAGGTCCTGATCGGGTAAAGACTTTCTAGGTAACATCTTGTACGTGTCACGACTGTGAGTGGATGTCTTTAAATGTGTTTAAGTGTCCCGAAAAGGAAGAGTCGGACCTATTGGATCAACAATCTAGCCGAGTCACCTGTGTTACCCGCTAGCATGGAGCTCCCAATAGTCGAAACAGTCTCATGTCCGACCCTAGTCATCCTGTCGAACACTCTGTGGTTATAATAGCGCCAGTCACAAAAGCCGTTGCACCTGAAGGTATTCATGGCCTGTGTTCCTAAATGCACGTAGTAGCAATGTTGGCTGTTTCGCAGGTGGTCATGCAGTTCATCCTCCACAGCAACCCAAATGAGACCCAGCGTCGCACCTGCTTCATCTCCCAGAACGGTGGCATCGTTTCTCATCGCGGGCACAGATTTCGCTATCAGGTATAATTTCACAGCTTGCATAGCTTCCCCACCCGGAACCGTGATGTTTTTGACATCGTCAGTATGGCATACAGTACCTGACGTGGAGGACACGGAGCCCACCAGCTGAAGTACTTGTTTGACCAGAGACGGTTTTGACACAATAGAGTGTAGCACGAACCACAAATGTTCACCGAGAATGGGTAAATTTTTCAGCGCGATCTCTGTCATGTTGGAGACGATGTTCATGCGATGCTGATGCTGGGTCTGCTGCTGTCGACCCTAATCACATCGTGGAACCGCTGGAGCGATTTGTTCCACTCAGAGACGAACATGTGGATGGGGATTGCAGGAATGCAGAGCTCTTCAGTCCTGGTGTAGCTGTTTATACATCTCTTGGTTATCAGAGAGCTCCCATACGCAATGTAAGTGTTGTAGAGGTACACAATCGTGGAATAGTCCTCTGATTGACTGATGACAGGCATGAGTCTGACACACACATCGGCAACTTGAGGACTGTGTCTCGATGTGAACAATTGAGAGGGTACGTGTTTGAAGTCGAGATTACCCAGAGCAAGGTTGTTACATTGTCCCTTATAACCGTCCAGCCCCGTAAGCACAATATCATCATCACCGCGATCGTCCTTCACCAGGCTGCTGTCGATTCTCGTCTTGTGGTACCGTTGTCACGGGTGTTTCGTTGAGAATGAAACATATTGACTTTTGAAAGGCCATTGTAGACAGCTGCAGAGTCTTGGGTATCATGTCATAAGACCGGAACGTTAGTGGCTTGCTTACCAACGCGTAGATGTTGGTAAGCCCCCCCCAGACACCCACACATACACACAAAGACAGTTCGTAAGACTTTTTATTTTGTGAACATTACAGTGAAACGCGGGATATATATCATGGCTGACGAAGCACTGGGTCTTTTACTTCTTTGTGGCAACCGCTGAGATGAAATCTGCCAGGCACCTCGAAGGGCTGGCTCTGCCCGATGGTAAAGAGTATCCGGCTTGCTGTTTTGTTGTCACGGCCGTGTTAGCCTGTGGCAAGGACCTACCTTTCACCAACGAATCATGCTTCCAAGATAGCTCAATTGAGATGAAAGTAAACTACAATGCGCTCGGAGGGGGTACCACCAACAAGATTCCCATCGTGAACGTGGACGGCGTGCAGATGGAACACGGCAACACCAGAGACACGTCCACCGAACACAAGGCATTGTAACTCTGATGGGTTCAAATGGGAGTACATTACGGTCGGCTGCACGGCGCCTGCTCTGAACCAGCTCAACCCCTCGAACGTACTCTCCACCATAGACTCCGAGATAAACTACAAACAGATCGCCCAGAGGTCACCCTCCACCTCGTACCTCCACCAATATGACGGAGCGGTCACAGGCATCAGTCTTCGTAGCCTTCACCCCGTGGGTAACCCGAAAGACCTGTTCACTAGCGAGCGTAGGGCGAGGCTGCAAAATGACGTGAACGCGTTGATGCGAAGCGATCCCAACGCTATCCCTGTAGACAACCTGGGCTCTCTCGCGTACAGTAGAGACTGGTACGATAAGATAAACAACCCCGCGTCCAAATTTGACACCCGTAACATGGTGGTTCCTCACCCACCTGACAACAGACCGAACAACGGACAACACGTGGTGCCCGAACGCTGGGGAGTTACGCCCCGGGTGGCTCTTTTCAACTCTTCGTCCATGAACAGCATTGACAACGAGCTCAGATCGGCAGCGAGTTACTCGCTCACTTCGGCGACACTGAGCAAGCAAAGTTGTGTGATAACTTGACGTTTCTTGATAATGCTCTCCATTACGAACAGGGTATAGAGTCAATGGGTAGACTAAGACAGCTGATCCTAAAAGGAGAAGACACCAGCAACATATTGACCGTGGGGTGGCCCAAACTAAGATCGTTCTGGTCTTGGTTAGCCGACCCCATCTGCGTCGTTTACCTAGTGAACCCTGGCGAGTACAGAAGAGACAGGTGGTATTACCGCTGACGAACGTACAGTATTGTTGCAATTGGAGGGAATGATGAACAGCCTGCTCAGTCTGTTCAAGGGTATAGTTGGGAACAGAAACAACTCTGTGATAGCCTCCTTGCCTATGTGCTTCGTCAATGAAGCTGGAGATATGATGACTAATTATGGCTACCCAACCACCTTCACCTTGGATGATGTGGACTATTGCAATCTAATGTACTGGATAATCCTCCCAGGTCTAGGGGCTCGAGTGTACCGCAATACTGCTTCGAACAATGTCACAGTCAGCCACCGTATCCAATACAGATCTAGCGAGCTCAATCTAACCAACGAGTTAGAGCTTGGTAACAGCAGCGAGCTCACGGTGAAGCATTTGACTGGACAATGTGCTTTCTCCAAGGTAGCGCCACGGAACTGGGTCGATGTCAGCCAACAATTTGAACCTACTGCGTCCACACACAACCGTTGTACGGACACTGGATTCAGTGATACATCCGTTGTAACATACATGTGGGCTATCAGACTTCGCAAGCTCATGGACGTGAGCAACATTCTAGCCAGGGTGCTACTGGGATTGCATTACAGCACCCTGTTGACACACACTGTCATACACAAACACTACGACACAAAATACTACTCTGGGATGTCCTACATACTGTTCAGAGATGTGAGGTTCACAGGTTGCGGTATCTCTCTGATGCAGCAGAAGTCTGTAAACCCACGGCTGACAATACGCACCAGGTGCACACTGTGAACCAATACTGTGAGTCTGTTGTGATACCAGAGACCCTGGAATCTCCCGGGGTGCACATCCCCAACCTGTACATGAAGGACATACGAGGAGGAGATATGCGCATAAACAAGGGAGATCCCTTTGACCTTGTTGTCGCAGACGCGTTCAATGGGTTCGGTCCAGAATCCGAGAGCGCGACCGGCCGCTCTGAAAGACTCAATGGATCCGTTACAGGAGACCCTCTGATGCGATCTGAAGCATACACTTGCCAACCCTACGTTTAGCTCGGTGCTCAGGGCTACCAAGTACAGCAGACACCACAACATGGAGGATGGTAATCAGAAGCTCTTCTGCAACACTCTTCACATGGTCGAGTTTGAGAAGGGCATACTGGATCCCATCGGCGACCCCTTCAAGGATACCATCGAGAGGGTGAACGGGGATAAGCGTACCACAGACATAATGCAGCCAACGCTGGGAGTAGCCTTTTGCGGGACTTACAGTATAGGGCTGACATCTGACAAGAAGCTCATGTGTGTCAGCGATGTGACCCATGAATCCCTGGTCGATAGGCTAGCGCCTAGAATCAGCGGCACAGGTATGTTTCGCCTGCAACACCATCCAGACTACCTCTCATTTGATCAACCACATATTCAACAGGATATTTGAGCACTCCCGGTACTATCGTTCCTTGCACATATAAAGACGACAATGTACGGCCTGTCACACAACACAGCCCTGGGATTGTACACCTTGACCGATTTCGTACTCTCCTGCGGGGTAAACTTTTTCACCTCTCTGTACATGCACCCCGTGGAACAAGAGAATACCTTAACCCCGATCAGGAAAAAAGAAGAGGCTGAGATGGACATAGCGATCAACACCGTCTCGAGATCCATAACAAGCTTAGATGCCAGCATAGCTCTACTTGAGGTTGAGTACAACAAGTTCAAGAACGAACTGACGTCCAGCTATAAGCAAAGAACCGACCTCCGCTACTTATTAGGAGCGCTCCGGGGAAGACTGAACGTGCGGAGGCTGACCGGTGCAGTAAAGACAATGTGGGACTGCAACTCAACGCGTCCGCATACATCAACAGGCAGGTGTTGACCCTGGCTGTACAAAGGGACCTGGACGACTTGAGAGAGCCTGTTACTAAAGTGAGCGTTCAGGACGCTTACCAGGACTACAGCAGAACGAAAGCCATAATCGCAGATGACCATATTGTGTGATCATATGTTTGTCTGTTTCTGTCGTAATACTTACAAATGAGCATGATCGAGCTAAAGCACAAGATAGTTTCACAGAGGGACCTGATATTGTATGTGGGGATACATCCCTTTGTGTACTCAGTAAGGTGGAGAGGGTGGGAAGGACAGCCCATACAGTGTAGCTGGACAGGCACGGACACTATCAGGAAAGCATTGGAAAAATGTCCTTTCTTTGGCATGTTGAACAAGAAGGCTGTGCCTAACTTTCAGATTCTGACATACCCCAAAGGTTGGTGGTTACCTGACAACTTTCCCTGTAACCTCCTTGAGCCTGGTGGAAAGGGTGACACCAGCGTTATTGTTGCTCCTATGTCTACTTGCCCACCACAGTATCCAACAAAAAGCGTAACGCCTCCCGGAGTCTTCACCATACAGATAATGATGGACCCTGCACAATGTGCACTCAATATGCGACGCACACGCACAACACCTTCCAAATTGGTGGTGGTGATTGACCCCAGTAAGACCATAGGGGACTCGTTAAAGGATGACAGACGGTTCCACTTAGAAGTACTCACAGATCCCTACCTTCACCTAGGTATCATGTTGGTCCCCTTGGGTCAATCCGATGGGGTTCTCAAACATGGTGGCGTGTATGATATGTACATCTGTACATAGGAGATGTAGGATTCCTGGGCGAAGACATAACACAGCGGTCCCTGATATACTCCAAGAGCATTCTGGACTACCTGCAGGACAGCGGACACTTGTTGTTGAAACATGCCAGGTCGTCTCTGTGAAGAAAGAGGAGCCCTGAGAAGAGTCAACGTCTGCTGACCGTTCCAATCCTCGAGCTCAAACTGGATTCTCTGTGCAAGCGTAGTCCGCTTTGATTGTGACGGCTCGTTGCATGTCAATGATACGCAGTGACAGATGGAATATCTTTTATGTTTTATATTTTGTTTTTACAAAGCATCTGTTTTAGGGAATGTGTCTGTATGTTTGTGTACAATAAACCCTATCACCAATATGTACTCAGCGTGTTATTGTTTTTGTCATGTGTTGTTGATATTATGTTGTGTTGTCCAACCTGGACCGTAATGGAACCGTGATACGCTGCGAGTGTCCAAGTGCGCACCTACCAAGTCAGTGCACATATATATAATCACATTGTCCTGGGAATATACAGGGTTTAGAGTCTCAGATGCACCACTTGATACCACTCAGAGGGGTCATGCAAAGTGTAGGGGCTATGGTCTATGATGGGCTGAGGCGGCCAACCAATGTTACGTCTATGAGAGTCCTGCAGTGTAGGACAGGGTCTATTCACAAAGGTTAGTCCGAGTGTGCTCATGTAGTGTAGCAAACCTGTCATGGTCATGTGTACACCTTCCAGGGTCCCACCAATGTTAATGTGATACCCCAATGTATTGAAGGTTACCTTGTATGTCTGTCCTTGAGCGGTCACTACCTCAAAAATGTATCCCAGTTTGGGTTCATCAGCCTGACACACTGCTGCTGCAGGGATCCTGTGATGTCTCACCCTTCCCAGATCCACAATCAACTCAAGGTGATCCGGGGACATTGGGGAACGACCATTCAAATATCCCCACCATGCACCTTTCAATGAAGTTATCAGGTCACACATGTCTTCCACCATATTCGTAATGGACAACCGGATCACGATCGTGAGGTACATCTGGTGGTTTAGCCAAGATGTGCACCTCTCCGAAAATGTCTTTAACTTCGGCGATCAGCTCCTGTATCAACTCAACAGGATAAGAAAAGTCCAATTGTATGAACTTGGTGCATCTGTACATACCTCGCTGGAGTAACAGTACATTCTATGATACCATCGTTAGTCTTCACCATCACGGAGTGAATCCCATGACCCTGAATAGAGGCTCGGCGGTGGGGGTCTCGGCGACCCGAGGAGGAACACAACGCTGGCCTGACCTCCAGGCAGCCTGAGCCGATTCCCCAGCTTCTCTCCAACCATCAGAGCCTCGCTCTTCCCCCAGTTCACCTTTGCAGAAGAGATAAAACCAAAATTATGTGTCAGATAAAATATCAATGTCTTTTTGTGTATTTACAAGTACGATGAGATCATCTGCATACACAGATAATTTAAAAGATACACTGCACTGGGGAAAACACACACCTTTTAAAACCTTTCTTAGCTTATGGAGCAGAGGCTCGACAGCCCTGCCTCACCCCTCTCTTGATGTTAAAAGAAGCACTCAGCCTGCCATTTATTTTCAGAACACTCGCCATGTCTGTATAGAAAACCCGGATCATGGCTATAAAGCCTGGGTTGAACCCAAAAGCAGCCAGAGTCTACTTTACGTGGACAAAACTGACACTCATATAGAGTAAGCAGTCAGTGTTTAAACATAAAACAAAACATATTTGTAAATATGAAACATTTCCAGGCTTCACTGCCATGTTATAAAAACATTTAAACATTTAGACCCATTTAGCTCGCACAGTGAAAAAACTACTTTTCATTTTGGTAGCATTGCCAATCACTGAGACAAAATGTAGGTTTTGAATGAAGAACAACCTGTTTTGTGTGAGTTACCTTTTCCAGACGTGCAATAGAATTGTGATGTCCCATGAAACATAACTAAACTATTCAAGGTTTGGTCAACTCATGCAGGTCAGAATGAGGTACACAAGAGAATAAAGAAATATAAAAAGGACAATATAAAAACAAAAAAATCAGTTTTGTACATAAGAATAAAATGTTTGTAAATAAAAAACTAATGTGCAAAAAGTTGATTTCTCTTCAAAATAGGACCTGCGGAAGCATTCCGTCTAGCACTGGGGGTGGAGCAGTCTGCTGCTGAAAGAGCTGCTCAGTGTCCCCACAGTGTCATGAAAGGGGGTGAGAGGTGTTCAGTGGAATCCAGAGGGCACAGCTAAACAGCTTATTTCTGTCACTCTCAGAAAAGAGTGTGCATCCACACCTCCAGCAGACAGTGGTGTATGACAATGTGGTGGCTTAAGGTCCTTAAATAGTGTCCTGCACACTCAGAAGGACCTCAGTCTCCTCAGCAGATGGGGACAAATCTGGCCCCTCTTGTACTGTGTTGGTGGACCAGTCCAGTTTGTTGTTGAGGTGAACACCCAGGTATCTTTAGTCCTTCACAATCTCAATGTATACATCCTGGATGTTCATCTCTGTGGTCTGGGTAACTAGCTGCCACTCGTACAGTGCCATCTTGGAATATATATATATATATATATCACTGATGAGAAAATGCAGTGTCTTACATAAATGGAGAGGTGTATCAATGTTTGAAGTATTTATACAAAAGAAAATATCTGTCAGAGATGAAAGAAGCAGTATTGCCAACAATAGTATAATATGTGAGTAGGCATATTGTATACTGTATCTTAGCAATATAGCTGTAATGATAACCCACGATCAGCTGCCACCATGATCAAAATCACGATCCAATGTCACGATCCAATGTCACGATCCACCAACATGATCCATCATCAGGATCCTCTGTCCACCATCACATTTACAATCCACCATGATCACGATCCACAATATGACCACAGCAACGATCCTGCATCTGCAAACAATAACAAGGACATCGGGGAAGAAGTCAAGTTAGTAGTATGTATTTGAGACATTAATGTGACGAAGACTGAGGAAAACTGAACTGAACATAATTTTCTCCATATGAGTCAGCTTAACAACATTAGTTAGTTGATTGCCTGTGCATTATGCTGTATGTCTGTCTAGCATCACTCCATTGTTTGTATTTTCCCACTCACCGTTGTATCGTTGTTCTCTGTCTATGATTAGTACAACTGCTTCATACCACAAGATGGCAGACTTATACAGAATATGTCTGTTGACTGTAGCTTATCCAACAACTACAACATCTTTCAGTGGCCACAGTTGGTCAATTAAACACTTCAGGTACTGCTGCTTCATTTCATAATTTATTTTGTGTATAATAAGGCCAACATAACTGGGTACAATTGTAGCAGTTAGATAGATAGATAGATAGATAGATAGATAGATAGATAGATAGATAGTTAGATAGGTAGGTAGATAGATAGATAGATAGTAGTTGAGCTCTCAGTTCAGTGATCTCTTGTTTTTGCTTTGAGGGAATACAATTATAGCTAACTGTCTATGAATAACAGAATAAATGAAGCATTAATAATACTGAACAAGAGGATGTAACCAAGCAGATTAATTAAGATGACATTCAAATGATAAAATAAACTCGTCACTTAGTTTGGCAATAGAGCAATGGTGTATGGAGTTACCAGAGAGCAGTGCAGGCTAAGGGAATGAATACATGTTCCAGGATTTAACCCGCTAACCTAAATTCAGAGAGCTCCATCACATCAACTCTTCTCATGGACAGCACTTCCTAACATGCAGCAGTAGTCTGATGGCAGTTTGTGTGACTCATCAAATGTGGGACAAATAAGTATCACTCTGCTGCCAGGCAACAATTTCAGGTGGCATTCTCCTCCCATTCTGTTTATGGCCTCTTATTGTTTACAAAATCCCATTTCCTATTGGAAACAATTTGAACAATGATATATACATTTCAATAACAGTGATTGCCTTAGCATATGTAATTGTTCCCCTTAAAAAAAACACTCCCCTATGACACTATCTTGGTAGGAGCACTGTTGATGAATCCTGAGTTTTCCACCACCCAAGACAATTTGTTTAGGTGACTGATCGGACAAACCTGGTTTTACGGACACTTGGATGACACCACAGGAGCAGTATGGAGGCATGTTCTGTTGTTTTTTAAGTTTGAACCCCTGAAACTCAAGGGGCTGTGGCTCAGGGGGGAGCATGGATAATCTTCTAACTAGAAAGTCGTCGGTCGATCCCAGTCTTCTCCATTCCACATGACAATTTGTCCTTGAGCAAGATACTTAACCCGAAATTGCCTCTGTTGGCTGTGCTGTTCTCATAGAGAAAGTGCTGCACATTGGTGCACTGTATGAATGTGTGTAAACAGGTGAATGGCAAAAATTGTACTGTAGAGTGCAATATAAATACAGACCATTTACCAACTTAAACTTCTAAACTCTTCACTTTTTTAGAATAAAATTAGTCACAGATAATGCTCAGATGTTGTGCTATGGCTTCTCCAAATGTTTTCACTGCCGACTCCTTTTAACATGGGCATTTCACATGAACACACAACTGCTGTGTCTCACATGAACAAGCAACTCATGTGAATAATTTGTGAAGGCTTTGATTTCACTCAATCTTTGCATTGAAACTTACACAATCATGACTTTGTGTCAGCGATAGTAAAACTGTATTTTATGTAAACTTTGCAAGTAATCCTTAGTTTACAGGCGTCCAGAATGGTGGGGGTCAATCTGTGTGGATGATGGTTCAACCATGGTCCTTTACACCACTTCAAAATAGGCTAATTCGGATTCTTGAGATCAATTGGAGGAAGTACCCAGTGTTAGAATGGTTTTCCATATAAAGTTCTTCATGTGTGCGGGTTTACATGACGGCCTAGGATGTACTGAAGAATAATCGTAATCCCCGGTGTATGGTGGATATATCAGTATGCACCACTGTATGCAATTTGTTATGTATGCAGGTCATGAAGAGCATACGCAAGGATGACTGTACAGTCATGTATGTCTGTAGGATTTATCATTTATGCTTGATCGTACTTTTCATTGTTCATCACCAGGCCTTCATCTTTACATGACATTCTTTGTTCCCCTCTGTGTACTGCAGCATACTGTCACATACTGTATGGCATTTGGCAGAGCCTTTTATGTTCATCGCCTCTCACCTCATGAGTGCTTATATCTTTAGTGTTAGAGATTCCAGTGAGAATCAAATTTTCAGCCCCCTGGCGGGATTAGAGCCACACTGTCCTTTTGGAGCTGTGTAAAACCACATGGTTATGAATTATGAATGAGAAGAGAACATTATGTACTTACAGGATAATGTAACCTTGCCAATTTTTATTTTTTAATTTTTCTCTGTGCTATGTTTCTCACCTGTACAACATACATACATGTTGATACTTTTTAGTGGTAATTATGTAGTGTGAATACAGCATGTAATACTATCTTTCTATATCCAGTTATTCTGCATCTATTGATACTGTGTTGATTTTGTGTGCAGCACCCTTTTAGATTATGTAGTAATGCTCCAATGGAGTAAATGCATTTGTTTGGCTGTGATGAGGAACATGATGAGATGATCAAATTTTATAGTTGTGCTCCCAGAAACAAAAGATGCTTTTTCTTTTTTTGTTTATTATTATCACACTATGAAGATTAAACAATTAACAATTTCATCCCCAGATTGTCACATTATCATTTATTTTTGCATATCAAACAGTTTTCCAATCTGGAGATGAACTTAGATTTACAGTCGACATTTTACAATGTTTTAATATCTGAACAATGCTAACTTTGATCTTTTGATTTAGCTGTGGGCAGCCTCACTCTTGTGTTGCACTTGAAGGTGGCTGCAGTGTTTCCCATTAGGTATCGAGAGTGTGGCAGCCCACCATACGCAGAACTTTGCCTCATTAATGGTAATAGGTTATCTTTGGCATTCATGTTTAATTGGAAATGATGCACAATATGACCTTCTGTTTTACTGCTTTTGCTTTATGCACAACAAATACCCCACCTTGTTGCTACTCTGTGATGAGACTCTGCTCTGGAGCTGCAGAGATCAGACTTAATTGTAGTTTCCAACAAAGAAATGATTGTACTTGATGAATGTGGGTACTACACAGATATGTGAAAATGAAGAAAACTGTCATCTACTGAATGCTGGTTAGGGCATCTGGGAAGTGGTGTTTATTAGGCAGTGAAACCAAAAACCCTAAACTTCCAACATTTAATAGTTACCAATCATGTCCAGAATAAGTGGATGAACTGCACAACATACCCAAACCAGTCTTGGTCTCATGTTTTGTAATCTGCACTATTGAGCCTGCCATGGATTGCCACTGTTTTACTCGTCCTATTAAATCTATAATTGAGGACTTTTTGCACATTTTCATTTACACACCTCTACTTCTTCCCCTTGACACTGTTGGATAGTGGCTGTAAATATATTTTTTACTGAAATGGTGACAGCAGTATCACTGATAAAACCTTAATTTAGGAGTGATGGCCAGTTGCTTCTCAGTCACCATTGCTACCAAAACATTTTTTTCCTTGAAACAAGTGACTAGCTCAGGGCCTGCTATGATGGGCTATTTAAATTTCCTATGCAGTTGAGTTTGTTAGAAATCCAGCTCTTTGCCAGAGTTGAGTGACTTTAAGCCAAAGCCTCTTTAGTTTTGTGTCATGACAATCTGATATACATTAATATGTGTTATTAGGTTTTCATTGAATCAAGCTTTGCAAATGAGCAGCAAGCATCAGGCAAATAGCCATCACCTATTGCAGACACAAACTGTCTCAGCTGTGAGTGTAATCCGCCAAGACTTGGCACCCACATGCCCTTAAGCCCCTTTGTAATTGGAGCGTTTTCTGATTTGATCTGAGATTCTAGCACGTAAACTGTCTCCTTCACTTGCCTGAATGGCTGATAATGATGCTGAACCTTTGTGCAGCCTCCATGTTACCTGCTGCTTCCAGGCTGTTAACAAATGTAAAGTGATAAAAATTAAATTGAAAAACAGTATGATGATAATACGTGAACTGAATAACAATGTTGGAATGTATGTGACTGGAGAGGAAGCTCACCGTGGTCGGCACAGTTCAGAAGAACAAGCCCGAGCTCCCAACCGGGCTGCTAACGGTCAAGGGAAGAGAGGTGTTCTCATCCAAGTTTGCATTCACGCCCACCACCACTCTGGTGTCCTACATCCCAAAGAAAAACAGGAATGTGGTGCTCCTGAGCACACGGCACACCAAGGCAGACGTCAGCGGCCACAAGGACGGGAAACCGGTCATCGTCCTGGACTACTACCGCAACAAAGGTGGCGTGGACAACCTAGACAAGGTGATCGGAACGTACAGCTGCAGGAGGATGACCGCGCGCTGGCCCCTGGTCATCTTTCACAACATGATTGACGTCTCTTCCTACAACGCCTTCGTGATATGGAGAGAGATCAACCCAGACTGGATGCTGGGCAAGCGGAACAAGCGGAGGGTGTTCCTAGAGCAGCTGGGAAAGGCTCTCGTGACTCCGTTCATCGCACGAAGGGAGCGCATCCCCCGCATGGAAGCGTCTGCCGTGGTTGTGAAGACTGTAAAAGCCGCCGCCGCCGCCGCCACCACCGCCGCACAGAGGGCTCTTGACCACGAGGACAACGACTTTCTACCCGAGAGTCCGGTCTCCTCCATAGCCCTAGCAGCAGCCCCGCTCGTGGCGAGGAAGAGGTGTCAGATATGCCCCAGGAAGAAGGACCAGTTGTGTAAGCATCAGGTTTCAGCTCTGACAGACTAGTTGTTATACTGAAAACAATGAAAGTGATAATTATAGACGTACAGATTAATGATAGCAGCAACAATTCGTAAAGCAATAATAATGATAATAATATTAACAATATTAATAATTGCAGCTTTGGAGTCAGAGATACCTGCAAAGAGATAGGTTAGGGAATGTTGAGAGACAGAGAGAGGGAGAGAGAAAGAGAAGTGCTGAGTGCATGATGGGAGTTCTCCCAGCAGTTTAGGCCTATAGCAGCATATCTAAGGGGTGGTTCAGGACTCACCTGATCTACCACTTAATATAGGCTTTATCAAAAGGGAACTATTTAAGTCTAACCTTAAATGACTTCAGTTTTGTCCGAATTTAGAAGTAAACAGTTATCGGTCATCCAGGCATTGATGTTCTTGGAAACATTCGTGAGCATAAAGGAAGCATAGCTGATAAATATGACTTGAACCAGCCTAATGCTGATCCTTTAATCCCTACATGTTGTTCCAGTCTCTGTGACAGAATCGTGTGCTCTACAACAGGGGTATTCAACTAAAATTTAAAGAGGTCCAGTTAGAGAAAATTTCTTGAAGAGGAAGACCGTCCGTTTTCCACCTTTTGAGTTTGAGTCCGGAAGATCATAATGTCTAACTATTTAATGTGATAAATATTTAAGTAGCCCAGTAGTTGTATCAACATCTGCATGTACTCAATACCTGACTGTCAAATCAAATGAATTCAGTATGATTCAAAAACTTTGACAATATTTATTGTCACGTAACATAGAACTACGCAGTTCTCTCTCAGGAACGAGTGGGTGAATAATGTCTGTTCTATTATATGGCCAAGAAAATTATATATATGATATAAATGAACAAATCCCATACTTTAGATTTTCATGCTGTTCTCCTGGAGTCTAAATCCCCCCCCACACGCAATGAAATTTCCCCAACTGCCCATCCACTGTAATTGTTTGTTTACTTATGTACTTACACATTTGCATATACATCAGTTGTGTCTAAACAGACAGACACACAAGCATGCAGAGAGAGAGAGAGAGAGAGAGAGAGAGAGAGAGAGAGAGAGAGAGATGGGGGGGGTGGCTATAGGTTTGTGTAGGTCAGTCAATTGTGAAGACCATCATCATTTCCCCCCGAAGCCCTACACTGAACGGATTACAAAGTAGCAGGTTTGCGGGCTGCCCGGCACGGAGAAATGCACTTCCGGTCTGGACAGCCCAGCAACTGCTTGTACAAGAATTTTCGCTTCGCGGCCAGTGGAGCTTGTGCGGGGCACTTGGCCCTACGGTAGATTATTTTTTGCTCAATGCAGTTTACTCTCATGACTATTTGTGAGAGAAATACGGACATTCATCTGACACTCATATATATATATATATATATATATATATATATATATATATATATATATATATATATATATACCAAAAAAAATATATATACCAAAAAAAAAACATAATGCCATTATGTTTTCTGGTTGCCTGTCTGTACGTCTTTCCCATTCTTGTCAACGCCTTGAGGGGATTCTTCAAATTTGGTAAAACCTTAATTTGGACTCAAGGATGACCTGATTAGAATTTGGTAGTCTGGGTAATTAGGTGCATTTGCATGTTAGTGTGGGTTTGTATCAGGGTTAAAGTATAACAAATAATGGCTGTATTGATCAGCTGAATTCACTAAGAGTGACTGTAAAAGTCTGCACTATTCATCCAGTTCATCTCGAACAAGCTAATCTATTTGCTTTCTAGGACACCAGGAAGCATTGATAGGCAAGTGATGAAAATTGACATCATCGGTGATCAGCACTCGACCCCAGGATCTGACCACAAGACAGCAACCATTGTGGTTGAGGGAACCAAAATCCTAGCAGAGAAAGGATATCCCAAGGTGCTGTGCTTTACTGATGGGCATATTATATGCCCTGAATCTGAGCTATCGTAAGGAACTTAAATCTATACTTGAAGTTTTTCAGAAGCTGTTCCTTGATGGACTGAAAACCAGGGCCAAAGTGACAACTCTCAAGAACACTATTTTCTGAAGGTTCCATTTGTTTAAGAGCACTATCAGATTTTATATTTAATATTTCATATTATTGTTTTATATTTTGAGAATAAACAGACAAAGAGGTGAAAACACAACCTCCTTGGTATAGGTAACAATGAACAGCTTTTGTCATATCAATAAACATGTAAAAACGGAGCTGTAGAGTAAAAAGTGTAAAGGCATTTGAGTAACTTAAGCCAGTATGGGTCCCTGTCTCACAAACCCCCTCAGTAGGCCTTGATCTTACTGGTGCCCATGCAGTTCAATGCCGTAATGATTAGAATGCTCATTTTTCATTCAGCTCCTTTGTGACCGCTGCAGTGTCAAGGATGTGTACAACTCCTAGTGGACCTCTTTTAAACCCTAAGGACTCCCAGAGTCAGGTCTAAAAATCAGTTGATAAAATCCAGGAGGCCCGTCTCATAGAAATTGGTTCTTTCTCTCAGCGAGAAAGAACGAGCAACAGAATGGTATATACTGTAGATCTTTGACTAAAACCTACCCAGCAAACAGCGGTGAACACGCCTCTATGCGATGCCAGCATTGACTGTCAACGAGCACGAGCAAAAAAACGACAGGATTTAGCACAAAAGAGAGAGCAGTAATGTGTGTTGAAAAGCAGCAATCACTCTTGGGACTCAAAAGTGGACCATTTAGTAAAACAAACCGATGGTGAACTCAGGATTTAAAAGTATACCTTTTATTTCAAATACACTGTCTTACACAATGGCTCCTCCATGCCATGACAAATTGAAAATTCCTGAGAGCTCTGAGGCTGAATCACTTTTAGGAGACACTATGGATATTGTAGGCAGAGATGATGAGCAAAAAAAACTTTAATTGGCTGTTGGTGATGGGGATAAAATCATCCTTTTGTCATTAAAAGAAGAAAGGGGGAACATAAAGCAATATTTGCTATCTTTTTAGCAGAACATCATACCAACCACAGGTTCTGAGACATGAAGGCAATTTGCCCTTTTAATAAAATGGTATGGCTAGAACAACTTATGTGTTGATGAGACACATTAAATGAATGAAACTGCTAACTTGCCCAACATTTCCATCTGCATAAAACTAAAAGGAGCCTTGCACTTTTTGTAACACACATCATACATATACGCCTGCTTTGGTGCAAGAGAGAAAAGGCAACAAAGGGAAGCTAAATGTGACTGTCACAGCACACGTTGTCAATTTCTCTCACAAGAACTCAGTCTTGCATGATCAAAGGGATGCGGTGGATTACGTTGGTAGTGAAGTGGGAGAGCACTCACACATACTGAACAGCCGCTGTTCAGAGACAAAGATGTATGACACAATGAAAAAACAGTGCTAGAAAAGGACAAAAATTCAAATGTCAGAACAAACGAGAATATGACAGAGATGGAAACAGTGAAGAGAAAGTCAAACAAAGGCTTGGACATGGTGTCAAAATAAATTTTGGTTTTGGAAAAGCATAAAATGCCAGAGGCTGACTGGCCATCAGGGGCACCAAGACACTTCCTGGTACCCTGACAATCATTTTTGGCCTGCATTGTGAACAGTCAACCTGACAGACCTTGGAAGAGCAAGCAGAAATGAATTACCTGACCAGTGGTCTTTACCTACTACCTCTACGAGAGGGTGCCCTTGAGCCAATAATATACAAAAGGTGGATTCAAAACAATCTCTTTACACAAAGAGGAAGAGGACACCACCGATGCATCTAAATCAGGGGTCTCCAACACGTCACTCGCAAGCTACCGGTTTTAAGTAGCTCGCCAATAGGTTCACAGACTGTTAAAAAATTCGATGAAAATAAATGCACCTCTTCCCACTTCAATTAAATACAACACATAGATGTCCCACCCCCTCCAATACAAAATAATAAGATAGGCTTATCACAGCAGCGTAGCAGCAAATTTGCACCTACATGTTGAACTACTTACGTTGTATGCCAGCTGAGCTAAAGTGAGGAGTTTTGTGCTATTAGCGAACCTGTTAAATCGGATTTAAGATGGACAACGAAGGTGGCCAGTCCAAGAAAAAGCAGAAAACATACTATTTCCGCTATATATATATATATATAACTATATATATGCACTCAATACTTGGTCGGGGGAATTACTGCATCAATGCGGCGTTACATCCTGTGGCACTGCTGAAGTGTTATGGAAGCCCAGGTTGCTTTGATAGCGGCCTTCAGCTCATCTGCATTGTTGGGTCTGGTGTCTCTCATCTTCCTCTTGACAATACCTCATAGATTCTCTATGGGGTTCAGGTCAGGCGAGTTTGCTGGCCAATCAAGCACAGTGATACCATGGTCATTAAACCAGGTATTGGTACTTTTGGCAGTGTGGGCAGGTGCCAAGTCCTGCTGGAAAATGAAATCAGCATCTCCATGAACCTTAGCGGAAGGAAGCATGAAGCGCTCTAAAATGTCCTGGCTGTTTTGACTTTGGACTTGATAAAACACAGTAGACCAACACCACTAGATGACATGGCTCCCCAAATCATCACTGACTGTGGAAACTTCACACTGGACTTCAAGCAACTTGGATGCTGTGCCTCTCCATTCTTCCTCCAGACTCTGGGACCTTGATTTCCAAATGAAATGCAAAATTTACTTTCATCTGAAAAGAGGACTTTGGACCACTGTGCAACAGTCCAGTCCTTTTTCTCCTTAGCCCAGGTAACACGCTTCTGACGTTGTCACTGGTTCGGGAGTGGCTTGACACAAGGAATGCGACAGTTGTTGCCCATGTCCTGAATACGTCTGTGCATGGTGGCTCTTGATGCACTGACTCCAGCCTCAGTCCACTCCTTGTGGACTGAGGCTGGAGTCAAATTCTTGAATGGCCGTTGCTTCACAATCCTCTCAAGACTGCGGTTATCCCTTTTGCTTGTGCACCTTTTTCTACCACGCTTTTTCCTTCCACTCAACTTTCTATGAATATGATTGGATACAGCACTCTGTAAACAGCCAGTGTCTTTAGCAATGACCTTTTGTGGCTTATCCTCCTACTGGAGGGTGTCAATGACTGTTTTCTGGACAACTGTCAATACAGCAGTCTTCCCCATGATTGTGTAGCCTATTGAACTGTCAGGTTTAGTAAAGCAGATGGACCCAGGATGCAGAGTATTAAACAAAAGAGTCTTTTAATGGAAATGTCCAACAGAAAAGTAAGAATAAACGCAGGAATTTCAAAAAGGTAAAAACTGAAAAACAAAAAGCACACTGGGGGGAAAACACCAGAAGCTTATGAGGATGCAGAGGACGGGAGCTCAGGAGACAAGGCAATACAAAAGCACAGGAGATTACGGCAGGGACAGACATTAAAACAACGATCCGATGAGGACAAAGGGAAGCATAGAGACTTATATACACACACAGGGAAGGCAGGGGCAATTGAACACAGGTGGAACACATGAAGACTGGTGCAGGCAATCACAGGAAGGGGAAGAAAGAAAGCACACTAGGAACAGAGACTACAAATTAAAAAGGAAACAGAACAGAGGGAGTGGTAAAACATGCAACACAGAGACAACACATATACAAACATAGACACAAGGATCTACAAGAAACACGAGGAGGAAATAATTAAACTGAAACCACTCTTAATAAAGAGGCGGAAAAACACTGAAAAATACAAAACCATGACATGAACCAGCCTTAGAGACCATTTAATGGCTCAGGAAACCTTTGTAGGACTTTTAAGTTAATTAGCTGATTAGAGTGGGACATCGTGAGTCTACAATATTGAATTTTTTCATAATATTCAAATTTTCTGAGATAATGAATTTTGGGTTTTCATTAGCTGTAAGCCATAATCATCAAAATTAAAAGAATTTCAAGAACGCTTGAAATATTACACTCTGTGTGTAATGAATATATAATATATGAGTTTCACTTTTTGAATTTAATTATCGAAATAAATTAACTTTTCCATGATAGTCTAATTTATTGAGATGCACCTGTATGTTCAAATACAATCAAGATTCCAATCTTACTTAGTTATGAAGACTTTCTAGAAGCCATGGATTTTGGCATACAAAATGCCCCTTGGTTTGGGCTTCCTTAAAGCCAAACTTCTTTAGCTGGTTAACCAAAATTAATAGTTAAACTATTATATTCAAATGCTGCAAATGTGCCACTTATGTTCTGACCATTTTAGCAATGCAGACATGTTTGTATCAGTCTGAGTTTTTAACCTGCATTTTGTTAAGAGTTAACAAACATTTCAAGCAATTCCAATAAACGAGGCACATTCAGGTTAATTGTTTTGATTGTAATGTTACACTGTACAAAATCTTTAAGAACAGTTTTATTTTGACATGTTACAGTTTTCCTTAATGACCACAGGGTTTTTCATGTGTGGTATATTCAGTGTGTTTACAAATTTAATTTATTTAGATAACACATATGTCGTACGTATGTCTACCAGACAAATTATGTTGCAGAACCAGGAACTGAAGATTCTAAAGTCCAGACATATTCTTGAGAGATTAACATCACCACATAGAGTGCGCTGAGCTGGCAGTAAGTCATCAAAATGGTGTAGGGCTTCCTGGGACACTGGGAATCCACACTCCCTTCCATCAAACCTAAGGCCAGTCAGAACTCAAAAGGCTATAAGTCAAATCATTAAACCCCCCCAAAATGCTAAATAAGTATTATAACTCAAACTAAGTCCGTTTTCAGCTGTCATAAAATGTAAACAAAGACTAAATTTCTGATGACAGAAATGAACCACAGGTTAATTTATAGGTTGACAGCAGCTCTTTCAGTCAAATATGGTCATATTTGCTTCTACCACAAGGCACTTTTTGGTATTTATCAGACCCAGTAGAAGTTGCGGAGCATCTCACGATACACTTGATCTGCTTTAGGCAATCACACACATTGTGTTCAAATTTACACAAGTGAAAATGCAATCTGATATTTACTAAACATGGTCACACATCGCATGTGTTAAATACAAACCTGTGAGGCAGGTGGTACATGGCTTCTGGTTTACCCGATGGACAACAAGATTGACGAACAGGTCGGATGGTGTGGTTGTTCCAAAGTTGTCTGTACTCATCAAGCTCTTTCTGCAAGACGGCCAAGAAGACAGACCATATGAGGCAGTTGTGCTCATGGCTGCCGTTGAAAAGGTGCCTCTCTCTCTGGTCACCAAAGACATCAATCCAAAACTGAGTCCTAATGGTGGAATGACAATGTCTTTGTAGTGTTGTTATTGTTTTAGAATATAGATTGTTGACACAGCTGAAAACCTCTGGCATGTGAAAACACAAAAAACACAGGACTGACTACATAGCAGCATTCCATACAACCAAAAACTTGTGAAAAATAGTTACAATAATATTTTTTTAGGGTATATGTGAAACACACTTAATTTACCTTTAACCTAAAAGAGGGACGTTTAG
The DNA here is from genome assembly GCA_026259375.1 of Verasper variegatus. Taxonomy (NCBI): domain Eukaryota; kingdom Metazoa; phylum Chordata; class Actinopteri; order Pleuronectiformes; family Pleuronectidae; genus Verasper; species Verasper variegatus. The sequence continues at coordinate 20,541,964 of CM048053.1, read as the reverse complement.
AATACAAGAAGGAAAATTCCTTCACAGGCATGACTGACAAAAGTAATTCTACATTATTCATTAACACAGTACCACATCATGCACAAAGAAGACATTTAAACTCAAGCACCAGTGAAATAATTGACTTTTAGGGAAGAGCTTACTATCTTCTCCAAAAGGTGCCAAAAAGTCAATGTTGCTGCCACAAAAGCCACAAAAACGTCCAATACGTCCAACAAATTCAGTTCCACAATATGGACAATACATTTCCTGGAGAAAAGGAAGAATGTGAATGCTAAGTGCTGTAAATTACTCACAAACAGGGGCTTGCTTGTTAGCGCTGTTTCTTCAGGAAAGAAACGTCATGTCTCCAGCTCAAACCATTGAGGAGTCATTACGCTCTAAAGACAACATGATTTTTGAGATCGTATACAGCCCAGTGGGTCTCAGAGGGTTAAAATACATCTGCAGTAATAAACTTTATTATTTATGAAAATAAACCAAAAACTTTTACAGTTTAGCTAATTTTCCAATATCATTAACAGACACCGGCTTTAACAACTCCAAACTGCAGCAGCTACAACAACCGGACGTGTCCAGTTTTAGGTGTCCTCTGGAAACACTTTTTTTCTGTAATGTGTTGTGTTGTGTTGTCAAATTGATGAAGATGTTTTCTTACTTTGCTTGTGTTTTGTCTACTTGCATGTGTTTTCTTAAATTGCAGTGCGTTGAGCTCTCAGGGCCACCGTATTTTAGGTGTTTGAGTGTAAAACACTAACAACAAACACCAAAACTGTTCATGGTAGAAATTAGTTCCTTTTAGATTTGTGTAATCCATTTAAAACCCTACAAGTACATGTCTTCATCTGGACTGTTACTGAATAATCTCAAAAATATATCGTGGGATTATTTTTAAATAACTAAATCGTACAAGTATCTTTAACTGACAATGAGCTTCTCTACATTATTGTGTGTTGCTGCATTATTGCTTGTGGGTTTATGTTGCCAGGAATTAAATTAATGTAACCTTTTTAATCAGTCATGTAAAACGAACTGGAGGGAAATGACAGAATAATGCAAAACATGTCAGGAAATTCAGTGCCTGCAGAAATATGAATTGAACTCAAAAAAGAACATCATCTGCCCTTGGCGGCATGCCAGCTGCATCCAAGGACATCAGTTCTCTCTTGGGAGAAGCATTTCCACTGCAGCGTGCCTGCTCTACTCATCCATTACAAAACTGTCAAGAGCACCACAGCAGGAAGCACAACACTTTTGAAAGAAAAAGATGATCTGATTAACCAAAATTGATGACTGCACTTAGATTTTATCCAAATGCATAGTGGACATGAAGTTTTTTTTACTATACATCTATGATTTTATCATCTGAATATTAAAGATACATTTTTTCCACAGTAAGATTACAAGTTACTTTCCTTTCAAAACAGTTATTACATGTCAGAAAAATATACCTTGTGATGTTATCATTGTTATCTGTGTTTAAAGCCTTTACAATGTTCCTGATGAATGGGATGTAAGCTGTAATGAGAAGAATCAACCCAGCAACAGCACTCACTCATTTTGGTTTATGAAAGTAGTAACTGTGATGTCTCCATATGATCATATGGAGATTTAATCTCAATTGCAAGCTGACAGGCTCCTTCTGTAATATTTTCAATGGGCCTCCACTGGTTACAATTGGTCCTTCTTGCATAGAGGCTCCTGCACAAAGTTGAGATCTGTCAAATCAGTATCTCCTAAGACCGAACAGAGCAAACTGATATCAGTCATTCATCCAACTCCTCAATGATAGCAGACAACTGACCCTCAAAATATTAGTAATGGGCAGTTAGTGGGGCTTAATAACGATCAAGTAATTACTGAATTTCAAATGCTTATTTTTTACACGTTGTTTTTGGACAATAAATCAGAGACGCAATAATTCTAATGATATTATAATTTGTTACCAATCGATTAAGTAAAATGTGTTTATAAATGTAAAAGGGTGGTCAAGTTGAATGAAAATGTGTGTGTGCAGTTTTAAGGAAACACATTTTGGATTTTATTTTCTTTAAAGTATTCATAGTGTTGCACTGAGCTGCATGCATGTGAAGTGACAGAAGTGAAGAGTAAATGAGCTTGAAAGAGAGCTATGAGAGGCCCTTAGAGATAATTAATACTTGGTCTCACACAGACCTGTATACTCTCTCCCACACACTACTATAGTATCTTACATGTACTATCATACTCTCTCACACACACACACATAACTATACTCTCTATACTCTACCATTACTGACAATAATCAATCAATTCATTGACCTTCAGTTATGCTACAAAATGTTTATTCTAATCAATGCTGCAAATACCCTTATCTTTCTGATGTTCTCCATAACACTTGACATCTATTGCACTTCTGTCCGTCCTGGGAGAGGGATCCCTCACATGTGGCTCTCCCTGAAGTTTCTACGTTCTTTTTACCCTGTTTTTTTGTAGTTTTTTTGTAGTTTTTCCTTACTCTTGTTGAGGGTTAAGGGCAGAGGATGTCACACCCTGTTAAAGCCATATGAGACTAATTGTGATTTGTGAATATGGGCTATACAAATATAATTTTATTGATTGATTACATGTACTATCATTCTCTCACACACACACGCTATTACTCTCACACACACACTACTACACTCAGTAGGAGAGGAGGAAATGCAGCGGCTCTTCAGACCTGGTTCATCAGGCGCTTCATCTGAAGCTAGCATGCTAGCTACTGTGCGAGGTCAACCTAGATATCAGAATTAGCAATATTTTGGTGGATGGGCTAAAGCTAAAGTCTCCGGGTGTACACCTATTTACAGGAATAAAACGGACTGTGGAACTATTTTTTTAATTTAACATTAATTACAGCTTTACAATTACTAATAATTGTCACTGCTGTTTTTTAATTAGAGCATACCTGAACTCATCATCCACTGGCCAATCAAAGCAGACATGGATTTCTAGAGACGGGAGTGTGTTAAATTTCCACGATTCTTGATACCCATTTCGAAACTGCGTGTGTGCGTCTGCCGCTATGTTTAAATATGTGTTTAAAACTCAAGCGTGAACCAAACTAACACAATATAAACCCAAAGCACTGCAGGGGTACCAAGAACCTCTATGTGCAAAATGAGTGCATGTCAGCGGGGGAGCGAGGAGGGAAGCCATGCGGCAGGCTAACACACGGTACAAGGTCACTGGATATTCAATGTGCGCCTGCCCCGAAGCGGCAGAGGCAACCATCCTGTAGCATTGGTAGTGTTTTGTACCTCTGGTACTGTAAACAGATTACTCTGACATTTTTTGAATTTTGGTATCTCCTTATTTGCAAAGTATTGGTTGCCGTGAGATCCCTACGGGGATTTTTGTCCTTTGCTTACTACATTATCAATCCTAATATTTCTTGTGTTTTTCAGTTTTTCTGTCAACAGGGCATGTGAACACCCACACACTAAACCAGCACAGGAAGTGCTCCTCAATCTTGCATCCAAAATTTATAGTAACCATAGATGCAGCTTCAGCTTCAGACAACTGTGCTATGATCCCATGTACCAGATGTGCATCAACTTTTCAGATGACTTGGGAATGGATGAAGAGGCAGTGGATCTTGGTGGCCCAAGAAGAGAATTTTTACAATTACTCATGGAAGCCCTGTCACTGTCACCAATGTTTGAAAGAACAGATGGCAAATTAAACTTGGCTTTGGACAGTACAGGTAGATTTTTTGTACCAGTGTGTTTATTTTTTTCACAGTATCCTCTCTCTTAGCTCTAATGTCATGACAGGCTTTGTGTCACCCATTCTATCCTGTGATTTGTTTTCCATGCCATGTTTGCTTCAGCTTTAAGAGAAGATCGTTATTTTGTCGCTGGCCGGGCCATTGCTGTGAGTCTTGTCCATGGCGGTCCTGCACCAGGATTCATTTTGCCAACACTCTATTTTCGTCTAGTTGGTGGCAATTCATCAATAATGCCTGTCTTGAAAGACATTGCTGATACCGACCTCTATGAGAAGGTTAAAAAGGTAAATGCACTGTAAATATACACTCAGTTGACAGTTAATTAGGTCTACTTTGCTTAAAGTAATGCAGTCTAATCTTAAATCCTGCAATAAATCAGTTCATGAGGGTTTTAATGTTTACTTTTTGTTCAGTTTCATTTCAGTGGTGTAAGACTAAATAACCTGAACACCTATGTGTATAATGCAATCAGGTTCAACTGCACCAAAATTCAGACTTACCGTATTTTCCGCACTATAAGGTGCACTTAAAAGCCTTTAATTTTCTCAAAAAATGACAGTGTGCCTTATAATCTGGAGCGCCTTATATATGGATTAATTCTGGTTGTGCTTACTGACCTCGAAGCGATTTTTTGTGTGGTACATGGCGCTCTTTCAAAATGTTTTAGTACGACTTTGGTAAACTACAAAGCCGCACCGCTTGCAGCATTACGGCTACCGTAGTCAGGAGCGTCACAGAGTAATACATACTGTGCTTCACCACAAATCTCTGTTGATCTGCGACTCCATGCGCGCCCATCTCACCGATGCTGTCAAAAACAAAGTGAAGCAAACTAATTCGGAGCTTGCCATCATTCTGGGTGGATTAACTAAAGAACTCTAGCCGCTAGATATTGGTGTCAACAGGGCGTTCAAAGTTAAACTGCGAGCTGGGTGGGAGCAGTGGATGACAGAAGGCGAACACACATTCACCAAGACAGGGAGACAGCGCCGGTGATTGTGAATACGCTAACGTTTGATTTAGCGGTGTCAGACTGTTGGTTGGTGTTTACGCTCATTAACGTTTGAACAATGTTGAGAGTTATTCTGAACACGTTTAATACAGTTTGACTGACTGACTGTTTTGTTTCGCTTAATGCGCCTTATAGTCTGGTGCGCTTTATATATGAAAAAAGATCAAAAATAGACCATTCATTGACAGTGCGCCTTATAATCCAGTGCGCCCTATAGTGCGGAAAATATGGTAAGTTAAAAGTGTGGGGTCTTCTCTAAGAGCAAAACACTTGATAAAAGAAACCTGTGGATTTATCACATATAGGGTTTATATTCTTGTTTGCCGTACTATGCTTTTGTTTATTATTATTCTTGCGTGCTGTTTTTTAGGTGTCTGAATGTACATCTTTGGAAGATCTGATAGATGCCACTGAACCACTGCAAGACTAATGCTGTGTGTCTCAGGCCATTGAAATGCATAGAAGACAGGGATCTGCTGGTTGACGACATTGTCACGTTTCAGGTTGTCCATAGTCTGTGGTGCATTTGAAAGGTTTGTGTTTAGCAACCAAATTAGTGGAATTTTTGTGACTCAGAATTTAATTGAGCGTTTTCTATTCTGCATAAGAACAAAACATTTGATAGTGTTGTGCATATGATACCTTAAGCATGACCCCATTAAATGGTGTGCCTTTGGGCATTCAATAAATTTGGTTATTAGAAAAAATATTGAATATTAATATTATATAATAACTTTAATTGATTAAAGTTACCTTGGGGCACAACCCTTCAAAGGAAGGGAAAAGACAGCCAATTTATTGATTAAGTCTCATGAAAGTAAATGAATAAATGTGGAAATAAATTGAATACATTGATTAATTTACTTCTGTATTGCGTTTCACATTTATTTATTTCTTTCCACATTTATTTATTTCTGTATATCTGTGTCCATATGTAAATGAGGTAGGAGGTCCCAACCTCAGTCTCGAGCAGGAATGGTCAACTGAGTGATCCAGACAGAAGTAATCTATTCCTAGCGAATCTTCCTTGTAGTGTAGTTAGCAAACCAGCGTTACATGTAATGGCTTCAACTGGGAGACCGCTGGGAGACCTGCTGCGGGATGTGGCTAACCAGCTTGAGAACTGTGAGTTTCTTTTGTTTATTTCTGTAAACAGTATAACTAACAGTTATATCAAACTTTTGCCAATGTATTGAATTACACTGAATTAGCCACCCATGTGGTGATCATCGCTTTGGTATTTTTTGTGCAGTGCCGGGTACCGGTAGCGTGCCAAATTCATAATCGCAATGTGACACCAAGACACCCAGTGGATGGTAAGTTTCTGCAGTGAACAGTTTGTGAAGCTAAATCCCATCTGTGGACTAAGTTAAGATGCTGGTGATGAATTATTTATTTAGTCATGCAAAGCCCATCACATTCCTGTTAAGTGTGCAAGGCTAACGTTAACCAAGATAGCGCAGCAGACTAGTTAGTTAGCTTTCATTTGTAAGACTTGTCACTTCTCTTGATCCTAGCCGAGGTGTCAAGACTGTTTGGTCCATATACCCATGGAGGGAGAAGCTCGACAAGGCGGCGAACCCTTGGTGTGCCCACACTCTCCTCTTACACTCATTCCTTCTGCTGTGTCGAGAATAAAAGCGCCGACATTGTCCCCAACCGATTCACCAAAGAGAGACTTGCTTCTGCAGGGTTAGAGGAAAAATGTCTGACATTTCAAGGTATGTTAGGCATCATGATGAGGATTGACACACGTTTTTTTAGCTGTCAGTATATTTTTACGCTGTGAATTTTTTATCCAATAAATAAAATGCAATTACCTTAAAAACATGAAGGATCTTTTATGTGAGACCAGTTATTTGCATTATTTTTCCTTTTCAGGTAGTCAAACAAATCTGAATGAATTTAGAGAATTTATTTTCGAGGCATATCCCCAACTCAGACAAAGAGGTGGATTTGAGTTGCTGCGAATTTCTGGAACTACAAGAAGTCGCAAACTGATCCTCATCCCGTGTCTCAATGAGGGCTACCATGTGAGACATTTGAAAAAACAGATTGGTCATGCTATTATTTTCATTCGACCACTCCAAAGTAACCTGGATCTCGAGCCTGTAAGTTCCTCACTAATACTGCTGTTCTTCCCTAAAATGCAGACTGTAAAATATTTTTTGTATTGAATCTTAAAATTATCAGTTTTTTACAGGTATGTCAACCAGAATGCAACAATAGGCTGGTTGGACCACCTGATAAATGTATCACTTGTGGAGAGGAGTTTCCTGTTTCACAAGTTAAAGCTCATAGTGATGAATGCATGAGGTACTGCCCTACAGAACTAAAACATGTCATTTGTCAAGCACACTGTATGTGAAGTCATATATTTGACATGACCCATGAAAAGCAGTGAAAATACATTCTTAAAGCTGCAATATTGTGTAATTGCTATAGAGAGAGAGAATGTACACTTCAAATGACACTGTAGTGGCTCATTGGGTGACCTGCTGGGTCCCGTTGTCCTCTGCCTCATGTCCTAGACTCCTTCGAAGCCCCCACCTCTCCCTGTCCTTCATTTTTGGCCCATCAGAAGATGCACGAATTCTCGCAACGTTCGATTGGCCGGCAGCTTTTAGGACCACTGCTCTCTGATTGGCTGGCTGCCGAGCTTAAACGTGTGCGGCGGGAAGCTTGTTCATTCTGCCGGTGAACTTCGAACGAGACACATCTAACGGGAGAATAAAGTGCACATCAGACCAAGCGAGATGTGAGTAGCGCACGATCAACGTGCATGTTTAATGTTCTTTTTTCTGCCGTTTGATTGTTTCTGTCATGTGTCACGGTTAAATAATGCAGGTACAGTCAGGTCATTGTAATGTTAGTGCCTTCTTCCAGCGTTTTCCCCCCGGGAAAAGGCTGTTTCACGGGTGAAGATTGTGACTACAGTAGCTGATATCATCGCTGGCTCGATGTACTTTTCCGCCGGGAAAAGGCTGTGTTTCATGGGTGAAGATTGTAACTACAGAACGCTGATATCGGTTCCGTCGCAATGTACTTTTCCGCCGGGAAAAGGTTGTTTTTCACGGTGAATAATGTCTGTATAGTACGCTGATATGGTTGCCGGCGCGATGTTCTTTCCCGTCGGAGAAAGGGGTGTGTTTCCCCGGGGAAGAATGTGACTACAGAATGTAATTTTCTGCCAGGGAAATGGCCTGTTTGACTGGGGATATTATCCATGTACAGTGTGCCGTTTAACCCGGCCTCATGTAAAATCCTGCTAACTGTACAACAGTAAGTGGTGTCTGTGTTTTATCATCATTACCTATCTGGATGTGTGATGAAAATGCACTTGCATGTACTGTACAGTAATTTTCAGTAAAGTTATAGCTTCCAGCCATTGATCTTTCAATCACCTTCTACTGTAAATATCTCTATTATCTCCATACGTGTGTTCAAATGTTAATAGGCACATTCATTTGTCCTCCTCTGCACAAACGCAGGTGCGGCATCTGCGGCCCCTGCGACAGAATTGTCTGACGACGTCGTCATTGCCGCTGCCATGGAGGTTGACACTCTGCGTGAGTGTATTTGACTTTAATTATTGTTGTTACTATATATATGTGACAACAGTGTGACAACTTGAGAGTATTTGCTGTGTATTTTACAGTTTCCCAGGCTGGACCCTCCCTGGCTGGACCCTGGTGCATGCAGTCCACCACCCTGTGGGCGATGCACCAGATCAGCTCCATCCCATTGTGAGTCAGCTGGACCTGGCTCACCAGGCTCAGTTTCCAGCTGTCCTCACATACAAGTAAGCTGCAATGTTAAAGCCTGTGTGTGTGTGTGTGTGTTTCTCAGCTGACAGTAGTCACCTTGTGCCTTTGCAGGTTGTCTTGCGAGAAGAGGGTGGTGGGCATGATGAAGGCCCGCACTTTGGGCAACAGTGCGTCTTGCCTCCGTGCCACTCTGGTGAAGCAGCACACTAAAGACTGGTTGGTGCGGACCCTGCGCTACCTCTCTGGCCACGAACAGCTCCAGGTGCCTGCCGTGGCTCCGCAGCTGGTGATGGTGGCGCCCATGAAACCCATCCCCAACGTGCCCTGGCTTATTTCCATCTACGCCAGGGAGGCCCTCGGTCGTCTGGAGGAGATGAAAGCCAGGGTCACGTCCATCTTTGGGGACATCTTGAAAATGGACTCCACCAAGAAGGCAAGATTGGGATCCTTTGCGATTGATTGAAAATACACACACAATAAATAAATGAAAGAATACATGTCATTATTTGATGGGTGAGACACACTCTCTCGACAATCAGATAAAAACCCAGCTGTGATTGGCCAGAGGAAGCTGCCTGCCCACTGCTGCCGCTGCTACAAGGACAGCAGGTCAACGGCAAACAACTGCATTCGACAACTTGTGCTTGCTAAAGTGAGTGTCTCTCTCTGTCCGTCTGTCTCACTGTACTGTTGGGGCGCTGACAATTGACTTTGCTTTTGTTTCATCCAGGCACATGAAGAAGTCATCTTCTTGCGCCTGTTTGTCGCCCTCCCGTGTTTACATGCGAGCGAGTTCTCCCCTGTTTGTTGTCCTCCCGTTACCCACTAGCCATAGCCTTAAAGGGCGAAGCCTACACGATATAGAACATTAGTTACATACTGTAACTCTAGATTCTATGAGTATAGGCGCAGCCCTTTAAGTCTTGGGCCTCACTGGTCCTTTATGGCTGAAGAAAAGCTATTTTTTGGGAACCGATCGCCCGGTCTCAGTCCAATTTATACTAGGTGAGAACGGGGGTGGGGCCCACAGTAGGTGGGCGTGGACTAAAGTTTTCAGTGCTGCGCATGCGCGCGAGGTATAAACCCACTAGCGATAGCCTTAAAGGGCTGCGCCTATACTCATAGAATCTAGAGTTACAGTACGTAACTAACGTCTCTCTCTGTGCACGAGGAAGCCTGGCAGATGCTCCGCCTGGTGTCAAAGATGGGGATTTGGATTGGAGTGGCATCAACCCCAAAACACCAAGAAGCAAGAAGCTGTCCAGCTGTGTCAGTTGGGGCAGCTGTATGTCCTGAGTGAGCAGCTCGCAAAACTAGCTTCTGAGAGTGTATTTGAATTATGAATTGATGTTGTCTGAGAGTCAGACTAGAAGTGTTACCAGATTAGTTGTCGCTTTTGATTTGAAACTGTTGTGTTGTGAATGAGTATTGTTTTTCGTTTTGGTTTACTCGAGATAGCTCTTTTTAGGAGTCCTCCCTTTGTTATATTTGTTTTCATATTTGAAATAGCCCCTTGTTGCTTGTTATTTGGTAATGCATATTACTTGCGTTGTCCTGCAATCTTAAAACCAGGTTTAAATTAAAATAAACAACTTTCATATACCAAAAACATCTGGTATTATGTTTCCACCTCATTCCTAGCGAGCCGGGTCATAACACTTGGTTTAACACAGGTTAAAATGAATTTAAGTGAACCGAACTGAAATCCTTATAAATCTTCTGCCTCAATCCTGCTTTTCCCAAATGTCCCTTTTGTTTGTTCTTACTTTTTAGCCCAAAAAGCTTAATTTAATTCAAGAATGTCAGCTTCTAGCCTCTCTGAGACGTCCTATGTCCACCAAAAGGCATCAAACTAACATACATTTTTTATGTGATATTCTGTTTTTTTATAAGCACAATAAATTACCTCAAGGCACTTAATATAGTACGTTGGAGACCTTACAATAGGTGGCCGTGACCTAACCATGTCTCTGAGATGCGTTACTTCCTAGGATTTGCAAGCTACTTCCAGTGTTTCATTGAGGGATTTGCCAAACTTGCCGCCCCCTTGCACAGTTGGTTGCCGAACAGAATGACAAGAAACTTAGAAAACCGTCAGGGAAGAGTCTACCTGCTGCATGGATGGGAGGAGTGTTGAGGGCCTAAAAAGTAGGTTGATGTCTGCTCCAGTATTGGCCTATGCCAACTTCTCTTTACACATCATGCTAAAGGTCTCTCACAAGAACAAAATGGCAGAATCAGACCTATAGCTTATGCTAGTCATGGCCTATAACCTACAGAGCGTAACATGAGGAACTCCAGCTTTATGAAATTGGAGTTTCTGTCTCTCCAATGAGCCATGACGGTAAAGTTCACAGATTACCTGCTGGTCCAGAAATGTGTATTGTTTACAGACAATAACCCTCTTAGTCATCTATCCACAGCCAAATTAGGTGCTTCTAAACAACGTTGGGCTGCACAACTGGCTGCATTCGATTTCACTATTTAGTATTGGTCCAGACAAAGTAATCAGAATGTCGTCTTTTTGAACTCCAAAAATCGGCGCTCTTCATACTGCTGTACGTTATTATATGTTTATGAGCGCCAAACTTGGCACTTTTCATACTGCTGTACGTAATTATATCTGTATGAGTGCCACATTTAGCGCTTTTCATACCGCTGTACGTTATTATAATCTTTATGAGCACCAATTTTAGCTTTTCCTCATAAGGCTGTACATTATTATAAATTTTAAATACAAAGAGTGAATATGGTTTTGCCTATTGGATTTGAAATAATCCTAATGTTACTGTAGTACCCTCATTAAATTTACAGTATAACATCATTATAATGTAACACAAGGTTTAACTTTTGCATGTTTATCAAGTAATAATAAAGTTGTATAAACGTGAATGTAACCAAACTGTAATACAAGCAGTTATGGAATACTACTATATTATACAATGAGCTGAAATGTGTTAGAATTTGCTGATAAGTATGCTAATAATTTAATTTTAATTTTTTTATTTTTTCCCTCACATGTATATACTTGTATAAACTGAATTGTGTCTGTTATTGTCAGATGGCTTCCAAAGACAAAAAACACAGAGCTATGGGTGATGAGGAGTGGATTTCCCGTCTGCGTAGGTTTGCTGCTGTCGGGGTCTGGCCCTCTGAGGCAGGAAACCGGCCGGCACCACACAAGACAAAGTGGCACGATCTGTTTCTTAAGGTAGATCTGGAGATAGTGATATGTGTACAATCATTACACTTAAAGTAAAGTAATAATATTACAATTCCCTGTCAAATAATATTACATATTGAGAAATGCCCAATGCAGCTGAGGGGTCAAATGTCTCTGTTTGGAGGGACACAGACATGTAACTGTGGTTTCCATAAAAACAAGGTATCAGAGGTTACATAATATTATGATGTCTTAGTGTTGTATTAGGTATTATGAAATTTCATTTTCATTTCTTGGAACCTGTAGCCTTCAGTCTCTGTGTCATCTTCGGTGACACCACAACCAGGACCCTGATCTGCATCCCCCTTCATAACACCTGGGCAACCACCACGCAAGCCCACTTAGACTTAAGCATCAGTAAATATTGAGGATATACTGACACTAATAATTATATTTTGCATATGTTTACATTTTACTAGGCTCCACATAAGGTTAGTTGTTCTTCCCGTCAGTTAATAAAACCACAGTTTTCCAGATCTCATGGTGGCCATTTACAGCTGAACTTGTCTTTGGCTGGGAAGCATGCAAACAAGGTAATATAAGAAGAACGCCTGTGTTGTTATACTTAGTTATGACACAATACTTTATTTATTATGTTGTAAACTGTGCTCTTATTCTCTTAGTCCACAAGTGGCACTTCTGAGTCCTCTGCTGTTTCCAGCATTGCTGCACACGAGATGAAAAGCCGAATTTTTGTCACTGCAAATGTCTGCAGACTCGCCTAATTCCTTTGTGCCTGTTTACAGAAGGCGAATTCCGCGTTCGTCCGTGACACAAACTGACACAAAGGGGCAGAAACATACCCCCGCTTTCAGTGGTGGGGTCTGGAGTGAAGGTGTTATCTAATTAGCATATGAATCGCAGTGAGATCGCTTGTTAGAACTTATCTCACTTCACCATTGGATGAAACCACAGACCTTTGAAATTAAGTCAAGTGTGATTGGCTGGTAGATCTGTTGCTATTGGTCACCCTGGGTCATTATAATACACACGTGGGTAAACCCCTCCCACACAATATTATTAATAATAATAATTAATATATAGTTATTACTAATAATTTGTATATACATATATAGTTATTATTAATTAATATATATTATTAATTATTAGTAAGCCTTTACCAAAAGCACTACAGACTATACATTCATTCATGTGATGCTTGATGTTATATGTTGAACAGTATTGTAGAGGGAAAAAAACATTAACAAGGTATATGTTGAGTCAAAGCTCTATTTACATACAGCACAAATAATGTACAAACACAACTGGCCTAGCCAGTGAAAAACTACTCAGGTGAAGCTTGAAATGTCTCTTTGCTGCCTCTGGGTCATAAGTTCTTTGTGGGAATCTGCTCCAGTGTGGAGACGTCTGTTGTCTGTAGCTGTGAGATTCAGTGTAGCTTCCAGTCTTGTTTGAAGTGTGGCACACAGGTCGGTGAGCTCCTGGCTGTGGAAGGATGGCTCCATGTCATCTGTTCTGCGTCAATCAGCTGTAAACACAATCAGTACAATTAGCACAGTTCAATGACAACATACATGTAACTGAAAAATTATCTAATGAATCTAATCTTACCCTCTTTCTTCTCTGTCGACTCCTGAACTTCTCATTAATAAACGGAAATAGCCTCACTACATCACCGTTGGAAGATGTTGTGTTCTTTTATCCCGAGATATGAGAAGAGTCTCGGTTTGGTTCAACTTCAAGTATTTATTTAGAAGCAACGAAAATTACAGCATAGCTATGGGCACTCAATACACAGCCCCGGCCAAATCAGTAGCACGGGGTAGTCAATAGTTGCCCCGAACGGATGGCGGGTGCATTACTTATAATAGTAGGTAAAACTTCATTGGTCAATAACGAGGGTGAGTCACCGTAGTATTAGACTTTGGCTTTCCCTTGCTGGTGTGCAGGCGTGGTCCCCAGCCTATTGGCACTGGAATCGAATGATGAGGAGCCGCTCCCAGTTTCTCCCCTCCTTTGTAGCATCAGGGCAAATCTTCACATTTCTGATAGTGTTTTGGTTTGGTGTTTTAAAAACAAGCCTTGACGGTGTTGTTGTAGATTGGAGTGAGGAATATTGTGTTCCTGCTTTAACGGCTGTATGTTCTGTGTGCGTAAGCATGCGCTTTCTATCTGCCCTTCAGAACCTGGGGCAGCTGCTTGAATTCTTTCTAGGGCATCGGTCACAGTTTCTTATGAGCACAGTGCATTCATGTATGTGTGAAGTCGAATAAAGCTAAGGGAATACTGTAATATATAAAAGGTTAGGTATAAGAACAAGTTTAAGTACAGTGTATTGTATGCCACAAATTTAAAATCCTAACAAAGATCCACAGTAAAAAAAACACATTTACTAAACAGTTACTTACAGACAATAGCGTCATTTTCCACACTGCAAATCCGGACTTGCAGCTAGAGTCTCGGCCAAATGTGCAGTGACTGCCTCGTTGTGTGTGTGGGGGGGGCTCAGGCTGTGAAAACACAATGATGAAATAGATCAGATAAAGTAAACCTGGAGAATAAAACTATTTTATACAGCACAGCGCTTCTCTTCTTTAATCTTACCCTCGCTCCGGTACGTGGCGCCGGCCATTTGCATCAGAGGTGTGAAGAGACAGCAGTTTCCTATAAAATACAGCCAGACAAAAAGTCATGTTTATGAAAAGACTTAACGAGAACAAACTCTTAAATTTAAGCAGTTCGTACATATTTAAACATGCACTAGTTCTGCTCAAGCACTCGATGCTCTCTTCTTCTTTTAGCAACTTTCTCGCTAATCCCACAGTTGTTAACACGCTACTCAGATCTAAGAGTTAATTTAGCAGTTAGCTAAGATGGCTTCTCTCTGTAGCTATGCTCTTACCGTAAGTTTGGGATTGTGCTTATTGTTTTTGTACAATCGCTTGTTGTTTGAGGGCTTCGCTAGAGTGTAGGTGTCTCTTCTTTAATGTCAGTGGTCAAGATTTCACCTTTTTCAAGTGGGCCAGTAGACTTGCTCAGTATCACATTATCTCTCTCTCTCTCTCTCTCTCTCTCTCTCTCTCTCTCTCTTAGGAAAACTTGTTAGCTTCGCAGAATCTATCAGACCTACAGTTTCATAGATTCCTATACACAATGTCTTGAGCAATGTACATTTATTGTATTTGTATTAATTGCTAAGTTTCATCTATCATCAGGTTCCCAAAACACCGACCCTGTCATGGTTTAGTATTTTTGAGTGTTTTGTTTGTGTTCTTTTTGCATCTTTATTAAGAGTGTTTTGTTTTATTTTTACCTCATGTTCCTTGACTTCCTTGTATTTATGTTTGTCAGAGTTGTTTCATGTTTTCACACTCCGTGTTCTGTTTCCTGTTTTATTTTGTAGTCTCTGTTCCTTGTGTGTTTTCTTTCTTCACTTCCTGTCTGTGATTGTCTGCACCAATCCTCATGTGTTACACCTGTGTCCAATTGCCCCTGCCTTCCCTGTGTGTGTATATAAGCCTCTGTGCTTCCCTTTGTCCATGTCGGATCGTTGTCTAAGTGTCGTGTCTAAGCGTTGCATCTAACCGTGGTTATGTCCTGTTCTCATCTCCTGTCCAGCTCTCCAGTGTTTTTGTATCCCGTGTTTCCTAAGTTCCTGTCCTGTTCTCCTGTGTCGGCCTCCTGTGTTTTCTCCCGTGAGCTTTTGTTTCTTCAGTTTTACCTTTTTCATTAAAAATACTCCTTTTGTTAAACTCTGCATCCTGGGTCCATCTACCTTCACCGTAATCCCTGACAGACCCTTCATCAGGCAAATTTTTGGAAGACGGATGGACCCACTGGCTCCCATTCTCCAGCTAAAAGGGTGGTCTTTTTTAATCCCCACACTGAGGCACATCCATACAACATGCAGTCACAAACTTGGTACTGTGTTATCAGCTGGTCCCCACCACTGTCACCACACATTCTATCTCTTTATCTCTCAGACTCTCTCTCTCAAGTATGACTTTACAATACACAATGTCTTGAGTTTCACAAACTTGGTATTGTGTCTTATCAGATGGAAGCCCCCCTCAACCAGCCCTCCACAACCTCTGTCAATTCTCCACCTATGGATTTGTTTTTGACACATTTTACTGAGTCAACTACTCATAAATACTTGATTTGCAGAAACAAGTGTATGTTTCATTAAAATGAAATGACTGCTATGTTTGACAAAAACATTAAAAAATCAAATTCAATTTCATGCCATCAGGTTCAGAAATTACAGGACCCTCCACAGCCAAGACATGTTTGGAGGACGGATTCACCCACTGGCTCCCGTTCTCCAGCTGTAATAAACACAGGACACACAGTATATGTATTAAACTTCTTAGAATAACTAAGAATACAATTACTCAGTTATTCTAGAACATAATTATCATGGTAAGTATTTTTCCACTTCTGACGAAATCAATGACAAATTCAATTCACATCTGAAACAAAAAAAAACAGCCCCTAAAGTGTACACTTAACAGCGCTCCTAAAATTGTTGCTTGCTAATGTACTTGCACAGAGATGGGCCTTTAACCCTTGTGTGGTGTTCAGGTCTGTGGGACCCATTTTCAATGTTTGCTAAAAGAAAAAGTATGCGATTAATAATTTTTCTCATTGGCCTTGGCTTATTTTCTGTGATGAACATATAAAAGAACCTATTTTCAATGACTGTACACCCCCCCACACATTTATATTACATATGTGGTGTTCGGGTCCACTGGATCCAGGGGTAAGAAAAGTGGAAATTGTACATTTCAAGCACCTCTGCTCCCACATTCCTGCACATTTTACCCTCGGTCTTTCTATATTTTCTCACACACTATTCCAGCTTCAGATTGGGGGCGGGATACAACCAATACATAGCTTTGACTGTGTGGCTCCTTATGACAATGAATAAAGAATGAAAACTTCCAGATTATTTCCAGGATTATCTGCTTTGATAACAGAGACGACTGACCAATATTTCTGTATTTCAGTGTCCGTATGCTAATAAGAAAGGCAGTCCTAACCTCAGTCTCATGAGGATTGGTCACAGTATGGTGGTGATCCAGTCCTACTACTTCTGCCTTTCAATGCTGACTGGTGTCCAGTAGCTGTTTGCAGTGTTGAGCCAGTTCACACTTAAAATTAACTAGTTCAAGTTCAGAGGGTTAGGGTTAGTTCAGGTTATTTTTATTGGGATGATTTAGGTGTCAGTAGTCCTGACTGTGAGCGTCACGTCTCATCAAGGCATGGCCTTCCCTGTCCAGTTCCCAACTGGAGAGAACACATTAGATGAGGTCCGGCACATTAAACTTTCCCCAAGCATGTACTTTAATGCAAGGCTCTTCTCAACAGATAACCGGTTTGCAATGGACTAGAGTTATCTGTTCTTCTCGCAGTTTGTGACAGAAACACACATGGCTAAAAACAGCATGTCAATACAATTGTGTAAAGGCAAACCGTTCACCAGAGGTGGACTCAAAATTTCCAACGGGATGCTTCAAGATAAACAAGAGGTGCAAAAACTGATAAAAAACAAGTTGCAACACGATTCATGAAACCTCTTCGAGGCACTCAAGCTTATTGGGAAAAGGCGCTGAAAGATATACATGCCATGGTCACATTCTTTATTAAGTTTTCTGCTGCTGAGATGAGATGGTGTTCATTGAGGTCATACAAGCTCAACAAGGTGAAAGTGTTGATTTTTCACAGCTAGACTGGAATGCAAAATGTGACTACGAAGCAACCCTGTCACTGTAATGTGGATGTTTGAGAAAAGAGTTGACGCTCTAATGAATCTGATCCTGTCAGATGCACATCCCATTGGTGAAGTAGAGGATTTCTTCTATCGAGTGGAGTTTCAAGCCAGAGGAAGCCCACATATCCATTTTGTGTTAGGGTTGTATTGGAAAAATTAACTAAGTGTGGTTGAAAACTATTTTGTAGTTGGAAAGTAAGTTTTTGCAGCCTTGTCTAAAGACTTTATGACCTGAACTGTTTTATGGTCTGAACTGTTTATGACCTGAAAGACCCTTTTTATCACTTATTTACTCTCCAAAGAACTGAATGTATGTCTGCTTATCTCCAAAGGAAACACATGTAAATCAGTTGTCTGTGTTTAGATTCCCCTCTCTCCTGCGCCTACAGAACCAGTCTGAACTGGTTATGAGAGATAGCCTTAGTTCTCCTATATAAGACCCTTGCATTTGACTGTTCTCCATCTTCACTCTGAGATCCTTGTGACTCTCTGTGTTGATCCTTTCTGCAGAAAGCCCCTATTAAAACACATGTAGATAACTTTGGTGTTTCCAGCCTCTTGTATTTCCATCACAGGGTTAAAGATGCACCCAAGTTTGGAGAAGATGAGGACGATGAAGTGTGCGAGTTCAGTTTGTTCTTGACGAGAACTGCTGCATCACATACATGTTGTCATACATGTCCAAGCCAGAACATGAAATGACTCAGACGCTCAATCAAGTCATTGGTGAAGTGCGGAAAAAAGACGTCAATGAGAAAGATGAAATGAAGCAGATCATGCAGGAGTACACCAAACACAGAGAGGTCAGCGCTCAAGAGTCTGTCGCATGGACATGTAGCTTACTACTGAAAAAGTGTTCACCTAGTGTGGTGTTCATACAGACTGATGAAAATGCACTGAAGATGAGTCTTCCCAAGTTACAGGCAATGCATCTTGATGCAGAGCAAGTGTGGATGTCGGGATTACCCGAGAAATATGCAGACAGACCTGAGACACTCGAAAGCATGTATTTGGCCCAGTTTGCTTCAGAGTACAGGATACTCTACGACGACAAACTGAAGGCCCAAAAGCCATTCCCCTTTGAATGAAAGAGGATACATTCAAAAAAGAACTGTAGGAAAACCTGCCATCATCAGATTTCCCCGCTCTTTAAAGAAAGACCCAGAGAAGTTTTACAGCAGATTGCAAAAAATGTACTTGCCACACAAATCCAATGATGACCTCAAAACCGAACAAATCCCTACATATGAGCAGTACTACAAATGGGATTATGCAGTAAAAGACCTGGTTGATGCCATGAAGAGGTGATATGAAGGACATGGCAAAAAAATGCCCGTGGTCATAGTTCAAAGGAATCTTTGTCTTTGACAGTTTCAAAGGGGAAGCAAGCTGCACACATTCAAAATCTCTAGGGAGGAATTTTCTAGTTATGGTTAAAATGTGAGCAACAAGCATCTTTTTTATCTAAAGATGAAGTGTCACTACGAGGTGTTGAGCGTGAAGCGAGATGTGGGAGATGACGATTTAAAGAAAGCGTATCGTAAGCTAGCGCTGAAATGGCATCCAGATAAAAACTTGGACAATTCTGAGGACGCAGCAGAGAAGTTCAAGCTGATTCAGGCGGCCTATGATGTCCTGAGTGATCCACAGGAGCGAGCTTGGAATGATAATCACAGGGAGGCTCTGCTGAAAGGAGGAGTGAGTGGAGACTATGAAGACGACAGTATTGACCTGCTGCAGGAGGAGATGGAGCATGTCAAGGTAGAAGATGATGAAGACGAGGAGGAGTTTCCTCCCTTTGGAGACTCGAAGAGTGACTATGATACCGTAGTGCACGTGTTTTATGGCTACTGGCAGAGTTTCTGCACTCATAAAAACTTTGCCTGGAAGGAGGAGTACGACACAAGACAGGCGTCCAACCGCTGGGAGAAGAGGGCCATGGAGAAGGACAACAAGAAGACCAGGGACAAGGCTCGAAAGGAGCGCAACAAGCTGATGCGACAGCTGGTGTCTTTCATTCGCAAACGTGACTGCCGCGTGCAGGCCCACAGGAAGCTGGTGGAGGAGCAGAACGCAGAGAAGATCAAGAAGGTAGAGGAGCTGAGGCGGAAACAAAAGCTCAACCAGGCCAAACTGCCGGAGGAGTACAAGGAGCAGAGCTGGGCAGCCATGTCTGAACTCAGGAAGGAGCTGCAGCAGATGGAGGCTCAGTATGGAGAGGAGTTTGGAGATCTGTCAGAGAGTGATGAAGAGGACAGTGAAAAGGGAGGAGATGCAGACCAGCCTGATGAAGACCAACTGACGATTGATTACTATGACAACCTGTACTGCCCGGCCTGTGACAAATTATTCAAATCAGATCAAGCTATGAAAAACCATGAAAAATTAAAAAAGCACCGGGAGATGGTGGCGCTGCTAAGGCAACAGCTGAAGCAGGAAGAGGATTCACTTGGTTTGAACATCAACGAGAGGGAGGGAGGAAATGAGGATAATGACCCGGAAGAGGTGGAAGAAGAAGAAGAGGAGGAGGAGGAGGAGGAGGAAGAAAAGCCAAGGCAAAAGTTGTCCAAAAAACAAAAGAGGAAAAAGAAACAGAAGGAAGTCGTACACAGCGCTCCAGAGGAAGTGGAGGAGAAGGAGAAACCAAAGCCGGCCACGTGCGAGGAAGACGTCCCTGACATGTCTGCAGACCCGACAGAGCCTGAGGAGCAGGATGATCCCCCCTCCCACACAAGTCAAGAGCTCTGGGAAAACAAAAGGAAAGAAGGGAGGAGGAAAAGACAAAACAAAGAATGTCATGTCAAACACAGGAGGAGAAACACAGGAGTTTCCCGAGAAGGAAGCAAACCTTTGCTGCGGGGTCTGCAACTACGAGTTCCCCACGAGAGACAAGTTGTCTGGCCACCTAAAGACTAGCGGCCACGCCACCGCTCTCTCTGCAAACGCCTCACACAGCGCCATGAGCAAGAGCAAAAAAGACGAAGAGCAGATAATGCGACTGAATCCGGGCAGATGAAGCTGAAAGAGTTTTAACCAGCAGGAAACACAATGAAACATCTCTCAGGAGGTAGATGAAACAGAAAAGTGGACTGAGAGAGAATAGTTTTTATTTTTAAATAATCAATTATCATATTGTGTGAGTTGACTATATATGTGTGAGAGATTGACTCTTCCAGGTTTGAATGAACCATAACCTCTCACAGTAACTTCTGAATCACTGTACAGATAAACCCACACAGGACGTCCCAACATAAACACTGATACCCAGATACCTTACTGTTTGAAAAACCATCTCTCTTACTGTCATGCACAGCTCTGTACTGCATTATGAAAATAAATGTGATGATGCATGTTGGTATTTATAAAGGGTTCAGGTGTGACGTACTACGGTAAGCAAATTGCGTCATTTCCTGTTTTCCTGCCGCTGGTGGTGGTCGCTCTCTCTGAACTAGCTCCTCTGCTAACACAGCTATTTCTAGTACTACGGCTAAATCGCCGGTATATAGTTAAACATCCACACATACCAACCCTTACTCTTGCTTTAGCGGTTCTGTGTCTTACCATTGGCGTGTCACTGGATTCTTCTGTTTGAGCTCACCCTCGTTGGCTAACAGGCTAATGTTGTGCAATAGGAGGAGGACTCGACGTTGGCTAATTTTCAATAATCATAGAATATGATTATTAAAATAATAAATATTATTTATTATTTTAATAATTAGATTATTAATTGAAAATGATCAGTAATCAAGTAAGAATAAAACTATTAATGAGTAAATAAGCAAGTTTAACAATTAAGGATCATTAAATCATTAAGTAATCAAGTAATGAATAATAACTATTAATGAAAAACAAGTAATTATCAATTAGGACGTATAAACTATCAATTAACAATGATAAGGTTATCAACTAAGAATAATGAAATAATTAGTCAACACAATAATCAATTTCAGAATAATACTATCTATATTAATAATCGAAACGGGGCACCACCCTGGTTACAGGGACCAACAAGTCGGTCTAAGAATATCAGTCTCATATGATATAAGTTAAATTAATAATCTTAATAGTTAATATTAATGATTATATAATAAACAATGAAGGGTTTAAGTTCGAGCACTGGCTATCGTTATCCAACTGTGTTCACATAAACATGCACAAGTAATCACAAGATTCAAATACTTTAAGTATAAAAGTATTTATTAAAAAGACATGAAAGTCACTGTTGTTACAAATGATTCTTCACTTAACACAATCAACTATATCTAATGTAGTCGCGGCACATTCATCACAATTATCACACTGCACTACTTCTGATAAGTCTGTGTGTGGATGTGTGTGTATGTGTGTGTGTGTGTGTGAGAGAGGGGAGGAAGGTGGGTCGATGACTCACGAAGTTAAGAGGGCCGGCTTACCCCTGGGGTTTGACCTCAAAAAATGGTGTTGTAACACACCAGGACTACAAATCAAAATGGCGGAGTCGCCTGAGGAATTTGGAGTTTGAAGGGAGGACGGGCCTCGATGTGTATTACAGTCGATGGCCGCCGGACCACGTGGCTTATAACCAGGAAGGTCAAAGATGGCCGACTTAACACGTGTGCGACACAAAGGGTGAGCGAGGACAAAGGGATTCTTTGTTCTAGCTTAGCTTTGGCGCCGAATGGCGTCGAGGTGCGTTCAGGCACTCTTGCTATCAGAGTGGTTGTGTTTAATGTAGCTGTGTGTATGTGTGAGAGCGAGGATGTATGTCTCGGCGGATGTGGGAGAATAAAAGAGAGAGAGAGAGAAACATGCAGTAACACAGATCGGAGAGGATCTCAAAACGCCGTCAGAGGCGATCTCACAGTGACGCAGGCAAACCCGCTACGTGAGAGGTGTCCTTTCACAGATGCACCGGCCTGACGGAAGTTACAAACAAACAGGAAGCGCCGGATCGCCACCGAACGCTTTTCACAATAAGATCGACACGGTGGTCTCTCTACAAAATAATACACTCAAATACGGCATGCTAAGTATTTAAAAATAGACTCTGCCCAGACAAGATGTCTCTTACTTTGTGTTGCTTCGCGGTTCCATGCGCGGCCGTGCTGGCGCGAATACCGGAAGGAGGAAGTGGATATGGTCCTGGCCTCTGGACGCTGATCACGGGAGCCGCACGGAAGCTGTGATACGACGCTGGACCGAATAGGAGAGAATGCTACGTTCTCCTTAGCAAGATATTTGCTCTTCTGCAGGAACAGACAACCGTGGCTTCGACGAGTTGTCTCTTACTTCGTGCTTCGCGACTCCATGGGCGCGTTGGCGCGGACACCGGAAGGAGGAAGTGGATAATGGTCGTAGATAAGGGGAAATTGTCTCTGAGCTCGGCCAGCGAGTGAGGGGATTTCTGCCGCGCTCTCTTCAAAATAAAACTTAAAAAAAAGAAAAGGGGAAAAACAAGCGTACAAAATACTAAAAAGGAGGATAAGTTAAACTTAAACTAGATTAGTAAAAAGTAGCTTTAAACTAAAAATGAACAAACAAAAAAGATAAGTTTAAAGTAAACTTAAGAAAAATACAGCTGTAGACAAGAATTTCCTTAGTACCCTATGAATTACTTAGAGCTAAACTGGAGAGGCTCAGTTCTATCTTCGAAGGGCTGGAAAGAACGAATTGAGCTGCGTCCTGACTCTAAATACTACCTGGGAGGTACCGTCCCCCTACCAGCGGGCTGGGTTCAAACCAATAGAAAGGTC
Organism: Verasper variegatus; assembly: GCA_026259375.1. Taxonomy (NCBI): domain Eukaryota; kingdom Metazoa; phylum Chordata; class Actinopteri; order Pleuronectiformes; family Pleuronectidae; genus Verasper; species Verasper variegatus. The sequence goes on along the minus strand of CM048053.1, from coordinate 20,518,745 downwards.
AGGGTTCAAATCAGAGGAGCGGCTAGGGACACAGCAGGGGTTCCTGACAGTTCCTGTTTGTCCCCCCCAAAAATACTTCCCCTGGATCAGACTGTCCCACGAGGCCCCGTTTATAGCTCCTTGTTATTGGACCTGAAGGCCCAACACTAATATATGAGCGATGGCTTCTCTCCCTCCCTCTTGCTCCACTGCTCTCTTGCTCCGAGTGTCTCATGTTCACTTACTCCTCTGCCACCGTTAACAGTAGTGGTACATGTAGTGCAGGGGTGGGCAATTATTTTTTCCAAGGGGCCACATGAGAAAATATTGTGGAGGGCCAGGCCAAAAGGCTGAACTCAATTCTGCATAATATTAATTATACTTCTTTATAAAAGCAGTATATAGCATTGATTTGACAAGCTGGTAAGACTGGTAAGAGTACTGCATGTTATGATTAAGAAATGAAAAAGCGAGGTTGCCTTATAAAAAGTCATTTATTCAATAAAATTTCCCAAAACAATGGTAAACAAAAACAGTAAAAGAAAAATTTTGATTCCACTGCCAATGACGCAAAACAACATTATTTCTCTTTCATGTGGGGTTCTGTGAGTGTGAAAGGGTCCCAAAAAAGCCCTGGAGGATAACCATTTCTGCAAAAAAATCAACACTAAAACACCAAAACAAACAAAATGTGAATGTTTTTACCATTTGTGACTCAGGCACATTCACCCAAAACCCATTTTGAGTTCCATATACTGTTGGAAAGAGGTTCTTAGCTTTCTAAAGACACCACAATATTGTCTTTCTACTCCAAATAGTAAGCAAGATACATCATATTATAATGATTGTCACTGAACTGTGATTTTGAGAAAAAGGCCTCCAAAGAAAGTGTCCCAGTTCACTGCTAGTTGGTGCCTTTACATGCCAGTATTTCTAGTCTAACCACCTCAAAAGATTTTTTTCAGTTCTTTGTTCTTGTTCAGTGAGAGAAATCTAGTCTCTGCTGGGCTTTACCAAGTGCATCAAAGTCAGGTTGAATGTCTGAGGTGGAGATGTGAAGCACAGCTGCCAGATGATCATCAGTGAGAGAGGATCTATACCTGGATTTTGTAAACTTCATCACTGAGAATGTTTGTTCACATATGTAGCCAAAGATAACCAACATCTTCTGAGCATGTCTCCTTATGTTTGGAAAGCTCTCCTCCTTGAGAGAAGAGTAAAAATCCAGCAGTGTTCCTGACTTAAAGTGCTCTGCCAGTACCGCATCAGACTGCAGGTCAATGAGTTCCAGCTGAACATCACTGGGTGCATTATCCACACTGCAGGTAAAGGGAGAGGAAATCATTTGCATTTCATCCTCGATCATTCTGAGATCTTAAAATCGCCTTGAAAACTCACCATGCAGTGCTCCTAGGATGGATGAGTACCTGCGGAGGTGATCAGCTGATGGTGTGACTTCTTTCAGGGTTTGCATGTGAGTGCGATTGTTGCTCTCCAGTTGGCTTGAAAGAAACTGCAGCTTTCTCATGAAAGCCTTCACCAGGCTGTGCATTTGATAAACAAAAAGGCCCTTGCCTTGTAGTTTGGTGTTCAGTTCATTCATCAGTGCAGTCACATCAACAGCAAATGCAAAATCTGCCATCCAGTCCTCATCTGAGAGCTCTGGGATGTCCTTGCTTTTCTTCTCGCAGAACTCTTGTATCTCTGCTTTCAGCTCCCATACTCTTTTTAGCATTTTGCCCAGGCTGAGCCATCTGACAGCTGTGTGGTAGCCAATGTCACTATGCTCAGTCTCATGCTCCTCCAAAAGTGAAACAAACTGTCTGTGATTCAGTGCTCGTGCCCTGATGAAGTTAACTATTTTAGTTACAACATCAATAACATGGTTCATTTTTAGCACTGACTTGCACAACGCATGCTGATGTATAATACAATGCAAAAATACCAATTTCTGATCTGGGTGGATTTCAGTCACTTTATCTTGCATACGTTTCAAAAGTCCGACATTTTTCCCGGTCAGACTTGGACAGCCGTCTGTTGTGACGCCTGTCAGTCTGTCCCATTTCAGACCCAGCGTGTCCATGCATGCATCTACCTCCGTGAAAAGATCGCTCCCTGTCGTTGTCCCTTTCATTGAGCGCAGTGTTGCTAGCTCCTCCGTAATCTTGAAGTCCTTTATCCCATGGACAAATACAAGTAACTGGGCTGTGTCACGGACATCGCAGCTTTCGTCCAAAGCCAAGGAGAAGTCGAAACTTGCCACTTCGCGTTGTAGCTGAAGCTCCAGATTCCCCGCGATGTCCTTGATCCTTCTCGTCACAGTTCACCTGGATAGCGGGACTTGCTCAAATGGTGCTTTTTTTTCAGGGCATATTAGTGCTGCAGATTCCACCAAGCACTCTTTGACAAACTCCCCCTCCGAGAATGGCTTACTGTTTTTAGCGATTTTGTGGGATATCACAAAGCTGGTCTTGGGTGCTGCATCCCTGGATGTGTGAAGCTTGGTAAAAAACCCTTGCTGCTTTTGTAGCTTAGCTAGCAAAGCTTCCGATGTCCTCGTCTTTTCAGCATCAGTCAAGCTTTTGTATTTCTCTGCGTGCTTCGTCTCGTAATGCCGACTCAAATTATAATCCTTAAACACGGCGATCTGCTCTCCACAAACTAAACACATGGCTTTACCTCCGACTTCAGTAAATAAATACTGAGCAGTCCATTTTTTGTTGAAAACCCTGCATTCGGCGTCAACCTTTCTTTTTTTAGCATGAACGGACATTTTTGAGGGCTGAAGTTGTCTTGTGAGTTGTGACTGCTCGTACACCTGATTCAATCATGCGCACGTATTTGATTTACGTTTTGCGTCATTACGAGAATAAAACACTTCAAAATAAAAGCACTGCAGCTTTAGTCCATGCATGAGGTAAAATTTTAAAATATGTTAATTTGTGATTTCAAATCAACCTCACACGGGCCAGTCAGAATCAACCAATGTATGTGGCCCCTGGGCCGGACAATGCCCACCCCTGATGTAGTGTATTGGTAGCGATGGAGGCGAGGCTTAGCGACTTAGAAGCTCGGATCCGCAGCTTTGAACCTCCGTTAGCTGTAGTTAGCCAGCCCCCGCTAGCCGGAGCAGCTCTCCTATCTAGAAATATTACCCAGTCTATTAAATGACAACCCAGAGTTTGGACCAGGAATCAGAGCTGCAGTGCTAAACACTTCTCTGTGCTCCCTCTAGATCAGTCACACAACCACAACCCCATAGACATTGTGTCTGTCCACCGTCCCATTAAATTATGTAAATCAAACAATAACAGAGGGAGAATTATACACAAAAATCTAATACAAATTAACACAACCTCTGCAACAAATCAAGAAACAAAAACTTTTAAATGTGGTCTTTTAAACAAGATCATTATCATCAAAGGCCATTTTAGTTAATGAACTAATCTCAGATCAAAAAATAGATTTATTGTCCCTCACTGAGACCTGGCTGCATCTCGATGAATATGTCAGCCTAAATGAATCTACTCCCCCCAGTCATGTAAATTCACATGTTCCCAGAGACTTTGGTCGAGGAGGTGGAGTTGCTGCTATTTTTAACTCCAATCTATCAATTAATCCTGAACCTAAACTAAGCTACAACTCATTTGAAAGTCTTGTTCTTAGTCTTCCACACCCATCCAGGAAATACCAACAATCATATTTGCTGTAGTTTACCGTGCTCCTGGGGCTTATTCTGAATTTTTAACGAAATTCCCTGAGTTTTTATCAAACCTAGTCCTAAAAACAGATACAATTATTATTGTTGGTGACTTTAATATTCATGTTGATAATACTAATGATAGCCTTAGCGTAGCATTTATTTCAGTACTAGACTCAATTGGTTTCAGTACACCAACCTACTCATTGTTGTAACCACACACTTGACCTGGTATTATCATACGGTGTCAAAATTTAACATCTAATAGTACTTCTGTGTAATCCAATTCTATCAGACCATAATTTAATATCCTTCGATTTCTCATCATCAGAATATATGCCACTAATAAAAAACTCCTTTTCTAGATAACTACCCGATAGTGCTGTAGCTAAATTTAAGCAAATAATTCCAATTAAATTTAAACCTGTATTATCTGTAGATATAACCAACAAATTCTTTAAAAACCCGAGCTCCACTGAGATTGACCATGTAATGATCAATGTCTTATTACTGTTTTGACTGTTTTCTGTGCACTTAGCTGATACAACATCAATGTCTTCCACCTCCCGTTGACCTTTATTTGTGCAACTGTTTGCTGGATTTGATTCCTCTTTTTGTAACAGTGATGCCAGACAGCAGACGGTCCTGTCTGCTTTCTGTTCTGTTTCCCATTTATCACATTGTATAAAAACCCTCCTTTTTAACTTTCTTGTTGTTGCACTCTGAGCCATGTTGCTGGCTGTACATCAAAGAAATTAATATCTCATCAATACATGTTACTGACTTGACCTCTTCTCAGATACTTGACCCTTATTGACATTAATCCACCAATTCACTGACCTTCAGTTATGCTTCAGAAAGGTCTACCCTTATCAATACTGCTAAAACCTTAATGATGTTCCCCTTCACACTTGACATCTATTGCACTTCTGTCCGTCCTGGGAGAGGGATCCCTCACATGTGGCTCTCTCTGAGGTTTCTACGTTCTTTTTACCCTGATAAAAGGGTTATTTAGTAGTTTTTCCTTACTCTTGTTGAGGGTTAAGGGCAGAGGATGTCACACCATGTTAAAGCCCTATGAGACAAACTGTGATTTGTGAATATGGGCTATACAAATAAAATTTGATTGATTGATTGAGACTATGATTGATTAAAATGTAAGTAAAACGTGTTAGCTTCTCAGAAATGTCTGTGAAGTCATACTTTGTAACTCGCTCCCACTGTCCCATTTCTTAACTCTAACCAATACAAAAAGATGTCTGTGCATTCGGCAAAGTGTACGGATTCTCACAGTGTTTTTATTTCAGAAATAGGGCTTATTGTTTTTGAACAATCGCCAGTGTTCGAGGGCTTTGCTAGAGTGTAGGTGGATCCATCTATTCTAAGACTTTTGCCAAAGGGTTCGCTCATGAATTGCGAAAAAACATCGATTTTTTTAAAAATGGGAGTCAATGGCAGCCTTCATCAAAGGAACGAGTGACAGTGTCACTGATCATTGATCGAAGAAATCATTGATGTCTTAGACCAGGGGTCTCCAACACGTCGATCGCGAGCTACCGGTAGCTCGCGGGCAGGTTTTCAGTAGCTCGCCTGATAGGTTGACCGAAAAAAAATAAAAAATAATAATAATAATAAAAAAATAAAAATATTCCGACGACAGTAAATGCACCTCATCTCACTTACGTTCACATATATGTCACATTGGTGTCCGGTGTAAATGTAGCCAAAGTGACGTTGTGACGTTGTACGCTCGCTAAGCTGAAGTGAGGAGTTTGGTGGTATTAGCAGAACTTTACACAAACAACAAAGATGGAAAACCAAGGTGGCCAAGTCAAGAAAAAGCAGAAAACATACAATTTCCATTTGGAGTGGGAATGCGAGTTCTTCTTTACTAGCGTGAAGGACAAGTGTGTGTGCCTCATATGCGGGAGCAGTGTTTCGGTCGGCAAAAGAGGTAACGTGGAGCGCCACCACACTCAAGTCCACGGTAACTTTGCACGGGATTTTCCAGCAGGCAGCACTCTACGGACTGAGAAAGTGAACCAGCTGAAAGCAAACCTTAAAAAACAGCAATGTTTATTCATCGGACCGACGAAGAAAGCCAACGCGGCCACGGAGGCATCATTTAAAGTGGCGCACATTTTGACAAAGCACAAGAAGCCATACACCGATGGCGGGATGGTGAAGGAAGCAATGACAGCGGTGGCCGACACATTATTCAAGGACCATAAAAGTAAGACTGAAATCATGTCCGCTATCGCTGATGTGCAGCTGGGCGCAAACACAGTGGCACGGCGAGTGTCTGCGCTCTCTGCCGATGCAGTGGGTCAGTTGGAGCGGGACATGATTAAATGCAAATGGTTTTCAATTCAATGTGACGAGTCGTGGATGCGGCTGATACCGCTCAGATGGCTGTGTTTGTCCGGATGGTTTTCGAAGACGCTTCCACCAGAGAGGAGTTTTTGACGTTGCTTCCACTAAAAACCACAACCAGAGGAGTCGATATTTACAACGTTGTGAAAAAGTACTTCGTTGAAAATAACGTGCCTATTGAAAAGCTGGTGTCTATTACAACAGACGGCGCACCAGCTATGACAGGACGCCACTCAGGATTTATTGCACTGTGCAAGGCCGACCCGGACTTTCCTAAAATTGTGAACTATCACTGCATCATTCACCAGCAGGCTATATGCGCCAAAGTCATGAGATTTGATCATGTGATGACACCTGTCATTAAGATCATCAACTCCATTCGCACAAAGGCCAAGCAGCACAGAAGCTTCAAACTGCTCCTCCAGGAACTGTCTGCTGAACACAGTGATCTCCTTCTCCACACTGAGGTGAGGTGGCTGAGCCGAGGAAAAAGGGGCTGACTTTGTTTTGGATGTCAATAAATATTGTGACCTCATGTCAAAGCTAGGCCAGGAGTTTGAGGATAGGTTCAATGATTTTGATAAGCTGGAGCCATGTGTGGCATTCATTGCCAACCCATTCATGGAGGTAGACATCACAGAGATTTCAGAAAAGATGGCTGAACTGTTCACTGTCAATCCTGTGGAGATGGAGATGGAGGTTATAAATCTCCAGAATCATGTTCAGCTTAAGTCTCAGCAACACTCACAACATTTCTGGAGCCTTGTAGACCCAGAAAACTACAAGAACATTCACCAAGCAGCACTTAAAATTTCTGCTTTATTTGGTTCGACATACCTTTGTGAAGCTGCTTTTTCTGACATGAATGTCATCAAATCTAAATTCAGAACAAGACTGACCGATGAACATTTAAATGACTGTATTAGAGTGAACCTGAGTGCATACACTCCAGCATACACCTCTTTGGTGGACTCCATGCAGTGCCAGTCATCTCATTAAGTTTTAAAAAGAGTGAGTGTACTAATGTTTTCTTGGACCTTTGATGTTGAGTTATTAAGTTATTGTATTAGAGTTGAGTTATTTTTGATAAGCATTGTGTATTGCAATTTCACACGTGTACAAACAGAAGCTTAAGTCAGTTGATTAATAAATATGTGCGATGTGATGCAAGTAGCTCTTGGCCACTTATTTTTTCTAAGTAGCTCTCAGTTGAAAAAAGGTTGGAGACCCCTGTCTTAGACAGTTTCAAAGGTGAAAGAGTTCACCTTTTTCAAGTGGGCCTGTAGATACTGATACAATAGTAGTGCTCAGTATCTCATTCTCTCTCTCTCAAACTGGGAGGAAGTTAGCATGCTGCTTGGGAGGAATTTTGTAGTTATGTTTAAAATGCATTTTTGATTTGGTTAAAATACAGTGGAAACCAAGTTTTTAGGAGACATAAACAGAGGATGCTTTACAAGGCAAAGCTATGTGGAGTGAAGTTCTCTCCTGCATCCATAGTTTTAATTTATCAACACACTGGAAAACAAAAAGATACGAAAGAGAATAATACCTTTACGAAACTTAACATTTAAACTACAGCAATTACACAGTGTTCTCTAGCAATACATTATTGTTATTACATATTATTGCCAGCACTAGACTCAAAAATCCCAGGGACCCTGAAGGCTCCAGATTTATTATTTTGTAATTTAATTGACTGTAGATTAGTGGGAATATGAACCAATAAGACCACACGTTAAGTGCAAGGATCAGAACATTTAGGAGGTTTTATACCGTCAGGAGCACCTGCATAAAAAAATTATTTGAGCTAGTATTAAGATTGATCAAATACAACAAATTAACTGACAAGAAGACTTCCATCATTGAGGCACCCTGTTTCTATCACCTTCAATAGGAAACTAAATATTCACAAAGTGGGAGTAACGGGGGTCAGTAATTACCCTATAGAAGGTTTATCCAATCCTTTAAACTGTTCCCACCAGTGTTTGAACCCTTGATGTCTCCTCTTCTCAACCTCCAGACTACAGCCTGGCTGCTGAGAGGCTGAAGAACAACCCTCAGCACAGGGACTACCTGGAGGCTGTCTCAGAGCCAGATTGAGAAGCTACAGCCTGCAACACAGCCTCGCCTCATTCCATCTGGACCCCGACCAAGACCTGAACAAACTGGACGACGAGGAGCTGGCTTGCAAGAAGTGCCAAATGAACGAACTCTTTGAGAAGAACCAAAGGCGCAAAGATGATGCTGACTTTGTCCATGACCTGGAGTTCAGCAAGTCCAGTCGAGACAAGTGCAGCTGGGATGACGAGTCTGATGATGAATTATAAAACTGTTAACAATATGTATATTATGTATATATGTTATATATAGTATTGTATAGTAGTTTTGTATTTTGTTAAGAAATATAACAGTTGTCAGAGATATCAGCAAGGTCTGTGTACGAGTAAATGGGATCTTGTTTTTGATATAAATATTACCTTTGAAATTCATTTGTTTTATTAATTCAAGGTTTAAGTACCACAAATCAAATAGCATTTCTATTCACTGAAATGGGGAAACAGCAGTAGTCCCACAATCAAATAAAAGCAATCTAAAAGCTCATGTACCACTAATAAGGTACATAATTCATACATTAGATGAAACAACCCACCCAAGTTTGTGAATGCCCTGTGATCATTTTACACACATCACTGCATTAAAAGAAGAATTTTGGTCAGTTAATGCCCCTGTAAATTTCTGTGGAAGTTCAGGTTAAAGACTGTTCACAGGAATCTGCAGGCAGCACAGAAAACTGCCAGGTATTGATGTGGGGTTCCAGTTTCGGCAGTTTTACAAGCCTGAGAAGCTTTGCAGTTGACCCCCTGCTCCTAGGTCTAGGGGAGGCTTTCCCATGTAAATGACAAAACTGTGATCTTTACGTGGTGGAATCATAAATTGTAGCTTGAATAAATGTGCCTTATATAAGTAAGTATGCTATAATGAGTGTCATCAGTGATACCCTTTTCAGGGTACATCTGATGATACATTGTTAACATTGCATGTCTGTCAAGCTCCTCCAAGAAAATCAGTTGGAATGGAGGGAGTGGCACCACTGTAAAGTTTTCTAAGAGAAGTCTTTCTGCTGACACCAAAACACTGTGCTTCACATAGAGCATATCAGCTCCCCTTTCTGTCTAAAGTCCTTGAAAAAGTTGTAGCCAATCAGCTGTGCGAGTTTCTCCTGGAAAGTAATGTCTATGAAGACTTTCAGTCAGGGTTTAGAGCCAATCATAGCACAGAGACAGCCTTGGCAAAAGTCACTAATGACCTTCTAATAGCTTCAGATCAGGGATTTGTGTCTGTCCTAGTTCTGTTAGATCTTAGTACACCATTCGACACAATTGACCATCAAATTTTATTACAGACAGTTAATTAGCATTAAAGGAGCTGCCCTAAACTGGTTTAAATCATATTCTTCAGATCGATTCAAATTCTTGCAAATTAATGATGAATCATCTGTGCTCACCAAAGTTAACCACCAACAATTTCTAGGACTGCCTTCTTCCATTTGCGTAATATCTAAAAAATCAGACATGTCCTTTCTCAAAAAGATACAGAAAAACTAGTCCACGCCTTTGTTACATCCAGACTTGATTATTGTAATTCATTATTATCAGGCTCCAGCAGTAAGTCATTAAAGACTCTGCAGCTTGTCCAAAATGCTGCAGCACATTCTGGTTAAATCTAGAATAGAATTTAAAATTCTCCTCCTCACCTTCAAGGCTCTTAATAATATGGCACCATTATACCTTAAAGAGCTGATGGTACCTTATCAACCCACTAGAGCACTGCGCTCCCAGAATTCAGGCTTACTTGTCGTCCCTAAAGTCTCTAAAAGTAGAGTAGGAGCCAGAGCTTTCAGCTATCAAGCTCCTCTCCTGTGGAATCATCTCCCACTTTCAGTTCGGGAGGCAGACACCATCTGTACATTTAAGAGCAGGCTTAAAACCTTCCTTTTTGATAAAGCTTATAGTTAGAGCCGGTCCAGGTTTGTCTTGGACCTGCTCTTAGTTATGCTGCTATAGGTCTAGAAGGTCGGGGGACACATGACACACAGAGCTTCTCTTTCCAGCTTCTCATTCCTCTTCTCAATCGTTATCATATCAAAGTAATTCATATCTCATCAATACATGTTACTGACTTGACCTCTTCCCTGGAGTCCCTTTGCCTTATCGTCCGCAGATCCAGGGCCGCTGCGGCCACATCGTGGATTATGATCTGTGGATCGCATATCAGAGATCGGAATGGTGGATCCAGCATGGCAGATTCTGTATCGTGCTGGCTGATCGTGATAATAATGGCGGATCCTGTATCGTGTTGGCATCTGATAATGGTGGTGGACCACGATCAAGGTGGCAGCTGATGATGGATCCTAATGGCGGCAGTGGACAATGACTGTGGACTATAGTGGCATCCGATCTTGATGGTGGATCATGATCATGGTGGCTGCTGACCATAGACTTTGATTACAACAAGACTGCTTGATATACAATATTTCTCCTCAGATACTCAACCATTACTGACAATAATCCATCAATTCATTGATCTTCAGTTATTCTTCAAAATGTTGATTCTAATCAATGCTGCAAATACCCTTATCTTGCTGATGTTCTCCTTTACACGTGGCATCTATTGCACTTCTGTCCGTACTGGGAGAGGGATCCCTCACATGTGGCTCTCTCTGAGGTTTCTACGTTCTTTTTACCCTGTTAAAAGGGATTTTTAGTAGTTTTTCCTTATTCTTGTTGAGGGTTAAGGGCAGAGGATGTCACACCATGTTAAAGCCCTATGAGACAAATTGTGATTTGTGAATATGGGCTATACAAATAAAGTATTATTGATTGATTGGTTGACTGTGTCATCGCGTGACTAAGTCCCAAATATTTGTCCTCCTTACTGGAAAAAACTCCATATTCACATGTCCATGGCGTACTAAGCTGTTGACTCCTATAATTTTGACTTCAATTGTCCTATTCTTGTTATTAAACTTTCCCAGTATTTCATTTAAACACTCAACACTTTTTTCCAAAGCAACTTACATAAGTGCATTCAATTATGAGGGTACAAACACAGAACAGCAAGAATCATGTAAGTACACTAACTTAACACCAGAAAGAATAAACTGCTCCTCAGTCACATACTCATCCCATATAAATGTAAAGTACAATTTAAAAACTTTTGTAACCGCTGCTTCAAAAGTGAAAAAGGTCATATGTGAAGTTTTTACTCTGAAAACATCACACTCAGTTTGTGAATACGTCCATTCCTGAAGATGGCGCACAATCACAAAATTACGGTAAGAGGTAAACTAAAGAGAGAAGCCATTGCTTAGTGCTAAGCTAACTCTTAGATCTGAATAGTGTGTTAACAACTGTGGGATTAGCGAGAAAGTTGCTAAAAGAAGAAGAGAGCATCGGGTGCTTGAGCAGAACTAGTGCATTTTTAAATATGTACGAACTGCTTAAACTTAAGAGTTTATTCTTGTTTTTTCGTAAAAGTGACTTTTTGTCCTGTATTTTATAGGAAACTGTCTGTCGTTTCACATCTCTGAGGCAAATGGCTGGCGCCACGAACCAGAGAGAGGGTGAGATTAAAGAAGAGACTCATGTTACTTGTTACTCATGTTGTGAGTCACTGACCTGTGTGCCACACTTCCAATAAGACTAGAAGCTACACTGAATCGCACAGACGTCTACACACTGGAGCAGATTCGGCCAGAGTCCCACAAAGAACTTATGACCCAGAGGCAGCAAAGAGACATTTCAAGCTTCTCCCGATTAGTTTTTCACTGGCTAGGCCAGTTGTGTTTTTACAATATTTGTGCTGTATGTAAATAAAGCTTTGACTCAACATGTACCTTGTAAATGTTTTTTTTTCCTCTACAACAGGGGTATTCAACTAAAATTTAAAGAGGTCCAGTTAGAGAAAATTTCTTGAAGCAAAGGTCCGGAAGATTATAATGTCTAACTATTTAATGTGATATATATTTAAGTAGCCTAGTAGTTGTATCAACATCTGCATGTACTCAATACCTGACTGTCAAATCAAATGTATTCAGTACGATTCAAAAACTTTTTGACAATATTTATTGTCACGTAACATAGAACTGAACATATATGTATGATTGCAGATATGTATAATGTTCTCTCATTAACTAAATACAAGTAGGGCTGCATGTCAAAATAAGAGAAAATAAATACAATGTGAAAATTGTGCATGTTCAAATAAAGGGCTTAACTTCAGAAAAATTAAATAAAGGGAGCAAAAGCTTGAATTTCCCATTTTCTGTTTCACATCTTGACTCAACAGTCTTAACCAATTTTACAGATAATAAATCTCAACACATCTTAACAATTGAACAGTTTTAGAATCACTTTCTTCCCCTCTTATATCCCACTCCCCCAGTTTTTTGCTCAGTGAGAGAATTGAGCTCTATAGCTTGTCCTGCCATGTTTTAAAATCTGGGTTTGAATGGGATCAGGGCCATTCTCATACATATGTGGAGGTGCCCATTGGTGAGTCGATATTTAGTTTTGATAATGTTCATTGTGGAGAAAGCTGCCTCACAGCTGTATGTGGAGTCAAACATGGTCAAGATGTACAGGGCTACTTTCCTCAGACCTGAGAAACCTGTCTCAGACACCATTTGAAGCCAGAAAGTGGAAGGGTCAGTTCTTACAAACTGCTCTTTCAGGGCTTGGAGATCAACCAATTGCATCTGGAAAGGCCCAGCATTTACCCATTTAAAGTGCTGTGTGACTTCCTTTGAGAACCCTCTGACATCTGTGATGAGAAATGGGTTCTGAATGAACATGGTGAGCTACTGTCCAAAGCTGAAGTTGTCAAAACGGTTGCTGAAGTTTACAATCAGCTTATCAATAAAGTCAACAAAAGAAGACACATCTCTCTGTCCCTGAACCTGTTCCTGCACTGCTGGGAAGTGTGCACAGTCTCCCTGCAGGTCTTCCTTAAACACCTCAAGTTTCCTCTGAACGGAGCGGACAGCTGTCATCAGTTCACAAATTGAATTGTCCTTGCCCTGTAGCCTCAAATTCATGTGATGTGATGCCACTTCAGATTTAAGTGGGTATGTTTGTTCAAAACCTTTATGTTTTGTCTCATAATGTTGTTTCACATTGGCACTTTTAAGAAGAGCCACAGTTTCTGAACATATGAGACACACAGGTTTAGTTCTCCCAGTGGGAAGTATGAACAGAAATGAGTCTGTCCTTTCCAGATTAAATGCTCTATTTTTGCTGCCCACTTTTCTTTTTTTGGAGAGCGCCATTTGTCCCTCCTCTGTTTCTAAACTTTCTCCGGCTTAGTCGTCTGTATCTCTCCCTTTGTTTTCTCTACCTGTATCGCTATCTTTCTTTTTCTTTCTACCGTCTTTTCGTGTGTAACCTGCCTCTAACTCTCTCATCTGTCTGCACTGTAGAGTCGCAATGTTTACCGCCTGGAATGCACAGACTTAATTGGCTGAGTAGTATCAAGTGGAATGGCTTAACTTTCATGCAATTGGTCTGTGCGTTTCCTCATCTGCTAAACCACTACCGTAAAGACTACAAAAAGCTGCGGTGGTTACAAATAGAAGCGCCCCATCAGGTTTTAAATCATAACCTTCTGTTTTGGCTGTAGGTCCGGGTACGTATGGGACGGCTTCTGGGTCCGGACTCGGACCACGGTCCACCTGTTAGTGACCTATGCTCTACATGCTGCCCCTCTGTAACATCATACGCCACCATGGCCTCCATTTCCACTGCTATGCTGACGACACACCACTCTACTTCTCCACCAAATCCATCACTTACGCCACTCACTCCATGCTCACAAACTGCCTCACAGATATAAAGACCTGGATGTAAAATAACTTTCTCTAACTCAACAGTGACAAATCTGAAATTGGCCCAAAATCAATCACTACCTCCTGCCACAATTTGTTCCTCTCTATCGACAGCTCCACTGTTCCCGCATCCACACACATCCACAACCTCTGTGTCACGTTCAACCGCTTCTCAGCTGCTGTAGCTGCTCATCCACACCTTCATCACTTGATTATTGTAATAGCATCCTTCACGGCACATCCACCAAAATCATCAACAAATTGACAACAACACATCCAAAACTCAGCTGCCCGTCTGCTCACCCACTTCCGCACCAGAGACCACATCACCCCCGTCCTTCAAAACCTTCACTGGCTCCAAAGAACAAAGAATACAGTTTAAAATTCTATTTATCACATACAAAACCTCTTACCTCTCTGACCTCCTGCAATGACACAATCCCACCCGCAACCACCAACACCAACCTTCTCACCCTGTCCAAGCACAGAACCTGGGGGGACAAGGCCTTCTCCATCTCTGCCCCCTCCCTCTGGAACTCTCTCCCAAAACACCTCAGACATTCTCCCTCACTCGCCTCCTTCAAAAACTCTCCTTTTTAATCTGTGATTTATTTAAGTATTATAATAGTTTTTAATGTAAAATGATTGTCTTTTAACTGCTATAATGTTACCTTATTATTATTGTTATTATTGTCACTGTTTATACCATGTTAAGTGCCTTTGAGACAAATAAAATGTATTATTATGTATGGAGGGATGTGATGGCTTTCATAGTTTCACATTTGTCCATTTAGAAGTCTGAACAAGTACGTTCTTCCCCCCCCGAGTTATTGTGTGAGGAGGACAATAACAGTGTCAATCAAACTCAAATGTTGATGTAGACTCACAAAGGTCTACCCCCTTGCATATTTTAACAATTTAATTATTTCATCATTACAGACAAAGTTTATTTCACACAAATCAAAAAGTTGGCCATCAAGCCCAACCCAGAGGATTCTGTCTTCCCTTAGAAAACCTTTTAGTCAGTTATTTAACATTTGCCACATGTCTAGAGAGATAGATAGATTGGACCATGTTTTAAAAAAATATTACAAGTTGATAGACAACTATAGGTTTCATGGGGAGCATCAGCAGCTTTCAGTCCATTAGATTTGTTTAGTTTTTTTAAGCACAATTTACCCCTAAATGTAAGATTTAAAATAAAAATCTGTACTTATTTGTTCACACAAGTCCTTCAAATATACTGCTCCAAAAAATGAATGGAACACTTAAATCACACATCAGATCTTGATGAACAAATTATTCAAGTTGAAAATCTTTACTGATGTACATAGTATAATTTGTTGAGAAAAAATGGAAACTAAAAATCGACAACGCGATCACCAGATTTCACGGTTTATGATCTAACATCAGCCGACCCTATGGCGGCACAAGACAGTTCAGGCAATCTGAGTTTGCATTTCATCAGAGTGATTGTAATGTTTATAGTATAAAGCTCAGTTAACATGTACATCCAGCCATGTTAAGCTCCAATAATGTAAAATTGCAGTCACTGACACACTGAAAACAACATTGTTCTCACCAAAGAGCTGACTTCATAACCTTACGTTTGCGCTGACTGAGGTGGTTTAGTTGGTAACTTTCTTGGGGGCTTGCAAGCCAGGCTGCTACACGGTCAACTTAGGCCCAATCGTGGGGGTGGCATATAGCCTACCTGGTAGAGCTGCCTCCCCAACGAGGAAAGCCTTCAACCCTAGCATTAGCGCAATGTTACTGAGCTTAACTGCTCCTCTAATAACAAAGCAGCCTGGCAGGGTTGCATACAGACCACTGCTGGCAGCCTGAAGCTGTGTGCTTTTGAATCATTTGTAAAATAATGCAGAGCATCCCAGCTTTTCAATTTCAATGTCATTGATTCACCTGCATTAGGATAGATGTTATTTGGATATTATAGGTTTGTCACTTTAGTAACTTCAAACAATAGCATTGGTTTAAGATCTCAACAATGTTATTACACTGACAGCCCAACAAAGATGAAGCCTGTATAACTTTGTAGGCAATTAACATTAAATTTCCGTATTATGGAGTGGATGGACATGGCTGTTGCTATTTTGCCTCTCCATTGCACCTGCTCCTAAATGGACGGATTGAAATAACTGAAGTTTAACTGACTTTGTGTTATACTGTGACGATTAAGTGTTCTCTTAATTTTTTTGAGCAGCGTATTTATTGGAACTGGTTTCAGCAGGACTGTTAGTGGTGTTTGGTTGGTGGCATACACCCTGTTAGTATGTTCATGGCCAAGCTCACCTGGAGCTTCAGTGACACACGTCTACACACTTTGGATCAGACAGAATTAATTATCTTCCATTATACAAATATATGTTGGAGGTTTTGGCAATCATGGCCAATCACATTCTAGTGTCATTCCCTTGAAACCCAGATCTCTACTCATCATGATGCAGTGGTCTGCATAATCCTGCCAGAGATTTCCTCAAAGGAATCATATTCCTTCTGGGAGTTTCAAATATGAATACCAAGATCAGATGATGAGTCCTCTAAAGCTGAGTTCACATGTTGAAGATCCAACACTCTTTTGTATTAACTATAATTGAGTCTGACGGAATACTGAGCAAACCTTTTGCCAATGAGAGCGAGCTGACCGGTAAGTGTATCCAACCAGATGTTCTGTACTTGTATGACCGAATACAAGAATACATTTCCAACTCACCTGCAGCTCACGCTGTAAAAGCTTATTCAGACTTCATAGCCATGACGTTATTTGTATTGCTTTCCTTTTTTTGTGTTTTTCGCTGCAAAACAGTACAGACACAAGTGCAACAACCTAACGATGTTGATCCTCCCTCATGTGTTTTTTTCTACTGAGGTCAAGTTTGATCATGTGAGTGAGATTCCAAGTCTCTGCAATCGCTACTTTGAAATCGTTTCATATTTGTGGCAAGAGTGTG
Organism: Verasper variegatus; assembly: GCA_026259375.1. NCBI lineage: Eukaryota > Metazoa > Chordata > Actinopteri > Pleuronectiformes > Pleuronectidae > Verasper > Verasper variegatus. The sequence continues at coordinate 20,501,839 of CM048053.1, read as the reverse complement.
GTGTGACTGCCATGGGGTTACCCCATGCCCTGTAATATAGAAGGGGGCAAACACTTTACATACATAAACGATGGTCATACAGTTATACACCTCAGTATCAGTAACATTAGTCAGCATGGTAGCAAGTTAAGCTAGCAATCACATTAACTCACATAAACCATGTAATCTTTCTAAACTATACTGATACACAGAGTCCATAACCAATAGTTGGAAATAACCTTTAAGACACACAGTTTTTCACAAGTATCTATTCAATATCTTTGGCTGTATATTCACCCTCCTTCACCTTCACGCATGGTTCCTGGTCCCACTGGCAAAAAGGAAGAGGGAGAATGAGACTGTGCCACTTGAAGCCCAGATCAGAGGGGTGTTTTGACTACTATCACAGAATTGCTCTTTTAAGTGCCCATATGGTATAGCATGGTGGTGTTTCTGTGACAGACTGGGTCGGGTGAAGTGCTGATGGGTATTTATATATTTTCAGTTTCATATCTTGTAGAGATTTGTTGGTTGATATTTGTCTTTTTTTGTTTGTTTGTCTTGTGGGAGGGGCTTCTGGTATAAAGCCAAGGGGTAGATGCTCCTCAGGATCAGTTAAGCTTGGGCCTGGAGGCTGCATGTGCTGGAGCCCAAGAATCAGGGGCCTAGTAGTAGTAGTTATCTTACTAGAGTTTAAAGAGTTTACTTATGTTTTCTTTAGTATTTTTTCATTTTTTCCAGCGCTGCACGCTTGCATATAGGTTAGGGTTAACCCTGTACTCGCACCGATCTGGTGACAACAATTAAATTTAAGCACCAGGTGAAGACTCATGTCTCCTTCTTCCAACATTGGGCACATTACAGTGACTTTATGGCCAAATTGTCTAGTGTGATGATTATAATATTAATAATAGGATAAATCTGTTGTTATGTCTGTGGTCTGCAACGTTTTTAAAAAACGGTTAAGATTTTTGGCACCAAGGTTACAGTGCTTCACTGGAGTGGTATCACCTCACTGTCTATTAAGCCTCTTCTCCCACTGACTCACAGTGATACTAACCTGGTGCAGGTGAAGAAATAACCTTAGTGAGGCCAGGAAAAATGCTTGTCCCTTGATGTGACTGATGTAGTTCTACTTTAACGCCCGGGCCACACCACCGGGCTCTGCTGCATGTCGCAGGTGTCGGTTGATCACACTGGTCGCGGTTCAGCCGCAGAGCTGCAAGGGGCAGCACTATGTTCTTACACAGGGTTTCCCTTGAAAATGGACATAAAAGTCTGAGTGTGTGAGAGAGAGGGAGATTGAGTGAGTGAGTGAGAGAGTGAGAGAGAGAGAGAGACAATACTACCCATCATCTGAAGTTTTTTACATTAACTTTTTTATAACTACAGCCTTTCTGAGGTTTTTGGCACAACTACTATATTTCATTGTATAAAAGTAGTCCTGTACATCCAAATAAATACCAGTAGTTTGTGACATATTCACATATTCGAAAGATAAAACTGGTAAAAGATAATTTTCTCTGTCTATTCTGTTGAGAACCGAATGCGGATGTGGAGGTGAGGGGGCTGGGAGAGCACCGTCATCTGTACCAGAGGATCAGTCAGTGCAGAGGAGAGCTGTTAGCTGATTGATCCTCAGGTTTAAAAGGCAACGCCTGAGCTGCCCCAGGAGACGCAGAAGGTTTAAGTTGAACTTTTGAATTTACGTTTAAGTTTTGATTTAATGAAGAATGCTTAAAAGCAACACCCTTGTCTCTAACTGTGTGTGGGAGAGCCCTGTGGCATAGTCTACTGCCACAGCGGAATACAAAGAAAATCGGGGAGACCTTTCAATCTCTAGAGGAGCAGCCCGGCTGAACCGCGGCTGTACTGCAGCCTGTGTGGCAACTCTAGTCTGTTAACATTGGCATGCAAATGAAAAGCAAGCCAATGTGGCCTGGGAGTAACAGTGAACCACAACATAGTTAAATCTTTATCTTTCGAGACCTAAAATGTTAAACAATTATACATACATATCAAACATGCAGAGATAAAGCTCATTTTTTGTGGTTCTTTCTGTGTGGAGTTTACATGTTCTCCCTGTTTGTTTAGGTTCTCTCCATTTTCCAAAGTCATGCAGATGAGGTTTAAGTTAACTGGAGACTCTAAATTGGCAGTAAAGGTTGTTATGGATGTTTTGTGGAAGCTGGTGAGAGGAGAACTCAGGCAGCATCTGATGTCTTATGCAGAAGATTTGTATGTAGACTTGATGCATCAAGGAGACCAGAAGGTGGAACAATATACAAATGCTAACAGAGTAACATGAGCAATTGTCACCCCCAAGTCGGAAGATGTCTCCCACAGCATCCCATCCATTAATGGCTATAATTGCTGTCACTCTCTGTTACATGTAGGTGTTTGCATCCTTTTGTATAGTTAAGCCTAAAGTATGCATTCCTAAATCACATTGTGTCCTTACGTCTTGCCACTGGTGAAATATGCAAAAGAGTTAAAGTCAGTGAGAGTTGAAGTTGGTGCCTCTCTCTGTCAGGCTCATCTGAGTTAGATATGAACGTCCCTCAGCGTAGACAATGCAATGTTCTGTTGGTTGGTCCTTTATCTATAACCTGACCTTGGGTACTGCTTAGTGAGAGAAGGGAGTATCTGTGGAACTAAACAGGCACTATTCTCCTGTACAGATATAATATACACTATACATAATATATAGTGGCATATACAGTATGTGTGAGGATGGTCAGAAATTCCTCAACAAAGGTAATAGCTAAAGGTTCCTTCCAGTTAAAAGGGATTTTTTTGTCTCCACAGTTGACAGAGTGTCCTCACTCTTTGGTTACTCTATAATTTTGAAAGGTGTTGACCTGACTATGTAAACTGCCTTGAGAAGATTTGTTCTGGCAGTAGTGATTTGGCACTATGCAAATAAATTGAATTATTTATTATGGAATATGCTATATTTTGGCCCTATGAAACGTCAAGCTGGCATGATGCCTTTCTCAATGTCAGCTGGGATTTGCTTCAGCTTCCCCCACGACTCTAAAACGATAAGTGGTGTACACAATGGATGGATGGATAAACAACCAAATAGACCCGATCATATTTACTCATGAAAGCAAGTGCTTACCTCCACATCTGCTTTTGGTGCCAGATGATTCACTCTCCCTAATCGTAAAGCATAAATTGGTGGTGGCATCATCACAGTGACAATAGAAATGGGTTGCATTTGGCCATGGGAAAAAAAATTGATGCCCAGCTGTGAAAGCATTCAGCCATAGGCTCTCATCACAGAGGACCAAACTCAAAAACTCAGCCCTGGGGTCAGTCCCAGAGGTGAGCTGTGTGGCAAGATGCGTTGAAGCTCAGCACCAACACACCTAGAGACATCTGTGAAGTCCAACAGAGAGAAACTAGTTTTCAGTGAAAGAAGTGGGGTTTTATGTATATATACTTTTTCTGTCAAGCTTCATCTGCCCTCAAGGATATTCTGCTGCTTTCCTCGGCAGATTGCCTCAAGCAAGCCGACAGACAAATTGTTGCACAGTAAGCTTACCAGTGTACTTCTTGAAAAATTTAGAATTTAACTTTTACCCATAAAGTGGCTGACAATAAAAACCTATGTATATTTCAACTGTAATGAAGCAGAATAAGTAAAAAAGTCGAACTTGTTAAATTAATGTCCTGACAAGAGGGTATTTCTTAACCAGGTCTGAATATTATATACATCAATATCTGATGATATTAATAACTGCAGGCCAGAGCCATATAATGCCATCACATAAGAATACAGCCCTCCTATAGTACAACATAGTAAAATTATAAAAGAAATAATAAAAAATTATTAACAACTAAACTGCAAAATCAATGATTATGACATCAGGGTACTGTCTGTGGTTTAGGCAACACAAAAGTACTTTTAAGATATTGAATGATGGTAGTTTCGTCAAAGGTGAATAAGTAGTTGCTTTTTGACATCAGTAAACTTTTTATGGATTAAACCAGATCAGGATTTTTCCATAACATCAAGCAATTGCAGTGACAGTCTAAAGAGAACCATAATTTGGTTACATAAAACAGTAGACTTACTAAACAAGAAAAGATAATTCACTTGTAATTTAATTTGCCATTTTCTGTCACATTTTCTTGGGAGACAGGTTTGCTCCCACCAGCATGAGTCATAACAATTAGGAAAGACTAAATTAAATGAACTGATTTGAAATCACATGCACATCAGGGAAAGTTAAAGAGCTGAGGGGATTGTGAGATTGGAGAATGAAGTCTACACAGAGTAAAGATCACTGGAGGGTGGAAACTGGAGGTGCAGGTGGGTGACATCAATATGACAGCTGACAAAAGCAAAGAAAGAACAAGATTTACACTGTGACTGCAACAAGATGATCAGCTCACTGGGATCTTGGCAAAATCCAATTGAAATAATAAATAAGCAGAGCCAGCATACAACTAAGCTTACTGTACATGTGTTGTATTACAGCTGCAAACACAAGGCAAGTAAGGAACAGGATGTGTAAAGACAAAACAGCAAAAGACGTTTCCTGCAACAAAAAGATCCAGCAAACAAGCAAGGGACAAAGTCTGGCAGGCAGCGGTAAAGAGGCAGTGATGGTAATATAAACAGATAGAGGCAAATAAGAAGGAGTTCTATAAGAACAAGGTATAATTGATCAGAATCAAAGGCCATTTCCCTAACTCAGCCCTGCTAGCCCCTTGCAAACTGTGGGACAGTATAATATGTACTGTTAAGCAGTTTTCAGATGTAAACTCCGAAGGATTTCAGCATGATTCTGGTCCGGACTTTCTCTGGACTTTGCCTTTAACACATGAACAAGGCAGCTGACCAGAGACTCTCTGGTCAGACGTGTTTACAACAACATAAGTGAGTGTTCAGGTGAGGAGTGGTGCCGGAGGCAGGGGCAGAATGTAATGAATTAATGCTGCAGCAGAGGTACCAGTGAATGGATTTGTATGGTTAGGTTCATCATCAGTAATAGTCACGTGTTGTAGCCATGGTTACTTGTAGCTCAGTATAGCATTCCTATGCATTTAAAACTGTTTAACAGAAACATGTTTCATTTATGGTACCAATTTGAAGCAGTTCATTTCCGTCACAGAAGGTGAATTACAGTGGTATAAAGTTACTACTCTTATCCTGTCACTAAATTAAACAAATTGTTACATTGTTTAGATGCTTTGTAACCACTGAATTTTGCAGCTGCAAATTAATTTTGCCCCTCTCGTTCTGTGTAGAGTGCATTGTAGTGTCCTGTACAGTACAGTGCACAGTATGCTAACTGCAGATAGAACAGCCTACTGCTGTGGACATGGAGCACATCTGCTCAACAGAGTGACCAAGAAAGAAAACTGTTCCAATCTGTTAAGGTGTTTAACAACTGGACTGTTTGATGCTGCGTGTTGATGTCTGACAGTTTGTTTTTCAAGTTTACTCTTTTTCTCTATGGACAACATCCCATCACCCATTTTACTGATCCCTTTCTAACTATGTTTCATGTGATGTCTTTTTATTCCTTTCTTATCACCTTTAATTTTTTCAATTATTTTTATTGTGCTTTAACTGCTTATTTTTTTATTTGTTTTTATGTGACATAGTCCTTTATTTATGTAATTGAACACTACTCTGCTTTCGACCACCTTAACGTTGATGTCTGGCTTTCTTGTCACATTGCATCCTGCTGAATGTTATTTCTCTCTTTGCTTTATAAATACAGAAAGAACAAAGCTGCTCACAAAAGAAACTCAAAATATAAAAATCACCATTTTTGACCACTATAAAATCAGTTAGCAGTTTATTAATGGTTATAAAGTATTATACCAAATAAATTAAAAGACCAAGCATTAGTATTCATCGTCTGTTTTTTTTTTTACTGGAATACTTCTCTCGGAAAATTGCACCAAAGTGAAACCACGATCCAATCCCAGCGAATGATATTTGGATACTCTAAACTAAAGTATAAAGTTGGAATTGCAATTGTAAAGTTCCTCTGCTGGCATCGATTTAACTCCAGAAAAACTATTCCTCACCACAGAATTATATATTTAGAAGATTTTTCCCATTAAAAATTCCATTAATGGCTTTAACATGTCTTTGATGTAAGTATATACCGTTGGTTATTTTAGTATTCAAGAATGAATATGCAGATTACTTCTGTCTTTTTCCATCTGCTGCTCAACTGTAGCTTTGGCTCTGCTCATCACTACAACCTCTGCTTGTTTTCTGTTTTTCTACTGTAACTAAATGGTCTGTGTTTATATAGAGCTTTGATGACCACCCACAGCACTTTACAGTGCAGTTTTGACACGCACGCGCACACACACACACACACACACACACACACACACCTATGTGCAGCACTTTTTTTTATCACACGACTCACACACTGCCGGCACAGCCATCAGGAGCAATTTGGGTTCAGTATCTCATCAAAGGACACTTAGGCATGTGGGGGAGACAGGGATCAACACACAGACTCTTTAGTTAGTGTTCTGTTCTGTTCCTGTTCCACCTTCTGAGCCACAGTTGCCTCGATGACAAGTGATTAATACAGGCATGTTGAAACCTAAATTATTTGTTCATATGTATATGTGCATATTTTACAACTAATTATCAAAACCTTACACTCAAGGAGCAGAACATCGGCCCAGATTTCCACCACTATAAGCACAATGTCAGACTCACACATTTTGCAAAACAATACACACAGTGATTTGCAAAACACTAAACACACTTGCATACATTAGACACAGAAGTATATCATGATGTCACTTCCTTGCAATTCCAAAGCACTGACTGTCAAATTACCACACCTATGAGCCAATTGGTTCAACACAGCCATCAGGTGCGCAAACACATGATTGCTAAATTGTAGACACACCAATCAGGTTTAAGCACTATACAAATGCAGCAGGTGAGTTCATCTGTCTTCAACCAAAATGGAAGGAGTCAGAAGAAGAAGAAGAGTGAGGGTGAGAGGGGGAATCCATGGAAGAGGAGGAGAAGGAGGAAGAAGCGGAGGCCGTGTCAGAGGTAGAGGCCGAGGTGGAGGCAGAGGAAGAGGAAGACCTGAAGCAGGAGGAGAACATGCTCAAAGAAGAAAAGGACCAAATTTATCAAATGAAATTCGCGCAACACTAGTTGACCATGTCGTGAGCCACAGATTGACGCTGAGGGAGGCTGGACTAAGAGTTCAGGCAAATCTTAACAGATATACAGTGGCATCTGTCATTGTAACCTGTACTGGATACAGAATTTTCTCTTTGTCTGATATTTGCTGAGCTTACAGTGTTATGCACACTACTGTAGTAGCATGAAAACTGGGACATGTTTTGTTGTGATTCTCCATTTTGACATGTTGACTGATTTGGGTATATGGAGAGAAATAAATTCAGTCTGCAGCATTGGTCTTGTGTAGTGTTTGGTGAATTTATTGTATGTCTGCACTTTCTCTGTGTACTTCACTTACAGTACTCACTGAGAAGTAGAATTGCTAAAAGTGTTTTAGGTTAGCAACAGCAGTGTGTAACTGGTTCAAACAGAATTAAGTCATATGAAAGGTGTATGTTTCATATGGTAACAAAACATGTTTTTTATAAATTAGTGTATAGTTTTTACAAGAGTGTTTCATTTTGCAAAGGATCTGAGGTGTTCTGCTAATTGGGTGTGTGGTTGTGCTAATTGTGTATAGTGTTTTGAAAAACCGGGCCCAGTTTTCAAAATTGTGCTTAAGCAATCGAGAAAAACTGTAATTAACTCCGGTCACAAAACACCAATAAAAAACTGGCTTCTCATATGATACCATTCATAGTGCAAAAAAGAACAAGTTGATCTGAGATCTGCTGGTGAAGTTATATGGAAAGACCCTGCTAGGATTGTTTCCTTTGGTCTGTGATGTATGAAACTGTGTGTGTCTGACGTTTTGTCCTGATATACAAAAGAAACTGCACAAAAATGCACAGGCATCAAAGGTTGAAGACAACATCCACCTTGAAAATGCGCCTCACCACAAGGGAGACTGATAAAATGTGAACCTGTGTGGGAGTACAAGTTCAAGGAAATGAGACATAACGCTGTCTGGCGTGATGAACAACTGAATCATAACAGCATAAAGGTTGTGTTTACTCCTATCCCATGACTGTGTGCACCACAAAACACAATAACTGAGAGAGTTCGCCCCATTAGGATGTCACTGTGTCTGTGGGGGACAGAGGCAGGCCTCTTCGGGTCGGGAAGGAGAAACACAAAGTACAAGTAAAGAGCAAGACAAGTGAGAGTTGGACATGGACATGCAGAGAAATTTGGAGAGACAGATATGGAGGAAAGGAAAGTGAGGATTTAGCAAAAATGAAAGGCAAAGGAGGAAATTGTTTTCTAGCATGAGAGAACTGTGGCCTAAAATGACACTCGGCTCAATAGGCACTGAGAGGCAGGGGTTAATGTGACTCAATGCAGGAAATAACTACATGATGACACGTTTTGATTGACAGCTGAGATTTACGAGCACGTGTACAACTGCAATATTGTGATTTTACTCAATTATTACTAAATGATTCCTCAATATATTCCACAGACTCGGTATCCAGGCTATTTGGGGTTAATTTTTGTACATTCAGAGGAAGTTATATGTGTCGTCTATCTAAGAGACTAATATTTAAATTTGTTTCTCCAATACTGTGATGCCAATCTACACTGCCCTTCAATGATATCTATCTAGTTTATTACCTTTGCTAAGAAGGTAGAGTTTTCATTGCTGTTTATTTGTGTATTAGCAGGATAATGTTAAAACTACTGAACTAATATTTTTGAAGTTTGGTCAAATCCCATCACTCTTATTATTGTTGCTGTAGTTGAATCCAACTGGTCAACTCTATAAACATCCCTGGTTATGTGTTGTATGTGAACACATTGCAGAGTCTTCAATAGACTCAACACCTTGGGGAAAAAAACGGACGATCCCAATATTGTTGCTAAGTAACATGTGGTGGCTCCATTAGACCTGTAAAGAAATACAGACATTGGTAACTGTGTGTCATAGGTTAAGCATTGACACACATGAGCTGAATGTGTCCCAAAGCAGTATGACACAAAAGTAACATCCTTTTCACACCCAAAGGTGCAGCTCCCCAGGTTTTATCAGCCTTTGCCTAAAGAAACATTGAGTGAAAGTCATCCTCTCTGTAACAGACATAATAACCACTGATACAAAGCTCTGGCTCATTATGTCCAAATGCGAGTGTCACAATACGTTGCAGAAAAAGTCAGAAATATAGCTGTAAATCAGTTATTATATTCAATCATTAGACTGTGTGTTTATTTATTTAGTTTAGCTCTCTTCAAATTGATTGCTTCAGCTAATGTGCATCACAACCTGAAAAGCAAGCTTTCTCTGTATCCATCTCTCGGTTTCCTCATACAATTTTCGTTGTATGTTGGATGAAGGAACAAGCTGACTTACGTATTTTGGGGAAATTAGGCAATACCCACATAAACAGAGATTTTGACTGTACAATTTGAACAACTGTAGATTAATTATACTTCATGCACAGGCCTATGTAATATTCTCACTATGATGAAGCTATTCATAAAGTCAGTCCAACAGTTGATCTTATACACCATGTTAATCCAGAACCTTAGACATTCCAAATCCAGTGTCTGGGCTCCAGGGAAGTCTTCTTCAGATCAGAAGCTCCTAACTCATAGGACTGCTCCATGGTGTTATACTTCCTGCTGGGATCTAAGTGCCAAATATTTTCACAATAAATCTTCACAATAAACTATTCTAATTTACTCTTTCTCATTAGTTTCTAAGTCTCTCCTGATTGAAATAGCTCTATACTATACTCAGGTGACCATGTTGTAACCTTGCATGTAAACACATTCCCAAGTTAACCTGATTAATTGACTGCATGTACAATGCTTCATCAAAGGATTGTAAGGATGTAACAGTGCTCTGAGGGACAGAGAGTTTGGCTATAATAGGAAAAGCATATGGGGAACAAATAAATCCCAGTGATCCATATTGCCTGTGAAGATGTTGTATAAAATGTGTAGCATAGATCCTTACACAACTCCAAATTCCATCGTGCTCCACTTTGGTGAACTACTACTATGGCTATATGCCCACTTATCTTTATTTTTAAATATCGACTTCTAAATCGCCTCTGTTGTGCATCATTCAGTTGTGTCCTGAAATCCACTACCTGACCTCATGTTTAACAGAATTCATAAATAAATGTTAATGACAAATAATGTTAATGACAAATAATTTAAACTTTATAATGGTGCCATACTCTGGGCTACACACTGTTTCAAATCAACTGATCCAAATGACAGTTTAGGCCCATAGACTACTTAGTTAACTCAAAATGCATCTGTTGGCCAGAAGTGATGCAAAATCTTCATCAGAAATTAAGTGACAGTGTGCAAATATTGGAACATTTTTGGGTGAACTAATTATGCAACAGTAGTCTTAGTCACTAATTATAACACACAACTGTTATCCGCAGCTGGATGGGCTGCTTTAAAAAAAAAGAGTTTACCGACTTCTTCAGGCACCATTACACCACTGGGATGGTGGAACAAATACATGTGTTGAGTAAATGGTGTAAAATGATTGTCCTGGGACCCAGTAACTAACTGACATGTAGCCAGTTTTGGCCAGGGATAGCTGCACTTGTGGCGATGATTGTGACTGTGACTTATTTACCAACTTATTCGTTCAAGTTGTTACATATAATTAAGCTAATGGTTTCAGAGAATGGATGTTTGAATTTCAGCGTGCCACTTTAGACTTTGCAGCACTTTTTAAGCTGGATATTCATCATTTGTTCTATACTAATGACCACATCCCATTGTACATTTTTTTTGTGTTAACTGTTCTTTAGTAGAGAAATTTGCGTGTTTAGAGACATGATTCTATTGCACGGTTCCCACAATGGGAGTCCTGAATTCTGAGATGAAAGCTGTGGGTGGAAGTGCTGTTGCTTCTATATCCGAGAATTTAAATTTTTTATTAATGAAACCTATGTAATCTATGTAACCCTAACCTAACCCTAAAAACTTAACCCACAAACAGTTCATTAAAGGTGGGTCAGAGTGTGAGGACCGGACAAAATGTCCTCAATCCATAGGTTGTAGGCTCAAAGTGGTCCTCACAGAGATATCTGTACAAGAGCACACACACACAAACACATACAAACACACGCATTATTTCTTGTGACATTTACACACCATCTTTCCTTGATCCTGACACACACACACACACACACACACACACACACACACACACAGAAAAACACACACTCCGTTTAAGCCTACCATGTGTGTGAGGGATTAAGCTGTGCATTTCTAAAGGAGCATGCCATACCATCTGTGCAGGGGCGGACCAAAGAATGAACACACTCACACACAGACACACACACACACACACACACACACACAGTCATTTGCATTGTTGAAGCTACACTCACAAATAGTATACCACCCTAACTGATTGCAGTGAAGACAAAACAACAACAAAATGTATGCATGTTATGGTCATGATTGCATGATAATTCTTATATGTTACTGTACATGTACATATGTAGTGAAAAGTGCTCTCTCTCTCTCTAACACAAACACACACACATCAGCAGGGACTGTAGTGGGACTTGTGAGCTGCAGGCTGCTTCTAATTCATTTGTGCTGATGGAGGAGAGAGTGTATTTGATTTACTAATGCCTTTCAGAGATATATAATGCTTCTGCCAGCAACAGCAACCTACTGTACTATGTAATGACTAAATATACAGTGTATCACATATGATGGATGACTTGCTTCTGTGCTTGACTTTGTGTGTGTATGTTTATTTGTATCAATCAAATCAACTGTTTGGCACACAGAGGAGGGATTGCTGTTAATTATGAACAAAACAGTTCAAAATATGGAACAGACTGACAGCTGGACTATTACATTTACATTTACATTTTTCATTTAGCTGACGCTTTTATCCAAAGCGACTTACAATAAGTGCATCAACCATGAGGGTACAAACCCAGAACAACAAGAATCAAGAAAGTACAATTTCTTCAAAAAAGCAAAACTACAAAGTGCTATAAGTAAGTGCCATTTAAGTGCTACTAAATTGTTAGTTTAAAATGTTAGTCAAGGTATAGTCGGAAGAGGTGTGTTTTTAGTTTGCGGCAGAAGATGTGTAAACTATCTGATGTCCGGATGTCAATGGGGAGCTCGTGCTTTTGTATAATAGTCTATATTTGGCCTTGAGACATTGGTGATGTTTATTTCATGTCAGCTGTAAAAATGTTTGGCTGGCACATCTCACACGTGCTGTCAACATAGTGTCTTCAAAGTCTCTTTGAAAGCCACCATCATGTGTCTCTGCCGATGTCATTTGGAAGACGGTATCACACTTCAGCATGTAATTTGTCTCCAGGAAGCCAATTGTTGCATTAGCATCTTTCACCAAGAATGATTCTGCTACCATGGCCAAAGAACTGTGTGGAGACTGCAGAAGTGGATTTCACATAATAATATAAAAAAAGAAAAAAAGAAAAGACTAACCTCTGAACAGAACCAGTTGCTCGTCCACGGTCACTTCGGGCCCCGGGTTGTAGAGGCGCGGTAGCTGCGCCACCCACGCATCCCAGACCTCTTGCACGGCCGCCAATTTGTCAGTGGCTCGTTTCTTGCGTCTCGTCTCGCAGTCGTCGAAGCGCAGCAGTCTGGAGTACGTGTGGAAGAGTTTTAGGGGCATCGTGGCATGAAATATCGTGCCGATGACCAGCACCACAGCGCCCTCTCTTGGGGTCTAAATGACCCCCCAGGAGAATTGGATAATGACAATCCTTGGGTCACCCTAACCCTAACCCTGACCGGCCAGGGCTTGCGGATGATCGCATGCACGCACGCACACACAGAGACACACACACACTCTGGGTCAATCCGACCCAGGAACAACACGAGGGTTAAGCATACACACAATGAAATCTATTAATTGGACATGCAAATAGTCTCATCAGCCATTAATGGTTTTCATACTGTGTGTCCCAATTTGGTAATCGTTATTTTGAAACAACAAGCAACAAGGTTCTTGGCCGAGACCTTTCTGTGGGGTTAGGTGAATTGGAGACTCTAAATTGTCCATAGGTGCCCATAGAGAGAATGGTGCCCCTATATTTTGCCCTGGGAGTACCACACCTCTTGCACAATGTCAACTGGAAATGGTCCTGGCAACTAAAGGGTTAGCGCTGTAGATAATGGTTGCATGGTTGAATCCCTGTTTTCCTTTTGCCGCATCACCAAGTGCATATTTAAGTTTGGGTACACCTGGTCATAAATTGAGTAGAAGCTAAATGGATGAAGTGTAATATATTTGTCATAATAAAAAGGAAAGGAACCGAAAAAGGTCAGGGCACTTCAGAGGTGTGAGCTCTGGGGTAAAATATACAAAGATGTCAGACCTCTCACCCAATGTCAGTTGGGATTGGCTCCTGCCCCTCGCCCCCCAACCTTGATAGAATAAGCAGTATAGATAATGGATGGATGGGACACAACATTCAGTATCAGAAGTTTGAAAAGGCACTTTGAAACAAACCTGATGGATGGTGGAATAGCCTGTGGATTCATGAAGTTAAAATATAACATTTTGGCCTCAATGAGCAAAGTTAGTTTGGAGAAAAAAGATTTTTGAAATCTTCTGAAAGTGATCAGGCATGGATTGATAATGCTTTGGACTTTTGTTGCCAGAGAAACATCACCGAGATGTGTGTGAAAAAGCTGAGGATGAAAAGAGGATCGCTACAGCAGTTGCAAGAGTATCAGATTATCATCCTTAACATGCCTCAAAAAAACAAATGGACTGAGGCACAAGCTGAAGGTTCTGTGATGACAGTTCCCCAACCTCAACATCATCCAATATCTGTGGACTGTCCTCAAAAGAGCAGCACATGCAAGAATCCTTTTGAAAGGAAGAATTTCGCTAAACAAGAAGTGATAGACTGCAACAAAGAGTATTTATAAGCTGGATGTTACTAAGTACTGCAGGGTATCAAAATATATTTTAAGAGGTGTACATACAAAATTTGTGTGTGTGTGCGTTCAATTTTTGGGTTTAAAAATTGTTGTCTACTCACTTCAGTATTCGCAGTAATATAACTTGATGTGCAGTGTTCTTATATTGTATTGTGTGTGTATATATATATATATATATATATATATAAAAGCAACCATTGCAGCAATCAAACATCATTTCAAGACCTATAATAACCCTTGCAATCACAGGATCATCCATTTTTAGATCAATATTTCCACTTAAAATGTATATTTGTCCTTTTCACCAGTTTTTTTTTTTTTTTAACTCTTCTTCATATCTAAAAGCACAGAGTGAGCAAGATAAAAGCCAGACAATGTAGAGGTAAGGCAGGCAGGGACACCAGGATGGTCCATCAGTGAGATTAAAGCAGAAAAAAAAGCAGACAGAGAAATAGCAGGAGCAATACAAGAGAAGTTGGAGATTTTGTATATAGGTCAGTCAGCAGTGAGGGACATTCATCCATCAAGGCTCTATCAAAAATGCAAGAGCTGCAGCTTTCCTGATTAGTCGTTAGATTAAAGACACATACAAAACATCTCTGATCATCTGTCAAACCACTCAGCCAGGGACACCGAGCTGCGCACTGTCAATTCATGAGATTGCATGTGATTTGCCACGACATGTGCACATTTCTGAAAGTGACAGGTTTCTGGGTAAACACATAGATTCACCAACACTGCATCTCATCACATGTTAAGTCTTTAATTGGTTAAGATAGAAGTCGGATGAGGGTCTTTGCAGCAGCAGAGACCCCTGCAGCGTCAGGCTTTAAGACGGGGGAGGGAGGGTGATGCTAATCCACAATTTAGTCTTCGTGTTTGTGCTTTCGGTGCAGGTGGTGGGGGGCGGGTCTGTTCACTTGCTGTGTGTTTGGTCATTAATGCAGGTCTGGTCAGAAAGTACGTTTCAGTGTGTGTGTATGTGTGTGCGTGTAAGATTTCTACATTGTTCCTCTTCAAACTTGAAAGTTTAACAGTTGGAGTGTGTGTGTGTGTGTGTGCCTAAATTTGTTTATGTACATACATGCCATTGTTTTCTTTCATTATTTTTTTTCCACACGAAACCAAGTGAAGTCACCCTGTGTTTGTGCTTATATTCATGCAAGAGTCACAGTCGGCTGTCATAAAAGGCATGCTTGGATGACTCTGTGTGTGTGTGTGTGTGTGTGTGTGTGTGTGTGTGTGTGTTTGTGTTTGTGTGTGTGTGTGTGATTAAGTGCTGGGAGAGAGCCCTGCTTGAGGAGCTCGGGGGAGATGCACTCGGATATCGTCTCAGCTACAATACAGCAGAAACAGCCAGCAGAGAAACAGAATGTTTGCTTGGAACGTTCCCGACTGATACTCTGTCAACAACTCTGAACCATCTTTACTGGGAAGGATGACTGTGGGGGAGAGTGGGGGAGGTAGAGGAGAGGAATGGAACAAGGGAATAAGATAAAATGAAAAAAAGAGAAGAGGCAAAGGCAGAGACTCAGAAAAATATAGGTTTGTGACAACACATGAGAATACACACACACATATATATATATATATATATATATATATATTATTCTCATGTATATATATATATAAGAACATGGTTAACATGGTTAAAAATAAAATAAAGCTACCTCTTGACAGACTGATGACAAAGTTGTACATTAAAGGGATAGTTCACCGGAAAATAAAATTTAACAAATGATTCACTCACCACTATGCTGATGGAAGGGTGGGTAAAATCAAATACAATTGAAGCAACTGGGGACCACGTCTTCAAATGTAAAAAAGCAACAAAAAAAAACATAAAATGCCTCTATGCTGCTCGTGTGGTGACATCCAAGTGTACGGAAGCCCCGACATTCAAATTCGAAACGGCGTCATTTCAACTATTGTCTTAAGCCTAAATATCCTCTGATATCCTTCTCTGGAGCTGCATTCACATTTGCACGCACACTGCACACAACCTCTCGCCCAAGGCCACGTGCTAGCATTACTACTTCTAGTAGCAGACATTAAGGCTAAAAGAATTTTGTAAATGATGCCATTTTCAGTTGATTTTTGAATATTGGGGATTACAGACACTTGGATGACACCACAGGAGCAGTATGGAGGCACGTTATATTTTATTTATTATTTCTGTCGTTTTTTTTCTGTTTAAACATTCGCTGTTTACCACTGAAACTCTTAAAATGTTTTGTGGACACTTCACTCACCCCTCCATCGGCACAATGGTGAGTAAAAAAGTATTGAATTTAACAGCAGTATAAAAATGACCACTAACCAGATAACCAGGATTGTCCATACAAATATATGTATAACGTTAAATTGTCTTAATTACCATAATTAAATTAGACTTACATAGTATGTAAACTTGTCAATCAGTCAGTATATCATTGTCTTAGCTGTTGCTTATATGAGTCATAGACTGTGACGCTGCTGATGCTTTCTTACTGAGCTAATGGGAATAAGCTAATGGTTAGCTGTCCTGCTGAGAAGGCAGTCAGTCTTTTCTAAAGAGCTCCTGGAGCTCTTTCCTTCTTTAAATACTCGGCAATGAAAACCCTGTGTGCATAGTGTCCACACCATTGACTGTGCACAGCAGGGGTGCTAAGTGCTGAAATAATTATCCTCCATTTATTGATGTAAATGCCTTTGTCTGAATAAGCTCAAACATATATAAATGGTAAATGTATTTTTTGTATAGCACCTTTCTAGTCTTGATGACCACTCAAAGCACAGTTTTAAATTCACCCATTCACACACACATTCATACAGTGCATCTATTAGCAGCACTTTTTTTTGTTCTATGAGGGGCACTTCGGCATGCAGATGGGGAAGACTGGGGATTGAACTGCCGACCTTCAGGACGACTTCTCTTCCCCTCAGCCTGCATGAGAGTGAAGTACACTCAAGGGTTTCTGCAGTTTTTAATAGTTAAGACTTTGTTTTATTGTAAACTCAAACTAGCAGAATCTGAATGCCACAACTACTTGCAAAGTAATAAACTCAACCTTAAGGTTTGAGTACTTGACTTTTTTAACTGGTGCCTTGCTCTGCTCTGCTTATTAAAATTTGGCTACTATGTTCAACATCATTAATGTAAGAAAAGTGACATTTAACCATTAATGAAACACAGAAACTGTAACTTAATTTACAACCTTAAATAACTGGGCAATCAGCAGACTAGCTTGCAAATACATATACTTACTTCATTCACATTTGAAGACTTAAATTAGTCTGTTAATCTTATCAAATGAGTTCAAATAACTGTGCTCACATGAGAAAACCACTGACCGGAGTGAGGAAAGGGGAAATACAAAATCAGGGTCAAAAGTGTTGTTGTGGCTTTGCAGATTGCTTGCATATGTTCAGATATGGTCGGATTAATGCAAAGGGAATGAATTTAGCACTGTAATTGCTAAAACACATCACCTTTTGGGTACAGTGTATGAACTCTTCTTTGATATTGGTGACGAGTAAAGCGTCCTCCAGTGGTTGCTTACTAGAGTGACAAGATGGTTGTTTGTATTTTATCGTTTATTTTTGAGTGACTATACCTTTTCTTGGATTCCATGCCACCAATACTTTAAACTTTCCTCTTCCGACATTTTCTTGCACAAGGTGCAGCAGGCTTTACTTTTTTTTGTAGCCCCAATGTGAACCCGATTCAAATGTAGTCTGACAAACGAGCTAATTGATAGGTGCTTTTTCATACATTATCTCAAGGACCTTTACATAGTAAGTGTTGAGGAATTTTTGACCATCCTCACACATTACTGTATATGCCACTATATATTATTTTTATTATATATTACACATATCTGTACAGGAGAGTGTGCTTGTCTAATTCCACAGATACTCCCTTCTCTCACAAAGCAGTACCCAAGGTCAGGTTATAGATAAAGGGCCAATCAACAGAACATTGTAGTGTCTACATTGAGGGACGTTCATATCTAACTCAGATGAGCCTGACAGAGAGAGGCACCAACTTCAACTCAACTGCGTATTTCACCAGTGGCAAGACATAAGGACACAATGTGATTTAGGAATGCGTATTTAGGCTCAACTATCCAATAGGATGCGAACACCTACATGTTACATAGAGAGCGACAGCAATTCTAAGCCTTTCATGGATGTGCTGTTATAATGGGTGACACAGGGTGAGGGAGATATATGGGGATGCTTTGGGAGACATCTTCAGACTTGGGGGTGACAATTGCTCATGTTACTCTGTTAGCATTTGTATATTGTTCCACCTACTGGTCTCCTTGATGCATCAAGGCATCAGCTGCTGCCTGAGTTTTCCTTTCACCAGCTTCCAGAAAACCTCCATAACAGTAAGGTTGAGAACTGACAACACTATAGAGAAACCCAACAGTTCAATGAGCAAACAGTTGGCAACTATGGAGAGAAAAGGTCAGCTTTGTCTCTTTAATTAATAAATTAATAAATAAAAATGTGTTTTTATCAGCAGCAGAGTCACCAGGAGGTGGCGGTAGTCATTCGCAGCTGTTCAGAGTTGACAAAGACCAGAGTCTCACCTTGAGGCAACAAAAGCACTATGGTTAGATCACAGCTGAGGGTTCCCTCTATAGTCGCTTGAGCAATGTTTTCATTTGCTCCCTCAAAGACATATTGGGAACATATCGTTTTGGTTCCTCACAATGTTAAAAAGGATACATTAAAGCTGCAGTTGTGAGGATGTCAAAAATAAAGAGGAGAGAACGCTGAGCTGCAGAATTGTCTCAAAAGTCCCCCACCGTAATACAGAGCTGGATGAGGGGCAAACGCAGGATCTGCATCTGCAGCAACCAGGAAAAAACAAGGCTTTGGCTTTTCCCAACAACATTTTCAGCAACTTTGCAAATGTTATAACATGACACTAACCATTAACAGTCATAATCGAAAATAAGCTAATAAAACAAGTCAGCTTGACTATGCGCACAGGGGTTGGAGTGGGGGCTGTTGTACACATGCAGTGATTGACACAGTCAGACACTCCCCCTGGTTCTGATTGGTGGTTTTGAAACAGGAGCGTTGGATGCAACTTGCATCACGAGCTGTAGATGGAGCCAAAGGAGCAAGATTTTTCTAATATTGCCTGATTCAATTACAATTTTCAGGTCATCGTGACAGTTTTAGCAAGCATGGCTATGTTTGTTTTTAAATATTTTAGCTCACAAGTGTGCTCACACATACAAGCTGTATATTGTCTTCATGTCGATTTCATTCGGACCATTGACTTTCATGAAACTAATTCCCAACTTTTCGTATTGGTTTATTTTTTACCTGGTATTCCCCAAAATTCAGTGCAGGATTTGGTCAGTACAATCAATATCAACATTAAAAGAAAAAAAATTCTGCAATTATGTTTCCTTCAAAAATGAGCAGTTTCAAATTGTCTGTATAGTCTATAAACTATCCAGAAGGCATGGTGGGAGATCAATCTTTTCACCTCACCCTAAAAAAGAATACAAACAAGTGTGTTCATCTGTATTAAGTAAAACAATTTTCTTTTTAATGTTTTACATTAAAAACAAAACCAGAATAGCCAGAATACGCAATAATGGTTCTGCCAGTAAAAACAAATCCAATTGTGAGAGGAAAAAAAACCTGGAGAGTGAATGTCGGGACCGCGAATCTGGAGAGGAGAGAGAGAGAGAGAGAGAGAGAGAGAGAGAGAGAGAGAGAGAAGGGGGGGTCAAGGCATGTGTGAGAGGGAAAGAGGATGAGGGAGGGAGGGACTTAGAGGGACAGAGAGAGAGAGCTGAGAGGATACACAGAGAGGAGAAGAGTAAGGAAAAGGGAAAAAGGCAGCTAGAGCGTGGTTTCAGTTCAACAGGGTGAACTAACAGAGGCAGCGAGAAATCACCACAGAGAGAGTTCACGTGAAATATTTGGACTTACTCTACTCAGCAGCAGCAGCTCAGGAGGGGGGGACACTGAGGCTTGTGTGAGGTAACTGCTCTGCTTTTTTTCCCCCACTCCTAACACTGCTTATTAATGAGGAAATGTTACTCCTCATCAGTTCAAACCAAGTCTCTGTGATACTTAGTGATGGTTTATTTCAGGCGTTGCTGAGGTGTTTTCTCAAGCGTTAAACGTGAGAGGTGGGACAGTAAGCTGGGGGGTTGGGGGGTAGGGGGGGGTTTGGGGGTAGGTTGGCGGTGGTGGCGGGGGGTGATTCCAGGCTCTCTTAAATCAATTAAAGAAGTGACAGCTACAGAAGAGGAGCTGCAATCAGGACATGTTGCGCATTCCTAAACAGGGAAAGACTGTTCACTCTCCTGGGGAAGCACACGCGTGTGGTTTGAGCCCTTTGATCACTTTATGATTTGCTGATATGAAGTTTGATGACAGTTGAGAGAAGTTACTGAAGAATCTAATGTAGCTGTTTGCTTGGTGAACTGACACAAACGGGATGCTCATAGAAATCTAATGTTGCACTTGTACAAAAATAATTTTGCTTGGTTTTAAAATACATTTTCAACCTTGACTGTTGGTCTGTTACAACCTGAAGGCAGGGAACTGCCTCAAAACATTGATAGTCCTGACGTTCATCTTTACGCGTATACTGTAGGTCATTAACATATTTGCACTCTTTCATCAATAAACTTCTATATTTTCCAGTGACGACATTTAAATCTCTCAACAAAAATGTAGGGAACTTTTTCTTTTTTACTTCACAATAAATTTACATTGTCGCATTATCTCTTGACTTACTTGGGAAAACAAGATGAGGGTGTAAAGCTTCTCACATCATCGTCATGTTTTACAATGACTCACCTAACATGTGAGGAACGTTATCCTCGTAAACATAGTGACTGTTAGAATCCCGCTGTCTGTAAGAGGAGATTAATTTCTGCGTGCACTGTTTTGCACAGGGATTTATCGGATGTGACGCAGTGGAGTGGAGTCTGTCTTTATGGATATAAATCAGTGGTAAGAAAGGGAAGGAAGTGAGTTGAACAAATCAGCCTGTAAGTACATTGGTTGACATAACACAGTTTAATGATTAAGATGGTGGCTGGTTTAACTAAGAACAAAAAAATGACCAATAATGTGGGAAAACCTTGAGACAAATAAATTCCTGGACAAAGGTTCATATTTCTTTTTTCATTCTGAGTTTATGCTTTTATTCAGAATCATCATCTATGATCAGCATTGCCCAATGGGAAATGTTGAAATACTGCAACAGAAGCTCAAAATTATCGTACACAACCGGAGTAGGGATAGGATGCTCATTTCCGATGTTTTGAAACTCTGTTTAGATTCCAAAGCAATATAGTGTACAGAAACTATCCTCTTTAAGGCACAAGGCTCAACATAACACAAGAAGGACTTCATAACGTGACGGTCACGTGATTGGCTGAAAAGCGCCATGTGAAAAGAGATGCATAAATACAGACATAGGGGTCCATATTCACCTTCATCATCACTACGACTTGCTGGAAAGACGTCAAGCGAGAGGAGATGCATAAACACAAACTTTTACTATCCAGATTACAACTGATAATACTAAGTGTCACAAATGGATTGAATTATCGTACATGATGCATTATTGGTTGTACATCATAAATAGGCATAATTATCGTACAAATACGATAATTATCGTACATCTGGCAACACTGTATGATTGACTGGGACCTTTCTATGAGTTTACTATATTCTACCAAATTTCATGATAGTTGTATTCAGATGTTTTGTATCTCCATGTGACTTGTGGTGCAAATAAACATTAGTTACACCTCAGGCACTTATAGATTATGACACTAGGAATTGTAATTAGTAACACACCCACATGCTCTTGCCAACATGGAGTGCCAGAAAAGTTCCCCTGCAGTGAATCTTTAAGCTTCTGTAGAATTATATTCTATAAGAATAGAATTATTCATACAAAGTTAGGTGTTATTTAATGTTATTTTAGTCATGCGACTTTGTTTCATCAATGATCAGTTTTCAATTGTTGTTTTTTACACATTATTCAGATGTGTTTATTGCTTTTAACATCCTCGGAAACTAATTATTTTGTGCCATTTGGGAAAAGTTCAAAAAGCTATAAACAAAACTTCATCACCCTATGAAGTTGTCATGTCACAGGAAGACAGCGAGCAACATTAGCATTCAATTGGAGTTCTGGTACTGTTCACTTAGTTACATTTACTACTCTACTTTTTGCTCTGATTTGGACTTCTGAGGAATCACCTCTGCTATGACTATTTCCACACTGATACACATTCCTTGTAAAGTAGTGTTTTAAAATAAAACCTGTGTCTGTCCAGAGAAGCATTTTAGCTTTGTATAAGAAATAATCAGGTCACAAATCTCATATCAAATGGCCATTTTTGGAAAACTGGGAAAACCCACAGATATTGTTGCAGATTACTTGTCAGCAATGCTTGTAATGTGTTATCCATGTTGCATTTACTGGTAACCTCAAACGCTAACCCAATGCTAGGAGAGGCTAATACCATTGCTCATGTAAGAGAAGCTTGATAAATTGATAAAACCTAGAAAGCAAATGCTGGTGTTTGCGGTATTGCTTCCAAAACCTCTAAACTTAAAATGTTGCCAGCAGTAGTTTCCAGAAGTCTGTTTTATGGGCTCGGAAACCAGGTGTTAACAGATAACTATATTATTAGTGTGGACGTAGCCTAAATGTACCACCAACATCACCAGCTTATTGCTTTGCTTGACTCAGCTTTGGCTTTAGGTTGTGCACAGTGGCTAAAAGATTGAGCTGAAAGATGCTAAGATGTTTTGCTTAGCTGAGAGGAACTGCAGCCTGGTGATGGTTCTCTTTCCATTTATACTATAAAAAAAACTTTTATTGGTGCAGCACATCAAATATGTGCATGTTTTAGGCTTTTAAATTTTCCTCAGATCTTCAAATATCAAACTACAAAGATTGGAATGTCCCAGGGTGTGCTCCACTTATGTCACTTTACACTCGTCTCTGACATTTAAAGTAAAAAAATAAAATCTTTATTGCACAAGCACACAAAGCAAATTAAATGAAAACACCTCATTACTCATTGTCTTTGGAGGAGACAGTTGGGCTTCCACATCAGTAGATAACAGTGTGAGTGTTTCAAAGCTCCACTACAACCCCTAAATCTAAAATAGAAGACCTGGAGAAGTCACAAATTTCTAATGATATACTCACCTCTTGTCTTTATTCTCTCCAAGTGAAATCTCTTGTCTTTACTTTATTAATTTGCACTGATTTATATAGAAACATTCAGTTAGCAGCTATAATGAAAAACATTAACACAGCCAGAGCTATAAAAACTCCTCAAATACAACAAAGTCAGATTTTGATTGGAGCTTATATTATCAATCAATAAACAGTCAACCCTCCACATCTGTAGTAATCGATAACATGTTTATCAAGCAGCAATGCTAAATGTTTGCTGCTTCAGCTTCTTGAATATGAAGAGATGCCGTTTCTCTGAATGCTTATACTCAAAGGCAGTTTTACCAGCGTACTGAATTTGTTTGTTGTAGGTTTGAGACACGTGGGCATGTGTGTAATGACTATACTACAGTATCGTGAGCTTGAGTCTGCTGGTGGAAAGTGGATTCAACCTTCAACACTGGGCCTTACTGACAGCAGCAATGGGCAAAGGGCACTCCACTCTCCCTTACTCTGACAAAGTAAAGATAATTTACAATTTCTTTTTTACAGCATTGTCTATAGTATCACGCACTCTTCAACAAATGAAATTCTCTCAGTTGCCATGGAGATCTGTTGACATATGATCTGAGCAGTAGCAGTAATCTTTTACCCATCACATTTTTTAGTACTAGTCAGGAAGGAGCCTTGTGTTGGAATTTGTTTGTCAAACTACTTTTTCTAAGGTGATGAATACACTTGGATCTTTAAACCAAAGCCAACACACACTCACGGCTGGGTCTGTCTGTAGTGATGCATTGGATGTCACTGTGGTAGATGCCAGTGGTTTGGAGGTGGTGGCAGCAACATGAGCATGCAGGATCTCTCCATCACCCAGTGTGGATGATGTTGTGAGGTGTAGTGTAGTGGACTGTAGAATAGATTTTCTCTGTGGAAAAACACAAGCTGTTCTGGTATAAGAATCTCATTAGAATGTTTTGTTATTGAGCAATCTGTTACACTGTGAGTTGTATGGAACCACGTGTTTATACACAAATTCTTAAAGCAACAGTACATACATTTTATATAGCGACGGCCTGCAGTTGCAGCTGGTACTTAATTCTGTTGCGCCCAGAGTCACAAGAGTTAGGCAGTTTGCATGTACAGAAAACAAACTATCAATCATTTGACTGAGCTGCGCAGACCCACTCACTGAAATGACGCATGGCCAAATATTGAATATTCTTCATGCTCCCTGGCTTACAAAAGCACAAATGCTGTAAATGTAACAAATACACCAAACTCAAATTAACTTGAATTACTGATATTTTAAGTTTACCTGCTGAATATTAAAGATAAACACATTCAGTGTACCGTCAACATTATTTTGAAGCTGTTATTTTAAGTTGGTATATTTAGTTTCAGAATGTTGATTTTACTATTTATATTACCGTATATATAAGATCAGACCAGAGTAGGAACAGCTTGGTACTCTTGTGAAACACATACACTTGTCTTTCCCATGGTTAGAGATGGAATCAGTAAAAAGGGAATGGAGGTCTTGAAAAAGCAAACTGTAACCAGGAGAGGGTCTGGTTTGCAGAAAACTTGATGGCGTGTAAATGGATTGGGATTGTTGGGATTTTTCCTTCTAGTGGAATTACTGTGTTGACCAATAGGGCTGTTCCAGCTCATCCCAAATGTGCAGGATGGTTCAGGCCATATTCCACAACAAACTGGGTTAATAAAACTATTTCTTTATGGAGCTGGAAATGGACAAACACAATATGTCAACACATAATTCAAAGAACATTATTGTCTGTAGGAGTCCTCATCACTGGAATTAAGAAAGCAAATACTTACGTATCTGCACCAAAGGTTGTTTTTGTTGGTTGTGTGAGTCTGATACTGTAATACCAAAGGTCTAATGTCTGGTTATTTAACCACCTCTTTCCATCATTTCGTCTCATTCATTCATTTCCACAAAATCTCTGTCGTATACGTGAGAGACTGTTTGCCAAGAGTCAGCAACGTTACGGCTACGCCCACAGGCCACATAAGAAAATCTCCATCTGCAATGAATGCATAGCAAGCAGAAATAACAATTTTAGCTACTGCTTTCTGAGGCATATTTAGAAGCCTGCAATGCATAAATCACATTTAAAGGCAACAAAGAAAAGGAAGGAGCCCTGGTTGTGATCTGCTACTGCTACTGCTGTTGCTACCTGATGAGTTGTAGCTCAGGAGTTAGAGCGGGTCGTCCACTAACAAGAAGGTCGGCGGTTCAATCCCTGTCTCTGCCATTCCACATGCCAAAGTGTACTTGGGCAACACATGGATGCACTGTATCAAAGTGTTTGTGAATGGCAAAAGCTAATGTAAAGAGCTTTGAGTGGTCATCAAGAGTAGAAAAGTGCAAAAATAAGTACAGACATTGTTGTTGCAAGGACCAGAAAAAAAATTCCTTTTTGCAAATTTTAAAGCACAAATGTGGTTCAGTTCATCATTGTATACATACGGCATCTGATAACATGAATGTATTCAATCTTGGAAGAAGGTGTAAACATGACCCGAATGATGCCAATTACCTTTTTAATAGAGGGAGTAACAATTACTGAGGAGAAGTAGATACTGCTCACCCTCAATGTAAAAGCAATACATTGTAACACACTGTTTATCATATAGTGTCCACACTACACACGTTTAAATGTAAAGATTCTGAATTCATGCCCGGGAGGACGCGATCGACGTGAACAGCAGTGATGTTGCAGCTAATTCAGCAGTGCTTACCCACAGCAGCAGAAGTGGTTTTAAACAATGGAATTAATTTTGTCAGACTAAGACAATTCAGCATCACTAATAATAACACAGTGTGACCTACCGTTGTGTTTTGCTCACCCTCAGCAGCATTGCCAGCCTCCCGGGAGGAGCAGGCTCTGTCTGAGGAAAGACTTGAATCACAAATCACTAGTTATCTCCTGAAGCTCAGCTGGTTGACTGGAGCTTCAGCTGTGGCTACAGAGAACAACTGGGACATCTCCTGGGAAATAGTAAGCCTGGCATAGAGAGATGGGCTGCATCTTAGCTAACATCCCACTCAAAGAACACTGTCTCCAAGCCTCAAAGTCCCTCAACTCATTCTGTCTCCTTCACAATGAAGCAACATGTTTTTACAATGAGTCTTGTTGACATGTTGTGGATTAAAGTATGTTTTATAGACCACAAACCACATGAAAACATTTTTTTTAAATGATTGATAGTATGACGTATGTGTGATAGAAAACTAAATTAATGCAAGAAATAATTAAAAAAAATTCAGCTAATCTACTACATCAGTAATGTATTAGTGCTGTTTGAATCTGATCTTGTTACACTCTGATTGAACTAAAAGCATTAAATGCCTTTATATGTTGCACATTACAACATTAACGTCAAAACCAATCTATATCTAGACCTAATCTTTATCAACGTTACCACAGTGGACACGTCCTT
Organism: Verasper variegatus; assembly: GCA_026259375.1. Classification (NCBI taxonomy): domain Eukaryota; kingdom Metazoa; phylum Chordata; class Actinopteri; order Pleuronectiformes; family Pleuronectidae; genus Verasper; species Verasper variegatus. The sequence goes on along the minus strand of CM048053.1, from coordinate 20,475,158 downwards.
TCATTGCTAGCTGCCAATAGCACTAAACAAAGAATTCCTTGTATGGATACCTGAGTTAACAACATTGTGGAACCCTATAGGATCTATCCTCTGGGTCTTACTTCAGATCACAGCATTATCACACTGTTAAATCACAATGCTTCATATGTTGTTTGAATATCACTTGAAATGTCTCTAGCCAGTTGGTCCATTGAGATGTGACACCTTATTAATATTGATCTGGATGTTAATGTGGATGTTGTGTCAGGAAATGCAGGTTGTCTTCCTCCACTCTACTAAATGAATCTCCTGCATGATTCCTGCACATGCTTCTGCACACTTCTGTAATAGTTATGGTCTTTCATGAATTTTATAATAGCCACACAGCAAGTTTGTCAAGGCCAGGAGCAACACAACATGGTTGAAATTTGAATCCTCACACTTCGACCTGTCAGCTGGACAAATCAGTGAGACATTCCTCACTGCATCTCAGAACCCTTGAATCTAAAGAAAGTGTTGGAGGTATGAGAAGCATGATTTGAACCTTGAACCTTGAACAGCAACTAACACAAGCTGTCCTGTGAAAACATCTCGTCCTGCAGCTTAGCTTGTTGGAGGAGCCACCAGACATTTATTAGGGGAAATGCAGTGCTAGTATCAGTTTGTAGGCTCAACAGCTGAGTAGCTGCTCAGCTGCAGCATGCCAAACAGCAAACTGGTTGGCAAAGTCATGTGGGTCTGCTTAGATGCTAGTGCGGCTCCAACTATTAAAAATCAGTGTCAACACCTGCGGGCCAGGTCCAACACAGACACTGACATGGCCCTCCAGCTGACACAGAAAAAAAGAACATGAGCTAAGGAAAGTCGTTCGTTTTGCAGGTGTTTGGTCTCAAAATAAAGTATTGGACAGATTTGCATTTATAATCAGATCATGCTGCAAGATGGAAAGTTGTCATAATTATTCATTTTATGAAATTATGAATGTCTCTTCCAAATTGTGTGGCAGTAGATGTCCAACTTTTAACTCCAAACTAAAAATGTGGTGGTTAGAGGCCAGGGAATGGGTGTGTGGGGATTGTGGGGTGTGTGTTTTTTGTGTGTGTTTTGGGGGAGATCTGTAATGTCAGTGGGATTTTTCCTCTGGTGGCCATGAATGTTTGATCCAGGATATGGAGATATATGAGGTAACGTTTATGTTGTGACATTACTGATTGGTAGTCAAGTGGGTTCTGTGAATTTAGGTTGGATTTTATTTCATTTTGTATGTGCTTTTACTGGGATGCACTTTTCTGTTCTGCTCTGATAATTTGATTGCATTACTTAAATTTTGCTGAATTTAGCTACGACTGATACTCAACACTTCCTGCATGGACTTTACAGAAAACACATTTTAATGCAAAAGCAGTCGTAGGTCCTGACTCGTGGAACGAGATAGCTAAAACAAAGCTAGATGTAGATATTGGAGACACACTTCATGACGACAGGTTGTTTTGAATCAGTGCATGTACACAACATGTTTCATAACCTTCAAGAGGAGATATGTTGCTAAGCAGGTTGCCTGTGGTTTGTGAGGAAAAAACACAAATAAAGCAAAAAACAAACAAACAAAAGCAATGATGATACATTGAGCAGCAAACTTTCAGTCAGACCTAACAATGCTATCCAAACGTGGAGATGGGCTACCGGTATATAGCCATCATTGTTGTTGTATCTGACAGATTCTTATCACACAAAGCAAAGTGGGCATGCAAGAAGTAAACTGTGACGTCATTGTTGCTTAAATGTTACATTTTTCATGTGCACAATAGAAACTTGTGGAATCTGCACATTGGAAGGTGTTTGGAAAAATGTTTTAGTGACTTAAAATGCTGTTTGTTTGTGGACCAAAGGGCCAAATACAGGGGAAAAAAATGTTTGGCCAATGTGTGGACAAGGCCAGAGTTAACTACTGTACTGTTGAAATTTTTACGATTATATTATTGGAGCTGTGTCAAATGAGGTATTTTCTCTTCCCTCTTTCTTTTCCCCTGGTGAGGTCACTGTACATTCAATCCTTAAATAGAGAGTCTGTGTGACACTGAATTCTCAGCTCGGTTTGTAAATAAAGCATTTGAGAGTAATTCATTCTCAGACGTCATAGCTTGATTTTTCCTGAGTAGGCCAGAATTAAAAAGTGAATTTGGCTCAGATGAAATTTACTCAAGTTGTATAGATGTCCTAAAAGAAATTAAAGAAACAAGGAGGCATTCAATCCAAAGTGGAAGTCATCATGTATGTACAGGAGCCATGTTGTACACGTTCATATTTTTGAATGAATCAGTTTACAAGTGATAAACGTGAACTATGACGCTGTTTTACTGCACCCTGCATGATGTCTCCATAGAAACGGCCAGCATGGCCGGTGCTAGCAATACAGACGCAGCTACTATTGCTGAGGCCAGTTTGTTTGAGCATTTAAAGCAGGTTTATGGACAAACAAGACCCAGAAGGAATAAAACACAAGTTTTTATGCACATTGTGCCCCCGGGGTCTGAAAAAACAAGTCCAGACGTCAGCCACATCTGCATCTAATTTGAAAGGACACATCGAGTTGAGGCATCGGAGCGTCTTGGGGAATACCTGCTACTTAATGATGAGCACAAGAAATCTTTAACGAAGGGTAAGACTACGAGGCAACAAACGCAGTTCATCCACCAAAGTGAAGCTCACAGCATTTTTAAAAAGACCTGATGCCTTGATGTCCCAACAACAAGCAGAAAAGCTTGTATTGCACTACACTGTGAGAGATCTGCAGCCTTTGAGTAAGGTCGAAACCAGTCATCAAATTGGTGACTAGTTTGCAGCCATTAAGACGTGTGCCCTCAAGAATAAAAGGAACAAACGAACGTGCACTTGTTCATCTTTGGAACTGTGAACTTAGTTTAAAATGTTTTAAAATGAACTATGAATGTGAACTCATTCATTTTCATATGTATGAACTGACCTTTGAACTGGCAAAACACTACAGGAGGGATGATGTCGTTGGATTGTAATGAACTTTCATGGCGAGAGGGCAAAATTAAGGTGTGAAATTCCATTTTGATTCAAGGCTGCAAAAAACTGAAAGTAAAAAATAAAAAATAGACCTTGGATCAATAAATAAATCAAAATTCATATTTCCTGTCGAATTGCTGTTGCTATCATGAAGGAAGAGCTGGTGGTAGATGGAAATGAATGAGAGTAATACATTAGCTGTGTGGAGAGTTGCTGTGTGGCTCCAACTGGGGCAGCCTGCCTTGTTCCACCTCAGTGGAAGATTGATGACTTCTGGGTTTTCTGGGATTTGCACCTGTTTCTGAACCCCCCCCCCCCCCCGGTCTCACTCTCTCTCCCTGCTACGCTGTCCCCGCTTCTGCTCAGCCACTTTATGTCATTATTAAATGTTTATGCGGGATCATGTGGTGCAATGCATCAATATTTACTTTGTTAAAAAGTATATTCTCTTAACACATTATTTAAACGGACCCTATTTAGCAGTCATAAGCAGTAACTCTCATATAAATATTAACCACAGCTTTAGCTTACTGCAAAAAACACACATTTTTATATTCAATTATTCTGTTTCTTTCCTTTGACTCTTCTCTGTTGTCCATCACACTCTGACTGTGTGACTCAAACCAGCACACACTGTTTTCACTCGCACACGCAGAAATCAGCTTTTCCCGTCCTTGAGGTGCCTGTTAGCAGAGTTGCTTGCTGGTATTTCATCATATTTACATGTTTAACCGGGCATGGCGACTGTATTCACCCAATAAAAGTTTGCTCTCATGTTTTACGTGAACATTGTGCTGAGTAGAAGCCCACATGACCTTTTAGATCAAAAGGATGCAGAGCTCCGACAAAATGGAAATGGAATGGGTTGCCAACAGGGCCTGTGTTAAAATCAGTTACATCACCAGAGCTGTTGTGAGGAGTCATTTCATGTTTGTAGCGCTGAAATTTTCACTTCTTTACGTAGGGGCTTTCTGTCATCAGGGGGAGGACAGAAGGACAAAGAAGGGAACAACCAGGACTTTGTGTTTAGATGAACAAAATACAGAGGCTTTCATGACTCACTGTTAAATAGTAAATGTGAAAAAGTCCTGTACTCTCCAGCTTATGTCATCCTTTTGGGACGTTTTACTGACTTTGGGGTCAGAGCTCATCGTCTAAAGTACAATGAAGCAAGTGCATTTGGAGTTTCTCCAAGTACAATTCAAAATGTGCATCATCTTGGCTTTATTATCTTTAAGATATGTTTAGAGCCTGACTTGAGACAACCTGTGGCCAACTGAATTGACTGCACATAGTTTTAAAACTATGCGCAGTCTGTACACCTGTGTAAACAAGTACTACAATTCAAACTGCTGTCAGTTCAGAAACCAGGGAACTCTCTGTGGAGGAAAACCATGAAACAGTGGTGAGGCACAGATCAGGACAAGAGTATAAAAACATTTCTAAAGGGCTGAGTGTTCCTAGGAGCACAGTGGCCTCAAATACTGTGAAATGGAAGAAGTTTGGAACCATGGGACTTTTCTTAAGGTTGTTCATTTTGTCAAACTGAGTAACTGGCTACAGTCAGAATTTGTCATCTGCAGCCGGAATACATGGAGCCAACCTGCCTTATGCCAACAGTCTAGAATGCTGCTGCTGGTGTGATGGTGTGGAGAATGTTTGCATCACACGCTTTGGGCCTTAATACCAATCAATCATGGTTTAAATGACAGTCTATTAGAGTATTGTTACTGACCATGTTCACCCCCATCATCTAATGGTAGGATAATGCTACATGTCACAAAGTAAAAGTCACAAATTGGTTTCAGTGACCTTCAACGGATGTCAATCCAGTAGATGCTCATAATGTCAACATGGAGCAGAATAAAAGGATAATCTCATGAGTATGTGAGAACGCAATTGTCTGAGTGAGAAGAGAACATAGCAGGAGGTCTTCTGGAGGATTCAGTGGAAAAGAGTGGACGTGTTGATGATGTTTCTAACGTTCAAAAATGAAAACAAACTAAAATAAAACAAATCAGGATGAGTTTTCTTTCTCATTGTTAACACTCCTGCTACGTTGTTCAAGTGTGAAAACTAAATGCTGGACAAAACTCTGGACTGGATTCTGCTGACAGTTTATGTCTGACAAAAGCATTGACAACATCTTGTGGAATCAATGCCACAGTAGTGAGCAAAGGTTAGAAGAGGCCATTTGATGAGCTCGGTGAGCCTCCTGAATCTGTTGTTGGTCATTTGCAGTTTACTAAGAATATGCACTAGTGGTGATTGTGAGGAGTAGTTTTGAGTTTTAAAATGTTTTTTTTAAGATGACCTGCCCTTTTTGTGCTCCATGCCCCATACATTCCTAAGTGACTTGTTCCTGGGCAAATATACTGACAGTGTTTTCAGGCTTCCTTCTTTTCTGTGCCACAGAACATCATCATTAGAGTCTTCACTGTTACAGTCTAGTCAGTCAGTGACAAGCAGGTAATGCTGTGGCACTGAAAAATGCCACAAGTGATTGGATTGCATATATTTGTATGTGTATGATGAAATATGAAACTTAATTTATTAAGTTTCTATTAGCTTATATCATAGTTTAAGATGCTGCCACATTATCTACAAGAATCTAAATATATTTATTCCAACTTGATTTTTGGGGTCTTACTCCAAATTTATATGAAGTATTCCAAGTTACTGTAGCACGTTTGCATCTGATTGTTTCAACAGAAATAGTAAGAGCCTTCTACTGTAAAAACAAAGTAATTAAAAGTGATGACCATAACACCAAACTTATCTGCTGGTATATGTAATACAATCTGCTTCTGTTGGAAAAGTGGTTGCATTGTTTTCAGTTGGTACAGTATGTGATGATGTTGCTGAACGTGGGCAGAATCTAAATTTAGATTGGAATGAAATATGCAAAAGAAATCAGAGTGAAACTGCAAATTCTTGGTGGAATCTTCAGAGTGTCTGCACTTTTACACACACACACACACACACACACACACACACACACACACACACTAGTTCATATCCAAGTATTTTGTTAAACCTCTCCATCCTTTGTTATAAATTATTATAAATTGCTGCTGCTGCCTGGTGGCTGCTGAGTCTGAATCACTGTGACGCTGTCTGGCTCTTTAAAGATCACTAAAGTGGAACTGTGCCTCTACTACAACGCTACACACACACACACTCTCTCTCTCTCTCTCTCTCTCTACTTCATATCCAGTTATTTTGTGGAACCTTTTGAATTGCAAACATAAGTATGATAATTTGCAGTAATACAATCACAATAATTCATGCTACTTATAATTCATTTAAAATTAAATGAAAAAAAACCCTACTATCTCTCATCAGCATGTTGTGGCAGACTTATAGAAACCTGATGTGTGTCTTTATGTCAAGTCAGGGTTGTTTCTTCTTATGACTGTGAAAACATAGTTAACCACAATGAAGACTTGTGTCAAATCACCCCTGTAAAGTTATAATTGAACAAACAAGTCAATGGACGTACAATGATGGAACCCAAGTTAACTCACATTCGTAAGGTGGAAGTAAACCTTTAATTTTAAGTTAGAACAGCTTCAGACAACATGCAGTGATGTTATAGTAACTAAACCCATCAACTTGATTTTAAACATCAACACATATCAGTAATATCAGTGTGGGGGAAAAAATCATTCTCCTTATAGAATTTCACTATAGTTAAATTTTCAATCAGTTGTTGCTTTAATTCAATTTGCAGTGTAAAAAATGGGATTGTAGGATTGTATGATGAGCTTTCTTAAAAAGCATAAAATGATAAATACTTTGACTTGATAGAAATCCTGATCTGGGCCTTTCGTAATGCATAAATTCAATACAGGCTATGAAATTAGAGTTCTGTCATAATTTTTTTGTGTCCATCAAAAACCTGCTTGAAGTACTGTACTTGACTGGAATGGAATTCAAATACACTTTCATTTTAATGCTGCAATGACTTTTTGAACACCACCCTCAGGACAAACCACACTTAAAGCCTGTTTGTATTTCTACTGGCAGAGCGGCTACAACAACACAGTTTTCAATATGTTAATCCTTCCATTCAGCTCTTCTTAGTATTAACAAGTGTGAACACTCACTCACATTATATTGAGATCACTTTCACACATGCAAATAATGATCCCACTTTACACTCAAATAACTCACACCCTGTTAACTTTTTAGATATTGTGTGTGCATATGGTGGATGTGTGTAGTGCTAATGACTGGGTGTGGATGTGTTATTATGGACTGCTTTGCATATGGCTAATATGGCTAATTAACCTCACACCATAGCTTCTTGATTTACCCGTAAGAATTTTGAATGTTCTGGGTGAATATTTCATTGAAGAAGGATTAGAATCCACTGTACACTTTAATGCACAATTAAATCAATGTTTTCCGTCATTGGCTTGTGCACTCGTGGAAAGAGGAGGAAAATTACCAGGATTTAGAGTGGATTGAAATCAAACACAGCAGCTGGCCAGTGGGTGGCTTATTGCAGCAGTCCACGGTGATTCAGTCACGATAAAGAGCTGCTGATTAGTATGCTACTCAGAAAAACGGAGGAAACACTTGAGCCATTTTCAGTTTTCTCCAAAACATTGATCATAAAAATTCCTATTTAAGAAAGTGGTCTTAAGGGATAAGTGTGATGATGGCCCCAAAGAAGAGCCTGATAAACACACTGACAATACTTGTCATACACGGTAAATGTCTGATTACTCTACACTGGTGTCTAAAAACACATCACTTTGGAGTGACCAGGGCTCTGCACTGCATAGCAGGTTCAACATACCCAGGATGTCTTTCTGATATCTGCCTAACTATCACAGTCAGGCTAAGTGGTCACACAAAGCTGGTTATCAACTTGATAAGTCAACCCAGGTTTGCCTCATCAAGATCTGAGCGTGTGCACATAAACGGGGCAGGGTTTACTGCATATGACCAATCACAGACATGGACAAGTGAACTGACAGCAGATCCACATATTTCACAAACAAGGAGCAAAGTATAATTTAAGAAAAATACAAGAACAAACACATTATCCAAACTAAAAGAAACACAGTTACAGGTGCTAAATGCAGGAAGAACAGCCCAGAACATGCGCATTTGGTATTATGGGATGCAGCCAGCGCATCTTGAAACAGGGAGAGATTGTGATGTACTGTGCGTGTTAGCGGTGGGGGTCGACTTAACCAACATTGTTGTACACTTATCTTATCCTTCCCTTTAAGGAGAGTGTGCATCGCGTGCAGTGTCACTTTGGTCAGGGCTGACTGTTCGAGTCTCAGAGAGAGAGAGGGGAGGGAGGAATGGGGGCTGTCACGAGGTAAATCTGTAAACTATCTATCAACCATCTATCCAATAAATATTTAATTTTATAGGATAAACCTACTTAAAGGGAAGGATAGGGAAGTTACCCCGATAAGCACAAATAGTACAGGGCCCAGATCGGAGAATGGCTTTGCCATGTACCACATGAGCATACATGCCCTAAAGCAGCAGGTCTCTACTTTGACTGCATGTCCTTCACTATCACTATCTAGTAAAGATAAAAGTTTAAAAAATATACTTGGAAAAACGAAAAGCACATCACTGAGAAACACAAAGGCAGTTGGTGACAAACACACACACACACATACACACACACACACACACACACACACACACACTGTCCTGCTGCCCCAAATACTCACACAGGCATCAAACATGGAAACATTGGCAGTTGGTCATACCTCCTCAACCAATTCACCATTTCCTCCTGTTTGAGTTTTGTTTGATGTAAACTACAGTGATCAGCTTTTTTTTGTGTCAGTATGGCTGATGGCCATTCAGGGTAATACAAATTAAAAAAAACAACCTTTCCACTCCCTGTATATCTTGTTTCTAACTCTGCTGAGTCATGTGATTAAGACTTCACGACAATACGGCAATAGTCATATTAACACTGATATATGAACTGGTATATTTATGAGCTGTTTTTAGGACGAGCAAATAGTGATTATGGAATAATAATATGATGATTATCAGTATTATGTAATAAACCTTAGTGATTTCTGTACGTTCCTCATCAGCTTAGTTTCTGTTTTCATTTTAATAAACTAATTTGTATATTGCACAGAAATGTTGAATTTGTGTCTTAATAGGTGACATTGGAAATTCCACCAACTCCAGCTAAATGTCAACAGCAGCAGATTCTGACCTTCCTGCTGTTTCCTCTAATATATTCCTCACTATTTCCTGGTTCAAACACTGAGTAGGTGGGGAACGTTTGCAGACATGGTATACTGCACTGCTCCTCCCTGGGTGTCGTCTCTGATGTGTGATTGACGGGGTCATTAATTAGCCAGTTAGTGTTCAGTGCTGCATGGAATATTACAGGAGACACCTGTCCATTTGGCGGAAGAGTTTTCACCAAAAAGCCCAGGCGGCCTGTGCTGCAGTTGCATTTCTCATGTACGTTCACACTCTGTCAGCGCATGTCAGTAAACGCATGATGCATTCAGCCCACTCTTCAGTGTCTTCATCAGCCTTTCTAGAACGTTTACATGGTTGACGTCTATTTATATGATCTCTCCAGATATATTTTGTGTACAAACAGCCTAACCATCCTGGATGGTACTTTGAAATACTTTGAATTACATTTTAACTTTTGCCTCATACATAGCATTTCATTTTAAGTAAAAGTACTTCATCTGCAGCAAAATGTAAACTTGTTCTGTATACTGAAGTCATTAACATGCATGTAGCATTTAAGTGGGGTACCTTATTTAATTATAAGCTGCTGTAAAGCTGTGTTAGTCTGACATTGCCCAATAAACATACTTGAATGGTTCTGGAACTCCCCCATTATCAATCTTCAAAAGGGGTGCAATTAAAAGTCTCAGACCAAAATTCCTCAGAGTAAAGTCAAATATGACTTAGTGTAGCAACAAACACGATTAGCGTAGTTCTTTTATTAAACAAAATATTAAATCCTTGTAAATCTTGTAAAACCAAAACATACTGTTTCTGAAGTGAAAATCTGTCATTGGAATGTCTTCTCCAAGTCATTTGTCAAGTGTAAAAAGAATTAGACCTGTTGCTGCCTCTTTGTGGCTGATGCACAAATAACACTCAATCATGTTATCACCAACTGAGTTTAGGCACAGTGACATTTAATGCATTTGGTCAGCACTCTGAGCCCAAAACAAAATCACTGTAGTTATGCAAACAAAATGAAGGGACATACTTTTATGTTCCACTATGACCAAGGAATTACGTAACAGTACTGTAGCAAAAATTGGACCCACTAATAAAAAATGTTAAGTCATAAAAGTGTGTCCCGCATGACATGTACTCATGAGGCTTGTGTTCTATTGTAGGTTTAGTCATGGAACTAATACAACAAATGCAGTTTATAGGTTTCAAGTTTTTAGGATTCCTATTAAAATAGGATTGAAACATGTTTTGGAAAAGTTTGTAGCTTTTCATTGCTGCTTTTCATTCCCGCTGTGGGAATTTTCCACTCTGGAGGAGATGAAACAATCAAGTGTAGCAGAGTATTTCGGCAGTCAGACCACAGGCCAAAGAAATTAATAGCATCCAAGAATAGCTGAATCCGTTGGGGCGGCTCAGAGGTTCAACAGAGTACAGTTGCCCCACAACAAGAAGACTCAAAGCTACTGGGAATTCACTGGAAAACTGCTCAGTTCTTTGGATTGTAGAAGGGTTTTCTCTCCCCAAACCTTCGGTTCTTTTTCAATCTCCCTCATTCGTCTCCTTTACGTTTTTGTCTCTGCAGGAGTGTGAATATTTCACTTTACCATAACAAGCACAGGATCAGTATTTGCCTCTGCTCCTGCTGCCCCACCTCTCATCAGAATCATTCACATCTTTGTATTTAGCATAATTTTATGTCAAATGTGTACTTGACAAAAACAACTAAACAACAGTAAAGTTGAAACTTTCCAAACATGTTGCACCTCAATTACTCAAGCTTTTTGTAAACATTTGTTTTACATGGGCTGTTGTGGCTGAGGGGGTAGAGTGGGCGTCCTGTAACCAGAACCCTGATTTGCCCATAACAAAGTGCTGCACTTTATGAATGAGTGGTCATCAAGACTAGCAAAGCGTTATATAAATAAAGACCATTTATATTGGTTTTCTAGATTTTAGTGGTTGGATTTTACAGCAACTTAACAGGGGATAATCAGCAGCCTCATGAAATAAGGATATTTCTCTTTTAAATATTCATAAGGCTACGTTCACACAATACTTTGTAGTTTTAAAACAACAATCATTCCTATCCGGAAATAATCTTCATCCATATTAACACACCTGGGCACTCACATCAATTGACCATTGATTAGCACTAGTCATGCACATGCAAGTGTAAACAAAAGGCAGTTTGCCCTTTCTGTTTGCTGAGTTGCAGAAAGGGTTACAGTGAGAAACAGCAATGACACACAGCACTTCAGGCATTGACGTGGCACTTCTGGTCTTCTTGTGGCCTGGACAAATTGGATGTGTGCCTAAAGTGGCCCAATTGTAAAATAGCAAAACTCGAGATATCCCAAAAAACAAACAAAGTTTTTGGCAAACATGCAGTGCTATATTCAAGGGGTAATCTGGATGTGAACCTAAAGAGGCCCAAGTTGTAAATGATGAACAGGGTCCAAATAGCACAAAACTAATTTGGGTCACCTTTTGGCACATTTGGTTGACATGCAGTATTGCTATGGCTTCCTTGTGGCCCAGATCTGGCAAACAGGCAAACACCCAAGTGCTATCATTCCATGCTGTATGTGGGGCAGATGACAGTGTGGCAGTGTGACAGTGTGGACCAAATCTGGGCCAAAGCAATTCTGCAAAGTAGGAAGAAATGGCAGAGAAACTGCAAAGTGTTAGCAACACTAGTCGTTGAGTCATGGCTGATAAGAACCGATCAGGAAGCTCGCATCTACATTATTATTTCCAACAGTCTCGGTCAGTCTAGACAAAACCGCAACCCCAGAGTTTCCACCTAAAACGGGGCCACCTGCATTTCCCAAAATAGTGTGGACGCCAGATAAATCAAAGACATGAGTGTGGACGTAGCCTGAGAGTTGGCTCTTAAGAGCTTTTCACAAAGCTGCCGAAGGGCTGCTGTTAGTGAGGATGAATGGCAGCCCAGAGAAGGGCCGGGGCTCCTCACTATGTCCACAACAATTGCTTTTTGACAGATGAGGGGTCAGAGAATCTGAAATTAAATATTTTTCAAGTGGAGTCTGAGGACTAAGTAGAATTAGAGATAGTCTCCAGCTGTGTAAATTGTCTCCAGTGTTTGTTTTTGTTGGTGAACTGACAGGCCCCTTTTTATTTCATGAGTTTCTCTTAAATCTTCCAGTTAGGAGCTACAGCACTCATAGCCTTGGGGTATTTATGTTGTGACAGATGAATTTAATTCATTCAAAACTGGGAGTGGCCCCCTTTTCCAAGACATAGGTGGCAATCATCGTGGTTTACTTCCCCATCGCACTTCCAATCCAACATTGAATTTATTTTGATGCAAAACCACTAATGACTTGCAAAAATAAATGATATTAGAAGGTTTATGATTTAATAAACATAGCTGCACATAAAACTGTTGTCAGGTGGATTATACTTGTTGCTGCGTGTCGAATGTATGTTTAAAAATCAAAAACGGATTAAACATACAAGTTTTATTTCATGAGAGTGAAATCAACCATGTTGATTATGCATCCTAAGTATATCCGGAATATATTATGGAAAACTGACCGTGGATATGCCACATATATGCAACCACATTAAGATCTTGTGAGACAGCCACTGACGGCACTCACAACCTCTGTTTTACATCTTTTGTTAAGCTTGAACAGATAATACAAACTGTCGTCTCAAATCATTCACGCATTTTAATTACAGCTCTGGCTGAACCAGAGTCTGGATCTGAATGTGACAAAAAGTTGGCTTCCAATACAATAATCCTGGACTCTTTGTATGTGTTTGTGTTTTTGGCACCTGGCAACACAGGTGTGGATTCATCAGTCCTCAGTGGTGAACATGTATCCATCATCAGCCCAGAAGCAGTGTAATGATTATAGGAATGGGTCAGCACTTACATACTGAGAGAGTGGGACTGACGGTGGCAGTCAGTGGCACAGAGGCATCAGTCAACAGGCGGAACGTGGCAGGTTTGAATTTATCAACACACTTGTGTTTTGATGCAGCAGATTGATATTCATTAAGCTTCAAGGATCTTCCATAAAAACACAAAAGAAAACTACAGGTTTTGACCAAGTGAAAAATATCTTCAGTGACCTTAGTGGAAGCCCATTGTGTAACAAGCTTGAAAGTTCCAGGTCACTGAGAGCTGCAACTAGGTAATCTGCTCTGAAGTAGCACTCCGACTTTCATTTTACTATAAAAAATTATTCTAATACTGTTTGAGGTTATGTGCCTGACTGGGCTAAAGGGTCTCTAGAGAACACACACATGCACACAAACACACACACACACAAAGCCTCCCCTAAGAGGCATTTTTACCATCTCTTGTTTCAGGGAGCACTGATCCATGACAGCCTGGTCGTATGATGATGAAAGGGGCATTCGAGCACAGAAACGTCTCATGACCTAAAGAAGAATAGGGATTTTTTTGGGTAACAGTATTGTTCCACATGACAATATTCTGTACTTATCTTTGTATTTACTTTGTCAGTTCAATTTAAGTCTGCAGTGCAGCTACAACACCGATTGTCCATTAGGAGAATAGAAGGGAATGATTAGAAAGCATCATAGCTCCCACGTCCTCTCAGCTGTAACAGCCACTGCACTGGAAACAAGTGAATCTCTGTGGCAGAGCTCAAGTCTGATAGATCTACGCCCTGCAGAAGTTAGTCTATGGTTAACAGAGACAAAGCTGGCATTAAGGGTTTTGGCCTGTAAACTGTTAGAATGAAATATGGTAGAATCTCCTCATGATCAATAAAAGACAAAAAAAAACATATACATTTGTTTAAATTTTCCATATTATTACAAATTATAAAAATGTCAGGGCTTGAGAGTAATTTTTTTCAATATCAAATGATCTTTGTTTGCTCAGTTCAGTTATTTTTTGTTTGTAGACCATGTCACTGGGGATTTGGTGCAGAACAGCACATCTTGTTTTCCATAACTTACAGACAACTGTACTGATCTGTGTCCAGTAGAGATCCTGGTGTGAAGTGGGCAGTTTTCTATAATTACGCCATACATAACAGATCAATCATCAATGTTAAACCTAATCAATTTAATTTACCCCAAAACATCCTGTGACAGTGTGAAAGTGTTTCATCTTCATGGCAGTTGGGACAGTTTTTGGTGGTGACAAAGCAGCTCTGCAAGCCTAGAGAGAAACTAGCCACATTATGTCACTTTTATTTACAGAGATGCTTTTACTACTTAGATTTTTAATACATTAATAGTTGTTTGATAGTCAGAGGGATCCAAGTGTCTATAGTCATCACCGAGTTTGTTGTAGATATGTTTGCACTACATCTCAATCCAGTCTATATTTATGTCTTTTAAAATCATTTATAAGATCATTTCTCTGCAGAAACACATTTGTCCTTCATGCAAAGAGGCTGAAAAAGAGGGTTGGGATGTAGAATGACTATGTCAGACCTTTACTTTATGTGAAGGTTGTTATTAGCTTCATGTCCTCTTGCTAACCTCAACCATCCTGGAGTTGCCACATGTAGATATTATACAAAACCAGTCCACTTAATGTTTGCATTGGAAGTTATGTGTTTTTTCTTAAAAAGGTAACAATTATTTTGAAAGTATGAAAGTATGAAGTGCTTTTGTCTTTCACAGATACAAAAACCACAAAGTACATTGCAACAATAAAAATACACTTTAAAAAGAAATGAGGATGGAGCCACAAAAACACTCCTGAATACAGAGGAAAAGCCAGGGAAAAGCAATAAATAAAATGGAGCAGCGATTCAGAGAGGCTCACCATAAGAGATTTGGAATTTTCAACTGCTTCATAAATACATAACAGGTGTTGGGTAGTACTGGGGAAAGCATCCCATAAATTAGGAGCAACAGCTTGAAAAACACGGTAACCTATGGTTTTATAGCGGGTTCAGAGAACAGCCAGTAATTTTTGCTCACATGATCTAAGAGCCTGATTGGCCATATAAGTGAGGATGAGGTCAACAATATGCTGCTGGGTATTTGACATTAAAATGTCAGGATCAATTATACGAGTTTCTGTCTTACGTGTGTTTAACTGAAGGCAGTTGCTAGCCATCCAATAATCTTAATAGCATCCTAACATTCATTATAAAAGGCTGGTTCTTTCATCTCTGCTGAGGACGTCTGAAACTGTTGGAGTGATTGCTGGTTTCTTAGTAACCTCCCTGACCAAGTGTCTTTTGGCCCAGCTCTTCAGTTTAGACAAACTACTTCTATTTCACAATTATTCAGGCCAGTGTTCAACTGGGAACTCTCAACGCTTTAGAATTAGTTTTAAACATTGGCCTGATCTATGTCTCTTGTATTTGAAATAACAGATAGTTTTTAGAGAGTTTACTGGACTTGGCAAATATTAATGGCCAATAGCCAATAAACCGGTAGATGTTTCTGTTCCATAACTTACAGACAACTGTACTAATCAGGGTCCAGTAGAGATCCTGGTGTGAAGTGGGCAGTATATACCATGTATAACAGATTTATAATTTACATCAATGTTAACACCAATAGATGTAGAAGAGAGTGGAAAGTCTTAAACCGCCTGACGCTGTGAATTGGACTGGGAATGTGGACTGTGAGTGGAGGACGTTCAAGCACCATTTTATGCTGTACCTGCAGGCTATCGGGCTAGATAGTAAACCAAACCCTTGGAGTACCCCAAGCAGTGGAGATATTCAACACGTCTGTGTATGCGGATGTGGACGATAAGGACAAGAAAAACAAAACCTTTATGCTATGTGTTTTGTCCACACCTGCAGCAGCCTGGTGAGGGCTTTGATGCTTTTTTGATGAACTCAACTGAATGAAAACACTGGGAGTCATCAGAAAAGTGGAGGAGCCACCAGAGTGGGTGAATTTGATGGTGTGTGTCACAAAGAAGACCTAAAGAGGACCTATGTGTGTGTATGGATCTTAAAGATCTGAATGCCAACATAAAGAGAGAACATGGCCTACCAACATCCACGGCAGTGACAGACCACAAGCCGCTAATAGCCATCGTAAAAAAAAAAATGACTGCGATATGTCACCACAAATGATGAAGCTACAGCGCTAGGATTTCAACCTGATCTACACACCTGGTAAGCACATTGTGCTTGCTGATGCTCCACCAGGGCAACAACACAAAGTGAAGCACACAGCGAGAGTTCCACAGAAGCTGATGTGAATCTCCATGTGAACCTGATAACTGAGTCACTGCCTGTGTCTGCCATGAAATCCAAGCAGATAGCAGCTGAAACCAAGAAAGACACAAGCCTATAGAGAGTCATCAAAAATCTGTATGAGGGTTGGCCTAGAGGTGACTGTCAACAGTATTACAACATCAGAGTCGAGCTCGAGCCTTCTACTCAGAGAGAACAGAATCGTCATCCATCAGTCACTGAGACCAGAGATGCTGAAAAGACAGCACGAGGGGCACCTCGGTAGAAAAATATAAGAGGAGGGCCAGAACAGCCGTTTATTGGCCAGTAACTAATGAACTGGATGGTGTCAAGCTGTGAGATCTGTCTAAAGCATCCAGCAAAACTGCCAAAAAAGCCTATGATGATCACAGGAGCCATGGCAGAAAGTTGGGACTGACCTATTCTACTTGGATGAAAAGAATTACCTTCTGGTGATTGATTATTTTTTCCAACTATCCAAAGATGATGTTCCTCCCCAGCATGTCTGCCACCTGTGTGATCACTCCCACGAAATCATGTGACATGGAATTCTCCAGATTGTCTACATGTTACAGCTGCAAAGAGTTTCCAGAGCTTTGCTGAGGAGTATGAATTTCGACATGTAACTTCAAGCCCTTTTATGCCCAGTCAAACGCTAAAGCAGAGAAAGGAGTTCACATCATGAACAGCTGCTAAAGAAAGCCAAAGACAGTAACTCAGACCCACTTCTGGCTCATGCATGGCACAAGAAACGGTATAGATTCCTCAAGAACAGCAAAACCTTACAGTACTGAGAGGAAGGAATTATTTTGTCTTTAGAAGCCAGCATTGTCCCTATTTGTGGTGAATGTGCCTCTCTTTTAACACTCAACAGTATGGAGGTTGAATGCAAAGTTGCCTGTACTGAAAAGAGTAGTTCTTGGAGAACTGACACTTGAAAAAAAGAGACCAGTTTTGAAAGAGTTTTCGGAACAGTGGAGTTGAACACATCTTTCGGAGACTTGTGGAGACTCTGTATATTTATAGCTTGAGTGAGACTGACACTTTGCAAAGATATTTGTTTTACTGCTCCAGGGCAGCTACGGCTCGGGAGGTAGAGCGAGTCATCCACAAACAGGTTACAGGTTCAAGAAAATATGTTGTTGTCCTTAAACTCAACTGCAACAGCAAAATATAATGGATCTTGCACTTGTAGTATATCCACTTGTAGTGACTACAGAATTATCAAATTTATAAACTTGTTTGTGGTAATGTTTTAGACTTTCAGAACACTTGGTTAAGATTAATAAAAGATCCAGTTCTGGTTCAATACAGGAAAAAAAGCACAGTGACCTCAGGCACATCTTGTTTATTAACATGCAAGCAAAACCACTGTCTTTCCCTGATCTTAACCAAAGCACATAAGTTGCCTCAACCCAACCAGAGGCTGTTACTCTAAAAGTGACGCTTGGCCTGTGGTGTGACAGTCATACACTTACACCCATCATACACCCCAATAGCCCCTTGGCGACTCAACTGCTGTTTATAAATGTTCTAAAACACTCTGCTGTACAGTCCTCCATTTGTTCTGACAAGTTCCACACTTTGAAAAGCCCCTGGTATGTTGCATTTCAAGACACAGCAATCTTATCTCATTATAGATGACATGACTAATGAGGCTTTCTAACATTGCCCTGCATTAGCCAACGGCCCCTTCTGCACGTGCAAGTGCCCTGCATCAGCTGTCAGACTAATCAAGCAAGGCTGCCAACCTTACATGCTAAAGCCTTTTTTCTAATTAGAGCCCTCTGATCTGATTTGAGATCCTTTCCTTGGTCCTTGGCCTGATATGTTGTTGACAATGGCTGCAGTGACTGACAGACTGAGTAAACACTTCACGTCATCTCTCAGATGTCTTGCATACATACATTTGTTTTTTTTCTTTACTGTTTTTAAGGTCAGGAATTAACTTTCACACTCAAGATTATTATCTTCATTTTTTTCCTGCAGGTGCCGAAGCTGAGGACTAACATGACAAAGACAAATTGAACAGAAGACTTCAAATATCAGCACGCAACCGCCAGCTTTACTCCAAACACAAGTTCTTTGACATCAAACTAAAGGGGTGACTCCTGCACCCACCATAATGTTCTTTCGTGACTTGCAAATTACAGCGAGGACACTACATTAACATTGTTCCCTGTTATAATCTTGGATCATACTGGAATATTGGGATTCGGATCCAGTTGTGGATGAATGTCCATTTCCACCCTGGAAGAAGCCATCTTTCTAAAGTTTACAGTAGCATATTTTTTTCTTTCACATCAACACTCCCTGATGATCACAAGGGAATATGTCACTCTTGTTTTGGTGGGCTCTTGTTTCCTGTTGGACTACAGCTCCCAAAGTTTTCAGCTCCAGAGCAGAACTAAGGGTGCGGTGATGTCAGGCAGGGGGGCAACTGGACCCAAAACCATGAGGCTGTCTGTCGGCGAAGTGACGTCAATAGAGGGTAGGACGAGGCATAGGAGACATGGAAGGTCAAGGGCCCAACGTATTAAAAGAGGATGGGTGTGGAACCAGTTCTTCGTCCTGGAGGAGTATATGGGATCTGAACCGCAATATGTTGGAAAGGTAAGAAGCCTAAATATTAAATTCAATATCTAAGCATGTTAAATCCCATATTCACAAATTAACCCAGTTTGTGTGTTTAGTTTGTATTTTTACTTTGCATGGGTCATTGTGTACAATGTTTTCTATCCTACAGTAGCCAGAGCCCATTAAAAAAGTCAGAGGAAAATGTAATGCCAGAAATAAAAGTCCCCAGTTTATCAACATATTGAGTCTTTCATGTGTTTAGTTTATATTTAAAATATTGAATTTAGATGTGCAAACACCAGAATTCAATTAAGCTATTATTAGTATTATTAGAATGTAGCATAGTGCTAATTCAGTACTTGCATTAGCTGATTGGCATCCATTGCTCAATCAATGAACAGTCACAGGCTCATTTCCCTGATATTTGATGACCATCTATCATCCAATCATATTCATAGTCACACAGAGGGGTCATCTAGATCAGAATCTTCTCACCATTACTCGGAAATATGGAACCACTGATGCTTGTTACCCCAACCTCTTTCCTACATGCTGTATTTTTGTATTGTTAATTTAACAATAGCCTTTTATACAGAGATCCTGAAATATTGTTGTTAAGTGGATTCTTTGTTTAAAGGTGGAAGAGCAATGCCCCCTCGTTCCATATTCATACCTTCTATACAGAACAACAAAGAGAAGTAAGACTTCAGGCCCTATGTTACAATGAGAGCCAAGTGGTACCCAGCGCAAACCAAGTATCTTTTCTAGTTTCAAACCTTTTTTCCTGTGCATCACCTGCATTATATGAATAGCAAATGCACCTACTCCCATCAGAGACATACTGTTGGTTGTTCATGATCTTGGTGGCAGATGAACTGAATATGCCTCCTCGCATATTCTAACATTACTGACAATAACTCATCAATTAATTTGTCATTGCTGCTCCCTTCATCCCTATCAGATATTTTCTTATGTACAAATACTTTCAACATTGACACAATTCTCCATTATGTTACAAAAGGTTTCTTTGAATCATTGTTGTAAATAATGTTATTTTGCTGATGTGCTCACCTACACACGGCATCTATTGCACTTCTGTCCGTCCTGGGAGAGGGATCCCTCATGTGTGGCTCTCTCTAAGGATTCTACGCATTTGCCCTGTTCATATGTTTTCTTTGTTAGTTTTTCCTTACTCTTGTTGAGGATTAAGAGACAAATTGTGATTTGTGAATATGGGCTATACAAATAAAATCGGATTGATTGATTGACAAGGTGTGGTCAGGTGCATCGTTACCTTGATGTTAACATGCAGTAGAATCTTTCTGGAGTGTTTCTAAGATCTTCTGATTTTGAATTAATGCCATGAAGAAGTGAGGCTGATTTAAGAGTTTAATGAGGAACCTTGTGCTTCTTAAGAGTCTAGAGTATACTGCAACAGTATAATCTAAAATGTCATGTTTCAATGGTGTCACCCTGACGTGAATTTTTTGTAGTAATTTAAATATTTGAGAGAACTGTTTGGAACTTGAGTTTTGTCCTGGAAATGTAGAGACATGGCTTAAAAGTAATGTATTTAAAATCTCTGCCTTATGTGTTTTTCTCAGCTCTTTTTCTAACCATCTAACCACAGAAAGATTTCCTCACACATGCTCCACATGATGAAGCTCAGGATGTGGCTGTGAATGTGATCACTTTGGCAGACTGACTTGCCAGCAGCTCTCCGCTGTAGACTGGCAGCAGCTTTTTCTCTGCAGGAAGCCTGGGACCTACAGCTGGCAAACAGAGAGAGAGAGAGAGAGAGAGAGAGAGCATGTGCATGTGTGTATGACAGAGAGGTAAAGACAGGGCAAGAGGCAGAGAAAGACCTGGATTGTTGTTGGCAAATGAAATAACCTGAAGTTGAGTCAAACCGTGTCCACACCAGCTGTGCTCAGAAGGACAGGAAACACAGGTTAACCTAATAGAGCTCGGGGAAAACAGAAAACTAAATCTAATATTTGCGGTGAACACCCTTTGTCTGCAAAACAGCATTGGTTCTTCTTGGTGCACCTACTCAGTTTCACAGTACTTGGCAGGAGGCTTTTGTTCAAAGCATCTTGGAGAACCTGCCATAGTTGTTCTGCCAATTCAGTTTGTCTCAATGTCATGTGCCTCTCCATGTGATCCCAGAATGACTCCATGATGTTGACTTCAGGGTTCTGATGCAGGACTCCTTGTTCCTCATTAATCTAGTCTTGTGTTTGGGCTCATTGTCCTGCTGCAGAATGAATTATACAGACCACTCCCTGATAGCACAGTGTGATGGGTAAAAGTTGAAAGGCAAAGTGTGTTTTAACTGTAACTTGTTTTAACTGTTACTGTGCAGATGCAGTGAAAAAAAGTCCCAGATTACCTAAAAAAAAACTAGCTGTATAGAGTAAACAGGGTAATTTTTGTTTAATGAATCCATGCTAACATCTCATTAGCCAGGCTTAATTAAATCATGCTTTTAAGAGTAAGGTTAAGATGTGAGCTTAGAACTTTATTGTTGCCTGCTGTGGCTCAGGAGGTCGAGAGTACCACGTCCACTAACCAGAAGGATGGTGCTTCAACACACTGAAACCCAAATTGCTCCTGAGGGCTGTGTCATCAGTGTATGAATGGTGTGTAATTGAAAAAAGTGCTACAAATAAAAGCATTGTATTGAATGTGTGTGTGTAAGATCAAGTGAAGGTAACTTGTCCAGCTGTGATGGCATTGATCCAGCTCTGAAACTACCTCTGCCACTGGCTTAAATGTGCAGTGTGCTTTAAATGGTAAATAAGACTGGAAAAGTACTATATACATTTCCAATTTACGAAAAAGGTCAGATGTGTTTCTTAAATGTTGTTGTTAGTTTAATCTGCAATATAAGAAGGTGGACACTATAGTGTCATTACAAATACAAACCATTGAATTATTATTTCAATTATTGTTATTATATTTTACTGAAGCCAATTAAATTAATTAAAAGCTGCAATGCTAACAGATGTGAGAGGCCGCACTTGAGTACTGGTGCTTTGAGCTACATGCTAGTTGGCCTGCTATAGAGAGGATTTGCTACTAGCACTACCAGCTTATCCTACTCTTTCAGCTCAGCAGGCCGCATTGTTAAATTGTTCAATTCATCACTGGCACGCAATGAATCCTTTTCCCAATTAGAACCCACACTGAGAAAAATTATTTTTTTGGCCCTGTAATGTTTACGTGGCTTTTTTGTTTAAATTCTACAATAAAATATTATTGAAGGGCTTTTACTTCAAAATGCTGTGTGTTATTTAATCTGCTACTTGAAGTTTGTTAGTAATTATGAATCATCATTTTGATAAGTAATTGTTAGCATTCATGCCAAGTAATATTAACTACCCTTCTGTATTGACTGCACAACCCCACACA
This sequence comes from Verasper variegatus, assembly GCA_026259375.1. Classification (NCBI taxonomy): domain Eukaryota; kingdom Metazoa; phylum Chordata; class Actinopteri; order Pleuronectiformes; family Pleuronectidae; genus Verasper; species Verasper variegatus. The sequence continues at coordinate 20,452,764 of CM048053.1, read as the reverse complement.
ATGAAGTAAAGTTTACTTAGGTAACTGAGTGAAATTCAAAACCCTCTTCCTGCTCAGCCAGTGACGTCAGAGGACAGTTAGTGCTCCTTTCATGCATCAGGTGAGACACCAAAGCAGCAGCACCTGACCCAGGAGGACAGACAGCACTGACCCAGGAGGACAGACAGCACCGGGATGATTTTATACCTCATTTGATGAGACAGTTCGTGGATGTGAAGCCACTGGGGTAGGTTTTATGCTTAATTTACTTTGTACATTTATGTTAGCTCATCTGCTAAAGTCAGTGTGTGAGTAGGCCACAGACTACTTTGCTAGCATTAGCTTAGCTTGCTAGCTATTATCATTCTGGCACATGTGCTGCTTTTCTAGACACACACCAGCTCATTTGTGTGGACATTTTCAGTTGCTGAAGAAGGGGTCCCAATGGTGTAAGCTATTTATCTTCTGTTTATCAAAATGTATATTGTTGTGTTTCATTACATTACATTTATCTTAGTAAGTTTGAACATTCATTAAAATAGTTTAAAACAGGTATAGGTTAAACTGTATGTTAATTATGAAAGCAGCAGTTAATGTTGCTGCTTAATATTTCAAACTGAGAGAAGTGTTGTATTGTTTTAGCATGGTGGTTAATTATGTTGTGTGTGTTAACCTTTTGTTTAAGAACAAAGAGGAGTTAAGAAGGATCACAACGATTCCTCTCCAGCAAACCATTTGGTCAACATTGGACACTGGTTTTTCGGACAAAGGACAGGGTGGCTTGCACGAAAACAAATTCTATGCTGGACTCACTCAGGCAGGTATTGTCTAAAATTCATGTGATGATAATCTTATGTTGGGCTTGTGTACATGGATGGATGTATGGATAACTGGTGACACTTGGTTCATTTGGTCAAAGTTAAATATTTGTATAAGCTTCCCCACCATTATTCCATCTCTACCTTCTATGTAAAGACCCTTGAAATCATGTTTAATATTAATTGAATTTAATTAAAATGTAAGACCACATTTGAAAAAATAATAAAGGGATGTACTGCATTAAATCATAAAACGCTCACTTTCTACATTTGTAGCTTGCTTCACCAGCGCTCGCTCTTTATCCATTGTGAATGTATGCACTTATATGATGTTCTGTCTGTCGAACAGCAACATATCAAAGGTAGAAGAGACGTTATCATCCGCAGCTTAATGGAATAACTTGGAGAGTCTAGAGAAGAACTCATCAAGGACTACCAGGTAAATTTGTGATGATTATTCTGACCATAATAAAAACCTAAGACTTACTCTTATCTCCGGACAAATACTTTATAGGCAAACCACTCATATCCCTTTGTGTGGTTTAAAATTTGTCTTTTTATCAATTTGCATTCTTCATTAAGATATTTACTATAATTGACATTTAAGATACTATACTAATCAAAAACAACTTTTTGATTGGTATTGTCAATAGTTAAAAACAGTCCATAGTCTTCTAAGTTCTGATTTCAAATGTTTTTGACATCATTTCAGCAAGGAAGCCAAAGAGGACTTCTCTCATCATGACTTTAAGATCTGAAGGAAATGCAGCACAGGAAGGCTACAACCCCATGTCGGTCATCACAAGGGAAAACAGGTTCTTCATGACTGTTGCAAATGTTTACCTTTTGCTCAAAGGCCTAAGAACCGAATTTGTTGGGAATTAACTTACTGCATTTTCTATTGTGTATTTCTTACAAAGCTATTGCACTTTACAGTGATACTTCATTGAAAATGTAATCTCTGCAGATGTACACATTTGTCTGTTTATTCAGACTGTCTGTCTGAAAGCTCTTGAAATTGTTAAAACGTTTTTGCCACACTGTTGAGCATGAGGCCAATTTGTGTTGCTAAAAGATTGTATTTTCTGTTATGGCAGTGGTTACAAAATATGCAAGAAAGGCCTTAAAGGGTTAGTTTGGATTATTTTATGTGTGATTGTATGAGGTCCTTATCAATAGTCAGTGTATTCGCTACGTGGAGAAACATCATGAAAGCTAAGCAATGATGTGCCATGGATGAGGTAAGTTAGAAGACCAACTAAACGCGTTCGGAGAAATCACATATTTTTTGTTTGTGTTATTGTGTGACTTTGGGAATCTGAACTGTCCCTAAAACACTGAAGTCACACAGTAACACAAACAAATTAAGGATCTAGGCTGGCACCTTTTTTAAATGTCTAAAATGCATTTGTTGCTGACCCCACCCAGAGCAGTTCATTACTGACTACAGAAAAATACCTCATACAGCCCCACATGTAATAATCCTATCAAACTGTTTAAGAGGTAAAATGCATCAGAAAGGTCACATGTCCTATTTGAAAATGTTCGAGTCTGACTAAGTGTTTCAAATGAAAGTCTGCAGTACTGTTGCTAGCACTGATTTAGATATGTTTCATTGCCCACCAGATTGTATGTGTAAAAGCAACCTCATACATCATTGTTGAAGGGGGAATAAAAGGTGCTGTTTCTGTAAAAACATCTGTTATTTCATGTTTTATAGAAGTCTTATGTTAAAACAATCATATTGACAAAAGTAGCTCATGTTAAAAATGCAACAAATCTATAGTATAATAGTGCTGTAAAGTATATCAAATAATATGTAAATATTACTTAGAAATGTCTGGATATAAAGTAAATAAAAGCTAGTTAATTTAAATATTTTCAAAATTAGATACAAACTTAGTTTAAGTACAATTTACTAGCAAAATGTGAGTATATTTTATCCCTAAGGGTTAAAATTGCCCGTAAAACCTACTTAAGTATTCTTTATCTACCAAGTCTTACTAGTAAGTAAACTTTACTCAGGATTTCCCAAGTAAAAATTACAAAGAATTTCTGAGTGAGAATTGTTACCTAGCTTCTGCTAAGTAAATGTCACTCCAAATTTTTCTCAGTGCACGCACAGCAGGCTGTGGGTATTGGATATTATCAAATACTGAAAACCCTGAACATTTGTGTTTTAAATTTCTCAGCAATCCTTCGCTTGGTGAGATTCTATCTGGACAGTCCGCGCAACATCATAATAATAATAATAATAATCCTTTGGAATGCAAGTTGAATTTGTGTAGGTTCCAACTTATTTGGACTTGGTAAATACAATTGTGAACAGCATTTCAAATGTGTAATTACATGAATAGGTACCTATTAGATTATTAAATGTCATTATAAAGTTTATTGAGATTGTCTTCAGTCAAACATTTGGTTAAAACTTTACATTGGCTGTGAGATATCTTTGTCCTTCTCCCTGTTCAGTGTTGTGTTGTATGTGTAGTGTTTTATTCGAGGCATACTTTTCTTGTAAAAATATTTTGTGATGTAGATTATTCCATATTAGGAAAGACATACATTTTATCAGAAAGCTGTTTTTACAACCAGCTCAATAAATGGAATGATTGAATGATGGTTCTTCAGCTGTAAAGAGGATTTCAAGGCATATGGTCTTACTCATGTGCAGCAGGATGCTGTGAGCAATTCAGAGACAGACTAATTAGAAAAAAACTGCTTGGCTGACAAATCCATATCTGTCTGTGATTCACTGTGACCATTTAGTAACAGGCCAGTTTCCACTGTTCGCTCATAATCAGCAACAGCCGGGAGGGTGAAGCACAGCATAATGATCCAGTCCACAATCAACAATCAACACTTTAAAATCAAGGCCAGTATGTGTTTGTTTCCTGTCTCAAGACTCTGATCAGCAGCTGTGTTCTCTCCTGATACAGATCAGTGCTGAAGTATCAGTACCTCCATTGTAAATGACCCTCCCATAAAAATAACAATCAAGTATCTCCTCTAACAAACACTTGAAATTACCTAGTTCTATTTAAATTGAATCTGCATAAGATGAAGATGAAATACCAAAGAACAGAATTGTTCTCCTATTGGTTTGTTCTGATGCAAGTGCATCATAGTGTTTTCATCTCACACGTTTGATGTGATAGTAATGGTGAATATTTAAATGCACATTTACCAACACTTCGAATCAATAATGAATTCATATGCTTCAAATATTTGATTTCACTTTTTTCCATTATCGGCTATGGTCATTGCAAATGCAAAAGTTGGGCTGTTTCAAGCGAGGGAGCACATGCAGACTCACACCAGCGATTAATGTGTCTGTCTTCTGGTTTTATGTATGTATTTAGTACCTGATGTATTGAACGTTGGTTTTAGACAGTGAACAGTTGCTGCTGCATCACTGGTGTTTTATATTTAAGTTTTGACTTTGCTGAGAATAGGTGCAAGACATTGAGAAATGTGAGCAGTCAGATGATTAGACACGTTGGAAAAAAACTTCAGCTCAAACATAAATGGAAGAGAAAATGAAGGTGAACTGTCAAATTGTTACGCAGACTGGCAATAGAAAACATCAAGAACAGATCTTCACTGAGGGATAATTATTGGCTGTTCACATTTCAATTAAATAAAACTGAAACACATCAAAATAAAGTGATTTAGATAATCTGTATAGCCTGTGACTTAGCATCTGACTCATGCATCTTGCACCATTGGAGCCATTTTTATTTTCAGCGATAATGCTGCTAGAATCAGCACTCCTTCGATGAACATTATATTATCATAAACAATAGAGATGATTGCACATCACAAGTTGTGCCTTTAGCTAAAGCTCTACACAATGTGGCTGCTTGACAGCCCCTTGCACTTGGACATTTAAGGTAAATCTGCCAAATGAAGGCAATGAGGCGTGGTGTCATTGGTCAAGCAGCTGTAGTAATGTTACATGCTGTATATCAGTGCTGGAGTGTGGCACACAATCGTGTGTCCATTCTGTAGCCGTCCCATCTGCTCGCAAACCTTCAGAGTGGTTCTGCTACAGCATTGGTGATATAATATATATTAACAGACAGCACTTGCAGTCAACAAGTCTATTAAAGCAAACAGAAAATGAGGCACTGACAGCACAGTGTAGTTGTGCAACACGTCACACACTATGATCACTCAAAAACAAGAAAGTGTATACTTACATAATTAAGTTATGGCAAATGATTTGGATTCAGCTTGATAGGATACTTATTTGAAAGGCCTACATAGTCTAAACCAACAAGCCCCTCAGGTGAGCTGGCACCATGACCTGCATTACTACCTACACATCAACCATGATGCACTAATATGGTCTGTTTAGGCTGATAAGTGTGCATGACTTTTACACAATGGACTGTTTCACTCCAGGATACGTTTGTGGTAGTTGCAGATGAAGAGAGTCCGCTTACAAGCAAACTTCTCTAAGCTCTGTAGTCTTCTGTTGGCCCAACTACCGGCAGTTGGGAGAACACGTGCAGGAGTTAAAGAGGCAGTCAGGCTAAATAAACTAGGCTCTAATCATGCCCAGCCAGAGAGGTCTCGTGCCCAGGGGCTCCTGATTAATCTGTTGTTGGTGCTAATAGCAGGGTTACAGCTTTATTATCACAGGAGGAGGCAGGGCTGTGAGGAAGGAGGGGGGCAGAGGCAATCAGATGACCTTATACCACTTGGAGTTTTAGTCAAAGCTTTAAGTGATAAAACTTCTGGCCGGATCTGTGGAGGCAGGCAGGTTTATCGGCTTGAGGCAAAGCAGGAGTCCTGCAAGGATCAGAGTAGCTGCAACCAGACACATGCAGGTACCAATTTAATAATAAAACTATGACCAAGCATGCTAATCAGTGACCTTTATTTCCCCCAATACCTACGCTGAGACTAAGATGAGATGGCAGCAATGACAATAACTGTGACTATATCAACATTAAATATGACCCAAACGTTAAGATGTTATATATGATATCACATTCAAAAAGCCATATTAATCTAACTAAAGGGAGTGGTATTACCTACACGAATCAAAACTACATAGTTTAATGAAAATTTTGTCTCACTAAAAGTAAGACGCCCTGTCAGCTACGTTAGCAAATATTTTACTGAAGACAGGATTATTTGTTTTGGTTCATTATGGATGGTTCATCTTGTTATGGAGTTTATTTCCCATGTGCTTCACCTCAGCATTGCGTGGAAAGCTAGCTGTTGATTGTGATTGTTGTCGTTAAGATCAACACAGTCCTGACAGCCCTACTATGTTAGGTGGCTGTGGATTAGGAGGTAGAGTGGGTTTTCCATTAACCAGAAGGTTGGCAGTTCTATCCCTATCTCCCCTATCCTGCGTATCTAAGTGTCCTAAAGCAATATGGGGATTTCCAAAGTGCTGCACATATGTGAATAAATGAATGGCAAAACTGTACTGTAAGGGCCGTAGTGGTCATCAAGACTAGGAACGTGCTGTATAGATACAGAAGTCAGAGGTTTACAAGGGTCTTTTCACAGTAAAGATTTTAGATGTCTGCTGACTTTTTGAATAACTCATATTGCAAGACAACTGTTAATTTAGCATTTTTCAAGAGTTAATTGTTAAAATCAGTTAAATGAAATCTTACTTAAAAGCAGATTGCTGAAGTTTAGATAGAATATGTATTAACTAAAACCAGAAAATGAAAAAGGTAAGGTTTACTAAATATTACAGAAGTAAATGTGATAGGCTAACACGACTCTCCAGTTACCAATTTACTTCTGAGAGGCAAACAGGCTGCACAAATAAAGACAGATCTTCAATCAAGACTGTACTATTGTCCTAAAAGCACTGTAATTCCCCATAACACCTTGAACTGCATCAAGCACAGACTGTCTATAGGCCACATGCTGGGCTTAATCATTGGATAATTAAGTTATATAAAGTCTTGCATGGTCGAAGGTCAGGAGGTTGCTCTGGCTTATTTTCTGAAATCACATCTTCTAAAGACGTATATCCAGAGAAAAGGTAACCAAGCTGAACTGGGGGGAAGTGTTTGGCAGGCACATCACGTCTCCATGTAAATAGTTAAACTGCTTTGGTTACATACTTCCTGATATGAATTCATCTTATGAATAGTTTGGCATGAACATCAATCGACTCTTAACACTTCAGTTTAAGCCATTAAGTTTGACCTAATTCTAATCATACTGTATGAAATGTTGCATTACTGACAAGTGGAAATGCTACAGTTAAAGTGCATATTTATTCATCTCATAAAACATTAATGTAGCTGTCACAAATGAGAATGCAAACTTAAAGGATAAAGCAGGCTTTAATACATTTTTAATTCCTGTCAACAAATACACTGTCGTCTCCCTGTGCAACAGTGTGGCTCATGTTGTGTTTTAATAGATTTGGGAAACAATGGAGAAAGAGGAATAAGATATGTCAGGCTTTAAAACACACAAACAAACGGACAACAAACTTAGTGGGACACATTCATCACTGTTTTGGTTGGGCATTACTAAAAGAATCAGTGAAGGACTAAGGACTTCTAATAAACTTTCATATGGTACAGAAAAAAAATGGTTTCACATTGGATTTCGAGAACCTGGGCCAGTTCAGTCTCGTGAACCATGTTTTATATTGATAATTAGTTGTTAACTTGCATATTTGGCAAGATGCAAAGTGAAATGTTAACAGACATCAAATTTTAAGTAGCACCATGTCCACTGTTTTTGTGGTTAAGTTCAGATTCCCACAGCACCTCATAAAAGATCCTGGTCTGGTACAGAACAAATTCACACTGACTTCAGACACAAGCCAAATCCATCTTTCCCTAAATCTAACCAAAGTTTTTTGTGTTCTAGCCACAGTCATGACTCAGACGGTGTCATGGCGGTCTCATGCCGGTTGTATGCACGCTGTCCATCCCTATACATCCTGCAACTCTGCTGCTGTTAATAAATGCAGCTCCTTATTCGTTTCAAATATACATCATGCATATATGTGTGATAATATATATATGTACATAATCCAGCCAATGATTATTTTTATTGAAAAACATCTTTGTTGTTGCAGTTTAGAGAAGAACATATATATAAGTTCTTGGAAATTTCAGTGACAGTGGCAAAGAATGACACACACATACAAATAAATAAAAAGTGTATAGCTATGTTTGTGAGCTGCAAGGACAATGTTCCCCTGTGACGCTTATGGCTATTACTGAAGGCTGTAATGTGAATGTTTACAAGTGGTGTAATAAATGCATAAAGAAAAATACTGAAGGAGCGGAGGCGAAAAGAACCCAGCTACCTCTGCTACTGCTCGGCTTATTCCCACAGCACAGCTGGACCATCAAATTCATCACACACAGTTGAGATGCTGATGTTAAACATGCAGCAAATTAGCATTTCTCCTCTTCACCAGCGGGGTGCCTGAGCTGCTACACCCAAACTGTCCTGTTAACAATACCATTACCAGCAAAGCACCACACCCACTGAAGGAGCAAAACCTGACCTAACTTTTGGTACAATTAACTTTTCTTGGTACAACGCAGCTCACACAATTCAGCATGGTGCTTTTACAGCCTGTGATGCTGCAGTGTACTAATACTGGGTAGATCTTCCCCCTCCCTCCCAAACAGTCTCAGTTGTTCCTAGCATTCATTCCTAAAATCATCATTTCGGATTCTGCTCCACATTGACATAACAGCAAATTCATGCTACAAATATCCTGTTCCCAAAGTTGTTCAAAGTATTCACTGTCATGTTCATAAGATAGGTTTTCGACTTATGACATAGACTATGATCCTGCTGGAAAAGCCATTAGAAGATGGTCATACAGGGATGAGCATGGTAAGCAACACTTATAGATAGATAGAAAGTAGATAGAAATCATAATTATTTGGTATTAAGGCCCAAAGTCAAGAAAGGTTTCGTCACACCATCGCACATCGTGCAGCAGCCTGGGTTGTCGTCACAAGGCAGGTTGGCTCCATGGATTCATGCTGTTGACTCCAGACTGTTGTCTCTACTGTTGTAGATCATCCACCTCAAGGTTGGATGGATTGTTCATTCTGTCCAGTGTGCCCATTCTCCTCTGACCCCATCAACCAGGTGTTTCTGTCCACAGAACTGCTGCTAAGTGGACAGTTTCTGTTGTTTTTGGCTCCATTTTGAGTTAAAAGTTGTATATGAATATCTCAGGGGATCAGCAGTTTCAGAAATACTCACACATGGTCAATGTAACTGACATCACATTTTCTTCTCTATTTTGAAGTTCGTGTACATAACTTGCAGCTCCTGGCCTGCATCTGTATGATATACATGCCACTGCTGCCACATAATGATGGTAGATTGGATAAATAAGTTTTACAAATTGAAAAATGAATTAGATTTTTAATCACAGAACTGCTTTAAATCACAAGCAGCTCAAATCCAACATGAGAGAAGGATGAAGAATGGCAAGTAGTGACAAAGTGAGAAGGGCTGTGTTACTCACAGGGTTGTTCTTCCATTGCATAAACACCTCTAGAGGAAGGCTTTTTTTCACCTAGGGCAGAACAGATTAATTCTACTGAGACGGAATTCTATCTGTGGAAAAGTCATGTGACACGCTCACATACACTGACACGCAGCTGAATTCATCCTGGGTATAGATTTAGGTGGAAGCTCCTTGGATTTCTCTCTTCACTGGTCATCTGTGACAAATAAGGTTGTATATTCCAGAGTGCAAGCACAGCAGTACTCTGTATGTGTGTGTGGTCTAAGTACTTATCTTGCTCTAGGGACCTAAATCTGTTCATACAGTTAAATTATGGTGACTTATGTTCTGTATGGGGAAAAAAGCAAGTCCACAAATGGTAAATCATTCCATTTTATGAGAAAAACATGGGAGAAGGTTAGAGTCGGGTAAAAATGTAAAGAAGGGGTTAAAGGATAAGTAATAGTGTTGGGGAAGTAGAAGTTACGGTTAGGGTTGAAACCCAGGAAATATCTTCTGAATTTATGGAGACATAATTTTATCCCATTAGACATTTGTTTAAAATTTTGTCATGATTGAGGCTGAAATGTTGTGTTGACCTTTGACCACCAAATTCTAATCAGTTTATTATTGAGCCCAAGTGGATGTTTATCAATTTTAATACATTTCCTCTCTCAGCCAGAGAATGATTTGAGGTCTGACTTGATACATGATCCTGGCTTGATATTTGAACAGATAGGACCTTCTCCATCCTGTGTTTGCTTCCTTACACAGATTAACCAATGAATAGAGTGACAATGATTCCCACGTGGGTTTTAAGCACCTGCTTAGTTATCAACCCATTAAATGGATGTTATTAATTGTGATCATTATGATTATTATGTTTTAGAAGGGACACCTATACCACCAGAGTATATGCTTATTTAGTTAATCCCAAACATTCATCAAATCATCAAATTTCTTTTGTATAGCCCATATTTACAAATCACAATTAGCCTCATAGGGCTTAACATCTGTTATACCTGAAACTGTCTGGATTGATCTTTAATTTAGCTTGTGATGAGATAAGTAGGCTAAACCATGACCTCAAGCCAGTTTAAGATGAATTATCAGTGATGTTTATTGGATAATATGTATAAACATGTATAACATAAAAAGGAATGCAGATTTGTGAAAAGTCACACCATCAGTCCACTATCTTCATATTAAACCTTCCCTTCATGACATTGCAGAGTTGGTTGGTTTGCTGCAGGCAAGATGTACAGACTGGATGTTTGTGCATCTCTTATGGCCTTTTGGGGTTGTGAAGATCTATCACCTCATTGCCCTCATTACATACAGTATGGCTGCCTGCCCTTTGCAGTGACACCTCCATCTGTCATGGTATAAGGCCAGATGACCACTCTGGAGCACATTGTCTGGTCTTCAGCTTACATAAGTAGCAAGCATGACTCTTTTGGCCACACAGTATTTGGGTGAGGAATTTATAAGCAGCATCTATAACAAGAGAGAAATGGATGCAGCTAGTCAAACCACAAAAGTATCAGAACATAATGGAATGGCTCAGTTAAAACCAGGATCTTTGATACATAGACAGACATCAGACAAATTGATGTCTTTATTCCAACTCCAGTTAATCACTTAAAGAATACCAATGCCCAATTCTAAAATCATTCCACACCAGCCCCACGATCGATGTTGTCAATTTCTTATTTGTCTGACTGTAATGGCAAACATGCCGGAACAACAGACTGATTAGAAATTAAGATGAATTGATGTAGGTTGTCCTAAGGATGGGGCTGGCTTGAGAGCTGAGCATCAGAGCTGCCAACTGTGCTGATGTGGAGCATTGATGTTGTAGTTTATCAATGCCAGGATGCAGTCCACTGAGAATCCATTATTGGAAGTAATGGTGGGTTTGTCTGCAGGTTTATCAGGTTGGCAGGCAAGGCATTAGTAAACATGGAGCACTATTAGCATTTATTTAGTGTCCCGTCTTTGTCCATCTGATGTGAGTCACTGTATTTATTATTACAGTACTTATTTTAGTACGGTTGTACTTATTATTCATAGATTAATAAGTACAACATTATTTAATTGTAATGTCTTGGAAACATCTTTTATAAAGGACAACACAGTGGTACAGTGGTTAGTGATGTTGAGGCTCATTCATGCTCCCTCTACTTACTAAAGAGTACCCTCTACATGGGGAATTTCAACTTCTACCCTCTGGTGGAAGGTTTACAAGGGGTAAAACAAAACGCTACAGAAATAGTTTTGTTCCATTTGCAATTGTTCACTTGAACGGCTTCTAGCCAGATTTGCACATTCGTCCCTATCCAGTTTTCTATTGATAGCAATGCATTTTAGCACTTTTTGTCATGGTTTTTGTGGTCTTGTCTTCTGTCTGTGTGTTATAATTTTGTACTGTTTTGTATGGATGCCTTCTCTTTTTATTGCTGCAAAACAAATCTACCTACAGGTACAAATAAAGTAACCTAACCTAAAGATACCCATCCGTTTCAGACAATGTAATCATGTGAGCTAACATCTTGTAGTTTCTTACTAACTCTCTCTATCAAAAAGTTGTTAAAATGTCTTCTTCATGTCCTATGGTTGTTTCGCTTACACTATTGGCTACACTGCCCCCCATGATTTCCAGTGGTGCTGCTCCGTTTCGTCTCTTTCATTTGTAAGCTTTGACAAAAGTTGCTGCACAAAGAGAGCATAGTCAGAAGGCTGAATCCATTTCCTTACGCGGCTCTAATGTTAAACATAACTAAGCAATTAGCAAAAAAGTTCTGTATTCAAACCTGCCAGCTGGGGCCTTACTGTGTGGCCTTTGCATGTTCTCCTTGTGTCTGTGTGGGTTTTCTCTATGCTGCAGCTTCCTCCCACAGTCCAAAGACGTGCAGGTTAATTAGTATGTCTGAGCTCTGTGGTAGGCTGTGGGACCTGCTCCCTGCCTCTTGCCTAGTATTACCTGGGATTGGCTCCATTAACCCAGTGACCCTCTAAGGATAAGAAGTACAGCTAATATGTGTCTTCTATGAACTCCTTTCAACACTGCTTGGCTTTCTGCTCACTAACCAAAAAACAAACAAAAACATAAAAAATGGAGTATTGCATAATAAACTGTCACTATTTATGATTTCTCTACAGATAATACCCACATATTCTAATTCAATGTACCATTGGATGGTAGTTCACTAATGACTTGGATTTGCCTCATGGAAATGTAAGGAGGCCATTTATAATCAAGGTCCTTTGGTAACAGAGGAAGAAGAACAAAGGAGGGCCTTTTAGACAGATGGTCCTTAAAGAAATGTTTGCTTCCTGTCTTTTAGTTCAAAAAGCTCAGAATTTGAAATGAATCATTAGTGTCCATCAATTTAATGGAGGATCAAAAAATGTATTATGTCACTGTATGGCGATGTATCAGCCTACAATGCAATGCTGAAACATTTGATTGTCAAAAAAAAGACCTGGACCTTCTTTCCCTTTGGAGATTCATCTTAAAAGTTACGAGCAATTATGTGAAATGTCTTTATATTTCCTCATGTGCTTCCCAAAGCAGAAGTAAAGAGCAAGTGCATGCAAATGCGATTAAAAGTTTCTTAAAGCTGACTCTTGTACTGAAAACACTTACTTCAAAGTAAATGTCAAGTGTGAAAAACCAAAAGGATTTTAAGCTCACAACCCTTTATGTTAACTTTGAAGGCAGAAAAAAAAGAGACATTGCTCTTGAACCTGAATTAAATCTCAAATCAAGCAGTTGTATATTCTTTAAATGAGGAACTGAAAACACATCAAGTAATGTGACATTTAAGCCAAAAGAGTTTATATTAGACAAGGACAAGATCTGTTTGCACCTAAATCAACTGTGGAATTAATTGTTGCGTGTGTGTGTGTGTGTGTGTGTGTGTGTGTGTGTGTTTCTTAGGACCCACTTTCTGAACAAGGCATCTGATCTGTCCTTTACTGCAGTATAAGAGGCTACCAACACATTTGTGTTGCTTGTGCTCCCTAACCAATTGGATAATTTTGACTCAGTATAATTGGATAAATGTTTCATTGAGAAATTGTGAATCACAGGGAAACAGAGGAAGCAGGATGGTCTGCACTTCCCTTGCTTTCTTGCTCCTCTATAAAACCTTGTTTTGATTTGGATGGTTAAACTGAGATACCTTCACACCATGATGAGAAAAAAATAGCCTCTTCAGTCTAGCAACACAGCAGGGGTCCCAATACAGAGGGCTCCATCAAAAAAAAATTAAACCTGGCTCATCATTTGCTGCAATGCAACATCACTTGGCAGTTCGCTGCATTGGCTAATGATACACATGCAAACATCCATTCCCGGATATTTTTTTTACATGAACCTAATATTCCTACTGTTGACTTTGATAGGTTTCCAGAATCTTAAAATCCTGTCAGTCTTGAATGTGAATAACAGATCTGTAGATTTGAAGGTGTCTCAGATACCATCATCTTTCCAGGATTATATTTCACCTGGACATTAAACTATAACCCCAACAAGCAACAGTCCCTTCCACTTTTTGAACACAGGACTGATTTTTGGTCAAAGGGCCACTAATGCTGAACAGCAAATAAGAACTTTTTCTGTATTGTTTGTGACGGCACAGGCTTCACCCTTAACAGATTTCTGCTGCAGCCTCTATCACATGAACTCCTTTCACAGGATGCGTCAAGCTGTGCTAAACCCGCTTGCATTAAAAATAATTGTGTACATGACAAAACTTGTTCTCAACCCTCACTGCTCCATGTCCCAGACATGTGCATTACCATTTCAAATATGCATTAAACAATAAATATTGCAAAAGCTATGAGCTAATGTTAGACTATGTCACTGTGATTTCACAGCAGTTCTGCTGTGCACTGACCTCATATGGAGGACTGTGTAATGTTTCATGTTGTGTGTTAGTCCTGCAGTTGGGCTTCCTCTGGTCCTTATTAGTGTTCACATCAACATGCAGCTCCACCAGATCATAATTAAATTACATCAGTATTCAGGTCCCTTCACATTAGTGTTTGGAGCCAACTGGGTCTTGGCTGGTTAGTTGTTACCTTTCACACCAGTGTTTGGATCCCTTTTGGCGAATTATAATGAATTCACTGTTGGGAAGCATCCCTTCTCCTCCTTTTGAAAATGTATGTGGTTTCAAAATTACTGCATCTGGAAGAGATTCTTTTGTGGATATAACAATGTATTTTTCATGGTTAATAACTTCAACAATATGAGATATTGCATTGTTTAAAGTCTCGTAGGTCGGCTATCTAGCAGGAGGAAGAGTGTTTTTTTGCTCTTTCTAGACCGAGACCAGTGTAGAAATTTACCAGCAGGACAGCCTTCACATTGATTAAACATTGACCGGTTTGCATGCTGGGAAATGGTGACTGGCTGAGGCATTGCATTGATAAATCATGTAATTGGAGTGTGGACCCGCTGATGATTCTTGTGGATTCAGCTCCTGGGTAGACAGTGGAGAGGAGCACACACTGACTTTTAATCATTTCCACTCTGTAATGTTATGACCTCACATTAAAGAGCTAGAGTCTATAAGACAGAGTATTTCTTTATCATACGGCATTTGTCATTTCACAGCCAACTGTAGAGTTCGTAGCACCTCTTAGATTAGAGTGCCCTGCTTTTTATGATTCATCCATCAGTTGTGTTTCTACTCGGGTGCTGTGGGAGCGGGCATTCACTCAGCTTATATTGAAGCCCAGGCCCCAGCAGGCTTAAAGACGAACTCCACTTCTACATGTCAAAGTCAGTTTGCTAGCCACAAGAGGAACTACTCAGCCGGTGAACACAGTTGTATAATGTCTTCTGTGGCTCTGAAGGAGCTTTGAGAAAATAACCTTGATGATACCATTTAAATGTCATCAGGGTTATTTCTGTTTGGGCTTGAACACATTTCAACAAAGTCTGCAGGTCTAAAAAGAGTCTGAAGACATATCCAGTTGCTTTTTGGTGTGTAGGTTTTCTTTTTTCAAACTAGGGACTAAAACTCATAATAAAGTCTGGTAACACTTTATGATACATCTTGCAATGTGCTTTGTAATTGCATTTAATGAATCAGGTACCAGTAAAATACTTGTATGTACTTAAATGCTGGGACAGTGGAAGACACCACTACTAGTATTTTATAAGTCCTGGGTAACTGGTAGGTGGTAAACTGGGAATAAGCATAGAAAAAGACCATTCAGCAGGCTTATGTCCACCCTGCCAACTGATGGGTTTAATACGATGACTGGCAGAGGGGCATCAGACACCTAACATGGCGAGATGTGAAACTGGATGGTATAATGAATGAACCAACCTATGCAGCCATGGGACTGTTACCAAAAACAGATTCCATAGGTTACGGGTTTGGTTCGATTTAGGAAAGACCATGGTCATGTTGTCATGGTTACGATATATGAAACATGCAGTGAAACTTGTGGAAGTCAAACAATGATTACTCTCCACCCTCAGTCTCCTCGTTATTCAGAATTTGTTTTGTTTCTTTTTTGCTTGTGTAAATTGTGGTTCTTTGCCAAGCTATTGAGTGAAATTAATCAAAATATGTTTCGTAACTACACAATATATAACATAAATAAACATAATGTGTAAATATAATTTGTTTGCATCTTTTGCCTTTTTATTTTCATGAAAGCTCTCAGTAAACAGCACAAGATCTGTTTTACACATTAATTTAGATATAATTATAAATGACATTGACCTTGGCAATAAATTGTGCTTTATTTTGACTGATTGCTGCTGCAGTTGGAGCCATATGTGTATGTTTCTTCCTCCTGCAGCTCCACACAGACATGGACCATGGAGACAGTGCGGTGAAGTACACTCTGTCAGGCGAAGGAGCTGGGTCCATCTTCACCATCGATCAAATTACTGGAGATATTCATGCGCTGGTGGGACTTGACAGGTCAGTACTCATAAATAATAATTACAATACGGTAATATTGTTTGTTTCTAATACAGACATTACTGGCATCTGCAGTAATTAACAAGGATTGATCTACATTGTAAATATATTATGTGGTATGTCACATGATGCTCTTGGTCTTTGAATGTGCCTGAGCAATTCTGTCAAAAATATTACACCACGCTCACGCCAGCTTAAAAGTTAGTGGATATTTTATTGACTAGGCAAAGTAGACAATGTTTTGGTATTATTTAGGACAACATTAAGATAATGTGACTTTACTGGTCTAGGAAAGCAGTAGAGAAGCTTAACAGTGCTATATCAACAACCTTCTATGAGCTATGAGGATTAATATACAATGATGATGAGTGAGGGAAATAAAAACCTTTCAGGGATAATAACCCATGAAATTCACTTTTCAAGTGCTCTTACTTGTTAGTGAGCTTCAGCTTTAAAGTGATAGAAATTGATAGGGATTTTGAAACAGAACTTGGACTTGGTAAGGCCAAGCTGACCAATGATGTTTCTCTGTGTGATAAAACACAGCCCCTCTAACATAGCCCTTGTGACATGAATGACATATTCATATTCATTAGCTTTACTTTGTGACACATCGATTATGTCACAGCAATAACAGAGTCATAAAACACAGATATCCCACTAATAGTATATATTCTGTAAGTTTACTGATAAGACACAAAACTGTAAATACATATACATATTCTGGATCATATTTCCCTGTCTCACCACACAAACCAACAGGCCCAAGTGATGCAGCCCCTTGTTATTTTTTAATGCAGAGCTGTTTCCAGCTAAAGTCCACTGAGGCATCTTTATTGGATATGAAAACTGTAATTACGTCTGGACCAATTGACATATGATGTGATCTGTATTTCTGCATCACCATGCTCCGTTACCTCTGTATAGCACTAGTTAATCATAGAATGCATTTAGTTTGCTTTATTGCAAGCATAAAGTCTCCATTTTAAGGTCTTATACTGTACATGTGCAAAGATTATTCCAAGTTATTGTCCCATCTTGTTCACAAAGGTAGCTCGAACTTTAACTTAATAATGTGCGTAGTATGTTAGTATGTTAACGGTGTATTATTGTATAGGATTCCCTCCTGACAGATGCTGCATCATTTTCTGATTACCATTAGCTCACTGCTTTGGCTTATTAGTTTGTTAAACAGGTGAGGGGAGGTTACATGGCAGGCTGTCACAAATGAGGAGCAGAGGTGCGAAACTTACAACAGCCTCAGAGATGTATGCATGTGCATCCAAAAAAGGCCCAAATCATAATAGTCTTTTGTAGTAGTGTTTATTTCAATATATTCTTATGCTAATTCACTCATACAGTATTCACCATCGTACAATCATCCTGTGCTACTGCATTTTTCTCAAGTACATTTTTCTACAAACAATATTTCTTTAGTAAAAGGTGTATATTATTAGTAAAAGGTGTAAGGTGTATAGGTGTGTATTATTATAGATAAAGGGCCAACCAACAATGCATTGCAGTGTCTACTTTCATATCTAACTCAGATGCGACAGACAGAGAGGCACCAACTTCAACTCTCACCAACTTCAACTCTTTTATGTATTTTATCAGTGGTAAGACGTAAGGACACAATGTGATTTCTGAATGCATACTTTAGGCTTAACTATCCAATAGGATGCTGTTAGAATGGGTGACGCAGGGTGAGGGAGATATATGGGGAAGCTGTGTGAGACATCTTCAGAGTTGGGGGTGATAATTGATCATGTTACTCTGTCCAAGTGCATTTCTTGTCATAGGTCTTACAGTTTAACTCCATGTTTTGAGCTGTTATGATGTCTGAGATTTTCACTAATACCTGTGTCATTCTTCTCATCCAGACGTGTTCAAACTGAAATTTTATTCACTCTGCCTCAATGCATGATGGTATGTGACCATTAGTTATGATACTGTTTATCTTGAATTGCAGGACAACTTGACTCTCCTATTAAGCATATACAGTAATATTTCCTACCACTGAAATGGTGAACACACTAAAAAAGCAGAATTTCAAGTTAATAGTATCCAAAGCTGCAGAGACTTCTTAGAGTCAAAGGTAAAAGAGGAGTGAAGTGAAAAGGTGATGTGTTGCCATGACAATAAGATTCTAAGACATGTACTCATGTCCCCAGTGTCTTGACTCCCTTGACCCAAATCCACTGAAAACCTATACATTATCTGAGGTCTATGTGAGTGACGTGTGTGTGTATTGTTCGCTAAAACCCTGTGTTGGTGTGAGAACAAGCTCACAAACAACCATGTGGACACCGGAAAATCATGTTACAGATACAGGCTGACATCAGTTTTTCTAGCTTGAAAATATTTCCATCAGTGTGTGTGTTATACTTTATGTTTTTCAGGGAGGAAAAGTCCTTCTACATGCTGAGGGCCCAGGTTGTTGACATCCACACAGGCCTTCCTCTGGAACCAGAGTCTGAGTTCATCATCAAGGTGCAGGACATCAACGACAATGAGCCACGATTCCCAGATGGACCGTACAGCGGCAGTGTCCCGGAGATGTCCCCAACAGGTAAGAAGGCTGCCAGCGGCTGAGAGGAGAGGTGAACAGAATACATGAAGCCTTTCTAAATATACTGTATGTCCCATTATATTCTACATTGAATAGATATTTAATTACCTGATTCAATTCCCAAATAGAAGAACAATGAGGTCACAGAGAATGAATAGGAGCAAATTGTGAAGTATCCAGGACAAATTGGATGATGCTTTTGACAACAAGTAAGAGGCTGCAACATTAATTGGAACTTTTCTTGATAATTGTAGTGTGGTCATTCTAGATAATGATCCAAACTAAAATAGACAACACCAGAATTCATCAGGCAGATTGCTTTAATGGTTTACTTGGCAGGATGTAAGAGAGAATAATGACCTGAACAGCACATGAAGAGGTCATCTCAATCAATCAATCTAATTTTATTTGTATATCCCATATTCACAAATCACAATTTGTCTCATAGGGCTTAACAAGATGTGGCATCCTCTTGAGTCTGTGAGTAGTCATATTGTTTATCAAGCAGTCTTGTTAATAATAATAATAACAATAATAATAATTATAGTCCACGATCAGCTGTCACCACAATCAAATGCCACCATAATCCACAATCCATCGCCACGATCCACTGCCGCCATCAGGATCCACCATCAGCCGCCACATCAATCGTGATCCACCACTACTATCAACGATCAGATGCCAACACGCTCCACGATCCACCAATACGATAAATGATCTCTGAATCGCGTTCCACCATCTTGATACAGGATGTGGACGCAGCTGCGGTCGTGGATCTGCAAACTGTGTAACAAGCAGAGAGCATACATTGTGCAACCACCTATACAGGCACCATTTTGATCATGCTCCACCACTGACTTCGGAACAGATTTCATTACCAACAATAGGCCTGACCACACCTCATTTTAAGACCAATATACTCATGGGCATTTACTTTAATAGAACTAGTGATGAGGACTGGGCTTACAGGTAGACAGGCAGATGGGCAGATAGGTAGATAACGACAACATGAAACAAAATACCGGCAGCAAGCGAGGTTATAAGAATGACAGTGCACATCATCATCAGCAGAAAGGGAGACAGTAGCGTGTATGTCTCCACCAAGGCCCAACAGTCCCCAATTTAAATTTACGATTTTGGATCTGCACTGAATTACAGACACTCTTATATATCAGATTCTTAAACCTACCTGATATTATTCACTGAGAAATTAACGAAAATTATACAAAAGGCTTCCACCCCGTTTCTTGGTAATCCTTTTGTTGTTTTGGCATAAGTAATAGAAAGAGAGACATACAAACAAACAAATACCTACTGGGAGAAGGTAATTGTCTGGTTACTAACTGGGAGTTGGTATAAATACAAGGGAGGAAATGAAGGGAAACAAAAATATGGAAGTGTAGGGGAGGTCAAGTGGTTGGGAATAGGAAACAGTTGAACAGGTCAGTTAACCCTAACCCGAACTATGTATGGAGACATCTGGTGGACTGGTGGAATATGACAGGAAATAGAGGCAGAATGGGCTAACTATCTTTTTAAGATTCTGCCTGTAACCAACTCTCCTTGTTTCATGCCTTTAAAAGTAAGTTAAAGTCTATGGTTTGATGCACTGCGCTAAATTTTAAATTCTGAAATCCATATGAAGAATACATATGTGTTATTAACTAGGCTTTTTAATTCAGCCTTCCTGTTAAGTTTCACTTTGCAATGTGCCCGGACATATTCAATTGTAGTTGTGGCACACACACAAACACACACACACACACACACTAAGCCAGACTTACTGGCCCATCTGTCTGCTAAATACCATTACTGAGAGGTAATTTAACAGTCAAGGTCTTTGTGCCTTAAGCTGTTAATGCTTCAGCTGAGGACCAAAGTGCTCTGAGAGAAGCTTGACCCCAGTGTGTCTCTGTTACACTGAAATACAGCAACAAACGGTGTAGTGGATTAGCTATGGGAGCAAACAGCACAAGCACCCATATAATAAAACATAATCCTGTCTATGAGAAGTCCACTGCTAAGTTTTCTCAATACAAAGAACATGGTTGAATTTTCTGTGAAGTCTACGACTTGTCATAGAGTTCCTGAAATACCTTGTACATTTGCCTCATACTGCACATGTTTTAGGCTAAACTATAAAAGCCTTATACAGTATAAACTATTATAAAACAATATATTAAAATGGAAAAAAGAGAGTAAAACAAATCATCTAAGATGCCTTGTTCTGGCATAGCCTGTTCAAGTGGTGCCTGTTTATTTTCCCTCCGAGATCAGATATTTACACCATATTAATCATTTCTCTCCAATGCAGGAGGTAGGGTTGGTCATTTGTTTCTACAACACGTTCTATCCTATTTGCTGAAGTCCTCTTCACATCCCAATTGCATCAATAAATAAAGATGGCGAACAAAAAGAAAAAAAGGTTTTGTCATCCTTTCCGATCGAAATGAGTGGTAAGGCGTACCCATCTGTCACTAACAGACATGGCTGCCTTTGTGCCCCCTGCCCGTGCTCTCACTGTGAATGCCTGGAGTCCTCAGCCGGAAAGACATAAACCCCTGAAGTTCAGACAATGGCCAGAAGTCAGCAAGCGAGTAAAGGAAAAGCTGACTTTTAGCAGTTGTCAGGCAATGCACCTTCATGTGTTTTGGGGGCGTAGCTTGTCGAGAGGGCCGATGGGAGGGGGTGGGATTTCTAGGTTTAATTGTTTTTGTCAGTGTAGCCTCTATATTTTTCGAGGATTACCAACCCTAGCTTTAATGCTTGGTCGTTGCGGTGGGGTATGTCATAACTTATTTTTGGTATGATACGTACTTTCGGTAAGAATACAGAGCATAAACAGGGTAAGACCTCCCATTTAAGAGAAAAATACATTCATCATTTATTTTATTCAGCAATTTGCAGAATTAATTTGCCAAAATTGTGCAGTGGAGGTGTTAATGTTCACTCCAAAATATCTGCATTCCCTGCTGGTCCATTGAAACATACTCTTTGATATTCCTGGATCAGTTAAATAGCCGTATAATTTAATATTTAATATAAATCCCCATGTACTGAAAGGCAAAGACGTGTTGGTTGTATCGTCCCTGGCTATAGAGTTCATAGAGTTCTTTGTCTGCTGTAAAAGCCTGTGTACTTTTTATTGAGACAATAAGAAACAGGATTTTAAATTGCTGTTGTTAAGAAGTGGCTGAGAATAAGCATTATTTACACAGTCAATTACATGTTTACAGTTGTTGTCCATTCGTCATGTGTCCTTATTTTAATCCTGATCGCACAGTATAATGTAATGTTCAATATTTGTTAGTTTTAGTACTGAACATAAAGTACAGCTGATGGGAATATCATCAGTTTCTGCTGGTATCTCATCATATACTTAAGTTGGCTATCCATCCAGTATTTGCTGAGATAGAGAGAAATATAGAGAAAGGTTAACCAAGATACATCACTACAAACCATGTGAGAATGTTCGCTCTGCTCTACAATTTAACATGAAGCTATTACTGCTAGAGTTGGTGTATTCTCCAGAATACAAATCACACCCCACTGCAGGAGCTGCTTAGCTTATACCTCTGGTGTACACCTGTACATTGGGTCAGGTAAAGTTTGTATGTCCCAACAACAAACAACGCACTGCGGTTTGTTTGAGACTGCCTCTTCTACAGGTGTGGTTATTTTGGTCCACAACAGAGTGCAATTACTCTGTTCACATATGCTGAATGAATCACACTAATAGCTGGTGCACACTTAAGGATAATCGGGCAGATTTTAGACCTGATTCGCCCCTTCTGACTATCGGGGACATTCCAGATTAGTGGCCAGTCGGAGCCGATAATATATAATCCTGAAGTGTAAGGGTTTTAAAAAATACTCTTATTGCAACAGATTGTGTTTGAGCCAGCCCCAATCTTGATGTCAAAATATCAAATATGTTTGACATTTATGATAATTGGCTACAACGGACTACCAAACAAACTCGCAATTGTCAATGAAAGCGAGCTGACCAGGAAGCACCACCAACCAGATGCTGCATACTTGTTTAGCTTCTAATAACAACCACAATATATTTACAACTCACCTCCAGCTCGCTTATGCAGCTTTCTTTACAATAACACCTTCATTTCCCCCCCCTTTTTTAAATCTTGATGCAAACAGAACACATGCAAGTGCAGCGAGCTGATGGTTTTGATCCTCCACCATGTTTGTTTTTCTTCTGAAGCCACGTTTGATCACGTGAGTTTCTTTGTGATCTCATGTCTCTGCAATGACCACTGTGAAAAAAAGCAGCAAGTGTGTGGTCATACGTTCTGGCAAAATCGTCTAGTGTGTGTGTTCTGATAATGATATTAAAACACCATCTGATTTAACTGAACTCACATATGCAGGTGTGAAAATCCATTGGCAAAATTATGGTTAAGTTCAGGATTTTGATAATGTTAGTGGAACTTCCTCATCATGGTCATAATAATGGACATGCATTAAATGTTGCGGAACAGTCATGGATGACAGAAACAACATGATGATTGATCTCTTGCATCTGTCTATGCGACAGTCCACCACAGACCCTACATGACACAGAATTTGTTGCTCTTTATGCTATGTCACCTAACCCACTCCTTTGCTCCAACTGTTTTGTAATAAGCTGGTTGCACAGACAATAAATGGGAACATTTTTGTGTGTGTTTGTTTAGGAACCTATGTGACACAGGTGACTGCCACAGATGCAGACGACCCCACATATGGCAACAGTGCACGCATTGTCTACAGCATCCTTCACGGACAGCCCTACTTCTCTGTGGACCCTAAGACAGGTGAGGAGAGCAGCAGCACATTTTAGAACTTTTCCATTAAAACTTCCACAATAAACCAAAAGTTACTCACACAGTTGTATAACAGATCTGTGACTTCTCCATGAACCTACCGCTCAGACCCCCAGCTGTGCTCCCTCCCAACAAAAGCGTGAAATTCAACCGGTCAGGACACAGTGAGTGGTTCTGAGAGTGAGCTCCTCTCTGGTCCATGCTGCTGGTTGCTAAAAGAGGGATTGAAAGGGACATAAAGATTTTCAGTCCTTTAACAGACATCTCAGCGGAGCAGTAATTGCTCTGAACATGGAGTGTCATGTTTGATTTTCCCCCTGAGGAGCAGCATGCCTCTCTATCGAGTCTCTTCATATACGCAGGCTGCATCAACCCCAGAGTCTTCAAACAAAGGTGTTTTTACTGGGAAAAGTTTTTAACTTGGAAAATAATCTACAGAGACATCAGCAACTGGGACCAGTTTCCCTTTACAGTTGGAACCTTTACAAGCCATAAATCTTGTCCACTTTAATGTTTGTGTCGCATCAGAGAGGCATTACAATAATTCAAACTGTTTGTGTTTATGTATCAAGCTTCATTTAGATGTGACCTGTGTATTTAAGTAAATGGATGGAAACTACAATAACCATAATGCCATGTTGACCCAATCTGAGTAGAGCAGAGGGTGGCCCAAACATTAGTTTTCAAGAATAAACTTAAAAACTATAGATGCGTAGGACAGCAACATATATAGTATTGGGTAATCCAAAGACACAGCTCAGATTGTAGATCTACAACTCACTAAAAAAAATCATTGTGCACAAAGTAACACAAAATACCCTGAGAACATACTTTCTTAAACATCCTCCTGCAGACTGCTGCTAATATTGATAAGAAGGCAGCATTCACTGGATTGCCATAGTGCCACAATGATTGTTGCAAAAATCTGTATAAACACAGTTTATACAGACATTGATGTGTAACACATTTAAATGCAAAGATTCTGCTAAACAGATTACTACCAAATACTGTCCACAGCACCACTGAGGTTCATTGACTGATGAGTTGGTAATGCCTTGGAATAATTATTCTGTCACATGTGTGTTTCTAGTGTCAACACTTTAGAAGTTTGGGCTTTTTCAATTTCAACTGTATCACTAGAGTCATCCTCATATAAGTAGTTTAAATTCAGATAAATATCTTATTAAACCACTTCTCTACGGCCCTCTGCTACTCCACCTCCTCTAGGAGTTATCAGAACAGCACTGGCCAACATGGACCGTGAGGTGAAAGCAGAGTACCAGGTTCTTCTCCAGGCCAAAGACATGGGAGGTCAGCTGGGGGGGCTGGCGTCCACCACCACCATCAACATCACCCTCAGCGATGTCAACGACAACCCGCCCCGCTTTGCTAAGAGTAAGATCGTGTCAGCAGTGACTTTGATTGGTTGGATTGTGAGGAATAGTCTATGGATCATTGATTGCTTTGTCTGTTGAAATGGATGAATAATGTCTCTCATGTGCTCAGGTATATTCCACCTACGGGTGCCAGAGTCTGCGCCAGTTGGCTCAGCGGTGGGTCGGATTCGGGCTCATGATTTGGATGCTGGCACCAATGCAGAGGTGGATTATACCATTGTTCCAGGAGATGAGGGCAACATGTTTGAAATTATCTCTAATGGCCAAAGTCAAGAGGGAGTCGTAGTCTTGAAAAGGGTACACTTACAACAACCCACACACTCATGACAGCTGACATACATAACCTATTGTCCATAAAATTAAAAGCTGATTCTACTATAATGCATAAGGATATAGTTGACACTGACAAAAAAAACTGGGTGTGGATAAAATCCTGTTAACATGTCAATATAATGTACATGTCAGTTAATAGAAATGTACATTTCTAACCCTTTAACTAATTAATTGATCTGGGTGTTTTCGACACTTTGCTGTTTTAATATTTTTGTACCCATTTCCACAACTGTGGGTGTACGTGTGCAATTTGCTTTATATTCTGTAACCCCACCCATCTGTTGTTTTATATATTATGCCAGCAGATTTTTCACAACAAAAGCCCTGTCAGTCAGGACAGCTTTTAATTTGAAATGGTTATAGGTGGTGAGTTTGTATTAACAGTGTAATGTGTGACGTTTAACAGAGCTCAAGCCTAAATTATGACTAATTAAACAGAAAAATATAAATCTTTTGAAAATTTTATATGAAATTTTATATATATATATATATATATATATATATGTGTGTGTGTGTGTGTGTATTTTTGTATTTGTGTACTAAATAAGTATGGCTTGTCTCACCTACCAACTGGGAGATGGTATTGATTCCAGCAAACAGCATCAACAAATCAAAATGTCTATAACTGGACTAAAACTCATCAGACAAAAGTAGATGTCTCAAGGACAACATTTTTACATAGACACACACATACACACACAGGTAAAATAGCTGATAATAAGCATACAGTACATACAGTTTGTGACTCTATCACCCCCATGATAAAAAATACTTTAAAAGCAAAGGCAAATTTCCCAATCATCAGCATTTCACCGGTGATGTGCTGTCAGCGATCTAAGCGTGGAAGGAATGTGCTGATCTGGCTGTGATCCCAATCAATCTGCCTCTTAACCTTCCACTGAACCAGCTTATTAGGCTAGATAATGCCTTTCACACACAGGCATGCTAACACACTCTGCTGCACACAAAACACCCTTCACTTTGCAGTGTCAGCCACGCGGTTCCCCTGCTGATGGGAGATCAGAGAGGAAAGGAAGAACGGAAGGTAACGGGAAGAAGATGGAGTAAAGAAGAGGAGGCGAGATGACAGAGATAAAAACTATGAGGGGGTTGTGTTGTTTTGGGATCGTTTTAGGTACAATGTTCAACAGTTTACTTTTTACTTAAAACATTAATTAGAAAACATGACACTTGCTCTTGCTGGACAACAGCATTCATTTTCAGATTTAAACTCTTCATGACGGTTTTGGCATGAAGTCAGGTCACGAGGAGAAGCTCTTCTCAAAAGGACTCAAAAAATGTCAATCCGTTCAATGCTGCATCGAGAGACATACCACCTCATGTCACACTCCCATAAACATCCGCATGCAGAGAAAAGACACTCAGGAGCACACAGCACCCGTGTCATATCACATCAAAAGTTTAACATCACAGGGCTTATTTCAGACTGTCTTCTAAATTTCAACAGTCATGACAGCCTCTTTCTGAGCACAAAACCTTCCCAGCTATGACTCTTATTTTAGAAATAAGAAAGGCCATAAATCAGTGGCTTTCAGTGCTAACATTTTGTTACAGCTCAGTTTTTTTCATGCAGTTGTCATGCATTCAAATAAGCTGAGTCACCTGTATGAAATAGTTTACCTGACTCTTTTTTTTTTTAATCCTGAATTTAAAAGCAGAGATTTGAATTGCACACTTAGAGTAGAACAAGGTCTGAAGTATACATTGACTTCATGTCACGTATCACAGATGAGGATCAATGGCACCAGAGGATCATCTTCATCAGTTATTGTTTTAATGCTGGCCCGGGTTTAGATCACGTTCCAGAGGTTGAAGTAATCAATCCCTCACTTTCAAAAGGATCAGAAGCACAAGAGGAGAATGAATATGTTATTTTAAAATTTATTTTTAAAGGAGATATATTATGCTCATGATCAGGTTCATTATTTTAATTTTGGTTATTACTTGAAAAGAGGCTCTATTGCTCAGAAAACTCATCACTTTCCTCATTCTGTCTATTGCAGCATATCCTCTTTTCAGCCTCTGTCTGAAATGCTGGGTTTTTGCTCCTGTCCCTTTAAGGCCCAGAAGACAAGTGACAGAGCAGCTTGCTCTGTTGAATCTACCCCTCCTTATCAAAAATATCGGAATTATTGTGAGAATAGAGAAAGGTTTATATTTGTGAGCATTTTCACAGACTGATTTTAAACAGTCTGTTTTACTGTACATCTCTAATATTTGCAATGGCGTAGTTTGTTTTCATATGACCCGCATGAGAGAAGTCTGTGAGTTGTTTGCTTCAGATTTGATGACTTTTCCTAAGTTAATGGCAACAAGTGGGTAAACATCAATTTGACCCACCATATCCCATGATTCATTGCACTTCAGTGATAAACTGTTTTTCAAAGAAGTAATGGCGGCAAAAAGTGAGGTGAAAATGTCAGGATAATTTATTTTAAATCTACACACTAAATCAAATAGCTAACACACATTAAAAACGTTTTTAACCAACCGTAAAACGTTTTCGTCCGCAGCTTTATTGCTAGGCGATGGCTGTAACGGGCTGGTGACACAATAGAAAGACCCAGACCATTTCACTTTGGTTCGGCAGACGCGGTGTACGCAGCGTTGAGGATGGAGCCAATGTCCACTGTGTAGACCGTGAATTGAGTCACAGCTATAGTCCTGCAAATGTCCTCAAAATGGTTCCAGGCCCCACCAGACATACTGCCAATCATATGCCAGAGCATTTGAGCTCTTCATAACAGAATCAGTTCAGCATCGGAAGAATGACAAATTTAGATGAGAGGGGCATGTATGGGTAAAGGTGGAAAGACTTGGTTGCACATTTTGGCATTGTACAAATCAAAGGACGAAGCAACATCAGGCCGTTGGAATAGTTACACTGGAAGGGCAATATTTCCAGCCACTAATTGTCTCTAAAGACAAGAGTTCCATGCTTTCTCTTGTGTCATATGCTTCAATGACACATGCAATGCTGGCCCGACAAGACTGCAGGAAAACAGAATGTATGGGATAAGTGGGTTTACCGATTACCCTACCAATGCTAAAATTTACCTTTTATAGGTGTTTTTTTTTATATAGGGCTGTTATGTGTTGTTCTGATGATGATATTATTGAAATTCGAAACAATTGTATTGTGTTTTGTTTTCATGGGTCAAATTGGTGTTATGTTTTATTTAAAGGGCTATTTAAATAGTCAACAAAGAAACATAAAGTGCTTGAAGCATCAACTTGGATAACAATTTTGTTTATAATCATGGAGGTTAAATTGCCAGGGTCAAAATGACCCCAAGGTTAAATATTTTTTGTAAATTTGAGGATTACAGGGTTAAACTTGGCAATGTGTTTTTTTACCTAAAAGCAGATGTGCTATCTATATAGTCCGATACTAAGTCCCTACATACTGAATATGGGGTAGTGAGTGAGTGGGTCATTTTGGACATAGCCGTAGATTTAAGCTTAAGTTGCTGCACCCAAAATCACAAATTGACCATTGAGCATATCCCAGCTAAGTTCATCACTATTTTTTTTGATTTGTGTGGTTGTGTGATGTGTGTTTTGACAGTATGTTTTCTAATTCATGAGAATGTCTTCATAATTTTATTTTCAAAAGTCCATCACAGCCCAGTCTGCTCTGGTTTTTGGTTTCGTGATGAAGGAATAATCTGCAAAATGCTATCAGATCAGAAGCGTCCTCTCTAAATCTTTAAGAACCTCTGGAAGACTTGTGTCTTCTGATCCAGCTCTTCTCATAACACCTCTAGTACCCTAACATGTCCAACTAGCACTAACTGTGACTTCTTCACCTAATCTCCTGCACTCATTGTCTTACAATCCGATTTAGCCCTCAGTGCCCCCATACTGATTCAGTAATGAGCCACAGCATACAGGTGTTCTGAGGACATACAGTACCTAAGGAACCCCTTAAGTCACTTTTCTACAGATTACAGTTCAATGGGGTGACATTATGAGGTCAAGAAGGTTTTAGGTGCAGTGAATGTTTTTATAAAACATTCAGTGGAAACCTAACCCTAACCTAGGAACTTGAACTTTAACACTGTTAAAAGAGGTTCAGTGAGAGACCTGTTAGCTTGATGTTTTGCATTGTTTTCTGCAGTCTTACATGTTTCGGAAGAACGAGATCGTAAAGAAAAGTGGCCAGACTGAGTTTTTCCCATGAGGTAGCTGGACTCGGGTGAGGAGTTTGGACGTCAGGAGAAAAAGTCAGAGTAGAGCCATTGCTCTAGGTGGTTCAGGCTTTTTATCAGGATGCGTCTTTGGCACCTGCCATTGGTTTACTGGGCGTGCCTAATTGTTAGGAGAACCAAGGGTAGACCGAGAACTTACTGGATGGACTACATATCCCATCTGGGAATGCCTCTGGGTCTTGACTTTTCCTAATACTGCTTCCACTTTTTCAAAAATCTTCATACAACTCTTCATAGATTTTGCTTTTAAAACACGAATCTGAGCATATCAGTTAACTGACTCATGGTGCCATAAAGCATGTGCTATCCACCATAAGTTTGTCTCTGAATGTACAATGAACAAAATACACAAACAACTCTGAGAATTACAAAATACATATTTGTCTCTCTCCTCTACTTACATCCACAATTTATTCAAGCCAAGCTGCTAATGAAACATAAGCCCCTCACAATAAGAGTCATGACTGAGTTTGGTAATTATACAGAAAACAATGTTTTACTGTTTTGAAAAAACTACATTAACAATCGTAATTCATAATTTAAAACAATGTATGATGAAGAAACAGGAATGACCTTTCAATCCTGTTCTCTGCATATGACAATACGTTTTCATCAACATCACACTGAATGTTATCTCCTGCCACACACAGAGAAAGATTGTCTTCAATGTCAACCCAATCTATAATTTCCCTCTATACATGTACATTTCAATGAAGTATGACTCATGTAAGAAAGAAATGGAATAAACTAAAATAATCTCTCTTTCTAGCTGTAGGTGTGATGTGCTATTACCTGAGAACACAGTTTGGCATTAAGGGATTTTATAAGTAAGTCAGAGGACCTGTCTACACCTGGTATTACCATGCCTCCCAATTGATGCGAGTGCAAGTTCTTCAGCTCACAGTCATCTGTCTCCAGTGATCTCATTGCAAATGGATGGCATCAGTTCAGACCTGGAAGTAGCATGTGCCTTGAAGTACATTAGGTCTCATTTGCCAATATGCGTCATGAATGTGTCTCCTGTTACCCACTTGTGATCATAAAACCAAATTATGTTTTTAGGGTTAAGATTGGATAGAATCTCTAAAACCACATCGGTTGTTAAGAGGCAGGCAATAAACACAGCAAATTCACTCCCTGTATTTGTTGTGGAGATGTTTCTGTTAAAGAACGGCCATATCCATGCACCATGCAGAGGGCACATTGTTAAACCACTGAAAAGAGAGCTTCAGACCAGGTCCCACAGGTTGCAGACACACTGATATAATTATTGTGATGGGGAAAGTAGCATATTACAGCTTTATCATACCCTAACCTCTCCTCTCTCCACTCTGTGTTTCTTTCTACTGTCTGTGGCAAGACGCCAATCACTTTAATCCTCCCAGGCTCCCTTGCTGCCAATCAGCCCACTTCTTTTTCCCCTCACTTAACCCTACAAGTCTGTGTGTCAGCCCAATGAAACACAGTGAACTTTATTGATCCAGGAGAGGTTTTAACTCTCCCTTCCTTTTTGTAATCATCTTGCTGGTGGACACTAGACAAATTCAGGTCAGCTAGGGGACACTTAATTCCTCTGTAGCTCGGCTATTTGAGAATTTCATTGACGTGAGAACTTGTTTTGCCCTCCTCTCGCTCACCTCTGCTCCTTTTGATGCAGGTCTTGTCACTATTATGAGGTGTTCCACTGTAGGTTAGGTAACAGGGACTGAACACAATCACTTATACATCAGGTTAATTTCTTAAGTGATGCTGATTCAGCAGTTGCTGCACTTTGTTCACGGTTTCTGAATCGCTATTGGCCAAGTCCTCACTTCTTACTAATCAGTGAAAGTGGAAAAGCGCTCTGCATTTTGGCAAACTGTGGCTTGTTGCTCTGCAGATTCACATGCTCTCTTTTAGTTGGGAATTGCTGTAGTTTATTGTACCCCAAAAAGCAGACGTCAGACAGGGTAGGTGGGTGCACAAAGAATATTTAATAAGGAACGAACAGGCACAAAGAAACTCAGGATATCCAAAACTCGTGCAGCAAAACAAAGGAGAAACACAGGAACATGGACAGGAAACAATAGACGTGCTGACAAAGAAGACTGGAGCACGGAGACTAAATACACAAGAGGCAGGGATAACTGGGCACAGGTGAACCACATCAGAGCAGGACAGACCATCCAAAAAATGTATGTATGTTGTTTAAGATAATTGTTGATCCGTGGCCTCTGTTGAACCATCTAAATCAGAAACAAAGGACATGTCAGAAACACATCAATTATGTACCATTGTGTCATCAGGTGTTTCTGCCTTTCAACAATTTTCATTCTCCACAAAGGCAGCCTGCTACATCAGTCGTCAGCTTGTGTGCCGTGTCCAATTTTCCCTGCAATCCACCATTTTTAACCGTCAGTAATATGATTTTAAATTGATTTTGTAGGAGCAGTTATTGTTCATGGTTTCATGACTTCAGCAGGTCACAGAGATCATCTACTACAAAAAAACTACATTTTGGAAAGTTGTATTGTCCTTCTCTCTTTCTGTCAATGTCGAGGACAGGTTATTTATCAGAAATTAGTGTGAGCACAGAAAGCCAAGTCAAATTTGTCGTGTGACTTATCATGTGACTACATCACGTATGTACAAAATTACAATAAGTGTTTGACAAGTCAGTTAACAGTGTTAAGTCACTTCAGCTTTTAAAGTGGAAGAAAAGAACATTGGAAAATCTTACTCTAAGACAAGAAAGCCACATAAATATATCTATATAAAGAAATGGTCCTCCGGACAATTATTTGTTATGGCTTAACTAAATTAGTAGTCTGCTAACCTGTTCCAAACTAGCTCAATACTGAATTCAAGCTCAAAATAAGTTCTCAAATGCAACAGATCCCCAAAAAACTAATAAATAAGAATATAAATATCTCAGGATGAAAATGCAGTGCCATACTCAAGAATGGTTGTGGTGAGGATGTGCTATAAACAAAATAATATGATCTCTGCAGCAGAATTAATACGTTACTTCATGCTTCTGCCTGCTGCGCCAACCTTCACCTGAATTCTTCAGAGGATTTGTTGCTGCTCTGAATGTGTCTGAGCAGAGGACCTGCGTTGTGCTTGTGTGAAAAGTAAACTGGAGAAAGTCCGGACCCAGTTCTTCGTCTCAAAACGGCTCATCTTAATATGTGTTGTGTGTTAGCTCACAAACCACCAGCAAGTTTGAGCCTTTTTTTTTAAAAATGTCATTACAAGGAAAACACAACATAAAGCAATGAAATGAATTTGTTACATTTGTTACTCGATGTTGAGTGCTTCAACACCAACAGCTTGAAAACACTTTTCCGGCAGCTGTTTGAATATGTGAAGGTATAAATGCCATTATATATTGACTATTGAATTATTTTCTCTTTTGTTGTGTTCACAAAGATGCTCAGGGTTTCCACACACATGTTCTCGCTAGGAGGCACATCCACACATGTATGTCATCTCAACATTATCTATCAATGGAGGGATATTCATGGGAAACTGTCAAGGATTATGGTGAATCAGTTGGACCCAGATGCAGAGTTTTAACAAAAATAGTTCTTTTAATGAAAAAGGTTTAACAGAAAAAATAACAAAAGCAGGAATGAAAAAAGGTAAAAAACTGAAGAAAACAAAAACACACGGGCGAAAAACACAGGAGGCTTACAAGGGAGATCAGGACGGGAGCTCAGGAGATAAAGGATACAAAAAGCATAGGAGATCAGGACAGGATACCAGGACGGGACAGACAAGAGATCACACCAAACATTCGACAACGATCCAACCAGGACAGGGGGAAGCACAGAGGCTTAAATACACACAGGGAAGGCAGGGACAATAGGACACAGGTGAAACACATGAGGACTGGTGCAGACAATCACGGACAGGAAGTAAAGCTCGAAAACACACTGAACAGACTACAAAATAAAACAGGAAACAGAACACAGAGTGGGAAAACCAGAGACACCGAAACACATACAAACATAAGCACAAGACTAAACATGAAACACAAGGTACTAATAAACTGAAAACACTTTGGAAACAGTGGAAACTAAACACTCAGAATACCAAATCATGACAGAAACAACAGTTTATTTGTTTCCCACAAGGTCAGCGGGAGTGCATGGATAAAAGCAAAGGAGTTAAATGTGTGTTTGTGTGGGTTGGAGATTACGTTCACACGTTACGTTACGTTTGGATCTCTGAGTGTGTTGAAAGTCGCTTTTCTCTCAGCTTTGAAGCACCTCCTCTGCAGCATTTGTTGCAATGCCAGTCACTGATCTTCAAGTTTCCTCTTCCACTTAAACAATCGTAGAGTTCTGGTAGAGCCAAAACACCCAAGTGGTTTTATTTTCATACAGTAGACAGCAAGAGTTGAGCGACGGAATGTGAATTGGCTTCAGCATCATGAGACAAACTGAGTTTGATATGTATATGAATTTGTCTCGGTACAGTTTGCGGCTACATTTCCATATCAAAGTGTCTGTCTCCTGCAACGCTCTCCTGTGCGTTCACAAACAGATAGGTGTGGGGGGAAGAATGGAAATCGACCCTTCTCTGTGTCCAAATCAATCAGTTAGTGGTGCATTTATCGGAGTGATTGGACATCGGTAACCAAGCCTGCTGCTCTTTGAAGTCCCTACTATGAGGAATTAATGTATAAAGATGCAGTCATGGTTGCTATGCAACAATAAGGCAGGGCATCCCGGCATCATTCTCGAAATGAAAGGGAATATATTGAGCTCAGTGTGTGTGTGTGTGTTTTTACATTGTCACTCACATATGGTGTTTTCTCAATAGAATTCTCTAGGGGATAGGTGCAGACAGATGTTGATGCATTTCTAGTACTTTAATGTTACACTGATAGATAATCTTGGAAAAATACATGAACATATCTTTTACAGCTCATGTGCTAATCTTTCATTAATGTAAAAGTATTACTTATCAATGTAATATATCACCAAGTCTCTCAAATGTGGTCCCAATACAGACTTCAATGGTCTGTTTCTGAAGGTTCGGAAATCCGAACGGCACTAGAACACAGTATATGCTAGACTGTATCTAGAACCAATGAAGGATGTGAAGACGAGTGTGACAGTGACATAGGTCAGTCATGGTTACAGCTGCTGACTGAGTGCTCAACAGTGAGGCCGCCCTACATCGGGTGTCTCAGGTGTTTCTGAACAATTCTTTTTTCCACAGAGGTGTCAGTCCATAGCAGTGCAGGGCCTGCAAGTTCCTGTATGTGCCACCTCATTGGAAACTTTGGAAACAGCTGGTGTTTAAGTTTATTTGCAGTCACTTTTGACATTCAACACCAACAGATATTCTCACTTTTCTCTCTGCTAGATTCTTACTATCGACTTTCAAATATCTTCTTTTGTATTCTTTTGCGGTGAGCTGAGATGTTTGCTGTTTCAAAATACAGACGTATTCTGTCTGTAGGAAACTGATTGAAAAACTCTGTAAATGTTGATTTATTAACTTGTTAAAAGTTTGGGACTAAATTATTGGCAGAATAACCTTGATTAGGAAGATAAAAACAAAAACTTTAAAAACAATTTTTAGAAGTTATTCTTGAAAACAAGGGTTGTTTTTATTTTTGTGGACAATATGTAACAAAGTGAGGCAAAAATGTATAATTTAACTAATACACATGGTAATGAGAATACTAGTCTGAGCTATATTACAATAATAATACTTGATCTCTCCCTGTCCACCCATTTCTTTTCCTCTTGTGTTTCTGCAGACTCTCGACTATGAAACCAAAAAATCATACATTTTCAAGGTTGAGGCATCCAACGCGCAACTGGACCCCCGTTTTCTCCACCTAGGGCCCTTCAAGGACTCTGCGACGGTGAAGGTGACCGTCCTGGACATGGAGGAGCCTCCTGTCTTCACCAAGCCCTTTTACTCCATGGATGTGTATGAGGACACTCCTCCAGGGACCATCATTGGCTCAGTAACCGCCCACGACCTGGATGCCAGCAGCAGCGCTGTCAGGTAGTAAACTCCTCATTATTTTGTGGGAATAATATTAACAGCATCACAAACATAGTTTGATGCTGATTTGGTGTTAATATTTAACAGTGTATATTCACAGCCTCATACAATAATCTTTGTGACTGTACTGATCAAGGATGCCAGCGTTTAACTTCTGGACAATTTTGGAGGGTTGTCAATCCTTCCACGGATGTTATTGTTCTACTAAGTCAATAGTTTTGATTTCACAAGTATGAATTTAACATGAGCTGCTGTAAGGCATCTTTAAAAATGGATAAATGTGACCAATAATTTAATAGCACACATGTGTAGTTTGTCTCAGAGCTCTAGTTTATTCGGCTAAATGTAATCCTGTGATTGAGATGATAATCAC
Organism: Verasper variegatus; assembly: GCA_026259375.1. Classification (NCBI taxonomy): domain Eukaryota; kingdom Metazoa; phylum Chordata; class Actinopteri; order Pleuronectiformes; family Pleuronectidae; genus Verasper; species Verasper variegatus. Next base: position 20,416,796 of record CM048053.1, on the reverse strand, counting down.
CCTGCTGTTAGAGCACAAAATCGAAATCGAGGACAGTTAAAGGGATCATGTGGTGATATTGGTTTTGTCAACAGACGGACAGTGAGAGGCAGTCTTCTGTGTTTGCTCAGGATGCGTTCAGGGTCAGAAAATAATTTATAATATGTATTATTTAAGTAACTCAGAATTATGGAGATTTCTATTAGTTAGATTCTGATTTGTTTCAAGTAAAAAATCAGGAGATTCCAAAAGTAAAGTTAAAAGAACTCTTCATATTATGGTGTTCTCACTCATTACTCAAATTGAAATAGATCGTACTGGATTCCCTCCAAGTTAGAGAGAAAGAGAGAGAGAAATATTGATATGTGTTGGAGATGTAGCAGGAAGGTGGGAACTGTAGTCCATATGTTATGTGGAATAATTATCTTCTTGGTCAAAAATCTCATGGTATCTTTCTTTGGACTTGCATTTTAGCTCTGTCAGCAGGATGCAGGATAACTGTGTGCTTCTGGAAATTTGCCACCTAGTCCCCCTTTAAAGAATGAAAAGAGTTGTTAGGTAAAATGAGTGGGTTATTTATAGAGTGGCTGGAAGGGAGGATATGTTTGATGAAGCATGGGCTCTGTTCTTTGCTCAGTGGCTCGATTTAAAGGGTTGATGCTGCTCACCTGAGCATATTGTGTAATTGTACCGGGTACTTGATGTATGTGCAAATTAGACTTCCTATGGTGTTGGGTTTTTGTGTTTTGCATTGATTGTCTGGCCAGTTTTGAAGTTTATCGCTCAACAGTATAGTTTGTTTTCTTTTTTCTAATGAAAAATACTGGACAGATCCCTAAAGAAGACATATGTCACTCTTGTAATTGTCAAGTCGAGTCCAGTTTATTTATAAAGCAAACTTAAAACAACCAGAGTTGACCAAAGTGCTGTGCCATAAATATAAACAAAGCCTCAGAGATCATGAAGGTCCTCAGTACAACAAGTACATTTATGGAGGCCATTTAAAACTTTATAAACAAATAAAATAATCTTACACTGAATTCTGTTCGGCTGCGTAGACCGCGTTGGCTGAACTGAAAAGAAATGATCCAGTCTTCTTATTGCATCACCAGCTTGTCCTGCCCTTATAGCCGTCGCCCACCAACAGATCTATCTCCAAAAAACTCATTCCGTTGATTAAAAACATCTAAAAGATTTGTTTTTTAAACTTGAGTACCATTAACTGTTTAATTTTGTACATTTAAAAATAAATGTATCTGACACGTTCATCTCGCTTGCTGCCGCCATTATGTCTTTGAAAAACAGTTCCTTACAGAAGCGCAATGAATCATGGGATATGTTGGGGCGGGTAGGATCCACTTGGTGGTCAGGGCTGAAAGGATGCATTTGTCAGCCACATTTGGAGGAGCCTCCAATTTGAGAAAGTCTAGTCGCTCCTCTTCAATAATCCATTTTCATTGAGATTAAAGCATTAAAAACATTCTTGAAGTCATTGAAAGACAGGAAGGGTTTAAGTTCTGCAATATTCCTTTGTTGAATGTAACAACCGATATATTTGTTGAGAGTCACCACAGGGTCAAAGATGATGACAAGATCTTAATGTGAGGTGTGCGGGGGGCCTTATTAATTCTCTTTTTTCCAGATGGGAAGAGAGGGACCTATCACTGCATAATTGAATAGCTCATTCACAAATTACAGTTTGTCTCAAAGGGCTTAACAAGGTCCGACATCCTCTGACCTTAATCCTCAGCAAGAGTGAGGACAAATTACCCACCCCCCAAAAAAACTCTTTCAGCAAGCAAAGGAGGAAATAGCCTGAGGGACATTTCTTAGAACGTTTGTGCGCTTGTGTTGGTGTCATTGTTAAGAACTTGATAAACATGAGCTCTGGCTTTAAAATGAATTCAGTTGTTCTTGTGTTAATGCAAGTAGTTTATAGTTACTCTCTAAGTGTCTCTAACATATCCAACAACTTCGCAGTTTATTTAGGGGGCGACCTGATAACTGAAATATCAGGATGCATACCACATGGGAGCGCGAGTAGTGGACTTGGGGTTGAGGTGGTAGAGCGGTCGTCCTCTCACCAGAAGTTCGGCGGTCGAATCTCAGTCTTCCCCATCTGCATGCCGAAGTGTCCTTGGGCAAAATACTGAACCCCGAATTGCCCCACATAGAAAAAGTGCTGCACATTGATGCACTGTATGAATGTCTGTGTTAATGGGTGTATGTAAAACTGGACTGTAAAACACTTTGAGTGGTCATCAAGACTAGAAAAGATCTATATAAATACAGACCATTTACCATTTGCCCATGGTTTCAACTCCCGGCCGGCCCCACAAACTGCTCGTCATTGTTCAGGTCTCTTACCCTGTTTCCTGTCTCTCTTTCAATGTCTCTGTCAAAACAGCAAAACATTTCTGGTTTTTAATGGGTTCTGCTGTGACAAAAGTTTTCTCTGTTACATGAGAGCTTGTCTGCGACTCCTTTGACAACGGTGCACCCAGCACACCACTTTAACCTGTTCCCCTCTCATGTGGACTGCTCTCATCTCTGCAGGTACTCACTGGAATGGGACACAGATTCTGACAGCTGCTTTGACATTGACACTGTTGAGGGAACTATTTCCACTAATGAATACCTGGACAGAGAGACAGCTGTACAGCACAAGATCAATGTGGTGGCAACCAAAGTCAGTAAGTATTACACAACACAACGGTCCTGCATCCAGAACAAGCATGCAGTTTTTAGATTTTAATACCCCCCCCCCCCAGTTTTCTACACATTTGGTTGGAGTGCAGCTGCAGCTACATCGACTGTGGTGGATACTAAATTTAGTCAAATCGAGCAAGCAGCTTAAGTCATCCTGACTCCATGTGCACCATCACCATATGATTTCCTCTCGTAAGCTCCTTGAGGAGGCTGACGAGTCACAGATCTGCCAACCCAGCCTCTTCATTAGAGTGAGCAACAATACAAATCCCCTGAATCCGTCACAGCCGACGGAACAACAAGATTGTGCAAGTTAAATGACAGGATGATCCAAAATGACTGGACAAGATTATCTGGAGATGAGGGTGAAACACACACAGAGAGAGAGAGAGAGAGAGAGAGAGAGAGAGAGAGAGAGAGAGGGAGAGAGAGGGGAGAGAGAGGGGAGAGAGAGAGAGAGAGAGAGAGGGAGGGAGAGCACCATGTAAATATTTGTTTAGTGTCTGACTCCATCTAGTGGCCAACACTGCAACAGGATTTGGGTTTGGATGAATAGTATCACAAGTAAGATTAGTAAGTGCTAGTTTCTCTACAGTTTGTATCTTATTGTGACTGTATAAGCTATTGAAAATATTTCAGACATATCCAGCATCTCTTTGATTAGATTAATGTTTGATACAAGTGTTACTGCCAAACAATAAACAGTAAGTTGTGTTTGATATTTATGTTTCAATGATATTTGTATCTGAGAGTGAGGAACACAGCCTGTTTTAATGCAGAGATGTAATCACATTGACAGATGGATGTTAAAGAGTCGCATACATTTTTTTTGCTTATCAAGTCTTTTGGTACTGCAGTTTTAACAATAAAGTTCCAAAAGGAATTTGCCAAAACCCACCACCTGAATGAACTCAACTGTCAGTTTCAACACTCCCCTTGGGGCACGTGTGGCTCAGGAAGGATAGCGGGTTTGGTGGTCGGTGGTTTGATCCCAAGCTCCTCCAGCAGAAAGCTGTTATGTCAATGAGTGAGAAAAAGCTATTTTACATGAAAGATTTAAATGTAACATAGCACATTTTTTTGTGTTCTTTATGAATGAAGATTAGGCATCTCAAAATCATGTCAAATATAAAAGAAGTTAAATGGAAACATTTTTTTATCAAAGGATGAAATTAATCAAGGGATAAAATTCTCTTTTATTTAACTTTCCACAAATGTTCTGATGATTACAATGATTATTCAAACAAGTTTGCCTTTAAGTAATTATCAGATAATTCCATGACTTGCTTAGTGCTATGGGCCGAATGAATGTTCGAATTTCGAATAAAAAGTGACAGTATAAAGTTCTTTGTGCTAAACTTTATACAGGGATGCTCTGACTTCATGTTCAGATGCAGCAGCAGCTCTCAGCTGTTATTTTGTTTCAGTAGGATCAGGCCGATTCACTCAAGGAACAAAAAGTAACATACATGTTGACAGGTTGAAGAAAAGTGAAGTTTAGGTAAAAAACACACCCACATGGTCCTTATGAAGAAGATTTACTTTTTGCACCCATTAAAAGTTATAAGTAAGTATTAATAAGTGATACCTGTGGATGTTTCCTTACTTCAGCCTGAATGTTTTACATTACACTTCTGTCAGTGTGTCCGATGACTGTGTGTGTGTCACTACAGTCATATAGGATTTCTCTTCACCTTACAGACAACCCACTGCTGTCCACCAAAGTGTCGGTGACAGTCAACATCCTGGATGTGAACGAGTTCCCTCCCGAGCTGGCTGTTCCTTCAGAATCCTTTGTGTGTGAGAACTCCCGAATCGGACAGGTGAGCTGAACTGTGCTGCCTCTGTCTGTCTGTCTCATGTCATAACATACGAAACTCTTTCAATTGCTAAATATTAACCATGGCTATGTACAACACCAGTGAGGACAGAAATTATTTTTAGCCAAGTGGTTTGTCACATAACACGAGAAAAGACATTTTCCCTTCCAGCCAACTGACTTGAACAAGCAATTTTCTTTGTACGAGCTGCCAGCTCTTCTCTCAAGGGTTCCCTGAGTCATTGTTCTCCCTCTGTCGGCTCTCTGACCAGGTGATCCAGACTGTCAGTGCTGTGGACAAGGATCTTCCTCCTGTCGGCCAGAGGTTCTTCTTCAAGAGCCCCAAAGAGCTCCGCAACAGAAACTTCACTGTTCGAGATTTTGGAAGTGAGTAAAGGAAGAAGCAAGTATAAAAAGACAATGTGAGAGGGTTTACTAACTTAGAATTATATTGCCACACCTTTTTTATACTATTACTATACTATTCCTATTCTTAAACCCCACGGTGCAGTTTTTGTGATAAGCATCTGGACAAATACCACATTATACCATAACTACTAAAAAGCCCTGTATTTCCCTCAGGAGTTAGAGAGCTACAAAAATGATTAGTATTGGACTCAAATTTTTTTCGGCAACACACAAGCAATACAGAATTAGATGCAGTGAAACCACTTAACATAGAAATATCCTAAGATGCAGTAACTTGACTGACATCAGAGAACCTCCAATATGAGAATACAGTGTTTTATTTCATGTGCACACAGTAATTCCCAATTACCTTTTTCCTTCTTCACTTTACACATTTTCATCAAAACATCCCATTGCTTCCCCGGTGTGGAATATCAAGTCCATATGTGCTGCAGTCAGTGTCACGGCTAATTGCAGACGGATGTGTGCTTCCTCTGTAACACACTTTCTTCTCACCTGCCAATGACAAGTGTCACTAGCTTCACCAGTAGGAGGCACTGATGCAGCATCAAGGATCACAGCTTTTGTAAGCTTCCCACTAACAGAATCATAACGTCAGCTTGAAGGGTCAAATAAGCCTATTTCTGGTTTAATAATCATTTAACAGAGTTTTCATTGCAGCTATTTAACATGTTATTTTATATATTTCCTTCCCTGTTGAGTGAAGAGTGTGTTTGTCTCTCAAGTTCTCCCCTGACATTTCCTGTGTCCCCCTGCAACACCTCAACAACAAGCAAACACGCACTGCTGTATTTTTTGTATATTTGTACCTATACGGTCAGCATCACGTCTGATAGAGTTGGACACACAGGCCTGCAGCCACAGAGGGGAACTGGAGCGTGTGTGTGTGTGTGTAACAGGAACAAGGTGCCTTAATGGTCTCTACCTTGTCAAGCTACATCTCTGTCCACTGAGGGGAGAACAGATCTTTCCTGACACACAAACACATACATACACACACACGCACACACACACACACACACACACACACACACACACACACACACACACACACACACACACACACACACACACACATCTGCTGCAAACCTATTTAGCCTAAATAGCGAGGCTGTGGTGCATGCTGGGAAGGCATTGGGCTGAGTAGATACAGAGAAAGCCATTGTCCGACACTGAAGTAGCACAGTGGAAAGTTAGTGTGCAAGAGTTTTGGGATGCATTGACCTTCAGCTCTGAAAACCTTTTGTCTGGGACAAAAACTTTCCAACTGAAGAATAATTGTAACTTCAAACCATATCTCTTTGATGTTTTGTTTACATAAGGATAATTACTTTTCCTGATTATGTTTCAAAGAAAAACACAATTATTAACTGGATTTTGTTCAAAGATGATGTGCTTACTGAGTTAAACCTATACAAACACACGTCAGAGTTTGAACTTGTATGACTGCATAAGAGTAGCATTAGTTCTAATTTACTGTTTTATTTTGAATTAAAAATCTCCAATTGTGTGAATGTGTAGGTTTCTGAGCCACCGGTGACATTTGGGAAAAATCTATATTTTGTGACCACGACATAATAACCTGTGGGAATGAGATAATACTAACAAGACCTGTACTGTGAGCACATTGCTCCCACATGTCATGTTGGTTATGTTCGGCTCCAACAGCTGACAAAGGTTTATCATTTCCTCTGACGAGAATCTATATCTTTCATAAAGATAGTCATCAGCGTAGGTCAAAGGATTTTGTGGGTCTCTGAAGACCCTTGTCCTCCTCAGAGACCCTCTAACAATCTGAAAATCAAAAAAAATGTGGCCTCTGAACTTAATTATATTTTGTACAAATTTCCTGCTGCAGGTCAGTTGTATAGAAACATAATTTCTGGCAGACAGGGTTGAAGTGGCAGAGCTTCCTCCCGTGCGATATGGTGCATCTAAAAATTGAATTACTATTTTGAAGCACAGACTACAGGAAGTCTCTGCTGAGGTTTGAAATGATGCAGTTTCTTTTTTTTTCTTTTGAGATTCTCCTCTGAGACAAATGACAGAATCAACACATTTGCTGCAAACAAGGTCAATGATGATCCTTTCATTACCTCCTGGGTTTTTACTTTAGAGTCTGTGTTGTGTAGCATTTGTCTTAAAGGATAATTCTGGTGGCAGAGCCAAGCAAACAATGAAGGTTTCCTGCTGACAGGTATTACATTTATATTATAAGACTAATATACGTATGCCTCTATGAAATAGAACATCGGTGTTGGCCAAAAACTATTAAAAACACATCAGTGAGCCAAAGCTCTACTTGGTGACCTGTTTCTTCATTAGCATGTACACACAACACTGTAGAAACTTTTATTTTGATTAAGGTCCACAAAAATACTCACTAGGGCACCAAATATGGATTAATCAACTTCTGAAATTAGCACATGGAAGAAATGCACTTGTTTCTTGTGTCTAGTTCATTTGAATAATGCTTGTTTAAAACTAAAGTGGCCAACTGCTTTAAAAAAATTACTGAGACCTTAAAAGAAAATTGAAATTATAGATTGGGGGCTTGTTGGCTTGTACACACTCCAGGCAGGGTAGGGAAAGAACTGAGGGACAAACACATTGTTGGTTTGGTTTTTCATCCAATCCTGAGACAATGTAAAAAATATAGAATAACACCAGCCATATCCTACAAGGCAAACACTCCAGCCACTGTGCATTCAGCATTCTGTGGGTGTAATCCTTCAGGTTTGATCAGATTTCTCAGAAGGTGGTGTGATGGCTGCCAGCCAGTGAACACTAAATATAAGGATATTGTTGTGACATTACATCATCCTCTGTTGGCTTCCAGACAACACTGCCGGTATTGTGACCAGACGCTCAGGGTTTCAGCGGCGGCTGCAGGACGTCTACATTCTTCCTGTCGTGGTCGAAGACAGCGGTTACCCTGCTCAGAGCAGCACAGCCACCCTCACCATCCGAGTGTGCTCCTGTGAGATGGGGGGCTCTCTGCTGACCTGTTCAGCCGAGGCCATCTTCCTGCCTGTGGGCCTCAGCACCGGAGCCCTGATGGCTATTCTGCTGTGTGTAGCTCTGTTGATTGGTAAGCTCCTCCTACAACACAGGGATATACAAACACCAACACACACACATAAGCCAAAGATGATCTAGAGACAAGCTTGGCGGAGCATTGTGGTGTATTTAGGTGCTAAAAAGCCATTTTGAGTAGTGGTGGAGACCAAAACGGAGCTAAAAATGAAATAATATTATATCAGTGTCTTGAAACACAACTGTTTGTTAGAGCAAGAGAATACCTGGTTCTGCTAACTTGTTCTGGATTTCTGCCCCAACATAGCCCCAAAAACAATTAATGAAAATTACTTTGTTTGTCCCCTAACTGGGAGTTTTGTATAAAATGGATAAAATTGTACTGTTCACCTGATGTGAATGTAAATACCTTGTCACCACGTAACAATTACTGTCTGCCCTGTTTTACTAATGCATTTTATTTAGATATTTTCTTATGTTGTTCCCACCACTTTAAATAGTGTATTAGAAGGTTGCTAGTCCAAGGTTTTTTTTTATGATTAATTTAATAATGTTTATGTCAGTTTAGTGGCCTGCAAAGAACCACGTTTTATATCCAGAGTACTTTCAAGTGTTTTAACATTTGAGTTCTTATTGAGTTTGAGGTCTCTGCACTAACATCTGATGATGACCGGGGGAGGCCCTTTACCAATGAATTGGTGCACCCGCTGTAACACTAGAGGATGCCAACAACCCACAACATGCTCTAATTATCATGTTGGTTTGTTTTTTGAGGACCTCAATTATTCCTCATTTACTGCTTTTTTGTCCTTTTTCCATCATCTCATTTAATTTTTGATTTTTTGTGTGTGCGCACACATTACTCAGAAAGCAGAAATGAAAAGAAAGGTGTGTGAAAGCTGCTCTTTATCCCGCCTTTATATCTGATTCACCGTATCTCTCTCTTTCTGTGTGCGTGTGTGTGTGTGTGTGGACTGACTGATGGCATGTCAGAGAAGAATCGCAGCCTCCTGAGGGTATTGTGCCTTCTTTATTGGTGTCCTCTGTGGAGAGAGAGGATAACTGAAAGAGGACACAAAGAAGGGGAAGGGAGGATGGGCTAATCGCACACATAACGTCCACTCCTCTCTCCTGCCCGAATGAAAGAGACATTCCCTCGTATATTTCCTGGCAGTAATATCACACTTTTAAAAGGAAGGGAGGTGTAAAGGAAGCCATACTAAGTGTTAATTTATAAAGTGCTACCATCTTTATATTGCATGTTTAAAAAACATAGGGTTTGCCTTTGAAAGATGCAAAGGCGAAATAGCAACTCCTGGTGCTGGTAACCAACACAACAATGGCAGAGGTTTGACACAGCTCTGTGTCCTCCCTGGGGAATGGTCTTTGACTTGGCTTCTCCTACTGTTTTATTAAGTTCCTGTTAGGGCTTGTACCTCCAGGGCAGCAGCAAGCAAGCTCGGGAGAAATATGCCAAAAATAAAATAAACAAACTGGCCAGTGATAAGAAAAAAAACAAAGAACCAGAAAGTAAAAAGCCATGAAAAGAAAACTTAATAACTGTCGAAAAATGGCAATATCTCTTACCTGATTTATAATTTATGAGCAGAATATTAGCAAATTCCTCATCATAATTCCATATTTAACTCTTTCGCCAAATGATAACTGGGATCAGGATGTATGAATGGAGGGATAACTCCCTAATTGCTTGTTTTGTTTAATAAACAAAACTAGGGTTTTCAATGTGTCTTGGTAAAATAACTTGATCATAATGATCATTCAACTTTTTATTAAATTGATTTATTTTCTGTCAGTCATTTGATCTGCTCAACTCATGCTAGCACCAGACCAGAGTTCAGACAATTGGTCTTTGTCTCCAATTTAGCAATTGCTGGAGCTTCTTGTTCACAAATAAAACCAAATCTGACAGAAAAGAAATTGAAAGAATGTTTTTCAAAAAACGCCTGACTCCTGAGGCGGGGCAGTAAAAGCTCAGCAGCTCTGAAGAAATCACTGATTAATTCACCTTTGGTTTTCTGTCAGAATTCTGACAGCTAGAAAAGATGTTCTCCAAGAATTCCAGGCTTATAAAGGCTCAAACGGTCTACAACTCTATGGCTAAACCACTGCCTCTCAAGGACTAAAAGCAAGGCATTAAAACCACAGCTAATGTTTTCAGGAGGCCAATGTGATTAAAACCCTGTTTCTTGGTTAAAATGTCAGCACTTTCAGCAGCAGCTGTTGGAATTCTATAAGGATCCAAGTGTAAGGAACTGCTTTGCACATGATAACTGTTACACATGACCTCATCTGGATCAACACAGAAGAGGCTCAGCAGATGTTTTATAATCTGTATTAGTTAGATGTAATATGACTTAATAAGCTCCTTACCTGAGACCCAAAGCAAACATTTTGATCAGAGGGTGTTTTCATGCGTGTTGGTCATTTGGTCTGGATTTAAATCTGTTTTAAACTGAACTACAACGTTGTGTAGAGTAAAGATCAACCAAAATGCATCACCACTAACCTCTTGAGAACGTTGCTGTGTCTAGAGTGGGAGCAAGAAAGTACATAAAGGGAGAAGGTCCCTTGTTCGACGTCAATCAGAGTAAGACCTACTGTGATAATAATGTAAACCTGCAGAGTACATCTGGTTGTTCGGTCAGATCAAGGTCGGATCTTGTTCCCACCAGAACCTCCTCTTTGAGGCTGGATCAAAACCACCTTCTCAAAAGGCTATTCACTCCAAAACGAGTCCTGTTTAACTGGACTGAAATTAGCAGGTGTGAAAACTCACCAGTGCTTCCACCATTAGACTGATATTTGAAGAACTGAGAAGGTAATCACTCATTACAGTTTAGGCTTAATTTTTTAACATTTTGTTAACATCATTCATGACCTTGTACTCAAATTCATTTCTGAGATCTGGCTCAAGAAAGGAGCAGCCATCAAACATCAGAATCAGAATCAGAATAATTATTTTTATTGCCAAGTATGTTTACACAAACAGGAAATTGCCTTGGTGTGGCTGGTGCATAAGAACAACAATATACATGAAACAACAATATATACAGTAAGACAATAAGAACAATAAGTTGTGGATAAGAACAATACGTTATGGGCACGTGCAGAGCTAAGGTGCAGTGATTGGTTTCAGGATAGTGCCAGGTAATATGTAAATATATAAATTATGTGCAGAGTCAGTGTGATGCAGGGGGCTTGTTTGTGAGCCCCACTGCCATGGGGGAAAAACTGTTCAGGTGGCGCAAGGTTTTGGTCTTGATAGCCCGGAACCTTTTTCCGGATGGGAGTCTCTGGAATAGGTGGTGACCAGGATGGGAAGGATCAGCAATGATCTTGCCTGCTCTCTTACTGGTCCTGGAGTGGAACAGGTCTAGGAGAGCCGGCAGGTCGCAGCCTTCTCAGCTGACCGAATGATCCGCTGCAGTCTGCCCTTGTCCTTGGCAGTGGAGGCAGCGAACCAGACGGTGATTGATGAGGTGAGGATGGACTCATTGATGGCCGTGTAGAACTCGACCATCACTTTCTGCGGCATGTTGAATTTCTTCAGTTGCCGCAGGAAGAACATCCTCTGCTGGACCTTCTTGATGGTGGAGGTGATGTTCTCCGCCCACCTCAGGTCCTGTGCAATTATGGTCCCCAGGAATCTGAAAGACTCCACTGTTTTAACTGGGGAGTCGCACATGGTGAGGGGAGCGGTTTGGGCTGGGGTCCTCCTGAAGTCTGCTACCATCTCATTCAGCTCCAGGAAGTTCTGGCTGCACCAGGAGGCCAGGCTGTCAACTTCCTCTCTGTAGGAGGCCTAGTCCCCATTGGAGATTAATCCAATTAGGGTTGTGTCGTCTGCAAACTTCAGGAGTTTGACAGAGGGGTGGCTGGAGGTGCAGTTGTTGGTGTAGAGGGAGAAGAGTAGAGGGGAGAGTACACAACCTTGTGGGGCTCCAGTGCTGATGGTCCGGGGCTCTTAGACAAGCTTGCCCAGCCTCACGCCCTGCTTCCTGTCTGTCAGGAAGTCAGTGATCCACCTGCAGGTGGGCTCAGGCACGCTCAGCTGTGTCAGCTTGTCTCGGAGAAGAGCTGAGGCGATAGTGTTGAATGCGGAGCTGAAGTCCACAAACAGGATCCTGGCATAGGTGCTGGAGGATGAAGTGGAGTCCCATGTTGACTGCATGTTCTACAGACCTGTTGGCTCTGTAGGTAAACTGCAGTGCGTCGAGGAGGTGGTTGGTTATTGCCTTGAGGTGGGTCAGCACGAGGTGCTCAAAGGTCTTCATTACTACAGAGGTCAGGGGGCGACTGGTCTGTAGTCATTAAGGTCTGTGATCCTCTGCTTTTTGGGTTTGATTTGAAGCAGGTAGGTACCACGCACTGGAGACAGCTGATACGCACAGTACCTTAGTGTGGAGGGGGAGACAGCGTCTGGTCCAGCTGCCTTGCAGGGGTTCAGGTTTTTCAGTAGAAGGGGGGGGGGGGGCTGGGAAGAAGAGGTGTGATAGCTGTGGAGGGGGGTTGGGAATGTGGGGTAGGGTTAGAACCGGTCCATTGTCTGTCGAATCTGCAGTAGAAGTCATTCAGGTCGTTTGCAAGTTGAAGGTCTTCCACAGAGTGGGGGGATTTGGTTTTGCAGCCGGTGATCACCCGGAGGCCTTTCCAGACTGACGAGGAGTCGTTGGCTGCAAATTATTGTTCCAGCTTCTTGGAATACTGTCGTTTGGCCTCCTTAATCTCCTTGCCAAACGAGTATTTAGCCAGTCTGAACCCGTCCTTGTCCCCACTCTTGAAGGCCACCTCTTTCTCCAAACAAAGCTGTTTGAGTTTTGCTGTGAACCAGGGCTTGTCGTTGTTGTAACTCACCCTGGTGCGTGTTGGAATACATCTGTCCTCACAGAAGCTGATGTATGACGTCACAGCCTCTGTGTATTCGTCCAGGCTGTTGGAAGAAGTTCTAAAAATGTCCCAGTCTGTATTGTCCAGGCAGTCACGCAGCTCCTCCACAGCTTCACTGCTGCTCCAGTTCTTAGATCTCAGCACAGCAGGTTTAGAAAGTTTGAGTTTCTGTCTGTAAGCCGGGATCGGATGAATAAGAGTGTGGTCGGATAGACCAAGAGCAGCGCGGGAAACTGCATGATAAGCCCTGCTGATGGTACTGTAGCAGTGGTCCAGAGTATTCTCCCCCCTGGTCGGGCATTTAACTATCTGTTTGTATTTGGGGGGTTTGTGAGTTAAGTCGCCCTTATTAAAGTCCCCAATGACAATAACAGGGGAATACGTGTTCTCTCTCCTTCTCTCCACTCCTAGTATCTGATCAGCGAGTTGACGCTGAGCCTTGTGCACGTCAGCTTGCGGTGGGATGTAAACTCCGGCCAGGATAAAAGAAGTGAATTCACGGGGAGAGTAGAACAGTCTGCAGGTGATGAAAAAAGATTCCAGGTCAGGAGAGCAGGATTGTAAAATCACTTTCACGTCGCTGCACCAGCCATGGTTTATATAGAAACAAATCCCTCCGCCTTTTGCTTTGCGTGAGAGGATTGGGTCGTGGTCCGCACGTAGCAGCTGAAAGCCAGTCAGCTGTGCAGCAGAGTCCGGTGTAGATTCGGTCAGCCACGATTCCGTAAAACACAAAACAGAAGAAAGGGAAAAGTCTCTATTTGTCCTGATGAGAAGGCGCAGTTCGTCCATCTTGTTGCACAGTGAGCGGACATTGGAGAGGAGTATACTTGGGAGAGGTGAGCGTAATCCTCTCTCCCTGAAGCGCACTAGGACCCCAGCGCGCTTTCCTCTCTGTCTCCGCCTCAGTCTCGTTGCGTGACCGAGGACCATGGTAACTTTGATAAGTAAATCCACTAAATCCACGGAAGAGGCAAGAAAGTTGGGACATAAATCAGATGGTGTTGTGTCCCTGATGTTAAGTAGCTTGTCCATCGTGAAAATAATCAGAGTTGAGTCGCAATGAACTGAATTAAAGACTAAAAACAAACACAGAAGTGTGCACCAACACACCGAGGTGGCCGTTCGAGGCGCTATCATGATCATTTAAACTGCTTTACTTGATTAAACCCAAAATGTCCCAAAATAAATCCTAAATGCCACAAGGAAACCTGTTTTCCCTTTGGTGAATCTAACTTTTGGTTTGCAAACCCTATTCTGCTGAATGTTAGTTTTTCTTCCTCTTGACAATTTAAGCTGACAATAGCACTGACGCATGCAGTTAGCAGCTTTTGCGGCATTTCAAGTTGAACCGGCAGCTTGTGCTGTGACACATTCTAAATGACACTCCGTCGTTCAGATGTGTATCTATTGCATTATACGTCATTTGATTTGAGGAATTCTGTATTTGCCACCCTGCTCATAGGCTATATTTTGAGCAATGCATGAAATGTTTCAACTTAACTGCATTTAATTAGAGTAAAAAAATGTGTGAATAAATCCTTAGTCAGTTGCTAAACAAAAATGCTTTTTCTCTATTTTGATAGTGAAATCATCAAACTTTGGTCGAGCTATGTAGTCACAATAATGGAAATTAACAGATTTGAACACACTATATTTACATTTTTGGGCTATAGCTGTTGTTTGTTTGTCTCTCAGGTCAGAAAACAGCTCTGTGCTACAAAACACCCTGGAAAGATTTCAGTAATTTACCAGGCCAACAACTCCATCTCCTTCTCCTCTTCTCGCAACACTAAATAAATCCCCCTCCAATGCTAACACAGTGTTATTCTCCCACCTGCAGCACAATACACCACTGCTGCTGATCCTGCTGAATCACCCCAGTATGATTTTACATTATTCTGCTCTTTCTATTGTACTGTGTATTTGATTGTTTCCCTATATTGACACTTTTACGCTACTTTCATGCTCTTGCAAAACTGTCTCATGAGACGGACCAAGAATCAATGTTTCGGTTTTAACTTTTTAAGAAGTTTTCCGTTCTGATACACAAATGTATGTATACCTTTTGTGTGTCTGGCATTATGGCTTCCGTGTTCATAGCATGACATAAATAGACCAAGGACTCTTTACCGGGATCAAAACAGCAACCTTCAGGTTAGTGGATGACCCTCTCTACCTCCTGTGCCACAGTCACCCACTTGACAGTTACAAAGAGAGAACAGTTATATCAGGTGTAAGATTGAATGGCATCAATATGTGACACCCACCTTGCTGGCTGTCTTACTTATGATGCATAGTTAAATATTATTTTGCAATATTTAATGTCAGGTGACAGGGTGATGCCTGATTCTTATGAGACTGACAGCCGACACTTGCTTATTGACCTTCAACCAAGAATGGATGAGTGTGGGTGACACATTGAAAAAAGTACAAAACATGTTTTCATAACCATAGGTCTGATATATATAACTGGCAGCAGGACAATAAGAGGATTCACACGTCATCCCATACTTGCAGCTGAGAGAGAGAGAGAGAGAGAGAGAGAGAGAGAGAGAGAGAGAGAGAGAGAGAGAGAGAGAGAGAGAGGCAGAAAGATAGAGGGGAGAGGTAGAGAGAGAGCGAGAGAGAGAGAGAGAGAGAGAGAGAGAGAGAGAGAGAGGCTGTGCTGACTGGAGCTGAAATGGTAGGATATGCAGCTTTTTTGTCTCATTCTGTAGGCATGTTGCTGAAGTGCAACATGAAATTAATATTTATATGACCATAGACAAACAGTTAATATCCTGATACCTACAAGAGACATTTTGGAAAACTTGAAAATTTGGAAAGCTTGAAAAAAATATTCAAAAATCAAGGTTCACTTACCATCTTTTGTAGTGCTTTTAACTTCATGCAAACTGATGGTAGTTTTTTGTGGATAATGTTAACTCAGTGGACATTGAAATAGCAGTGTGTGAACTGAGCTCCAGCTACTGAGGGAGACCATTTAATGGGGCTGGAGATTTGAAACTTTTTTCCACGGCTATCACAACCACTTTGAGTAAAATAAACAGTATTAAAGGTTGCAAAATAATAATACATTTTTAAAAAAGTTAGAAAAATCGTTTACAGCATCATTGCATAATCCTCCTCCTCATGCCGCCTGTCTACGACATACTATTGTGAAACAATGGCACAAATGTTGCCATTTATTTGTCCCAGCACTACATCATGTAAATGCTAAAACAGAACAACATTGTCCTCTACTAGAGAACATGTTGGTGTAGTAGGTATCTACATTGATTGCTAGTCATTGTTATGTTAAGAATTAAAGTCATCAGATGAATAAGTAGTGATTGCTACTCACAAATCTTCATTGTACATTATCTGTAATGTGGTGTGCTAATGTCAGAAAGTGGAAGAGTGCTTTGGTGGATAAGTAAACACAGCAGAACTTCCGAGAGCAGTCCAGGACACAAGAGTGAGTGTAATCAATGTTTTGTGCCCGTAAGAGGACTTGTGAGATTTGTGGGAGCAGCAGGGCTTCCTCCTCTCGCTATCTTCAAAGCTGCTAGTGCTCAGTTTTGGCAGTATGTATCCCTCACATCATGTGCACATGCAGACACCAACTGAGAGCAGAGCAAATTACCCTGGATCTGACCTGGGAGTGAAGTGTAACCCTATTAGACCCTGCCATCAGGAAACTTACAACTGTGATCCATCAGCTCATGAAATACACGATGGAACAGCTGGATTTGGGAAAGTTTGTTTCAAAGAGAAATTGTTAGCGGACACACTTGTTGTCAAGTGCTGACACCTTAAAACAGCTTGAGGAGACTGAGAGGTCTGTTTGAACTCAATGCACACATAAAGACTAGCATTGATATTTTTTAACTAACCCATCACCTTGTTCTCTTTGTACCTTGCAGTTATGGCAGCGCTGTACATGAGCCAGAGGCGCAACAAAGAAAAAGAAACTCTGATGACATCAAAAGAGGACATCCGTGACAATGTCATTCACTACGACGATGAGGGCGGCGGCGAGGCGGACACTCATGCCTTCGACATGGGAACCCTGCGCAACACACACTCACAGCAAGCCAAAGCCCACAACGCCGTCTCCAAGACAGAGAAAAATGGCTATGGGGATGGGGTTCTGCTGCATCTCACCAGCCGCAACGATGATGTCAGGTCACCTGACATCCATCGTCAAACAGCCAGCGTTATTGTTGCCGTGAATGAAAAGACCCCGCTCTCTTCCTGTGGCAGAGTGACTGAGGGCGATGCTGAGAAGATCAGGGAGTTTATCGAACACCGGTTGGAGGAGAGCCACAAGGGTTATGCCGCTCCGCCCTATGATTCATTAGCAACCTACGCCTACGAGGGCGACGGCTCCGTGGCGGGTTCGCTCAGCTCCATAGAGGAGTCGTGGGTAATTGACAGTTCAGGGGATTTTAGTTATCTTGGTGACTGGGGACAGCCGTTCAAAACACTGGCTAGCATCCTGGACAGACAGCCACCCACTCTGTCTAAGGAGAGCTGAGAGGAAGTTGATGAACGGAGAGACACTGAGCAGCCATGTGGGAATTAGCTTACTTTTTTAGACATGTTTTTTTTTACTGTGACAGGCACTGGTTAGAATGATGTGAGGTGATGTTGAGCTGATAGAAAACTGTTCATGTGAGGTAGAATTATGGCAGCGCCAGTTAGCTAGAGAGCAGAGAATCTAGCTACAGGTGAATGAAAAAGGTGAACTTGATAGCTCCTCAAAGTGCCTGAGGTACTGTATGTTTACATGTGTTTTGATTTTACTTAATAAAAAACATCTTGAACTGATGCACATTTTTGAGTCTGTGCTCAGGTCAGTTAATGTGTCAGTGTCAGTTGATCACTTGGTCAGTCAACCATTTTATTTATTTGAATGAATCTTATTTGAGGTGCGGTTTTACATATTCATTTTACTTTTTAAACCCTGCCACTTGTTTTTTTGTGAACCATCTTTTTGCATTTCCTTTTCTCTGCAGCCGCATTGACTCTTCAGGGAATATTTTGAAATGGCAGCCACGAGGCAAAGCGAGACAAAACAGAATGATAATTAAAACAGAACTCAAAATATCTGGGCTAGAGTGCATTTGAAAAACTCTGAGTCATCAGTCTGGGGAAATTACTTCACTTTGCATTAGGATGGAAGTGGAGAATTCTTGTTCTGTTACAGGTCATATATAGACGTTGAGACAAGTGTTAGATAAGAATAAATCTACGACCCCAGACTTTGGAGAATATCAATTAAACAATCCGATATTTATTGGTTTCAATGACAGAATGAACACAATTACCATTTAAAGGTCTTCCATTCTATGCAATCATAAAAATGAGGCCCCAATTGCCAGCTTAAACCAGACCTAGGGTCAGTGGAGGGCTCAGGCTGTCTGAGAGGCAGGGGTGTAACAATATTAAGGGCACCTAGTATATTCAAGAAGCACAACTGGTTAATTGAAAAGAAAATCTTTCTTTTGGCTTTGTAAATACTGATGACCTTCTTATGGCCAGTTTGAACGTCCCTGTCAACCATCCCGAGTCAAGCTGCATCCTGATCAGCAATAGAACAATCTACAGGGGGTGGGGCTGAGCAAACTAGGAGTATTACTGTACCAAAGTCTTACTGTATCAAATGATGTCAGCTACAACTATAGAATACTTAGAGTAATTCACTCTCCTAATGGTAAGTGAATGAATGAATTTGTTGAGATACCTAAAATGGTGTGCTTTTCTGATTTCTTTGTGACTTCTTTGTGACATCACATATCATTTATCATAAGATGGGGAATCACTTTGTGTTCAATATAAGCTTTAGATTGTGGCTCTTGAACTATTATTTACAGTTATATTTACCTATTAATTCCTGAAACGTCTCTGTGTCTGTATGTCATTTTTTCATTTCAGCAAATCGCACACCGATGACGTTCACCAATGTCTTGGGTGCTGATCTCTATCATGACAAAAATATTCATAGAACCAATTTCTGCTGTGGCAATTTATCTTCAAAGTAAAATAATAATATTTTGTTTTGTTGCTGCCATGCTTTATATTGAACTGAATAACAGAGCTGTTAATCTTAATTTCAGATAAACCGGGTAGGATGAACGAGAATTTCTGTAACTTTACTCTGCACCATAGACTCTGCACACAACGTCCAGCACACAAACAATAAAAAGTGACAGTTTATTGTAACTGTTTGAGGAGGGCTCACTAATGACAAGGAATAACTCGAAAATAGCCCCAGAGCAATAACACAGGCCAAGCAAACAGTCCATCCCAAACAGGCAGGTTTAGAACCGGCACTACACACTAGTCTTAAACAATGAGATATTCCTCTAGACTGAAGCCGTCTTTTAGCCTTTGGGGATCTTCTCAGGCACCTCAGTCTCAATAGTTTCAGAGGCAGGGAGAGCTTTATGTCGGGACTATACTGCTGATTGTTTGCCGACTTCTCGTCAGGCGGCTCAATTGCCCTCTCTCTCATCCTTGAGTGAGAGCTGAATGCTGAGTCAAGTTGTCAGCTCCTCCACCTCTCTCCACAGAGACATTTCCTGCTCAGCAGCCTTTTGTGAAGATTTGCATCAAGAGCCTGTCCTGTGATACTCTGCATGAGACTTGACTTCTTTCTCTGGCTGACACTAAAGGTTGACAGCCTGCTGCCTTACTAGAAACATGCCAGCTTCATACATTTGGCTGATCTCATGGTCTGGTGTGCTAAGGCTCTCCAGTTCTTGGAGAACCTGGTTTTAATCCCTTTCAGCCTGTAGCTCCCTCCTAAACCTCTGCTGGGTGATAATATGAGTTTTATCTATGTGGAGGTGTGTGTTGTTCACTTGAGTGGCAATCTTTGTGGTGCTAAGGGTTTCAGGGTCGCTGCACTTCTGCAACCTCTTTAGGTCTCCAGATTCTCTATGATCGTTGGCTCTCTCTCAACGCAACAGATCTCTACTTTCATTGGTGAAGTGCCTGACACTCCATCTCTTCATTCTTGACCTCTGACCTGTGCAGTGGTCCTCAGAATTCTGAACTTGTCCTTTCTTTAGGTGGTAGAATCTGATTTTATGAAATTAAATCTTGATGTATGGTGTTGTTTGTTTAGGCTGCTCAGTTTCTTCCTTCTCTTTTCACTTTCTTGAATAGCAGGCAGCAGGACAGTGTGTATGTGTGCAAGAGACACAGACAGCAGGGGAGAAAAGTAAGGATGGAGATTATCAGTTGTAGCCTCACAGTCTTTAAACCCTGAGGTCTTTGCATTCCATTTCTACCAGTCATTTGCTTTGTGACTATGGTGTAAGTTCATTGTCTTTAAAGACGATTTATCAGTGAAAACTACATGTGATTTCTGATATAATTAAGGTTCTGAATTGTGTGTATGTGTACAAAGATGCAAGGGCCCTTTAATGGTGCTTGTAGCTTCAATTTGCACTTACTTTTTTTGAAATTATTAAAATAGTTAAACTACTATAAGCGAATAGCAACACATACTGTACTGATATTTCACATTGAAAGCCTCCCAACAACTCAACAGACATTATCTGTCCTGATCCCATCAAGCTTTTAATTTGACATTTGCAGGGAGTGTTGAGGTCACAGATGGTAACTAAGCAGAATAGAATGAAAACAACATTAAGATTAGAAATGCACATTATTCAGAATTTTGAAAAAGAAGCGATAAAAAGGAGTTGACAGGGGAGAAGAAAGAATTAGGAATTAAAGCCTGGCTAATGGTAAAGTACTGTTTTGAATAGGATAACAACAGGTGAACCTAATGAACCCCCTAATCCTCCCACAGACATGCACACTAACACACACTCACACACACACATTTTTCACCTCATGCAAAAGTGTGCGCAGTCCACACACTTAATTTAACTGATACAGCTAAACTAATATCAATGCACATTTCATAAGGCATTAAACTTGAGCTCAGGCAATTTCATGTCTTAATTTATGTCCTCTCAGACCTACTGACTTCTATATCGACTGTGGCATTCTGACCATACTGCATAGTGTGACCAGGAATCCCCTACTGTTTACATCAGACATGACCTCCAGCTACCATGATGCAAAGTGATTGAAAGAGTTTTACATTTGGTGAAGTAGGGAATTTTGTTTTCTGTCATCATTAGGAAGTCCGAGTCAGCTTCTCTCTCTCAACATGTTATATGATACACTCAATATTATATTGAGGTTGACAAAATAGAACACCACTTTATCTACAATAACATTTAAGGAAGAACAGGAACAAATACCACTGCAGTAATAATGAAACCTTCTGGATTTCCTACACAAGGTAACATGTTATGTATTCTAATTCCCTCTGTTTGATTAGTAGAATTTGCTGTACTTACATCAGAGCACTCATGTTAAACTGCTCTTGTTTAAGTTAATGCATTACATTTACTACTTTTAATACAAACTCAACACTTCCTGCAAGGGTTTCAAATGAAAACTCCCTATCCCTTCAATGAACCTCCCTGTCTTCTAAGGACTTTTATTGTGAAACATTTCCTGACACAATATTTCCAACAGTAGCCAGAGAGGACGACAAAGCAAACACACATACAGTACACTCATAGTGAATAGGACAACGGCACCTAGATAGCATTGTAGATGGGTTATCCAGAACAGCAAAGTGTTGTAAATAGTATTGATGTGTTGTGTTGAATTTATTAAATTAAAGTGGTAGAAATGTGTCTCAACCTTAATTGGAATACAGCTTAAAGAAGGACAGCAGGTGTTTACCTACCGGTTTTAAGCTTAGGATATAGTAGCTGTCTCATTGTGTCTGATATGGACTGCAGAGATTAGACATTGGACATCACCTGTCTCTCAATTTACAGCTTACAGTCTCTGAAGCTGTCATTTACCCTAAACCCATCCAAAAGACTAATTTGTGATTAAAGAGTGTATGAAAATCCCACCTGGGCCGAGACATTACTCTGAGGCAAATAAAAACAGTTAAACAGTTGGGAGGCCATTTTGTTTGTCCCTTGGAAATTGCCAAATCAATATCCGTCTATGTGCATCGAATCCATCTTCTCCTCTGCAGCCGCTGTGATGGAAAATAGATTTTGTTGATTGCTACGGCGTAACTGATAGCCTCAGACAGTGGGGATGACCTTCACTTTATCAAGCCTCGATCTCAGCTGTGACAATGGATAACAGTCAGCTTGGCAGGATGGCGTCAATTCACTCCTGAGCTCATTTTGATTTGGAAGGTAAATTATAGCCGCAGTATGATCGTTCCAATCAGAACATGCCGGGATGGGGAAAAGATTGATATATGGGATGTGAAGTGCCTTTGGATTTATATTGAAGATGGTCAAATCTATTTCCCTTCTGACTTAATAGAGGACCAGATGAAGCACAGCGCACTGAGCTGCACACTGAGGAAAATGTAGACGTGACAAAGAAAAACCACTGCAGTATTTTCGATGAAAGTGGGAGTTTTCTGGTACTGAAAAAAAAGTGATCTGAAAAAAGTTCCCAAGCATTCAGATTTCAGCTTATTGAGCAATTTCTCTCGTGGAGTGAGACGGTGCTGCAGAGGTTCACTGCACAAAAATAGCCTCAGCTTTAAATAAACTGAACGACTTACACAATACACGCAGCTTTTCACAAACAGCAGTGTTCAGAACTTCCCAGTCCTCTGAGGAGTCAATGCTGCATGCAGGAGCTGAGTGCGACTGGGAGAATCGACACACAACCACAGACAAAAGGGTCAAAGGATACATGTGCTTAATTACAACCATCATCATCCCTGCATCATTTCTATAAATAATGATGAAGTCCAGCAGGTCAGGAAACACAAGCAGCCAAAAACAAGCCAAACCCCAAATTATTGAAACTAATTTTGAATAGAAAACAGATTTTGCTAATAAACAAGATGATTGGCCAAATTTAGTTTTATATACAAAACTAACGTAGCGATTTTGCAGTGCTCTTTGTTCTTTTTCAATATCTATGTGTGTGTGTGTTTGTGTGTGTGTGTGAGAGAGAGAGTGACTGTGTTTCTCAGTGCAGCAGCATTGTTAAAAGGAATGATCTGAGGTAAAACAAACTTACAAAGCAATGATCTATGAAGTCTCTGACTTGCCAACCTATCATCTGAGCCACTGATGATGTTCTTTTTTTTCAAGTTAAGACGGCCTGCAGGTCATCAGCTACCAAATATGTTGTTAAATAAAAATAGTAATGAAGGACTTGAATTTCCTACAAATTAGATCATTGTAAAAATGAAAAGACTTTGAGAAGGTGTGATTGACTGGAATAAAATGGCTTCCGTAGTTATAAGTGTGGGTAGAAATATTTAGCTCCCAACAAATTAGTTACACATGCATTATCTTTGAATGGTACAGCATTATTGCACTTTGAATACCCACTGAGTACAATGGAGAAAAAAACGTTTTTATGACTTCCCTCTCTGTCATATACAAACCATAACATTGAATGATAACCTGTCATGCAGGTCAACAGTGCACTCATCAGCGTCTGTGCATATCTGTGATCATGAAGACCTCACATTTGAAAGCATAGATGAAAAGGTAAGAACTTTGAAGGATGCCCTTTTATATGAATGAACTTGCACCGGTCTTCAATTGCAGCGTCCAAAGGATGTGGCCCCAGAATTGAGACACAGTTTAAGATTTAAATCTGCCAATAAAATGGTAGATTGAATCAGAATCCCAAAAAAGGGTTACATCAGATCCAACAGATATTTATTCAGATCTCTTATTAATGCATTTCTCACTAAATAGTTCACGAGTTTCAGCTTAAAACATACATGTAAAGAGGAGAGAACAGGTCCAATCACTCTTGTGCCCTTTTAATCAGAAATGCAAAGGGGCGACCATCTTTCTGAGTACACATGCTACATTTTGCAGCATTGTTGCTCAGTGCAGTTGTCTACACAGGCCACATGACCTGGATGTTACCTTAATTATATCAGAAATCACATCGTCATTACAGCCAACTTGCATCATAAACACAAAGAAATGACTGGTAGAAATGGAATGCAAAGACCTCATGGCTAAAAAATGTGATGCTACAACTGATCATCTCCATCCTTACTTCCTCTTCTCCACTGCTGTCTTTGTCTCTTACACACACACACACACACACACGCACACACACACGCACACACACACACACACACACACACACACACACACACACACACACACAGTAACTTCTAAACTTAATCCCCTCTTATGTCTGATTAGTTATCTGTTGACGAATGTCTATAATTATTATCATTAGTTATATTATAGCACAGCAGTAATGTTGGAATTAGGTGTTAATTCATTTCCAAAATTAAACATTTAACTTTGAATGACAGCAAGTATGTTTAGTGACAGCCAGAGCAGCCAGAGTAAACATGTGCGGACATGAGGCTGCAGCATGAAGGCTAAACATTTAAGTTACTGTTTACATAGTCTAATGTAACATTAACTATTTTCACATGCAAACATTTAACATTTCATTTTAGTTATTTATATTTTTTTCACATATGCAATTTCAGTCATAAAAAGTCAAGATCAGTTGAAAAAAAGAGCATGGTATATGCCATCATTGTGTGAGATCAGAAATCAAATATGAAGGAATAAAACAAACAGGCGTAATTTACCAGAAATCAATCAGTCAAGTGGAACGTTTCACGGCTGCTTTCTGCGAGGCATCTGTAAATCAAATAAAACAACATTAACAGCCAGTTCCTCTCATGCATCTTGAGTTTTAAGAAAACATATTTGTGTACGTTAACAGGAACATGGTGGGTACATACACAGGCTTCATTGTGCCATAGTCTTGGGGACAGGCCACCCAAAAAGCTTTCCAGCTTTCAGCACCATGCACAGCAGCTTTCATTTCACGTGGGGCCTGGATGTCAACGAGTCCTCTTTGAATCGCCGCTTCACCCAACAGCATCACCTTCCTCACATTAGCGGAGAATTTGCCGCCTGGGCTGACAGAGAATGGGTCACGAACAAATTCAGTGGCATCCCTGGAAATATCAATGTCATCAGATCTGGCAGAGAAATTCTGCCTCAGCCGTGTGATGAATTTCTCCATATTCTCTGTGATGTTGCTCTCACCCACTGTCTTCAGAGGGCTGAGGTGCAGCAGCCTTCTTAATAACTAATCTGTGTGGTATAGGAAAATATGTCTGCAAAAAATGTAGTGTTGCACATGTTATCTTCCTTCATGATGTACACTTGGTAAGTTTCTCTTTTTGATTTATTTTTGCTTCAAGACAGATTCTCTCTTCTGAAACAGTAAACATGCACTCCCTAAAATACCTCAGCAGTGGTAAACAGTTTGTAGTTTTTGAGAAGATTCTTGTTTAGTTAATAGCTCCTTTGACATGGGAATCACTGAGCAGATGATAATTCTCTGTTCCAAGCCTCTGACTGTTCAAGCCATGAATCTTTGAAGTTAACTACTATTGTAAAGATGAGGCTTCTGATTATATCCCTTTGTAACAGCGATCGTTCTATTTTTACATTTTCATTACAGGTTTAGACGGTTTGCTGGTGGATGAATAGGTTATTTCTTTATTAATTAAAACATTTTTTTCACTTCAACTTTCTGCTTCTGGCTCTTTCAGAGTGATATTTTTCACTTGCCTGACAAACAACAGGGCTTTGCTTTCTTTCAGCAAGAAAAGCAGTTTTCATACCGGGAAACCTCACATAGCAGCTCCACAGCCCATAAACAGCAGAAACGCTGCCTGCGTGAACAACAGAAGCACTCAAGACACAGCAGATCGCCAATGCAGCCGTCACCCACTGCACACGCAGCTAGTGTGGCCCAAGCTTGGATATGAAACAATCCAAAGTTAAATTTTAAATTTAGGTCTGCAGTAGACTGAGGACTAATCAACACCTACTCACTTAGACCTACTAAGTTAGAGTGTTTACATGTTTGGCTAACCCAGAGTGCAATTGTTGGCCTTGGTTTTCAGCAGTCGAACAGGGCTCTGGTCCAGTGAGCAGCAGCAGCAGCAGCGGCAGTGGTGGCATAATCCAAGTCGAGAGATCCTCAAGAGACAGTCTGAACTCATTTATCGTCTGGTTAAAGTAGCTGCCTTTGTTTTCTCACCTGCTTTCATTGATCATTTATCAGCATTTAGGCAGAGGACACATAAGTCTACTATGTCAAAAGTAAAAAAAAGAGGATGATCGACTTTTCGTCTTTTCTTTGGCAGCCTGAAACCATTGTTTCCTTACAGCTGTTCTTTATCTGCTCATTAAGGACGTACCACTTCCCTGGGTCTGCTGGGTGACTGAAGGCCGTTGCAAAGACTGCTGCTGTTTCTGATACACGCTCTTCACTGGAGAGGCATGACTGCATGAATGCTGCATCCTCATTCACTCCCTCTGCTCTCACTCTGTTGTAAACCTCTCCTGTCAGGCTGTCTTTTCTGTCTTCACCCTTTGGTTTGCACGTGGTTTACTGTTTGAGGTCTGGAGCAAACAGAAAAGATAAGACGGTGCTTGAAAAAATATATTTAAAAATGTGCACGTGGGGAAACAGAGAGGAACGGAGAACATATCCGTTGCAAAAGAAGCACATCAGTGTGAGTGAGGGGGGAGGCTGATATCCTTCAGAAGGGAGTTGGAGAGCTTTTTAAGTGGTAGAGTTTGACTAAGAGAAATTTGGGCCAATGAACAATGGAGGAATAACAAATGTAGGACACCCATACAAAGACGATAATGCCTGAGGGAGAAAGAGGAGGGAGCTATGAGGAAGGAAGCAAACAGAGAAAAAAGGATGGATGTATTTTTTCCAGGCTGTTACTTTGAAATGTAATAAAATGAATTTTAATCAGAAAGGATGGTACATTTGTAAATGCACATGCTTTTTGCAGATGACACACAAGTGCTGTCGTAAATTCTGCCGTTATATCTTTAAAACAACATAATTATTTGCAGTCTTTTAAACAGTAAAAATACTTTACTAATAATCGTCTTGTAGTTTGAGTGTGTTTTTAAAGTCTGTGACTGGAATCATAAAGCATGCTCAACTGATAATTATAGATTCATGGATGAACATAGGCAATGTTGATTGACACTCGGAGGCAGAGAGAAGTGCAGTTGCAAATGTGTAATGTAGCAGCATCTTGTGGCAAAGGTGTAAGTAACAACTGCATGTACATGAGTCAGAAGTTGAATATACAGTAATTAGAAGAACTGATGGTCAGAGGTGAGCGACAGGGCAGTGAGTTAACATCATTAAAACTAAATGCATGCCACAGAAAATAACCAATGTTTTTAAAGGGCTGTGGTAAAATAAGTTGCCTATAAAGAAAAACCCTCTGTAGAAAATTTGTCGGATGATTTCACCTTGAGCTTTTTCTAAGCAGAGCTGTCATCTAAAAAGTCATTCGACCTGTGAAAGAGAGAGGTGGCAGGAGCGTTACTGCTGTACCTCAAATCACTAATGCATGCTCATGGAATGGAAAACTTATGACTGGATTTCGAAGAAAGAACATGACCATCTATTATGCTACATCCACGTCTTCCTTCTTTTTACGTGCTCCCAAAAGTCCACAAAACTTAGAAAAACCCACCAGGTAGAAAAATGATCAGTGGGAATGATTCCATCATAGAACCATCCTCAAAATCTGTTGACTGCTTCCTCAAACCATTTGTTAAAAAATTGCCATCATACATTCAGAATGATACTCAGGTCCAAAAGAAAGTAGCACAAATACAGAATATTGGTTCTAGCATTATGAATATTGAGTCCCTATACAGCAACATTGTACATGAGGAAAGCCTGGAGGCTCTGAGATACTGTTTGGGGTCAAGACCTGATGACCTTATGCCTCCAAGCGACTTTATTGAATGAGTAAAAAACAATGTCTTCTACTTCCAGGACAAGTTATACAGACAAGAAAAGAGGACAGCTATAGGGGCATGTTTTGCTGACAATTACCCATTTAAAGAAAGAATTGTGTGATGGGGCAGATACATTTACAATGTCATTTTGTTATTTTCATGAAATGACTGTTTCCATGCTTATGTAAACAGCTTAAAGGAAAATCTTAAATTGAGCTAGAAATATGACCTACAAGTGATTAACTCATTGGACCTACGGATCTCAAAGGATGACTGTTCTGTCCCTCAAATATTTACAGATGTCAGCTCTACACATGAGCTGTGTTTATTCTTCTGCGGGCTAACGCATCGTCTGTAAGTACTGTTGTTTTCAAATTGTGAAAACATGCAAATTGATCTACTAACGGTGTGCACTGAGGATTGTGTGCAGTATAACACACGCTGTCCATTTAGTACGTTTGCCTTATTGAATATGCATTATCGGGCATTACCCGAGTGTGCAAAATATTGGAAGGAGTAGATGCAAATACTTTAACTTAGTACACGCATTATGATTTACAAAGCCTGAAAATATTTGCGGTGGATGTGACTGCGTCTATTTTTTATGACTTTTGAAAGGTAGGTGCTAATTTGGCACAGCGTTAGGCACAGTTGGCTGCAGTTATCGTGGTGAGGAGGAGATGGCAGGAAGAAGACGGAGAAAACATTTTTTTCTGCCCCTGTTAGCATGTTTGGATTGACAGAAGAAGAAATAATCCCTCTCTTGCCAGGGCACTGAGGGCCGCTGCCTGCTGTGCGCTCCATGTGCGCTACAATGGCCCAAGTGTTGCGCCTAAGCTAGTGTGTCATTGTGTCGTGTCACCGCTGTATATGTCAATGACTTTGTCATTTTTTCCATGTTGCTATGAGCTCTTCCATACTGTACCAAAAAAACATATTTGTACATTCATTAATAAATGATTCTGATTCAGAATTGTCTCATTATAACATAACATAATTTGTTATTTCTTTCAATGCATAATTGCTATTCAAATTAACATTTCTTCATTTTCTTGTATACATATTCCCTCTCTGCAACCACACACAGCTACATTCAGGTCTTCCAATGACAAATGTACTGTAGGTCTACTTCTGTACAGAATATGAATTGAATATGGAGGGTGAGCTAGTACTGCAAAAACCAAGTGCACTGTGGTCCTGACAACTGCCTTTTTCCACAACCTGTTCAACAATGTGGCCTTGAACTTAGACTTACTTTGTTGAGGTTTCTTTTTCCTTGGTGACAACAATGTTTTCCAGTAGACTGTCATTTAGTCTCAGGGTTGTACTGGAACATCCAAGTCTCAGAACATGTGATCACACTCAGCAGTAATTTAGTGTGCTTCAAGACAAGGATGAATAGGGCAGAAGGAGAGAGGCACTGGGTGAAGATAGTCAGGAGCAGAAACAACACAATCTTTTGATGTTCATGTAAAATGCATGCTTTACATCAGGTGGGGAATCTTTTTTTCTATCAAGGGCCATTTGAATTTTCATAACATCCTTCGAGAGCCATACTAAATTATTGTTTATCATTTCATATATATCACACCAGGGCTCCAGACTAACTTTTTACATTGTGTCACTGGTACGCCTAACTTTTTAATTTAGGTGCACCAAAACATTTTCATTGCGCCATTTAGCACCACATGATACAACTAATAAACCTTTTCTTGACAGTTACCATATACATTGGTAATTTCTTAACAAGGGCTTGGTATGGCCACTGATTTCACAAATTAATTGGATTGAGATTGACAAGGTCTTGATTCAATATGATTCAGTTTCGATTCACATAATCAACAATTCTGCTTGGATATTTGTAACCTCTAAGTTGGTGAATTACTAAAAATATTAAGGTAGGCCTGTCACCATAACAAATTTTTTGGGAGGAAATATTGCGATAAATTCTATTATTGTCATCAAACCATTTTATACCACTGATATACTGATAATGTAATATCATAATCATGCAAGTACAACCTGTTAAAGACCAATGAACTTAATTATAAATAATATTCAGTGTGACATTTGATTTAGAATTAAAAATATTAAAATATTAATAAAATAAACACACAAACAAAACAATAAATAAACTCTGACTCTAAATATTAAAGATTTGGCACAGGATATATGTTACCAGCTCAGTAAACATGATGGGATGGTTATGATTTTCATGATTTCCTCTAGGTTTGTGTTTGTGTGAGAAAATGGGAAACAAAATGTTGGACTTTTTTTCAATGTGGTTCAGTGCCTTTTTTCATAAACTCCTAATAACTTCTGTTTAGTGTTTATTGTTGAAATGTAAAGTGAGTGCAGGTCAGCAGGAGTGGAGGGAAGACACTCAGACAGGAGACTCGGCACAAACCAACCGGTGCTTCTACTCTGATCTGATCATTGGGGGTCTGTTGTGGAAACCCCGTATTCCCTCTTTTTGTTGCCACTCTTCTTAAACTAATTTGAAACTGCCTCATCCACGTTAACAAGCTGTCATCTCTGCTTCACTGTTTGTTTGTCTGTGTGTGAGTGAGCGGTGGCGTTGCCTCTGTGAGTGAGTGTAAGCTTTGCCTCGCTCCGACTCAGACGAGTGGAGATGAGAGACCGAGCAGCTGAATTTGAGGTGCACCAGTATTAAGTAAGGTATTTTTTAGTTGCACTTCACAGATTTCATGTGGATGAATATCATATTTAAAATGATAATAACATTAATAATAATGATTAAATTTAGATGGGCATAATTTATTCAGCCCATTATTATGTTTTTGCATAATTTATTTTAGTGCAGATCCACCTAGCTGCTTGGAATGTATCTGTGCATAGATGACCATGTCATCTTTAGTCAGATTTAAAGCCAGTGTTGCCAATTTTGTTACTTATTTTTCAATCTATAAAAAGACCCTGTATTCACTTATTATGTTTTCTTTTTCTTCTACAAATTCAAAATGTGATTTTTTAAATGAATTTCATTGGATACAGACGGTGATAACCACAGTTCGAATGGTCTATCACTGTATAGTATGTGAGTAGAAAACTACAGCTTCTGGCACTGTAACTATAAAGGGGAGGTCTTAAATAAGTATATATTTAGTCATCTCCAGCCTTATGCATTGGTGTGATGACAGCAGTTTTCAAACTGTCAGGGACAGCTGCTAACATAAAGAATCAATGTGTGAACGGCAAACACAGAGCTGCATGATAAGACTCTCTCTTATACCACCCAATCCTTCTCATTATGAGACAGAAACAGGTAGGCATGACCTGTAATTAAACGTTCTCACTTCACACATGATCTTTCTTTATGTGCCCACATCCACATTCAAATCTATACTGGGAAGCTATTCATAGAGTGGGTTAGAAAAGCATACTTTTCTACACTTTACATGTTGAACTAATAAATTCATACTTTTTATTATTCCATCTAAATACATTACTTACAAGTCCATAACTACAAAACGTTGTATGTGTAAACCTGCTTGGCAATAAGACTAGATTCTGATCTATCTATCTATCTATCTATCTATCTATCTATCTATCTATCTATCTCATTCACATCCACCACTGCACCTCTGTTTGCACGAGTTCTTTGTTCCTAACAAAAAATTGCTCTATAGACTTACATCTTGAAGCAAGCAGAACTGATACCAAGTGTAAATGCAAACCGTCATCTGTACCAGTACACACCCACCACACACACACACACACACACACCACACACGCCTCTCTCTCTGTATCTTTTTTCATTTGCTCTAAATCTCTCCCACTCCACTACTCATCACTCATATCTCACTCATCTTCCACTCGTTTCCCAGCCTCTCTGCTCTCTCTCAGCGGGGAATGTCCTTCATCCTCTCTGCTTTTTCTTCATTACCGTCCTGCCTCTCGCTCTGCACTCCTCCTCCATCTTTTATCCACTTCTTTCTTCTTGATTCTTTTTTTTTTGTGAAGAAGCAATAAATGCTCCAGACTTCATTTCCATCTGATCCTTTCAGAATCTGGGTTATTCTGACTTGCAGTATTGATGTATAAAAGGATCTGAAGCTAAAGCTGGAGCCATGTAGTAGGGTTTATAAAGGGTCAATGAAGCGGTGTGACATCTGATGCCTAAAGCAAATGCAGCATTTTTACTACAAGATGGCAAGCAGTTGTTTTGTAATCAGCTGCGTCTTTTGTCTGTCTGTCTTTAACAGCAAAAATGTGGTCCAGGTCACAGCATTGGGCCAAAGTTTTAGCCTGATGCTAATACATGGTAAATATACTGAAAACACATTTACAAGCATATATACTTGAAATGGTCTTGAACTCAGATACAGGTCGTCGTAATAAATACTGTTCTCATAATGTGAGTGATGAAATGGAAGAGGAAAGCTGAAAGTACACCCCTCTATTTACAGTACTTTAAAAAAGATGGACAGCAGTGTGCTCAGCGGCAGGCTGGCTGAAAGTGGAGAAAAGAGGTCCCACCGCTGGGGGAAGCTGGCCTTATAAATCAGCAGCCTGGAACCATTGTGCTTCTGGGAACCACCTACAAAACCACACAGCTCAACATAGGCTCACCTGCAGCCCATCAGACACAAATATATAACTGCACTGACAGAACATAACAAAAGCTTTATTTAAACAGAAACACCCTGTTGTATTATGTAAGCTTGCTTCTATATCATGAGTTTTTTTCCGTGTTTAAAAGGTGTTGCACTTCTTTTTATTCAAGTGAGGAAACATCGCGCACCTTAAAAGTTGCCTGTAGCTGAAAGGCGAATTAACTTATTTTTTTCTACTGAGGTAGCAAAGATGAAAAGGCAACAAAACATCTTTTCATGCATTATTCACTCCTCTGACTCTTTCCTTTCACTCCTCATTTATTTGTGATGATTTACAAAGAAACAAGAATGTTCAACTTTGACAGCTTGTGCCTGTGCAGCTCGGAGTAAATGAAGACAAGTTACGTTTTCGTAGCCGAGCGTTTTAGATGAGCTCGGCCTCTGTCTGCACAGCAGCCTCCCCTCAGAATGAATGACTGTTCCACAAGCAGAGACGCAGAGATCTGAAGCACATAGAGTACACAATGTCAAGACATGACCTTGATGCTGCTAACACTCAAGGGATCTGTGGTCACCCGTGTTACCCACATTGACATTGTGTTTGCATGTGCCTCTGTGTGCTGAAGGTGAGCCTCTCTGATTGGCTGAGTGAATGATTGTGTGAGTACGTAGGCCGTTCCAGGGTTAAAGGCTGGCTTTCCCCAGCACACGTAGGCTCTCTGCTGTTGCTCTGCAGCCGCCCATACAAAGAAAAGCAGGTATTTATATCCTCCCTGGGATCAGATTTGGTTGATCTCTTTTCTCCCATGTTTTTTGGTGTTAGGCGTCATTGATAAGTGGTAGATCTTGTCTTTATTTCTTCTTCAATTAGAGACAATTTCCTGTTGTCAGAGCGAATAGTAACAGCAGTATTTGGGGACCAATGGAGGGTCAGTGTAATTAAAGGTTGAATAGTTTATTGCTTTGTGTTGGGTCTTACCATAGCACAATGGACAAGTAGGTTTGTCTATTCACTTGGGAGCCCTAGAGCCATTTGAGCTTGTTTCATAGAACACAAATGTTGAGTAATGAGGAGAGGAACTATACTCGAATAAGACTCAAATGGGCTCCTCTTTGCAACTTTCATTAATTTGGCATTGTGCTTTTGTGCTAGAATGTGTACAGTCTATCAAGACTCAGGTCTGACATTTACACACAACATGAGATGCACAGCACAAAGGTTTTATAGATGAAAATCTCAAATAATTCGAGGAAATGAGGAGTTCATCATCTTGATAATTTTGTTTTCAATAAAATAACCAGCGCGATAACCTGTCTTGTTACAATAATCACCAATATTGTTGTTTTTTCTGTATCGGGTAGAGGTATAATTATTAAAGCTGTATTCAAAAGATATTACCTCCACCAAGAGGGTTTTGTTTCCTTTTGTTTGTCTGCCTGTAAATTAGCAGGATTACACAAAAACTACAGGACAGATCACCACAAAAATTGGTGGAAGTCTGTGGTTTGGGTCAGAGAAGAACCCATCAAATTTAGTAGGGATTCCATTAAATGGAAGAATCAAGGAATACAATCATTCAATCTATTACAGTACAGAGGGTGCACATGCAGAACCATTGCTCTCACATGCAATAGATTCTGAGTGACTGGTACACAAATTAAGAGTGAATTACAAGATCTTGTTTGAGAGAGAGAACTGTATAACATGCCACTTTCGGGTACATACAAAACTGCAGCTGAAACTATGTGTTGCACACAAATACGATGCAGCAACAGAGCAAAACATGTATGAAGTTATAATGAGAGGTGTACAATTATTTTTAGTTAATTATGAAACTGTGTCAGGACAAATTAGCATATGGTGGGTTAATTACCGTCTACATAAATAATGGAAACACTAATTTAAATGGCTAGTTAGCCTTGGCTGAGGTATGAGCTCTCAGAGCGCCTTTATAGTTTACAGCTGTAACTATGTTTATTGCATGACTGCAGTTTATTACAACTGTTAAAAAAAAACGCCCAACAACCTACTACAAACAACTTTTAGTCATGCAACATTACAAAGAAACAGAGGTAGTCATTTATGCATGTGGCAGTGCGTGAACATGTTGTTGAGTTTATGGTGCTGACCAAATATACACTGAGCAAATGCAATATTTACACAGTCTGGGTCTAGACCGTGTAATCTGTCTCTGAGTGTGTTTATTGGGAACAATGAAATGAGACTGTTGTGTACAAAGGGCTGATTCTGTCCTCAGCAGTGCTGTCTCTCAGAGCATGTCTTGACACTGCTCTTGGCATTTATTTATTTATTGGTTTGTTTATTTATTTATGTAGAAGCCTTCCTCTCTGTCTCAGGAGGCTCTCAGCCAATTACTGTGACAGTGCATCTGCCGCTTCAGCAGCAGCATGAAAAACGCTGTTTGGCATAATGTTGCAGTAGAAAGGATTTTGGAGGATTGTTCACAGCAGTTTGGATGAGAAGTGGTGTTCACACGCTTTTTGTTGTGGCAGTCGGTTGGTATCTGAAAGAGTTGTAACGTCAGTATTTGTAATCCAAGGCGAGAGCACGGCAAAATTAAACACTAATGGGCCCCCCCTACCCTGTCCACTGGGTGCTTCTTTCGGCCACTTCTCCTTGCTTTAGCTAATTAGTAATAAACAATTAAAGTTTGGAACTGTAAGGTTTATATTCTCAGCTCCCTATTGTTTGCCAGGAGGAGGCAGGAAGTAAACATCAGTCTGTTCAGCATGACCATGGGTTCTGGTGCTCCTTTTACACTTTTAACACTTTTTTTTTCACAAGCCAAAGTCAAAGATCTTAGATTTCCTTCGTACACACAAAAGGATTTTTCTCAAAAAGGTTGTTCAGAAATATGTTCAAATTTGTAATAGTGAGAACTACCCCATCGCTAAAATAATCCACCCACCTGGCAGGTGAGACATTACAAGATGGTGATTCAAGTGCATGATTATTGCACAGATGTACCTTGAACTATAAACCACAATAAAAGGCTCCTAAATGTGCAGTTCTTTCATTCAACACAATTTTTAAACAAATTTGAGAGGAATAAGCTTTTTGTTTGCATAGAGGAAATCTTACATCTTATGCTTCAATTCATGAAAAATGGGAACAAAACAAAAGTGTTGCATTTATAGTGTAGTTCTACTGATGCTTTTGGTCAGAGGAAATGCCAAGATCCTACGACCCTTTCTGGGTTGGTGTGTGCAGTTTTCATTATTTTGTCAATGTTGGCCAGCCCATCACTAATTTCTGTGAAAGTTGGTTTATAGTCATTTAATTTCTCTTTTGTAATAAATTAATATTTGCTGTATGTTATTCCCTGACTCTGTGGATTATGTTCGACCTCTTAGTGAAGAGCCTTTCTCGGGTTTGAAACTAGTTTGGTCACATGAAGACAGTAGATTTAGCAAACATATTAGCATGTTACATCATATGTAGGCCTATCTAAATAAATGGGCTTAAGGGCTTATTGGAGGCTTTTTTTATATGAAGTTTGGGCCACAATCCCACATTCACATTTGTTATTAATTATTGCTAGTAGCAGGCAGGCTTATTATATCTGATAGCATGAGAATGATTCATCAGGACAAATACTGTATGTGGTCATCTCTCAACTGAGACCGTAGCACAATCATTTTATTGAGAAAAGGTACTTGACACTGTAGTCTTTGAAATAAAAGCTGGGCCTAAATATAAGCTAAATGGTGTCATTTAGTCACAGATTCCAAGGGCGAATTATTAAGACACATTTAAAATAATAAGTAATATAGAAATATATTTAAAAATGAACATGTGTGACTTCAGGAAAATGACATTTCTAGAGAAAGTTAAATTGATTTTGTGTAAGGTCAGAAGACTTCTGAAAACATTCCTTAAATGCTCATGTTCAAGAGGCCAAAATTATGTTTTTTCAGGCCTCCATGACTTTGACCTTTTACCATCCAAATGTAATCAGTTATTTGGTGAAAGTGTTCGTGAACATTTGTGCCACATGTTGTGCAATAATGCATCAAACGTGATACCATAAAATGGTGTGCCTTTCGGCATTCAATAAATTCGGTTATCGAAATAAAATATTAAATATTAATATTAAAAATATTAACATTAAATCATAACTTTAATTGATTAAAGTTACCTCAGGGCACCACCCTTCAAAGGAAGGGAAAAGATAGCCAATTTATTGATTAAGTCTCATAAAAGTACTACTACAAATTTGGAACTCTGATTAACAATTAAATTAATAACTATAATCAAAATTACCATCTAGATAGTTAGCTAAGTTGAAGGATATGGAGTTCTTGACAGTGTAGAGGTTGGCAAAATTCACTTATGCAACATTAATAAAAAAACATTTGTGAAAGAAAAACATTTATTATGAATATAATAAAGAATAAAAACACAAATTACTAACAGTGTACTTATTTAAACAAAGATAGGCATGTGAGTCTACGTGTGTGTCTGTGTGAGTCAGCGTGCTTCCAAAATGGTGGCTGGCCAAAGAGATAACACCCTTTTCCCCCCTATTGGAATGTTTACGACTTGTAACGGGGGTCAGAGATAATTAGGTGAAGAAACATGCATGTCTCACAACCCCACAAATCAAACTTAGAAACATCACACAGAATCGAGTAAACAGTCTTGCTTAGCCTAGTATGATTATCTAGCCCAGTTGTGTTACCCGTCCTTGGAAAGGGAAAAGAGGTTGCTGTGCAGTACGCAGTTTTGTGAAGTCGTCTTGCTGGTTCGTGTGGCTCCTGCCTTAGTGATTCTGTTGAGCTGTGCAGCTCAGTTGCTGGTTGAAGTTTTCCTGCAGGACATCGCGTCGCTGCTAGGAGGTTGGTAGAGCTTGGAGTGCGAGGAGGTTTCCTTGGTGAGATGAGCTGGAAGCTGCACCTTTGAGCTCCTCTCGAAGAGTTGGATGGGAAGAGAAGATGTGAGCTGAAGAAGAGGCTCGACAACCTTCTCTCCTGTGGAGGGATTGTAGAAAGAGACCTGGCCTTATATTGGCCCGGTGACCTCACAGGTCATGGGGTCCAGAGTGACCAATGGGAGTTGAAACCTGTGTCCCTGGGGTTTTTCACACCTCTGTGTGACGTTCTAGAGGGTCTTGGGAGACTGAGTTCTTTGCTCTGGTTTTCTCCGGAACAAAGGAAATGTGGCTTCAGGCTTTTGATGGCACATATAGGCCGAAGTGTGGTTTCACAAAAAAACATGTCCCAACATGACAGGATTCTCAGGAGGTGATCTCAAGAAAACCCCTTCACAAGGCAAAAAGAGTTTGTTGAGGTCATAGTGACCTTGACCTTTCAGCACCAGCATCTCATCAGTTTGAATGCTTCTAAGCTGTTGCGTTTAAAGGACTAAAATGTATTTCATATGGTCACAGCAACCTTGACTTTTGGCAACACAAATTCTAATCAGTTTATTTGCAAATCCTATTGATCATTTGTGCCAAAGGCTGACAAACAACCTGAAAACGGAATGCCTACGGCCACTGTCTGCACCATGGGGGCAAAAAAGTCAGTCGATATATGTTCCATTAAACACAACCCTCCTTACTAGTGGTACTACTGTGAAATATTTCTCTTTAGGGTCCGAGCACCGAACAGAGTGGGAGGCCCTATTTAAATTGTAAGGATTATTAGTATTATTATTATTATACACTTGTGCGAAAAGACTTTCTCAGCCCTGACAAACATAAAGAATAAATACAGATCGCAGCTAAACGTGGAGAATAATCTCTGAGTCGCCGTCTCCAAAATAAAGCGAATGGACTTGATCTGCTCCATGCACATTGCCCACCTATAGTGAGTTTAAGAAATTAAAGTAATGTTTAGGCTATAATAAATAACCCGAAATTATTTGCACATAGCAGCAATAAGGTGTCTGCTGCTCGTTTTGCATACAGACGCGCACAGACATCACCTGCGCACTTTTTTATACTTACAGCATGTGCTCACTCAGCCCTGCTGTTTATACAGGGAGTTTCCCTGTATTCTGGTTATATTCTATTTCTTAAATTGCTATAAAATAATATCATGGCTGTAAGGCTGTTGTTCTTTTGTGTTGTATTAATGCCCGTGTTTGCATAGGCCTAATAGTGTGTGTGCGTGGCTGTGCGCAACATTATATACCACATCCAGGGTAGGTGGGGGTCACCAGTCTCTGGCACCATTATTTTACGTTTTCGTCTCGTCTCGTCAACGAAAGTTAAAATTGATTTAGTCATAGTTTTTATTTTCAAAGATCCGTTTTCATCACGTCTTAGTCTCGTCTTAGTCATGGGAAAAAGGTCGTTAACGAATATTTTTCGTCATAGTTTTCGTCAACGAAATTAACACTGGTTGGTAGCGATGGAGGCGAGGCTTAGCGACTTAGAAGCTTGGCTCTGCTGCTTAGAACCTCCGTTAACTGTAGTTAGCCAGCCCCCGCTAGCCGCCGCGGAGCCATCTAGCCTAGCACCTAGCTTAGCAGCCCGTGCAGCCGGGAGCCCAGGGCGACTGGGTGACTGTCCGGAGGGGGCATAGTGCTACCCTTAAAAAGCCCACGATTAAAAACCCACCAGCTCACGTTTCAAATAGATTTTCTCCACTCAGCGACGCACCCGCTGAGAAGCAAATTCTGGTCATTGGCGACTCGGTTCTGAGAAACGTTAGGTTAGCAACACCAGCAACCAGTCAATTGCATCCCAGGGGCCAGAGCCGGCGACATCGAATCTAAACTTTTAATATCCGTTCAGTCTGTGTCTGTTTGTTTTCACTTCCTGTTTTATTTTGTTATCTGGGTTCTTGTGTCTTGTGTCTTGTGTTACTTACTGTTGGTTTCCCCACACACCTGTACCTTGTTTTGTAATTAAGCTTTCCCTATTTATACCCTGTGTTTCCACTCACTCTCTGCCAGATTGTCATTGTCTCCTCCGTGCGTACATGCTCTCCAGCGTTAAGTTCTGTTTATTTGCTTACCTGGTTTTTGACTCTGCGTGGATTATTGACTTTGGATTTCGTGCCTTTTACTTGAATGGATTTGTTTGCCTTCCTGACTGCCTACCTGTGTATGACCCTTGGATCTTTGAAGTAAAGTTTTACTTTGTACTTTATTTTTTGTCTCCTGTCTTCCTTTTTGCAACTGAGTCCCAGTTTAGTACGGAACTGTCACAAAACTGAAGCTGCTGGCTAAAACTAAACGTAAATACAGTAAGATCATAATTCACGTCGGCAGCAACGACTCCTGGCTTCGCATGTCGGAAGTCACTAAAGTTAATGTTGAGTCGGTGTGTGCTTTTGCAAAAACGATGTTGGACACAGTCATTTTCTCTGGCCCTCTCCCTAGTTTACCGTGCTCCTGGGGCTTATACTGAATTTTTTGTCCTAAAGACTGATAAAATTATTATTGTTGGTGACTTTAATACTCATGTTGACAATAATAAAGATAGCCTTAGCGTAGCATTTATTTCGATATTAGACTTAATTGGTTTCAGTCAGTGTGTACACCAACCTACTCATTGTTGTAACCACACACTTGAGCTTATATTATCATATGGTGTCAAAATTGAACATCGCCCACTAATCACTTCCTGCGTCTGGTGCATTGGGTGTAATCCCAAAAACTCTTCTGTTACGCACAGGCTTGAGTCCACTCCACGGATGAAAATTGACAGCTGGGCAGTATCAGAAGTGTTGGTGCTCTCATCCGCAGCAAGGGAGTATGCGATGAAATCTTTTCCCTTTCCCACAAGCTGTTGTTGGAGATTGGCAGCAAGGTGACGCACATGGTCAGCAACGGTGTTTCGGCTTAGGCTCACATTTAAAAATGCTTGCCTTTTTTCTGGGCACACGGCGTCGCAAACTTTAATCATGCAGTTTTTGACAAATTCCCCCTCGGTAAAGGGCCGGGCTGATTTTGCAACCTCTGCTGCCACAATAAAACTGGCCTTAACAGCAGCCTCGCTTTGTGATTTGGCTTTAGTGAACATAGCCTGCTGTGACACCAGACTTCTTTTTAACTCCTCTACCTTCTGTAGCCTTTGTGTCGTGTCCAGATGCTTGTATCTGTCTTGGTGCTTCATTTCATAGTGTCTTCTTATGTTGTATTCTTTCATTACAGCCACACTGTCTCTGCACAGAAGACACACAGCTTTGCCCTTTACATCCGCGAACATATACTGGACAGACTGTGAGGCGCGCATTCGCGGGCCCGCGATTGACGTGCCGACACACGGGCAGTGCATTGTGGGATTTGTAGTATTATGGTTACTTCCTTAATCAAGTCTATGGTTGGACAACATGTTCAACTTCCTGACTCTCATCTGTCCTGGACTCTTCCCTTCCAGGATGATGAGATGGTATAAAGATGTTCAAATTCGAATTGCTATTCACACTAATGGGGTAAACTGTGTAATCCACACATTCTTTAGATCATGTTGTTTCAAGATATTTTTGAAGTCGTTACCTGTCTGGGGACCCCAGAGCTGCAGTTCTTGCTGTGTACCACATGTTACTTGTGTGTGTAGTAGGGCTGGGCAACGATTAAAAGTTTTAATCACGATTAATCGCATTTGTATACGCAAAATCCAATAATGAATTCAAAAGTAGTGTATAGCGCACTTTTATTTTAAATGTTCTGCTATATGAACGAAAGTGCCATAACATTCGTTGTGCAAACACTTTTAACATCAGCATTTTAATATAGTAGCAGTTAAATAAAATATTCTGGGTAAATCTCAACTTAAACAATGTTATCAAAGCAAATACAAAATTAAAGCTCATTGCCACTGCCAGGGCATTAATGTTATCCTGTTCGTTATGAAAAAGAAAAAAACTGGCGACAAAACCCTGAGCCACAATCATATCATTAAAACAGGCAATTTCTGAGGTAACAGCAGATGCACGTTGTAAAGTTGTCACTTTTACAGTCCTCTCCTTTTCATACAACTTGTGTATTCTTCGTGTGATGGTGCGTCTTGAGGGCATCTCATACCTGCCGTCATTTGTTGCGATTCTCAAAATGTTTCTCAGACCGACGTCTTCCACAACACTAATCGGCCTGCAGTCTGTAGCTATCCACTTCGCTTTGGCATTTGTTAGCTTCTCTTGCCTTTGTTTATCTATACTCCTCCCTGCATGTAACGTAGTCTGCCGAAGCCTCACTCCACTGTCTGTTTCGTTGAATGATTTGCTGGTATCAACTGTGTGTTTTGCATTTAGGTGATATTTTAGACTGGAAGTACTCCAGTGATAAGAAAATTCAGTGGTTACAAATAACTTTGGTTCTGTCGACTCCGCCGTCTGGAAGAACTTTAAAAAGAAAATGGCCATGTAAAAGCTCCGTACCCTTCTCAATGTTTGTTTATTCGCCAATTCTTTTCTTTTCTGGTTCCGCAGCAGTCAGCAACAGACTTTCACAAAATAAAAGCCTGTGACCAACAGACTTTTACAATAATACAATAAATAATAAAACCTGCGCTAATGCGC
Organism: Verasper variegatus; assembly: GCA_026259375.1. Taxonomy (NCBI): domain Eukaryota; kingdom Metazoa; phylum Chordata; class Actinopteri; order Pleuronectiformes; family Pleuronectidae; genus Verasper; species Verasper variegatus. Next base: position 20,374,983 of record CM048053.1, on the reverse strand, counting down.
GATGAAATAATTGTTGGCATTAAATAATTGATGAGTTAACGCAATTATAACAAGTTAACTTGCCCAGCCCTAGTGTGTAGAGATAATCTATTTTTGACTAAAAATAGCTTGTATAACTTTGTTTTGAAAGGCTGTAAGCTCTTTGGACCCGAGTTTTTAATATTTTGATGTCAGACGTATTTGACCTTGAGTGAATAGGCATTGTTTTTAAAGGGAAAACCTTCAGGTAGTATTGCATGTGTTATTGGAGACTATCTTGGGTCTCACCATCTTGGAGGATTAACTCGAAATGTCAGCTACACAGAACATGTTTGCGGAACTGTCATATTTCAAAAGAGGATTTTCAAAGACCCTCTTTCTACAGCCACTGAGAGAACGCCAGATAATTACATTGAATCATTGCTGGAGTTAGAAAACAACCTAGATATGCAAATGTACAAAGGCAATAAGTGCTTTTATTTTGAACGGGCTAGGCAATCCGACAGACAAGCTTTGAAACTGTGATCAAAGATAATTTTTATTGACTATTCCACTGTGAACCGTGTGCGAAACGTGAAGAAAATCTGCAATACCTCGCATCTCCAGAGGAGCAGTGCCGCTTCTGCGGCAGAACCGCAGGCAGTATTGCTGCACTGATCTGTGAACATGGGCACAGAAATAAAAAACAAGCTGTTCCGCAACCACAACCAGTGTCTCCCGGGCATTACATTTTTTTTAACTCAAATTTACCCTGTCTTACTATTAGCTTGTAAGTTATTTGTAAAGCACTCTGAATTGCACTAACCTGTACAAAGTGCTGTCTAGACACACTTCTTATTTTACAAGGATTAAATATTTGCTATAAATAGAAATCATGTACCCGCTGGCTGATTCTGTGGATATAGGATTGTGAAGGCTGCACTTCCTGCTGCATTTATTCAGTGACAGCTGCGCGATAGACTGTCCATAGTTGTTGCAGTCCCAGCAAAGCAGGGCCCATTGGAGCTCATTCACGAACTGTTCATAAGAAGAAATTTCTTCTAAAACTCACTTAGCAGCTTTTAAAAAGATTCTGACATTCACCAATGGTTTGTAACCTGGAATTTGTTCTTAGGTAAGAACAGAATCACACACTCAAGAGCAGTCTTACGCATACTTGACTACTGAATGTAGTTTTCTTTAGCTGGGAATTCAGAGAATTATCTCTTGGGCTGATGGCATGCATTGTAGTGAAACAACAAAAGACTGTGCTTTATATGCTTAGACAGTGAAGAGCAAGCCTTGAACCCGAGAGTGAGCATGGTTTCATTTGCTAAAGACTTGATGAGTTTCTTGATCATGTCACACTTCATTTCCAGTTACTGGGCCATGTTTCAGCTCATTCCAGTTTATAGCTGTTTGAGCTGATTCAGCAGAAAACTAAAATTTATAAATACATAAAAAGATCAGCCTGGTAGAGTCTGTTTCAAATGCTTACATGTTTTGTCTGACACCCTTGAGGCATCACTGTGCTTGTATTGTAAAGACTGCACTTATACACATTTTGTATATTATTTCTATGGGGTTTAAGTTTTTCAGCTGTCCTTTAAAGGTATGGTTTAGTAATTTACTTACTTATTTGTTTAAATCCTCTTCAGCCATCAATAAATGAAACTCAGCATGAATTCAGTCAGGAAGACTTTACGCCCATTCAATCAATCTCAAATCTCTCCCTCCCTCAACACTTATTGATCAGCTGATTGTGGACATTTGTAAATGGCCAATCAGATTCTGCACAGTCTCTTCTGGCCAATCATGCGGCTGCTGTCAAACTTTAAATCCCTTCTTCCCTCTTTTGCAGTCAGCCGTTATTCAGTGATGCGCATAATCCACCTCCAGCTCCACCCCTTCTAATCCCAATGACAACACATAGGGGTCAAAAACGCCAAAAGACTATTACATTCACTTGACTTTCTGTGCACTTGTCAACAAATGTTGAATCGAAATCTCTCCTAAATGAAATAAAGTCTGTACAAAATGCAAAAATGTGGGTGCATGTGGCCCTCACAGGTTTGTAATACATAGCAACGGACCATTTCATTCAATCATTTCATCCTGATTAAAACTCAGGCAAAACATTTTTTGCTAGTATACTTGTCTGCCACTAACTGACCAGCCTGCCTGTGCTCATTCTGACACTGAGCGAGTCAGGGAAAAGTCGGCTTCTAGTGGTTGTCAGTCAGTGCATGTTCAGGACTTTGGGGCACAGCTTTGAAGAGAAGGAATATATCCGTTGCATATTTTCAGCCTGCTTTTGCAAGCTTTTCCAGATTTACCAATCCTGGTTTTAACGGGATATTCATCAATAACTTCTTAAGAATCTTCTTTAATTTGTTCTTAAGAATTTTTTTAAGTACACTCTACGTCAGATTCACGACGTCTTCTTAAACTGCAGAATTGTTTGCATCTGTGTTCTTATATTGATGAATGCCATGTGTTCGTAAGTTGAAAGAATGTGTCAGTTTTTCTAATTAGCATAGGTAATGCCTATGTCCTGTGTGTACATAGAGAAATCACAGAAACTGAAAAAAAGAAGCTGGGAGTGATTGAGCGAAAAACCGGACTCAAACCATAAAAAAAGTTGTTATATTTTGTAGTATCTGCAGTGAACATAAAATACCACAAAAACAATACATAGAATGTAGTTAAATGTTCAATAATAGCTGTAGCTCAGGATAAAGTTGCATAATTTAATTTAAAAAAAGTTTGATCTCAGAATTGAAGTCTAAATAAATATTGTTAAACACAGAATAGAGAGGGGGAAGGGAAAAGAAAAGCTGGAGAAGTGCATCATTGGAAACTCAGCACTGCAGGTGAACCCTCAGCTGAGTGCCTATTGGTACTCGACCTGAGCCTGAAGGGACCCATTTGGACCGGACATGCCGGGTCAGGTTCAGACCAAATATTTTCAATAATATTCAGGTTCAGGTCCCGCGAGGTGAGCACACAGGAAAATCTGCACCCACAGACCTGGATGTGGTGCGCAGCATGTGGTCCGGTTGCATCTCCTAAACAAATAAATAAATATATTATATTTTCAGAAATAATAAGCTTCACTTTAATCGAACATTTGAACTAAATTGTGTAAATACCAATGTGTAAAACCAATAGATGGGTGACTATTTTTGTAAATAATTATTGTCCTATTAAACATGTTCATGTGTTTAAAAAGTGTTATCTTTGTCAGTAGACCAGATATTCTGTGTGTGTGTTCTCCGCTTAAACATTTCCATGCGTTTAAATAAAATTATAAAATGCACTGAAACCTATATTAAGATAAAAATTATAAAATATTATAGTAATTTAAATCGTATTATAGAACTGTAGAATTAAAAGAAAAAAACAATAACTGATTATTCTACACAATAACACAAGAACATAGCCTCGATGAAAACTGAAAAATGTGTAATTATAAGAAATAAAATGACTTATAGAAATGGGCATGATAAATGCCTTTTGATGATTATTACATATCATTTAGCTGACCCTTTGATCCAAAGCAACTTACAATAAGTGCATTCAACCATGAGGGTTCAAAACCAGAACAACAAGAATCATGTAAGTACAATTAGCCATCAAAAAGCCAAACTACAAGTGCTACATGTAAGTGCAAGATATAAGTGTAACTAAACTTAATATACTTAATTTTTGATATAAACACCAGAGTTGATGGTGGTTTATTAGACATCATCTTCTTAACAAATGTGTAGAGATGTGTCTTTAGTCTGCTGTCCTGATGTCAATGGGGAGCTCGTTCCACCATTTGGGAGGCAGGACAGTCAGGATTTTGGTGAGTGGTGCAGAGCGGAGTGAACAGGCTGGGGTGTAAGGTTTGACCATGTCCTTAATGTAGACTGGACCCTATCCGTTAACAGCACAGTACTCAAGTACTAGTGTTTTGAAACGGATGCGGGCAGCTACTGGTAACCAGTGAGAGGAGCGGAGGAACGGAGTAGTGAATTTAGATACCAGACTGAATGCCAGGCCTCAAGGGATCTGCAAAGAACACGTACAGTATGTCATCAATGTTCTGTCACTTTGCTTTTTAATGTGTCTCTGGGGGGTGTCTCCAGGTAATGGATCACCATCTATCTATGCTTCATCCATCTGGTCGTGGTACTTGATCCCTGTATTAAATTCACAAAAAGTACTGTTGTTAACAGCTGTGCTGTTCAGTTTTGGTTACTGATTATTGTTTACTGGTTTATCAAGTTGAATTGAAATTTCATCACCCTGATTCAAGTATAAGTTGACCTAAATGCAATTTTATTATTTACTGAAGTGGGAGCTCTTGTTTTGCAGCTTCATTCTTTCTTGTTGATCTGTCTGATCTCTCTCTGTGTCTCATATTTGGTCTCAACCTTTCAGTCCTGTTTCTCTTTTTTCCCTTTCTGATTGTCTCTTCTTTTCTCTGTCCCTCACTCTCCCTCGATCTTTTTCCTTGTTGCTATTTATTAGTACTAATACTTGAAGAGTCATTGCAATCAGTCGCATATCCTCTGAGGAATTTACTGAATGTTTCTCTTACAAGTGGCAAGTTTTTTTCCCTTCAGTTTCTTTGTTTTGATCCATTGTGATTGTTGCTCTTTGTTTGTCAGTAATGATCAGTCATATTTGTTTATAGCCCTCATCTTAAAGGTCCAGTGTGTAAGATTTAGTTGAAAGGGATCTATTGGAAGACATTGAATATGAAATAATAGTTATGTGTTTCATCTAAATTGTCCAAATTGTTTTACAATTATTTACATCTGGAGTGGGTCCTTTTTTTTTTACAGTTGCTCAGACTGGACAAATTAAACACTTGAGTCTATATACAACTGAAGGCTACCATGGGTTCTCTATCATGTTTGGAAGGGGAGGGTGAGGTGAGGCTGCAACATGCAACTTCACCACTAGATATCACTGAACCTTACACACTGAATCTTTAACTGGAGACAAGAAGCAAACCTCCCATCCCTGCCCCTTGCAATTTTATTTCCCAATAATTTAATCAGTGGACCAAAGTATCCCTTTATTTATTTAGTTGTTTCTTGTGTACTAAGAAAGCATGAATGTGTATATAATCAATACAAATTTGCTGTTATTTTAGTAATTGAGAAAGATCTATAAATTGATAAAAAAAAAAAAAAAACATACCTTCATCACAGAAACTTTTGCTTGTTTTTTGTATTTTTCTGGTATAGGGTTAACTAAGAGAAAAATGACCTGGATGGTCCCAGTTCTTTTCATTGATCTCAGTAAGCTAATAATCTAAAGCTAATGTAGCATGATGTGTACACATACTACGAGTCGGCATGTGTATTGCCTATTGTAGAGATTCTATGGAGAAATGCAGTTGTTCATTTCAGACAGCGAATTATAGCATTATAACCTAACCCTATTGAAATAGTAACACTTTTACATGCAATTTAGCTGATACTGTAGCAACTCTTTTATTTTCTAGTTACACATTTTTTCCATGTTATAAAGGCAGTGCTAACTGGTTAGTAGTACACACTGACAGAAGATGTTAAAATATTATATTGATGTTCATTATTATTATTGTACTGTTATTTTTGAAAATGTACTCTCACAAGAGAGAGGGCATTACAGAGCCATGGGTAACACCTGTGTTTTCCTAATACTAGATCAAGGTGATACTTAATACTTTTGTCATAATGGTTCTATTAAGAAGTCATGATTAATCAGTATTACAATGTGTTGATGTATGCTGAATATGATTCATATATTGATATTGAGACCTGAACTTGAATTAGAGTGTAATGCAAGGCCTGAACATATTATCATTAAGTGTTATACAGTACGTTTAACTTCATGTTATGTGAGTGTGATGCTTTAGTATGATTGTTGTGAAACAAAAAGATCAAACAAACTCTTAAATTCCTGTTGCAAAAAGAGGTCAGGTCTTATGGACAGAGTGAGAACAGCTTGAAGATCCTTTCATATTGATGGCGAGCCTCCCAAAGTGATTCCATCTGGAAGAGTAGATCCATCGAATATTCCCTGTGGTGGTAGGGTGGTGCTAGTCACCTGGACTGCTACATACACTAATAAAAGGTGCACACTCTTTTAAGGAATTGTCACAGGAACAGTCACTGTCATTAATGAACCACTGGGGTGACAAAAAACATCAAGACTGATCACAGGAAACAGACTTTAAAGACGACTGCCGTAAAATGACTGATTTTATTTAAAGGGCCCAATTTTATTTTCATACAAATGTTTTTCCCAATGCTTGTGAATTATCACCCACAACTTTAAGTTAGTAAAGTTACATTTTGCATTTAATTGTTGGTGTATTGTGTGTACTTTCATTTATGGTTATTACAGTCTATGTCCCTCAGCTCCTCATCGGACCTAGTAGATCGTAACCTGGCCACAAGTGGGTTACACTAACATATACAGTAAAGGACATTATAATTATCCGTTTGTTGACATCATGCATATACGGCAGGCATTGCAGTAGTCAAAAGAAACTAATGTGCATTATAAAGATGTAATGTCCAACTTTCTTTCCAAAGTGATGCCCTAAATATCGAGATATTAGACAACAACTAATATTGTTTTTGATGAATGTGCAAAATTGTGTGTCGACATGTTGCAGACTTGGTGTTGTGTACACAGCATTTGCAGCCTAACTGTATTGCTGTTACAGGAACATGGCTCCCTGAAGCCTTTCCAAGTGAATCTGTAAAGATTGAAGGTTTCAAAACCAGCCTCGTAGTTTGTCTTATAGTAGACATTGACAGACATACAAGAACAACAACATGGTGGTATTAGCATGTATATTGCAGATAATTTGACATCCCTTCTCTCCCAAGTCCAGGAGCATCTCTGGCTTTATTCATCACTCAAACAAAGCGACCAACAGACTACATGAGCTGCAGATGCAGCTGGACCTCCCCATAGACACCCTCATAACAGATATAAAAACAAGGTGGAACTATACATTCCATATGCTCCATCGGCTGGTGGAGCAGCGCAGGGCTGTGCAGATTATGACACCAACATGGGTAAAGCTCCAACAATCATCCACCCAAATGAATTGAGGAAGTCCGGTGCAAACCTAAACCCTGCCACTCTCTCACTCACGCTCACACCCACACCACATGATTAACATTGTGTTTTACTTTGTGAAGAAATAAAAAATACATCACCCCCCCAAAAAAACTACGACAGGTAGTAAAAAATCCCTGTGATCAGTCACACACACACAAACATCTCACTGTTTAAATGTAATTTAAACAAATTTAAAAAAAAAAAATATATATATATATATATATAACATAAATTGTTGAGCATTAAAACTCGTTGAGTATGTTGAGTATGAAAACCTACATTTTACTTAATACTTCTTAATACTGCATGTGTATTGCAGTATCACTGAAGTTTATAAAAAACTTGTTCTGAATAGTTATCTTACTCTAGTGAACAGAGACATTGATTTGAAGCTCAATTCTAACACTGCGCAGCGCCAAGAAAAGCTGTCCAGCTATGAAGACCATCATCATTTACCCCCGAACCCCTACATTGAATGGAGCATACAACAACCAGTGGAGAAAGCAGAATCGTGGGCTGACCGGAGCGGAAAAATGTGCGTTTGTGTGAACAGCCAGGCAGCTGAACACGCGAGATTTGACGCTGTGCAGCGCTTCGGGGCGTTCTCTAATAAACAATGAATATAGCAACTTCTGATCAACCCATATCCATGTCAGGCTTAAAATACCAACTTCCTGGTTAAGCCCCGCCCACTTCCGAGTACGAATAGGGATACAGATAATTTAGTCGATTGAACAGATACAGATAATGGTATACTAGCTCATCCCTACTCGTTAGGCATTATGTCATCAGAAGTTTGGAGTAGAATGGACCATGTATGTCTGATACAACAACTTACTGTTTCATGGGGAATCAGTAGGTGGCGCTATGACTGTAATTCAATAATGAAAGGCATGCTTGGACAATGCACAGTGGAGTTTAATAAAAGTCCTTTAAATGGCGATACAGTAGTTGGCGCTATGACCCTGAGTTATATTTGACACATGGAGCTGTGCAGGCCGGGATTCTGATTATAGGTGAGTATTTTTGTGTTGATTGGACAATGCACAGTGGAGTTACAACAACTTAATTTTCACACTGATCAGGAGGTGGCGCAACAACTTTGATTGTAAGTCATGATTTCTGTGTAGATTGTGGCATCATGAGAGGGCGTGTGGTAGAGGGGCGTTATGTTCCTCTCCGGGAGTGGCTACCACGCCACAAGATGGCTGCCGGGAAAACTACATCTCCCAGAATGCACTACTCAGACAGGCACAAATGCCTCAGCCCTCTGATTAAAGCTGGAGCTCAGGTGTGGGAGAGAGAGAGAACAAAGGAGTGGACACACACACCAAGCAGGCGGCATGGTATGTGGCACAAACTTAGCCCAGCGTCTGGGGAACTTTGATTTTGCAACTACAGTTGGTAGGTTACAAGTGAGGAGCAACTTTATGAAGCATATGTTTGGCCTTTGAGGAACTTTTTGTTGGTGAATAAACCGGATTCTTCGTTTTGAAAGCATTTGTGCCTGCTCTGTCCTGTTGTGACGCACTTCCCTACACCCTGCTTATTGGTTAAACCTCTCATGATACCACAAGATGTCATCAAGCCGGGACTCATGTAATACATGTCCAGTTTGGAGTCAATTGGACTGTGTATGTCTGAGATACAACTACAACATGTGTAAAATGGTCGAAATCCGCACTAAATCCAAAATGTCTGACTCCCTGTTGCGTTTTTCATAATGCTCCTTAAGACTTTGTCTGGTCATGATACACATGTGTGAAGATCGGTGAAATCAAACTCAGGGGGCTGCGATTTAGGTGGCGCTTTTGAGCCATTTTGCCACAGCCATTTCAAATTTCTCCTGAATACGTACATTTTGGTCACTTTTGAATTTAAGGTAAATTAATTGAAAAATTGTCAGTAATAGAGTATGTGAGTAGGGATATTGTTTATCAAGCTGTCTTGTTGAAAATAATAGTCCACAATCAGATGCCACCATAATCCACAGTCCATTGTCATGATCTAGTGCCGCCATCAGGATCCACCATCACCATTAGCTTAGACCGTCCTGCAGTTTCCTCTTTCTTAACACATGGATCATTGAGTTAAGCTGCACAATGTTGTATTGACATATTCATAGACAGAATTAATTCAAAAGCTAGAAATGTTCACCTTTTGTTAATACTGCTTTAGCGGTTACTTTTGACTTACCATACTTATAAAGAGACAGTATTGTGGGTTTTTTAATAGTGGACTGTATTAAGGTGTTTCTGATATTATATCCCCCTCATAACTTTGAGAATTCATCCATCTGGTTTTGCATATACACAACAGATTCTGCTGAATCCATCTTGACCACTGCACTCATTGTCCATGCTGGCTGTGAGCGATTTGTTGCTGAAGGCGATTAAGGCAGCCATGGGTGAAGACTATGCAGAGAAGGGCCTGTGGAGGCCTGTGATTCAGCAGCTGGGACTGAGTCGAGACTCAAACCTCGGGGCAACCAGAGAAATATGCAGAGAAAATGCATCCACAGATGCAACACTTGGCATGAAGGAGGACTATCAGTGGACCAATGAACTGCAGCAGGTGTGGTAAAAGTAGAAACAAAAATACAACAATATTTCACTCTTGAAAACACTTATCGCCTTCATATTTACCATGTGTATTGTTGAGGAAGTCTTAACAACATGCACTTAAAAGTACAGTGTTAAATTTGGTACAATTTGGACATGCAATATCTTCAATATTATTAACAGAGTCTTGATAATTGTTAAAATGCTAAGGACATGTTTGTTAACAAATATCACAGACACACAAAAAACTACTTTGTTTAATGTAACATCTTTTGATTTGTTAAAATATCTGCCTAAAAAGGCCTGTTAGGGAAAATGAATATTATACTGAATTAAATTACATATTTCATCAAAGATTTGTTTTTATTTTATTCTATACAAGAATTGGCTGCTTAGGAACAGACATGCATTTGGAAGTAGAGAAACTGATACTGTATATTGCCACTAGACTTTGCCCACCCTCGTCTTACTATTGACATCTTATGCCGTTGATGGTTTATTCCTTTTCATGATCATCTCTTAGTGGCCCATCACTAAGTGATGGGCCACTAATGCAGACAATACATTTATTGTAAAGGAGCTAACCACTCTAATTGCTTATATAAAAAAAAATGCAACATACAAAAGTGCAGAACAACAATCAACTACAAATGAAATTCAATAACTCAACTGCATCTTCTTTTATAAATAAAAAAAGGCAACAGAATGACAAGTCAACTAAAAATAAATACTTTTTTTAATTGAGAAAAGACTCTTCTACTCTCATTCCTCCCTTACACAAACTGCCTCAATATTCTACTTTCTACTTAGAATCTGTATTTTCTGGCTTCTCTGGAGGCAAAGTCAGTTATGACATCACTGCAGGAGATCTGATAGCCAACTTTGTTGATGATACTAATAGTATTTCTTGTGCCAAGTAAGACCTCAAGTAGGTCTTGATCAATTTGAGCTTAGAAAGCTCCATTCTGCTGAAGCATCAATCATAGGGAGAGTGCAGGCTATCTGGAGAGCTAACCAAAGATTTGGGTACAACTCACAGAATTTATTTTCAGACTGGTAAGTGAGAAGCTCAAATGAAGGACAATAATAAAGGTGTGCAGGCTGGGCAGTTAGCAGAAAAAATAATTCACTTTTTATGTGCTTTGTGGAGCACATACCTTAAATTTAATGGTTCAAATGCTGCTAAAGCGTCCAAGGATGCCACTTTTTTGGAATTGTGGAAAACTTTTACAAACTGTTCTCAGGTTCTTCTCAAAGGTTGGCCTTCTTGCAAAAGCATGTGCACATCACACTCAAGTCATGGAGTAATGCACAATGGGAGGGCCGGATTTAAAGCATTGAACCATTACGCTACCAATTAGACAAGGTGAGAGAAGGTTTGTTGGAAGTCACGGAACAGGCTAATGACTCTGTAGTGGAAGCTGATGCCCTCTCCCATGCTGAAGAAATTGGGTCATTTAGATTTCAAATTTGCCTCGTTGTCAGTATGAAACAACATACAACTTGATGTTGCAGTGGCCAAACAAAGAACATTAAATCAACTACAAGATGACTGGTTTTAATAATGCACAGGTCTCAGCAAAAGCAATTTTTTAAAATTTAATTCATTGCTTACAAAGCAGCTGATTAGCCACAAGCTGATGCACAGAAGAGATTACAAGTATCCCTTTTTAATGCTGAGGTAGATTTCAGCATCCAGTTTTATGAGGAACACTTTTAGACTCTGGGGGAAGTTAGACAATTTTGGAGTGCTTCTCAACTTTAGCCAGCTTGATGCCCAGACACTGAGGGACCAGTATAAGCTTCTAGGAGACTAATGTAGTGGAAAAATAAGTAAGTGTGGTTGAAACCTATTTTGTTGTTAAAAAGTAAGCTTTTGCAGACCTGTCTAAATACTTTTATGACCTGTACTGTTTATGATCTGAACTTTTATGACCTGAAAACTTTATGACCTTTTTATCACTTATTTACTGAACTGAATGTATGTCTGCTTTAGTGTATCTCCAAAGGAAACATGTAAATCACTTTTCTGTGTTTAGATTCCTCTCTCAAACTGTGCCTACAGAACCAGTCTGAACTGGCTCAGAGAGAAAGCCTTAGTTCTCCTATATAAGATCCTTGTATTTGACTGTTCTCCATCTTCACTCTGAGATCCCTGTGACTCTCTGTGTTGATCCTTTCTGCAGAAAGCCCCTATTAAAATAAACAAAGACAAACGGATTCTTTCATTTTGGGGGGGCCTGAAGAAGGCTCAGGCAGTTCATTTTGTTTCGAAATATTTTTTTTTCTATAAATTTCTTTTTTCATTTGATTATGATATTTTTTAAAAGAATATAAGCATGAGGATAGAATGTCCAAGTTAACCAAAGGGCGCCTAATTCTAGTTCCTAATTTTCGGATTCTAGCAGAGTTAGACTTGAAAATAAAATGCGATCACCTAGGTTATTTATTATTTTACAGTTTGCTAATGTAAGCTGAACATACTTTGAGTGAGCCAACTGAAGGCTTGTTTGAAGCATCTATCTGGCCAGTGAATGTTTATGGTAAAACCAACCATGCAAACATACCTTTATCTTGCTTTGTTTTATCTTTCTCTGCTTTCTTTTTCTTTGGTTCCACAGTGCATAACTATGTATCATTACAGTGCACATGCATGCACAAGCATCAACGTGACACCAGCTCTCACAGCGTTAGCAGGAAATGATTAAACCAATAGAATTAACTTACTTGTTTCTTAAGATAATATTATGTTTTCGTACGATTGCAATTGATTTTATATTCCTGCCCCATCATGTGTCCAACCCTTTACTCTACAGTGTTGTTTATTTAAATCAAGGTGTGCCCTTCCTGCTCTGTGGTTGGCTGAATTAAGGAAGGCGTGGCCTTCCTCATCTTCCCCAGCTGCTCATCTCCTTCTCCTGGTGCTTGTTCCCTGATTGGTCAGCCCAGTCCACTCTCCACCAATCTCTGAGATGCCATGAACCTGAAGAGTATATAAACCCAGATCACCTGCCAGTCATGGCAGCTGCACTTGCCTAGCCACCTGCCTCTTGAATTGCACTGCTTAACTTTGTTAGCATGTTATGTGTTGGTAACAAATGGGCATTAGTTAAACTTCACATTACTTTACTTGAGACTGAACCAGGGTACTAGTTTCAACACTAGGCTTACGGGTGCTGCCCTCTTGGTTCTTTTGTTTTAAATAATGTGTCGTCAAATTGTGAGATTTTTTTTTTCATTTCCTGACTTTTTTCATTAATTAGTTAACTCTAGATTTAAAGTAGTCCTTTGGTTATTTGTTTCTTTGAGTCGGACAGCGTCCTTCGGTCCTTTTTCCTTTATAGTTTCCTTACCTCTTTTAGTTAAGTAATATTGCTCTTAAACTTAATTCATCAATAACATCTGGTTTTATGTTTCCCTTACCCACACAAGGTAACGGTTGTAACAATCCTAATATATCTTTAAAAAATCAATTTTTCTTGTGGGGCATTTCAAGGGTTCTTAGGGCCTTCTCTTCTGGTGGCAACTGGGGCCCTAAGCAGTTGTTTGTTAGCTTATTCGTCTGGATGTCTCCTGTTTTGATGAAGACTTCTGTTGTGGTTCTGTAAAGCAAACACACAGGCTGTTTTCAAGGAATATGGAACTTAAAATAAAATGAGACTACATGAAGTGCAGAGATTCAGTTCCTGACACTTAGCTCTGGAATCGACAACAGAATTTTGCAGCATTACTGGAAATTAATTTGGGAAACCACTGATGGTGGATGGAAACATGGATGCACAGAAGAAGGCAACAACCAAACAGATGAACTATCATTATCATTAGCTGCTTTCAGACACACACTGAACACCAGATATCCTGAGGACTTCTCCAGAGTTTCTCCTGCCATCTCCCAAAATAACGCAAAACAGCAAAAATGGAAAAAAAAAAGATCAAACAAAAATGTTAGGTTGAAAAATAGGCCATACAAGGAAAACACACCAAAATAGCGATCAACTAGGAAAAACAAGATTTTAAAACTTTAGATGAAATGTTCCAATGCAAACAAAATTTTAAACGTTGTACATTATGTCCTGCCTTCTGAATATTCCAGCTGTACCATTAAGCTGTGATAAGGACAGGACATCTGGCTACTGGATAAGTCTTGTTGGACATGATGTATGAGTCCCACCTTTAAAGACTTGGGTCATTAGAAAAAGGGCAGTTGTTGATCAGGGGTTCGAATGATGCGACTGCTTTGCTCATTTTGTAGCTACCATTCTACCTTTCCTATAATAGCTGACAGCTCTATTGTCAATATATTGAAAATATCTCAGACTTTGCTGAATTTAGAGAATTTACTGCTGACCCAGACAGCAGACCAACACTGAATAAACACTGAATCAATGTAAATGCATCAACAAAACTATCATTGAAACAATGAATTTAACATTGACTTACATCAGGTTTGCACTTATAATTAATATTATTTCAGTGATTAAAAAATAGATTAACTGGATTAAGTATATTTTAGTTCAATTTAAGTCAAATTGATTATTGACCATGGAATAAACATTTTAACTATATTAAATCCTTGTTTATGTACAGCAGGGTGCTATGCAATTTGTCTGTTTGGATGAAACTGAAGTGCCTTAACATCTCTTTTAAATATGAGAAGCTATCCCTCAGGCCTCCGTAAGCCCAACAGGGACTTCTGAGTTCATATCAACTTTTATACATTTTGAATTGACTGAGCCTGTGCAAACAACTCCCTGTCGGACACATTCACCTAATACACTCACCATAAGCTGCTTTTCAACACACACTGAACTCTGCAGATCTTTACAATCAAATATGCAAAGAACAGTATGAACAACTATAAGACATTAATAATCCTGGACTGCTGGTAAGAGGACCAGCCAGACCACTCAGGTCAGCTCAGGTCAGTGTATTTAAGGTTTGAAACTTTCTTGAGAGCTCGGCTGCATCCAACTCCATTATTTTTTGAAAAACTTCAAAAGGTATAGCAGAGCTTTGATGCGTACCTCATATTAAAAGTGTAAAAAAAGTCCAAACAGCACTGCAGCTGCAAGGGCCACATTCTCCAGATATTGTAGCACCACCACACCCTGGAGGATTATTCCCACATCATACAAGTCACTGCTTGGAGTTCCTCTGGAAACATAGATACTGACAGTTGTTCCTTCTATGACGCTCAGTCATGTCCTGGTAAAAGGAAAATAACTTCTTAAAGAATTTTTTTTTTTTTTTTATTACTCTGACCTCTTTCATACATAGCATTTTATAAGCTACACATTATTTCAACCATTATCAACCATTAGCATGGGGAAAATGGCAGAAAAGAGTGACAGGACTATTTGAGGTGAGGAGGAGACCATCGATCTGTGTGTCTGTTGAGGTTGGATGTTGGGAGGAAATACAAGAAAATGACGAAGCACATCCCACGGTTCTCAGTCTGTGCTCTGTATCGTGTGACCCGGTAATATACACTCTTGCCTCTTTATTAGGTACACTTGTACGATCTAATGTGATCCAATACACAGCTCTGCCATAAATACTGCCTTACAAAAATTGTACCTATATGTTCATTATTGTGGTAGTAGTTTGCGGTGGCGTTAAATACATTTAACACAGTCATTCTTACTAATGCTTTTTTTTTTTTTTACTGATACGTTACTGACTCACTTTATCCCAATGTGAGCTCAAAAAGTTCATGTGCTCTCTCTGCATACACTACTGTTTCTACACAATACCATAACATTTTGCTTCAGAGTATGAAACAAATTTGTAAAATGCACAAAAGATGCTTACATAAATCAGAAACAAAAGATTTTTTTCTTAAGTTTTGAGTTCTGCTAGTGTCCATGTTACTACTAGTAGCATAAGGTGGTACCTGCAGCCCAATCAGGCTGCACAGGTAGTCCAGCTCCTCCAGGATGGCACATCCATACGTGCGGTCGCAAGAAGGTTTGCTATGTCTCCCAGCACAGTCTCAAGAGTATGGAGGCAATACCAGGAGATCGGCAGTTACATGAGAAGGGCTGTAGAAGGGCATCACTTATCACCCGTTTGGTGGTGGGTCAGTGATGGTCTGGGTAGGCATATCCCTGGAGGGTCGCACAGACCTCCATGTCATAGCTGGTACCCTGACTGCTGTTAGGTACCGGGATGAAATCCTCAGAGAGATTGCCAGCCCTTACGCTGGTGCAGTGGGCCCTGGGTTCCTCCTGGTGCAGGACAATGCCCAGCCTCATGGAGCCAGAGTGTGTAAGCAGTTCCTTGATGACGAAGGCATTGATGCCATTGACTGGCCCTCTCGTTCCCCTCACCTAAATCCAATTGAGCACCTATGGGACGTTATGTATCGGTGCATCCGACGCAGCCAAGTACGGCCACAGACTGTCCAGGAGCTCACTGATGCCCTGATCCAGGTCTGGGAGGAGATCCCCCAGGACACCATCCACTGACTCATCAGGAGCATGCCCAGAAGTTGTAGGGAGTGCATACAGGCAGCAAGGGCCACATTGAGTCACATTATGAGTTGCCACAATGAAATTCATGCAAGTTGGATCAGCCTGTGATTTAAATTTTTTACTTTGGTTTTCAGTGTGGTTTTGAATCCAGCCCTCGATGGGTAGAGGATTTTGGTTTTCACTGACCATTTTTACATCATTTTGTTCTCAACAAATTATACAATGTACATCAGTAAAGATTGTCAACTTGAATAATTCATTCATCAAGATCTGATCGAGATTTAACTGTTCCCTTATTTATTTGCTGTGTGTGTTTATATACACAAAGTGTAAAGGCTTGCACCTTGCTAATGGGACTGAGGGTTGTCGTGAATCAGGAGTACCATACTAATCCGTAGAGCTCCACAGCACTTGTCATTAATTTGTCACCAGTGGTTTCAACCCTTTCATATCATATCCCAGATTCCTGCTTTCAAAAGACAAAGGAAATGTATGCCTGTGCTCCGCAATCTCAGGTACAAATGGATTTCTATGTTTCATATTAATGTTATTGTTAATAAGCATAGTTATAGGGGAACACTTCCAGAGGCAGAGAGGTAGAGCTGCAGAGATCGCCAGGACCAGAGCACCTATGGACAAACTAGTCAAAGAGAACCTCCTAAATTGTATATTGTAATTTACAGATTAAGTTTTCCTTCTCAAGGCCCTTTCTTTTTTGTAGTTTTCAATTAGTTTGAAAGGAGGAGGCTGAGACAGGAATCAAGCACTGCATCATGGCTTCAGAGAGTGAGCAGCAGTGACTGAAAGTGTGGTGGTACAACATGAGATGTCATCATTTACAAATGCTTACCTATCCTTTGACTTATTTATGCACCTGTCCTGGCCTATAATTATCTTCAATACCATTCAAACGCCTGTGTCTTCTCACCTCTGACTACAATGTGAAAGAGAACAATGCTTTGTGAAACCTGTCATTAGTAAAGGCAGTTATAGTAATGTCACTGTTGCAACACCTATATTTGTGTATTTAAATATTTAGAGGAATATTTGTTAATTTTGTTGTTTAATGTTTCACTATTGTAATTCCACCCTAATAAAGTGTTTACTCGTGTAATTGTGTTCTGTTACAGATAAAAGCTCATTAACAAGTTGATTATATTATTCCTACTCTACCTTGGTGTCAATTTAAAGGAATGTTTTCATAGGCATCTCCATTTTTTGCTATATGTTTAGAGACATGTGATCAAAGATTATTTAATGTTTGAAATCTTGACAATGGAATAAGAAAACCTTTTTAAGTACAAATTGTACATAAGTGATATCTTATTAAAGTACTTCTTGTCTTTTAGATGGTCTTTTTCAAACTGTATACTAAACTGGTAATCAGCACTAATTACTTCAATATGTATTACTAAGATTCCTACAGTCATGCATCTCTCTCTTCTGAGATGATCTAATACATATCTAGACACATGGGCCACAATGCAATTCAGAGAAGACACTTCTTAACATTGAATAGGCAGATTAAAAAAAAAAAAACTGGATATTTAATAGAAGACCAGGGATGACCAGGACCAGGAGTAGTCACATCTCTTAGGTTAAAGGTAGGGTTATGTTTCTGATTCTGCACGTACCGGTAGCCATCAATAAATAAAGTTGTCTAAAATATATAAAAATGGTGTCTGTGGCCCTCGAAGGAGATTTTGTTTTCACCACCATGCGTATGTTTGTGAATCAGAATTGTTCTAAATCCACAGGCGCATTTCCGCTCTCTGCAAGTAGCATGCTGCCACACCTATTTGTCCATATAAGGACATCTGTTTGTCATGAAGAGAGCAGTGTGCTGAACAGTTGAAGTTATGAGAGATGGCGCCAAATGGTAAAAAGACATAAGAATCTCACAACAGCAGAAATTGAAGGCGTCGGAGGTGGAAGACTTTTCTGTAGCGTGCCCTCTGGAGTGACGATGTTTAAAAAACCTGGGCTGCAATAACGGAGGTGAACATTTCTCGTGGATGTGGACTCCTCTGAATAATTAGAACCACCGCATCAGGCAGACGCACATGAGTCTCTGTCGGAGTCTGTTTGAGTCACTCTAGAGTTTATGAGACACAAGTTTAAGCCTGTGACACAACACGAGACGTAACGTGACACGCACAGTCAGGACATCAGGGTAAAAGAGAGCGGAACAATCGGAGTCATGATCCTACATTATCGATTCAAAACTTAATATATGTGATTATCAGTTTGTCTGTGAAGAGGGACAGAGAGACGGACGGATGGACACACACACAAACCTTCATCATTTGTGTGTACGCATGGTCTTGTTCCCAGAGTTTTAACAATTTTAGGTACGAACATATTGATGAATCCCAGATTTGTGTGTTAAACATTCACACGGTTTAAGCAGAGATTTGTGTGTACGCACTGTTAGTAAATGAGGCCCAGTAAAACTACATGCACAGACTGTCACTTTAACACTTCTCAACTGTGCAATATTCACTGTATTATATACATTTGTAAAAAATTCTGTGCAATATACACATTCTGACACATTTCTTTACACTGTATATACTGGTTTAATTATATTCATATTTTTTTCTATTTCTTTATATTCCTTCACCAAAGTACTGCATGCTACTTATTTCATGTCTTTCTGCTGCTGCAACATTGCAAATTTAGGACTTCTTAATCTTAATTGCCCAGTCTTTATTTACACACATTGAACTATGTAAAGAAGAGTTACTACATCCAGGACGTCAGGACATCCATGCAGGTAAGAAGATATTTTCTTGACAAGCTATGAGGAGGAAAAATCCTTCATGAAGGAGCCCAGGAAGTGTGATGTGAAAACATCTCTGGAGCATACAGTGCATGAACATGCTAAAAAGCCAGTAATTAGTACTTTAAGGTTTCATATTACAACATGTTATCAGAGTTAATTGTGTTACTAATGTGTTTTAGGTGGTGTCAGGGCTTGAGGGACAGATGTCTCGCACAGCTGTCAGCCGGCTGAAACAGCTGCCTGGTGTGTGACGCTACACTGCTGCAGGATGCATCTCACTGGGCCCAGTTGGTCATCGACACACACGCATACCTGGAGACACGCACATCCGCGAAACAGCTACTCTGCAA
Source organism: Verasper variegatus (assembly GCA_026259375.1). Lineage (NCBI taxonomy): Eukaryota > Metazoa > Chordata > Actinopteri > Pleuronectiformes > Pleuronectidae > Verasper > Verasper variegatus. Next base: position 20,355,737 of record CM048053.1, on the reverse strand, counting down.
TGAATCATTTACATCATTTATCAGCGATGACCGAAACCCATGTCAGCCAGAGGTGACATACAAAGTATGTGGATATGGTATCTGACAAAAGTATACATGTATATGACAAAATAATTCCTTAATTCTCTCAATCCTTCCACAAGCACATTGGTAGAACTGACTGAAATATGTGATTCTGAACTTTTACAGAATCACATATTTATAAAGAAAAGGCATGAAGAGGATTTCATGTATAAAATAATTCTTTACAGCTGCCACAACGAAGGGTCAAACTCCCGAAATATAGGTCCGATCAACATGAAACCTTAAACTGAGCAACTGAAAATACTCCACATCTTTGCCCCTGGGTCCACTCGTCTACATGTATGAATGTCATGTGATTTGAATGTATTATCTTCTTATTCCCAGTTTCCAAGAGTGACTTTATAATAATATTAGCATGTTGTTAGTATCAGCCGCACACAGTCCTCAAACTCAACTGACAAAATATGGACTTGTACTTGAGTGTACATTTGTAAGAACAATATATTTCCTGCATGCAGAGAAATACATAACATATCTTGTGTGTTCCAACATTCACCTCGTTAAAGCCCTCACAACTCCCTTGTTGCCTGCTTACTCCTACATTTTCTTAAGTTTTGGGAAGAACTCCAGGTTCCCCTCGCAATTATCTCCAGACAGGCACCAGCAGCAAAGCCCCCAGCCTACACCAACAACATATTCCTAATTAGAAAGATAGTGTCTGTTGCCTGTTCTCTCATTTAATAGCTCCTGTGACTAAAGTTTGTAACTCTGTATTTTCACTTGTGTGCCATTATTATTATATATTTTGCAGTGTGTAATGTTTAAGGGGAATTTATGGGGCCTTAAAGTGGTCTCTAGCTCGTGCACCATATGAGGTGTTCATTCTGTGCTGTTACTCTCTTAGTCCATCCTCCTTATCATTAGGACCCCTGCGTATTCCATTCTTCTATTGCGGCTTTGTGAAAACCACAATACATTTCAGTCAGAGAATAGTGTTGTGGCTCTGTGCTGCCCAATAAGAAGGTGTGTGTGTTTCTTGATGACCGGCTGTTCTCACACTGCCTCAACAATCACAACCTGCAGACTTTTCATTCATCATTTGCACTCAATAGTTCAAATGATGGCTTTAAATAGAGGGGTCTGAATAAAATGGTCTCACAATTGATTCTTATCAACATTTCATTCGTCACTTATGACATATCGTTGATATTTTAACCGTGATCAATGAAGTCCCCCAGTTTGAGGATTATCTCTGATATCTAGCTTAAGGAGAGTGATGGATGTTTTCAAATACATACTGACACAGGACTTTTAATGTTACATTTACGCTGTTTATTTAATTAATGTGTGTTATTTGGAAATTACCTGCCAATTCCAAGTTACTTAAAACATCGCCTGTAAACTCCATGCATTGTACATAGTTGTATATGGGCAACTCAGTCCAGAGTCCTCTTCACTCATATCTTTCATTTAATGTATGTTAGAAGATAAATATTGCTAAAGTTGTATGAAAAGTGATATATTTTTGTTGGCCAAGATGGTTCACGCACTTTTTTTATGGTGGTTTACTCATTTACTATTGTTTGAGTCAAATTCAACACCATTGTTTACTGAGCAATATATACTAGCCCCTTCAGACCCTTAACCCACGCTTTTGTGACCACTCCCAAGGTTTCCCTGGAACTGGTTGTGTTTGTGGATTCTGGAGCTGATGAGAACTTCTTGGATCGGGAACTAGCTAAGCAACTCCAGTTGATCCTGGAACCACTCCCTGTTCCCCGGGAGGCCAACGCCCTGGATGGCCGCCTGTAGTGCCATGTTACCCACCATACTCCAGCTTTGAGCCTCACTATCTCAGGTAACCACACTGAGATGCTCTCATTTTTGATCATTGACTCGCCACTGGTTCTGGGGGGTTTTTTTGTTGGTAAGAAGGACAAATCCCTGCGTCCATGCATCGACTACAGAGGCCTGAACGATGTCATTGTCAAGAACAGGTACTCTCTTCCACTCATTTCCTCTGCTTTTGAACTGTTAAAAGGGGCATCCATTTTTTCCAAGCTGGATTTGAGAAATGCATACCATTTAGTTTGCATACGGGAGGGGGATGAGTGGAAAACTGCCTTTAACACCCCTAGTGGCCATTATGAGTATCTGGTCATGCCATTTGGTCTAACCAACGCCCCGGCGTTTTTTCAGGCCCTGGTCAATGATGTTATGAGAGACATGTGGGCGGCTGTGTCTGAGGGGTAGAGTGGTCGTCCTCCAACCTGAAGGTCGTCAGTTCGATCCCCAGTCTTCCCCATCTGCATGCCGAAGTGTCCTTGGGCAAGATGCTGAACCCTGAATTGCCCCTCATAGAACAACAAAGTGCTGCTAATAGATGCACTGTATGAATGTGTGTGAATGGGTGAATGTAAAACTGTACTGTAAAGCGCTTTGAGTGGTCATCAAGACTAGAAAAGCGCTATATAAATACAAAACCATTTACCAAAACCATGTTTTGGTAAAACAAGTTTGTTTTCGTTTACCTGGATGACATTTTGATCTTTTCTAAGTCTGAGGAGGAGCATGTGCAGCATGTCCGACGGGTTCTTCAGCGGCTGCTGGAAAATCAGCTTTTTGTGAAAGCCGAGAAATGTGAGTTTCATCAGCGGACTGTTTCCTTCCTGGGGTTCATTGTGGCACCCGGCAGCATCCAGATGGATCCTGCCAAAGTCAGTGGGGTCAGAGGGAAAGCAGCTGCAGAGGTTCTTGGGTTTTGCAAATTTTTATAGACGCTTCATCAAGAACTACAGCTCTGTTGCAGCCCCTCTCCATGCCCTCACGTCCCCAGGAACCAGGTTTTCATGGAGTCCTCAGGCTGAGGAGGCCTTCCGGTCCCTTAAGCAGCGGTTCTCTTCTGCACCCATCCTCACCTTGCCTGACCCGAAGCTACAGTTTATCGTCAAGGTCGATGCCTCTGGGGTGGGGGCGGGGGCAGTGCTCTTCCAATGCTGTCCCAAGGATAACAAGGTTCATCCCTGTGCCTTCTTTTCCAGGAAGCTTTCTCCTGCTGAGAGGAATTATGATGTGGGCAACAGGGAGCTGCTGGCTGTAAAGCTGGCTCTGGAGGAGTGGAGGCACTGGCTGGAGGGGGCTGAGCAGCCGTTTTTGGTGTGGACCGACCACAAGAATCTGAAGTACATAAGGACTGCTAAGAGACTCAACTCTCGTCAAGCCAGGTGGGCACTTTTTTTTTTTAATCGATTTAATTTCACTCTGTCCTATCGCCCTGGCTCTATAAACATCAAGGCTGATGCCCTGTCCCGCCAATTTGAGCGTGTAGACACCCCCGGAACCCAGGCCACCATCCTGCCGTCTACGTGCGTCATTGGAGCGGTGACATGGGGCATTGCTGAAAGGGTCAGACAAGCGCTGGAGGGGGCAGAAGTCCCGGCAGTCTGCCCGGAGAATCGTGTTTTTGTTCTGCCCATTCTCCGTCCACAGGTACTGCAGTGGGGACACTCCTCCAACTCACCCAGGGGTTGCCCGCTCCATCAGTCTCCTTCGTCAACATTTCTGGTGGCCCACGTTGAGGGAGGATGTCCAGACGTTCGTCGCTGCATGCTCCGTCTGCACCCAGAATAAGACCTCTCGTCAGCGGCCCTACGGTCTGCTCCACCCTTTGCCCATTCCCCGGCGACCCTGGTCGCACATATCCATTGACTTTGTTACTGGACTTCCACCTTCAGAAGGTAACACAGTTATACTCACCATTGTGGACAGATTTTCTAAATTGGCTCATGTGTCTCAAAATCCTTCCCTTTGGAACAAGAATTTAATTTGGATTGAGTATGCTCATAATTCTCCCTGTCCAGTGTGTCTATGGATATCTGCCACCCCTGTTTCCTGAGCTTGAGGAGGAGATTACTGTGCCATCCGCTCAGGCCTTGGTGCGCCGCTGTCATCTCACTTGGAGAAGAGCGCGAGCGGCTCTTGTCCGCACCTCCAGCCGATACAAGCGTGTGGCTGACAAATGCCGTTCTAAAGCTCTGCAGTACAGAGTTGGTCAAAGAGTCTGGCTGTCCACCCAGGACCTTCCTCTTCGCCTAGAGTCACGCAAGTTGGCACCCAGATTTGTGGGTCCATTCCCCATCACAAAGGTGGTAAACCCTGTGGCAGTGCAGCTCAAGCTCCCCAGGACCATGAGGGTCCATCCGACCTTCCATGTTTCCAAAGTCAAGCCTGTCAGGACGAGTCCGCTGGCTCCCTCCTCCAGACCCCCTCCACCCCCCCAGGTCATTGATGGGGGGCTAACATACTCAGTTAGGCGCCTTCTGGCGGTCTGCCGCAGGGGCCGTGGACTTCAGTACCTCGTGGACTGGGAGGGTTATGGGCCTGAGGAGAGGTCCTGGGAGCCGTCTAGGAACATTTATGGTAATACTTTGATTAAGGATTTCCACTGGCGTCACCCGGACCAACCGGGGACTTCTGGAGCCGTCCCTTGAGGGGGAGGTACTGTAATATCCGTTCAGTCTGTGTCTGTTTGTATTCACTTGTTTTATTTTGTTATCTGGGTTCTTGTGTCTAGTTTTACTTCCTGTTGGTTTCCCCACACACCTGTACCTTGTTTTGTAATTAAGCTTTCCCTATTTATACCCTGTGTTCCCACTCACCCTCTGCCAGATTGTCATCTTCTCATTCGTGTGTACATGCTCTCCAGCGTTAAGTTCTGTTTGTTTGCTTGCCTGGTTTTGGACTCTGCTTGGATTATCGACTTTGGATATTGTGCCTTTTACCTGAATGGACTTGTTTGCTTTCCTGACTGCCTACCCGTGTATGACCCGTGGATTGTTAAAGTAAAGTTTTATTTTGTACTTCATTTTTTGTCTCCCGTGCTTCCTTTTGCAACTGAGTCCCAGCTTTGTATGGAACAGGTTGATAGCATTCCAGTTCCAGCCAGCAAGATATTTTTAGCAAAACGTGTTCATAATATCGCATTAGGCGGCTGCTGCTGCAGCTCAGACAAGGGGAGCTCTGGAGGTGGCTGCTTCTGCTGATGCTGAGGCACGGGGCTCTGGAGCAGCTGCACAGGGGAGACTGGAAGGGGCGTCGGCCACAACCTCGAGCATGGAGGAGGAACTAGGGTGCCGCCTGCCGGGACCCCCGTTGTCAAAACAGGAGTGGTGCCAGGAGGTGGCTGCGCCCCAGCCAGGACTGGAGGTGGCTGCCTGGTAGCAGGCCGAAGAGGAAATTGATTGAGGCTGATTGCTATTTTGCAGTGCATATGCGGGAGGACTCAAAAATGCAGAAGCAAGCCAGATAACAAAAAGTGATCTTTAATTAAGACTAAGGTTCAAAGAAAAATCCACAAAGAAAAAAACACTGGAAACTAGAAAATGTAAAAACATGGAAAACACTAGGGAACAAGAGCAACTCTCAAGTGAAGTATCTGAAGGTGAATGACATGTAAGGTAATAACAGAAAACGACGAATTGACAATGACAAAGGGAAGCACGAACACTTACATACACAGGGGAGGCTAATTGGACACAGGTGAGATACATGAGGAAGTCAAGTTAGAAACACAGAACTCAGAAATTAACAAATGAACACAAACCTAAACACAAGGAAACACAGGAAAAGTCTATTAGCAAAGACTCTAAATCATCTAAGAGTTAAAGTCCAGAGAGTCACGACAGTTGATATAAGGAGGGGTCATCTTGGATTGTGAAGTTAGGGGTGGAGATGTGCCTCCGAACCTCTGAGTTGAAATTCTGACTTCAGGTTGCCACTTACGATTCTAGGGTTGGGAATTCCGACCTCCGAGGTTTAATGGAACGAGGCACAGGTGAACGGTCAGGCTAAACCAGGTAAACACAGGTGGCTTGTTCGTGCTTCTTCACAGATTGTTTGGTGTGTGGGCGTGTACATCCCCTGGAGGTTCGGAGAATACTGCAATGATCAATGCATAGGACGGTGTTTTTAGTGCCAGTGATGTCATTAACGATTTAGGACAGAGGCATTTAAATGCACAGCAACAGGGATGAAGATCTGCCACTTTATCAAACATCTAGCAAATGGTAAATAGTGGTTTCTTGTTTTATCAGTTAGTAAGACTAACATGCCTGTGTGAAGGCTTAATTTGTAAGACATTGTTCTTAGCCACATTTATTTAGGCTAGCAATTACAATTTAAACTTAATTTCATATGATGCTAGTTGGACATAAACTTGGCCATTTTCACAAAGAATACACTGTGTATGTTTGTTATTATAACATGCATTAATTTCAAAGCAGGATTTTACTGTTGCTTCTTAATATTTTTTGTGGGCAGAATTCTAAATGTATAAAGTAACTAGCAACTATAGCAAGATACAAAATAATAAGAGAGTAAAAAGTTCTTGTTTTTTACCACTACAGCACTGATGATAGCAATGTGCCGAACAACGCATCTGACCACAGCTCTAATTTAGACAATCACACCCATGGGCAATCAGATGGATGCAAGTGTTTTTACTCTTTAAACAATTGAAGGCACTGAATGGAATTTGTTTTAATTTCCAAACAAGCAAAGGAACCTCCCACCATGCTTTGCACTGCTTTGCATCAGGCGTATAAAAGAGCCCCTGGACTTAAACGTTGCAGCTGATGTTTGCTGTTCTACTGAACTGATCAATTAAGTTACTTTTTGCAGTATTTAGTTGTATAAAATTGTAATTCATTGGTAGGTGGATATTATTGGATGTAGCTGTTATTGTTAAGTGTCTGTTCCCAGTTTCGCCCCCCTATCTGGTTGTGTTGTGTGTAGGTCCGTTCAACTTGGACTTGGTCTGACTGGCTAACTTGATCCTCCAATGTGATCTGATGGTGGGTGGAGTAAAATTAGGCAGCTGTGAAGTTGGACACTTTCTAGTTCTCGTGGCGTGAGTGAGACGAGAACAGCTGGTCTTGCATTGTTTGCTTTTGTCATTGCAGAGGTTCTGTAGGAACTTCTCTTCTGTTGCAGCCCCAATGACTGACTTGATCAGTCCATTGGTAAAGTTTGTCTGGTCAGATAGGTGTCAAATTGCTTTTGAATGCTGTAAAGCACTCTTGTGTAATGCACCAGTACTTAGTGCTCCTGATTTTAATAAACCGTTTTCATTGGAAGTCGATGCGAGCTGTGTTGGTGCTGGTGCAGTTCTAACTCAGATGGATTCCGAGGGTTTGGTCCACCCTGTAGGATTCTTTTCAAAGAAATTTAATAGCAGCCAAATGCGCTATTCTACCATAGAACAGGAGACGGTGGCTTTGCTCCTCGCGCTCCAATTTTTTGAGGTGTATGTTGGGTCTAGTGCGGAACCTGTGGTGATTTACACGGACCACAATCCGCTGGTGTTTCTGCATCGCATGCACAACCACAACCAACGACTAATGCGATGGTCGTTGGTTATTCAGAATTACAACCTGGTGATCCACCACAAAAAGGGCACAGAAAATGTGTTTGCAGATGCTCTGTCTCGTGTCTAACTATTGTGGGTCAGTGGTCCTCAAAACCTCTGGGGCAGTTATATTGATTTGGGGTTTACGGGATGATTTGAAGTATCGTCAGCCATGGGCTGACTCTTTATGGGGGGGAGTGTTACGTACAGTGTTCTATATGTCTTGTACATATACATGTATTGTGTTCTGTTTTGTGTTTTGTCTCCTCCTCCTGGTTTCTCTCTCCTACTTTACAGAGGTGCACACCTGGTTCCAGTCATCAAATCACCACACCTGTTCCAGATCTCCAATCAACCATTCCCCTTTAAATAGTCCTTTGTTTAGTTAGCAACCGGAGGGCTTTTGGGTTAAGCTCTGGCTGAGCTCTGTTGGTGTTTTGCTTGGTCTTGCTGGGTTGTTCGTTGGAGTATTGATTTAGCTTTAGTTTAACCACATTGGTTAAACTGAGTTATTTAAGTTGCTAGCAGCCCACTTTTGTGTTTTGTCTTTGTTAACTTTTGTTTTGTTGTGCGCACAGGGACATTGAGGACAGGTAAGATACTCCGGGGTCTACATATAACACACACGTAGGTTTACTTCTTGTTAATACCCCAGGTTAGAGTGAGCACCACCCGCTGTACTTTTGGGTGCTAAGCACCTGTAAAGGGGTGGGGGGGTTGGGTTTGTTTATGTTCTTTTCTTTGGTGCCACTGACAGTCCTTGTTGATCCCTGTGTTGCTTTCTGTAAATAAACACTTTCTTTGCATCATATCGGGTCCTGGCATTTGTGTGACTGCACCCTCTTTTCCCCAAACCTGTTGCCCTTATGTTATGCCCTACTCTGAGCCACCAGGGGGCGTAACACGCTGGGTCTCAATTTGTAATGCGACTGACATGTGAACACATTAAAGCAGTGAGAGGGATGACGGGCCGAGAAACCAAAAATTCAGTAGGAAAGAGGGGAAAGGAAGGAGTGACAGGGACCAGGAAAACAGTCCTTGCAGATGATGTAACTTGAGTAGTTCAATCAGGAGAGACTTGATTCACAATTTAACAATGTTTATTTTGACAATTGCACAGAAGTAATGTGAATGTTTATAGTCTTTGACATTTTAGACCCCTGTGTGATGTCATCAGGATTATAAGGGGGTGGAGCAGAGCGTCGAACAGGAATATCCCCCGGGGTCTAGACACTGGTGGTGGTTCATCAGTCAATCGATTGTTTGAATGGCCCATATTCATGAGAATTGTCCTGTTGGACTTCGCCAATTGTGACATCCTCTGCCCTTAACCCTCAACAAGAGTAAGGCAAAATTACAAAAAACATTTTGACAGGGAAAAACCTCAGGAGGAGCCGCATGCGAAGGATCCCTCTTCCAGGATGGACAGAAGTGCAATGGATGCCACGGTTAATAGGTATATTGTCAGGCAGTCTTTAGATTTTTAGTCCGCGATCAGCTGCCACCATAATCGGGTGCCGCCGTAATCCACGATCCATTGTCATGATCCATTGATACTATTGGGATCCATCATCATGGTACGTGATCGCTGCCAACACGATGCAGGATTATACATATGCCACGGGGCTCTCACCACAGCAGCCAGACACAAACCATTCAGGCCTTAACATCTTTATTAAGTCCACATACTTGAACAAACATAAATAAACTTAAACCTATAGCGACTAGCTTTACAGCTCAGTCGGTCTCTATAACAGAATTATAAATTGGTACAGCAACCGCAACCAAAATTAAGTAGCTTGACACCAAAAATACAGGTCCGCTGGACCGAAGGTAGAATGCCGTGGTGAGTGCAGGATCTAAATGTAGAACTTAATAAAAGGTCAGCAAGGACCTGAACTTAAATAAAAGGTAATTTGACCGAACAAAAATTAAGGTCCAAGACCAAATAAAATAAAATGCCAACAGAAATTTTAAATTGGTACAGCAACCGCAACAGAAATTAAGTCGCATGATTAAGGTAAATTAAGGTCTGCTGGACCGAAAGTAAAATACAGTGTGCAACACATACGTCGGGAAGCACATATGGGGTCCTTCAGACCATGCAAGGTCACCAAGACCGCATATGCAATGAGTGAGGAGGGCGCCCAGGTGTGTGTTTAAACGAGAAGTTACCTGTATAGCTAGCACGACTCAGAAGAGTGAACAGATAATACAACCACCACCAATTATATGCATGACTTACTGACATCAGGGTTTTAGAGATCTTTGATTCGAAAGGTGGATATAGGAGGTGAAAGCAGAAGAAGACCATCTTCCTTGTAGTGAAGAAGAGGAAATACCTTGGTTGGCTGCAGAAGTAGCAGCTCCTATCCTGAAAGAATGAGCTGAATAGGGCTCAGGCAATAGGTTGCTTTTAATGAGGATTTGTTTAAGAAGATGATTGAACCAGGTTCTGGATAAAGGAAGTTTCCCAGGAATGAGGAATAGGGGACAACGGGGGCTAGTAGGTCTGATCTTTAGAAAATTAATTATGGACTTCAACAGCTGGATTTGAAAATAAACTGGGGAAAGAAGGATTATGACATCTGGCGTTGAACTGTATTCCTGCTACTAGTCCTCGATTGTAAGTTGGTTTAAAGTGCCGGACGTCCATACAATAACAGATGAATTCACAAACTATGTTTATGTGAACAGGTTTAGGTGGAACGGAGATACAGAACAAAGCAAAAGTGCTCCAGGCAAAATCGTACATTTTTAGGGTAGACGTTGCTAGTCCTTTCCTATTGTAGACCCTGGCCGATTCTAGGTATTTAGACAGGGGTTCATTCTTTAATAGAGAGCAAGAATGTGGACGTGCTGTGATTATGAAGTTGTGTGTGATGGCAGACCATGTGATACTTCTCATGAACGGCATAATGATCTTACATGAGGAACACCATTTGTTGATTATATTAACTACCATTTGGTTGTCGCAAAGGACAGAGATGCGTTTGCATTCCCAATGGTGTCCCCAGATATGACATGCTATGGAAATGGGGTAAATTTCAAATAGAGCGGACGACAAGTTTTGTCTTGGGAAGGAGGGAGGCCAGCGGCTTGCGAACCACTGTCCTTGAAAGAAACCCCCAAAACCCACGGATGGGGCGGCATCCGTGAAGAACTGCAAGGAATCAGAGGAATGAACCAGATATTCATAGAAGAAAGTGACGCCGTTCCAGTGATCGAGCAGATGAGACCAGAAACGCAGGTCGGATCGGCACCCTTCATCGAGTGATATTTTGTCGCGCATTGCGAAATTAAGGTGACCGAGGATGGAGCGCAGCTGCTGCTTGGGGATGTTTTTGATGGCGCGGTATGTTTTTGCGATGTTGCAAATGTGCTGTAATTTTTCTAATGGGAGTGACACTTTCATTTCAATGGAATTTAGCGTGATGCCAAGGAATTCCAGACATGTATCAGGGCCTATTGTTTTTTCATCAGAGGAACACCGAGGGATTGAAAGCAGCATTTAAGTTTAAAGAGGGACGCGCCTGAGCTGTCTTGAGGATCTATTAGAAGGAAATCATCCAGTAGATGGAGAACAGTTGGAACTCTGACTCTGTTAAGCAAAATCCATACACCTCGGACAGTTGGTTAAAAATGCTGAGGCTACTCCTACCACCAAAAGTTAGGCGTACCGCAAAGTAAAATTTGGATTTCCATCGGATGCCAAGCAGATTCCACTGCAAGAGATGTATGGGGATGATTTTGAAAGTGTCGGAAATGTCTGCTTTGGAAAGCCAGGCTCCTTTATTAATTTTATAGCATTTTCGATGTGTAATTGAGAGAAAAGGGCTCTGGTGGAATGAGACTATTTACGCTTGCGATGGGGCCACAGCGGGGAACTGAGAAATAAAAAAATTATCTATTTTTTCCCGCGAATATTTTCTCGTGGCTATGCCTATGGGGTTTGAGTGAAACACGGAGAATGGAGATGACTGAAAGGGACCGATAATGTAGCCTTTTTTTACTTTTCGCGAGCAACTGAGAAACTATTTCTTTTACGGTTCATTTACGGCGGACTGAAGATGTTTTGCCATGTATGTAACTGTGGGGGAGGAGAGGACCCCCACTCGGAAGCCCTGAGAAAGTCCTGTGATTAAATAGTTTACGAATACAGAGTCGAGGTGGAAAGACAATTCTGCTGCTAGATATTGGACGTTTATTCGTGTGGAGGGATGAGTGTTTAGAAGAGCTTTGAACCACAACATTTCTGTGGATAAGGTTGGTTCCGGAATGGGTTCGGGCATCTGGGACAGACGGACCTGGGATGAGCGTCTTGGCAGATGCTGCAAATGTGGAGAAAGTGGCAGTTGGGGAATGTACACAAACTCATGTTGAATTTATGGCAAATTGGTGGTTTGTTGAATTGATGCCACTGGTGGCCTAGACTGTCAGTGTGCTGAGAAGAGGATGGAAAGGGGATCTTGATTTGGAACGGCACTGAAGGACAGAAGAGGTATGTGTGACCTGCATTGCCGCAGGAATTACATGAAATCACTTGAGCGCCTCCAGAGACCATAATGAGTAGTTCTGTGTCTAATTCAGACCAGTTAAGACATGTATTGTATTGCGCTATATACAGCGCGGCTTTGCTGGAGAAAGCTTTGTGGTAATGGTAAAATATGTTTCTTCCATATATTAAATTTAAGTCACCGATTAACATCAGGTAAAGGTCTAGTTCTTGTCTCCTTTCAGGGTAGATGGAGCTGATTGTATCGCGGTAGATGCTAAAGACAATGAGGAATTGTCCGATTGAAAGTCTGTATTTAAACGTGGCTCCATAGTTCTGAACACGGCAGTGATGTTTTCCCCCGTGGCAATAGTTTTATCGCACTATGGCGATGGCTGAATGAGGCTGAGTAGGTTGATTCATTGTAATATTTTTTATCTGAGACGTGCGGAAATATTGGCTGACTGAAGTATGTATGGCCTACCTACAGCCGGTAACGGGACGGCTGAGGCCAAAGTGTGTTGGATGGGTTTGTTGGGCCGAGTGGACGTGTGCGTGGCTAGTTGCGCTAAGGAGATTGGGGGGCGCTGATGTTCGCTGAGCATGAAGCAAAGTTTGCAGCATTTTCGAGGGTCTCAAGCCGGGTATCGAAGTTCTGCAAGGTGGCGGCCAGGGACTGCAAGATGGTTGTCAGGATGTTAACTGGAGCTGAAGTGGGTGCAGAAGCCCAAGATCGGGTTGATATGTTACTGTAACAAACCTCTCTGTTACCGTGGGTTTCTCGTCATGAACACAAGGGACCACAGGTATGATTTTGTTAGTCTATTCACATACATATATATACAGTATATACATGGACACACTCTCCAGGCGTTGTCTCCTGGTTCCCGGCGGCCACGCGTCCCAGCGCGCTACTGCTGATAAAGAGGAGAGAGTCATTAGTTGACCTGGAACACCTGTGCACAATCAGAGTCTCTCCCTGGCACTGATCCCAGAATCCCAACCCCACTCCCTCCCTCCTGCAGCTGACGCTGATCATGCCCCACTACCACATACCTCCACCGCCCGACTTAGGCCGGGGAACCTTCCGGCTTAACCTACTCCCCCCCCCTCTATATGGGAGAGGAAGTCAGCCACAGCCATCTGTGCCCCTGGCCTATGGATCACCTTGAATTTAAATGGTTGTAAGGCCAAATACCAACAAGTGATCCGCGCATTGGTATCTTTCATGTGGTGGAGCCACTAGAGCGGAGCATGCTCTGAAGAGAGGGTTAATCTGGGGTGTCCCAGGCGTCCCAGGAGGTAGTACCGTAGGGTGTTGACCACCCACTGGATTGCCAGGCACTCTTTTTCTATCGTGCTGTACCTGGCCTCCCTCTCTGACAGTTTCCGGCTGATGTACAGCATCGGGCGGTCGACGCCTCTTACCTGCTGAGACAAAACCGCCCCCAGCCCCCTGTCAGTCTGCAAGATAAAGGGGAGAGAAAAGTTAGGTGTGTGGAGAAGTGGTTCCCCGCAGTGACTCCAGTACTCAGTGACTCCAGTCGTGCGGCCACCCGCTGCACATGCTCCACCCAGGTGTCACTGTGAATAATGAAGTCGTCCAGGTAGGCGGCAGCATACGCAGCATGCGGACACAGCACTCAGCCCATGAGGTGTTGAAACAGGCCCTGAACAATCCGAAGGGAAGTGTGACGAATTGGTAAAACCCGCACGGAGTCGAAAAGGCTCTGAAGACAGGGGAATCTGCCAGTAGCCCTTGGTCAAATCCAGCGTGGTAGAAAACCGTGCAGTGCCTAGCCGATCCAGGATCTTGTCAACCCGAGGCATTGGATATGCATCAAACCGTGAGACATCGTTCACATTGCGGTAGTCCATACAGCACCGTATATAACCATCGCTGTTGGACTCTTCTATTACCCCCATCTCGAGCATAGCTGGCAATTCTTTCTGAACAACTTTTCTTTTATGTTCAGGAAACCGATAGGGTCTTGAACATACAGTCACCCCAGGGGAAGTCTCAACGTGATGTTGTATGAGTTTTGTGTGTCCTGGCAAGGGGGAAAACACGTCAGCAAATGCTGCTGCAACATGGCGATCTCTGCTCTCTGGGCCGGGGAGAGATGGTCATTGCAGCGAGTTTGGTACCTCAGGCCCCAACTCATCTCTTTCGCTCACCAGTGACACCAGAGAAACAGGCTCTGCCTCTCTCCATGTTTTAGGAGGTTGAGGTGGTATATTTGTGTGGCTCCACCCCTGTCAGAATGCACAACCTCATAATCGATGTTCCCCACCCGCCGTGTGACCACGAAGGAACCTTGCCAGTAATTTAGAGCTAGAAGAGGGGAGAAATACATAATATAAGTACTTTTTATCCCGGTGTGAATTGTCTCAGCCTGCCTCCTCTGTTGTAGAGGTGCTGTTGACGTGCCTGGGCCTGGAGCAAATTCTCACCAGGACGTACAGAATTTCATTCTTACTGGGGCTTGGACCTTCCTCCCAGTTTTCTCTCCCTGGCACCGATCCCAGAACCCCATCCCCACTCCCTCCCTCCTGCAGCCAACTCTGATCAGGCCCCACTACCACAGTTACTTATCTTTGTTGCAGGGGCCTTGGAAGAAGCCGCTTTCCTGTTTCTTTTGTGGCCACGAACAGGCAAGGCAGGGAAATCGGCTGGGGTAGTTGGATCGTGCTGGGGGTGGGAACTGTGACCCTTGTTGGAGAGAAGCACAGTTTGCTAGCTTGCGAAGCTGAGAAGGAGGCAGGCCTGTAGATGCTGTGATGTTGTAGCTGGGCAATGAGAAGGTCAGCCTCGTCTGTGAGGGATTCGTTGCGTTCGGCTAGGCCAGGGGTAGGCAACCTTTACTATCAAAAGAGCCATTTTGCCCCCTTTTCCCCAAAATATTTTTTTTTCAGAATTAAGCCATAAAAGTACCTCATGCTTTCAAATAGTTGAAAACACAATTTCTCTGCTTTTAGCATATATGATGAGACAAGATCACATCATCATCCCAATCCAAGCCTCTCTTCACTAGACACTGGTCACTTTAAGAAGTAAGATTTAACTGATCACCTAAAAAGCCCACCATGTTTCATGGGCTCTGCTGGCTGTTCCTACAGGGGACAAGGCTCTGCTGGCTGTTCCTACAGGGGACCAGCCCAGCCTGGGCCTCTCAGCTGTGGAACCTGCCTGAGGATCTGCAGCTTCATCTTTTAAATCACTTCCTAAAACATAACATGGGACCGCTGTGGCTCAGGAGGTTGAGGGGTTCGCCTACTAACCAGAAGGTCAGTTCGGTTCACTTTTGCTTCCCCCTTTCACATGCATGTATTTGTTGGTATTTATTGTGCAGGTAGTGTGTGAGTAATAAGGTGCTGCACATAGATGCACTGTATGAATAAAATGTCTCATTACCACATGTGCATGTTCCTTGCTTTCGAAAGTGTGACTTAATCCACTATTCTGTGACTATGACAATGTGTATAAGGTAAACAACATCATTTACAAAGATGCAACGAAGAATCATTAAGAATGGGTAACACATATTAACAGAAACTCTTAACATGTTCATTGCAAAACAACATGAGACATTTATCACAGATTTTTAACTTCCTGAGTTACTTAGTGTGCTCTGGAAAAAAGCAAAAAATTACAACTGGGACCACAATGCATTTGTGACATAGTTTTAGCAACTACATACCTTTTACCAACTGAAATGAAGTGGATTGAGTGTGAAGGTGCTCTTTCTGAGCATTGGAACATCATCTGTCCACACTACTGAAGAGGATCCTGTATGAGTTTTAAAGTAAATGTTCGTACACAGAGGAACGACACAGGCTTAAAACAGGACCAGAAATCAAGTAGTGAGCTTGCATGCATCAACACACATTTGCATAAGTGCTGCAGGTGGCAGGCATTAAATCATGCAATTAGTTATTTTAACAAAAAGGTAAAATGAGCGGACAGGACAATGTCAGGCTGTTGCTGTGTTGACTCTGTGTCGTAGAATGACGAGAAAGACAAAGACATTCAATTCAATACAATAGTGTTTTTGTGTAGCGCCAACTCATAACAAACATAATCTCACTTTACATAGTAAGGTCATGACAGGCAAAATTACAGAGAAGTCTCCACAATGAGCAAACACTTTGGTGACTGTGAAGAAGAAACCTCCAAAAAAACAATACTGAATGTGGGTGGACGTCTCTTTATAACAATAAAAACATGAAAATACATTAGACCTGCATGTTCCCAAATGTAATTTCAGATTTTTATCAAATATAAGTGTAAAATTAGCAGTGCATATGTAAGTGAACTCAATATGTTCACTTATGTGCAATGTAATTGTTGTTACTGGAGGTCTTACGTTTTCAGCCCGACTGATTAAAGAGCAGATATACTCAAGCTAACCAAAGAGTTAAGTCGCCAAGCTAACAAGGCCCACAGATGTTACAGTTCAGAGACACAAAATAAATAATGTTATAAATAAAAGTCAAATGAGCAGACAGGACAACGTTAGGCTATTGGTGCATTGTGTCCCTGTAGTGGAATGACAAGACAAGAAGTGGCAAAGCAGAGTTCCTGATGGCTGCCAAACTCCCTGCTGCCACATAAGGACATTTGGGGGTATTGCTCAATAATTAAAAAGTCCACAAATGCTGAATAAAAAATTCTAAAAATTAACAACCAAAAAATGTGACATATCGTTTTTGTGTGTCACATTATCACAAGGAGGGCAATGAAATTAGGCAACACCCCTTAGAGTATTACAACATGTGCAGACAGTTAAACGTCATGCATCGACTGAAATGATAAGAAATTCTAACACATTCCCAAGTCTGTTGTCACCATGATTGAGAGAGACTTTGGAAAACTGCTGCCATTCTATTGGATGCTGAAAGATAGAACCAAGTGGCACATGTTTCATGCATTAGAACTGAATTGAATTTTTTTCATTTGTATTGACAACATGAAATAACAAAGAGAATAACATTTATGGATGAGAATCAGTGATTATTTCATTTCAGGAGGATGTATATTCCTTTATGCTAAAGAGAGCTTGTGTTCTCATAAATCACCATGCATGTAATTATATGATGGAAGCTGAATATTTGACATGTTCTGCAGTTTGTGCAGTTTACAGCACAAATCCCTGCCAAGCTGCTCTCACCAGAAGCTCTCATGAACACTGTTTTCTGCTCAAGTGCAATATAAATTTTTGCTTTCATGCTTCACTACGAAAATAAGGTCTCATTGGCATTGTAAAAAATGTATTTAAAATCTACTTTAAATTATATTTTTTTATAAGGTGTTATGTTGAAAAATATCTGTCCACCTTTACCTTACCTTTTGCCCCTCCGAGACATACGTGAGAGATGAAGAGAAGCTGGCAGAGAAGTGTATGAGCAAGCAGCAGAAATATAATATGAAAGTGTGTGAGGCCAATAATAATCTTACCTGTGTGTGTGTGTGTGTGTGCAGCCATTCTTGGGCTGCAGGCAGGCAGAGCAGGAAAAGACCATATACAGAATATATAGTATCCATAAAAAAGATTTGTTCATATTGCAGGTTTTTGTGATAAAAAGACTGAAACCAAGATAAGTCATTTCAGAACTTTTTATGTAACCTATGAAATTCAAGTGAAAAATATACTAAAACTGGAAATAAAAAACTTACAATAACATTTATTGTTACACCTGTAAACCCTGACTTTGTCGATGTACTTTTTGATTTGATCACAGCTCTGTCTTTTTTTATTTGCCCACTCTTCCAGATCCATCAAACTGTGAGGGCATCTTTGTGCACAGCCATCTCATAGTCCCCACACAGCTTTCTCTCTTTTTCATTGTATTTTTGTAAACACTGTTTATTTTCATTCATCAGAACAAATGACAGGTGTAAGAAACAGTAGGTATGTTACGTGGAGCCGAATACCAAATAGAACAAAAACAATCCATATTGTTGCTCAGTCACCGTAAACAGGACCAAAACGCTTTATCTGGTTCCAGAGGGGAAGTTTGGACCTTTTCATAAATCAATCCAAAGAAAAATATGAAGCATGTAAATCATTTGACATTTGAAAGCTTAAACACATTGTTTCCTGCCTTATTTCCTTCATCATTTGTCTCTTATCTCCCTGCTCTCTCTCTCTCTCTCTCTCTCTCTCTCTCTCTCTCTCTGTCTCTCTCTCTGTGTGTGTCTCAAACACTAACCGAAGTCAAAATGATTGGCTGAGTAGCATCATGTGGGATGATTCACGATTCAATACTTTGTCATCTGCACAACAATTACATTTAGCAGTCGCTGGCAATGAAATTCTTGCGTCACAGGCTTTCTTCTAACAATGCTCAAAATATTACACAAAATTAAATAAAATATATACAAAAATATACACCTAAAAAAAGTAGTGCAAACATGGTAAGGTGCAGAGTGTAGAGGAAGTATGGCAGATTGGAGGAGTTTAAAAGTTTAAAAGTCTTATGGCCTGGGGGATGAAACTGTCTCTGAGCCTGGTGGCGCAGGCCCGGATGCTGCAGTACCGTCGGCCAGACGGCAGCAAGCAGAATAGTTTATGGCTGGGGTGATAGGGGTCTTTAATGATCCGGTTGGCCTTCATCCTATACCGCTGGGTGTAGAGGTCCTCCATGGATGGTAGCTACACCTGGTGATGTGTTGAGCAGACTTCACCACCCTCTGTAGAGCCTTACGGTTCAGGGCGGTGCAGCTGCCATACCAGGCGGTGTTGAGCCTCCGCAGCCTACGGAAGAAGAAGAGCCGCTGTCTGGCCGTCTTCCTGATGTCTGTGTGGTGAGTCCAGGTCAGGTCATCACTGATGGGAACCCCGAGGAACCTGAAGCTGCTGACTCATGATCTATTCCTGAATGTACGATCAGCTCCTTCGTTTTGCTGACGTTGAGATAGAGGTTGTTGTCCTGGCACCAAGATGTCAGGGCTCTGACCTCCTCTCTGTAGGCCTTCTCATCGCCGCCGGTGATCAGGATGATCCTATGACCTAGGATGAGTTACAATATATGGAGTGGGTCTGTGAGATTTGTGGGCCACTTAAAGGGATGGCAGGTGTTAACAGATGAGTTTGAAATATGATTATTATTATTATAACCAGATAATTTCTTGGTAAGTTTGTGTGTGTGTGTGGATGAAATAACTGAACAACATTTGCAGATTTCACTTACTTGGTGGGAATATTATTTTAGTGGGTATCTCCAGATGATGAACTTTTGGAGCCAAACAGTCATATATCAAGGTCAAGGCAAAGATAAATAAGGTCCAAAAATCTAATTTTAGAAAGTTTAAATTGAGCATAAAATAATCTGTATTCGTATGATGTCATATGATAAGTGATGTCATAAAGAATTCAAAAGTCAGAAAATGGCAACATGCATACTTCAAAGTAATACTTTACTAGACGAATAAACAGTAGAGGGATTCATTGCAGCATATCCCCGTACTTCACATCTTCTCATGCGTTTCTCTAGCTGAATAATTAGCCATCTATTAAAATATGAATAGTGATATTGAGTTAAGTAATTTGCAGTTTATTGATGAAATAGCAAGAAAAAAAAACACTTTCATGGATGCCTAAACAGAAAACCCAGCATTCTCATTCAAGTTATAACATGAACTTGAGACGGGACATCGCCCCTCATTTTTTAGAGTCTCCCGTCTATTCCCGGAGCAATTTTGTCATTCAGAGGAGTTGGTGTCACCTCTAATAGGCAGAGAAAACAGCAGCTATAGAGACAACATTCCCACCAGGGGAACGGCTGATGATAACACTGAGCTTCTTGGTGACAGTTAAGCTACAGCCCATAGACACTGAGAAAAGCATACACTACATATCACTATTTTTTGTGATGTATCCCATTCCCCAGGGGTGGGAAGACTGAGGCTATTGTCTTGCTCAAGTTTCAGGATGACTCTTAACGTAGGCTTTCCATAAGTCATTAAAACATTATTTCATGACTGTATCAGGAACACTTACAATTAACATAATTAAAAAGTGAAATTACCCAAATTATTGGTTAATTCCACCCATTCCTCGTCTGCGCCATCATAACTGTAAAATAGATATTGGCGGTCTTTGTTTTATCCTTCACATAGCATCACAGCGACAGACTGCAAGGGCGATTTCCTTATAGAGTAAATTTATGTATGTATTTATGTAAATGTATTCATTCCTATAAAGAAAAGCCAATGTTAAACATTATGGCATTGGTATTAGAGCCTAATTAACTTGAAATAATCGTATATGAAATTTTCTTTTTAAGTCTTCACAATAAATAAAAATGTTCTTCTCCAATATTAAGGAGTGATGTCAGAAATATCTTGAATCCTCTGTTAGGAATGCATTACTCTCTCTCTTCTCCAGGTGACAGATACAAAAGCCTGACCCACCTCTTCAGAGTTGGAGTTGCTCTGTAGTTGTAGTTATAGAGACCCAGAGGGCTATATACCATGTTCTGAATATTTGAATGTGAGCCCTTCTCCATGTCCATAAACTACTTGTGGATTATTTTCCTTAGAAAATGTTTCAATTATTTTATGCCTATAATTAATAAACATATCATATTCAAATTTAACTAAGCCATAACAC
This sequence comes from Verasper variegatus, assembly GCA_026259375.1. NCBI lineage: Eukaryota > Metazoa > Chordata > Actinopteri > Pleuronectiformes > Pleuronectidae > Verasper > Verasper variegatus. Next base: position 20,335,198 of record CM048053.1, on the reverse strand, counting down.
TGTTTGTATCACAAGCAAACACAATAACATATAAGTAAATTGACATGTTGGGAAATGCTTGTAATAGGTTAAGTATTGGAGGATGGAAGTGAGAATAAGATGGGGAAGGAAGAAGGGAGGGCTGCAGAGAAACAAGGGGTGGTGTTCTGGATGGCTTGATCTCACATGATAGAAAGCATCTTCCAATCGGTGCTGCAACTCTTATCATATTTTTTCCATTTTTAATCCTCTTGAACCTGTGCTCTACATTTTTGCAGTACGCTGCTCTATCATCATCATTTATTTGTTGACACCTCTGGCTTAGGCAGCACCCAACAACATTAAGGGTGACTGTCCCTTCCAGACACAGAGCAACTAGCTCTTTATGCAGTGGTTTCAGGCGAGGCCTTCCCTTTTGAAGTAAAACCTCCTCAAACCAAACGCAAATACAGGTCGAACACAAGAACAGCTTGTCACGCTGTTGCAGGTAGGGATGGTGACAGCTGAATTATAATCAAGACGATGGTAATTATGAAACAAATAATTAAATGATATAATATTCAACATTTGCTTATTAAAGGTAATTAGTCATAACTACAGACTCTTGGAAATGGAGAAAACATTTGCATCATGTCAACGTGTTATGTCAACGCTGCCTCTCCCTCATGAGCCGGCAAGCTGTGCCTTGTGCACCTTTCTTTGTGAGGTTCATGGGGAGACTCACCAAGAACTGCCTTTGGACAGATGTGTTAAGGTTCCCTGTGTCATGGTCTGCACCTTGGCCGCCCCTACCTCTTGTGTGTATGTGTGTATGAATGTGGATGCTTGGGATGTACAGTGCCTTGCATAAGAATTCACCCCCTTTGAACTTTTCTACATTTTGTCATGGTATAACCACAGATTAAAATTTATTTCATTGTGATTTTATGTAATGGACCAACACAAAATAGTCCATCATTTGGAAGTGGGGGGAAATATTACATGGATTTCAAAATTATTTACAAATAAAACTCTGAAAAGTGTTGAGTGCATATGTATTCACCCCCTTTACTGTGAAACCCCTAACAAAGATCTGGTGCGATCAATTGCCTTCACAAGGCACATTTGCAAGTCACATAAGGGTCCACCTGCAATTTAATCCCAGTATAAATAATCTGTTCTGTGAGGCCTCAGAGTTTGTTAGAGATCATTACTGAACAAACGGCATCATGAAGACCAAGGAGCTCACCAAACAGGTCAGGACTAAAGTTGTGGAGAAGTATGGAGCAGGGTTAGGTTATAAAGAAATATCCCAAGCTTTGAACATCTCACGGAGCATAAAATCCATCATCAGAAGATGGAAAGAATATGGCGCAACCGCAAACCTACCAAGACAAGGCCGTCCGCCCAAACTGACAAGCCGGACAAGGAGAAAATTAATCAGAGGAGCAACCAAGAGGCCCATGGTAACTCTGGAGGAGCTGCAAAGATCCACAGCTGAGGTGAATCTGTCCACAGGACAACTATTAGTCGTGTACTCCACAAATCTGGCCTTTATGGAAGAGTAGCAAGAAGAAAGCCGTTGTTGAAAGTGAACCATAAGAAATCCCGTTTGGAGTTTGCCACAAACCATGTGGGAGACACAGCAAACATGCGGAAGAAGGTGCTCTGGTCAGATGAGACCAAAATGTAACTTTTTGGCCTCAATGCAAAACGCTATTTGTGGTGGAAACCCAACACTGCCCATCACCCTGAGCACACTATCCCAACAGTGAAACATGGTGGTGGTAGCATAATGCTGTGGGGATGCTTTCTGATCAGTGTGGTTGACTTTGTTGTGTTCATTAACTGAATGTTGGAACCTAGATGTTATATGACGTTAATGTCTATGTGTTTTTGGTACAGGTCAGAGTAATGTTGACTTTAGCAATTAACAACTTATCCTTTGCTACATCTAGCAGCCATCTGAATTTGCTACCATGAAGCTACTTCATCAGACAGACAGAAGAATAAAAAAGTATCAGCTGTTGGGCAGTGTGACACAGGGCAGTTTGATTGTTGATCTTGTTTGAGTACAATTGAAGGCTTGATCAAACAAATTGATGAGGTGATTCTCATCCCTCCATTTAAAACTATTCAAACTGAGTCACAGGTGAATTCAACTGCCAGCCAGAGTCCAGCTCTGATGTACCAGTTAACCCCACTACAAATGTTGTACAATATTCTATTATCTAAACTAGCCTTTAGCGATAACCGCAAAAATAGAATACCTACAAGGGCCCACTAGAATTTTTCTAAAGGCCCACTAGGATCTTTTAAAGGACCACTAAAACCTCCAAAACCCCTCAGAATCTCCTAGAGGACCCATGGAACCTCCTCAATGGAAACAACATTGCAACATCCCCCTGAAAAGGGGTGGCCTGTTAATATGGGGCACTGGGGCACTGCCCCCTCCAACATCCTGAGAGAGAAAAAAAGCCTAAAATCTTATTTGACATATTTTAATTATATAATAGTAGTTTACTCTGACAACGCACCTGGAAGACCATAAGCGTCTATGTGAGTATTCTATACAAATTCTTTACAACTTGAATTTGGTTAATTTCTGTCTAAATACTTTTGGGTGTGTGGCGCTGGCCAAACGAGACTGAATGTAAGTGCTTAAATCTTTTGCAACCACGGAACCTGAGGATGCTCTTTAATTGTTTTTTGCATATTTTCACCAGGACACAGCTCTCAGACACTCCCACTTTTATTTACCGGCAATAGTCATTGATTTACATTTTTATTTTATCAAATGTGATTGGTCGACCCTTAGCGCTGTTTCAGGTACTATATCCGCTGTCACTGAGTTACTTCGGCTGCGAGCTGACTGGCCAAGATATTGTGACTTCACTTGGAACGGAAAATCCAGTAATTTCTTTACAAAAACACCCCAACAAGAAAAAAAGGGGATATAGGAGCTTAATCGATTTACAGATTCAGCAGCTGGCAAGTGATGAGGAAGGCTTACACCCCGGGCTTCTCCTGCTCTTGTTATGAGAAACTGAGGCTAACTGGATGTGGTGCAGGTAATGCCTTTTATTGCTTCCCCTGTTTGCTGTTTCAAAGTATTGGCAGAGAGGTTCTATGGACAACCACGGGGTGCAAGACCTATAACATCTCCCTGAAATCTGCATGAAAGTTGCCACAGTCATTTAAACAACACAATGAGGCAACAAAAATTCGGCTAGACTCTTAAAACCTCTAGAACCTCCTTAAAGAACAATACATCTTCTTGAAAGACTCTCCACTGAAATCGTCCAATGATCACTTAAGCCTTCTAAACAACCCAGAGAAATACCTAGAGGATCCCTACAGCCTTGACACTAATATGTCCAATACTACATGTAGAACCTTCTCTATGACCATTAGAACCTCTAAAGAACCCCTACCAACTCCCTACCTCTAAAGCCTTCTCAGTGACTCCATCTACTACGACCACAACAAAGAACACCATAACCCCCAAAGGACCTCTGAAACCTTAGATTTCCACTGAGCATTTAAACCCTCTAAGTGACCTTAAGACTCTTGCACTTACATCTAAAACATTCCGATCGAGAACCTCATCAGTGACCACTAGAACCTCAATATAACGGTTGACAGGGCCTTCTTTAGATTCAGCCTCAATCCAGGTTTTTTCCTTGAATGTGTCTCTCTTTTTTTCTGTCGATATATATATATACAGTGTATATATATGTATATATATATATATGTGTGTGTGTGTGTGTGTGTGTGTGTGTGTACTGTATGTAGAAGAGAGAGGTGATTCAACCAAAGAGCTGAACACAACTGAGAGAGAGAGAGAGAGAGAGAGAGAGAGAGAGAGAGAGATGAGGAAGGGAGGTGGGGCAGAGGCGGTCTTTTATTCTCCTCAGTGCTACAGCCACACACAGCGAGAAAAAGAGAGAGAGAGAGAGAAAGAGAGAGGGAGAGAGCCAGTGGGAGTGGGGGATACACACTTCCTTGTTCTCAGTGTTGGGCAGATGTAGAGAGAGCAAGCAGCATTGAGAGACAGATGAGAGTGAAGCAGCAGGGCGAGTGGGAGCCTGAACACATCTGTCTGCACAAGGTAAAGAGCATCACTCCATTCAACACATACCTCTCTTTCTCTCCTCTCCTTTCATATCTTTCTTTCTTCCTCCACATCTCTGTCTTCCTTTGACTCCTGCTTCACTGCAGAGAAATGTTGTTGAAACTGCTGCAGATGTTGTTGTGTGTGTGTGAATGAAAAAGTGTTGAAAGAGCTCCCTACTTGTGTGTGTGTCAGAGAGAGAGACAGCTCATCCATTGTGTGTGTATTATTTAGGAATATGTAAGACACTGCATCTGTGGAGGTGCTGGTTTTTGCCATTGAGAATATTCTTTGTCTTTTGCACTTGCGCTTGCTGTTTACACACATGCACACACACTTTTCTGTAGCCCCGTCAGCCAGTGTATTGGTCGTGTTGTACACTGGGCAGTGCAGAGCTTAAAGGAAATCATTTGCACAGCCGACTGTGATCGATGTCTTGCAGTCCTACTTGCAGACCAGGCAGCTGGGGCACCGTAGATTTTTGAAAGCACCCAACCTTATATGTGGATTTGTCGAAGCCAATGAGAGTGTGATATTTTTAAGCTCTGCTGACAAAAGCTGAGACTTTTCTCAGTCACGCAAATGAGCGAAACATGTAAATCCCTCAGTGGATCAAACTTCGGCTCTTATGTTAATGCAGCTAGTGAAAAGTTTTCAATGAGTAGAGCAGGAATGCTCTGTTTGCTCTTTCATTTTTGGGTCCATCTTTAGCTCATGACTGGTATTTTTTGTCATTTTACTAGAGATAAAACATACAGTATGTGTGTTATCTCTACATTTACTAATATTATTACTATTATCTCTGTGTCACATTTGATTCCCAACTGAATTTTAAAACACACGTTAATGAGATTAAATAGATTAAATGCTACCTGCTACTTCCACCTACAAAATATATCTCAAATTAAATCAGTTTTATCTCTCCCTGACTTAGAAAAGCTCTTACATGCCTCTGTCCTTTCCCGTCTGGACTATTGCAATTGATTTTCAGATTCTTTTAATAACTTTCAAAGCTCAACATGGGCTGGTCCCTACTTAAATTTTGTAGCCCTTGACTCCCTACAATCCTAGTCGCTACCTGAGATCGGCCAGCCAGTCCTCGTAAGCTGTCCCTAGGTCAAGGCTGGCTACTCAGGGTGACCAGGCTTTCTCTGTCAGGGCCATGAGGTTCTGGAACTCACTACCTGTCTTTAAATCACTGCTCAAAACATATTTTTATAGGAAAACGTTTTTAACATGTGATTTGTAACTCTGGTGCTACTGTTTTTTTTAAAATTATTTCTTTGCTTTTCGTCTTACTTTCACTTGCAACTATATTTTATGGAGTTCCTTAAATGGGACAGCTTTTAACTTGAGTTTAAAAAAAGCATATAGGTAATGATTTATATAGGTATGCCACATAGCTTCCATAGTACTGCCATACAAGCCAGTAGTCAGATTTACCTTCAGCCTCAGTGTTATTTATTTTACTTTTTTACCATGTATTTTGTGAAGCACTTTGTAAACTTGTTTAGATAACGAAAGACAGAGAAACACAGGAGAAAAAATGTCAAAACAATAAAATAAAGAGTAATAGTTTTTTTTATATTACATGCAACATTAATATTAGTTTTTTTCCCATGTGAAATATTTTAGTGGTTGTCCTAACAACAGATATTCTTCATAACAACACAGTTAAATGTGTTAAATACATCTCTCCATATATCCATACACATCTTATTTCTCCACCACATTCAATCCGTAATTAGTGTTCATTTGCCCTAATTTACTTCTACAAAGTACTACTACAACTGAGAACCAGTCCTCTGATGTAAACCAGGCCTGTATCACAGACTTTCATTTATCCTGTTCCTCAGTTAATGTGAACTGAGAACTCCAAGTTTTGATGTTGTCTTGATAAATTCAGCATTACGTCCATATCTGTACCAATAATCCCATTAGTACAATGGTTATAGGGACATATATCATAGAATAATGTTTTATATACTATGTTATTCCAGATATTACATCAATGCCAGTTTCAACCAGTGGCCCACCACATGCTGCACAGTTAAATATTCCCTGTAAAATGATTCTGGCTTCACATCTTACTTGCTGGTTTACATTTTTTGGCTAAATTTGTTTTGACAAATATTGGATGGGTGCCTGTGAAGTTACAGAGATCCAGACCTCTCTTAGCAGCAGGTCAAGGTTTTCATTTATGAAATATCTGAACATCTACTGGATGAATCCCTATTACTCCACTGTTCTTCTGACTGTTCCTTCAGCACCGCCATTTGTAGTTTTGTGAGGTGTTTCAGCTATTTAATGATTTGTCTTGAAACTTGGCACATGCTTGTGTCTCCCTCTGGATTATTTGCAGTAACTTTGATAATCAAATACAATCCATTTCTCCAATGCCAAGTACCTGCAACATGAAAGTCACTAACATGCTAAACTATGATGTTATCAACCTAGCATTTGCATTTCGCTAAAAGCACTGCTATTTCAAATTACAGCTTCACAGAGCCTCATCATTTATAATTGATTCTTTTGTAAGGATTGAATGTATAAGGAAGTTATTTTCTGACTTTGATCTTATGCAGTAGCAGCAAAATGTTTTCATATTGGGTTTGCCTTGAAAATGGCCATAAATATGACTATTTCCTTGTATATAAGTAGTCCTGTGTACTCAAATAAATACCAGCACTATACAGTATGAAGCCGTGCATCTTCCGCTCCTGCAAATATTTCACAATAAAACAGCTTTTTTCAGACAAATAAGTCCAAAGTGAAAGTGAAGGTTTTTGAGATTGACCAGTTGATAGATGTTTTGGTGACCTCTAGTATAGAGTCTACAATTATATATTATTTCAATGCCAACACCCCTGAAGCATAATTCATTTCTGGTGAGAGGCAAGCACTATACAGTTGATTATATTTTTAAGAGCTACAATCTTTTCATATCATTAATCTCTGTCAGCTGGGGCAATAAGAACCCATTACACCATCACAAGTCATATATTCATCAGAGAAAAATCAAGGTATTTATGAGAATTGGCACAAACTGACCCCAAGGCCACCAGGGAATGCCCCTTTACTTCTGTTGTCCTGTTTGTTTGTGAAAGCATTTAAATGGGGATTTACCTTTGTCAGATCTACTTCTAATGGTAGTTGATATCATTTGTATATATATGTATGAGTATGGTAAATATTGGATGTGTGCCATGCTAATGAAATTACACCAAAGAATGTCTTAAACCTCTTTTAGACATGAAGGGAAATCTGGATAATCTCTGGACATACTTGTGGGAACGCAAATGTCCAGGTGAAAGGTACCAGACTTTTTCCAGAGTTTCAATTGCCAGACCCCCAGAAAATGCTAATATCTCACTAATATCTCTATCTATCAAATATGTCAGGATGAAAAAGTGCTGTACACGTAGAAAACACCAACACAAATGTCAATGGAGCTCTTGGTATAAGGGCTGAAGCAGATTTCAATGCACTGTAAACAAAAACGTGATGACTGCAGTGTAATAAATACATTGCATCCTGCCTCCTGTTTCTCCACACCTCACCTGAACATTCCAGAGATTTGTATATTGTGTGCATTTGTGAATGTGTTTGACCGGAGAAACTCCTGCTGCATTGTTCATGTGTGAAAAGGAACTTTTCTGAGAAAGTCCTGACTCAATTATGTGGACATTGCCTGGAGGTCATATTTGGAAAAATGCTTTAAAGAGACAGACCTTTAAAAAATTGTGACATTTTAAAGTCTCTAGTTCCAAATTCCTTTATCATTTTTGCTTTGTCGACAGCCCTTCCAATTCCTTCTATATTTATATTGTCTTTCAAACATTTATTTTCTGCTATAGCCTGGTAAAGTTGTCAGTCTTTAATTCATTTAGTCACACAAAGTTCATTAAAGGTGCCACGATAATCAGGAGGAATGTGAGGTTTAGAAAATAAATTTTTTTAACCAGGTTTTGCCTCTTATTTTCAGTAATGCCATTATCCAATGCAAATCAGACAGGGATATTCATTCATGTCTTAGAACTTAGTTTATTTATATTGTTACAGAATTATTGTGGGTTGTGACTTTGTAATGGATCCAGCTTTAATAATTGCACTCCCGTGGAAGTGCCGTCTATGGAGCCATAAACACTTGTTAGAAATGAATCGAGTTTGCTTTAATTTCTCCCTTAATTACCCTCTGGTCAATGGGTCCTCACATTTTAGGAATTCCCCTTCTGCCTCCCTCTTATCTTTCTAGAGTTTATTGTGCAATCTGATATGGGTTACTCATAACATTGTCTGATATGGCCCCATCAAAATGCGGAGGAAGGCTCACGTTCATTTCTTTCCACATTATTTCGCAAAAGGATAATAAAGAAACTGAGCATTCTAATTTGCCCTGCACATGTTAGAATTAAATAAATTGTCTGAAAATATTCTGGGTCTTCACCTCAAAGTCAAGAGCCCAGATAGTCACACAGAATGATATTATTCAATCATCAGTTTGATGGTACACTAAAGTAAGCATGGTTTAGTCTTCCAATCAAGACATAATGTTTACAACATATTACAGAATGCTTGCCCTTTAATGTAATTTGTAAGGCATACTATTGAGTCAGTCTGATGGGAGATGTTTAATCTGGCAAATGAAGGCCCATGTTATTTTGCTCAGCTTCATGTGAGAGTAACAACCAGTCAGCAAGACCAAAATAACTTTGAATTTACAGTTCCAAAGAACATTAGCATCCCATTCACACCTTGTATTAAAATGTGTCTTGAGTTATCAGATTGCAATCACAGTGAGCTTGCCAACATGAAAGAATGGGTGTAAGAGCATTCCCAAGACACAACGAAGACAGCAAAGAAAACAATCGCAATGTCAATCCACGTACAGCATTTTAATGGATGGAAATAAATAATGTTTCAAATAAGTGCTAGGCAGCTAGCAGTCGTTAGCGAGTAACCTGAACCAGTTATCCAACCTTTGTTATGGTCATGGTGAAGACAAGATCATTGTCAAAGATGGCTTCGACCTCAACTTTTGAAAAGCATGTGCAACTTCCTCGATTCTTTTTTGCTGTTGTTAGTTTTTTTGACTTGCACATTTAACAGGAGGATGTTATGATTCGACTGAACAGTTGGATCTCAATGTGAACACCGTAGACAGAGTAATTGGGCTAAAGTCAAAGCTGGATCTGAGACACATTGTAATTCTACTTTGTTGCATGCCAAACTTGTCCTCTTAAAATAGAATTAGCACCATATGAGGTGTTTTTTACTCCCTCTATTTTACCATAGCATGGTAGGGTTAAAAAAAATTATACATCTGCAGTGCTGTATAAGCTTGTATGCACACCAGAAGGTTGTAGCGATAAAAAAAGTGTAAAATTCAGACTCAAGTTTTGGCTGAAGTGTCCCTCAGTGGAAATTCTAAAAATGCCTTTAGAGCATTAACACCCACAAAACAAAGTTTTCAACAAAACTAGTTTACATAAACTACTCCAGCCATTAATGTCAGCATGTTCCAGAGACAGATGACACTGATTGACTGTTCTAGTAGGTTTGTATATATTTGCTCATAAACCAAAGTGATGGACAGATTTTGACCCGGTGGGTGGCACTACATGTAAAGTCAAAGGATCACCAAAAGATCATTCTGACCAGCATCAGTGTAACTGTGTTTCAACTCAGCACAGACCAGTCCCACACAGTTCAATTCACTTAGGTTGTCTTTTGCTGTTACTCACACGCACATGCTTCTTTAACACACTCCGCTGGCTCTTCCACTCCTCCACTCTCTCTGGAGGGCTTAAAGTCCAGCTTCTTCAACAACGCAAAATCAAATATATATTCCCATGAGGCGGACAGCTGTTCTACCCTGGCTCTGTAGTGTTTGTTTGACTAAAACACAGCATTAGGAATGTTTACCAAAAGCCAGATAGAATTTTTAACACATTTGCCGTGAACACTGTCACCTCTTGTGTCTACACATAGCTAAATCAAATGTTTTGATTTAAAATCATGCTTTCATCACTTAAGTAGAATTTAAATAAAAAAAATATGACATATCCGATACAGACTGTATCAAAGCCCATATTAATGAAATATACGTTTTCCTAAATCCATTGATACCAATGAAAATGTTGAGATACAGTGATTTCTGTATACACACATAGATATTTATTAGCCACAATTAGTTAAAAAATAACAGTTTTGTTTCATCACATATAAAATAAACTCAAGCAAGATTTAATCATTAAAAAGGTCTAACATGTTCACATGCCTCAGGAGTCCGGATGCTAAAGATCATAAGGTTCCGTGAATGTATCAGTGGCGAACCTTCTCCTCCTGTTCACTTCCAATGGATTAAAAGCCAGTTTTTGCCATTCACACATTCACACACACATTGCTATAGTACATGTATATGTTCTCTCTATCATACATCAAACACACACAGCCATCAGAGGCAGCTTTGGGTTCAGCACCCAGCCCAGGAATGGAGCTGCCTGGGATTGAACCACCGACCGTGGGCAACCTGCTCTACCTCCTGAACCATAGCTTTCCAGACATTCCTGTGCTGAGCAAGTCTCCATGAGCAAGAACGTGAATGCCTAACTGCTCCTGATGCTGTCTCATTTGAGTGTGGATCTGTGTAAGAATGGGTGAATAAGACATAGCTGTGGCACTTGGAGGGTTGAGAGTTTTAGGATTCAGGTTAGAAGTAAATGGTAAATGTGCCACATCAAACCTTTCTAATCTGATGGGAGCTCAAACAGCTGTTTACAGCTGTGAGGATCCTCACATTCCCCAAATGTCCTCTCTTTCCCTGTTGTCCTTACTCCAAAGGTCCACAGCTTTGTTAAGACAGCAGGTTTCTCAAATCAGATCTTTAGGGACAGACTGTCCACACTGCTATTTGCAAGTGATCACATCAGATTTTTCTTTAGGCATCCCCAGCCTGTCTGCATCTGTTACTGTATTAGCGACATAGGCGTCAGCAACTTCGTAGCTACTGCCACTCTGGATTTGGTGCAGTTGTTGTGTGTTGCACAGTGAGAGACCTCAAATATTTGAGCAGCCAGTGTCTGAACTGAGATGCATCTGTAGAGATCTGATTAAAATGAAATTTAAAAGCTTTGGGCTGTGGAGACATCTCATGTGGATTTTTGCTGTTCAGACTTTCTAAAACTGATCTGATCTCTCTCTCTCACACACACACACACACACACACTTATAATTACTACTACAACTGCTACTGTTACTTCCATTATTAGACATACATTGTGTAATCAGTACAATAAGCAGTTTATATTGTTACTGCATTTGAAATGTTCTGAATACTCTTTTTGGACAATTATCTCGTGAAATATCTTAAGTTCATGACACATATGTATTTGTTTTTAAAATGTAAGGTCAGATATTTTAATTAAAGTATGAATCTCTGTAACAAAGAGCCAGTTCAGCTTTGAGATATGGAGATGTTTCACCTACCCTCAGGGGACTCTGGATGTGAGGTCAGAACTGCGGGTGCGACCGTCAAATCCCTTCTTAAACCTTCTTCACACCTTTTGTGTGTCAAATGTGTCTGAAGATTTCTGTGACTTTGTCGGGCAGCGGTGCGTAGGCGAGAGAACAGCCACGGTTTGACTTTCTCTCTCTGAGCCCAGTTTTTACACTTCTGTTTCTGTCACTTCTCACATGTATGGCCGAGTGCAACACCATGGATGTCTTCCAGGAGAGACTGTGAAAGTGTGCGTCGTTATGCCCATGTGCATCTCCCTTCTCTCTGTGGTACAGCAGGCTTCTTACTCTCCCTTCAAGTGTGGCCCCTGACTGTGAAGCTATAAAAAGACACGTGAGGCCGGACAACAAGTTTTTTTAAGTCAAAAAATAACCGAATTAAACAGGACTCCAGAGAGAGTGAAACATCAAATACAGTTATTTCACTATTGCAACAGAAAGTCTGAGAAACACAGCAACAAGCATTTAAATGGGATAATGACTAAGAGCTCTCTTTGTTGAGATTCCTACAAGATGTGGAGACAAAAACTCCACTGCTACTGCTGCTATTTTTAACAATAAAGCAAAAAGCATGAAACTCAATACCACATATTCCTAAGAGCAGACCAAGATCTAGCTGACGGACTTGTCTGTTTACATCAGCTGACTAACAAATGCAAAAAGAGTGCAGTGACAAAAGCTGTCACGTGGCTCCCATCTGGATCACACTCTGCCCGGTGGACACGGCAAAAGGGAACGATCGTGTCAGCCCAGACACATTAAAGTCTCTGCTCGTAAGGTTTGTGATGGCGCATACGGTTTCTTTACTTCTCTATTTAGCATCACTGCACCAAATCACAACATACATTATCTCAAGGCACTTTACAGAGTAAGCTTTAGAACTTATAGTGTTATAGAGGGAAACACACAATTCCCACTATAAGCAAACACTTGATGACTGGATAAAACGAGCCTCTTAAAAGATAGAAATCTCAGAAAGAAACAGAGTAGGGTAGGCCATGTTACCAATAACAGTAGCAGCCATGGTAGAGTAATGATAATCATAAGAATATTAGAGAGAGTAAGAGTTTCAGATCTGATTCAATTCAGTGTGATGTGTATTGCACTAAATATACATTATCTCAAAGCATTTTACAGAGTAAGGTCGAGACCTTACAGTAATATAGAGAAACCGTTCTTACCATTAGCAAACACTTGGACTGTGGAGAGAACAAACTCCCTTTTAACTAGACTTAATGCCGGTGGCCATTTGCCTTGACCAGTCGGGGTGAGTGGATAAAAATGGGGAAGCGAGGAAAGAAGGTGAGAAAAGAAGGGAGAGAAGAGAAAGAGAGGGAGGGAGACCAGGAACAGCTGTGTAACCATCACATTTAAGCTCTGTCAGACTGGTTATTTCACAGAAAGTGACATTTTAATGAGTGACAATTATACATGTAATGTAATTATAAATGATAGTGGCACAAATTATTATTAATATTAAATATATATTAACAATATTAATAATAATTGGAGTATAGTGTCATATCTGGATCCTGCAGCTCACCAGAGAGAGAGAGAGAGAGAGATGGGGAATGGAGGTGGGGCAGAGGCGGTCTTTTATTCTCCCTGACCTGACTATCAGCTTCATCAAAGTGGAACGTTTTAAGCTTAACCCTAAATGTAGTGATGGTATCTGCCTCCAGAATGGGAGCTGGTTCCACAGGAGAGGAGCCTGGTAGCCGAAGGCTCTGCATCCCATCCCACTCTTAGGAACCACAAGTGAGCCTGTGTTTAGGGAACAAAGTGATCTACTGGGATAATATGAGCTGGGGCTTGATTATTAAAGGTTTTGTAGAGAAGGAGAAGCAGTTTGAATTGCATGGTAAATCTTACAGGGGGAACCTTTAGCTGACGATTGCTTTTACACGTCAAGTAAGTTTATTAAAAGGACATTATTAGAGTTTTTCTAGAAGTGATTTTTCTTGGACGAAGGTTGAAAGAAGTGTTGCGTATACAGTTGAATGAGATTGTATATACAGCCCTATGAGCTTTTAGGTCACGGTGAGTACTTTATATTCAGCTCTACTGTGACTAGGCAGCCAATGGAGAGAGCTCTGGTTGGGAGTGATATACATATAATCAAATCCTCTGGTTATGGTTCAGATTCCTGCAGCAGAACATGCCACACAGACAAAGAAAGTTAGCACTGATCAAGCTTTGATGAGACAAATGCATGGATCAGAGTTTTTGTATTGGATAATTAATGGGATGGACAGATTAATGCTTGAGATGGTGAAACTCTTGACAGTAGATGGGATACTTTCTTCTTTCTCTTTCACAATATCTGCAGCTAATTTGGTTTGACAATGCTAGAGCCTAAATAAATATATATATATTTATATTGTGAAGTCTCACCTTACTGTATAAAGTGCCTTCAGTTTGCCCTTTAGACCACAAACAAAATTTTCACTAATTGCACGTGCGGTATATATATAAATACAGTATATAAACAGTAACTTTACAAATAATTGAAATAAAGCCACTATTATGAGTAAAAAAATATTGTGACTTTATTTACGATCAATTGATTTTTTTGCCATATTATGTCAAATGCAATGCAGTTAATCTGTATATTAGATCAAAACAAACAGTGAAATGCCATGTGAGCTTTCATCTGTAAGGACAGGATGATATAAATCAATGTTTGGTTAGGCTGAGGTGCAAAAAACACTGTACAGTCGGCTATATTAGCATCAGAGAAAGATCATGGTTTGGGTTCAAATAAACACTTCCTCTTTGTCATCATCATGATTACAGTAATGAGTCTGTGGTTAGGGTCAGGCAGTGCCTGTGCCGGCCTATGTTGACTGTCAACTGGAAATGAGAAACAAACAGCAGACTCCTGTGAAAGTCCCACATTTATCGATCCATCCAACATCACCATTGCTCCCTTGTTTCAGACACAACTAATTATTCTACATCTAAAGATCTGACATTAATGATTCTGAATGAATGATGATATGATTATATAATTTTTCTCAGAGAATGGTTCAGAAATCAAGATTAAAGCTATCTTTGCTGTCACTGCACAAGTACAATGAAATGTTGGATGGAGAAGTTGCAAGAGCCTATCGACCAGAAACCAGAAATTATAAAATAAGTTATAAAAATATATATTTAATTAACAATAAGATGTCATTGCTCTCACCCTGCCCTCAGGAAGATGTTACAGTTCACTAAAAACTCGAACCTCCATACTCATGAACTGTTGCTATCCTAAAGCAATTCAAACCCAAAATCAACACACAAACGAATGTTGAACTGAAAACTGCCTACTACACCCCAACCTTCTTAACTACGGGAACTGCACAATAACTTCTGTGGACTGTGCAGTAATCATATGTGATCCAAGCATTTTATACACCTACCTGTTATGTCTGTATGTCTCTGTGTATGGTGAAATGTGTATGGAATGTGTATGACTGTGACTTTTTCTATATTTGCACATGTTCACCTTATGGAGTGGCACTATACATTGAATTGTATCACCATGAAATAGCAATAAAGGCTTTCTATTCAAATTTTATTCTATTCTAATTATATTTTGTTCTACCTTTTATATTGTGATTTTAAAGGTCTAGAGATATGAAAAATATAAACATAAGGCAAAATATTCTATAATATATATAACATTTCATTTCATGTGGTCTATTGTAATTTTAAAAACTAGTACATACAAAGTAGTTATATGCAAACAATGTTTACACACTGTTTTGTAGGTGGCTAACATAGTGTTTAGCAGCTCTTTATCTTTTATTTATCACATTACACACAGCAGCCCAGACCTGACTCTAATATATTACTGTTGTGCAGTGGTGGGAAGTAACGAAGTACAAATACTTCGTTAAAATCTACTTAAGTACAGTAACTGTTAAGTAGATTAAGTAGAGAGACTTAAGTAGATTTTTCACATATCTGTACTTTACTTGAGTATTTATTTTCCTGACGACTTTTTACTTTTACTCGATACATTTGAACACAAATTTCTGTACTTTCTACTTCTTATATTCTCTGGCTCGTTACCTGAGCAGCGGAGGTTGACGCAACGTGCGCCTTTATGCACGGCGCACCTCTCTCTCGCTCACTCACCGGCGGCGTGTTTGCCGTAGGGGGGCAGCGCAAGACCCTAAGCGTCTGGAGGTTGGTTGGGCTGCCTTGGTCGACCGGGGTCAAGCAGGCTGTACCGGTAAGATCCCTCCGCAGGGTCACCTTTGAGACTAGTTTTACTTCCTCTAGAGAGTCAAGTTTGATCGTCTTCTCGATGCACCGCCAGATTATACTGTGGTCTATTAGTGTTCTTAGGCAGACACAAGAGGCACTTGTTTATTCTGTTGTGTTGATTCTTTGTTGTCCCTAGAAGTTAAGATGCACAATACTATTTGAACCTCAGCATCTGGGGTTCCAAATTTGTAAAATTATACATTATATGTATATTTTTGTTATAATTTTTGTTAATCAGTTGAAATAAACCCTGAAGAGAACAATTTTTGGTTGTTTTGTGTCTAAATATAGACTATATAAAGCAATTTGCATTTATAGTTTTGGTACTTGTACTTTTACTTTTGATACTTAAGTACATTTCAACACCAGATTCTTTTGATACTTAAGTACATTTAATATGAGCTACTTTAAGACTTTGACTCAAGTCATTTTCTTATGGGTGACTTTTACTTTTACCGGAGTCACTTTCAGTAAGATATCTGTACTTTTACTCAAGTCTGGCTTTCAAGTACTTTATAAACCACTGCTATTGTGACAACCCATTGTCATACAGTGATTTGTCACAGGTCGCTGACTCGTCACTGAACATGCGTTCACTCAGATCTCATCAGTGTAGGGAAGAAGGAGCAGGATGGGATGCATCTTTGCTTTTCTATGACATTTTCATGAAATTCCATTATAACCCCTGAGTTGTTCGTGAGCAGTAGATATATACGTAAACACAGTCACGAGAGAAGAGAGCACATCTGAATGAGTGTATTAAAAGTAATGAGCTGTCAATATATCTAAAAAAGAAAGACATGAGTAGGTGTTTGTGTCTGTGTGCACTTCAATGCAACATATTTTTATAATATGCTGCTGGCTACAAGCAGGTCCCAGTGTTTTTGTTTTGTGCTCTAGCAGCATGCACTGTAACCACATCACAGAAACACTGAGCTGAATGAGGGCACAGCAAAACACAGACGGCACCAATTGTCACATTTTACAGCAAATGAACACCATCAGGATAAAGTGATGATACGTGGTACATGCTAATTGTATCCTCAGTGGCTTTCAAAGCACTGAAAACCTGTTTTCTTTCTGTTTATTTTTAAGAGTGAGTTATTTCACATGGGAGACTTCTGCTTCTCTTCTTTTTCTCTGTTCTCTCCTCTCTGGTTTGCAGTGGGAGGAGCTCTGTTAGAAAAAGCTCATGTCGAACATTGAAGCTCTGTCACTCACAGTTGCAATCAAACTGGAATCGAATGCATTCAAACTAGAATCTTCTGTGGGTTGTCTGGTCATTTTTAATCAGATTAGACCAAGTCATAGTCCCGACGTACTGGAGCAGCTTCCTTGGAGTTACTGAGCGGCAAACTATAAATCTCTAACTATTTAATAATACCCCAAAATCTTTGTAACCTTAAGTGTTGCAAATGTTGTCATAAATATTTAATATGAGGGAGAAATATTTAAATGTTTAAGCCAACTTTTTAGCATTTGTAACTTTTCCAAATTAACATATCTAAAAACAACCAGACCTGTTTTATATTATTTTTTATGTTATAATTTCAAATGTTTCCAAGATTTCCAAACAGTGAAATCTGTAAGGTAATCTGTGGATGACACCATATAGCATTGTAGTTGTCTTCCAGAAGAGTCTGGAGAATGATGAGCTTGATAAGGAGAATGAGAAGACCTTCTGCAACGGGAGTTTTCAAACATCACTGTCTGACCAGGTGATTATGAGCCTCTCTGCCTTAATAAGCTCCACCCTGTGTGTCGGCTTCAGTAAATGCTTTCCCACACTAGTACCATCACTCGGTGTTGATGGCGTTCACCATGTTCTACTTGTTGTTTTGCTTCAGAACTTCAAGTCTTTATACTGTGTATGTCCTGTCAAAGCCACCATCTGTTTCTCTGTAACAGACATCAAACCACAAACCCTGCAATAAATGCAGTTTTTAGAAAGAACAGGGATACTGTGATCTCGACGAGCTTTTTCGAAACTTCAACAAATTTAAGCAATCTACATCTACAAGAGTCCTGCTGGAATGTGCTTTGGTTTACTATCCCCTTACCATTCATCCATCCACCTATCTAAACACATATCCTCATCAATCAGTGTCTCTTTGTGGAGGGCCCTGCATGCTGATAGAGCAGCACTGTACCGTACATTCAGCTTATTCATCCATCCAAATGACATGCATCCTTAAAATGGATGGAAATGTGCAGCATCCTGCTACATTTACTTGCAACAAAGTGTTTCCATACAGCGTATCAAGCATTAACACGGTTTGCACTTGGTAATTGCTGTTCTATAATCAAACGTATCCAGAGAACCTGGCAGTGTAAGTGCAAAAGACTGGCTGCAGACAGGGTGTAAAACATAACTCACCGTCCACCCGCTTCACATTTGTTATGCCTAACACTGCAACAGACTACACATTTGCATTTAGAGCAAGAACAAGTAACTTAAAAGAAAAAAATCATATATATACTCTCACATAATAAGTCTCTGAAGCAACTGACACAAGAAAATCTTGAGAAATTAAAGGGATTTTAATGGGAAATGATCGTGTTTTGGTTCAAAGACAGCTTCTGAGGCCATTGATGCAAAACATATTTTTAAATCTGCTCCAAGTGCAGCTTATTCTCAAAATAGAAGTAACATGCATTTAATGTACTCCAGCATATAATTAACCAACTGTGTTGATTTACTATAATGTCATGTGGTGACAGCAGAACAACGACCTACTATCAATTGTTTTTTTTTTAATCTTCATATGATATTTTAGTGCCTGTTCCACACTATTTACAGTGATGTATAGTCTTTGTTATTGAAAGTGTAAATCCACTGTTATGTTACATAATAAAGAGGTAATGGGCATCATATTTAGCAAACAGATGATCTGCTGTAATCCTTGTTGGTTTGGATGTTTGTGCTCAGGATTGGATTGGGATCAAACATGAAGGATGGACTTCAGAGGGTGTCATTTTCAATCACTTATGTTCTGTTTCCTAGTTTTGGTTAGTAGTTGGACAATTCAGCGGCGCTCACAAGTGCTGGATGTGCTCTCCCTCAGCAGACCTACCAACATTCAGCCATCACAACAAAGACGGGTTTTAAAGGATCCTGAGCCAATATTGCCCCTCTCAGTCAGAGACTCAACTGAGGGGCAGAGTAACAGGAGGTTTGAGGTAAATCATACAACGCTATCTCGTGGAGTCTCAGAATAAAGGTATAAGATAAGAATAAGCCTTATATGTCCATTTTATGCCTGAAGGATAGGGAATCGAAAAAATATCAGTAATTTTACCAACATGAATATGACTAAATAACCATTTTGTCTCAAAATCTTACCCTTTTAAAACAATGTGCAGTCTCGAACAAAGATCTTAGTAAAATAGTAATAGATGTACTTCCTCTGAGAGATGGTCGAGGCATCTCTAAAACTAGATGTGTTATGTTGTTATGGG
Organism: Verasper variegatus; assembly: GCA_026259375.1. Classification (NCBI taxonomy): domain Eukaryota; kingdom Metazoa; phylum Chordata; class Actinopteri; order Pleuronectiformes; family Pleuronectidae; genus Verasper; species Verasper variegatus. The sequence continues at coordinate 20,315,889 of CM048053.1, read as the reverse complement.
AAGTATAAAAATGTTTGATCATTATAAAAATGTGTTGGGACAAATTAATGGCAGTTAATTGCCATAGTGGCTGTTAATGTGAGACACGTTGGTCAGTTTTATTCAGTTTTATCTGTTCACATCAGCTGCAGATGTGTCATGACATGTGGATCGTCATGTTCTATTGTCTGTGCTGCCTTTTGTACATGCAAAAATATACTTTTTTCTTTTTTAAGTTGTATTGGTATTTCTTTTAATACCATAAACAGTGGTCCATACTAAATAGAACGTTTTCAACTTGCTGGTGAATGGTAAATGGTTGATTAACGAGTGTTGTCTGTCAGTGACAAAAAAAAATCTACATGTTGCTGGTTATCCACTCGGAATAATTAATGGTTTCAGCACACCGACAGGCAAACATTAAATATAAATGTGACTCAAAGCTGCAAATTAAACAATGTGCCATGTAATGAGCCTCATTCAATCATGTTTGCATTTTACACTTGAATGAACTGCTGCACACAAAGGACATTGGCAACTGTCTGCAAGAAACCTGCGAGCCAAGTTTCATGTTTAAATATAATTTCAAACTCACGCTCTCATTGAATGAAAGTATTTGCTGCGCCGTCCTTTACAAATCCTTTCAATAGTCAATACAATGTGTAAATATTTCCACTGCCTTTCCATCTACCTGAAGCCTTTTCAGCAGTTATGGCTGTCTTCGCCCTCTGCTGCCGCGTTATGAAGATACAGTATTTACCTTTTGGGTTTCAGTGCATTTCACACACTTTCTTTATCTCCTTTCATGTGTCTGAAGATTCACTGCCAGTACCAGCATTGAGCTGCACAGCAGGCTCTGAAAGCTCCCACAGGCAAACCATTCCAGGTGTCTTGTGGTTCTGGGGTCTGTGTTGTAATTTTACAGTATACATCAGTCAGAAACTGCTGAATGAATCATTTAGTGAGGTGGTGGGAGAATAAGGATAAATCTGGCTACACCGCTGTTTCACAGTTACTACAGTCCTGCATCATGCATTGCTGGTTCGAGCTCTAACATATTTTTAAGTGGATTACACAAGTAAGTCTGATTGTGTGAATTAACCTTCACCACAGGAGTGAAAACCACAACCCTGAAAGTGTGTGACTTATCACCTCAAGTAAAGGAGTGTGTGAAAGAAGAAATTATGCTAAAAAAAATTGATGAGCATAATTATTAAGTATGTTGATAGAAACCTTGTTGTTATTCAAGTCACAGCCCCAGCCTTCCTTCTGAGGTCTGCTGTGTATTCCCCTCCAATTAGCATCATAATTAGCAACATTGGATGCTAATCCATGGCTAATTGGTTTTGATAGATCTCTAGAAACCAAAAGAAATTGTATCACAGCCTCTGCCCTTGGATTGCAGCAGAAGGGCGGTTTCTTCTACTGTTTTCTATCTTGCTGTTCATGGGACGCATCACTTCAACTACAGTTCATTATTGTAAATACATTAAACTCCAACAGCTTTATCTCAGCCAATTTGTTTTCATCTTAATGTGTTAACCCGTTCAGGATTGCTGGAATCTACATATGTACAACTTGCTTTTCTTCTTTGTGAGTAATTGTACTTTAAATGTGAACGTGATTGATTTAATTTGTATAGCTGTAAGAATCCTCTGTTCTCTCATTCTGTAACACACGCACACACACACACACACAGATTACCCTTGCTAGGCCTCTATGTCTCAAGACAGTACTTTGGGTCATGTTTTTTTCACGCTCTTTGGCTGTGAATTGTTTCTGCTCCAGAAGGCTGTAGAATAGTCTCATCAAGGGGAACGTGATACAGCAGCAGTTCCTGAAAGTGGAAGTTTTTGCCATTGCAAAGCCAACTTTTCTGAACTTCCCTCACAGAAAAATGTTAAGATACAGTGCACTATCCAGGGTGATGGGTGGTGAAGCAGATACCAAGCAGTTTCTTGGAATCACTAAAATAACCACAATGAAGATTTCCCTATGTTTGTTTGTTGTTTCAGTGTGTACCTGTACGTCTTTCCAAGTAAACCCAATGCTGATGTCAATTAAAACCAATGCCAAACATTTGAGGGCTTTGATATCAAAAACAAAACCATGACAGTTCAGCTCACTTGGTCCCACTGGTCATACAATCAGACATAACCTGTTCTGATATTTGCTCCAGCAGATATGCATCTCTCCCCTCATCATGCTTTTCTATGTAACACACATGTTTTAGCATGAAACTGTAAATTGACAATACCCTGTGGTATGTTCCCAGCATCCTGGGTTGTAAGAAATACATTTTTGTGGGAACTAGGCATTTTTGTGTTTGATACATTACATTTACATTTTTCATTTAGCTGACACTTTTATCCAAAGCGACTTATAATAAGTGCATTCAACCATGAGGGTACAAACCCAGAACAACAAGAGTCAAGAAAGTACAATTTCTTCAAAAAAGCAAAACTACAAAGTGCTATAAATAAGTGCCATTTAAGTGCTACTAGATTGTTAGTTTAAAATGTTATTCAAGGTATAGTCGGAAGAGGTGTGTTTTTAGTTTGCTGTAAATGATGTGTAAACTATCTGATGTCCGGATGTCAATGGGGAGCTCATTCCACCATTTAGGAGCCAGGACAGCAAACAGTCGTGATTTTGATGAGTGTTTAGCTCGCAGTGAGGGAGCAATAAGCTGATTGGCCGAAGCAGAGCAGAGTGAACGGGCTGGGTTGTAACGTTTGACCATGTCCTGGATGTAGACTGGACCCAATCCGTTCGCAGCACAGTACACAAGTACTAATGTTTTTAAACGGATGCGGGCAGCCACCGGTAACCAGTGAAGGGAGTGAAGGAGCAAAGTAGTGTGAGTGAATTTCGGTAGATTAAAGACCAGTCGAGCTGCTGCATTCTGGATGAGCTGCAGAGGTCGAATGGCGCTAGCAGGTAGACCTGCCAGGAGGGAGTTACAATAGTCTAGGCGTGAGATGACCAGGGCCTGGACCAGAACCTGCACCGCCTCCTTAGTGAGAAGGGGACGTATTCTCCTGATGTTGTAATGTTGATACATTTCACTACTTGACTCCCCCTTATATAATCTTAATCTTAGAGGCTTACTTTAGTCACTTAACAGCCCAAGACCCCCTGGGCTGCAAGTCAATATGTGTGGTCAGGAAAAGATTAAACTGCAGTCATTAGAAAAATTACATTCTGTGGATTTTGTTGTTGTTTGCTTGTTGTTGTTTTTTAATTGCTGCAATGAATGTTCAACTGGATGGTTTGGAACCCAATGTTTATGCATTTTAAACCAGAAAACATGATTTACATGGACAATCACTGCTTAATTTGGACAATAGGCATGCTCTTACAGCTGCCAAGTAGTTGACAGTAGTAGAAGTACATCAGCAGTAAAGAATATGACTCTGCTTTGAATGAGTCTTATAGGAATGCATTTGCCAACAACCACTTTTGTCATCTACAGTAGCTTCCAGGATGTATTGGAAAACCATTAATGATATTTTTTTGAAGTGTTGAAATTCCAAATCTATTGCCAGACAAGAACATGCATTACATTTGAGGGTATGTTTTGTTCATCCGAAGCCAATGTTTTTCAAAGCTCCACTCTCTGCTGTACCTTCACATGGCAACTACAATGTATGTAAAAGTAATCCTCCAACATCTTTGACCACATGTAGTGTATTCCAGCAATGTTTTGTTTGGTTTTGTGCAAAAATATACATGCCAGCATGTGGTGGGTATCATTGGCAGCAGGGGATGTGTATGCTATGGAAAACTACCGTTTGTGCAACACACAGTATTATTATCTAAATGTGCTAAAAACATATACATCTAATTAACTCGTAATTTCTATATGATTCTGTTCAACCTTCATCACAACCCATCAAACCAGGCCCCATTATCTGCAGAAGCAATTACATTCCACTGTGGCCAATGCACCTTACCTCAATATACAGTATGTAGATGATTAGGCATTATATGCATCAGTAATCTTCAGGTCATGTCGCTGTTATACAGGTGATATGAAACAGGCTCAATGCTGAAAACCCTGATGCTAAGCTCTCCTTTCCTGGTTTGAATACAGGATGGTGGATTGCTGAGACTGACCTATTCCTCTTCTCAGCAGGTAATGAGAGGGTCAGTCAGAAAAGCAAAGTTATCACAGTTTGCAGTGCTTTTATTATCTAACCTGGGGTGGCTGTGGTGGCTCGCCATGTTCTACTTTGTCCTGCCACAGTTTTACAATGTACCAAAACATTTTTACACTGCTAATAATGGGAGATCTCTAACGAGGTGCGTGTATCACTGTTTGCAGCGCTATTTAGTGCATGCTCTCTCACGCTATTGCGCTACCACGAGCTACGACTTGCTCACACTATGGTCCATAACATTGTTACCATCCACATAGTCAGTCATACCTCATAGTTTCAGCTGCAGTTGTGGCATGCAATGAAATTCTTTCTCTCACACAAGAACTTGTATTTCACTCTTTCAATTGTGTACCTGTAACTCAGAATCTATTGCATGTGGAAGTGACCTTCGTGAACCTGCATGTGCATCCCGTTACCCCCATAAATATAATTAATTCTGTGGGAAACGTTGAGTTTGGATAATGTTTTTGTGGACACCTGCCTGACTTTCTACATTTTCTTTTTCTGCTATCCTCTATTGATGTCATTGTCAGCAGACAAATAGAATATTAGATATCCAGGTCGAGTTTTCTTCCTTCTTTTGGTCAATAATTCAATCAATAATATATAACTGACATTTATAAACCACTTTTCAAGGTATCCAAGGCCACTTTACAGAAGTAGTTGTTCCCAATGTTAAACAGCTTTTTCATTGACTTGAGGCTGCTTGAAGCACAAGCAGTCCTGTTTTATGCTCAGCACATGGCCACTAATTGTGTCTGCAAAGAAAACAGAAAACTGACTTTTGGGCCACCACTGAAGATGAGGGAGTGAAGATGGTTTTGCTGCCATTTGGATCTTGGGGCCACGAGGCTGGAATCCTTGTTAGTCTCTACCCCTGAGCCTTTTTGGTCATTGCCCCTTGATAACATCACATGGAAACTGAAAGTGGAGATATGTTGCATCCCTGATTCACATATCTTTCTTAAGTTTTTAAGGTGGATTTTACAATGTAACGTTATCAAAATAAGTCAAGATTGACTTTCCCATACAGACTAGAGCCACAACAATGAACTGAAGCCCATACTGGCCTCAAGTAACTCTGTTACATCATGTTGGTACCTGATTATTTGGTATCCCAAAACAACAAGTTTGTATCTTTCAGATTACTACAACCTCTGAAGTTGCAGAGGTGTTCCACTTGAATCATGTCTTTCACAAGCTGCAGATCAAACTCCGAGAAGGAGTAGTTGATCAGTATAACTACTGTTTTAATGGAACACATTCCTGTGAGATGAAAAGGTACTAACAGGGTCATAATAAGAAGAAGATGAATTAGTTCATTGTTGTTGCAAATAATCATTTCTTGTTCACCAAAGGATTTCAAACTAAACAGGCTCCTAAATGAGGCGTGCTGTCGGTATGTGCCCTTTTCAGTCTGTAGCATTTTTAATAAGATATACTCAAGAAAGACTACAGGAATAAAGTATAAATTCTAGAACTCTTAACTTAGATATCTGTTTCCTTTGACAGTGTGACTGCACATAGACCACATATAGATTGTGTTCTATCTGTGTTGTCGGCAACAGCCAGAAGAATAATGCACAGGGGCTGGAGTCCTCCATGAGCAACATCATCAAGGGACCTCAGGGCTGGCTGGTCTTGATAATGTGGGGAGCGCATGCTGTATTCTCTTTGGACTCTCCCCAGCCTGACAAGTGTCCTCAGTCCGAAACACGCTTCTAAACTTTTCAAACTCTTTAACATTGATTCTAAAATTTACCAACCAGTCCATCACATTTTCTAGTTAGATAATTTCACATGGCTGCTGAACTAACAGCTTATCTCTTTTTACTTTGTACCCCATGAAACATTGTGCACTCACACTATTCATGCTGCCTGTTGTTTTGTATAGATTTATTTAGAAAATCATAGTTTAATGAACTATGCTTATGAAAGGAACATTGAGCTGCACTTGGAACTGTCAGGAGTGTGTTTACAACGGTTTGTCAAATTTAAAGTTGTTCTAACTGGCTACCATTTTTTAAGGAAGCTATGTGTGTTCTAAAATGAACTTTTCAAACACTACAGGCTCAAATTCTGTTTTTGTAAGAGCCTGAGGTGTCTTTTTAGTTTGGCTTACTGTGTTAACATGTTTAAATTCAAACCATCTTCAAATGCTGTATTTAAGGACATTAGTTATACAAACAATAACAACAGTTTCATTTTCAGTTCTCTTACTGAATTATTTAATTTAGATTTGATGCAATATACACAGAAGAAGAGTTGGTGAAATGAAAAAGGTTAAAAATGAATGATTACAACTAATAATTTAGCTCATGCTGACTTTACCGTTGCCGTATATTGTTTTATTTTCCCAATTAAGTATTGGTAATATGTTTTTGCTGCCTTTAACTAAAGAGACTGACTTGTCACACTGCAATCAATCACATTCGTAATATGATCAATTGTGTTTTAAAAAGTGCTACTGCAACACAATAAAACATGGATCCAACCATACACAAAATAGTCCTCATTAAACATGTTTAGCAGAGCCAGCAGTTGTATGTGTTTATTGTTCATCTGTCAGTGATGTGTCATCAGAGCAACTTCTAGTGTGACAGCTATAAACAGGGAGATTGCATGAATTTAGATGCTACAAAAACTGCTCCCAAAAGAAAAGTGGTCACTGTCAGGTTTTATAACAGAGGATCAGACTGAAAAGTGACCTGTATGAAGAACCTGAGGCTGTAGGTTTTTTCAAGTGAAAAAATGTGTTTAAAATGAACAGAAACATTTTACTTTTGACTTACTAACTCCACGGGAGGTTATGATAAGGCTAAGGTTAAGGAAGGGTTGAGGCACACTTTGGCAGTGAAAGCTGCCATTGGACGTAAATCTTGAGGTGCTGAATTGTCTAATATTGACAATTTACAGGGTTGCAATTCTGTAGATCCTCTTAAGAGGCAAGGCAAGGATAGGTACATGTATTTGACGAGCACAAGGCAATTCAAAGTGCTGTACATAAAATACAAAAGACATCATGACAAATTTTAAAAGCGACATAAGACAATACAAAAAAGCATTTAAAAAACAAATTAATAGTTAAATACAGTATTAATGGTATAAATAAATAGAATAAGAAATAAAAGAGTAATTATTTGATTTAATAAAAAGCTGTGGCAAACACGGAAAGACTTCAGCATTGATTTAAAAGAACTAAGATTTGGAGCTGATGTGCAGTTCACCTGATGAGCATAACAGGGCTAAGTCTACTCACAATCTGGAGTTACACGATGTAACCCAGCTGATTTTTTTATTGTCTATTCTCCTTTGAAATTAATAATCCATGGGCACTAAGTACACAGGGTTTTCTCTCTTATTACAGCCTATTAGATCTATGAAGCTTCAGCGTGATCTTTCTGTACATATAATGCTGCCTGACTCCTGAACTGTCAAAGTCATTCATGTAATTGCAGTAGTATGGCAGCTCTGTGCATTCGTAGGAACATGTATAATGAGCTCAGACAGAAAGGCTGGCATCAAAGGGACTTGAGAAAAGTAGGTGGAACGTTGTATTATCCTCCAGAGAAAATTGATTAATTCATTGATTGATAATATGTTCACCCAGAGAGATAGCAATGCTTGTTTTTAATATTTGAAGAGCTGTAATTTATTCATGTGCTCAAATTAAAACCGTTTCGGTTACACATTTATTGTATACAGGGTATCTGCTGTTTTGCATCAATAAAAGAGAAATTCCAGCATTTCTGTTGATGGAGATGTTGTTTAAATTCTACCAAGGACACTGGTTTTCTGAGCCTTGAGGTATCATTAGTTAATCATTAGTCACAATCAAATAAATAGACCAATTAATTTCAAAATCCACCAACCCAATCCATTTTAATATGGAAGTGTATTAATATTGAAATGACCAAGTAAACAGCTTATATGTGATAGTTTCAAAAATAATCTCCTCCAGTACAAGGAGCCCCTCCATTAATATCATGTATTACATATCCACATGGTTTCAGGCGCAAATAGCTCCTTAGCGCAAGTTAATGTATTCTCACTCTTTCTCGTGCTCATTTCATTATAAATCAATTACAGGTCTCACAAAACAGAGACAGAGGAAGGAAAAAAGGGGTAATCATTTCAGCAGAGGCTTCCGCAGCCAGACTCCATCACTGATGAAACATTTATTGCTTGCATATTGTCTGTACCATATTTCTACATCTACATGCTTGCACATGAGGATGGTACAGCTGATAGGTGAAGTGATTTAGACTGAAAGTCCTGTAAAAACACAGACAGAACATTTTGACAGGTGGATTTGAAGCTTTTGTCAGATGCTGTTATCAACTTTCTTTTTTGCTTGAAGTATGCCAGACAACGGTATATGTAAATCACAGTTCTTTAAAGGTGCTATTTGATACAAACTTTAGCATTGTTAATTTGAATTGGCAGATGTATACTTCAGGGTCAAACTTCAGTTTGTTACTCACCAAGAGACTCTAGTGTCCATCAGGGCTAACTCACAATAATGGCAACACTCTTGATTTGCTCTAAGTATTGATAACTTATTAGTGTCTGATCACACGTTTTTTACACAGTTTGCAAACAGGCTAGACCCTGATTCTCTAGAAGAGCAGCGCAGCTCATGCAGCCAGTGTGCATTACTTACGTATGATTCAAATAGGCTCAGCTTGATAGCAGAAAGGACAGGTTCATCTAAAAATTGCATATTTGTAGTGTGTATCTGAACTTTTCTTTATCTAGAGTACCTTTGCAGCTGAAACTGACATGTATTATTATAGGATATTTTGTGAATTGATTTGAAATAATGAGTCTGTGAATGGCTGTGGACAAGGTTACAATTAGGCTTATATTTAATTAAGGTAGATTTATTTATAATAAATAATACACAACATTGTTAATATGTGAACATTTGATTAGATCATTTTTAACAACACTACCTGTCAGTCTAAGACTTCACACTTCAACATTTGACTGATAGCCATTGCCTTTTTTTGACAGCTATTGCATGGATACCCTGGGAAATTTGGTACAGAAAGTCAAGGTAATTCAATGTAGAAGTTATCAGTACAGCCTCACAGAGAATTTAGCATGGCTGCAAACTCTAAGTGTGGTTTATACAAAATCATCTCTCCTGTTATTTATTTATGTTTATGAATAGAATGTGTAAGCTCACTTTTCACTCTTTAAGCTACTTCAATCATCTATAAAGGTGATGGGTCCCACTGAATTCTCATGGGACTGGAGGATAATCAAATTGTGTTGTTAGGATTAAGATAGGATGGGAACGGCAGCTGGCAGGGCTCATGAAGACACTAACCCTACATTAATGTGTGGCTCCAACCAATTCAGCATTGCTTGTTTAGCTGAACACGTCTGTTTTAAATTTACTTTTTGGTTCATTCACAGCACTCACACAAACAATGTTTCTGAAAAACAACTTTAAAAAGTCTGCAATAAACATTGAAGTCAGTGACCAGCCAGTTAAGAAAGTTGAACAGAGAACTAATATAAAGCAGAAAAAAATGAATGTTGGACTTGACAATGTTAGGTATGCTGTGTCTGTCTTGTTTTGCAGAATCTTTTATTCATTTTTTTTCTTGCATTTAAATCTGACCTTCCATAAATCAACATTATCTTCTTTAATAAGTGTTACATTACATTACATTACATGTCATTTGGCAGACGCTTTTATCCAAAGCGACTTACATTAAGTGCATTCATCATCTATGAAGGGCCATTTAGGGGTTCAGTATCTTGCCCAAGGACACTTCAGCATGCAGATGGGGAAGACTGAGGATTGAACGACTACTCTACCCCTCAGCCACAACTGCCTCTGTGTTGGCTTTGATGCTTGGTGTGCTTTAGAAAAACAAGTTTCCACTCTGAATGACAGTTGCATGATTATTTATTAGTTTTTTTTAAGCAACATTGCTGAGTGATAGAATTTCTTGAAATTAGTCTTCTATAGATAATCGACTATCACCAAGATTTTCAAAGACAATAGCAAGAGCAACTATATAACATTACATTACATTTCATTTAGCTGACACTTTAACTTGTTGTATCCAAGCAGAAACTTTTTATTTTACTTTATTGATTTTATTTTTATTTGTCCTTATCACAGTTTTGTGGTACTTTTCAGATTTCAGGGGTTAGGATTAACTCTGAATGATTGAATTTCTTTTCTTTCCTTCTTTCTTTCATTCAGGAAAGAAGACATTTGATGAGCCCAGACCCAATCGTCTGCACCTGACTTTTGTTTTCAACATCAAAATACTTCTGGCAGATTTTGGCCAGAAGACATCATTGATGTGGTGTTGAAGCACAAGTACGCTATGGACTTAAGTTGTACCTACTTGGATCCTAATTTTACTTTTGGACAAGGGCTGTTTCTAGTCTGAACTTCTCATTAAAATCCAAATGGACTTCATGGGTATGAACAATGTTAGGAGGAAGAAAATGAAACCTCAAATTCCAAGTAACATCTAATGTCCACACATATTTTTTGGTTGTGAACCAGATTATGGAGTTTGTTTTTATTTTTCTGAGGGAACTGTATGAAATGATTCTTTGGACTGCACCATGTGGGCATTCCTGGATACGCTGCACTGGAAAAAGGACTGCAAACCTGAGGGTTTGAGTGTATTTTGGGACATGTTTGTGTATGCCCAAGGTGGTCTGACACAGTGGAGGTGAGAGGGGAACACATTTCCAGACCATTTTTCTTTACAATGAGAGTTCCAGCCAGTGCGGCTGCAGTTTCCTGTCTTTGTCCTCTGGTGGTCTTCCTATGTATTGTCTCCCAGAGTTGTTATGGGACCCAGGTCAATCTGAGCCCTCACACAAACCCCAACCTGTACCCAAACCAGAGACTGATATCTGTACCTGAACCAACCCTAATCCCAAGCAAAAGTCCTGACAAACATAAGACTGCTCTGATGCCCAGCCAACCCTTAAGCTCTGCCAAATATGTCTGGAGCAAGTTTCAGTTAAAGCCAAGACTTGATACTATGTTCTATCTCACAGACACCCACATGCCTAACACACCCAACCTTCCGTCAGCAATCTCTCAGGCTGCATCAAGCTCAAACACTAGACTCAAACACAGTTCTGATTCAAAGCCAGGGTTGCCATACAAATCAACATCTCAGCAGGTGGCAAGACACACCTTGAACAATCCCAAGCAAGCTTCAAACATCAACTCCAAAACTGTACCAAAACCAAGGCTTGGATCTTTGTTTCAGCCTAAGCCTAAGGCAGGTCCCAACTCCAAGGTAGTGACTGGGCCTAAAACTAATCCTGAGTCAGTCCCCAGCAATAAATTATCTTCCATTTTCAGTCCTAATCAGAGGTCCAACATATCTGATAGGATGAGCCCAAGCACCTCCTACAATGCCGGCCCAGCTTCGCTATCCAATCCCAAGTCTAATTCCAAAGTCAGACCTTCTTCACAAACAAATACAAATGCAAAATCGGACGCAAAGATCACCCCCCGAATCTCCAGAACAACCACCAGAGCACAGAGGAACCAGACCAAGTTGTTGGACACAGACAAGGATTCTCACCATCGGCCCAAGAGGGGCTGGATCTGGAACCAGTTCTTTGTTCTAGAGGAACATATTGGACCTGAGCCTCAGTATGTCGGAAAGGTAAGATATCTTTATTTTTCTACCTTGCAACTAGTAGATCCATTTTACCTTTTCCCTTTTTTTTTAACATGTCTTGAGCAAAGAACAACACCTGTTGGCCCTAATTTATTGCCATTTTATTAGTAATTACTTGATCATTAATCAAGTAATTTTTTTACATTTCTTAAGCTTACTTGTTTATCCCTTGTTAAAACCATTTCTCCTGTGAGAGTGTATCCATAGTGTTTCCATACTGATGCCCATTTTCAAACTCAGTATTATTGCTGTTGCTGTGCAACTGAAGCAAAAATAGTAATTGTAATGAGTCACAAAAGTAGCAGTCACAGATAATGGTAGAAATAAAAGGTCCTTTCAAAAAGTTGCTCAAAGAGTGCTGACAGAAAGGCAGTCAGTGATCAAAATAAAATGAGCTGTAAATTGAAAAAGAATGAGCATGGAGTGGGAAATGACATTGTATACTCCAGCCACAATGAAATTTGCCATGGGAGGAGACCACAAGCAAAGGGCAGATCATTCTGGAGTCCAATTTAAAATATATTACAGCTCCTCTATTATCTATACCACTTATCCTTAGAGGGTTGCAGGGGGACTGACGCTAATCCCAACTAACATTGGGCATGAGACCACTTAGAAATTGGCGAACTTACTAAGTGGCGAATCTGTAAAAATCTGAGGTACTTATAATGTTTCAATTACCTATTTCTTTATTGCTGTGTATTTTCAATGTGTTATTTATTACATACTGTAACTGTATTCCAAAACAAAGTCATACTGTTGGCATCATTTCAAACATAGAGACACTCATAGCCTCAAGCCTTCAGAACTTTAATTGTTGTTATTTCAGCCCATATTCTGAAAAGGTCACAACATATTTTATGAAGAGAATTCCAATAACTGCACAGCTGGTGAATAGGGTGGAAAATGCTGAATATTTAGGAGGAAAAACTGTTAGAAACCTCACAGGTACAATCAATATATAAATGAATAAATACTGGAGCCCATTATCCAGTGCAGCCAACCTGGGGAAATCTCTCTGAAGGAGAGATTCTGTTTTTTTCAGTGTTTTCTACAGTACTCTCCAGCATGTGTGGTACACAGATAGAATGGCTCATCTTTGCATTTTTACTGCATACACCGGCAAGACACAAAACTCTCTTGCACCAAGTGTAGATTGTCCACAATGTTCCATTGTAGATATATAAAGCTATACCCTCTTGAGTATTACAAGGCATCAAAAGGGCTGTTAATCCAGTTAGACACAAATGCTACATACTGGAGAATCATCTCTTATCAAACAACTAAAACATTTCACCAGAGAGACAGAGGCTTTTGCTGTCAGATCTTTAAAATCCCAATCAAAAAACATGATGCAAAGATTGTTATTTTCATCCAAATTACTGGTCTGAATTATTTCAATACAAATTTCATACACAGACGATACAGAGACAAACCTTTTCTGGTAATAAGATGCCAACTCAGCATGGATTTTCGGTTTAAGGATTTACAATCAATCTGATGCTACTGCTTTCTGTCTACCCACTGCTGCTCAGTGGGTGGGAGAGACTGAGACATGGGTACCTTTTGGATTCACACATACTGTGTATTGCATTGAAAACTGGTTGTTAATTGCAGGTTGTTTTTGTGCAATTCTACTCAGACTGTTTTTCTAAACACCAAGGTTGCTGCAGAGATTTTTTAATATTACAGCTTTAAATGCAAGCCAAATCAATTCTTTAGGACTTAAAGGATAGACAGACGACAAAATATGTTTAAATACAGCGTCCGCTTCCTGCGGGGGACCCGGTCTACGCAGACGATGCCAGCTATTGTGTCACCAGCTTGTCCTGCTTAAACCAAATTTAGACACATTTAAACTTTCAAATGGTTTGTTTAGTCATGTGTCTATCTGAGGCACAGGCTGAGAAATGAAGGTTTTTGTAAACAGCAACTGAAAGTTATGTCGCTGCTGACAGCCACTGCTTCTGCTCAAAGCATTTCAAATGCTCCACCTCAGCTTCCACAGCTGGAAAGTTAATGTGGCTGCTCCTAACTCCCTGTTGTGTTGAGCTCAACGTTTCTTAGGGTCAGTGTCAGATTATAGGATTAACTGAATTAACACACTCTTCCCTTTTCCCAAGTGGATCTGTAGTTGAATTATTTGTGGATATGATTTCATCATGGCATTTTAAACAGGACAAATTAGCCAAAATGGTTTGTTTGTTTAAGAGTGTCATTCATCACTTCAGTAAAATCCTGTCAGCAGCAGGTTAAGCTACACAGAGACAAATATCTCTGGCTAGGAATCTATGCTTTAATAAAAATTAAATCTCAAATGAGTCTGAATCCTGTTTCTCTTGTCAGACACTAAATGACAAAAAAACTGACTGATTTGTGGCTCACAAATACTGCCTGATGGCCAAAATAACACAAAGTCCTATGTTTCACTGACATGTCACTGTAATCTTACCCTGTGTGACACTGGTGGATTATCCAGACACATGGTTACCTTAACCAAGGATAAAAAACCTGTGAAACTTTAAAACTGTGTTATATACAAGGTAAATATACCAAGAAGATATTGATGAGGAATTTTTTTAGAGTAACACAACCAATTGTTAGAGAGGAAAATGTTACTAAACAGCAGATCAATACGGTAAACAAACACACAAAGAAACCTTGAACAGAACCCAGAAGATAGGAAAAGGAACATTTTGTCCAGCACATTTACATAGTAATTGGCAGACATGTTCATTCACAGCTTTGAAGTGAGGTACAATTGAAGCAAAAAGAAAAGTGTTTTTGAAAAACAGACTCTTTTAAGTGCCAGATGGGGAGAAGACAATTTTTTTTTAATTAGGTTCATGAGAATTTGTGGACAAATAGAAAAGTAGGTTAGAGGGCCATAACTTCCTAAATGTGGACACATTCAGGCATTGCACAACAGTTAACCAAACATTTTAAATCCTCAGGGTGAATGATTGGGAATCACTTGCTTTTAATTGTGAAAATATGGCTGAAGATACAGAGCTAGAAAGAACGTGTTTGGATTTCAAACGGGTTTCTCAGGGCAGACTCCTGTGCAATATGTCAGTATTTAGATCGCATGGTGAGTAATGTATGGATAAACTTAAAGGTCCAGTGTGTAAGATTTAGGGGAAATGGATCTATTGGCAGAAATTGAATACAAAATAATCCTAGTGATCTTTTCATGAATTTGTTTCATCTAAATTGTACGAATGGTTATTTTCTTTACCGTAGAATGGGCCCTTTATATTTAAAGACTTTATATTTACATTGGGAGCAGGTCCTCTCTACAGAGGCTGACATGTTTTTTACAGTAGCCCAGACTGGACAAACTAAACACCTTGAGTTTCAATGAAAACTGAAGGTTATCGCAGGTTCTCTTTATAATTGGAAGGGAAGGGTGAGGTTAGGGGTATTCAGCTGCAACATACAACTTCACCAATAAATGTCACTAAATTCTACACACTGAACCTTGAAAAAGTTGTTATACATCAGAAAAGAGAAGATAAGATGAGAGAGGATAAGATCATATTTTGGTTACAGCCCCTTTAACCGCGACCGCGAGACCCTTACATGATAAGTCGTAAAGATAATGAATGGATGGATGGAAACTGGAAAATGGATGGAAAATCCTTTGCAAGTTTCCCCATACTGGTGGAACTAATAGTGTTACAGCAGCAACAGGGATTGTAAAAAATGGAAAGCATCAGTAGAACAAGTACAGTAATAAAATAGTAAACGTGCAATATACACATAAGGAAATAGGAAAATATAAAATAGCTGTCATTTATACAATGCAAACAGGATTGTACATTAAAGATATTGAAATTGCAAGAGTAAGACATCATTAGTTTCTGGCTGAACCTGAATATCTGACTGCTGAGGCACCGGATAGTCTGAATGATTAACCTAGTTCAATAAAATACCTTATTGAATAAAATAACATGGTAAACAAATGGGAACAAGTGCGTGTAGAGGGTAAACAACTATAATCTACTTTGCAACGTGGCTGGAGTTGGGTGCATTTGCTCAGGGTGCAAAAGCAGACACACTGTAGACGAATGATGAAATATAGATATGGGTGATGAAATTGAAGAAATAGGTAGAGGAAATGTTATCACCTCAAGCTTGCATCCAGGCAACAGGCTGTTGTTATTCAATCCACATACGTATGTGCACACACACACACACAGTAATCATCCTCTCACTCCAAATCATGCTTTGTGTCTGAAGCTGAGGGGAGGCTGTGGCACTGAAAAGTCAGGATAACTGTTGCATCAAAATACCCCCAAAATATGTTAACGCATAAAGGTTGTCCATATGACATTGTTGATTGATCCAAACTAGAATTTATGACATGAGACATAGTTTGTGCATCTTCCTGTGCAACATGAGGATATGACGGCCGCAGAGAGCGAGGCCTCTGAGCAGGCCGGGCTCCACTGCTTGTTCAGAAGTTCACTATTGACACTAATGCAACAAATGATTGGATAAAAAGGAGGCAAGGCTCTGAGGACAAACTCACTAATGTGCTGCTAGAAACCAAGGTAATTGCCTAACGAGCAGACAAATCAATCAATAAACAAAGGACTTCCATATTGCTTGAAGGAAAAAGGTTTGAAATAAATACATTTATTCAACTTTGATATTGTAGTGTAAAAAAAAGTTAAAATACATGGTTATGTTTATAATGCTCACCTCATAGTGAAATCTGAGCTTGCAAGGTCAATTTAAAGCAAAGAGCTCACTGCAGCACTTTCTAAGGTTAAGTGGATTTTCCTCACAATTCTTACTCAGACCTTGTAGATTAGTTATTGGGCTTCCTGGTAAAGTCCATTTACCTCATCACATCTGCTACTATGTTATTAAGGTCACTGTTAAAATACACAAGAAAGTTTCCTCATTATAGTGTGTCAGGTTGAGTTTATATGCATAACATATTGTAAAAACAGAAGGGGGGATTGTCCAAATGTGCTTTCTAAGTAAACATGGACATAAGGTGTTACCACACATTTGCAAGGATCTAAGGAAACAGATAAAAACAATACATTACTGAGATTCAAATGAAATCAAATTGATACATTTTGTATTTAGTATTATAGCAAAGATATTATAGCAAAAATGGTAACAAGACAAAATTATGTGATGAAAATAAAAAAGGTACAACATTCAAGGACAAACTAAATTGGGTCAAGATTGATAAAACTACAAAGTGAAAAGAAAAATCAATAAAAATAATAAATAAACTAAACAAAGACATATGAAACCAAGGAGAGTAAGAAGGCCATCTCTTGAATAAAATCATTAATATATTAAAATAGAGGAGAAGGTTTAAATAATGAATATCTGCCTGCAAAACATTTTACTATTTAAAGAGCTACTCGCAGGTTGGCCACCTCAGTGAATCAGTGTGCAGGAAAATGATGCAGGGAACAGATTTTATATATTTTTATTTTATTTGACATTGAAGTGGAAAAGAATGTACATTCATAAGTGAATATGAAAACCACAGCTTTCAAAGTACGAGCATGCTGGGCGTCCAAGAAGACAGGGATCAGGATGAATAACCCTCAATCTTGGAGGGATTCATTTGGGGAGTGAGTGGTACCTAACAACAGCCAATTCACATCAAAGCACTGCAAAGTTCACTACAAAAAAATGTATTTAAATTACATATTAAATTTAAATGCAACAAAAAACTTGTGTTTAATGTATGTGTTTATGTATTTATTTACCTTAATCACCCTCAAGTTATTTGACTCATTCACACTTAGTCAACATGATAGAAAAAAAATAAAAATGACCCTTTAAATTGAACTTACATATTGCCAAATGTAACTGAAATACATGAAGTCAACTTTTTGGGCATTATTCTTTGTTTATCATTTGGGTGATGATATCAGAATAAAACAAAACTAGTACTGGTTGTCTAATACTAGCAGGAGTTTTGATATTTACACATTCCTAGTCCTATTTAAGGGAAGAAGATGACCCAAACGAGGCCAGCAAAAGGTTGTGTATGGGTCAAGCATTCAGGCCTGTAGCATCCTCTTGGTGTGCGCCATGTACACATGCACTCACCCACTTGTGGAGACTGTTGTGAAGGATGAATCATTTCCACATCTCTGTCAAGCACCACTGAACCCTGAAATGTACATTCATCTTTGTGATGAGGAGTTTGTGCACTGCAACCCAATACTGTTGGCGTAAAAAGAAAGTACAGAGACAATGAATAATTCTTCTCCTGCTAAAGTTAAAATTTGCTGCTCCCATTTAAAAAGGTGGCACCAAAGACTTGACTTGACTTTTTCCTTAATGCATATCTGAACTTATCAGCTGATCATAAAGATATCAGTTTCACTTTAACTGCAGTGGGGAACAAAAGGCTTTCCTCTAAAGGATCTCATCACATGCATGTTCAACAAGAAACATCCTACAGACTTTTAGAAACAGGAGGTCATGGAGGTGCAGCACCTTTGGGCATGCAGAAGACAATACAGCCCTCCCAGGAAGTTACATTTAGACCGTGTCTAGACAGAAGGTCAGGCCAAGAGCAAGATAATTATTGTCATGCTGCTGCTAACACCCTCAGCTCTCTGTCTGCATGATTATGTTTTTTATTTAGTTTAGTAAATCAAAAACCATGCCAGTCATTTTCAATTTATACAACTCAAAGCCTCATGTAAATAGAAATTAAATAATTCATCGTAAATGCCTGACATGGCCACCGGACAGGTCACCATGCGTGAATGCAGTGAGGCAGATCTAATGTGCACTGACAGTGATGCTGAACTCTTCATGAAGGTGAGGGCTTGAGCTGAGACTGAGACCCTGGGGAGTTTCAGAGTCTTTCAGTGTGTGTGTGTGTGTGTGTGTGTGTGTGTGTGTGTGTGTGTGTGTGTGTGTGTGCATGAAGGTTATGTTATGTGGCCGACTCACTGAAGGTGGAAACAGATGCGCTTAAGGTGCAAAATGCACGCATAAAGAGGACTGATACACACGCACTGACACACTCTGAGCTCCCCGGGGTGCTCTGACTCATTGTTTTGTAGGGTGCTGTGACAGCTGAGCTACGCTTTTTCTCACTCAGATGATGCCTCGCTTTCTATTGATTGCACTGAGCATAACGGGTAGGCTGAGGTGCAGGCCCGGCACCCAGTTCGACAACACATGCATGCACGCACACAGGTGCATTGAAACTCACATAGTGCGGCTTGACGTTGACTGATGGAGAGAGCTATTCTGCTCAGGGGAAAGCAGTAGAATAGCACAGGTGAAGTAAGGTCAGTGAAGGATAGTGAAGAAGAGAGGAAAGCTGCAGCAGAAAGGATAACAAATGTAGATCAAAGAAATGACAGGAAAACAACGGAGGGCTTTGAGAATGAAACTACAGCCACACTAAGCTGGAGAAATGGGTTAGGGTTAGAAATGAATGAAAAGTATGAACATTCGCGTTTTAAGATAATTAAAAAAAAAAAACACTTAGAGGAAAAAAAAGTCTAAATGTCTTCTCCATCCTCTTCTGGTTGCGAAATGTACTTCAAAGCTATAGCACCTGGAAATCCCATAAGAGACCAAATACATGGGTTCATTCTTTCAGGGTCCTTAAACAGCTGGCGTTGTAGGTTTTACCAAACCGTCCTTTCTGGGGACTATTTTCAGTTGAGGATTAATACTTGATCATTCTGTCTTCTGGTGAGTGTTAACGTTCTGGACAAAGATGGAGCTCTATGGCACAGAGACATAAGATAGATCATAGTTTGGATACACAGAACATACTTGTTAGTTGGATACATTCATTGTCGATTTTTGACTTTTCATGGGATTTGTTGACAGTGGAAAAAATGTTAGAATATCACAAGATATGCTGCTTAAAACGCGAGATTACAGAGAGTTTGAGGTGACAGAAAGTTTGCTTCTTAAATTCACTGGCACCCAACAATGACTGTGTCTGAGCAGGCTTATGTGATTGTTTTCTGGAAGCTCTGTTTCCCTCATCCACATTGCAATGTGAGGCTGGTGTTTTAAGATGTATCCCCTCCGGAGACTTTTCAAAAGCTTTGGATTTCTTTTGTTTGATTTTTCTTGGTGAAAATATGGGCTTAGACTTGATACAAGGTCAAAAAGTCAAGAACATGACAACATAAACATTTTCAAATTTAGCTGCGAAAACAAACCTTAGAATGAAAAACCATTGGAAATGGAATATTTTAATTTGTAGGATTTGGAAGCTGAAACAATGTTGACAACGAACCAATGGTTTCTTTTATCCGACCCCCCCACCCCCCCAAAAAAAATAAAATGTCAAAGAAATATTTTTTTCTTTCTTTCTTTCTTTTATTCGGATCCCCAGTTAAACCAGCATAAGCATTAGCTATTCTTCCTGGGGTCCACCACACACACACCGTCATACACACTACATAAACACACAAACACAGCCACATAAACAAAAATATCTCATCTTATTAAATCCTTCCAGGACATACAGAGGAAAATCAAAATGTTCTTTCTGTTAACAAATATTCGGCAAAACACAAGAATATATATTTTTTAGTATTCAGAAATTTCATAAGACTCTTTCCCCTTTTCCTTCACACTTAAGTAATAATTCTTAACAAAAATTGACATCTAACAACAAGTTCTAATAAGTTCTATATTTAGTTTTTACCTGTCAAATTCCTATTCTTTTTTAACAAGGTGCTGTTCTTGGCCTGAACACCAGTTAGTGGGTGTACAAAGGCCAAGGAAAGGAATGAGAGGTGAGAAATTGAGGGGAGAGAAGTGAAAGAAGACAAGGATAGAAGAGGAGTGTTGGGCTCATGATGAGAGACAGGCCAGGTGAAAAGCAGGAGGCATGGTAGTTAGGAATGGAAGATGAAAGGCAATGCAAGGAAAGAAGTGTAAAGGTGAAGAGAGGTAAAGAGAGGAGAGGGGAGAAGGGATGATGAAAGGAGAGGAGATGAAGCGTGGCAACAGGTGAAAGGAGAGGAGGAAATTTGAGATGAAAATGAGAAGAAGAAAAAAAAACACTTGGCGGAAAGACGCGTCTAAAGATGCCTCCAGGGCATTGAATGGGACACAGTTGGCTTCTGAAACCTGAAGTACAGCCTCAGCACTCTTGGTCCTCTTTCAGACTCCATCTCCTGGACTTACTTTCTATTTCAGCTCTGTCTCCTTTTTACTCTTATTCCAAACTCAGAGAAGCCAGCATAACAGTGACCAAGCGATGAAGCAAAACATATCAAGAGAAATTTGCCAGGAAGCTGTGAACCTATCCTTTATTGATATTACCTTTATAACCCCATGTTCTGTCAATCAAATTTCACATTTCTCCCTGTGCATGATTAAGCCTGGTTTGCCCCCTATCAGGAAGTCTTCAGCTGCTCTGATTTCTTTCAGCAACTGGGGTAGCACTATCACTGCATTACAGCACCTTCACATCCTGGCAGGTCTCCTTTATAACACTGTTCCCACCATCGTTCAATTGAGTTTCCTTGATTCCATTACTATCTCCACATAACCTGAGGTAAAGCCAGCATTGTTTAGGCTTTGAGGGCTAATAAGAGGCAATAAGACAGATGCTACACTTTGTGTGTGACCGTCTGACCAAATCCTCTCCCACTGAGAGAAGATGCCAGCAGCAGGCAGCCTGAGCAGCAGATTGCAACAGGCTGATAAATGCTGACCTTTACATTGGAATGCCCAAGGATGTTAGCTGCATTCATACATACTATGTTCTCCTCTCTGTCTCATTTGGCTTTAAAACTGTTAGAAAAGGAGCTCTAGTTTAGGTCTCTCAAAAATGACATTAAACAAAAACAATAAACATTATTTTTGACCATAAGATGCAGATTTGAGATGTAAATCAGTAGCATTAACACTTAACACAACATTTACCACAAGTAGTGGTAGTCTAATAAACAGGAATCAGTATAATTAATAACTAATACAGAATATTAGAGTGAATCAGATGACCACATGCAAAGGGGTTTGTTTCCTTCAGCTTTTTACACATTGTGTATTTGTTTGATGCTAACAAATATGTGCTTTTTGGATGTTATTGTACAGTTATGTGGTCAGAGTATTATAAGCCCTCACAAATGCCCACAGTACATTTAAAAGTTCAATTAAATTACATTTGTATAGTGCCAAATCATATACAATTCTAATTAACATACAACATTTAATTAGAAACACAATACTAATATTGGGCAGTTCCTTCCTTTGTTCCCAAACAGCCTTAGTTCTTCCTCTTCTTCTTGACATGACTGTATCAAGATATATTTCTGCATATTTATGTTGCCCATCTCCTTGTCTACCTTTTCTCAATGACTGGATCCACATCAGGTGCCTGGGATGTTGCTGAAGTTCCTTGATTGGGTTTTCAGGCTTGCTCTCCCTTTGCAGATCATTTTTGAGTCTAAATACTGTAGCAGTGTTCACAATGGAGTTCATTATTTTGTCCCCATTGAAGAGGAAGGCAGTTAGTTATTTAAACCGGTCTAATGGTCAATGTAAGTTAAATTTCAAAAGGTTCTTGTTAACTTATAAACTTAAGAAACACTGTAGGAATGTAAGGGTTTGTCCATGTGAGAATCAATCATCCTATATCCTAGTTACACTAACTGCATTAATAGTTGCAAATCTGCCATTGCCATAACACACACATAGCCACAACACCACACTGCATCTGTAACACACATGCACACGCGCACACACCTTGACCTTTCCATCAAGCAGTGAGCAATAGTTGGGGGTTAGTACAGCTGAGGATACATTGGGGTTTTGTTCTAATCCAAATTTGAAGCTCAATGTTTGCAGTGACTGGTTGAGAAGGAGAAAGAGTTACAGGCCATTTAGTTGCAATAATTTTCATTTGTATAGCATCTTTCATACAAGAAATGCAGCTTGAAATGCTTTACATACAATATAGATTATAATAAAAACATAAAACAAATTTAATTTTAAGAAACACCACAACATGTTATACTGACATTGAAAACAAAAGAAAAATAAATTTAAATAATTTCCAAAATCTGAAACGAAAGAAAGTGATACAAAATTTACAAAAGCTGCATCTCTGATTTTCTTTCAGCTGCTTTGGGAACCTCTGATAGATTTGCTGCAGGGGATCTCAGCGTTCTCGAGGGAACATAGTTAACTAGAGAGTCAGCTATGTATACATTTCTGCAAAATTCTTTGCCAAGTTTGTTTTTTGCTAAACATGGTTCCTTGCTGGGAACTGATGGTTGTTGACCAAGCTCTTCAGCCTTCATTGTGGATAATAGACAAGAGATATTATATAGGGACAGACTATAGCTACAGTGACTTCCTGGGAATGTTATGACACAGGCAGGGTTTTGCTGGTTAGATGCTGACTTCATTAGAAGCAAATAAGTGATAGAAATAGAAGCAAAGAAAAGAAAAACTAGGGTTATGCTATTGGTATGTTTAGTCAACTTAAACAGATAGTTATCTGCTCATCACTAAGCCGATGGAGGGGTTGTTGAAGTGTCCCGAAGCCCTGACATGCAACTTTGACTGGAAACAGATTAATTTTCACCATGTTTTAAGCCTAAATGTCCTCTGATGTCCTCCCAGGAGCTGCGTTCATGTTCAAACCACCCACACAAGCTCAAGGACGTGCACAGGCTGCACGTTAGCATCGCTACATCCGGTAGGGGACTTTCTTTGATAGAGAACCTGAAGTTAAAATGTTATACATGCATCCACAATTTTGTTTCCCACTTTGCATATCGTAACGGACACACAACTTCCTGCAATGACACTGAACATTGGAAGTGAATATCTGATATGAAAACGGTGGGATGCTGAGATGACATTAACTGTACTTACAAAGAAAAGCAAATGTGTATTCATGTGACAAAGCCCTTGTGGTGATTATAGAGTTGCAGAGTTGACGGACAGGTCAACGACGCTTAGTTAGGTTTGGAGCAAGATGACAGTTTGGGTCACAGTTGCTACTTTGTAAATGTTAGGGGGCATCTGTCATCATCAGTTCCATGACAACCGCTTGTCAATGCTGATAATTCTGAAATGTAAATCAGCACCTGAAAATGGACTCACATAGGATGTCGATATGACTCCAAATCAATATCACAATTATTTCAAACTTTAACGCTCCTCCCATGAGGGGCATCATTCTGCGCTGGTCAACAAGAGACTCTGCTCCTCTGGTCTTTCCTAATCACTTAGTGAGGAGGGAGGCCAAGCGACAGGGTAATACAGCACGGAACGTACCGGAAACCCGGTTTAGGAGCACAGGCATTGGGGAAAATAATAACAGAATTACCCGACGAGCAAAACTGAGTCGGTAAGAGGTTATTAATGTCAGTTTTGTTACATTTTTGGTTAATTGCCCAGCCCCTGCCATTTTTCTTCCTGGAGAGAAAGTTTCTTGGGTGCTTTTTTAAAATAAATTAATATTATACTCCTGTTTGTACACAGCTTCCCTGTCAACAAATATATTGATTGAATAAATAATCAAAATAACAGGTCGGGAGATTAGACTAGTCTCTCCCCTAGTCTTGTTTTTAGCAATGTCCTGCCGCTGCATAATTATAACCAGCACTGCTCCAGAATCAGGACAGACACTAATTAAAGGTCCAGTCATCCTTTGTCAGAGTGTCTGTCAGAGTCTGACTCCTCCTCACTCCTCCTCTGACCTGCGCTCACTTTACACTTTAACAATAAACACCATCACTGATCACAAGTTATTGAGACACGTACAGGACTGACGTTTAATTTGCTCGACAACACAAGACGTGACATGACGTGCACAGCCAGGACATCAGGGTTGTGATGCAACTCTGGGTCTTAACTTCATTGTTGCAGAAGAAGCAACACTCCATTTATCCAGGAACATAAATATGAATTCAGCAGATTTTTATAAAGATCAGTTCTATGTGGTGTGAGTGATTAGAAAACATCAGAGGAGCAGAGTCACTTGTTGACCAGCAGAGTGATGCACCTCAGTGCAGTGGCGCTGCCAAGGGGGGGCCAGGCAGGGCCACCTTAATAAAGTAAAGGCTGTTATCAGAGGTCTAAGGTGAATGAATGTGAAGTAAGTGTGGAGAGCACTTACCACTGTCATATACTAACTGTTGTAGTCTGATATCTGAATTGAAAACCTTACATTGTAAATTACAGCACACTTGTAATAACTGTAACAGTCTATTATACTTTTTAAAGCACTTTCTAAATGAAAAGGGAGTTCATGTTTGTCCGAGTGATTTATTTTGTGGTGGCAAGCCCTTCAGGACATCTAATCTTGTCCTGTCCTTGGACATGCAGTGAAGTGCTGGCACTTACATAAGTGTGTCATGCAAAGATTGTAAAGAATACTGTGTCAGAGGAGAAGACCCTTTACTGTATAAGATAAATAATAAGAAAGAAATGAATTACATTAGAACAGTCCTCTGTATTATCAAGTAGAATTTTGTCTCCAAATAAAAAAAAAGTAATTACATAATTTGTCCTCTATAATGACGTAAAGAAGAGTTACTGTATGTAAAGTGACACCCTTGTCATCAGGATGAAACAATCATTGTTTGACTTAATATAAGTGACTTATAGAGTTTACCAGGTTAAGATTGTGCTTTAGGTCACAAACACAACTTTTTTAAAGTTATAATACATCATCATGTTTACAGTAATAACCAAGTGGCTCAGGTTCACATACAATCTTGGTCATGCTTTAAGAAAAAATGTCAGTGTTTGCGTTCTCAGTATAAAACCCTTACTCTCTCTCTCCTGACTGAATAACAACAACCTGGGTTCCACATGGGGCAGGGTAATACACATTATACATATAACACCAACACTCATCAGAAGTTATTAGGATCTAAACAGTGTGGATGTTTGATTCGCTCTATAGTTTGGGAGATACATTGAAAAAAAAGTCCAACATTTTGTGCACTGCTATAATCAGAGTTGATGCCAAATCACTATTGATGCCATAATTGTATCTATTTATTTAGCATAACACTGGGGGACTAGTTATAGGGGGAACCCCGATTGCCACTGGGTATTTCGCACACTGTATATAACCAATGCAGCCGCATCGCTCCTTCTGTCAAATGCTTGTGTTGCACAGACTGATGGTGGACAAGTGTCAATTTCCCATAAAATTCTGTGCCGAAACCAAACACAAAGTAGCTTCAGATCAAGCTATTTCTTGAATGTGCGACTAACTCTTTTATGTACAAACTTGCACTCTTCAGCCACAAGATGTTCCCCAAATGAATACATACAAAACAAACAATAGTGTCATATTTCACCACATTTTCCATCATTCGATGTTTGACTGACATTATGTCAATTAAGTCATCTCATAGCACCCAACCGGAGAATTAGCACCACCAACTGTCTCTCGATTATCCCACATACTGGAAACAAGCAATATTAGCATTTTGGCAATTGTTCAGGAAACTTGTAGAACAAGATTTACTGCAGAGCTATTAGATTCATTCTATATATGAGCCTAATTAATTCTAATTAATATATGCACAGTCACACTCGCTCTTATAGCACAGCTGAACTTGAGTGCTGCCATGTTCCAACAATAGATTGTTCTCTAAATGTTAATGAGGCACTGAAAAATTGATGCAGAGGCATTGAAGGTAGAATTGTGCAGGCAACTATATTCTAAGTCTTGTGGGCAACTCTGGCTCAGGAGGAAGAGCAGGTCATCCTTGGGCA
Organism: Verasper variegatus; assembly: GCA_026259375.1. NCBI lineage: Eukaryota > Metazoa > Chordata > Actinopteri > Pleuronectiformes > Pleuronectidae > Verasper > Verasper variegatus. The sequence continues at coordinate 20,289,335 of CM048053.1, read as the reverse complement.
AAACACTCCCAAATTGCTCCTGACCGCTGCATCATGTGAATGGTGTGTGACAGAAAAAACACTGCTCATAGAAATGTTGTGGGTGAGTGTAACTTGTACTGTAAAGGACTGTGAGTAGCCAGGAAAGGTTAGAAAGGTGCAGACCTCCACGCTGTCCCTGTAAGGAAAGTAAGGGTCCAGCTGGTTGTGGCCATCATTTGACCATGTTGTTGCGGTATATAACACATCTTGACAGCTGAGCTGAGTTAAGGTATCTATTAGTATCCATGGTGACGACAACCTATGGTGGAAAGCGTGTCTCATAGTTTATTTGTTGTTTTATTCCCCATCTGCATTCCGAAGTGTCCTCAAGACTAGAAAAGCGCTGTATAAATACATTTAACATGTCACAGTCCTTTCATATCTAAGGCTTATTGTTAAAGGCTGGTTTGGGAACCTGGCTGGCTGAAGGGTAGGTCATTCATAACTTGATTTAATTTATGGCCTATGTATCAATTTGATTTATATTTTCCATTATTTATTTATCTAAAAACACATTGATACTGTGCAGATAGAGTATTTTGGATATGTTAACTTTTAAGGTCTAGATTTTTAACAACTAATACTGCTACTAACTCCTTCCAAACTCCCACAGTTTGCCTTACACACATGCAGACAGGAAACAACATATTAACTCTGCTGCAGAGACCATGTGATTTTCTTGACAACACACAGACACCGATGTCAGCTCTTATCACCACAAACTCTCTAGACATCTTAGTCGCTGTCTTCCAAGTGTGTCCCCACTCTGTCCTCTCACGGTGAATCCAGTGGGGATCCCCTGCAGTGTTCTCACATTGACTTCTCCTGTATTTCTATGGACTTTATAAAAGTCAGCAGAGACTGAGGAGCCTCTCTCTTGGACATTTGCATTCACACATGCACCTCCTCCAGAGAAAATACAGAAGAACTGCGGAGTTCAGTGCATGTCTGAAAGCAGCTTTATTGTACTGTACAACAGTAGGGAAGTCAGGAACTCACAAATGAATGAATAGGTAGAATTGACTGTCAGAGGGTTCTTAGCTGAGCATAGAACCAGCAAGAAGCTTAGTTTGGTGAAATGTTAAAAAATATGTCTAGCAGCACATTTAAAGCTCATTGATTGCAGGTTGGAAAAGCAATGAAGCAGTCAGGGTTTCGTGGGTAGGATTAGCATCACATCTACCTCCATAGACATGAAGAATAAAGTTGGCAAAAGCATTGGTGAGTTGGATGCAGTTGTAAAAACTTTTGCAAGTCATCAAACAAACAATTGTTAGCCATCCAAATCTTTTCAGTTTTTGCATACAACATTGACTTAAAATACAGTGGCTGTGTAGACCAAACAAGCACACATGGTTGTAAAAGGACTGGGAGATGACACTCTGGTTCAAACACACCCTTGATAAATTGACTTTGAACAAGCCTTCCTAATGAAATCACCATCCATTATGAAATCACTAAAACACATATATTATTACATTACATTTCATTTAGCTGACACTTTTAACCAAAGCAACTTACAATAACTGTATTCAACCATGAGAGTACAAACCCAGAACCACAAGAATTAAGCAATTACAATTTTCTTCAAGAAAGCCAAACTACAAAGTGCTATATGTAAGTGCCATAAGTGCTACTAAATATAGTATTTTTTTTTATCCAAGGTATAGTCGGAAGAGATGTGTCTTTAGTCTGCGGCGGAAGATGTGTAGCCCTTGAACTAGCAAACATGGATTTTAATGCATTTGTGCTTCTTAGAACATGAGCTTGGATTGTAAAAACAGAACCCTTGATCTTAAAAACACCAGGCCTTGCTCACCACCTGGCTAATACAATCCCTATGATGAAGCATGGGGCTGGCAACATCATGCTATTGTGGCTTCTCAGTAGTGGGACAGGGAGACCAGTCAGAATGACACAGGGGCAAGGGCTCATCTTTCAACACAACAATGATGCGGAGCAAACAGCCAAGACAATGCTGGAGTGGCTTCAGTGCAAGTCTCTGACTTTCCTTAAGTGGCCTTGATACAATAATATCCACATAGAACATGTGTGGACAGATCTAGAGACTAAAGTTCAGACCCTTCCCATCTGATCTGACAGCCTGAGAGGTGCTGCCAGGAAAAAGAGGATAAAACTGCCCAAATCCACTTTGCAAAGCTTGGTGAGATTTAACCAAGACAAATGGATGCTGTGAGTGTTGGTAGAGGGGCTTCTACAAAATACTACATGCTTTGTTCTAAAAACATGTTTTCACTTTGAGATCATGAGTGAGTGTAGATCGATTGACGAAAATTACATTATAACCCATTATAAAACTATTAATTACAGTTGCAATCTGTAATGTTCAACCCCCCAGTGATTGTAAGGATTTACCAATGGAACTTTTTGGTTTTGGATGACTCATAATCAGTTGAGTGATACATGAAATGAACAAAGAAAATGAAAGATGTATTATTCATGAGTAATAGGACATTTTGTTGAAATAGTCATGTGACAATTATTCTGCTGTTTTTGAAGCCTTCTTCTAGTTTTGTGGCCTAAAGTTGAGTTAAAACATGATTAAGCATTTGGGAACTTTCACAAAAGCTGAAAGAGGAAATTATTTCATTGCACCTTGAGGTCATGGGGTATAAGAACTCACAAAAATGTAACATTCAAAGAGACACCATTGAGAGCATACAGAAGTTTAATACTTGTGGCAGAGCTGCAGACCTGCGTTGCCGTGGGAGAAAGACCAACATTTCATCGAGTGCTTTTAACAATTTAATCATGACAATCAAGAAAGACCCCTATGTCACTGCACAACACCTACAGGATGCCCTGATGAAGAGCGGGACAAGTGCTTCGGTGTTAACTATAGGACAAGCACTGAATAAACAAGGACTTCATAGCCAGACTCCAAGATGCACTCCCCCCTTGACCAAGAGGAACATCAGAAGTCTACTAGAAAATGCCACAGCACATCTCCAATTTAACCAAAGCTTGGTTGAGAAATAGATCCTGGAATGTCCTCGAGAGGCCTTTCAGTCGCTGGATTTATCTTTGGTGGGATTTAAAGAAAGCAGTTGCAGTACAGAAGTCATCAAACATCACTGAGCTCTGGGCTTTTTGTCAAGAATGTGCAAAGATTCCAATAGAAAGGTGTAAGAAGCTTGTGAGCACTTAACGAAAACGCTTCTTAGAAGTTTTAAAGGCAAAAGGATGCTCCACAAAGTACTTAAGCTGGGGGTTGAATAATAGTGAACGTGCACATTTGTAATAAAAAGAGATACAATTAATGTTTTAAAAATAACAAATATGTATCACTAGATATTTTCTGTTGTGTAACAAGGCTTTTTGTCATATGTTACCATTTACCCCAATTCACATCTCTATAATGTCTGTTGAAGTGAGGGGGTTAAACATTTCAGAAAGCAGATGAATATGCACTAATATTGAGTTAGAAAGATTTGGAATACTGAAGCCACTGTATGAATTACCATTCACTAAGTAAAGTAATGCTTTTCTACATGTATTCATCCCTCTGTGTTTGTCTTTTTGTTCATTCATGTGTCTAATTAGCATCCATTCTTCCATCCACTCTTTTATACTGATTTACCTCTTTGGCTTTATGTATGTCAAGCAAACCGAGCAGTCTTCTCGTCACTGTTCTGTCCCCCCTTTCATTGGTGTAATCATGGCTGTGTGCACGTGTTGCCCTGTGGCAAACATCAGACAGGAGCTCTCCTTGGCCATTAGGCTGTCAAAGATTCAAAAGATCCACATCCAGCACTGAATACATGGCATTCTCCTCCTGCTGTCTTTCTTTCTCCACAGCACTCTCACCCACTTCATAAGTGTCAGTGTGGATTTGAAATGTCAACCATTTTGATGTTTCATCTTGTTGGTGTTTTCTGTGTGTCTGTCGCTGTTCTTACTCTGCTCTGCTGTCAGTGCTTACATTCACAACTGCACTCGAAATGTCAATAAAAATGTCTTTGGTTCTACACCAAAGCAGGACTTCACCAAAGTGTGAAACACTACCTGGTCTGAAAAATGAGTTCTACTGGTAGAAAGTAGTAGAATTCTTTATGAATGTAAGTTGATTTTTCAGCTCATAGGTGTAGCTTTGCCAATGGAAGAGGTGACATGAGGATGACATTATAAAATGCCTACATTTTCTATTCTCAACTTCCCTTTGGCAATTTGTAAAACTCCCATAAGTGATCATACCAATAGTAGAATTTAGTTTTGACAAATGTGATTTCGGGGTTTGTTGGTCACACCCAGTTGATTAAAAAAGATAGTGTGCAGTAGATTGTTGTGCAGCTGGTGACATGTAATATTAGATAATTATAGAGCTGTTTTTCATTGATCAAAATAAACACTGTTTTCAACAGTTTCTGCTCTGAGCTGTTTAAATGACAGACAATCTGTACAAACAATGATATGGACTTGAAATGACTTTTCATACATATTAACCAACTGTTGAAAAAGACAGATAGTAAATATAGTTGACTTTGTTGTTTCAGAAATAAACTCAAAACCAAATGGTGTCGGGTAAAGCATTTATTATATTGTAGACCTCCAAAAACAACATATCTGCAAAATGTAAAGTAAAACCATCTTGTTTCAGATTTGTATTTTTCAGTGAACCCTGTATGAATGATAATCTGTCCATCTCTGATTCTTTTGTTTCACACTGGAAATTGCCCAATCTCATCACCTGAAAATGTTGTGTTGGTGCGAGAGCCTTCAACATGGAATTTATTAATAATAATAATAATAATAATAATGATCATCATCATCATCATCATATACATTATTAACAACATTGCTTGACAAAGTGTTGATATTGTCTGCACTTTTATAACCACACATAATAAAAGCAGCTATATAGAATACATTTTTTTATATATCATTTATTTATGAAAAACACATCTCAAACATATATATGCTTAAAGAGGAAAGCGCTGGTGGAGGTACAATTGGCACTAAGACAAGAGGGTAATATCAACCATACATACATATACACACAAATAATAACAATACAATTAATTATTACTACTAATAATAAAAGAAACAACATAAATACAAGACACTTGGAAGACAATAACATACAAAGCAGACTGTGTTACTGGCATAGGGAAAGGACTCATTTTTAGAATGTAATTGTTAATTTTTCTTCATTTCATAAAGGATAAAACATCCCTTATCTATTGGATAAGGGAGGGGGGGACACGGCTCCTTCCCTGCATCAATGACACGTCTCGCAAAAAATGTGAGAAAAGCCACATGTTCAACAAAGTAGGATGGCAGTGAATGGGCAGTGGGCAGAACCCCAAACAGGCCTACTAAGGGGGAGGGGAGGATGTTACCTGATGTGATGGCTTAGAGTAAGTCAAATACCCACTTCCAAAAATCTATACATTTTTAAATTAAATAATTAAAACATCTTCGGATCAGTTGTCATTCTTTGCAAATCTGAACAGTATAAAGTTGGTCTTACAGTTTTTCAAAGTGCAACAGTATGACATGTTATATCTGGCAGGGCAACAAACATATGTGTCGTCAGTAATCATGTAATAGAACAGCGCTATATACAATACAACATTTAACACATCCACTATGTCAATATGGTTCCACCTGTTAAAAATGTGTCTAATTAAAAACTTTGATGATGACAAGCACCCAGTTATTCATGTTGGATGAAATGCAATACAAGCCATGTGGCATAGATGTAATATACTGTACTGTGGCATCATTTGATGAATTTCAAAAGCAGTTTTAATTCACTGATGTCAATTTTTTACATGTGAAAGTTAAATCTATTCTTAAAGCATAAAAACATGTACAAAAATCAAATATTTTATGAAATATTTCAAGTCCAAAATCATAAATATACCTTCTATCATATGATTCATGGTTTTGGTTGATTAATCCGAGTTAAACTTTTGCTATTTTCCTAATTAGTATCTTCAGTATCTTTGTGCAAATATAACAATATTTTCCCTAATCCAGGTCTTTTACCTCATCCTCCTACTGCCGTGAACACATGATTGGCTGCAGTTAAAAAATGCTTACCTGTTATAAACAATTGCTTTGCAGGAAGCCAAGGTTTTGAGAAAACTAGAAGGCAGTTTTTACTCTTTGTCTGCTTTTTGTTCAGATTGTATTTTCTGGATTTGCTGTTCATTTGTCCATCATTGGTAAATCATCATTCAAACGTAGACCAACTACAAAGTCGAGTAAAAACCTCACTGCTTTAAAAAATGGCTCCCCTTCCCAATAGCAATGGGAAACGGAGTTAAACAAAGTGTCACTACTTGTAGCACTGCCATTCCACAACACAACATGTTCAGGTTTTGACAAAACGTAAATGTAATTATTTTAATATGTAAAGAATCAACCAAGTAGAGAGCTTGAATGCATTTAAGCCAAATATAATGAATTATTTGTTGGACCTTGTATTATACAATGTCGGTTCTCTTCTTTTATGTGACATGGTAAATGGACTGCACTATTATGGCGCTCTTCTAGTCTAAATGACCACTCAAAGCCTTTTTCAATCAAACACACTTTCACAAACCACATCTTTGTGCAGCGCTGTTCTATTACACAACTTTCACACCCTGACGGCACATCAAATGGCAAGTGTCTTGCCCAAGGACACTGCAGAATGTGGTCTTGACCTGCTGTACCTCCTGGGCCACAGCTTCCCCTTTTATGTGACTACTTACGTCACATTTCACTCACATACAGTATGTGAGTGGTATAGAGACATTTAATGTGTACATTTGTAGAGATAATGTATTTCTTTCCTTGAAAAACAAATTGGCAGCTGGCAGCTAGTACTAATGTTTTGAAACAGATGTGGGCAGCTACTGGTAACCAGTGAAGGGAGCGGAGGAGCGTGAGTGAATTTAGGTTAAAGACCAGTCGAGCTGCTGCATTCTGGATGAGCTGCAGAGGTCAGATGGCACTAGCAGGTAGACCTACAAGGAGGGAGTTGCAATAGTCTAGGCGTGAGATAACCAGAGCCTGGACCAGAACCTGCGCCGCCTCCTTAGTGAGAAGGGGACATATGCTCCTGATGTTGTGCAGCATGAATCTACAGGAACATGTTGTTGCAGTAATGTTGGCAGTAAGGGAGAGTTGACTGTCGAGTGTCATACCCAGGTTCCTAGCCATCACAATAGCTGAAGAAAGGTGTTAAGAGGATGTGGCTAAACATTGTATTCCCTGCCTCTCTGCCAAGGTCAGGTGGAGTTAGAGACATACAAATGGAGCAGTTACTAAACCACAAGGATTATCATATCATATCATATCAGTTTGCAACTGTCTGAAAGATATGCTAATATATGAACCCATACCCCTCCTTTACGTGCTCTCTTCTGCCTATAAGTAAACTATATGCTTCACTTGAGGATCTCAATTCCCTGGGTTCCATATATGTATAGCTGTGTGAAGCAGCAAGAGCCTTTCTGCAAAAAAACCTTTTACTTCTTTGTAAATACAGGTGCAGAGTTGGTGTGGGCACAGTTTAGGCTTAGGTTAAGGTTAGGATTCAGGTTTTGGAAAGTAGCACCCGGTAAGGTGCAGGGTAAATCTCCAGAAGCTGAATGTAAGTCTATCTATCAATTCAGCACTGGCTTGATGCCAAAATTCTCTGTGAGAGACAGTGTGCATTCCCAAACATCAAAATAAGAGCCATAGCCAACATGATGGGCTCTCTCCCCTGGACCCTGTCCACATTCACTCTTCATGAGCCAGTCTCTCTCTCTCTCTCTCTCTCTCTGTGTGTGTGTGTGTGTGTGTGTGTGTGTGTGTGTGTGTGTTGCAGAGATCAGTTAACTAATCGCACCCTGTTCAGGGAATACACTTGCTGCCAAGAATTAAGGAGTGCTGCAGTGAGTGTGCATGCCTAATGTCTTGCCAGGCAAGTGTGTGTGTTTGTGTGTGTGTACGGTTCTGTGTTCTCGGTGTGATTCTGATATTTTGGTTAGCGCTGCACCACAGCTAAACATGGCTGACACTCTCTCTCTGACAAGCTGGTGAAGGCTGATATCTGTTTGATGTGTGATTCATTAATTTATGATTCATTCAGTCTTCATACTCACATAAATGTGATATATATTCACATCTGGGAAAACCTCCTCTCTCTCTCTCCTTCCCTCTCTCTCTCAGGAACACGGCAGCAGTCTTCTGATAGTATCTCGTAGGTGGTAAAGAGGAACGGACAGGAGCTATACTCTGTGATACATGTTCACAATAAGAGCATAAAAAACATTTTCTTGATAGTAAGCTGGCACTTTCAGTTACTTGTGTAATATCCAATCATCAGTGGCATGAAAATCAATTTTCTGGTCATGATGGAATGAAGGGTTTATGAAGTTTCTTTTCACCTTTGTGATCCAGTAAAAATTGATTTTTACAAATACTTGTAATTCCTTTAGGGTAGTCTAGGGTGGGTTACATTATGGCTACTCCACCAATGTTAACAATAGCCCCACTGAGAAATGTCAGATAAAATCCTTGTTTCTGTTATTTAGTTTCCCTCGTTTCCACAATGATCCAGCAGTGCATCCAATTAGTGTTGCAACCTTCTAAGCACTGGAATCCCCAAGCTGAGTTCCTTCCCCTCTCAGGCAAAAAATTATCTTTATCACTCTCGTTCAGTTTGCTTTGGTGCTGTAGCAGTCGAATAAAAATGCAAAGTTTCAGGGATCTGTAAACGTGGCAGGGAAATATTGCCATAATGTCGCCCAGTTCCCACATTATCTTCTCACTGCAACTCACACTCATTCTCATACCTGTTTAATAATGGCAGTGTACTTAAGCCACCAGCACTCCGCTCATTCTTTCGTTGCATGCCTGCCTACACCACTCACCTGACAGCTATTCACCTAGGTCAGCGCCTCAGTGGCATCAAATTTACGCTGCACATACAGTATTTTACATTGAATTCAATATTTTATGTACACCACCAAGTCACAGCACACATTATCATAAGGCACTTAACATAGTAAGGTTGAGACCTTACAATGTTACAGAGAGAAACCCAACAATTCCCAACTGGTTGTTTTGTACAGACTTATTTGGACATCATGATGAGTTATAGTAACCCAGTCTACAGGTAACAAATGCATGGACTAGTTTCTCAGCATCCATTTGAGACAGGATGTTGGGTTGGACACAACTATACAGTGGCATCTACTTCATTTTTTAAACAGACATTTGCTCATATGTCCAGTACTGCTGACTTGGCATAAGTATATATTTTATTTTGTTTGCCTTTATTAGGTAGAGACATTGAAAGACAGATAGGAAACTGGGTGTGAGAGTAAGGGAAGGACATGTAGTAAACAGTCAGGCCACCTGCCCTTTGGTCTTATTTCCTTATATCTAGATAACATAAAAGTAGAAATCATGTGAAATTCAAACCAGACTGAATTCTATAAAAGCTGCATCTGCACACTGTTCCACTACTGGATTCGGGAAGTGGCTTTTTTACAAATCAATATGAACCACTGCAGAGGACTCTTCTCAAACTTAAAATCTGGTTTATGCCTCTAACATTTATTTCTGTGAGAAACAAGCACAACCTAGAAGATATGTCTTGCAGTTCATGTCAATGTCCTGCTGCAAAAGAAAACAGAAAATATTCAAACTGCCTTATAACTTAAAAGAGTAGCAGTTTTGAATAATTCTGTTTGTGTCCAATGTGCTAAAATGCCAAGAGGAAGGTGGACAATTTCTTGCACAGTTTCTAATTTAGAAATATGTCAAGTCCACTTTCTATGTCTGTAGACGGGTATAGGCCAGAAATGGCGACACAAACATGTGAATATTTGCTAATTAGCACTATGCACAATTGATGCTGATGGGAATGTCATTGGTTATTTGGTCACAAACCATCGCATTGGACACATATTCCTCCACGTTGTTAGAGCCTGCAAAAATATCTTCCCCTTTTCCAAGTCATTCTCCATGCTGCCTCTTAAATGAGCTTACAAACAATTAGGAAATGTCATGTTTTTAGAGCAGTCTCATCTTGTGTCTTTGTGGTTACCACAGTTAAATAATCATATAGAAGGAGACCTATACTGACGGTGGTTTAAATATAAATCTTATATAGGCTCCTTCAAATCTTTGATTAGAACAACTAGACACAACACTTCCCTGTACTGATCTCTTTCCATTTTCCATATCATTACCCTACAATTGACTCAGCACAACTTTGAAGGATCTGCGTTCAGTCACAGCACTTTGCCCGAGGAAGTCAAGTTTTGAGGATAGCACTGCTGAGAAAATCCACACAAACTGAACCACCACACATAAAGGCCCCATTACACAGTTTAATCTATTATTGACAGTGATGCACTGATGTTATACTGTTATATAAACTGGATAAAGTATATCTAATCAGAGTGAAACCACCTTATCATGTCTCAGCTCACGCTGTTAGTGATGGAGCTTAGTGTAGCATGTCCTGTAAATCCCAACAGAGGGGAATTAACCTGTTTAAATTAATAACCATCACTTCCCGCCCGCCCACAAGCTTTTTGATTCATATTTCACACCCTCTTGAGCCTTTGTTCTTCAAACTGTGGAGAGACATGCACAAGGGGGAAATATTTTAGCCTCAAAATGTCAGTCGCTGCACTTTGCTCACCAGCTGCTACTTAGAAACACTGTTGTTTCATGCGGCTGTATTTTTATCCTCCTCCCCTCTTGTCTTTGTCTTCTTCTGTCTCCTCATTTTATTTTAAATGTTTTATTTTGTGCCAGGGAGATGGATTTCCTTTGTCTCTCTTTACACTGCAGCGTTGTTCGAGCTGTTCAGCCAGCGCATTTCTATTCTGCTCTCTCTACAGCCCATCGTGCTGTGTTGTCTGTTTCTATTTCACTTTATGGTGCAGACGGTGTCAGATTTGCCTACTTTGAATCTGTGTTTTCTCCAATAATGTTTTGGAAAGCAGAATGCAAGGAGGCATGTGGGTTGTTAGTATATACATCACACTCCTTAGTGCCTTGATTCTCCACCTTTGCAACTCTCCACACTGGAAAAGTGGATGTGCACCTTGAGTGATTTTGGAGTGAAATTGAAGTGTGAACATTTTTGAGAGGTGTGAGTAACCTGATCAAATCTGTGAGGTATAAAAATGTTCACTCTTCAATATATATATATGCCACATACACCACAGACATGAATTGAACAACTTGAAAAACTAATTTATTGAAAAATCATTATAAATGCCTCCTGGGAAAAAAAATTCCATATAAATAATTAAAAATGCTGAACTCTTATGTTCTTGGGAATACCAACATTGGGGAATGGACACTCCACACTGAGAGTTGCCTTGAGGAAGTTTGATTATGAGTTCAGTTTTAGAGACTTTGCAAGGTTGACATGCTTTGACAGCTCTGTCCCTCGTGTTCCTTCCTCTTTTGAACATTACGATAGGTACTGGAGGTCTTAAAGGCTTTTTTAAGGATCAGGCATTTTGAAGAGTATACCAATGATGTAGAATTGTGGTGTGAATTAAGTGCTGTTCATAAATTCAGGCTTCGACATGAAATAGTTTGGACTCGCAGATAAGCCCTGCAGCTCCTTAAATCCGCTTTGTTTACTGGAGGTAAAAGCCTGTCTTCTTCGTAAAACCTTTCCTGAAATTTGAAAAACATCTCCTAACCTATATGCTACTAATGTAATGAAGTGTTTTTTTACATTCACCCGCAACTGAGATTAATCTACATTTGATAACCATCAGGTCAAGTCAAGCAATTGTTACTTATGCCCAATATCAAAAGTTACAAATCTACAGAATACAACAAGGTGGGAGATCAGAGTCTATCGCTTGGGCAAAGAAATTCATATACATCAGAGGTGGTTTTAACACAAGAGCCTCAAATGAGATAAAAGTTTTCATGTTTGGAGGTTAACCTGAAAAGGCTTGTAGGTTTATGCCTGCACTCCCACATTGTGGGAAACATCATGAGCATTGGTTTCACGTAAACCAAGTTATAAGGGAGGTATTAGTGAACAATGGGCTTGTTGTTGGTTAACGGGTTATCACAGTTTCATGTTTACACATCCAGGAGACACAGAGCTACATCAGCATTTATTTAATTTCTGAGTCCACTTGGAGAGGGTCATTCATACATTCACTGTATTTTTAGCTCCGCTATGGTCTCCTCAACTGCTAAAGGCTCCACTCATCAAGGTTGATGGAAGCAGGGTTTGAGGAACAGGAAACTGAAATAATGAGCTGAACGAGGCTACAGTACAGAGGGAATGATAACTTTGTGGGCTCAGCACTATGCGTCACACATTTTACATCATAGTCGGCTCCACTGATCAATTGTGTGTGTGACTGTGTGTGTACGTAGGAAGAGTCTGTAGGGAAAAATGTCGACATTGACATTTTGTCCGCAGCAGTTACAACTTCCTTTTCATTGCAGTCATAACTATATGGCAATTAAAGATAAGGAGTAATTACAAGATAATGTTGTGATTATCAGATCCTTTAAAGAAAAAAGAGTATATTTTTAAACCAGGGTAGTTCTGCTGGACCATAAGCATCACTTTTTTGCAATATCCACTGTTTAATTTTTCATTAAAATAACATTTCCTGTCTTTGAAGTTCCTACCTGTCAATTTACCATCACAAACCGTCACTTGATTAGTTTCCTGTCCCTGCACTTCCCAGCCAGGAAACCCCTTTAAAAAGTCTTTCCATCTTCTTCCGTTCTGCCTGATTTACGTGTTTCCTTTGTATTCCAGTGTTTGTCCTTGTGTAGCTTCCCTGTCTATGATCCTTGCTTGTTTCTGGACTTTCTGGGTGTTTGCTTGCCTCTTGCCAGTTTTGGTTGCTGAGTTTGAGTACTGACTCCTTGTGTTTGAACATTTGGACTGTGAGTAAAGCCAACGCCCTTTATCTTAAACCCTGGTTGAAAACTTGCTGCAATTAAAAGTGAATGGCTTGTAAGTTTTTCTGGAAAGTTTGTTTACAATCACGCTAGATATCCCAATTTTATTTCTAGAGTGTTATCATAAATGTAAACAGCTCACAATGTCTTTTTTGAGGCCAAATCTAATGGAACCTTAAGCTCAGTAATTGGCACAAAATAACGTTTTTGTAAAATCGCGTGTGACAGACTTGGAAGGCAGCCTGTACTGATAAACTAGGCCATCCAGCTATTAAGTGCATGAGATATGGAAATGCTCACACAGGATCTTATTGCAGACAATAGCTCCAGAGCCATTAGTCAGTAACACACAAAAACAATCTGACAAATATACATGATGTAGTTTCACAGTTTGTTTCACTGCAACCCTGTCTTTTTAAAATGAAGTTTCTATGCACAATTCAATTATGTAAAACATAATTCCGCCCCTTCATACATGTCCTACCCCTATACTCAACCTCCAAACCCCTCAGATCAGACTGTAGGTATTGTTACATTTCATGAAGCACTGAGTTTATAGCTTCAAAGTCTGCTGCGATCATACTGAAATACTATTTATCAGGGTTTTTCACTTTCTCTGATACTTATCTGACTCTGTCTCTTCATCCTTAATTTACTCAGTGACACATTCGGCTCAGGATGGACTGCATGTTGTAGAATTCTTTTTTTCCATTTACTGAGACAGTAACTTGTTTCAGATACTGAACCTTTTGTACAGCCTGTCACACTCCAATCCTCTAGCGCTGCGGCTTCTCCTTCCCTGATTGGATGGTCGTGCCACTCGTTGCCTGCTCCTCACCATTAACTGACCACTCATCCTGACACTTGGCTATTACTCTGTATTACATACTTGTCACACACTTTACCGCTCCCCCTCCCTCACTTATTTTCTCCTTACATCTCCAGCTCCACTCCAACTCTGACAAGGGTGATGGCTCTGTGCGATACATCTTGTCCGGTGAGGGGGCCGGGTCCGTCTTTATCATTGATGAAACAACGGGTGACATCCAGGCTGCCAAGAGCCTGGACCGTGAGAGGAAGTCCCAGTATGTCCTACATGCAAGGGCCATCGATCGACAGACAAACCGCTCACTGGAGGCAGAGTCAGAGTTCATCATCAAGGTCCAGGATGTCAATGACAATGCTCCAACATTCCCTGATGGACCGTTCTCAGCCACTGTTCCTGAGATGTCTGACGTTGGTAAGACAGGTGCTTTACACAGACTCTGACTTAGTGTAACCAATCATGAACAGTATCAGTGCTGAAAATGACTAACCTAAATTAGAATTGTCATTATAATGTAATCAGAACTTTTTATGCTATTACTTATTATCATGTATAAAGGCCATGAGAGCTGTTTACCTGAAAAATCTACACTGCAAAAATAAATAGCATTATTTAGGTAATTCAATGTTGCTTTAAGTTCTGTAGTACAGCTTGCAAGCAGTGGTAGTAAGTAACAAATACTTTGTTACTTCGTTTGTATGAAGTACAAATACTTCGTTACTGTACTTAAGTAGATTTTTCACATATCTGTACTTTACTTGAGTATTTATTTTCCTGACGATTTTTTCCTTTTACTCGATACATTTGAACACAAATTTCGGTACTTTCTACTTCTTATATTCTCAAAACTGGCTCGTTACTTGAGCAGTGGAGGTTGGCGCAACATGCGCCTTTACGTACGGCGCACCTCTCTCCCGATCACTCGCATGGCGGCGTGTTTGCCGTTGGGGCGGGGCAGCGCAAGACCCTAAGCGTCCGGAGGTTGGTCGGGCTGCCTTGGTCGACCGGGGTCGAGCAGGCTGTACCGGTAATGATCCCTCCGCAGGTTCACCTTCAGAAACTTTGTGACGAGTTTTACTCCCTCTAGTCTAGAGAGTCAAGTTTGATTGTCTTCTCGGCGCTCCGCCAGGGCCGTGACCAACTCTGACGGGGGCCAATCCGAGGACCTCACTAAACCATCCAATCGGTAGTAGCGATGTGTGTACAAAGGGCAGGGACTTAATCAACGCCAGCACATTCCCCATCCATTTATTCCTTTTAGAATGATCCAGGTGCTCATGCAGGAGCTTGGTTCAGTTCAGTCTTTATTATTCGGTCTGAAATTTGGCCTGCTGGAAAACTAGACTGTGTCCAGTGATTTTTTCTTCTCTGTACTAGCACTGTGCAGGCTGAGGAAAACTATCATATTTTGTGTGCCTAGAACTTGTTTCCTTTTGCTGAGTTATCATAAGGGGCATTGTGTAGCACTCCTGCTACTGATTAGAAAGTGAAAGGTCCATGTTTGGTGATATTTACAGTTAACAATTTTTTTGTGGTTATACTGTGGTCTATTAGTGTTCTTAGGCAGACACAAGAGGCACTTGTTTATTCTGTTGTGTTGCCTCTTTGTTGTCCCTAGAAGTTCAGATGCACTAGTCCATTACTATTTGAACCTCAGCATCTGGGGTTAAAAATGTGTAAAATTATACATTATATGTATATTTTTGTTATAATTTTTCAGTCAGTTGAAATAAAGCCCGAAGAGAACAATTTTGAGTTGTTTTGTGTCTGTATAGGCTATAAGAAGCACTTTGCAGTTTTAAGTTTGGTACTTGTACTTTTACTTTTGATACTTAAGTACATTTCAACACCAGATACTTTTGATACTTAAGTACATTTAATATGAGCTACTTTAAGACTTTGACTCAAGTCAATTTCTTATGGGTGACTTTTACTTTTACCGGAGTCACTTTCAGGTAAGATATCTGTACTTTTACTAAGTATGGCTTTCAAGTACTTTATAAACCACTGCTTGCAAGTCATTGTGAAAAATAGAAAACAATCTTTTCTTCTGCCTTTACAGAGAACAAACATAGTTGTTTAGTTTCAAAACAATCCCAAACACAAGTTTGCCATAACTTGATACTGACTACTCTTCAGAAAACAAGACTAGGTTTCTTACATCAGATTTGCTGAAAAGCTGAAACATGACACTGAACTGTTCTGTCCCTACTCTAAGCTGAACGAATATTTACCACTATCAGCTTTGTAAATATGAGGTCACCACTAAGTCAGTAACAGTAACTACAGTGGAAGCCGCTTATTGTGATCACGTTGGTCCCAGGCCAAAATTATCACTATAAGCAGTTTAGTACGATAAACAAATTGTGTAGCTTCTGTATGATTGTCCCGGGACTTGAGTTAAAGGTAACACTACACAACTGTGTATGCACACGTGCACACACACACACACACAGACTGGTAGTGTGCAGTTAGCAGTGTGCAGCGCAAATGGCAGATACACAGACAGGAGCAGTAAATTACTGACAGAGCCTGTAAAAACTGTAAAAAATTACTTTTTTACTGTTCAAACATGTATGAAAAGACACCAAATGAAACCTGTAAGCGTATTACCTGATCACTATAACCAAATTACTTAAACAGCATTTGTATTGGAACAATTCTATCCCAAGCTTTTTGATCCATATAAACAGTTGATCACTGTATCCATGATCACTATATGTGGTTTTCACTGTATTTTGTTCAGCAACTTTTGATCTTGGACATGTTGGATATCAGCCTCAGTTGGATAGCAGCTGTTTTATGCTGATGTTTGTTGCACAGTACAATTTTTGATATTTATTTTGGTAATGAAAACTGAAAAAGCTATTTATTTAAGTACCTGTATAAGTGGGTTTATATAGGTTTATTTGAATCAAGAAAAGTTTTTCTAATATGCCAGCAAAAAAACACAAATACATGAGAACATATTCATGTTTTTACTTCTGACATAAGAGGAACTTAAATTACTTTACAAAAACAAATGTAAAAACAAATAATAGGAGGAAATGAAAAAAAAATTGCTCCAGGCTGCTACTGGGTGGTTGTTTAGTGTTTGGAGCATTATTGAGATTGGACCACATTTTTCTTGTATAGCGATTTTCACCATGTGTGTGTTCAGGGACACAAAACATCTCACCTGATTTTTTGATTTAAGAATTATTCACAGCGCTTCCCCTGCTATGGAGATTAGTAGAAAGCCCTCCCACTAATCCCCATCATAAATCAAGCAACATGACTTTGTAAAAAGAGACAGCTCACAGAGCATGACGACCAGCTGAACTTGTTGCAACATTTTACTCATTTCAGTCTCTGCCTTCAGTTCCTGTCTTTGTCAAGCCAAGTCAATTCATTTTATTTAGCCCAAAATCATACGGGCATTCATAGATAGAACAACACCATCCAATTTCCATTTTGAGATGGATAATAATAATAATAATCATAATAATTGTAGGTCTAATATTAAGACTAAAAATAATACTTGTAGTAGTCGGTGTTAAACAGGTGGCCTGTAGTCACAGATGTAACCTCCACTCAATTTCAGAAATACCTGCAGAAACTGGCAGAAAGTGACAGTAGACAGGACAGCACAAAACTACCAGAGTAAAAAGATGCAGACTTAGTAACATGCATTAATGGGATGTGAATGTGTACAGATGGAGAGGGAGAGAAGGAGAGAGGAGCTTAGGGCATCATGAGAAGACCCCCAGCAGTCTAGGCCCACTGCGGCATTACGAAGGGACGCTTCAGGTCTCTCCTGAGCTCTTTAGTGCCAGACCATTAAGGGCCTTGAAGGTGAGGAGAATGATTTAAAATTCTATTCTGGATTTTAAAGGGAGCCAGTACAGGGAAGCTCATATGAGAGAAATTAGATCTCTCTTCCTAGTTCTCGTCAGCACTTGTGCTGCAGCATTTCATATCCACTGTAGAGTCTTTGGGGACTTGCTAGGGAGGCCTGATGATAATTAATTGCAACAATTCAGCCTAGAAGTCACAAACACATGGGTTATTCTGTTTTTGTCTGTGTGCAAAATGTGCATGATTCTGTACAATGTTGCATGTGTGAAAAACTGGATTTGGCATTACTGCCTGCCCCCCTCTGAATTCGTTTACCTGTTTAGACTGTTTGCCCTGGTTTTTTGACTTGTATCTATGCCATGGACTAAACCTTGTGTGTGGAGTGGTCTAGGACCTTGATACAGAACAGAACAACAAACTTGGTTAATAGTAGATTAAGAACAAGCTTTAGAAAGAGATGATTGATGTTAGGTTTATTAATAGCTTGATTAATAAGCTTGAATTTAAAATGGCTGCAACACGTTCTGGACACATTCATCACGACACAACCCAGTTTCAGTGAGACAGCATAAATCAATTGGTGTTTTTGGACCAGAGGAACCTTTTACAGTTGCAAGCACAGGGACTGATCGTAGTTATAAGAACATTGTTTTAGCTCCTACTTCAGAGTACTTCAAGTAATATCCCACCACAAGAAAAAGTTTGATTGATGTAAGTATAAAATGATTGGTCCAGACATGAATGCAAATTGATTGAAAGAAAGCATGAAGCACCAAATTCAGCCTTTGAAAAAAAAGGGTAAAATATTGGCCATGAGAACAAGAATGTGCAATCGTTTTTAGCTCATTCAAAACAAAAAAGGTTGTCTGTTAATTTGCCCATGATAACACAGCTCCAACCACGACATCCTCCACCTTATTGATGTTGCACAAAGAATTATATAATATTGTGCATTGAAGATAACACCAAATAGACCAAAACCCTTACGGAAGTGATGGGGGACTCTAAGGAATAGAGTCTATGTAGTAACAGCATCCCAGTGGGCCATCCCTCCCAAAAACAATGAATTCCCAACCCTAGTGAAATGATAAATATCTTACCATGTTCATCAAAGTGGTGATGGAAGTAAAAAAAAAAAATTGGATTTGACCCTTGGGTTCTTTCTTGGCTCATGTCCCATTCTACCACTAAGTTTCATGAAAATATGTTTTGTAGTTTTTGTGTTATCCTGCTGACAAACAAATAACCAAACCAACCAAAGCATAACCTACTTGGTGGAGGTAATAGGAAAATTGTTGGTGACAAAAACATATTGGGTAGTGAACATTTTTAAACACCTCAGGAACCCTAATTTTAAATGAATTTAACATTTTATGCACAGCCGGTTTGCCATGATGAATGAGATGGATAAAAGCTTTGGCTTCACCTGTCTGCTGCTACATGGTCAGGCTAATGGGCTGTGGCTTTTTACAAGAGCACTGCTGACAGCACACACTGCATTTTACTGCAGCTTGTACTTCGCATTCAGGGGGAAGTTCAGTATGTCACATTTACATAGAAACAAGATATGTTCATACCGTTAAAGAAAATAGATTGTGGCTTGGTTTTCATTTCAGATTTTAATCAGATGCTAGTGCATCAGTAGTGACAGCAACATTATGTTTAGTGTTCAGGCATGCTTGTGATCTAATGTGTTTGGGAGGTTTGTTTTCTGAGCTGGAAAATGGTTACAAGGACCAGAGTTGCTCTTAAAATCACAGCCAATTTGATAAAAGCTATCATCTTATGTTAAGAAGAGACCATAGAGATATAAGTGAAGTACACATAGGGGCGGATTTCCAGGGGGGGACAGGGGCGTCCGGACCCCCCATCCAGAGAGTTGTCCCCCTCAATATCATTGCAAACATAAGCAATGATAATGTTAAATAGTGATACAATATTTACTTAACGCATGTTCACTAATTATGAATGCAAAATAATGCATTCTTATACCCTCTCCTTGCCTCACAGTGGTTTAGTCCACTGGGCACTGCTCCACCTCTCCTTGTCACACACATACACACTCTTTCTCTCTCTCTCTCTCTCTCTTTCTCGCTCTCTCTTTTTCTCTCTCACTTAGTCATGTCATCTCAGTGTTGACTGATTTCCTGAAAGTCGCAGCTTTACAACAGTTAACTAAAAGCAAAGAATGTGTCAGACATGTTACTTTCTATCACTAAATAGAATAAAACTATTGTATATTTAATCAGACTGCATATTGTTTTACCTCACAATTGAATCTTGAATCTAACCTTGGCCACCTTGGTTCGTGCAGCAAATGTTCATAACTATGAATTTTCAACAGATTTTTGGGCCGTTCTCTTTGTTAAAAATGTCAGATATGTGTATTTTTCACAGAATGCTTGGTTCCATTATAAATGAAGGTTTTCATACAAAAATCTCTGAACTTTTTTGATGAAAATAGAGTTATTTTTCTATAAATATTTAAATGGATAGCTCACTGAAAAATGTAATTATTATCCACTTGAGTCAAGAAAACAATGTTTCAGCCAAGGAGACCTCTTCTTCAGACGTAATAAAACAACAGAAAAGAACCATAACATGCCTCCATACTGCTCGTGTGGTGTCATCCAAGTGTCTGCAAGCCCTGACATTCAAATTCGACTTTACACCAAACTTTTTAGCCTAAAAGTCTGCAACCAGAAGTAGCAATGCAAGCAGGCCTAGCGATGCTAACACACACCCCTCGCCTGCCTTCGGGCGAGGAGGATATCAGAGTAACAATAAGGCTAAAAACACTGTGTAAATGACGCCGTTTTAGCTAAAATTTGAATGTTGGGGCATCTGGACACATGGATGCAGTATACAAGCAGTATGGAGGCATTTTGTGTTTTTATTTTCTGTATCACATTTGAAAAATTGATCACAAGCTACTTTAATTAAGAAGTACTGAATTAAGTACAACCCTGTTTACCACTGAAACTTCACTTCACCCACCCCTCTATCTGCATAGTGGTGAGTAGATAATGAGTGATTTCATTTTTCGGTGAACTACCCCTTTAAGATTAACATACCTAAAATAAATATGTAAGTACATTATTATATATACATATAAAAATATATACTTATACATTCTGTGGTCCCCTTTGGTGTCGTCTCCAGGAATTGCTGGAGTACACAAGACGAAAGATTGAAGGTCAACTTGACATTTATTGACCACAGATGTTATTCAGTTAATGGTATTGGTACATTGCTTTGACATGGCTTGTAGGAGAACAATAATAATAGCTTGAATTTATATAGCGCCTTTCAAGAAAGCCAAGGACTCTTTAAATGTGTCCATGGGGACAAAAGAGAAAATAAAATAAAATACTTAGCACAAAACAGGATATAAATAAACAGCACTAATGGCAGGGTGGATCATTAACTGAGGGCAAAGGCCTCATAGTGAACAGGTGGTGTTTGAGGAGTTTTTTGAAGCTGTCCAGAGATGTAGCGTTGCAGATTTCGGTGGGGAGAGTTCCAGAGGATGGAGGTTGTGGCACAGAAGGCTCTCTCTCCAAAAGTTTTGCAGTTTAATGTTGGGGATGGAGAGCAAACCTGTGCTTAGGACGCCTTCTGAGTGGAGTGTAGGGGTGGAGGAGGACAATGAATTGGCATATGATGACGTATATACTGAAGCATTTTGATGTACAATGGCATGAAGGGGCTGCATACCAATGGTTTCCTATACACCCTGGTCCTGATAACACGCCTAAATTGAACGTGGCTGTTGTAGGTATGTGAGCTCTTTGCACACCAATGTCAGTACCTGTCAAAGATGAGAGATTAACCACAGATAAATTCTGTGCAACCTCAAGTTAACAGCGCATTTCTGCAGTTATATGGTGCTGTATGTTTTTGCTATTGAAGTTCATTCATTCGTCTTCAGAGTCGAAACCAATGCCAATGTTAATTATTCTACTTCACTTCTATATCTTTGCTTCAATTGAAGTCGCATGTTAAACACTAAGGCTGGACCCTCTAATCACTTTCTTATGGCAAGTCACTGTGCTCTGAAAAATAGTGTTGCTCAGGGAGCACAACCTCTTTTCTTTACACAACTATGGCTGAATCTCTAAGTCATCACCACCTGCTCCCCTCAAAAAGCGAAATTAAAATAACACAAAATTCTCAAAATTGTGGGGATTCTGATGTAGGACAACCTCTGTGAACATTAACTACACCATAGTTAATGTTCACAGCTCTCATTATTTTGTTTTTTTTTCCTTAATAATTATATATAAAATAACAAATATTAGTATTGTTACATACAGACTAATAGATCAGTTCAAGTAGGGGCTCTGATGTAGCGTGAGCAATTTTGTGTCAATTGGACAATGTTACAACAACTTCATTTTCACACTGATCAGTAGGTGGCGCTATGACCCTGCACTAATAGTAATATATGGCGCTGTTCAGGTCAGGATTGTGATCATAGGTCAGTAGGTCGGGGCCAGTTGGATAATGCAGAGTGGATATACAAAGTATTTCCTGTTTCATGGCGAATCAGTAGGTGGCGCTATGACCCTGAGGAAATATTGACACATAGAGCTGTTTAGGCTTGGACTCTGATCATGAGACAGAAGTTTGGTGGTGATAGGACAAATCACAGTGGAGTTATGACAACATCGTCTCCTTTGGCGAAGGATGAACCACACAGTGTTTACATGGTTTGAGGAAATGTCACAATTCTGACCAGGGTCCAATGACTTGACTGAGCTCATTTGAGCTGTATATTGTAAAGCAGCCAGGAGCAGTGCATCAAAGTATAAAACATGTCACTTCCTGTAGCCAGCAGGTGGCGCTGTAATGGTGAGTCAATATTGACACATGGATCTGATCAGGGTGGGACTGTGAATGTGTGAATTAGGTTTGAGGCTGAAAGAACAATGCACAGAGGAGTTACAAGAAATCCCTCTTTTTTGGCAAATCATCAAAATTCTACGCCACGCCACGGTCACACCGTGTGATGAAATTGTGTATACCGAGATAGTTTTATCTCCATCTTGTTTAGATGGCACTCGCCTCAATATGAAGTTGATCTGATGAAAGCCGTACGACAAATACGTCAAAGTAAAAATGTGGAAAATGGCCAAAATGGCCACTAAAGTCAAAATGGTGGGCATTCTGTTTGGTCTAATATAACTATCCAAGAGACTTATTTATTTGTTATGAAAAGACACATGTCCCTATTGATTTTTGTACATGTCGGCCAATCGTGTTGCCAGGGCTGCACATTAGGGGACGCTAGTCAGTTATTTTGCCACGCCCATTCCTCAAAACCATGTGAATGTCTGCAGGGGGGCTGTTGTTACACAAATGCAGTTTGAGGAAGATAGACCCATGAACACGGAAGTTACAGCAATTTCATGTGTCACAGCGAGTCGATGAACTTTAACGCCACACCATTAATATGGTGTTTGACGAAAAGTCACAGTAATCTTATGCCTACATTATCAATGTCTTGAGACCCTTTTCAGTGGAAGAGGAAGAATACTTCCAAGTGTAAGATGTTCCAAAAACAAGACATTTCCTGTTGCCACCAGGGGACGCTGTGATTTTAAGTCATGATTTCATGATGTCATCAGGCCGGGACTCTTTTGGACCAAATATGTCCGAGATACAGAACCTCGTGTTTTGATGGCGTGTAATCAAACTTTGACGCCACACCACGGCCACACGGTGTGACGAAAAATTGAAATTCGAGGTAGTTTATGTCTCCATCTTGTGATGACACTCACGTCAATATGAAGTTGATCAAATGAAAGCCCTGGGACAAGTTTGTCAAAGTAAAAATGTGGAATATGGCCAAAATGGCCACTAAATGCAAAATGGAGGGCTTCCTGTTTTTCATAATGCCCCTTGAGACTTTTTTGTTTTTCTGGTCATGATACACCTGTGTTCCGATTTTGGTAAAGATCGGTTGAGGGCAAACCTAGGGGTTGCGTTCCAGGTGGCGCTGTTGAGCCATTTTGCCACGCCCATTTCTAAATACATTTTCACCACTTTCTAATTTCCTGCAAACTTTGGTGAGAATTTGAGCATGTCTAGGCCCTGACAAAGCCCCAAAAGGGAAATAAAAATCCTTCGAAATACAATTGGGCCTCCCACCGAATAAATCTTCTCTCAGTCCATGTTACTACTCCAGCATATACTCATGTTAAATTGGTAGTGCAGCTCTGGGGCTATATGCAGTTAACTACACTGGCTCATTTAAGGGGCTGCTACTGTGTTTACTTAAGTCTTGACAAGCAGAGAAAATAGTTCATGTAAAATTGATGCTTTGTATAAAAGCTACGAAAGTTTAACTGTTTGGGTGTGGTGTTCTGTTGTACCAATAACGACACCCAACAAGGATGTCACAGGGTCCGTAGTACATCAGAACATTGCTGCAAGGTTCATTAAGTTAACCTGGGGTTGGTCTCCAGTGATGGCATCTTTTAGCCTTAATCATATTAAAGTATGGAAGCAAGCAGAGTTGTAGAACAGCATGTGCTTCCAAACTACAATCAGTGGTGTGTGTATGCCAACATTTCAGGCACATGCAAACTACTTAACATGATGATGAGCTTCTTTGTTGTATTTGGCTGAACATGTGCCGCGGCTTGGCAAGAACAGACACAAGGATGTGGATCATGTAAAAAACAGTGTGAGAAATGGAGGTTTGTTTGCCTTGGATGAGTAGTTGGTACTATCGTATTGTGTACAGTCCGCATGGTCACACATTTTGGGATGTGCCGAACACAGGTGTTCGTTTAAACCCTTTTGAACTTGGACAGATAAAGACATTTGAAACACTGTAATGAGATCTGCAGATCAAGGTGGCCACACATATGAGATTGAGACCCTGTCTGAAATATACCACAGTCTGTAATATTAGGTAAAGAAGTCACCCTACACCTAAATTATGTATGTATGCCAGGGATTTGTCATGATCAAAAAGTACTAATCAACATCTAATCATTCCTATTTGTTCCTTCTATGTGCAGGAACATCTGTCTTTCAGGTGAAAGCCTTGGACGCAGATGACCCCACCTACGGGAACAGCGCCAAGATAGTTTATAGCATCCTGGAGGGACAACCCTACTTTTCTGTTGACCCCAAGACAGGTAAAACTGCCTCTCTGTTTACTTGAAAGAGATCTTACCTGCTGCCTTGAGAAGGTTCAAACAGAAAGGCACAGTAGCTAGGGAGCACTTAGCACAAGCAGTGCTATTAACAAGCTACTGTTGTTGGAAAGAACTGTGATTTTGACTTTGTTGTCTGAGTCCATTAAATGTTTGGGAAAAAGTTCCAGTGAACTGCTTTTAGCACTGGAGCCAAATCTGTTGGTGGGTTGCACAGGTGGCCTATCAGTAGACAGCGCCCACCTGCTCCAGGTTTTTTCTTTTTTGCATGGTAAAAGAGCAGGTGCAGGTTACTTTCTTTGTATAGCTCACACATGTTCAGGAATCCCTGCTGAATTTTTGTTTACTCGTAACAATTATTCCTCAGGAAAGAACACGACTGATTTTACGACTTAATGTGACTGTACATTTTTAAATGGTACATAAATGCAAAATAAGTAATTTGAATACATTGTCAGTTTTTCAAAAAAAGAGATGAAAGCAACCATCTGTGAGAATAAACATCACTTCCCTTGTTCCTTAGTTAATGCAGACTCAAAATGTTGCAGACATTTATTAGTTTTACCGACAATATATTTGTTCATTTCCACAGCTCTAATTGAGTCCATGCAGACTCCACTATGTCTTTTTCCCTGATCGATGATAAGCTACAATGTATAAAAAACACTTTTTTTACATGAACAGCTTTGTAGCCATTCCTTTAGTGGAAGGCTAATGAAGATATAAAGCTAATTTCAGTTTGAAAAGGAATATATTCTTGACTGTGACATAGATTTTGTTGTACTGATTTAATTACTGCTATGGAAATAATCATAATACTGAATGTTCTTATGCTCTTATAAGAGGCTACAGGCCATGTCACCTCCTCAATCTTTTTAAATCAGCAACCAGCCTATATTTATTTTCACATTCAACTCACCTCATATCTATTCAAACACTGTACAGCCTCGGAAGTCACACAACTGTTTTTAATTCTCATAGAATGGGATGTGTCAAGTGAAAGAAAGCTTGTGCATCTTTTAATTTAAAATGAAACAGTTTTTCTACTCGTACTAGTCATAGCTTTAAAATTTTACTTAGTCAAAATTATTTGCAACAAAGCTTCAGGGAACTATGTGCATCGTAAATCAAATGTCTGTTGCTGTTAACATGCAGAGCAGACATGAAATAAGCTTTCTGTCTAGCTCTGTCTTTCCCAAACAAAAGCTTTCCCAGGCATGATACTATGTCCATAAAAGACACAAGAGAACAGGCCTTGTAGAGACGGTGTACAGAGAATATTGAAGTGTCCTCCGTGTGCTTTTCAACATATTCCATTCAATGTGACTGGAATTAACTGGAGCCAGAAAATGTTGCAGGCACCATATCTACATATTGTGTGTGTGTGTGTGTGTGTGTGTGTGTGTGTGTGTTCGCTCATGTGTGACAGCTTCACAATGAGATAGACTTTATGTGGATCTAGCTATTTTAGTATGGCACCATTTCATTTATGTTAAGTATCACTTATTGTCGTCCCTATTGAGTACAATAGAAAATACTGCATGTCTGTTTACTGCCTCTGGCGGAACAGAATATGATAGATATTGTGGTACCTTCCTTCTCAAATAACACACTCTGCACCCAGAACAAAGGCTTTCCTTGATGTGGTTGCCATATATTCCCATTCACTTTGGTAGTCTAACAATGGCATGTGTTCCTATCTCTAAAACACTATCCAAAGAAGTGCAACTTAGTTTGCAATAACTTCTTTCTGTCCATTTATTTTTCATAATAAATGCAGAAAAGTAAATCAAACTGATAATATATAGGAATAAATCTTATATCAAAGGCAGATGGCCACCCACACTGGCTATTACACATGTAGTTTTTCACATAGCTACTATAGCAGATATTGTGATATGTACTCCTGTCTAAAGTGATGCTGTTCGAATTTGGTAAACTTAAGTCTGTATATGGACAACAACAGAAAAGTAAAAACGGATTACCAAATCCGGATCACTTTTATCCGGATAAAATCTTTTGAACAACTGGCCCCTAGTGCTTGCTCATTGTGGGAACAGTTGGGTTGCCCTCTGGTAGGTCTCCACCTTACTATGTACAGTGCTTTGAGATACTTTATGCTGGGATTTTGTGAAATATATATATATTTCACAAAACATATATATACACACAATTGAATTTAAAAATAATGGAACAGTCATTTGTATAAATGGTTTTCTTGCATTGTGTTAGAGGATAGAATACATAGCATCCTGACTGTACAAACTGATGGGGAAATATTTTGGCAGCTATAGTTGCAGAGAGGCATAAAGGAAAGATTTACGTTCATATCAATTTCCCTGAATGTGTCATTAAGTGAAACTCAGCCCCAAGCCTTTGGAGTATGAAATACTTACCCCCTGTCGATATTAGGGTGGCTCTGAAAAGTTTGTTGCTCTCTCATTGATGGTAGATGGCAGATGTAGTCAGGATGGATTCACTGCACTTTTCCTGACTGCTAAAGTTTAAGCATTTTTTATGGGGGAAGAAAAAGTATAAAATATATAGAGAAACTTCTCAAAGCAGCTCTGCAGACTAATCCACGTCTCTGCTGTCAGCATTTTCAGAACACATATTTTTCACAGTTTTCGTATTGATCGTCCCACACAAACTGTGTGTGTGTGTGTATGTTGATTTGTAGCTACATGACAGGGCGCCCACCTTCTATTGTTCATTTTGTCAATTAGTTCCTGATCAGTCTTTGCTCTGTGCACTGTAGGCTGTGCTCTGTTCTTGTGTTGGTAGCAGCACTTTTATGCACACACTGTTCCTGCAAACCTTCACAGGTCTTCCCAAGTCAAGGACAGACTCAATGAGGGCCCCAGTGGGACTGCATTATGTGGATGCACTGTCAGAACATCTAGGCTGAATCTACAAGTCCAAAGGAGTCAGCACTTACCACAAACCGCTCAGCTCCTAAAGATCTCAGGTCATAAAACTAGAGGAAACACTGGTTAACAAATGTTACATAGGCTCTGTCTTAAGCTTTTAGAATGAGTGTATCCTTCACCCCAGCTTGATCATGTTACCTAAACCTTAAAGGGATAGTTCACTGAAATATTCACTCATTATCTACTCATCATTATCTACTGATGGGGGGTGGGTGAAGTGTTTGAATTCACAAAACCTTTGAAGTTACAGAGGTAAACTGTGTTGCAGCCAAATCCAATACAATCAAAGTTACTGGTGACCACTTCTTCAAATGTAAAATAAACAACGGAAAAAAACATCAATTGCCTCCATACTGCTCCTGTGGTGACATCCAAGTGTCCGTAAGCCCCGACATTCAAATTTGACTTAAAACAAGGTAATTTACACCATGTTTTAGGCTTAAATATACGCTGTGATCCACACGTGAACCCATCTCCAGAGGAGGATATCAGATCCTTATATCTATTTCTTTATGTCTTATACATATTTTTAAAGCATAATATAATGAATTAACAATGGATTTATGAACCCAACAAACATACATCAATGTGATAAGAACTCCTAAATAAACAGTAACCATCTAAGGGAAAAAAATACTTTTTTGTGTACTATGACATTTCAGTTTGGCCCATGTTCCATTCGCTAACATGGAGCATGTGGGGTTTAGGGCCTATACTGCAGCCAGCCAACAGGTGGAGGTCCAGATTATTTGGCTCCGCTTTCGGGGACTGTCGTAATGTCCATCAGTCGATGACAGCACTCCACTGAATTGAGCAGGTCACAAAATGGCTCCCAGGAAAATGTGAGGAATCGACGATGCATATGTATGATCACAAAATAAATATAATTATGCAAGGATGTTTGCTGTCAAGTATGTATTTTTCAACTGTAGTCTAATTGTAGTAATATTAATATCACAGTAACAAACATTTGTTATCTGTAGTGATGTGACAGAGGTAGCAAACGGGTCACTGGCAGCACCAGTGTTGGTGCCAATGCTGTTGATATACCTGAATCTATCAAGCCTCTTTGAGAGCAAATCACTTAATGAGGACTATAAAGACTGAAGCTTTGTATTCTGGTTTGTTGATTTTTTAGATACCTGAAGCGTTTTTCTGAATTCGTCGCTACAGCTCTGCTGGAAATGTCTCATCTATCTTTCATGAGTCATCCACAGAAATAAGAAAAAATACAGCCCGAGACAATACAATGCACTCAGGAATCCAAGGTTCATCGGCATCATTAACTGCGTTAAACTGCAATTTCTCCTGGTGGGAGGTTGGCTAATAAAAACTGCAGAATGAATGGGCACAGCAACTGCTGCCGTCCTCACCACAAGCATATGTTCCCTTCTCTACCTTGTTTTCTAACATGCCATTTCTTCAATCTCTTTCTGCTCTTCTCTCGCCATCCTCCCATTATTCTCGTTTGCTGTCCTGTCTCCTTGCCAGCAGAGGATGGC
The DNA here is from genome assembly GCA_026259375.1 of Verasper variegatus. Lineage (NCBI taxonomy): Eukaryota > Metazoa > Chordata > Actinopteri > Pleuronectiformes > Pleuronectidae > Verasper > Verasper variegatus. Next base: position 20,260,135 of record CM048053.1, on the reverse strand, counting down.
ATCCCACCTGGAGGGATTATGTGATTTTCTCTGTTTTTGAAGAAAATGCGTGATTTAGGGAGAGGATCTACTAGCAGTCCAGTGCAAAGTCTGACACAGTTAATGCCCTCATCTAGGTGGTCTACAGAGACTCCCACTAGGCAAGGTCAGCCACAAGAGCACACACACAGAGGCATTCAGGAAGCCTGATAACCTTCCTCGCATGCACAGGCACATTTGTGAAGAGGGGTGTTTGCCACTAGCTTTTCAATTTATTGTGAGTTATCTTTTTCTGTTTGAATACAGTCAGCCCTATATGCCTCCACACTGCAGATATTAGTCGCTGTTTCATTTCTATCTGCCTTTCATCTTTTTCTAAACCTTATTTTTTGTATGTATTTCTCAGGGTGTGTGTGTGTGTGTTCCTGCTGAATGCTAAGAGACTGTTTAACATGGTGCAGGGTGCTCAGACTGGCAGCAGATTAAGGCAGGTGGCTGGATTAATGAAACGTCAACACAGAACTTTAATGTCTAGACAGCTGACTTCAGATAGTTGCTGAACACAGGCAACTAAGAAATGACTGCACATCTCTACAGTCTTTCAATGTGCACGTTACAGTTAAAGGTACTAAGTAGGTTTTTTTGCTGCTTCAGCATCCCCATCTGTTTCCCGTGGTGGGAGCAACACCAATGTTTACTCTTGTTTTGCTGCCATTTCTATAATTTCCTTGCTTCTGCTAAAGTTGTAGGGACATGGCAAGCTCAATAGCATGCTAACTTCTACTGAAGTAAGTATCCTAATGAGCCTATAGTGTCTGTAATAGCACTTTGCAATCTTGTAGTGTCCAGGCTGGCCCACATTTGAATGAAGAAGTAAGGCTGCCTTTGGGGCGGTGGTCACAAAGCTTTCGAAGCCCAAGATCACTTTTTAATACTAAACATAAGCCGAGATCTACCACCCTGATATCTTCCAAAAGAACACTTAGGAGGGTCATATTTCTTTTTTTTTCAATTTCTGTTAAAGGCTCAATGTACGAGCATAAATATACACAAAGAAAGGCAATTATGCTACTTTATCTATTCAATGCACAATATTTAGCTTTTCAGTTCAATCATATGTTTTTACAAAGGCTTTGACTTGAATATATGTATAAAATTAGTAGTAGCGTGTACTCAAATAAATACAAGTACTATACAGTATGCAAATATTTCACCATAAACCCCCTTTTTTTACACAAATGAATGGATTTATTTTTGAAACACATACAGTAAGTTTTGCAACCATGTATTTGTGTTACATAAATTCATCAGATAAACATTAAAACTCAGGTGAAAGATAATTGTCTCAGTTTATTCTGCTGTGAAACACAATGTTTAACTGTCTATGTCACAAACATATTTCCAACACTTCCCGAACCAGTTTCAAAGTAAAAGCACTCAGTGTTTCAATTTTTGAATCCATTCATCTGTTCTAATGGGACTTATAGTGTTATTGCAAGACCGGGGGATGCACGTCTTCATACCAAAGTGTGCTGGTGTTTAGTTTAGTAATCCAACAAATCACAATTTGTCTCATAGGGCTTTAACATGGTGTGACATCCTCTGCCCTTAACCCTCAACAAGAGTGAGGAAAAACTACTAAAAAACCCTTTTAACAGGGTAAAAAGAACGTAGAAACCTCAGAGAGAGCCACATGTGAGGGATCCCTCTCCCAGGACGGACAGAAGTGCAATAGATGTCAAGTGTCAAGGAGAACATCATCAAGATAAAGGTATTTGCAGCATTGATAAGAATAAACACTTTGTAGCATAACTGAAGATCAATGAATTGAATTGGATTATTGTTGTAATCATAGTCCATGGTCAGCAGCCACCACGATCCTGATCCACCATCAAGATCGGATTCCACTATAGTCCACAGTCATTGTCCACTGCCTCCATTAGGATCCACCATCAGCTGCCACCTCGATCGTGGTCCACCACCATTATCAGCTGACAACACGATACAGGATCCACCATTCACGGTTTCCACCATGAATTTTGTTACCATGAAGTAACAGAAAAGGGTCTCTAGTTTACCAATAAGGAGCCAATAAGGAGCCAATATTCAAGCCATTACACCAGGATTGCACAGTACCTGTCAACCATATTGCACGTTGCCCATAGAATCAAGAACAAAATAAAATAAAACAAAGAAACCAGAAATCAAACAAATTAATCAGAAAGAAAACTGATTATGAACAAGGCCAAATAATCTAAATGAAATCTTAATGTGGGAAAAAACAGTGACCGTGAATATCCTGCCTGAAGGCAGCCCTATGAAACAGACATGTCGTATTAGGTCACACAATTATTAAACAAGGTTATCAAGATGTTTCGAAACATAAACAAACATAAAACACATCATTATGTCATACCTTCAATTCATTACAATAAAGCAGAGACCCACGCCGTCCTTATTGTCTTGATGACAAGTACTAAAGTAGGAAAAGAGAATTACACTCAATGTCACAGACACATAATAGTGTAAACTCTGGATACATGTCCCGTGTGTCACTTACAATTATCGTTACCACTAGTTTGACACTGATACTGTCTCACACACACACACACACAGCTGTACTCTGTGAACAGAAATGCACTTCATGTTAACGCAATGTTTTTTGCGTTATCTCCATTTACTTTAAAGTGACTTTCAGTTAATAAAACTTACCGCAACAAACAATTGGCGTCCACACTACACTTCCTTACAGGACCGGCAGTGGAGAGAGCTACTACGGTGTCCCTAAATAAACTTCGCCAACTCCCCGCGTCCTATAGGCATCGCTGTTCTGTCAGGTAAATTAGAGCTGTGATCTTATATCTACAATGACATATAAACATAACTTGGAAAGTAACACTGCTAAAATTATCCTGTTTTAGCTAAAGCTTTTATTAAGGATTAACCCCATTTCATAAATACACATTATTTTAAAATTATTATAGATGTATTCTAAATTTAATGATTAACTAGGTTCGATTTGTCTGTAACAATTCCAAAATATGCGATTGATCAAATTTGAGGATGGTTGTGGCTAGATAGAACAGGTCATCCATTTGTCTGAAGTACAGTGTTTCGATTCCTGGCCCCTACAGTGTCCATGTTGAAGTGTCCTTGGGCAAGACTCTAAACCCTAAATTGCCCCTGAGAACTCTCCCAGCACTATGAGAATGGTATGTGTTAGTGATAGACATTGCGCTACATATAAGCGATGTATGAATGTGATCTGGGATATAAAGCACTTTGAGTGGTTGTGAAGATACTGTATAAATACAGTCTATTTTATCATCAATTAAGAGATTGATATTTTATAAGAGCTGATAACCCCGACTGCACCTTACATGCTGCAAAGGTAAATCTACATGTAGACATATGGTCATTCCCCTGACAAATGAAAAAAACTGCTGGTCCCTCAACTAGCATGGAGTCTCTAGGAATATCACTTGTCAGTGTCGAGATGAGAGCTATTCTCCCTTTAGAGAAGTTGCAGCGCATCATGCACATCTCTGGAGTGTAAACATCACAAAAGGCAGCTTTTGTCCTTGCTCGGTCATTTAAACTTTGTAATTTCCCAAGGGCGCTTCTTCATCTCCTGTCTGCTCAGGTTTGCCACTTCAATGCCCAACACTGTCTAACTAGATGCAAAGATTTATGATCCTGGTGTATCACTGTTCTGTCTGGATATTGTCCATTCCTGTAACTTTCAAATTCATTGGGATACAGTGTGAGCCATGTGTTTCAGGGTGTAATATCTGGTTTGCAGATGGTAAACTAAGGTCACACCTCCTACCTTGATTTGATCCTGATCCTAAGACATACATGGTTATCTACTACCCACAACTTATCACTGCTTAGCACATTCCAGGTCACATGAATGTTATAGCAGATATGCCAACCTAGCTCCAAAAGTTCCCGTTTTCAGACATAATCCTGTCCTAAACCACACTCCTATAGTTAATCTCCTGGAGTCTGCAAAATATCATACGAGAAAGAATCTGGCTCCTTCTATCCTAAATTCATATGACTTTGCCTGGAGGATGTTTGCCTCACACTTGGTCTCAGTCAGCATGCTGCTCATCCCATTCTCATCTCGTCTGTGTTTTGCTTTCATATGCTCTTGCAAAGCTGGAAGAAAATTAAAGCTCCCATATATTCACAGTGGTGGCAGCTGGAATTCAGTTCAGTGCCGGATGCCGTGATCCCAGTTTCTCTTGTCTGTTTTCAAGTTCTGTAAATTTGTGAGGCATAGCTAAACTCTTACCCCTTGTTTCACACAGTGGATGGCCTATTAACCTTTCCATGCTTCACAAGATGCTCTCCGCTCTATAGGCCGTGCTCCAGCACTATCACTTGCACTGACTCTAATCTCTGTCCACATTCCAAATTGAAATTACAAAGGCTCTGAAAAGCAGCTGCCCCTCCATCTTAACACCTGAAAATCATCCTGTGTCTGTGTGCATATTTAATTATTAACTCAGGCAAGTGCCCCTTAAATGTGATCTCTCCACTCAGAAGTACTCATCCCACTCATTCAGGATAGGTGGGTTACAGTGGATTATTGCCTTTGGCCTAACTGTGATGCCTGTCCATCTCTGTAGTCATGACACCCATCCAGTGAGTGCTGGAAACTGCTGGTGGGGGTTGATTCATCCAACCCATTTGTTTCCACTGTTACTTCACTTTTTACCTTACTCTTGTTGAGGGTTAAGGGCAGAGGATGTCACACCTTGTTAAAGCCATATGAGACAAATATAATTTAACAAATAAAAATAAAATTTGATTGATTAATTGATTTATTGGCCCAAACACCTCCCCTGTAGACTAAACCCCATCCCTTTGGCTTTATAAATTTCTTTGGAAATTATCACAGTTTAAAATCCCAACCTCTAATGGCCCTTAGCTTTTATACCAAGCAAAACCCACATTCCCCTGGCATCGAATAGACTCAGCCCTATTGGGGGTTAAGTGTCTATTCTTCTGGCCAACAGTGGCCATTTGCCTTTATCGCCAAGTTAAATAAAACCATTCCTCTGGCCATCAATGGCCTTATTCTTACTGTATGTTAAAACCCATTGAAACCCCTGGTTTACAGTGGCCCTTTTGTCCCTATGTTTGATTTATAGGTATTTGTGTTTTTTCCTCTTTTATTGCAATATATTTAGAGCAATGACAGATGTGCTATTATTTCCTTCTGGAACTAAATCACCTACCCCATGTTGACAATGTTTTGATTATTTTGGGGGTGTTACTGCTCAGAATTGGAGGGACTCAAACACTTGAATCAGGACATGAATAAAATGTTTCTAAATAGTTCACCTTTATTTAAGCTTGGCCTGGAAAAAGCAGGCAAAGGATACACAGGAGGCAGAGTAGGGGAGCTGGCAGTGGTAACAGCCAAGTAGAACCCCAAAAAACAAACAAGGAACAGACAAAAGACAAACGTCTGGGAACAAGCAGGAGGTCAAAACAGAAAACAGGTGAACAGGAACAGGTAAATGAGGCTGGTAAACTATGGCTGTGGTGGCACATTAAACCATCTGGCTGAGTGTAGCTGTGAAACAGTATACACTAAGAAGTAAATGTGGAACAAGAAACAGGTTAAAAGGTGGGCGACAAGGAGTCAGGTGGCTGGGAGGAGGGAAAGGCTTGGTTCACTGCAGTGTGGGGGGGTGTGACAGTCTGAAATGACAAGAGAGATTCTTGGCAGGGCAGCCGGAGAACGAATGAATAAATAAATGAACTGTGACTGGAAGATTCTTCCTATCTCCCATCTTCACTAGCCTACGCATGTTGAAGATGCACACTTCTAACATGGTCAAATCTCAAGTCCTGCTATGTTGCAGCCTCAATATAACGTTCTTATACATGCTCTTTTGATATGTCCTAATTAAAATGCTCTGGCAAAGGTTCAATCATATCTGTTCCCTGTTCCTTTGTATTGTCTTGGACATTTTTGCTTTTGTCCTGGTTTTACATATCCATCTACTCCATCACTTCCTCTTTGCTACACTGTCTCACTTCCATTTTACTCACTGACATAGATCTACCTGGCCAATGAACATTCTCCCCACATGCCCTGTACCAATCAGTCTGCAGCAAGGGTCATCTCAAATGTCAATTGTTCAACCCACCTCCCCAATCAACACCTTACCCCACACAACGATTCAGGTGTGTCAAACATATAGTTCCATCTCTCATCTTCTGGCATTAGGCCACTATAAGCAGCCTCTCGGCCCCAGAGGATTCCTCTTGTCTTGTCTCTTTAATGGCCTGTGCACATTGAAGGTTTACACAACAAGGTGTAATTGCCAAAGTCCTACTCAGTTGTCAATATCAATGAATGTGCTCATGCACTCTGTATTGATCTCCTCTTATGGGACTACTTTGTCCACCTCAGCCTGTTGATGTCGTAGCGTGGCTCTCCTTAATGAAAGCCACTTTCTACAGTGCGACCATTTCACTCTATATGAGAGTGAAAATTAGAGGTAATTGACTGCTGTTGAAATACATGGATTCACTGCGCACAAGGAGGGACAACAGTAATGAAGCTGTTGTCCCTCCTTGTTTTAGTAGTAAAACTCTACTTCTTATCTGGCAGTATTGATTTCACTGATTTAAAATAACAAATGACGCAGTTGGCAGACCTTCATCAGTAGAAGATTGTTCTCCCTGTATCCAGTCTCTGTACAGTCAAAGACTGTTTATGTAGTCAAAGAAATGCTGAATCACCAAACAGCTGGATTGACTTATTTTGTAGTCTCAACAACAACTCTCTAGGTAATTGCAATGTGTGGGACTGTGCCAACAAGTCCTCCAATCTAAACAACCACTTAAATGATTTGCCTCTGCCCTCTAATGTGACCCATGGTGCGCCTTCTGAAAAAACACACCCATGGTAGCCATTGTACCAGACCTTTGTCCTCAAGATAAAATCATGAATATGCAGTTCAACTTATAAAATGGTTATGTTTTGGTAAGGTTTTGAGAAAGTTCATAGTTTGGGTTAATAACTCTTGGTTCAGAAATCAACAGTGATTAACTATTTCTTATGATTTAACCCCCCCCCCAACCTCCTCCCACCCAACAATGAAACCTATGCTGCTTGCTCAGATGGCCTATATAGTCATTTTTACAGGTGAACAGCCTCCATTCTCCCAGTTAAAATTGAATATATATCAAAAATTTAAGCACCTCCAAAATTTTGAATAAGGCACTTTTTGTGTTTGTGAATACTGGATTAATCAGGCCTAATTTAAATGCTCATTTAATGTAGAGGCACTGAGTATTCTCAGTGAAGTGAGAGTGAAAAATGTATATTCAAGAGACCACTGAATGTTAAACACACAAGTGCTCAATTTTATGAAATCTTTCCCCGGTGTATTCACTTAAACATGTTGACTCACCTCACATCTTTGACAAATTTGCTCACTGTTCTACTGTATTTATTCAACCCAGATAGTCACCTACAAATGGAGCAAATAGCAGCTGCAATTTAGCTGGATATATCTGCACCAACTGTGTATGTGGGAGTTTTGTGTTTGTGGTCATCTCAGCCTCTGACTGATCTCAGAACTCACTTTCATCTCTATCTGTGCTCTCTCCACTTCCCTTTCTGTACATGTATAAAGTAGATCCATGAATCCACTCTGAAGGTGTCTATTGACTTCATACACAATCATGCTGTCAATAAAATCCGATTTAAGTTCTGAGCTCACCAAAGGGACTAATGTGACTGTTCAATCTTTCTCTTGGCCCAAAGTAACAATCAAATACCTGAAGAACAAATGACCTTAATTCCAATCAGACTGTACTGCCTTTTGTGTTGATGAGTAAATGCCGACGTTTGCATTTAACCAAAGGTGATTCAGCTCAGTAGACAATCTTAGTAAAAAAATGAGGCCCAACAGTTCAGCAAATACTTGGCAACTGTGATGAGAAAAAAACAGAGGAAACTTCTTACAGCAGGCTCATGGTGGGGTTGAAAGAGGAGAAAAGATGGAGAGACGAGAGTTGGTGTGAAAGCGGAAGAGAGGGGGGAAGGGGGGGTGGAGAACAGTTGTGTAACTGTAACTAAGACACTGTCAGAGTGGTTGTGGTGATGATGATAATATCAATAGGGATACTTATAGATGTAATATTGTTATTAATTGTATTATCAATAATAATAATACTGATAATAAATCATCGGCTAATACTAATAACAGTTGAGTTTGGATCCTGCAGAATGAGGAGAGAGAGAGAGAGAGAGAGAGAGAGAGAGAGAGAGAGAGAGAGAACACAAAGTCAATTACATGCAGTGGCACATCCATCCAAATCATCCATCTGTCACACAGACCAGTCCAGGAGCTCAGTATACGAACTTGAACCTTACTATGAACCAGCTGAAACAGATATAATATTGTAATTAAATTGTACTCATATTTCTTTCTTTTTTTAATCTACAGAATGAAAATAATATTTTATTACTTTTTTAACGTTTTTGGGGAATAGAAGCTTCCTGTTGGTTAAAATGTAGGAAAACAATAATTTGTAGTCATCTTTGTGGAATACAGCAACCATCTGGGCATTAGGATGTAATTCCTATAAACAGAGGGAATCTGTGGTGAGCTAATTATAAAAGATGACATACTCATCTCCCTAGCAGCAACATTTTGTTAGAGGACGGGTGGATTTTTATATTAAACTTTATTTTGCTGCCCATGGAAACATTAAAACCCCCCTCAGGACTCCCACCTACCCTTCTCGATCAACATGATTCCCCCTTTATATGCTATACAAAGAGAGACAGGAAATGAATTTGAGGCTCTGGCCACACACTCAGCCAGTATGTCTCTGAGGCTGGCAGCTGAATGCTAAAGGCTTGTTAAACATGTTGCAACGGCATCTCAGTTAGCTGACGGATGAACTTAGCGGTGCAGGCAGGTGGGAGCCAAGCACAACATGTTTGTTGGAATTTAGTTGACATCAGTTGGAGAAGAGGGGAGGCAAGAGAGGAAGGAAGAGAGAGGAAGAGGAAGACATGGAGAAAAAAAGTATAAGCTAAAATGAGGCCGGGAAGCTGTGAGAGGAGAAGGAATGAAATCGAAGAGACAGGAAATGAAGAAGAGTGGAAGAGTGGCCTGGAGAAACTCTTTTCACAGGAAGGGTGGCTGAACTTCTCGTAAATATTTCCATTTTTTATAAGCTACATATTAACAATTAGTACCACTGATGCTGGATGAGTGAAACAAGCACATCACAAACCCTGTGTTTTGTGCTACTAGTTTATTAGGCATGTCTAATACAACAGCCCTGCACTAAATCCTACACACATCAAGTTTGTAATATTCATCTTTTGTTGAGACTGTCTTGAAAGGTGATTCAATTTATAGGTAATTTTGGCTGCCATAGTTTTAGAGGTGCTAAATTGAACAGCAACACATTGTTCCTATTGTTTTGTTGATCCTACTGATATCAGTAAAGGAGGAGTAAACTCACATATCCTCCAGAGACTCAACCCATTGACTTGTGTTCTCTGTTCTTTTTTCACACGCATCTCATTTTATTCTTTTAAGTATTCTGTTGATCCTTGCTGTGGCGGGTAGATGTTATGTGCATTTAATGGAAAGAGCAGAGGTAAGTGCTGTCATCTTGCCATGCTGACATCATTTGGAACGTGCTTGTACACCTTATTGAAATGCCCCCACAACCTTCAAGAGGATAAGTGGTATATATGGACTTTTGATGGAGTTTACAGTACATTAGGCTACAATAATAGGCCCACACAGCTCATTGTTGGATACATAAAAGCCGCATGATGAAGAGAGTTTTGAATTTTCAAAGCTGGATAAACAGCAAAGCGATATCCTTTACAATATATACAGGACACCTGCAAGTACAAAGGTGTTGAGAAAACAAAAAACCTTTTCATACATTTGAAAAACCAAAGTCTGTGGTACCAAACTGGGAGCACTGGCAGCCAAGTTTCTCTTCAGACCCCAGCAGCTGTCGCTTATACCTGCCTTGTCCCATACTAGAGCCCAGAGATGGGACAAACAAAGGAGGGTTCAGAACTGTTATAAACCTTTTAATTACATGTTTGGAAATCAAATTAAATAAATCAATTCACATAGGTTTGCCTTAACTGAACTGAACTGATCTCTGCTTAATTTGTCTTTTACATAAACTATATTGCACTACATGTACAAATACAGATTTGTACAGATACAAATTCTAACTCTTATATACACTCTTTTAATTGCATCTTTTCTACCTATTTTTTAAATTTTTTTTGAATTTTCGTACACTGTGCAATGAAAATAAAATGATTATATTCTATTCCTATATTTCTCCTGATTTCCTGTAGATTAGTTATAAGTAATGACCTGCCACTTTATTATATTATTTATTATAATCTTACATTTTATCATGTCTTTTCAAAAAAGTAGAAGAATAACAAAAATATGAAAAGACACAATACCTTGCCTCCATGCCTTCTAATATTATTGGTACAGTCCCTTTCTTCCCCCTCCTCCTCCTTTCCGTCTACATTATCTTGGCATTCATCGTGTTTCTTTGTCATTTCTCATTTTCGCTCCGCTTATTTAATAAGGTGATGCCAAAAGATAGCAGCTGCTAGCAGGTGCGTATCCTCAGTGTTTGTATGAACAAAACAAAAATTGTTGTGATGGGATGCAACAAACAGTCATTCTTCCTTGCTCTTATCAGCATTATGCTGATGCTATAGAGTAATTTCCTTTCTGTGCAGCTCTCCAGTGGCCTTGGAAAGGAGGTGCTTGCTCTGCGCCTTCATGCTTGTGTGAGCACGTGAATTATCAGGAGAGAAAAGGATGGCTAACCTTGGACATCCTCAAGTGGAGAGAATCTCAACATGAAAGCAAAACATTCAGACTGAAAAAAGGGCTAAATGGGTGTGTGTGTGTGTGTGTGTGTAGGGGGATCCTTGCAGTCTGAACTCCCTCTCTTTCTTGTCTCGCCCCGTGTCTCACTCTTGCTTTCTTTTTATTCTGGTCTTTACTGGACACAAAAATAGAACATGGGATACCAGTGTTGAATAAGTGTGTGCTTCATGCCTGGATCAGCACTATTAATAAGAAAATACAATGTAGATCAATTTCTGCTTTAATTAAAGTAATATCAACATGCTTAAAAGGTTAAAACTAATACACATACAAAATTCTAATATTTTATAATAATGTATTAAGTAATAATGTAATAATGGAGCTAATCTGTCACAATATCAGGTTTTACTATGATTATCGTGATTAAAAGAATTAATGATAACATCATGATATTAATAAAACATTTTTATTAATAATAATAATAATAATAATAATAATAATAATAATAATAATGTTACCTCATTTTCAGATATTTTGATTGTGTTTTATGTCAGTTTTTGTAATCATAATAGGAGAGATCAGTGGCAGACAACATATAGGGAGCACCAGGACATTTCCCAGTGGCCTAAAAATCCTTTGGGTCTTGAACTGGTAACTTGACCAGCAATAATATAGCAAGCAGGAATGAGTTGCTGGACCTTTCAAATCCACTTATCTCGCAACCGAGGTACTGATGCTGGACGTGACGTCTCTCTACGACACACATAGCAGCCCAGTGATATCTCATCTCCGCTATCTGAAATCGCTAAAGCAGCCGTGTACCCGCCTCTGATAGTATTATAACAAGTTGCTGGCGAAATGCAAGGTCGGGTCAGAAGAAAGGAAAGGTGGGGAACAGAGGGAGAGGAATAAGAAAAGAAAAGCTTTGGCCTCAGATGCAGAGAAATACTGAAAAATAAGTGACATGTTCACCAGGAAGGGACCAGCTCAGTTAAGTGACACTGTACAGCCGCACTGGATTGCAGTCAAACTGGCCTCCACTCATTTCACAGGTCGCATTGTTTCTAAGCATTAAGTTACAAGTATGTTTTCTAAATAAATGCGACCTTCCTGTAAATGTAAATTTGTTCCGTCCTTGAATGCATGGATGAATTAATGAGGTAACAAATTAATTAAAATACACAAAATTATTTGAACTGATAGAAGTGTTGATGAATGATACTAAATTTATGCTAATCAATTATGAGTGCATGTGAATCTATTTCAGAGAAAATTGAGACTTAAAAAAATTATGATTTCTCATTACCACTGTGTGAATAATTTGTCAAACTTCGTAGTGAAGAACTTAAATTCCAGCATCAAAATAACAGGTAGAGTAATTTCACCACCTCAGATTATCGTCCAGACAATATCAGGACAATCTGATGTACAAGAATCAAAGTAAAAGCACTTATAATATATCTTCACTGTTTTAGTTGTGGCAATAAAGAAGTAGATTCTGATGGGACTTTTATGTTTCATTTAGCTGATGCCTTTATCCAAAGCTACTTACATAAATGCATGTGTAGACTTTCTGCTGTTCTGATGTCAATGGGGAGCTTGCAAGCAGTCGTGGTTTTGATGAGTGGTTAGCTCGCAGTGAGGGAGCAGCAAGCCAATTGGCAGATGCAGAGTGGAGTGGACTGGCTGGGGTGTAAGGTTTGACCATGTCCTGGATGTAGACTGGACCTGATCCGTTATCGGCACGGTACCCAAGTACTAATGTTTTGAAACGTGGGGGCTAACACAGAGTTGTCAATGGTAATAGTGAGGTACACTTGACAATAATGATGTCATTGAAAACATGGCAGAGGGCAGTGAGTTACTGCGCCGCCTACTTCTTTGCTTGTCTGGCATCATCAAAAAATTTGAGGTCTGGTGGTTTGCGTGAAAAGGGTGGCTGGAAAGGAGTCAAATTCCCAACCTGAATTATTGTCCCAGTCCTGCCCCTCCTATAGTGTGGAGTGTTATCGCCAATGTTCCCATTAAAAGATTATCATTCATAGTTGTAGTATTAAATAAAATTGTATTTGCCAAGCCAGAGAGTCTGCATCTCCCACATACTACCACATGCAGACACCACTCTGACTGCACCATTCGTGTGTAGGCGCCTGGATGGTTCAGAAACAGAGTGGAAGAGGTCACAGACAAAACACATCAGTGTCTGAGAAAGACAATATATAACTAATACCTGCTATGTTGGAGTGAGAACCATGGAGTTGCCTTATTATGACGGAAATACATGTAAATTATTTAAGAGGCTCTTGCACTTGACTGTTTATGCAACATGATCATATGCGTAATAGTAATGTGATATTAATAATTACTTGTTTAATACTGGTTTGTGGCTGCATCATTTCCTGATGGATGATCTATTGTAGACTTTCTTTAATACATTTCTCGTCTGTGTGATTAGTTCATACTGGAGTTCTTAAATTCTGGCTCACAAAGATAGGAAACTATGGTTTTATTTTTGAAATTGACTTTGTAATTTCCTCACCTAGAGAATGGAAACAGCAGTTCCTGACAATAATTACTCAATAGGGAGGAAATAGAAAACATGTTGTGAACTATTTTCAGCAGAGGATTAATCCAAATTCGGTGCTCTGGTGAGTATTTGGGGCAGCAGAACGGTGTCTGTGGGACTGAGTCAAAATGAACTAATGTGTGTCTTGATGGTGATGAAGGAACATGTCACTCAGTGTCTCTCAGTGATGTGTTATTAATAGATTTCCTCATATTTCTGGACAAAAATGGAGCTCTGATATATATATGGCCTTGGATACACACACATTTTAATAAGGATACATTTGAACACCACTTTAATCACTATCTATTATATCATATCATTAAATTTCTATTTTGCTGATGTCAAAGGCTGATTCCAGGTTAAAGTGATTGATTTTATAGACAGTACAATACATTTTTATTATAATTATGTATTTATAAAAAATAAAAAATAAAAGTCACAGATTGTAAACAACGTACTTTAATAGAGAGCATTGACGATATTTATGGATAAGGACCAAACCAGGTAATGGTGACGTGAGCAACCTGCCTGCAGCAGCTAGTTTGTACAAGAAAGCTGTAATTTTTTATTTTCCTCTGCTCACAAAGTATTAATTTACCTTGGTTAAAATAACCAAGGTAAGTTCAGTGTCTTACATCAGCTGCTGCAGGGGATGTTTCTGTTAAAGAGTTGGATACTTGTAGTGATCAGCCCAAACACAATTATCTCTAACTCTGCTGCTTGTTTGCAGTTTTACTGTTCTTTTCCAGGTTTGGCTGAGCACCACATTGCAAAAGACCAGCTGGTGAAAATAGAAGAACATTTACCTTCTCAAGGGTCAGATACTGTTGTTGATGGAGGGTTAGGGTTAAATATGTCTGTGTTCTGGTTGATGTGGCAAATGTTAGCCTGTGGTACATGGACACGTTTTTCCTGTGCGCAGTTCCTGCAGCGCACAAAACACTGACACACACAATATGACATGTGGCAAAAAAAAAAAAAAGATTCTGTGTAGCCATAGAAGAATCTTAGATTCTAAATTCAATCAAAAAGTTTGACTCATCCAGCAGTTGACACACTTGTGACATTATATCTATAATGGTATTGGTTCGCAAGGTTAGCTCCAACACAGCTTTGGGCGTTCACATCAATGTGCTGCAGCTCTCTTTAGCTCAACGTGTTCTCATGTTCAGAAAGCACCTCACCTTCCTCGTACTGTCCATTGCTGCTGCTTCTATTTTCAACAGCAGTCTAAAATAGCTTGATTTTGGGTCCTATCTTTTTAAGGCCAGATAAAGCGGGTAAAGGCCAGTCTGGTCTGGCCAGCTAGCCCACTTTATTGTGATTGGTCAACAGTTTCCAGCGAGGAGCTCTCTTTAACACAGACTTTGGGGGCAATGGAGACCTTCACAAAAACAGAGAACACATTAGAGAAAAAGGACAAACTGAGAACAAAACCCATTAATTCTCCTTTAAGTCTGTAGACTGTGCTGCTCTTCATCATGTGGAGCCTCCGTCTGCCTCTGTTTTGGGTCATTATGTTGCCGTAGGACCTGACCAACCAGTCTGATTTTACTGTGTTTCCCCTTTTTTTTCTCACCACTCTGATAGAAACATACACAACTACCTCCACATACAGAACTACATCCAGTATTGTCATAATAATAATGTATATAACGTTATATAATAATAATAATACATTTTATCCAACACTGTACTTTGTAGAGAATGGAGCCTGGGTAAGGCTTGATGACTTACCTCACCTGTAGTCATTGTTTGCATTGTTTTTTTACTTCCATTGCTGCAGGAAAGCTGATGTTTCATCTATATGATGTTTCAGTTTTTGGTCACAAAAGTTTTTTTCTTGCAGTTTTAAAATTACCTTTGTATGATTTAAAGTGGACTTGAACTTGGTGTGTACATTTGTGTTTTATGAATAACTAAACTAAATGTACAAACTGCCATCAATTGGCTGCAGGTCACTCAAACATTGATATTACGACTGGACATTTATATGTGAGTTACTAGCATGTGACTGTGAATCTGTGTAATCATGTGGAGAACCTGAATCTCCTTTCTTTACAGTTCAGCGCTGCAGTCCTCACCATATGGAGAGCATATGGTTCAGTGGGCCCAGGTGCAACATGTAGAGATACAAACTGGAGTATCTGACTGTTCACTCCTATGTAACTGGCCATCGCAGTCTTTCCCCTGCCTCTCAAACAATAGTTATATTGAGATTTAAGTGATCTGCCTCCAGTGTGAGGTTGACATTTATTACTGATTATGAGGCAGATCTTAGCTTTGTAATGGAGGCTCCCTAAACTAAACTGTTTTGATTAATGTCAGACTCTATCAGCGTGATTCCTGAATCACTGCCAACAACTCTGGTTATTTCAGCAGTTCTTGTACAGGAGGCCTGATGCTCAGTGGTGGCTGTTAACTGTTGTGTATTCTCTCATGTGTAACAGTTCAGGGAGGCACAGACAAATGATGCTGTCCTGCTGACAGGAGCATCATCAAACAGCTGTGGTCGTGGACAAATGACATGTTGTTTCATTTGAAGGACTTTGAAGGCTAAAGGCAGGATTGTTAATAGTGAGCACATGGTGAAATACCTGACACCAATGAAGGTACAAATAGGCATATTGGTCAATACTTTACAACTTTGCCTCAAGGCAATTGTGGTGTGACACAACATGAAACATGGAGCAGAATGAGAGGTAAAAGAGCTGATACAGCGGTGAAATAAATTAGACGCTATAATACCTAAGATGTCTGTGACAGAAAAGTCACGTCAGAAGTCTTTTTAATGTACAAACTGCTGATCTCCTGGGATTTTCACTCACAACAGTCTCCGGGGTTTTTTCTCAAAATGATGAGGAAAATCTTTCTGCTGAGGCTGCACATGGTAGAGTCACAATCTGGAGTCAACAGCATGAATCCATGGAGCCAGCCTGCCTCTTGTGAACAGTGCAGGCTGCTGCTGGAGGTGTGATGGTGTAGAGGATGATTTCTTGACACCCTAATATCATTTATCATGGTTCGAATGTAACAATGTATCTGACCATGTTCATCCCTTCATGGTCCCAGTTTACCATCTTCTAATGGACTCTTGCTGCAGCACAATTGTCCATGTCACAGAGACACTTGTAAGATGCATTAAAAACATTGCTTACTTCTTGAGAGTGACAATAATCAGTGAAATGTCTCTTTCTTGATTTGCACACATTAACATCAGGTGTTTCTTTGCAACTATAGTGGTTAATATGCTGTTCCTTTCTCTGCTTTAATGTTAATTGGATCACATGCACTTACTGGATTGTCTACCTTTGCCTACTTTCTACAATATGCTTGTATTTCCATTTTTCTCATTCTAAAATCATGTATCAGTAGTGGCAGCCTAGTTACCAAAGAATTCAATTTAATCATTGGAGAAATGTTGAAAGATTAATAACTAAATAATACATTTAAGATGTTAAATACCTGTGCAGACAATCCCCGAAGAACATGAAAGCAGACACGTCTTACTATTCCTATTCGTAGCTTCCCTTCCCCCTAGCTTTCTGATCTGTGTCTGTCTCTAAAGAAGTGAAAAATATCCTCCCCTTATCTGTTCCTCCGCTCTTCCTCACGCTCTGTCTGTGTGCGACGGATTACAGTAAAAAATGGGACTGGGGCAAGCATTAGAAAGCTGCATTCATAATGTCAAGTGCTCTTTACTGAGTAGAATTTGCAATGAAATGCATTTCCCTGCATACAATCCTTGTATTATTTGGGCTGCTCTCATTTCAGAGCAGAGCGGGCGGCAGGATGTGCACGGCTCAAGGTCTTTTTTTTGTTTTCTGCTGGTGGAGGCCAGTTTTATGTCATTCTGTCAAGAGTACTGAAGCATGGATTATACAGCCGTCTGGGAAAATATGTCCCTTCCAATCAAATTCAAGATTGGCACAAAAAACATAAAAATAAAACTAATTCCACCAGTCTCAGTGTGGATTTTTCTCCTTGTCTGATTTAGCAGAGTTGATCTATGCCTCCACCGCTAACACAAGATTCCGCCAGTCCATGGCTCCTTTTTTTACTCTCTCTCTCTCTCTCTCTCTCTCTCTCTCTCTCTCTCTCCCCAGTCCCCTACTCTCATTTTCAGACTCTCTCTACTTCCTTTTGTCCTCTGTCTTGCTCGCTCACTCACTCACTCACTCACTCATTCACTCACTCACTTACTCACTCACTTACTCAGTCCCTGTCTGTCGCTCCGGATATGTCCCTCCCCCGGTCCCTCTGTGTAGTACAGGTGCATAATGTGTGCTGCCTGTCCTGACCAGGCTGCACTGTATCTCTGTGCTCAGTCTAAAGGGGCTGATAAGGCCAGATGGCTCTCTGCTTTGTAAGCCTGTGAAGCGAGTAATGCAGTGGAGCAGAGCCTCCAGGCTCAACACTGCCTTCATCTCATGTGGGAGAAGTGTGTGTAGGGTAAGGGTAGAAAGGGTGTGTGTGTGTGTGTGTGTGTGTGTGTGTGTGTGTGTGTGTGTGTTATTCTGTCCTTGTTAGAACCAGTTCAGACCTTCTAAGTGTGAATGTATTTCAGAATGAGGTCATTTTTACTAGATTTCACTCTACTCACGCTACTTTTGCCGTTTTTGTTGTGCATGCTCGAGACTCGATCTCTTTAAATCACACACCTCGGAAATAAACCGTACGGCGCACAAAAAATATTCCTTTTGAATATAGTACGTGTGACTTACTGCATTTCCAGTAATTGACCTCAGAAGACAAGTGGAATGCAAGTGCATTTTCAGAACAGACTCAAATAATGAGCTCATCCACTGGCTCATGCCACTGTGAATCAGTTGCTCTTTTGGTGTGAAGTACACCTGAAGAGGAACAGTAACACAGCAACAGTCAGTCGACGTAACTCATCTGAAAGTAAACCAAGAGAAAACACATGTTTATGGCATCATAAGTGTCAACTATAAATACAGTTGTTAGTCCATTAGTTTTACTGTGTGTGAAATAAGAGAGTGAGACTTTGACATTCTATTTAATAGTTGCGGCACATAAATAATTAACTTAAATTAAATATAAAACAGGACACGGAAATTTAAACCCAAAATTAGTGACAAAGTTTATTATTATTATTTTCAATAATAAACACTCAAAGTAAATAACACATTAGAGGGGTTTATTATAAAATTCAGAGGATTGCACATGCTTAGAGATTAATTTATATTCAGGAGGGGTAATGTCTCAAACATGTTTGTTTGTTATGAACTCTGAATACCATTCTGGTTTCATATGTGAATACATGTTTGCAATACCTTGTTTGAAAGCTCTGAAGGTCCTCCTAAGTCATTTTTTTGTTGCATCAGAAAGCAATCAACATCTTAGCTGCTATCTAGTAGCTGTCTTGTTCCACCATAGTAAAATGTAGTCTGTGGGTCAGAAAACAAACATGCATGGACAACTGGAGGCAAAGAGAACAAAAGTCCACTGACATGTGTAAATATGTGTCTTAACTGCAATAGGTCTAGGAATAATGAGCAGAAGGAAAACTCAAGAGTATTGTCTTTACAATGATATGATGAATATGCATGAGCTCTGAACGTTTTTAGAATAATAAACAGTATCCAATTTTAAAAATGAGAACAAATGCACATATAGCTGTTATGACATGATCCTTAAGGGATTCGTGCGAGTGGGCACACAGACTGTGTGGGTTGTGTCCAAGCACACACATGAGCACACACATGCTATTTTGGTTCATGTATGTGCTGCAGCACAAAGCGCAAAAGGGCTGAGTGAAGGTGAATATACTAGGTCAGAGGGGGTGGTGATTAATAAACACTCTCTGCCTGTCTCTGTACTCTGACTTCATGTACAGATGCTCCCTCTCTACACGTGATATAACCTGGTTATATATAAACCTGGTGTTAATATGTGTCCACACTGAGATTTTATCGCTTGGTCCAGCTTACGGCACCAACAACAACACCAAAAAAAATTAAAGAATTGGGAATTGATAGTCATTCATGAAGCTGTGTTTTTGTGTTTGTCTGTCTTTCATGTGGTCTCGTCTTCACTCCGTCCACATGTGTCTGCTTCCTTTGTTTACTGGCTAATGGCTGCCAAGCTGTGTCGAACCATCGTCACATGCTATTATGTTTTACTGCCCATATTGATCACTTCGCGTCCCACCTCTGGTAGTTTGGCCAAACGGATCACAATCTATTTTCAGTGCATCTTGGGTATATTAACACCTGCACCTTTAAGTGGTCAAGCACTATCCAATTGTAATCCAATCACCCAAATCACATTCTAATGCCAGGGGGATTTGGGGCATCTGAAACCTCGTCACATTGAAACTTGACAACAGCAGCTCAAAAAAAAAAAATTTACAGAGACTTCTCCAGCAAATCAAGTTTTATCAACTGTTGCCATAAATAGCATGTAGAGTAGCAAGTTTTAGCCAGCTAGTGACATTTATATATGTGATTTAAATGCAGCTATGCGTAGTTCACTGTTCAAAATAGGTCCTTATTTATCTTGGATGACCTGTTATGCAGACGCTCAGTTGAGGCTCTGAGTGTAACAGGCAATATTAGCTACTGCTCCCTTTAGAGGACTCTTTAAAAGCCTACTATGTTCTAATTGGCCAAACATCTGGAGGCTTGCCGAGGGGCATTACACTGAGCACTCAAGAGCACCGCTTCTTCTTCTGTAAAACTGTAAAACAAAGTAACTAGTAGTAACTAAAGCTGAGGAGGAGCTGTGTCTGGAGAGGATTACCGTATAGAGAAATCCATGACGAGCTGAAGTAGAACAAATGTTGCATTCTGTGAAGTGTGGCGCATGAGTTTTTGTCCTACTGGGATTACTTTACCACATTATTTAAAAACTTTAAATACAGTGTTTCCCATTAATTATCTAGACCGTTATGGCTCAAATTTTTACTGCCCTAATTTCACAATGAACAAAGACATTTTTCAACTCATCATAATAGCATAAGAGATCTCTAACTTGGTGTGTACAGCACTATTTGCAGCCATGCTCTCTGTGGTGCTGTTGAGCTACTGCATGCTTGCACTATGATCCATTATGTTATCACCATCCACGCAAAAAATCCGACCTCATAGTTTAGGCTGCAGTTGTGGCATGCAATACAGTTCTTTCTCTTAACTTATCTTACACTATTTAGTGTGTGTACCTGTCACTCGGAATCTGTTGCATGTGCGAGTGACCTAGATGCGCAAGGATTTGCACCCGTGTTACCAGCATCGATTGAATTAATTTAGCAGGAAACATTGTAATACGAACATGTACATGACAGAATTTAGGGAAAAGCATAATAGATCCCCTCTAATGAAGGCAGACTTGGTTGTTGATCGTGCAGCATGAACTGAAAAGCATTTCATAGAACATAAAGCAGCTGTGGATAACAGATAGGTCAACAGATAACAGCAATAATCACTTACATCCCTTTATAGATCATTGCAGACTAATTTACAGATGCTCCAGTGAGACCTCATTAACTGTATGCAGATTTTAAATGCATCTGCTGCATCTGCTGAGTGGGGATTGTCTAATTAAATTAGTTTATTAACATTTTCTGCATCATTCTGGTGTTGCTCTGCATATGCTTGAAGTATTTTGTTTGTTCTTGAGGGCAAAATCATCAAATTAGTTGCAGATTGACTTTGTTTCCAGCACTTTAACGTCCCACCTGTTTGTTCCCCACCAGCCCACCTGTGCTCTGCACATAGGCACCAAAACAAATTTTAAGGTCAGAAAATAGTAAACAGTTTTATAACACCTGGCAATTCACCACCACAAAACAGCCCAGTAGTATATAATGTGTATAAGTACCCCACTGTGCAAAACTATTACAGTTCAAAATAGACATCAGTAATAGTAAAAATAAGTAGCATGCAATACTTAAAATGTAAGGAGATATAAAATATATAAATTGAATATAAAACTCAATATGTAAATGGTTTTGTATTTATATAGCGCTTTTCTAGTCTTTTTAGCACTCAAAGTGCTTTACAGTACAGATTTACATTCACCCACTCACACATTCATACAGTGCATCTATTAGCAGCACTTTGTTGTTCTATGAGGGGCAATTCAGGATTCAGCATCTTGCCCAAGGACACTTCGGCATGCAGATGGGGAAGACTGGGGATCAAACTGCCGACCTTCAGGTTGGAGGACGACCACTCTACCCCTCAGCCACAGCAGTGTGCAGTGTGAACATATGTACAGTGAAATAGATTGCACATTAGCCATTGAATTTCACAGACAGATATGAATATTGCACAGTTAAGTGAAACTTGAGTTAAAGTGCAGAAGTCCATTAAAGGTGCATGTGGTCTACTGGGAGCAGAGCTGGTTGTACAGTCTTACTGCTGCAGGAAGGAACGACTTGCGTTACCTCTCCCTCAGACACTTAGGGTGGATCAGTCTGTGGCTCAAGGAGCTGCCCAGTGCTGTGATGGTGTCCTGCAGGGGGTGGGACTGGTTGTCCATCAGAGAAGACAGCTTCACTATCATCCTCCTCTGTTAAACCACCTCCACTGGGTCAAGGGTGGATGAAGCTGGCCCTCCTAATCAGTCTATCCGGTCCCTTCCTGTCAGCAGTGGAAATGCTGCTCCCTCTGTAAACTACTCCAAAGAAGATGGCCGATGAAAAAAACAATAAAAAAAGAATCAAATTAGATGTAGAAATAAAAGCTATAAGTGAACGAGAGCTGCCGTAACAGGCTGCCACTAGAGAGGCACCATATTGCCGTAGCAACATAAATGCCACACTTAGTGACTGCCTGCCTCCAGAAGCCACAGGGGCTACAATTTAGAAAATCAACTGTTTGTAACATAATGCAAGAAATGAAAAGACATAATGATAAAAAGCAAAGGTGAGACTGTTGGTATTACCGACACTTCAATAGAATGGCACTCTGTTGAGTGCAACAGTCCCCTTAAAAAAAACATTTAAATCCACTATATCCAAATTCTTAATTGGATCACAGACATACTCATGGATATCAGTCCCCTCAATATGTAAGTTTTCATTTATCAAAAATAGTGGGGGAAATAAACACCCTTTTAACATTAAAGAATGTGATTTAAAAATTGGGCTCTTCTTTTGAACATTGTAAAAACAACCCCATTTTTGAAGGCAGCTATTTTTACCTGGTAAGCATCAGCATGTTAGCGATGCCATCCAACTGGGAGTGTTTGTCTTACCAACATCAATGTGCAATTGACTCAATAATCCAGAGACCTCACAGAAACACATTAAATTAATATTCAAAATGTTGCCCTTCAGAACATCACACTTTATTAGGAACACCATGCTAGTACTGAGTAGTTCCTCCATTTTCTGTCAGCTCCCTTAAAGGGATGGTTCACCAAAAAATGAAAAGTCACTCATTATCTCCTCGCCACTATACAGATGGGGGGTCGGCTGAAGTTGTTTGATTTAATAAAACACTTTAGGAGTTTCAGGGGTAAACAGTGTTGCAGCCAAATCCAATTCATTTGAAGTAAATGGTAACTGATTCTTCAAACGTAAAAAAAAACCCCTCTATACTGCTCCTGTAGTGTCTGCATGCTCCAACATTTAAATCCGTAATTTCTTCTGTAATATTTCTAAATTTTATGAACAAGTTTCAAAAGAGCACAGAAGTGTTATTTTTGTCATTATTTTTAAAACCTTGCTCAATTTAATCAGCATTGATAAACAGTTATAATGATGTACTTTTATAACATATTACCAGATTAAACATTGTGTAAACCTTTTCTACTTTGCCCTCTCATCTTTATAACAGGTATCATCCGAACAGCAATGTCCAACATGGACCGAGAGAGAAGGGATCACTACGCTCTGGTGATCCAGGCCAAAGACATGGCGGGCTCTGTTGGAGGACTGTCTGGATCCACTATGGTCAACATCACCCTCACTGATGTCAACGACAACCCCCCAAAGTTTCCACAGAGTAAGTTTCCCACCTTGCTCCTTCACGATACACAGTTTATCTCTGACAGCAACAAGGGCAGCCTAATCTTTCTCCTGTGTTTATGCACCATATGTTTTGTTGCTGAGGTTCAGTAACTCAGAGAAGTAGATGCATGATTAAAGATTGTATTTTGATATACATACATTCAGAGAGTGTCTCTCCATTAACCTTGGGAAATTGTAGCCTTTTTAATAAATGAAGAGAAGCTTCAGCAGCATTTTCTGCATGCACAGGAAATTCAGCAGCAAGAGGAATCATTTGAAGAAGGTGTGGAGCTATTGATGGTTGTTTATCACAGTGTCCACTGCTGCAACTGGGGAAACAAACCTGAAAGGGATAGTTCACAGCAAAATTAAAATTCACTCATTATACTCACCCTTATGCTGATGGAGGAGTGGGTGAAGTGTTTGATTCTGCAAAGTCTCAGGGGGTAAACAGTGTTGCAGCCAAATCCAATACAATTGAAGTTAATTGGACTTCTTCTTCAGATGTAAAAAAACAACAGAATATAAACATAACATGCTTCCATACTGCTGCCATGGTGTCAGGGTTATTGTCCGTAAGCCCCAATCAGGGCCTGCCCTGGCAATGTTGGCGCCCTAGGCGAGATTTCAGATTGGCAACCCCCAACATACACACGCAAATTGTCATGCATCCCCAAGAACCTTTGGACTGTATACAGATGCACACACAGGTAGACAAAATTGTAGGCTATACAAAATAATACAAATATATAATAAAAAGTATAAAAAGAGTCTGAAATCTGCTGTACTGAAAGCATATCATGTCATGTCGACAATCAGGGTGATTCTTACCTCTATATTGTTCTTTTTTCTCCTTCTCTACTTTGAGGCGCTTTCTGAATTGTGCACCTGATAATTTAATTCTTTTTTGACTCATCTTTGACTCTAACCACAGTCTAACACCGCAGCGTGAACATCGGGGAGAACCTGAGGCGGAAGCGCCAATTCTCGTGCAAGCAGCCGCCTGGCTGTTCACACAGGAAGCGCATTTCTCCGCGCTGGTTCAGGGGTAAATGATGCTGGTCTTCACAGGTGACTGACCTACGCAAGCCTGAGGATGATGGTGTGACTTTAATGCATTGGTTTACATTGCATGTGTTACGTCATGATAAATCAGTCTCTTGTGCCACCCTCTCGGCATTTTGCGCCCTAGGCAACCGCCTATGTCACCTATATAACATACTGAATCATTTACACAAAGTTTTTAGCCTAAATGTGCTCTGATATCCTCCTCTGAGCCGCGTTCACATTCTCAAGGACACATTGGCAAACCGCATACAGTCTCGCCCAAGGGCACGTGCAGCATCGCTACGTTCACAAGCATTGCTACTTCCGGTAGCGGACTTTTAGGCTCAAAACACGGTGTAGATGACGAATTTGAATGTCGGTGCTTGCGGACACTTGGATGACACCACACAAGCAGTATGGAGGCATCTTTTACTATGTCTGAAGAAGGGGTCACTTTGGCTGCAACACTATTTTGTGGACTCAAAAACTTCACCCATCCCCTCCAATCAGCAGAATAGTGAGTAGATAATGAGTGAATTTACATTTTAAGGTGAATTATCCCTTTAAGCTTGTTTTTCGTCAACCTGCAAAATGAGAGCTGTTTCTACAAAAAAGTGACCAACACCTGATAGCGTACCACAGATGTAGTTCCACAAAAATCTACTGTGCTTCCATTGTAAAGTTGGAAAACACAGACAGCTTCTATTCCACATGTAGACGCAGGTCAAATCCACAGAATATTCATAGATATATAACTAAACATGACAGGTCACAGTATGAAAACCTCTCCACAGCTAGCCACATTTTTAGGATAAGCTTCATTGTTTACCTTGGGGACCGTTTTGCTTTAAAAGCAGTAGGTGTTGGGAGCACAGCCTGAGTGGGGGTCTCTGAGCGCACCTGCAATCTTGTTTACTGAATACCCAGCAGCGTCCCATGAGTGTGATGTGCTAAGACATGTGTGGTTATTCTGTGGCAGTGGTTTAGTGCTGTTTGCATGTTAAACACAGTGGACGGCAGTGCCTCATCTCACTGTCCTGTGTGTGCAGAATTATCAACACACAGTATCTGCCCTGCTGCCTGCCGATGGTTGCAGCGATTTAATGAAGAAGAAACTTTCCATTGTTTATACACAGATTAAAAATGTTCTATTGGCTAAAGAGGAGCACCATTCTGTTACTTTCATTCATTGTTCACACCTGGAATTATGATGTGTCCTACATGTGTCTCCTGAGACCCTGTGGTTTGTGATTTGATATCATTTTCCACGCTTGAAGACCAAATGATGTTGTTAAGCCAGACTTACTGTACAGCTTTTTTGCTGTCTCAATTCGATTGTTTTTCTATTGTACTTTTACTGTCTTATACACCACTTAAAGCATTTTACACTTTAAGTTAGATTCACCCATTTGTGCCACATCACTTGAGCTAAGAGAAAGTTCTGTCTTGCCTGAGGCTACTTTGCCACGCTCGCCATGTTCAGCTGTTGCAAAATACTATAATGTTACTAAATACTAAATAGTATTTAAAAAACTATAAATGTTATGCTGTTGATTTGAATGTATCATACAAAAAAAATGGCTGAGAGTTTGTCACTTCCTATAAGGCAGCTTTAATCAGCATAGTCCATATTAAATTAGAGCACTTCCAAACACACACAGTCCACACACACACACACACACACACACACAGTCCACACACATACACACACACACACACACACTCAGTGACTGAAGTGAACATTACATTGTCTTACATTATCTTCGTGGGAACCTGATGTAACCTTAACCTCACCATTAGATTAGATTATTTATGTTGCTCTTGTCACCTAAGGAAGACAAGTTACTGTGATTTGACCTAAAGCAGATTTAGGTCCCCACAACATGAGCAATATCACACACACACACACACACACACACACAAAGGCCCAATCCCATTTCACCTCTTAGCCATATCCCTCCATTTTGTGTGTTCGCAAAGTCCAGCGACATTATTCATCTTTCATTGCCACATTCAAAATCAGAGCAAACAGCAGGGGGAAACAGTGACCTGCATAGGAAAAGTGCAAATGTTATTAAAGGTTGTATGGTAAAATAGCAACAGGATGGAAACACTGAGCTTCCTGAGAAGTGAAAATGGAGGAATTACCAAATGACTTGTGTAAAACTTTGCTGTGTTGCTAAATGTTTGGATGTTGTGATAGTTTGCCATTAACCCCTTGTCCATATTGATCAGACTCCTGCTGGCTCAATGGAACAGTACTGCAGAGCAAAGCTTAAATCTAGCCTCTGTTCATGTGTGCCAAATTATGTTTGGCTTTCTTAAACCAAATTAGATTTCTTATCGTGCATGTGACATTGACTTTAACACCACGAAAATTTAACAAACCTGTGTGTTTCTGAAATTATCGGCTGAAACATAAACATCACCATTTTAATGCCACCATCAGGTTGCCTGAGTAGTGGATATGTTTGGTGTGTTCATCCAGCCACTTTAAGCAGACAATCATCATCAATCATAAATAATAAAGATATTCATCAAATTCAAATATTGGACTGTTGTGTTGCTGTTGCAGAGAGTTACCAGATGTATGTACCAGAGCTGGCTCCATTAGGGAAGACAGTGGGCCGGATCAGAGCCAACGATGAGGACGAGGGGCAGAATGCGGAGATGACCTACAGCATCACTAATGCAGACGCAGCCTCCATCTTCACCATCGCCACTGATGCTGACGGCAGAGAGGGAATCATTCTACTCAAGCAGGTAGGAATCAGAGATCACAACCCACACACTGATGCCTAGAGAAGTATGTAAGTTTATAACATGACTGTTTAAGATGGAGCAGGAAAGAACAGACTGACACTTTCCTCTTTAGCTTGTGCCTTCATCTCTTTCACAACTGACCTGGCAGCCCAGTTTGACCATCATTGTGATTCTTCATCCTTTTAAAACTCAGGAATGTGTAATTCTCCACATGGATTCCAGAACACAGTCCTACAGTTGTGGCTAAAATACTGTGATTGGCTTGTCCTGTCATTGCAGTGCACGATATCTAAGACAGAAAAGTGAAGTTGGGCATGGTTCTATTTTCCAGATGTGGGCAGCAGTGCACATTAAGCAGCAGTTTAAAGACAAAGTCGTATACCAATGGTTTTCTGTATTTTATCTTTCAAATAAGTGTTGATTGTTTGTAATGCACTAACTGCAAAGTCTCCTTTGAATGATTGCTTACACAGAGTAGGTTTTAAAAGTTAACAACTTGCTGCGCTGCTACTGCTCATATTTAAGGGAATACATGTTCTACTACTGCTACCTTCACATAAACAGCTATTTACTTAACAGTCTAGCTGAAACTTTGCCGATCAAAGGCATGTTTGGCAAGTGGCCATGACCACCACATGCTACTGACAAACAATTTGAAAGCAAGGAATTAGAGGCGCACACATGACACTTATCTCTGGGATAAAAACAAAAGACGATCACTTTAAGGCTACAACAAGTAGAATGTGAATCTTGACAAAATAGATGAAGCATCAATCAGTCCCTTAGCAGCAGTGTTCACATGAAGTGAGAGTCAGCTTACTCCCTCAGTCATGGAGTCAGGCCTTATTACAGGTAGAATATGATATACCTGTTTCAGCCAAAATGCATACAAAAATCTGTATGTATTATAATGGTACATTTTGACAACAACACAATGAGCTCACAAACAATCTGTATCATATGTATATAACCCCATGTAAAGGCTGTGTATGTGAACTGAGAACCCAAAAGCACAACCCTGAGACAATGTCCAGTTTCCCAAAATAATGGTTGTTTATTCCAGTCAGGGTTCGGTATACAAAAACCAAAAGAGTCAGAGGTATCGAAAAGACATGAGACTAAGGCTAGGTAGCTAAATACCAAAACGTTGTCAAAAGCTCAAGACAAGACGTGGGTATAATGCTGGAACTCTACGTACAAGACGAGACAAACTGGCACAGGACAGAGGGAGACGCAGACCATTTAAATTTGGTAGAAATATTTACTTGTACTCAAGGATAGACTAATCAGATTTTGATGGTCAAAGGTCATGCTGGCCTCACAAAGTATGTGTATGTTTTTTATCTTAAGATCAGCTTGAGGGAATGTCTTCGCATTTGGTACAAACTTTCACTTTAACTCAAAGATAAACTGATTATATATGAAAAAAAGTATGAAATATGAACACAGAAACTGCACTGGTTGGCGGGGGCATACAACTGCAGTGCGGTAATTCTATATCCTTTTTCATTTGCATTAGCAATCAGCTTGAGAAAACCAACGTGATACATGCACCACTACTGTTGTTAGATTTAGTGTAGAGATGACTCTCAGCATGGTCCTGAATCACAGCACCACTGCAGTTTTATGACGCATCTTCCTGAACATGAAGACATAAAACTAAATGGGAAAATCTAATCTTCTCTCAATGTGCATCTTTTCATTTTTTTGGCATGAAACAAAACTTTAGTAAGTTACTGTACAATACACCAACTAAAACTGCACTCAGTAGAGTGCATAACTCCTACAAGGCCCAACAGTCCCCTTATGAAACCACATTTAATTCACAAGATCTGGATTTTTATTTAGATCTGCACCATATTCCACACACACATAAATATCAGTCCACTCACATGCCTGATATTTTTCATGATCATTTCATCCTGGATCTGATCCGGATCTGCAGCAATGTTTTATGGGTTCTTTCCCAACCTATACCCAATCCTCCCACCAAGTTTCATAATAATCCATCCAGTTTTTGTATAATTCTGCTAACTTACAACAAAACTGAGACAAAGACATAACCTCCCTGTAAAAAGTGTGTTTTATTTTCTTTGTACTTGTTTTTCAGCTTGTTTTCTCTTTCTTGCCACAGTTCAGCATGTAGTAACACTTTGTAACTTGGGGACATCAAACTTCTTTATGAAAAATTATGTATAGATTTTTTTGTGGGGACCATTGCTGCAAAGAAAGTCTTCAGAATAAAGTTTGTTCACAGAAAAGCACTGTGAAGTTTATTCATCATCAAAGCAAATTCAAGGGAGGCTGATCAAAAGATGTTTTTGTTATATATATTTCACATTACTTTTTCTCATTATATGAGGGTTTTCTTATCTTTAAAGGCATATTGTGACTTTACTCAAAACCCTGCACTCACACTCAAATAGCCCCTGTTTGTGGTAAGATTTGCTATGCTTGTGCTCAATCTGTACGTTTGCACTCTTGACATTTTGTTGCTTGGACAGTTTTCCTGCACGCCAGCTTTAACTCTTCTCCTCATGCTCATGTTTCTACTGTGCGCACGTTAAACGTCTGCTCTCAGATTTCTACTTTGCTCTTGAATGTCGTCTTCTGTGCTTTTTTTTTTTTTGCTATTTTTTTGTGCAACAATTCTGTCAAAATTGTCCAACCAAGAATGCCAGGTAGAGTGAAATTGTCCGACCCTCAATCTCCTGCTCCATGAAGGTGTCGTTTTTTTTCTTACCTTGAAGTACACTTACTGGAAACCGGTGTTTTGCTAAAGTGATAAACAAAATTAAAAAAAAGAAATTCAAGCACAAATTATGCTGTCCTGCTGAAGCTGGAACGCAGGAAATCTTTCAAGCAACAAAACATCTAAGCACAAGCAGGGGCTTTTTGAGTTAGAGCGCAGGGTTTAGTTAGTTAAAGCAGTAGAAATCTGAATGTGAAATCAAAATAAACATTTCATTAACCAATCCATCAGTGCTATTGCAAACCAAACTTAACCAGTCTTTCCATGGCCAGTGTAGGCTTTCAAACCAGACTGGTTTGTGTAATTTCTACATTATCTATTCTGTGAAATGTGTCCTCAGTGTGATTAATATGTTTTCGGTTTCCCCTGCAGACCCTGAACTATGAGAAGAGAAAAGTGCACACACTCAATATTGAAGGCTCCAACACACACCCAGACTCCCGCTTCTCCCACTTGGGACCATTTAAGGATTCCACATCGCTGCGGGTCATTGTGGGGGATGTGGATGAGCCTCCTGTCTTCTCCATGGATTACTACATTATGGATGTGTATGAAAACTCACCTGCCGGCACCCAGGTTGGCACTGTGACTGCCGTGGACCCGGACAGCACCAACAGCGCTGTCAGGTAAAAGGAAACAGTAGGAGACGTGAAGCGTGTGCAAGTGTTTTCTCGTATGTATGTCTTGAATAATTTGGAGTCCAGGGGTCCCAACAAGAAAAGAGGCTTCAGGTTTACTGAAGTATTCCACCACTCTGTAAATACTCTTGTGTTATATTTCTTGTGTCTGTTTTGGCACAGGACCAAGTGCCCAGTGGGGCTTTCTCTCATCCCCCGTCCCCTCAGTATCGGCAAGTAGAAGGAACAGTGTGTTATGATAATTAATGTGGCTCAGTCTGTGCTAACTTGCAGGTGAACAATGGCCACGGGCCAAGCCAAAAATCCACCTGTAGTTCTATGCTCTCTTTCTCTTTTTGTAGCTAACTGATACTGGTGTGCATTGGGCCTGATCTTATCTGGATTTGTAGCCCTAGTGTTTTGGCACATGGGAGTTGTCCTGGGCAGGAGCTGCGATTGTAAACACAGTTTTATTCCAGGGCCATCACATTGGAGTTGTTGACATCAGAGAGACTTTGTTCGCAAGGTCCCATGACAGGTCTATTGTGCTGTCTTTGAAGATTGACTTGTCCACTATCCTTAAAAAATATATCCACAATTTACAGTCCATCCAAGTGCTCAGTGCCATTTCAGGAAGTAGTGTTCCCTGTGTACAGGAGACATATAGCAATGTGGACTGTAAAGGTGTGGAGATAAAGGTGACTGATGGGCATGTAGCACTCCTGAGTTTTATAACTATAACTGGTCTTTTCATAACCTTGAAAAGGGTTTCAAGTTGTAGCCATTCGCAATATCCATCCTTACCCAACTGTGGTTGAAATATCTCTCAACCAGGGATATGTCAATTTTAATAATGTTGAGGGAAAATTTCCTTAAAAAACAGCCAAAATAACAAAATAAAAAAACAATGCAGTTGTGTGGCAGGAAATGTAGTCTGTAGTGGTAGCTGTAGGTACATTCTTATAAAAAGAATGTAGAAAGTGATAAAATGTAAATGGACTGCATTTATACTGCACTTGTTCTCAGCTCAGCAACCACTCACTTACTATTACAAATCACATTCCCAGTCATCATCACATTCAAACTGAAAAACATGTTACCACGAATGCTCACTGCATCCAGGATGTTAAAGGGAATTCATGATGAAAATCCTATTGTATCATCAGCTTTATAATCATTGGAAATAAATATATTTCCTTCAAAATACAACGAAACTTGAAACCTAAATTTTACAAGATTTTAAGATTTGCAGAAGAAAAACAAAGGAGATGCTCTACCTGAAATGCAGTCATCAAATGCAGGTTCTTCCACACAGCTATGCACTGGCAGTAACTTCAATAAAGTAGACTATGCACATCCACTGTAATGATTATTCTCAGCAAGCAGCTTATCACGACCCATAGTTGCATTTTATGATCAGGCTACCTCTAGCGGCTGTAGTAATTATGGTGGGAACAAGGGAGGAAGTCAGGTAGGGAAATATAAAGTGCAACAGTGTTAGGAGGAAGGAGGATCTTTATAGGCACTACATCAGGAGCAGCTCCTCTGGGTCATATCACAGCATAGACACAAACAGCTTGTATGTTTCTTCCTGCAGAAGTACCATGACTATGTATATATCATTTTGAATTGATTGTTTCTTAACATCAGAAAGACTATAGAAGATAATTGGGTCAACTTTTTATATACCTATATTTACAACAGTTTTCCTCTTAAATTTGATAAACACTTCACCCAGGTGGTCTACCTAAATTAAAATAAATTTTTGATCAAAATATTCTTGTAAATTCTTTGGACTTAAGGGTCCAGGGTGTAGTATTTAGTGACGTCTTGCAGTGAAGTTGCGTATTGACACAAACTGAAACCCCTCACTCCATCCCTCCATTTCCAAGGGTGTTTTAAAACTGCAGTGGCCTACCATAAAGAGTGTGAAAGTCTTTTTATGGTTTAATAAGTAGCAGTAGTAAGTAAGTGAATTAAACTGTAACTCATCATCTGTTTTTTTATGGCTAGACTTGATCTATGGATAACATGGATAGATCAAGTCTATCCATGTTACAAGAAAGCAATGAGACAGAGAGTACAGGAACTTGGTTTGGGTCTTGAAGAGTCGTAGCATTTATTTACTGACAAATAGCATAAACTGTGCATACATTTCCACTACTAGTTCAAAACTATACTACTAACTTGTAACTCTCGCCCACCTACCACACAACTTCCATTCAGGACTAACCCTTAAAGCAGCTGCACTGTGTAAGAATATTCAGTGTCAAACCTTTACACTTACTGCACTTCACACAGATGATGAATCTGTGTAATTTGCTTTATTACCTATTGCCCATATACTTGCTACACACATCTGTACACATGTCTCTAATGATGTGCAATACAATTGATTTCAAAATGGTGCAAACTGAGTCAAGGGCAGCTTGACATGCTAGCAATTACCAGTAACCCATCACAGATCCCAGGTTTGATCTTCAACATTCAAAAGTCTAAAGAAAATGCTGTTGTCACTACAGCTCAACAAACATCAAACTATATGTTCTGAGATCATCTGCCCTGGCTGCCATGTTGGCATGCCAGTGGTATGGATATATTACATGTTGACCCTCAGGTGTTTCAGAGGCTCAAAAAACAAGAACCAGTGATGTAAAGCTTTAACATGTTACATCAAAAAGTACAGGGCTTCAAAATTCATAGCCTCCATCAATGTATTGGTGTTGACGACTTTCTGTGGACCTCTGTGTCGCACAAGGATCATGTGGCAATGTCTCCTGTGTTATCTTATAATCTCAAAAGGTGTGTATTTAAAAACAGCTACATTTTATCTTCTCTATCACAGGTACTTCATAGACAATGAAGAGGATAGACCTTTGTTTTTCACCATTGGGGTGAACAGCGGCATCATCAGGACTACTGGGGTTCTAGACCGGGAAGAAAGGGCGTGGCACAACATCACGGTGATGGCTGCAGAAGTTGGTAAGTTCCCAGCAACAGCACACAACATCAAACTGCCACACTATTTTCTCTGAATAACCTTCCACCAGCAGGACACACATTTATTTCTCCCTCCAGCTTTCAAACAGTGATCTCTCCATCAAGCTATTCATCCTTTCTTCACTGCATGTGTCCTTAAAGTGATCCCAACATGCCCCGAGTTGTTTGCTTGAGTGTGTTGCACTTTTTTCTCCTATCGAGGTTCAATTTATTTATTTTGTCTTGATTTTGCAGGAGTTTCTGTTGAATGTAATGAAAGAAATAAAAAAAAGGCCAGTTCCAGCCTTTAGTCATTCTACTTTCACTTTTAAACACTTGCAATGTTCTATTTATGCCTGCTCCCTGCAGAAAAGACAAGTGGAAGGCTTTTAGCGTTGACTGGAAAAAAGAACAAAGTAAAAACCAGGGTAAAACTGAGATTTCACAAAATGAACCATGTCATGGAGTGTACCTGTCAATTTCTTTCTTCTACTTCTAAAGCTGTGAAGCCTAACGTCAACATTTTTATATCAGCAACAGATCAAATGGCTGTGTAATGTAAAAACCACTTGCTTAAAGTGACAACTGCTGTATGTGGCAGCATTTAATTGTCAACAACTCTGCATTTCCCCTCAGCTCTACACGTCAGGACCTTCTCCATGGAAGTGTATAGGGACTTTCTGATATGCTTCACAAAAGCTGTGTCATTTTCCAAAATGCATTTTTTGGGGGATTATGCAGAAAACTGTGTATATTCACTATAACTCCCTAACCAGTACCTACAGCACACAAAGTTAGCTTCTAGCTGGTGAACACAGATGAGCCTTTAGCAAGTGTTGCTCTGAGTATGATGAATGTGTGTCAATGGGCATTATTTTTTAATATCAACCCAACACACTTTACAACTCAGTTTTGGATTGGTTGAAAATTGTACATCGTAATTGTGGCTCTTCAAACAAGCTTAACATTTTTGGCTGGGCATTAATCTTTAAAATACCTTTAAGTTTGTTTTGTATTCTCTGTCTGATTTCTAGGCCTTAAAGTTAAGTTATTTTCAGGAAAAGTTAATGCACAATTAGTTAAATGTCAAACTTTTAAACACTGTAAAAATGCAGGAATCTTATTACGATTAATATCTTTGACAGTAAATGTATGGTGTTATGTAACACTTGAAATTTTTACAATTTTTGAGTTATTAATATTTCCTTCCCAGCTTCATTCCAAGAACTTTGTATGGGGAAAATGTGAGAGTCAGAAAAACTTTAAATACAATTCTCACACAACACATATTTGATTACAACAAGTTTTACAAGCTGCTGTGAAATGGTGGAGAAAATCAAAGTCAGACAGGAGAAATCTGCTACCATGCTCACAAATTTAAAATCTGGGACAGAAAGCAGATCTGCTAAAGCGGATTGGGGGGAGAGGATGTCTGGGGAGATCTGCAAGATATGGGGCAGCGAGACCATGAAGGGGTTTGCATTTTAAAGTCTGTCTATAGGTCACAGGGAGCCTGAGAAGGAATGTTTGTGAATGGATTTAAAGCCAGTAATGATTCAAGCTGCAGTCCTGTGTGAGTTTTTTAGGGATGCCAGACAAGATGGCATTACAGTCGAGACGTGACCTAAACATTAACCAGGATTTCAGTGCTGGACCAAGTGAGTGATGCTGTGATACCGGCATTTTTATTATATGATAACAAGGCACTCAAAGCATATATGTTGAAATGGCTATGGAATCCTCAATGACAAGGGTGAAACATATTTTGTCATTCAAAATTGTATCAGTTACCCTGAGTGATGTTATATGGGAGAGAGTAGATGCTGCTTTAGTGGATCGTTATGTCGATTTGACATTTCCCCCTGTTGGTTTGCTTGATAAAGAACATTCTCATATTGCGTTTTAATTTGCGGAATTCTGTGGAATTGACATTTAGAGATGTGACAGGGCCTCTGTGCAACACCACATAGATTGTGTCTGTGCTGAATGCGTCTGAGGAATAGTCCATCAGTTCTTTCTTTTTGATCCTCCCTTCTCATCTTGCCAATTACCCTCTCTCCTACCCTTTAGTGCACAATAGTGTGAGTAATGAAGTGAGCGGGGGCATGCATAAATGCCAGGTGGCTCAGTCACCCTGATGCTGAGTCTCTGGGGATTAATCTAAGGACCAAGCCTCCCATGCAGGAAGGACACCTTATGTATAATTTAAGAATTTAAGATGTACTCCATGTCTATCCTCATGTGAACTAATGGGAATTCAATCTTAGTTTAAAATCTATCTCAATGGGAATAGAGGTTAGACAGTGGTACATTAAAACGTCTTTTTTCTCTCATATGACATGTTGGTGTTAAAGATAGAAAGGGAGAACATGTAATCTAGTTGGGTGCTGGCTCATGGGCAAACAAATTTAAGAAAAATGTCCTTGCTATGTTTTAATTTTAAAGTCAACTACAGCACTCTTTTTAAACCTGCCTGTTTGGAATGGACTGTTTGCTTGGCCTGTGTTAATGCTCTGGAGCTTCTTCAGAATTGTTCCTTGTCATCGGTAAGCTCTCTTTAAACAGTTCTACAAATTACTGTCACTCTTTTACTGCTTGTGTGTAGCCTGTTGTGTGCAGAGCTTCATAAACAGTCTATGGTCCAGAGTAAAGTCACAACACTGTTTTGATCCTACCTGGTTTATCTGCTATTAAAATTTAATTTATCTTTCATAAAATAAAAGTGAATCTGCTTTATTACTCCTCACATGTATGGCTTATATGTACGTTTGAATTAATTATTATTATAACTGGTAATCTTTTTTTACCCTGAAGACAACTTGCTCAAGAGTTGAGCAAAACTTGCAACAATCCAATTTAAGTGTCATTACCCATTCTCCCTTAAAAATCATTTGCACCATGATGACCACTATAAGAGTACGTGGATGTATTATGGAAATTTTCCAGAA
Organism: Verasper variegatus; assembly: GCA_026259375.1. Classification (NCBI taxonomy): domain Eukaryota; kingdom Metazoa; phylum Chordata; class Actinopteri; order Pleuronectiformes; family Pleuronectidae; genus Verasper; species Verasper variegatus. Next base: position 20,223,622 of record CM048053.1, on the reverse strand, counting down.
TGCCTTGTGAATCACCATCAAGCTGAGAGAGACCCACAAATGTAGCAATTTCTCCATTCATACAGATTTAAGAATTATGATAATGATTGTAATATCTTAGTTTAATATCAGTTCATTGTATTATTCAATGTCACTTTTTTCACAACAACCTGAAAAAAAGATGTTAACAATCTTTCTTTTGCATGATAATCCTATTTTCACATAATTTCATGTCGCACACGATGTGAGGAGGGATGCGCGTTACCGAACTTAACCTCTCCTCTTATTACAAAGCATCCTGGCAGGGTTGCATATAGACCACTGCTAGCAGCCTGTGTGCTTTTGATTCATACGTGAAATAATGCAGAGCAGCCAAGCTTTTCAATTTCAAATGTCTTTGATTCACCTGCATGAGCATAGATGTTATTTGGATATTATAGGTTTGTCACTTTAGTAACTGCAAACAACAGCATTGGTTTATTTAAGATCTCAACAATGTTATTACAATGACATCCCCGGCAAAACTGTCTTGTCTGTTTACTTCAATGACTACTGATTTTACTACCGGTTTTAACGATGAATAATAATGATGTTATGGCTACTTGGAAGTGTAGGGGCAGATTTCAATCACTACCATGACTCCATTTCAAGGTGCAAGATAACCCTCGAAAACAAGGTTGTAGGGGTAGAGAGATGGGGTGAAATGGGATTGGGCCCTATTATTTAAAGGACTAAAAAATGTTTTTCGGCAAATTTCTAAATCCAGTGTCTGACAGCAGCTGAGGGGTATATCAGTGTTTCTGTTTGATTGACGGTAACTTCAGGGTCATCTGTGTTTGATAGACAGCAGCAGGGAACAATGACAAACATTGTCAATGTTGCTTCCTCAGTGAGTGCACATTGTGTACACTGGAGTTGTGCCTAAATTCTGTCCTAATGCTGCTGTCACAAATCAAACCTGGCTGTTCATCATCACAGCGCGTGAAATTAATTGTTGTTCGCCAGAACATCTTCTGGCTGCTTTTCTCACTTGACATAAAAATTTACTTTTTAATTTCTTGTGTGTGGCCCTCTTTCAAATGACATGAATCTTATGCCATCATCAGCGCCACTGAATCCTTTTCCTCCATTTGTGCTGCCATTTTCACAAATTTGAATCACATTGAAAATACAATGGTTCTGTTATGTAGCCAAGATGGCCACTGTTTCAGGTGAGAATTGGCAGCATTTTACTAAACTTTTTGACCGTTCTGAGAGAACCATCATGTTACTTAATAGTGCACTGCATGTTGTCAGTGAACACACTATATAGCGTGTCGTTGGTGTTAGAGTTTAGAATGGGGACTATTTTTTAATAATCTGTGTGATTGAATGATGTATATATCGATCTCAGGGTCTTAAAAGTGTTTTTGACCTTCTCATAGTGGCATGCTCTATTTCAATGGTAGCATCTAACTGTGGTGTCCCACTCTGCTCTAATTGGTCCAGCCTGAGTGATGAATGTGTTTGTGTCTGAATTGCTGTGCCTTGTTCTGCTTTGTGACGGTGATTTGACAATACCTGACAAAGATCTCTGATAGATCAAGAATGTTGCTTGATAAACACATTTTTCGAGTGATTAGAACATTGTGCTGAATCTTTTGTCTGATTCTTTCTTTTAGTTTTGTTTCTAGACCATGTTTGTCTTTGTTGGTTAATAGTGGAAATTAGACAGGTCAGGACAGACAGGTGAAAAAAAAACAACATTTCTTTAGTTTGGTTTGGGATTGTTTGTAGGAGGGATCGTGTTAATTTGGGTAAGAGCAGGAACTTTGTACCTGAAAAGAGACTTTATTTGCTCACTATACTGTCCCATGTACTGTCCTTCCATCAAACACTACTCAGCTACCAGAACCCAATTCAGGGAATCTTGGTTGGAGGAGAAGTGAAGTCCCTGAACAAGTAACTAAATAATTAACTAAATGAGAAAAACGTATTGATGAATATGTATTCTTTTGCTTGCAATGTGGACAAAGGACATCAACAGGGCTATTCTTGTCAATTTTACATAATTTGTTAACAAGTGAACAATGTGTATGGGAACTGCCAAAAAAGGTGGGTGCTATATGATTTGCATCTCTTCAAGGACCTTTGGCTTTGGGGAGACAGACAGCACAACGCAACTGAGGAGAGCTACTGGCTCTGGCCGAGAAGATGGGACAAGGCATAGAGAGCAAGTAACTCTTGAAGTAGGTTAGCAGCATAGGCTGTGAGGGAGATGTCCCTGTTCCCTGCAACAAGGACAAGGGCCCAAAAGAAAGTGTGTTGGTCCCCAGCCAATGACCCTGCAGCTGACAAAGCAGGCATCAAAGCAGGAGGTGTTAAAGACCACAGGATGAACAATAACCTGTATAAATTCAAATTTTAACCGATTTATAAGATATATGAACAAGCACAAGCATCTATTACTATGTAACCACAACATATATGTTTAACAGTGTCCCATAACAACAAAATAAGACAAATATGTAGTAATAATATTAGTATTTTATTAGTATTATTGGTATAAAAAGGTTTAAAAGAAGAGAGAGAAGATGTATAAATACAAAATAAGGTAGAACAGGTGTAAGTAAATAAAATACTCTGATAACATAATCAGAAAAAAATACTTGCTCATGGTCCCTGATCCATTTCCCAGTCCTCCCTGACTATATTAAAGAATTTAATCTTATTTAATCTTAAAGTCTTACTTCATTGTAGAAATATCTGTTAATAGCTTCTCCACTCCATGAACACTGAAGACACATGGATTGATTACAGGAAGTAGAGCCTTATATAGGAATAACAGGTATGTGTACATTTTTTCTCTACGCCTGTGGATCTCCCCTGCTCTCACCATTAACATCAGCACAGACTTACATATGTGCTTTGTAGTGGTTTATAGCAGGCAGAAGGAGTCAAGGTCAACTTCACTGTGTTTGTAGTTGAGACCGGATAAAAAAGTTCAGCTCCGTTGTGAATTAAGCAGAGAGAAGCGAGAGATTTTTTCTAGATGCAGTATCTGACCTTCACCCCTGCCTATTACCTTGGGTCTGATCAGAAAGTGCCGCTCTTGCAGTGGCGAGCTGCTCCCAAGATAAAACTACATAAGCCCTCTCTAATGGGATGAGCTGAGAGGCACCCAGAAAAGTAAAGCACAGAGGTTGAGAGGATTTAGACGAGGAGAGATCACAGCGAGGGAAGAGATGAGGAGATAAGGACAGAGTATGAAACAAGATGTCAGGTTTGCACTTTGAAGTTTGCTTTCCAAGAACTGTATGTTTAACCCCTTAGGGTCTAAAGGGGTATGAGAGTAGAGAAAACTCTCTACGTATAATTTCTTTACAGTGAAGCCGTTTTCAGACATGAGTTTACCCAGAGTTTGCATTCACACATATGCACAACGCATCGGGAGGTTTTCTGCACAGATGCAGTTCACAGCAGCAAAAAATTCTCCGCATTATCCAGCTGACAGAGGCAGGAAGTGACGTATAAACTCTGCTAAGTAGATTCCCTGCAGTGTTCCCACATCGACTTCTCCTGGATTTCTATGGACTTTATACGAGGAGTCCAGGCGGATAAAGTCCGTAGAAAATGTGAAGCATCTCACTCGGATATTTGCGTTCACAGATGCACATCCTCTGGAGAAAATATGGAAGGAGGCCAGTGCATGTCTGAAAGGAGCATAAGAGTTTTGATTCTTGCATTGTGAATCTGCCCTTTATCAACCCTAAATTAATCCTTTTAGTATTAATAAATCATATACAGCAATTTGAAAGCACATTAAAGAATCGGAGAATGAGTGTCCATATAAAGAACACATTCTAGATCATTTTCAACATCACCACTTTTCAACCCTAACCCTTCATACACTTTTTGAAGGAAATGGAATGTTGGCAGAATTCATTTATCTTAATGTGAAAATGTTGTCAAAGTATCTGATAATTCGTGATACTGCTTGCATCAGTAACATATTAAATTTCCTTATGGGGTTGGGAAAGGTCTTGGTGCTGGTTTAAGGCCAAATTGTCTTCAGGAAAGCCACAATCTTTCCATTAACCTTCCCACCGTGTTTTTATTATTTAACACTAAACCGCAGATGTGACTGTGGATATGAAAACCCACTCTGCGTTTTCACAGTACTCAACATTTTTACACCCACCATCTACCCCAACCACTTCCACTGGACTCCCATGGAGGAGGGAAAACTAAATTAGATTTGAGTATATGAAGGTGATTATAGGATACAGGGTTGAGAAGATTGTGTTGCTATGTTGAAAACACTGGGGGTTGGTGTTAGAGATAGATATGGCTGAATGTAACTTGTATCATAAATCTACACCCACTAGTAAACATACCATTGTTTATCAATATACTTGTCAAGCTTTTGTGTAATTTCGCCGCTTGAAAGGGATTCATAAATCAACTGGATAGGTTAACTGGATTTCACTCAATGATAAGACATAGAGCACTGCTAATTTTTTTTATATTGGGCTAGGTAATAATTAGTGGCATAGAACATGTGCCTCTATGTAAGTAGGGTGGAAAATGGCACAACAATTTCATTGTGTTGCATACATTGCAGTGTTTTACAGGACTCAAGACATCCATCTTTAACAGCTGTTAATCACATAGACCCAAAAATCAAATAGTACCCAGGGCCCAAAAGACAGGTTAATTCAGCCATGTTGATCAAACCAAATGTCGGCCTGACCCACTGAGAAAAAAAAAATAACTGTCATGGTTTTGTATTTTTTAGTGTTTATTTTTCTACCTCTTTATGAAGAGTTGTTGTTTTGGTGACGCATGTTTTCTGTTTCCTGTTTTATTTTGTAGGCTCTGTTCCTAGTGTGTTTTCTTCACTTCCTGTCTCTGTGATTGTCTGCACCAGTCCTCATGTGTTCCACCTGTGTTCAATTGCCCCTGCCTTCCCTGTGTGTATATAAGTCTCTGTGCTTCCCTTTGTCCTGGTTGGTTCGTTGTCTTAATGTCTGTCTTACTGCCTGCCGTAATCTCCGGTCTTTATGCTTCATGTCCTGTGCTTGCGTCCCCTACTTCTTCTGGTCTTCTCGTAAGCTTCCAGTGTTTTCCCCTGTGTGCTTTTTGTTTTTTCAGTTTTTGACTTTTTGTTTTTGTTTTCTTTCTGTTGGCCATTAAAAGGACATTTTTTGTTTAAACTCTGCATCCTGGGTCCATCTGCTTAACTGAACCTGACAATAACACCAATTCTGATGTCACCCAGTAATTCTATTTAGGTTTGCTATTCAGGCTGCATTTCCAATGCATTCCTTCTTTAAGTATGTTATGCCTACACTCTCCAGAGATAATGAAGGAATTAAATCTCTGGAGGATTCGATTAGGCTAAAGAAAATCTAACTATAAAATGTCCCATTCATTTGACATTATAGTCGTGGTGGCAGCGTATTATTATCAAACGTATTATCACTGTGTCGTCTCCTTCTGGTCAGTGGTGTGCGAGATATTGAATGTGACAGATGACTGAACAAACAAATGGAAGTTACAGACCCCACCCATTGGCAAAGGAGATATGAAACATCACAATCGAAATGAAAGAGAAAATTGACAGATGAGATCTTGATGACTGAAATTGCTGGTGAGAAACTTGTGGTGCTCATGCAAGCAATGTGAGTGAACACAACCCACAAATGTTCACCGGTTCTCCTTCAGAGAAGTGGAGGACTGGCTGTTGTGGAAATGCTGGTCAACTGCAGTTCTGATCTTTGTGTACCCTACAGGTCTCCAATCACTGCTTAGTGGGGTCAATCAAATCTGTCACAGTATCATAGTGGTAAACATTGTCCTTTTTAATGCAATTTCTATATTGCTTTGTCTGCATATAAACTGGAGCAACTTTAAAAAATATCTAAATCTTTAACAAAGCACATAAAATCACTCTGCACAGCCTGGACTATTTTAATAATGTCCCTATATTCTATTTTGACCCAGTGATAATTCATATTTGCCTTGCACTCTGACACATTTTTCTCGGAATATAAAACAGTTATTTTTTTAATTTTAACTGCAAATGAGTGAATAAAACCTGAGTGAAGAGTAAATGAACAACAAACAAAACATTTAAATAAGCATGAACTGATTTTATTGAGGTGGAACTTTATTAGCTCATTAAGTTACATCTTACTATAGAAGGAGACAGTTTAAAAGTTTGTCATGTCATTTAACTCAAATAACTATTCCATCAATGTTAAGATATCATGACTAACCACTTTATAATACTAGTACTGCATTAGTATATCCAATTATTATAGTCCACAGAAGGTTGTTTGGTGTGTGTGGCCATACATATTCATGCCAATGTTTGACCATGATTTCCCTGTTTTAAGGAACACTCCAAGAACTACAGAAGTCAAAACGGTGGCAAGGATGTAAATAAGTTTCACACTTTTCTATGCGTTAAACATACCATAAGGAATGAAATCTATTTAACACTTTTCTTAAGGCTGCTGCACACGAGAGGATAATCGGGCAGTTTTAGGACCTGATGTACTCCTGACAATGGCGGGTGTGTTCCTAACCGGAGGTCAGCTGGTGCAGATTATCTGCCAAAATAAATGTCAAAATATCGAACATGTTTAAATTTATGATAATCGGCTCCGACAGAAAACGGCAATAAATGGTAAATGGTGTTTATTTATAAAGCGCTTTTCTAGTCTTGCTGAACACTCAAAGCTCTTTACAGTACAGTTTATTGCCATTCACCCATTCATACAAGGCATCTATGGACAGCACTTTTCAATGAGGGGCAATTCGGGGGTTCAGTATCTTGCCCATCTATCTTGACACTTCAAAATGCAGATGGGGAAGACTGGGATAGAACGACCACTCTAGCCCCTCAGCCACAGCAATAGCCAATGAGTGCAATTTCAGCGGGAAGCGCCACAAACCGGAAGTTGCTTATAGCTGCGACTATAGGCCAGTGTAGCCTCTTTTTAGGGGTGCTCAAGTCAGACCATCTTTGGGTTTCAAATATATTGAATTAATAAATTGCTCACGCTGGGATGCTTCAATTTTACTTGACGAGTAGAAATCGTCATCTTCACCTGTCTCTCTGCTGTTCTTGTGTGTGAGTGTGTGTGTGCACGTACAATCAGTTAGTGGGAAAGTTAGAAACCTATGAAGTATGGTTATAGTTGCATGGTGTGAAGCTATAACTGCATTTAACAATGGACAGCGTATGTAAGTAATGCACCTAATTGTTTTAGTTGAAGTAATCACAATGTGTCTCATTAGGATATAATTTCTATGATTTCTTTTTAGAGCATTTATGGCCAGTAAACTGAGGCATTAGAACTCTGCAAATCTGTCTGTTTTGTCTAAGATGCAACATGAACTTGCTAAAGCAGTAAAGATGTTAGCTGTGTTAAAAAGCCTTTTAAAAATAAACGTATTTATACGACCCTGCAGACCATCTGGTTGAAGGCACAAAGAAGGAGAGAGGATGATAGAGAGACAGAAAAAGAGAGAGCAGGATGGACTGAACGCAAGAACCAGGTGAGAAAGTGTTGGCCATTGTTTTGCCCACAGTCTATACCAAGGACTTATAAATGATTTTATGCTGCTAAACACTTGTATACTGTTTTCAACTGTGGCTTCTCCCCAACCTCTTCTTACATTTATTTTTAATGGAAGTATGTTTGCTTTATTTATGACCAGACTACTTGTATATATATTTTTTATTTCCATACAATATCCCAATAGGGTATTGGGTTGTATTGTGGCCATACAATGCTGGCTAGAGGTTGGCAGTTCGATGCTCGTATCCCCCATTCTGAATGCCAAAGTGTCCTTATGCAAGAAACTGAACCCCAAATTGCCCCAATGTCTGTGATGACAGTGTACGAGTGATTTGTGATAGAGAAAGTGCTGCACATAGATGCCTCGTAAGAATGTGTGTGGTAATGGTTGTATGGCAAAACTCTACTGTAAAGAGCTTTGAGTAGTTATGAAGACTTGAAAAGCGCCATTTAATTACAGACCATTTACCATCTACAATACGCTGACCACTGAATGAGAAAAGCCTTGTTACATCAGAGCCTGGGGTTAGCATCCACAGTCTGTAGTTAGGTTTAGACAACACATTTAGATTCAGAATAATTTATAGAATATCCTCAGTAAATATGTCAAGTCAGCCCTGCAGAAAGACCACACATACAACTTGTTTTCGTAGAGGACATTAATTGATTAAAAGAGAGACATTGTGGGGTATGGAGGTGTTGAGTGGATCAATGTTGTGAGAAAGTGTGAGAATGTTTTTGGTTCACTATTAAACTCTCTGCCATAGAGTGATGATGAACTGAGATGTGCAAGGCTCTATTTATAAAATCTATCTTCATGGTCTAAAGATACCCAAGTGTCTGTATTTAATATCTCTTAATTAATCATGGGGGTCTTTGTGTGTAAAATGTAATAAACCAATCCATCTACCTTTCCTTTTAAAAGCTAGGTAGGCTTGGGTTTGACAGGTGGTAAGAGAGAAGGCGTCGCTGCTGAGGACAGGTCTGTTTAAATACCTGTGTATTGGCACAATTGGTCAAACAATTGGCTAGTTTCAATCGTCATTTGTGCTGTATCCCATAATAACAGAGACATACTGTGTTGGTTACTTCACACCAGGTTTTTGTTGGTGTAAAGTGCAAACACTGTTCACTGCCTCGAGAGAACAATGCATCAACAGTGCACCTGACCACACCTCATTTTAAAACAAACATCCCCATTGGTCCTTGAATACAAGTGTATTCTGTGCTGAACAGGAAATGGAAGACTGTGTCAGTCTGAAACCAGCAAAGACACTTGCATCGCCCTCCGCACCACATTGGGCCAGATGTAAGTTCAAGTTCCTCCAGGGTTCTCTTCTGCAGCGTCTTTGCTTTTCATCTTGACTGATGGTCTTCATCATGTCTCATGGTGCGCTCTACCTGGTTTTAGGCACTGGTCCTTTGTGTGGAAACAATCTATTATTTGTCAGGACAGAAAACTGTGGTGTTGGAGCCTTAAAGTAGAAGACTACATGTGAGATACGGCTTGACAGAATATTATCATCTGTAGGTTGTTGATCCATGTAATAGCAAATGTCCAAGCTTCAAGAGGTAGCATTTTTTATATTATTTGAAGTGATAATGAAACAACTGTTGTGCATTATATACAAATACAATTTCTAATGTGTTTGAAATGGATGAGGATGTACTGTTGCGTGGGAATCCGAAACCTTTTATCCAAAAAGTTCTGTGTATTTTCCACCCTACGACCAAGCCCCCATCCAGCTCATGATTAATTTGTCCACCTTTGTTAGGAGACATAAATGTTAGATACATACATTTTAAACACTATAACCACAGGGCCTTATGATTAATGAGTCACCAACATAGAGTATTTGTCATCTGTTCTTTCTCATTTTTCCCCGTTTTATGGTGTTTTATGTTTTTATTGGTGAGACCCTTTTCAGTAATTATGTATCACCTCGTCCACATCTGGATCTCCTCCAATCTGCATGTGCTCTGAAAAACTGTGGTCTTTGTTAAATTATACATGTGATTATAATCTACTGTACATTATGGTAATGGCCTTTGAGCACCAGACGAGCTCCATGTAGAGGATTATATAATGAGCTCATTGACTCAATGAAAGCCTTCAGACATTACCCATGTGATCTTTGTACAGTCAATTACATCATAACTGCCGCACAAATAAAATGTGCCACATCAACATCAATCAATATTTATATATACACCTGAGTGTATTTATTTTTTCAGAAGTACAAAAAATATTTTGTTTCTCCATCTTCCTCTCTTTTTTAAATCAATACTTTTTCTGTTTGTTGCTGCCTTTTTTAGTCAAATGAGACTTTGTCTTCATTTCAAACAGAATTTTTTCTGCTCTCTGAAATAATGATTTTTAATTGTGTAGGAATTTCCAATTATTTATTTGTAAAGCTTTTTTATGTCCTAGTTAAAATAAACAAACATTTTCTTACATCGGTATGACAGGTTACAAACGTCTCTTTCCTTACTTCTGTCATTTTTCTCTCAATTGAAACAATGCATGATGGTACAGATTGCTTGCTTAGTGGCCATCGGTTGTAAACTACTTTTCATTGTGGGATACTATGAGTCCATTATATAGGTTATAATAATTCTTAATAAATATTTGGTCATGAAAACTCACTTTAAAGTTTATATAGATAGAGAATAGAGAAATAGATAAAGATATAAAGATAGAGATTTCTTCATGTAAATTTATGCACAGCAGAATCAAAGATATACTTCTGTTGGTGATAGTCATGTTAGTCTGGTTTATGTCAATGATCTCATTGACCTTGGTTTGTATATATACTGTTAAATACAGCTGGTTTCTTCTGAATGGCAGCATTTTCCTCAGATCATATCCCATTAATATACAGTGAGTGAATCTGCAGAACAAGAAAGAGCTACTTTAAAACACATAAGGGAAAATGTACCCTGTAAAACCAAATACAAGTTCAGAACACTATCTTTGTCATGGACAGCTCAAATAGAAAAACTGCATCCTTACTCCCATTGTCAATAGGAGACAAACATGTCTTTTCTTTGGCAATACAGAAGGGATTCAGCAACTAATGCCTGTTTCTTGTGTTCATTTTCAGATAACCCACGTATGGTGAGTCATGTCCCCGTCACGATCCAGGTCCTGGACTGTCAATGACAACGTTCCGTCCATCTCTGGGGGCAACAGTGCCGTCATAGTGTGTACGAGCACCAAGAATGGACAGGTACGGTGCTGATTTAAGGAGAACAAAAGAGGTGTTTGGTTTACACTGATGTCAATTTCTTGAAATCTGATCATTAGCAAAAAGAAAACATTATTTATTATTTGTAACACTTCGAGAACCTGCTTATGTGAGTGAAAAGGAATTCACAATCTTTTTTGTCTTAATTGTTACATCGACTATGGGGTGAGTAGGAAAAATCTGACCTGACAATTCGCAAACTCACTGGAGGCAAAGTCCCAGGGGACATCTGTAGTGCACATCATCTCTCCCACGATGTTTCACTTCAATAGCACCTCGCAGCTTAGATAAAAGCATAACACGTGTTACATAAGAGAATGTGTGGTGTGAACCTGGATTCCAAAGTCTTGTGAGTTGTGTGGCATGATTTTCTTTTTTTCTGTTTCACTTTAAGGGCCAATCTGTCCATCTTGCTCCCCAGGTGACATGTCTTTCACTCTCATCTTCATGATGCTGAGACTGTGGCTTGTGTGGGTCCAGATATAGTTATACCTTAAAGATTCTGAGAAGAAGACACCAAAGAGCAGAAGTCATGCTGTAGCCAGGGTGTGATAAATAAGAGGGCAGGCACAGCCACGTCTCCATCAAACAACTCACCGTGCTGAAATATTTTCCACACAGAGCTACAGCAGCTCAGCTTGTTGTGTTGTGACTATATGATGTCACTGCATGAGCACTAAGTGGAAGAGGAGGAGGAGGAGGAGGAGGGAGGGGCACGGCGGGGGCTTGTGAGCGCCGCAGAGCATGTCAGGGCGAAATTGTCACAAGAACTCAAATAAATGCCCCTTCAGATATCAAAACACATTTGGGGGGAATTGATGACAGAGAGAGTAATTTTTATTCTTAAATATTGATGAATGAAGAAAAAATTGGGCTCCAGCAGAAGGGGCACTTTTCTCATCCAGGGCAAAGGGGCAGGTGCTTGAGCACCACTAGGGGTCTATCTGTGCACGTGCCTGGTAGGAACTAACATCTTTAGACTGAGAGCCACAAACAGACACTGAGAGACGGAACAACACATAATTAGCTTTGGATGCACACCCAGACTTATCTTCAGGCATAGGTACATTGAAGAAACACCATGACCATGAAGATGAAGGTACAGCCTTAGTGCGGCATGATCTGAGGGGTAGAGCGGTCGTCCTCCAACCTGAAGGTCGGCAGTTTGATCCCCAGTCTTCCCCATCTGCATGCCGAAGTGTCCTTGGAAAAGATGCTGAACCCTGAATTGCCCCTCATAGAACAAAATAGTGCTGCTAATAGATGCACTGTATGAATGTGTGTGTGTGAATGGGTGAATGTAAGTGTACTGTAAAGAGTTTTGAGTGGTCATCAAGACTAGAAAAGCGCTATATAAATACAAAACCAAAACCATCTGAGGGAACAAGCTCTCAAATGCAGAGTTAACTCCTGGTCCTCTTCCTCAGCATGTACAGCATGAAGGAATTGAAACATATAGTACCCAGAAAAGGAAACGTCTCAACAGAACTCAGTTATGTTCATCTTTCAAACACACAAACGTACAAATACAAAGTGGAGCACATAACACAATAATAAAACCACATTCCTCTGCTTGCTCTCTCTCTCTCTCTCTCTCTCTCTCTCTCTCTCTCTCTCACACGCACACTGGCAAACACTCACTAATGTTGATCTGTAGCCTTTTTGTTGTGTGTCTGACACCATCAGTGGGGGATTTATCAGCTGAGCTGCAGACTTTGCAGCTTCTTGGACCCATAAATTATTCAGACTGTGGAGCGTGCTGATGCTTCCGCTGCTGAGCCAGATAGCAGCAGAGACGTTCATATTAAAACCTAAACGCGAGCCTGCCTCCCTGACACCCCCTCATCCCCGCCAGCCTCTCTGCTCCAGAGCAGGCCCACTGTGAACCAGCAATGATAAAACACATTTGTTTTGTGTGCAAATCACAACAGCACACATCTGCATCACAGCGACTCCTGCACTCACATGTGTACACACAAAGGTGACGCATCACACACACTCCCACTGTCTTACATGTGTCGCCCCTTCTGTCTGCCGCCTTCTCTGCTTTTCGAGCAAATCCAAGCTCCAGTGTGCTTGTTTCCAGCTTATGCACTATATAATCATTTAGCTTGGCCACAGGCACATGCTTAGCACAGTCAGTGTCAAGGGACGGTTCTTTTCATTACACTGCTGGTATTGAAATAAATTGACACAAGGAAATGTTCATGCTTGGCACATCAATCTGGTGTGACAAATTTCTACTGCTGCATTTGGGGATTCACTTGTCTACTACATTTGCATAATTGGTTTCAAAGTGATGAGACTGGCTGTTTAGGTTGTGGGGCATACAGTACATTTAATATGCATCTCTTGTGTGCTGTAAGTACAAGCACACGAGTGGCAGTCACAAGTCTAAGGGCTCAGAATGCAAAGCATCATTTGAGAGGTTCACATTCTTTTATTAACATATGTACATGAGAAATGTCATGTAGAGGAATGTGACTGAAGTAGAAAAGATTAATTTCATGTTATCTGAAGGCTAATGTTAGCTGCCTTTAAACATGCAGTAATCTCCAGATATTCTGCTGACATCCTCCAAAGGAGCAGAATGTGAGAACACATTTGAGTTAGAGCCTGCGGACATTCTCCGGAGTTTCACCATCCAGCCTATTAGACTCTGCAGAATGTGAGAATGAGCGTATGTTTAGAATACAGCAGGAGATCCTCTGGAGGTTTTACTGCAAGCAATCAGGCTTCCCGACTAGAAGCCATTAAATTCTGCTGAAGAAATTTGGATTAAAACTCCTCTGAAAGGATCATCCAATAAATAGATTAACATAAATATGGCAATCTGTAAGCAAGCACCCTCCCACTAAGTTCCTCTCCGTCTTCCACTTGTGCTGACATCACACAGAGGCAAAACCCCCTCAGATTTGGGGATTTAAATTCGAAGCATCAGTTGAAAAGTTAGGTCAGAACACAACTAGAACAAGTTATCTGCATTCAGGCTGGTGCTGATTTCGATCTGTGGGTAAAACCTTCTTATTAAACCGTCAGAGGCTGATGGGTTTTGCTTGTCTTGAGCCGTCTGGAAATAAGGCTTTAAATGCCTCTTGCATCCATGGTCTCTTTACAACAAAACGTGATCTTTAACTAAGAGGCAGGGCAATAAGGAGATGAAATGATAGTTATATGGTAATTAGATGTCGGGAAATATTGTGTTCTGTTTGCTTAAATATAAAGCAGACTTGAGGCAGGCGACACTAGAGTGAAATGAAAGAAGAGACACAAGACATGGGCAGAATGAAAATGAGCATGGGATATATTGAGACTGTAACAGACCTGTTTGCATTCATGAGTGTGGTGCTGGAGTGTCAGTCCAGGACAGGTGTGTACAAGGCTTGGGGGGGTCATTACAATATATTGGTAGAAAAAAGACAATTACTACTGTGAATCAAGCTGGTTGATTTATCTAAGTTCTGAGAGTCGGGCTTAAGAATGGTGAAAAACCCTTGTTTGTAACCCAGTGAAGTATATTGCAGCCCTCACCCCAAATACAGACTCACTGCTAATTCACAATTACCTCAGACAAACCAAACAGCAGATCCACATAATGCTCAAAATTGAGATGCCATCCACTAGTTTACTTTTCATTTTCAGCCACTGCAATAGAGGACATTTGTTTTTTCTTTCAGATGCAAAATGTATAATTGAATTTTTGTATGGTAAAAATACTTTAGTACTCTTAACCGTCAACAAGAAACTGATGAAAGATGTATCAACTTATTGGCTACAGCTTTAGTTATTTGATTCCTTCAGGAGGCCGTGAACAAACCTTTTCACTAAATTGGATATATACCATTTCGAGGTTGTGCGATATAAATGCATATTTAGCCTTATGCTGTGTAAATAAAAAACTATGGCAAATTAACATCTTTTTTTGTTTAATAGACTCCAGAAACGACAAGAGGTCAAACTGGGTCCACTCAGACTGGAAAGAATTAAAACTGATTCTTTCCCTCTCTCTTTCTTACCAGCATTCACCCCTAATCCTCCACTTTCTTTCCGTCTTTTTGGGAATTTTTCATGTCTTATTTTTCTCTGTGTGTCTCTCATCAGGTGATTCAAACCATCCGAGCAACAGATCTGGACGACTTTGCGAATGGAAAGTTCTCCTTCTATGTGCCTGCTGAGCAGCCAGTTGATGGGAATTTTACCGTGAAGGACAATGGAGGTAAGACTTTAGTAAACAGGCAAGTGATTTAACATACAATCTACAGTCAGCTATGAGTAATAACACGTTATAGCTACAGTACAGTAATACAGTCAGTACTAAGTAACACTTTATATTAAGGTACACTTATTCACCATGAACTAGTTGCTAATTAGGAGCGTACTGGGTCTTTATTAGTCAGTATAAAGCACTTATTGTTGTAATCTTCATAACTCTTAAATATAGTGTAATCTTATGTAATAAACACAAACATAGTGCATATAGTTGCATACCGAAGTGTCCTTGAACCCCAAATTGCCCTTGGCATAGATAAAGTCCTTCACATAGACGCACTGTGTGTGTGTGTGTGTGTGTGTGTGTGTGTGTGTGTGTGTGTGTGTGTGTGTGTGTGTGTGTGTGTGTGTGTGTGTGTGCGCGTGTGTGCGTGTGTATGTAAAACTGAACTCTAAAGCACATTGAGTTGTGTAATAGATGGAGAAAGATTGCACTTTCAGTTAATGGTTAATTAAGTCTACACTATATGTCTTCAAGTAGCTAAACTTTTCTGTATAAAACCAAGAACATGATTTCTCTGGATTGATTCTGTCTGGACAGAAGCATGACAAATTTGATGCTGCTCCAGTTAATGAGATTGGATTTTATAGGAAACATTTTAATGTACGCACATGGAATATAATGACTCTGAACATATTAATTTTACATTCAGTCTCAACATCTTGTGAATATAAGTGTAACTGTACTCTGCTATATATAGCCAATATGGATGGAATAAAATGACATGTCAGATGTAAATATTAATGTGGTTCAATAATAAAACTTAATATAAAAAAATTTTGATATGGCACACTAATTAGCAAGAACATTTTACATTGGCACTTACTGTCAAAAAGGTTGCTGACCCCTGGTGTATAGTATGATTTGGGGCTATACAGATAAAATTGATTTGACATTTTGGTGTGTTATGCTATTAATGGTTTAACACACCAATTAGAGATCAATCTGCTAAATGATGCATTCTGGGTAATTGTAAGTAATGTTGTGACAAAGATTAAGATTGCTTTGAATAAAATGTACGATCTCTGTCGTTCTGCTGCATTGACTTTTATCCTTAATATGTGTCTGACATTGTTGCAGGAGCCTAAATCCAATCTGGTGGATTGCTCTAGCCTAAGCCTGGTTCATACATGAACTCTGGAGAATGTCCGCACAATTGGGTCTGGACTTTCTCCAGAGTTTTCCTTTCATGCGTGTCCAATTCTGCAGGGAATTCTCCGCTCAGAAGCATTCACAACAACACAGAAACCTCTGAAGCGTTTAGGTGAAGCTCGGTGCAGCTTATAATGTATTAATTTTGCTGCGGAGATCATGTGTTTAACAGCACATCGACACCACCGTTGGCCCTTACCACCAAAAGGTCTCTTGACTTTTTGATCTGCGTCTTCTATTGGCTCAGCATTTTCATCCAGAGATATTTGTATGCTTTTGGTTCTTTTTTATTCAATTTTGTGCCTGTTACATGATAGAAACGTCATCACCACAACCACTCACTCCTGCAGACAATCTCCTGCTGTTTTCTCACATGGGCTCATTTTGCATTCTCCAGAGATTTTACTTTGAGATTGGCAGGAGAAACTTCTCACACAAAGGGGTGGATCTAGGCCGAGGCTAAGCAGCACTTAGACCTAAAGCCATTTTTTGGGGATAGTTTGTTTGCACAGAATAAAATGTTACTGAATTATATTCCTTTGAACTTGAAATTTAGTTGAATTTCTTATTTAGTTAACTGAACACAAATCACCTTTTGTGCTCTATTGAGCGATAGTTGCTGCTTCAGGCTTAGTTTGGTTTCTTGGCTGCGTTTGCACTAAGAGCAGTGAGCAGCTGAACAGCTTGTTAACATTTCTGACATTATATTCATATCACATCACAACATCCTGACCAGTTCTGCTCTATGAATTACTGAAATTAACTAAAATGTACAATTCATGCGAATCATCAACCCAGTTGAGCAGCTAGCTCAGCTGGATAATCCTCGTCATTCAGAAGAACACATTGGAGTGAGTGTTCTTCCCTCTGGCCACACTGTCAGCACCAGTCTCACTTTATGACACTGTAAAAATAGATTCTGTGCTGTTGAGAAGACATTAGAGGCAGCAGCCGCAGAGGCCACCCCTAGCTCCGCCTCTGCTCACTTATACATTGGCTTTCTCACATTTAGCCCCTAGAATGTCCAGAGATTATCCAGAGTTTAGTGCATGTCTGAAAGCAACTACAGTTATTGCAGCGCTGGTGTTTCTCACCTGGCTGTACAGCATATGCTGTGTAGTACACCAGCTCCAGGTAATTTACATATGGAGCATGAGATTGCCGCATAATCAAGCATGGCTCAGTGTTGCTGCTGCCAAAAAAGAAAACCTGCTGTGTGGGCTGTGTGTGGCTTCCACCTGTACAAACACAGTCTGCTGGCAACATTACCACCGAGTCTCGTGTCTTTCCTTTTGGTGGAACAGGTACCAGGCAACCCCCCCACCCCCCCACCCCGCTGCCTACTGAGATCTGCTTTAATGTCCAGGAGGAAACCTGCTGCACCGTTGCCTTGGTTACCAAGCAAGTGAAGTTTGTCAATTTAGTTTGTTTATTTCCTCTCCCCATTTAGCTTTGCACTCTATCTGTCTTGAATAAAGAGGTCGGCTTTTAGTTTACAGGAATGTGTATCAGGTTGTATGATGTTCTTTGGCCTTTGGTCTTCTGTCTTTTGGTCTTTACCCTGACCCAGTGTCCCTGTATCCCTTTATCCATGTCTCACTTTCTCTTCCTCATCTTTTTTTCTCTCCAGTCTTTTGAAGTCGCCTGCGTTTGTTGTTGTTGCAGTTGCTTTCTGCATTTGACTTGAAACAGATACAGAAATGAGGAGAGTTGACAACAATCTCAGTAATGAGACGCAGTGACAAGTTTCGGACAGGGAAGTGGGACAGCACTCTGTGAGGCCTACACTGTGGGCAGTTCGTTGTTGCTGTTGTTTACTTGTGCACATAGAATACACAATACTGTCACGATGGCTACCTTGCAGGTAATCATTTGTCTGCTGTGGGAGGAAGCCAGCAAGTATTAAAAGATCATTTAGTTTAGGCCTCCTGCAAAATTCCAGTACTGACAGATATGTAATAAGGGAGAAAAACCACTGAAAGAAATGACGTGTATACCCCCTCCAAAACAGACAATTTTCTTATGCAATGTGATTTATAACCTTTCATATATTCAAATTTAAGTGAAAGTCACCAAATGTTAAGTGTTTTTTTCAAATCAGATTTTACTTGTGATATTATACATATCGTTCATATGAATATTACAAGTATATTTGTGGCTTTCTATATTAATTTAGATGTGAGTCTGTTATCCTAAGGAACTGCCAAGGCAACACGGTGGCTGATTACTTGCCAATGAGGATACTGACACCAACATAATAGAAAATGTCCATGGTTAAACATGTCAGGGGGCCACATCCTTCTTCAAATACTACAGAAGAATCCTTCCTTCAACTCCCATTTATAAGAGGATCCAACAGCTGGGTCCTTCTAGGCCGAAGCTGTCCTTCGATTCCATGTATCCTGATCACTTTGAAAAGAGGATATAGCAGACTCAAACTGTCTTATTTTGGTTCAGACTTTTTGTTCTCTGACGTAGACCATGTCCTTTAAAGGATGAATTGAGAAACAGCAGACACCTTAAATCTTGTGCTTCTGCTTTTGTTACACCTCAGTTGAGCCTGCTGGCACTGTAGGGGAGTTTTTCTTTGAATAACAGAGGTTGCCCAAAAAATCTGCAGATCCACACAAGCCTTTTTTCAATCCAAACGAAACATAAAAATTCAGAGCTTCAGTAATCTTAGTTTCTTCATCACTGGAACTGTCACTGGTACTCGCTCTCTTGGTTTCTCTGTGTAAAAACTATATTTCGTTGCACATGCTTTCAACTTGCAAATAAAACAATTACGTTTGTCACTGAACAAGTCTCTCAAGTCGACCTCTTACTGAAGTCCTTGTGGTCAAACTTCCCCTAAACATAAAGCCCCAAAACTGTACAAGTTTAAAAGAAACAAGCCATGTGACCATCTGTATGGACAGCTGTGTATATCTGCTTACAGCCGTACTGCCAGAGTAGCATGTCATTAATGTGGGGAGCAGAAAGAGCCCAAAAGCAAACCGGTGAGAATGAACCTTAAGTGGGAAAAAAAGTCTCCAAATTAAGAGACTGTTTGTAGAACACACCCTGAATCATGGTGTGAATCAACACAGCAGTCCAGCTGCTGTGTTGAGCGGTAGAGCGGTCATCCTCCAGCCAGAAGGTCAGATGCTGAACCCGAATTGCCCCTCATAGAAAGCGCTGTTAACAGATGCACTATATGAATGTGTGTGTGAATGGGTGAATGGCAAAACTTTACTATAAAGGGCTTTGAGTGGTCATCAAGACTAGAACAGTTCTATATACCATAAATACAAACCATTTAGCTGTGTTTATAGTTATATACTTAGGTCTATACCAAACTGAGAATTTTGTCTGTGGATGAGGACAGCAAATATTTTTTCCTATTTCCATATCGATATTCAATCAACGCTATGTAGAATTGCCAGAGTTTCAAAGAGGGTCTGGTGAGACTATAAAATATTAGAGAATAATAGAGTAAACAAGCCAAGTTAACACTCTGAGGTAATGCAAGCTAACTATGTTAATGAAACCTTTTTTCCCCCCTGACACTAGATTTCACAGACAGTATCCTGCTTCTAACTCATATGATGTGTCGGTTCTTCACCAAGCAGGCAGGAATGTAATGTAGGGGAAGGATTTTACCCCAAAAGGTTTGACTCAAATCTTAGTTGACTGGGTGATCAACAACTGATGATTAGAATCTTCGACTTGCCCTTATTTCTTGGCAGATGTTTTAACAGTCACAGATGTGACAGTGAAGAGAACGGTGGTGCAGTGGTCAGCACTATTGCCTTACAGCAATATGGGTTTGAACCATAGTTTGGTCAGGAGTTTGCAAGTTCCCCTTGTGCATGGATGGGTTGTGCACAGTACTGTGATGGTACGTACAAAAAAAACTGAAAATGAGAAAAAGCCCTGTGATCTCGGTTTATCATGGTTTCAAGCTTTTGCATCACCAACCCATAAAATATATCCTTTAAAGTTATGCAACCTGAGGGGAGGACAGACCTGTGCCTCTTGTTGTTGCAGAGTTCGATAGCCACTCTGAAACAACTCTTAAATCTTAACTTCATAGCCTGTTATGCTGTTTTACATTATGATGGCAAAGATAATCAGTTGCTGAATTATGTGTAAAAAGAATGTAATGTATAAATGAATGATTGAGTCAAATTCCATTTACCTTTGTGGTCAGGGGTTTGTCAAGTTGTGCGTCAAGTCACTGTATTTCTGTATAAACCAGATAATGATCTTACCTTTACCTTAACCAGTTATTTTAGTCCGTCATCAGTGAACATTTGACTCATTTTACCATTTTACTGTCTATAATATTACAGAGCTGATGTATTCCTCAGATTAGTACGTGGTAACAATGTCCTATTAGCTGTTTCTGTTGTCACAAGCAGATTTAGAAGTCACGGAAATAATCAAGATAGTTTATTCATGATCAAAAACATACACAGTAACAATCCCACAGTTCTCACACCTTTAGGCTCTTTTGATTTGAACATGTTAGTTGCTGCTGCAGGGAAGATCAGAGCGTTAGCTGGAAGGATACAGGTTATGGTTTCTCTGTGAGGTTTACTGCAATCAAATAGTACAGTTATTATTAAACTCTACTTTATTTACTTACTTACTTACTTACTTGAAATACTTTCATTCAGCAAGCAGCATTTTTTTCCTCAGGGAGGTTATGTTTTCACTCCTCATTTTGGTTTACATTACATTTTGTTTGTCAGCAAGAATACACTAAAACTACTGGATGGATTAGAGCCGTTGCAGAACAGAAACCTCTGGCAAGAAGGAGATTGTGAACTAAGTGATTAAAAGCCCTCTGCACAAATCAAGATCAGTGACATTTCACATATTGCTCTTTGTAGGAAATCAGATGCACTGACCAGGCCTGAGCGGCTCGCACAAAATGTATATGACTGATGATTGGACAGTGAAGTTTGATTTATTAATAATAAAACATTTCTCATCATTGCACCATTAGAAATCCTAATGGTTGTTTACCAGTTTTATGTGGCTCTGGGGTAAATCTGGTTTGTACAGGGATTTCAATCCCCCCCAAGATTCCTTGTGGATCACACACTGCAATATTAAACTGATCATTTTAAAATTCCAAAATGTGAACAGCCACAATCTGCTATTTTATTTAAAGCACATGCAAGTAAGGTGCATTACTGAACAAAGGTGCTAACTTAGGTCTATATGGCATTTAATTTACCCATGGACCAACAACGCAATAATTGTTACTGTATGACGAGTGGCTTAGTACATCTAAAAACTGTAAAAAGAAAGAAGCTAATTCTCTGTTCAAGCAAAAGATGAGTTACACCACCCTCCTTGTCCCATTCTTCTTTTTCACATTATCTCTGTGTGCACACGTGTGCTGTTAATTTATCCAACTATAATGTATGGAGTCTCAGTCGATTCTTTCCCTCCTTCCCCCTGCCCTCTTCACGGTCACCTCTGGAACTTAATGAAGCCAAATTAAAGATCTAGTTGTTCTCACTTACATGTTCTTCTCTCGCGAATGGCAGACATCAAAGCGGATAAAAAATCAATAGAAATGTGTCTCAACAGAGGTAATTGCAAGCTGGCTGCTGATAAAATCTACAGCTATGGGCTATTTGAAGCAGGCAGGATCCTCGGCCAGCCATTACTTGAGAATTGATGGTATTTAGGAAAGCTGTAGAGTCTCGGTTGAATGAGGTTTGTAATGTTCTGGACTTCAAGCTCAACAGCTGACGTTGGATGAAAAACGGAGACAAGCAGCTCTTATCTAGTTGTTATGGTATGATGTGGGCTTACACCAGCTTTACTTGTACATCTATTACACACACACACATATTACAGTCGCCTGCTGTTTTTCTTGTGCAGAGACTGGAGTATAAATCAAATTGAATCGAATTATAGGGCTCGTGTTAATAAGCCATATGGATCATTTTGTGGGTTTACTGGGCACTGCTATTATCCTGTCGCTTTATAACCTCATTTTACCTCCAGCGACTTTCTCCTGCTTTTTAGCTCCAACTCTCATTTCCTAAAATGGCCTGCCCCCTTTCCTCTTTCCCTCCTTTCACTCATTTTTTAATTCTTCTCTTTCACACACACACACACTACTCTCCCCCTTACTCCTCCCTCAGTTTCTCCCTCTCTTTACTCTCCCTCCATCTGTCATTTGAACATATTTCCTCCTCCCCCTCTCTCCAGGGCTGTTGCAGTTGTTTTCCGTCATCACCCTTGTGCATCGTGTATCACCGCTTTCTCTTCCTCTTCCCACCACCTCTCAGTCGGGAGAGGATCGATGCTGCTGTTGAGAGAGCGCACCTCTGCTACTCTTTCTGCCAATTACATGTTGTTTACTAATTCAGTTTAGGTCCTTTAATCTTCTCCTGAGTGTCAGCGCGTCCTCCTCTCCGACCTCCCACACCCCTTGTTGCATTGTACACTAACAGCATGGTCAACGCAGAGGGATATAGCTTGCATCTTGTTCTATGTTCTGATCATATGTTGACAAATTATCACAACAATAAAGGTTCAAAATGGATATGGAGCTTAAGCATCATCTTTGATCAGCAATTGCATTTCTGAAAACATTTCTTTGAAATTAGAGGAAAACAATTTCGGATAAATTATACCAGAGCTTTTCTACCATTTACTTCAGAGACACAGGGGACTTTTATCTGAGCAATTTATAGTAAAAGGAACAAAGATCTTTTTGGAACAGTATATGGATGATTACAAGGAGCATCAAGTGTTGTACAGGGCCCTGAAGACCCCAGTTATTACACCTCATGAAAAGTTTCATCTACCTCATTAATAAACAACTAGAGACCCACATCACACCTACTGGTTTTTAGGAATGAAGTTGTTTTTCAGTGCTATATAAATACAAGCAACAGTTTCTTTAATTAAGTTATTTTCATGTGACTGGAATATTGCAGTATGGGACATCAAATGCAATTGTTTGATAATCTAACAAGATGGCAGGCAGTTTTAAGGTTTTAATAAGTGCATTGTTAATAAGTAACACGGTTCAAATGTTTTAGTACTTACTTCGCAAGTTAGCACAGAATCCTTGGACTGCTGCTCTGAAAAGTATTGCTAACATAGCTGATTGTTATAGCGTGGAGCTTTACCGGTGTAACTGGACTGAAATGTTGATGTAAACTTTATTTAAAAACACAATCCTGGTTATGACACTGAAGTAGCCCCATTAATGAATATATATCTTCCAGAAATGTCTGTTTGTCTGTGGCTCATATATCTCAAGAACAGTTCATTTGATTGGCTATGATTCAGGCTTGTTCGGCCCTAAGGAAGTGCAGTGTTGAATTTCTGTGAGATTTAGACGTAGGATACGTTCAATATTAATGAACCTTTCAAATAAACAGGTGACCAGCGTTCTGCAGAAACAACAGCTGGGGTAGGGTTATAAACATAAGTCATCAAAGTTTAACGTGTGTTTCCATCCTTCTGTTTCCGACTAAAATCCAGTGAATTGGGGACAATTTATCCAAATGAGGACAAAAGTCAAGTCCTTTGATAAATGAAGATGCCTACGTGTGTGTGTGTGTGTGTGTGTGTGTGTGTGTGTGGTGTGTGCGTGTGTGTGTAATTGTCTGTGTGTGTGTGTAATTGTCTGTGTGTGTGTGTGTGTAATTGTCTGTGTGTGTGTGTGTGTGTGTTCACCCAGAGGCCCCATGCAAGTCAACAGGACACACTATGTAAATGAAGATATAAAGATGTGCAGAGTCCAGCGGGCACTGCCGGAATACATTACAAATTCCCCACACAATTGCAAACAGATATATACACATGCCTCTGTCTGCTAGCTGACGTGCTTGATCATAGGTGGGAGCTCCCCAGGGCAGTTGGGCTGTACAATGCTTTGTAAAGATACACTCTTAATACATATTCAACAGTTGTGGATCTTCTCTCAACCACTGGCTCAATTTATGACCAGCATCGCTGCGTTGAATGTCAAGTGGAACAGGCCTGAAGACATTTAGAATGACATGAATAGACATATACTGTATATACTTTACATGTTCGGTTGTTTATGGCTCATTTAAAAAAAATTCTCAATAAATCTTGACTCCAAAGTTTAGATAAATGGGATGTAGAGGGATCAACATTTACAAAAAATATAATATAGATATTTAAATGGATTGGATGAATGGTGTCTGGTCAGTTACTGTATAAATCTTGGACACTTCCTTGGTTTTCCGTCAGCTGCTGTGACACACTCCTTGTTTCTATAGCGTTCTCTGTTGCTACAGTTGCTCCCCTCTTCAGCGCTGACAAATTTGCTGGTTGAGATAAATTGCATTTCTACCATTGTTCAAGTTGTGTATCCTCTGTTTACATCGTCTGAATACATAGAACATGAGTGATTTCAATGAGTTCTAGCCCTATATATATATTTATATGGCATCACAAAGGGCTCATTCCAGGCTAGGTCACAGTTCTGGATTTGTGGCAAGCCACTTTTAAATAACGCCAGTTACTTCATCTTTGGCCTGGGCTGTGTCTAATGCACCATGACTCCACATATTGAGGAACTGCCCGAGCAACTTCAAAGAGATTGAAGCAACATGAGCCGAAACACACATGAAGTCGTGGTTAGGAGGCATAGGCACATCCCACATAATTCATCATTTATTCAACTTTGCATCGTAAAAAAACAGACAGGCAGGTGATCCTGACACCAGGAGGACAAAACTGCACCAAACTAAGATTAAACTTCACCTAGGACACTAGGTTCAGATGAAGCCTAAATAATTGAGTTTGGATCAGCATGTCTGGTGTAAACCTGGCCAAACCTGGCAACCAAATCAGAAGAGGACCTCCAGTGACAAAAGATGTTAAAGGAGAGGAATTTCCCAGTATAGAGCAACAAAAGCCCTCCAGCAAAGAGCAGCATTAAAGAAACACCCCTGATGTTCCCAGGACGACTGAATCTGTCATCAGAAATTGTATTGAATTACTTTTGATTCTTTGATAGAGATAATCAATTATTAATATTGTTATTAGTCAAATTTTAAATGTTAACCATTTTCATCTTCTTTGGCTAAAAATAAATAAAATTGTATTAAATGCTCATAATTTGTAATGGTTACTGATAATAAGCACCTTTGTACTTTGAATTTACCCCATTTGAATATACCCCATTTTAGTCATTAAAGTCAATTATGTGCCCTGCTCCTTCTGTGCTCTACAAAATCATGTGGAGTGGTCCGTGATTATGGTTTCTATTTTTACTGAGCTTTCTGATTCAACTAACACTTTTTGTAATGTACTTGCCTAAAGTACCGTTTCTTTTTTAATCCACCTTTCTCCCTTCTCTCTCACATCATTCAACCTCTCTTCTCTCATTCTTATCTTTCTTCCTTCATCCATCTCACCATCATCTTTTATACACCTTCTTTCCTTGCCCGCCTGCCTGCTACAGACAACACTGCCAGTATAGTGTCTCGTCGGCGTGAAGGTTTCAGCCAGGACAGAGACCGGGAGTTCTTCAGCCTGTTGGTGGTGGTGGCCGATGGCGGCGAGCCTCCTCTAAGCAGCACAACTACACTCTCCCTCAGGGTGTGTGTTTGTCAGGGGAACACCAGGGGTCGCAACAGCCACAACATCTGTCAGGCCCAGGCCTTCCTGTCCTCAGCTGGTCTCAGCACCGGGGCCTTTGTTGCCATACTGCTGTGTATCATCATATTATTAGGTAAGTTAGTGGTTGCATATGTCATGTACCACATGCCTCATCCACAACATGGCCAATGGATTACAGTTCCAATAGTACAACATTAGTCCATTAGCACAAATAGAAGTTTTGGTGGTTCCATCTATTTGTATCCAGCTTTGCAGCACTGTTCTGAGGGTAAATACAATTTGTCCAATAACTGACTATAAAGTTATGGCAGAATGATAACTGCTAAGATCAATAAACCAGCTACAGATTGAAGCTTTTGTTTCTGTATAAACTAAACACCTCATTAGGTATGTACCAAAAAAGTATTTCAGCTGCATGTTTGGAGCAGCAGTTTGTACCTGCCATCTCTGTAGTCCACTGCATTGGATATAAATTGCCTTTCTCCCAAAAAACACAGATTTTCGTTTGATGGCTTGACCCCTGATCAATGGCTGCTGTGAGTGGTTTGGGTCTGGTGGTCATAGATTCATGTTGTCTGTTTCTATTGTTAATCCAGTTTCTGGTCCAGGGTCCTTGCTCTTCTACTAATGTCCCTTATAGCTTTCATGGGTGATGATGAGGATGACTTCATGCATCTCAGTGGGGTTCTTGTCTTGAGGGTGTGAGAGATCATGATGTGTTGAATGGTTCTTGGAAAGTGCAGGCTCCTTGTTAGTTGAGGATTTGTCAGATGTTCAGTCCATCTACCAAAGGGAACCCCACTCAGATGATTCCGTTTTTTGGTTCCGCTTTACCTCCATCTTTTCAAGTTTTAAACTGGTGTGATATTCTCATCATTCATTCCCCAGTTGGCTTGGAATGCGCCACAGATAAGCTGTGCTACCCTCCTCCTGTCATTCTCACCACTTTTCTTTTAAAGTTAAAGTTAAATGTTTATAGTTAAGGCTTCAATTATATGATTATTATTCAATTATAGTCCCTGTCTGGAGGGTTTCCTTGATCTTCCAACATATACAACCACTTGACAGTGAAGTTACTTTTTGAAAAATTATATTTTTTTGTTATACACAATGTATACAATGAAACACTTCCAAAAGTACTGGTGGAAACTGTATAACCATTTCATGCTTAAAAACATATTACCTCAGGTACCATGCTTACTTGGCACTTACATCTCAACAGGAAGTAGAACACTGTGGAAAGTAGAACTATGAATTAGTTGCTTGGAATAGTAAGGAAACAACCCGAGACACTGGTGATAGTGATAAGAAATGGAGCATGAGATGGGGACTTCTCATGAGAGGCTTCTGATCTGAGGGTTTGATAGGAGGCTCCTTCATATGCGGCAAAGAAATGCGTCCTTCCATTGCTGAATAATCAGTGATCCTATGGGTGGATGCTTCTCCAGCCAACCTATATCCCAGGGTTGCAAGCTTCTGATAAAGAGCCAAGCTGCAGCAAGTGAAGCAGTTTAAAGAAGCATGCAACCATAGGCACAGATATATGTTTCTGCCTGTGGATGCTCAAAACAGTTGAATGCCCCACTCCTACAAAGGAGATAACCCTTCTGCAAAAACCATAGCCTACAAAATTCGATGCTATACGTATTTGAAAAAGTTATCAAACTTACGCATTTCAGCACAATAGGACATAACAGGGGGGCCGACTAACACACACACAAAATGTTTACGGGGCTTGGGGATCAAGGTTTAACTAATGATACACACCACGAAATGCACAGAAAGTAAATGAAATGAATGAGTAATCTGTATTTATATAGAGTTTCTTATAGTCTTGATGACCACTCAATGTGCTTCTCAGTACAGGTTTACATTCACCCATTCACACACACACATTCATTCAGTGCATCTACTGTATGTGCAGCACTTTCTCTATGAGAAGGGGTTTGGGGTTCAGCATCCAAGGACACTTCAGCATGCGGACAAGTCAAGACTGCAGGATGACCACTCTAACCCCTGAGCCACAGCCTCCCCCAACGTAACAATCACTGCTGCCAAAATTATTTTGCAAAAATAGATTCACATGAAGATTAATCATAGGCCACCTGCGCACCACAAATACAACACCACAGTCACCACAGATCAAAACTGAAGGTGTTGGAAAACACTAAATCATGATGTTACTTTTAGCACAATGGACAGCTCCACTCATGATCACTACCAAACCATTAATAAAACAGATGTTTTGAAGTTTAGACTTTCACTAATGATACACACCATGAAATACACGGAAATAACCAATGCCGCCAAGTAAAAAGGCTCACATGAACATAAATGATAGGTCAAGTGATGGAAACCAATCTGACACCACTGTGGCTCTCTGCTCTAACAACGTAACAGTAGGCTATATTCTACAAGCCAAACAAGATATGTTATTACACATGCAACGAAAGCATACAAGTAGACAATAAAATTGTCAATTAACCTTGGTTGAGCGGTAGAGCTTTAGTCCTCCAACCAGAAGGTCAGTGGTTTACTCCCAGTCTTCCCCATTTACATGCAAGATGCTGAACCCTGAATGGCCCCTTATAGAAAAAAGTGCATAGATACAGTTTACGAATGGGTGAATGGAACTGTCAAGTACTTTGAGTGGTTCTCAAGACTAGAAAAGCTCTATATAAATAAAGATCATTTACCATTTAACCATCAACACACAGCTGCTAAATAGTAAACAGAATTTTTCATTCAGCAGGAAAGTGTTACTCAGCCGTGCACTTATTCATGAATGAATGAATGAATTCATCTGCTATCGGATCCAGGTTCCCTTTTTATTTAAAAAAATGAAAATGACCTTTTAGAGCTGCAGGATGTTACAGGGACAGTGCGGGTTTCATTTGTTGGGTGATCTCTGGCAACATGGTTCTCAAGTGCTCTCCCTGGTTGTCTTTAAGAAAATCCACTACATCCTGAAAAGGCGCAAGGCAGACTCCTCATTGTTTCGCTACATCCGTGCACATAGCATGATGGAGTGTCAACCAGACTTCATTCCAGAAACAAAAGCCTCAACACATGTTTGACTGCAGAAGGACTAAATCTGCTATCCAGGGATGTTGATGCTGTATCCATGAGCTTGAAATACTTTACATTTCTTGTAGCGTTTGAAAGGGCAGCTGGGGACACATAGAGGGAATCCTCCATAGAACAGACCGTCTCATTTCAATTCGACCTCCGACCTGAGAAGGATGTGGCCCCTGACTTTGGAATTCAGTTGAGAAATTGAGATGGTGCAGAGGTGAAGGTGGTAGAATATTCACGGTGCTGAAATGAGGCTGAAGAGAGATCGAATATTCACACGAGTGTTTGAATAAACCTTATGTGGCTTCATGTAATTTTTGTTTAAGACCCAAAGAGGTATTATTATTTAATATTTTACGAAACAGAGCAAAAAATCTGACTCAGTGCTTTTGTTAAAATACTTACTTTTACCTTCTAGCCACCTTCATTGTTCTATTTTGTAGTCATCAATCTTTTCATGTTAACAGTGGAGCTGTTCTTGTTCTCTTCTCCATTTTTGTCACTAAACATGAAAGCTTATTCTCGCTCTCTACACAGCCTGGTCTAGAACCCTATGAAGTGCGTCTTAATCCTCTAATATTTTTGCATTAATTTGTATTACACTGTTATTGAATGTCCCTGGTTTTCTCTAATATTCTCTGTATGTAAACTTTTTCCTTCTATCCTTTCTTTTTCCCTTTCCTTTTCCCCAGCCATAGTGATACTGTTCACACAGCTACGAAATAAAAAGGCGAGCAAAGAACCCTTGATTCTGTCTGAAGAGGACATCAGAGAAAACGTGGTGACCTACGACGACGAAGGAGGCGGGGAGGAGGACACTGAGGCGTTTGACATTGCTGCCCTTCGAAATCCCAAAGTCTCTGAGTCTCACAGGAAGTTCCACACCTACCTCGGCCAAAGACCAAGCCTATACAGAGAGGACGACGAGGTCGAAGATGATGAGGAGGGGTCTGTGGTGGTGAGGAGGAGAAGAGCTCAGCAGGTAGATTATGGGAACTATAGCCCAGAGTCAGAACATGCCTGGTTTATCATTGACTGCATTCCTCGAGAGCTCAGCCAATCAGCACCTTCGCTTCTACTGGATGGTCACGACATAATTCAGCAGATCCTCCAGCAAAAGGTGGCTGAAGCAGACTCTGACACGCGGGGCCCACCGTATGATTCACTTCAGACATATGCCTATGAAGGCCTTGGCTCCTTGGCCGGGTCAGTCAGCTCTTTGGGCCTGACAGCGGGAGTGCCCGAACTAAACTATGCCGACTTTGAGGACTGGAACCCAGAGAGGGAAACACTGGAACAAGTAGCAGGAGAATAGCTGGCTACAGGCCAAGCTAACCCAGAAGTTCTTTTTTTTAGCTTTTGGCCAGATTGTTTGAAGTAAATTACTTTTACTTGTGCCATTTAAAGTGCAAGGATGCAAAATTACTGCTGCAAAAGGCTGGCAATCAGGAACTGTGGTATTGTGTTTAATCTGTGGATAAGCCATTTCGATCCAACAGTAGAGAAGAACACACACTGGCTGAGGGGAAACTGGGATAATACTCTTGCCTGAGTGCTGTGATGAGGGACATAATGCTAAACGACAGAAGACAAGTGTTTTAAAATGAAAAGTCAATTTGCATACACTTTTCTCCCTCTGCTCTGCTTGTTAGGTGAGTGAGTGTGAAAAGTACAGCTAGTCCTAAACCCAAAGGATTCTGCTCTTTATCTTAGCTGTTGCTGACAGTCATTTAAAAACCTTGCACATCTCGACTGGCCACAGCAAACTGGTTTGGAGCACGATGACCCAGGGTGTGAGTTCTAGGTCACCAGTCTGCACTTGGTTGAATTATTGGGAAAATTAAGTTTTATTGATTTGTTTTGCAAATTATTAAAACAATCATGAGGCTGGCTGGGATATATGTAATGTCTATAAACAAAGAGAAAGCTGATGATCTTACTGACAGGTGCACTCAAAGTAAGTTACAGGCCCTACCCCTAATACATTTATTATTATTATTACTATTATTATTAATAACTAATTCTTTAAAGTCAAACTTAATTAGAATTTCAGTTCCTCCAATATGTTTACCTGCACATAGTGTGAATAGGACCCTGAAGCATCAGCTTCCTTGGTAATGCTAATACACATTTCAATTTCATGACCTATGATCTGAGTCAAAACCTAGAACCAACTCTAGCCACTGCACAAACTTAACTCATCCGAAGCTATCATAAATGCTAAATGTTAATTGTTTTCCCCAATTTTAAGGTGACATGTTATGCTCAGATTCAGGTTCATAAAATTAAATCATTAAGTTTGGGTTGTATTTTGAAATAATGTACTTGTTCTCATGTTCAGAAAACACATCACTGTACTCATATTGTCTTTGCAGACCTTTTACATGCACAAACAACTATATATAACACCCAGGAAATAAATATAGAAAAAGCACAATATGTCAAGAGGACCTTGAAGGCATCAATCTCTGAATTACCCACGTTCTAAAAACCTTTCTGTTTTTAACTGGTTTGAATCTTTCAATTCATCCACTGGCTGATTATCACCAGGAAACATAACAACAATTATCACAGCTTTGCTATAAATACTTGACAAGGTGTCAGTAGAACCTGATGAGCCCATTGGGTTTGCTCTCAATTACCACCTGTTACTGATTTTAATGATAACAAAAACATAGGATATTTTAATTGACCTCATGATCAAGTGTGACAGACTATCTCTCATCTTTTGGTAACATGTTTGGGAATGTGTCAACAATGTGTTTAATCTGATTGCAGGAATTGTTTAGAGAATACTGTTGTACTTTGTATTTTTCTTTCCGAAACATTCTATTGACAGTCTCCAACTTTAATTCAAAACTACAGACAAAATATTCCTGACAGCAGTGAAGCTTTGCTACTAGCATTTCTTTGTATTTTACACACATTTTATTTTGAGAAAATTAAGCGTACAAAATTTGGTTCAGTTTTCACTTTGCTCTCTTGCATCAATTTCAGATCTGGACAATTCTATTCCCGGGTCGATATAGTTGCCATAATGGTTGTTTCTGCTGTCATCACTCTTGACAGTAAACCTGCCTAACTAACCACAGTCATTTGAAGTCAGTTTAATGTTGCTTTGCCACATATCACACATCACTCGGCCTCTAATCAGGCAGAGAACAGTAAGCAGAGCTCATGATAATGGCTACACATTACATTTTATTAAAGTTTCTGCAGTGGTTAAGGGCCGCAAGAAATTCTTCTGAGTTGTATCCAAGACAGAAGTGGAAAGTAGGTACAAGGACAATGAGAGTGACACTAAAGAGGAGTCATTGGTAACACTGATCAGTGACAAGTGATCAGTTGTTTCTCACTCTAATCCTGCTGATGTCTGTAAATATGGAAATTTATATTTCAGTATGCATTTTCTTCCACTGGACTGAAGTCGGTGAGAGGACTGTATCTTTTCTGAGTGGAAATAAATAAATACGTCAACAGAGGAATATGATGAGGAAGATGGAAGAAATTAAGCCTATTTTCCCTGGTGTATATTTTTTATCGATGAATAAAAAAGACCAGTGGTTTCAGAAAAAGCCGTTTGATTATGTGCATGAATTTGTTTTTCATCCATACTGTATGTGCAAAACTTTGAAAGTGCCAATTTTTTTTACTTATTTTTCTATGAATAGGTCTTGGATTCTCATTACGTGCTGTGATGAATATGTCTATTCTCGACGAGCCAACTGACACTGCACTTTCTGTAAAAAAAAAAAAAAACACTTCTTGCTTCTCTTTCTTTATTTTCCAGTGATTAACAGAAATAAACGCCTCACAGAGGCGAAAAGTTTTTAATTGGAGCCTCAGAATTATTCTACATGTAATCACTGGCTTCAAATGGGTCTGAGTGCAGCTCTTACAGTTATCAGGGGATTTGCAAATATGCAGGTAACAGCTTGTCTACTGGTGAACCTTCCTGCCTCCTCCCTGGAGGCCCAATGAGTGACATAAATGAATCACCCTTAAAGTCTTTTGTAAAGCTGTCCCAACAATTACCAGCCTCTATTATGGGTTTGTTACTTCAAATCAGCAGTTTTTTAACATGCTGATAATCATTATATTGTGGAGCATAAAAAAATGATTCAGCTGATGATTCTTAATTCAGCTTCACGCAGCATCTGCTTTTATTTCATTTTTAGAAGAGGATGCTTAGGTTTGCTATTCTTAAAAGGTTTGCTAATTTCTTGGATAAAGGCAAATGAGAAGGAAAGGTTTCTAAACAAAAGATCATTCTAAAAAAAGCTCTGGCATCACACAACAAAATGTTTAAGCACCTTCCCTTGCTTGTGCTGCTTACTTGTGGTAATTTGGGGGTTTACTTACTTGTCTTTGAAAACAACAGTGACCTTAACACATACAGACACAGTCATTGTGGCTGGTATAATAGTGGGACTGAATGTATGAATTATTCATGAGAAATGTAATTGGGCTTCTGGGTGTAGACAGCATTTAAAGGGCTGCACAGGGTAACTTGCAAATACCAGCACTGTAACCAGCACTCAGATTAATGGGAATTCCAATGTCACTGCTCCTCTGCCAGATGCACACTTAACAAAGCCATTAATGTTCTCAACAACAGTTTCCATAAGCATGAGCATCTCATATAGTTAAGATTTTACTCTGTTACCAGAGGCACAAACAACACCCACCATTACTTCCTAAACTTACAAATTACTAGTGTAAGTTTGTGAGTGTGAGTTTGTATGTAAGTCAATTAATTTGTTTCTGTGCTCTTCTGTTTTTTAATGCCTCTGCACCAGCAGCAGCCAGTGGCTGGAGACTTTATGTTTTCAGGGTTGTCCGTCCATCTGTCTGTCCCATTCTCGCCTTGAGGGAATTTCTTCAAATCTGGTAGAAATAATTACTTGGACTCAAGGATAACCTGATTAGATTTTGGTGGTCAAAGTCCAAAAGGTCAAATTCACATGACCTTGCGTTATATTGAACAGAATATATCAGGAACGTCCAAAGGGAATTTCATTATATGTGGCACAAACATTTACTCAGACCACTGCTTTTCAAAGTGGGGGTCTCGATCCCCAGGGGGGAAAAGGGGGAACAATGCGACAGTAAAAATGGAATTTATAAATCAAATATGTTTTTTAGATGTTATTAATCACTGAATATTGAAATCTATGTGTCCTTGGATGCCAATTTTTTTTTTTCTAATGCCAATCTTTTAATTTAAAAGAACCAAACACCGCTCAGGCCAATCAGAATCGAGCAGCCGCTGCATCAGAGCTACCTCCTGCTAAAGGCGAAAATTTACACATTTTGTGGTCAAAGGTCAAAGGTCACTGTGACCTCACAAAGCAAATTTGTTGGCTTGTGATATCTGTGGAACTCCTTGAGGCAATTCTATTAAATGTGGCTATTACATGTGGCATAAATTCTATTACATGTGGCATGTGGCCTAAGGTCAAGGTCATGGAGGCCTTACAAAGTATGTTTATGTCTTTCTTGAACATGATATCTTAAGATCAGCTTGAGGGAATGTCTTAAACGTGGTACAAATATTCACTAGTCTTAAAGTCATTACAATTCAGTGTTCAAAGGTCAAAGGTCAAATTGAGCTTATATGAAACTGGAAAGAAAATGTAGAAACTGCACTGGTTGGCGAAGGCATACAACCGCAGTTTGTTAATTCTAGTTTAAGCCTGTTTCACAAAACTCCACTTAGTCCCAGTCTCTCTGGGCCACCAGAGATCCCAGTGATCGCTCCTTCATCCTCGCTTGACCCACAAGTCATTTTGGGTCAATCAAGAATGCTGTTTCAATTCTCTCATTGCAGATTAATAACAGAGCCATAGCTGTCTCATTCTGTCATTTCCTTTTATTTTGGGATAATATTGTTGTCTTTCCTCTAATCTTTACCTTGTGTCTTTTCACGCTCCTTTAGTGGCAGAAACCAAGATCAAATTACAACGACACAAGTCAGAAGGGTGTGAATGCAGTTAAGGGAATTGGGATGTGTCTCTGGTTCTGGCTCTATTAACTCTGGATTGTCCTATTCAGCAGTGACCACTTTCACACAAGAGAGCAAGAGTATTTATTATGAGAGAAGGTGAAACCCCTGGGAAAAATAATGTGAGGCTGTAAAGAAATATTAATTTCTAGGGTTCTAGTATGAGTGCACAAAGGAGAATAGGTAGGTACAGAAAGAGTATCAGAAATAACTATTAGGAGTTGGGAGAACTGCTGATTTAACACAGGACTTGGGAATGACTGTGTAAAAAAAGTTGTACAAAGTCTTTTGTGGTCTTTTGTTATGTGAAGGGTTGGCAAGAACAATGTTAGGATAGAGTGGAATGGGGGGGGGGATAAGATATTTCTGGTTCTGCGCATCAGTTTTTGATCCAAATTCACTGGAGTTTTTTTTTTAAGTTAAAGGTACAAATATTAAATGCAAAGTCTCATATTGGTCTTCTTTAGTAAGGCTGTGCTTTTCACAGCTGTGGTTTTTCTGTATCTGTATGGAATACTACTATAATAAATAACAATTCAGTACACTATAACCAAAGATAAACTGCTGACAGTCTGACTATGTGAAAAAAAAAAGCTTTCCGTAAGGATATTGATCCTCGAAAAAGATGCAGTATATCACACTCAAATTTAAAAATCTTCAGGAGATGATAATATTGGGACACTGTGGTTGTTTCAACACAAAGCCCCAGGTCTTCTGTGTCTGTACAGGCTGCTTTTTATGACCCATAGTTATGTTCATGAGTAAGGCGACCTATAAAGGCCTAAATAATTATGGCAGGATGAGTCAACAGAGCTGGTCCAACAAAACAGAGAACTTTGACAGGGGGCACGTCTGTTAATTTCCCATGGGAAACCTGGAAGTGAATGTTGATTCTCTACTCCTTGACCCTCCCACAACCCTAACCACATGCTTATTATTGAAACAAAGATGGTCGCACCACCGACCTTCTGATTAGACCCTCTCTACATCCTGAGCAACAATGAACGATCTGGTCATCAAGTAGACTGTTGACAGAAGTTAATGCCTGGCCACAGCTGGTTAACCGACTGGCCACACGGGGGCTGGAACTTTGACCTTTGCAGAGGGACAGGGATGGGATTCTACAAGGATCTTGGGCCTTCAGATGGGACCATGGGACGCCTGTTCCAGTTTGACTCTCTGGTGGGACAGCGACACTGACTATGTTTACATAGACACCAATAATTTGACTATTGACCTTATTCAGAATCAGACATTATTTCTATTATTAGTTGCTGATAGACTACTCCATTCATATTTTGTTTACATGTTACAGAGCATTGTCTGATTATGTCATTGCTTCCACTATCCATTGTGTCCCACATTATTCAGCCAGTTCTAAAACCCCAACCTGAAATAGTTTAAATTAATGATGCTCCCTTATACCATTTGGGGTGTTTTCTTTCTAAATTTGCAAAAGCTACAACTTCTTTGCTGTCGCGAAAAATCATCAATGAACAAGGTCAATTAATGTTTTGCCACCAAAATGTGTGAACATAATGCAAAGTAGTTGCATCGATATATTGTAATTTGGTACCGTATAAGACAAAGCCCTGATTTTAAGCTGTTATTTATCACATGGGCCAGTTTGATGAATTAGAATCAGTGAATTATTGCACCTTGTATCTGCTATTACAATGCTGTACAGTACAGTCACTTTGAATCAGCACATCTCATCATTAGAGCACAATCTTCTCATTCATTTGTCATCACCCAATACGGGCTGGTAAATTAAGTCTTCTGTTGGTATTTTCAGCCGATTAGTTATGGATTTATTGATCTATCCCTTATAAAGTCTATATGCTTTATAAAGTTGAAACAAAGCAGTTTAAATATTAATGTTATAATCGTGTATGCTGTGTGGATATCCCTCTTATTTACTTAGTCCTCATTTTCTGGCTTCCACACTTATTTTATCTTCCTCTTTCCCCTCACTGTTCCTTCCAGTGACTGTGTGCAGTGTCAGTGTCCCAAATACATTAGTGAGGCTTTATTGTCTCCTCTGGTCCCTCTTGTCTAACTGGATTAGAAGTGACTCCGACAGAGAGGAGGACAAATTGCGTTAGAGTTTCCTCCGTTTTATCCGTGTTGTGAAGACTCAAGAAAATCAAAGATTGATGAGTTGAGCTTCACAGAGAATTGCTGCTGGTTTACAAAGTTAGTCCTGCTAAAAGGAACAGCTGATTTGAACCACAGTGAGACAAATGTAATGGTAAACGGGTGATCCGTAGAAAACAACAAGCTTACCAACCGCATACTGTCTTGCACGCTTCTTTTGCATAAACAGACATTAACATATGGTTGTGTGGAGGTGAGCTCTGACTACTGATGTCCAAATCACACCCTGTTGGATCTGAACATACCATCACCTCACACTTTAATGCACCTATTTTCCCAGTAAAAGTGGTTTTAAAAAAATGTGACGTTGCTTCAAAATCAATCAGATGTGTCAAATGTGTAGCAAGGCTTCATGTACTTAAACTAAATCCAGACCTGTCTCTCAGGGAAGGACTGGTTATAAAAAGCAGCTGACTAATAGCAACTGAATAAAATATATGTGGGCATATATTGATGCTAATCAATTAAAATTAATTAAAAGACTGAAGCAGCCTCTAGGATGTTTGCAGGTGATTCAAAATGTGATTGAAGTGGATCTGAGTGCCTCCTACATCTCACTGGGCTCAAGGTAACATTAGACTCTCCAATGCAGATCATAGCACAGTGACTGGTGTTAGAAGGGCACAGATCTGGAGTGGAGAGACTTGGGCTAATAGAGGTAGGTAAACATGTTTGTCT
Organism: Verasper variegatus; assembly: GCA_026259375.1. Classification (NCBI taxonomy): domain Eukaryota; kingdom Metazoa; phylum Chordata; class Actinopteri; order Pleuronectiformes; family Pleuronectidae; genus Verasper; species Verasper variegatus. The sequence goes on along the minus strand of CM048053.1, from coordinate 20,185,870 downwards.
GAGAGCTGTGGTATTTAAATCTGCCCCCAATTACTGACATAATACACTCCCTGTGGGCCACACATGATGAATATCAAAGGAATCACATATTCAACACAAAAAAATAGCAACATTTTCTCTCTCTCTCTCTACATACAGCGCATCTATGCCTCACTTTCTCTATCATACAACAGTCTTGCACTGCTGGCACAGCCGTCAGAAGCAACTTAGGGTTTAGTGTCTTGCCCAAGGACAATTTGTCACGCGCAATGGAGGACCCAGGGATTGAACCACGGCCATCTAGTTAATGGACGACCCACTTTACCTCCCTAAGCCACCCTTTAGAGCACAGTTACACTACAAAGTCATCTGGGGGTTGGAAGTACTGTACTTTGCTTCATTACCAAGGAGGTTATGTTTTCATTCCTGTTTTAGGTCTGGGTGCAGGGTTTCTAAAAAACGACTCAATTGATTCCCATGAAAGTTTAATGAGGGGTGGGGCTTGACCCAAGAAACTTGTTATAATTTTGTAGTAGATGTAAAAAGGTTTTGGTTTATTTAACATGGTGAGATAGGGCGGTGATCTGTTCAAGTACAATTACATTTTATGTTCTGTTGACAGTAAACTTGACATACTTCCTCTACCACAGGTAGGCTACTTGACTGGGTCATTATTTTAAAATGGAGACACAAGAACTATAATGCAATTCTTAATGTCTTTTCAATTTATTCTGAAATAATTCTCTGATGTGTTAAATGTGTCTTGTGAAACTTTCTTCTCTCATTGGGCCTCTCTCCTAATCCATTTGTGAAAAGGGAAGGAATTTATACGTGACAATTTGGTCATAGTTAGTTCTTTCAATCTTGTTGTGCTTTTATATTTTGTTGGTTTCAATGTCTCTGCTCAGTTCGTGTAGGAGGACTAAAGAGAATTGTTCTTGCCTTCATATTTTATTTACCAAGAAAAGTTTGAAAGAAAATCTGTTCAGCTGTAACACTGTCTGCTATTTGTCCAACATTTGTGCTGCCATGAGGTGTCACTGAAAAAAATTAATTAAATAAAAATAAAGACATTTTAAATCCTTGCCACCTAGGCAAGAATCTTTTATCCAATTTAAAATTCAGAGCTACTTTTTCTGTACTCACAGCACAGTTTACACCATGTGACTGTGTTAAGCCTGAAATGTGTGGAAAAGCCACTTGACAGCATGCATTGCTTCCATCTGCTCCATTATGTGGAGTATCCATTTGGGTGGAGGTCAGACCACTTCAACCCATGATCGGAAAGTGTCAGAGTAAAGGCTCCCTCTTTTTCTGCGCTCATACCAGAACAAGATGTGCTATAAATAATGAACTGCATCATGGCTTGTGATTATACCTGGGCAGAGGATGGAGCCCTGCCACTCTACAGCAAACAGAAAGGTAATTACCTACATCTACAGAGGGAAACATGGGATAGGATAAGGCTGGCCTGGCTGTGGTGGTGGGAGTGAGATGTGATCAGAGACTATTATAGCCTCTCTGATGAAACAATATTCCTGATAGCGGTGCCTGTGATTGGCCCAGAGACTGCAGATATCCGAACAGAGGAGAAGGACATCTGAGAAGGTTTACAAAAAATTAAATCATTTTTATCACAGTGTGTCGTTACATTTCTACTATTCAATGTCTTTATATTACAATTACCAGGAGTTTAGCAGTTTTTTTAGCGTCTTTCAGTTCATTGTTTTGGTTGGCCCAGTCTCATTGTGCTCATCAACCTCCTGCTGGTCTCAGTGAAAAATTCTGATAAGCAGCCCAGTATCAAACTGTCACAATTCCCTCTTCGGGATCTTCAGTTCCCTCCTCCTAGAACTGCCCATTCAGTTTTCCAGACACTGTTTTTTCCACATTGTAAACTTTGTTTCACTCAGCGGTGGAAGTAGAGGGAGACTTCGGTGAGCTTGACTCCACGGAAATCAGAGCAGTGGTCTGATGCCTGCAAGGATAAACATGGGGAAAAGCACCCATGAACCCCTCCTCCTGCCCTGGACATGCAGCTGGCCAACACATTTAACATCCTGAGCCTGCAGAAGTCCCCCCCTCTGGAGGGATGCCCCCAATTTCCACAGCCCCCTTTGCAGCTGCCTCCAACTAAGCTCCGCTAAGAGGCTTGCCTGCCTGTAACCCGACCACCTGCACATCCTGGTTCAACCGATGCTCATAAATTGAGATCCTTTCCCAGGCTCCCCCTCATCACTGCCGTACCTTGGTGTCCTCAGATGTTCTTTCTCTGGCCCACTGCCCGCCCTCGGTGCTTGTGGTCGGCACTTCTATGGTCTGGCAAGTGGTGGTATGTGATGGCCAGACTTTCTGTTATCCAGGTGCTTGTGTGGAGGACATGACATCAACTGCTCTGTTACTGTCTGAACAACATATATCTGTCTCTGTAGTCGTTGGCAGCAGGCAGTCACAGCTTCTCAAATAGGATTCTAATACGCCTGACAGACAGCCTGCTGGACACTGGGAAGCAGGTAATCATCTCTGCTTCGCTCCCCCCGCTTTGTTTTGTTTATGTGAATTTCTGTCATTTACGCCAACGTCAGGTCTGGCTGAAAGGTTTTCTGCTTGAACAGAGATGTCCCATTTGTTGACAATTTAACAGGCCTCAGTTCTTTAAACGAGACAGTCTCCACCCTTCCCTGGATGGAAGAATGTATACAGACATAGATACAAGGACAATCTGGTTAAGACTGCTATCTCACCTCTCCAGTCTTGCCAAGTCTTTTCCTGCCACAGCAAAGAGGCTGTTTTCTGTGACAAAGATCATGAACCTGCTGTGGGGGCGGCCTGATAGCCAAATGGTTGAGGAGGAAACCACATGGACATGTTTAACCTGAGCAGCGAGTGTCCTTTTCAAATCTCAGGATTGAGCTAAAAAGCCAGATATTTTCCTCAGGAGTTGGTTGAGACCAAATGGAGAGCTAAAAAACAGTGAACCATGGTTAATTTCATTTGGTGGACAGAAATATTACTTTATTATTGATACATGGTTTGTGATTAAGGCCATTCCAACCTGAACTCACCCGATCTCGTCCGCTCTTGGAAGCTAAGCTGGGCTGGGCCTTAGGAGACTGCCAGGGAATACCAGGTGGTATAAGGTTGAGTGGCTTTGTCTCAGGAGTTAGAGCAGGTCCATTTACCAGAACTTTGGCGGTTCGATTCCCGTCTCATTCCAGAGTGTCCTTGCTGCAGTGTCCTTGGGCAAGATAAGTGCTGCTCATAGATGAACTGCATGAATGTGTGTGTGAATGGCAAACCTGTACTGTAGAGTACTTTGAGTGGTCATCAAGACTAGAAAAGTGCTATATGAACACAGAACAGTATTTATTGATTATGTTAATTTGTTTACTCAATATAGATGAGACAACAATGTGATGATTTTATAATAACAATGATAATATAAATAATAATAAACTTTATTCAAATAGCACTTTTCTTATCAATGGTTCAAAGTGCTCAGCAAAAAGTTACACAAAAAGACACATTATCTTGCATCCCTCCACGCTTCAGTGTTTTTTCAGTGTTGTTTGTTGTGGTTAGCCTGTGGTTAGCCGGGGGAGGAAGTACGAAACGAGACATACTTTGAGGGTCCCTACTGACCCCCTTCAAGTAATTACAGATAGTAAAAGCCCAGAAAATGTATTTTACACAATATGGGCCCTTTAACATTGTTAGATAAACAGATATTTTACTTTTTGTTCACAACTTTTATTTGCAGAATCCAAGTGGCCAAACAGGTTAACAGGTAAAACATATTTAAATCTGTGACTGTGGCACATTTCTGTGTTCACACGGTATTATCTCATGATCATTTAAATGTCTAGTTTTGTTTACTCATTTTAGACTAAGAACACTCACTTTTTACTGACTTTTTACTGACACAAACCAGTAGCCCACAACTTGTAGAGACCATTTTATCCAGATATCATCAGTCATGTAATATGTGTTTGCTTGTTAAGCCATTTTATTTCAAGCCTTTAACAAATTTTCCCTCACAGGAAAAAGCAGGGCTGCTATTCCAACAGAGCAACTGCAGTACAGTTGTTATTTCAAATGCAAATTAATTTTCTTGCAGCAGGAATATATAGGCCAAGTATAGGAATTCAGAGCTGCTTTCTTTTCTGTTGGGGATTGTGACAGCCAAAGTCAGTGTTGACTTTGTTGACTTTCACCTCAGAGCTGCAGCCCCTTCAGGGATATTGCAAAAACAACTGCCTCAATTCTGGTTCATGTTTTCTTTCCAGTCATTGATGCTACGTCCTATCCACAGATATTATGTTTTATGCCCCCAGTTTTACATCTCTATTCTCTTAAAATCCAGCTCCAGCTGAACACACCCCAGATTGTTTAAATTACTACGCTCTCACTGCAAGCATTTTTTCCCCTTGATTTTATGTAGCTGTTCACATTATCTTTTAAAATGTGACCTGAATCAGACTCCAGTGTGAACTGGTCATGGCCGTGATGTGACTTGCATGCGCAGAAGAACAAGACTTCATACGCAGCACACTGTGTAAGAAAGTAAACAAGGAGGCCACAGATGTGGGTGTTTAAGGTTAAATTATTCTCTTGATATGCGTTCAAACACAGACCGGTTATGATACGACCACTTCATGTTTTGCTTGAACAGACATTTCACCCCAAGTGAAGTCTAAAACCTGACTGTCTACCTCTGTTGCAGCTGTCTTCCATGTTTGTTTTCACTGGGCTACTCCTGCCCGACCCTTTGCCTGCACAAGGTTGTGAGGAATGTCGATGTAGAGTGAGGTAAAAGTCGCATTGAATTCGGATACGGGTCACATGGCTGTTCACACATGGCTGTTCATACAGAGGTTACATTTGAACAAATCAGATCTGTATCTGATTTAAAACCACATATGAAAGTGTCCGAAATCTGATTTGAAAAGATCAGATTCCATGTGATTGGTGCATTTGTCATGAAACAATCAGATCTGGGCCAGATAGTGGGGAGAAAAATCTGATTCAGGCCACTTGGGCCAGCTTTGTGAACGTAGTTTTAGACACCTGTCTATTGGTTTAATCCTAAAGTCCTCACAATAATTGCAGAAAAGCTGTGTAATTAATGAGTCTAACAAAGCAAGATGGTGGATGATGTATGAGCCTAAGAAAGGAAATACTGTGATTCGTTTTGATATCCCAGATTACATGACATATACAGACATTGTAGTGCCCTTTGCCCTTCTTAAAAGTAAACTTTGGGCTCATAAAGAGTCAAAACAAGAGGTTTGGTGGAACATCTGATAATGTATATATATAACAGAACACAGCAAACTACATCAAACTATCTGCATTTACAGAAAACGATTTACATCTAACTAACGTCATCAGGTATTTGGACAGCGTGTACTCTGAGAAAGACACAAACAGGACATGAAAGATCAGCAGAACAGGTTGTGTTTTCTGCACAACTTGGGTAAAGTTCTTTTTTCAGGTAAACAAATGAAAGAGATGGCAATCAGTAGAGCGCATTCCTCCGCCAAGGCAAAACAATCCCACTTGTCTGTCTTGCTCTTATTTGCACCCAATTGGAGTAATAGATATCAATTCCCAAATAGTCTGATTGCTTACATCAACATCTGAAATGCTGTGAACAACATAAATATCCTCCCTCTCAGGGGTAACAATTATAAACTTCCATAAGGAACTAAGTAAATTTTATCACATGTGCACCACAGACAGACAGTGACAACACAGAGAGAGAGAGAGAGAGAGAGAGAGAGAGAGAGAGAGAGAGAGAGAGAGAGAGAGAGAGAGAGAGAGAGAGAGAGAAGAACATGTCTCTAAGGGGAACAATAGAAAGGCCCGAGCAGAGCAGCATAACAGACTCAGAACCTAACCTTTTGGAAAACAATTGTTTGGCTCACTGGTAAATCTAAAAACCCATTTGATGAGAGACTGGGGAGACTGGGAGGTTTGGAAATGGAGTTTCATCATGACTAGTGTAAGAGTGGCAGGTTTTCACAACACTTCTCGAGGAGAAACACAACGTGGCAAAATAGTTTTTTCATTATTACAGTAGTGACTGCTATATAAATTAACTTTACTATTATTATCATCATATTTAGATTAACTATACAAACTACACAGTTAGGTTTGGTTTCACATTGCAATTAAAGGAGCGCTTTTAAGACTTTGGTATCACGTACATCCTGTTGTTGTCACCTACAGGGTCTGCATCTACCTATACTTGACATTGGTTGGTTTGAAGACGGGTGGGCTTCTGACGTTGGCGTGTGGTCAGGTCGGTTGTATTCTTTACATTTGACTGGAGAAGATGAATGAATCCAGTTCATTAATTAATTTTGTTAACACTGTAAGATAAGTATGGAATTACTACCACCATCACCATTTTCAGGCACACTACTTGACACTAGTTCAAATGCACCAAATGAACATCCTCATCATTCAAACATCATACTGTCGTAGGTGATATCATCAGAGGCAAAGACTGCAAGCAATTCCGTTAGCCTGGGCAACTCCACTTTAACTTATTCTATTGTTTAAACTTCCTGCAAGTGGGCAGAATGTCCAAACTATCCCAAAAAGTGTTTTCACACTGCAAACAAAGCCAACCATTGTTTAGTTAGCAAGATAGATAGATAGATAGATAGGTAACCTCTTTTGGACGCACTAAGTTTTGGTCTGTTTAGTGGAACTGTGGTCCAAGGCACCTTTCACACCTTTAATTTTGGTTTGGACTAATATAACAAATCAGAGCAAAGGGAAGGCGTGAAAGCACCCTAAGAGGAGTTTGTTGCCAGAGTGGCTTTGTCAAAACCACCAATTTTTAGCCTAGTCTTCCATCTTATTTCAAGTGTCTGCTAACTTGCTGTCTGCTCCTGAGTCACGTAACTTCCAGTCTGCTACCCATCAGCCAGTGATAGCCAACAGCTAGCTCCAGTCTTCTGCTTCTCAGACATTAAAGCTTGGCTCAGTTGGCTAGCTTGGCGCTCTAGCCACACGCCTGAAACCTAGTTGACAAGGCTCAAGCCAGTTAGTTTCCAGCCTACACTCCAGGCTAGCTAGCCTCAGAGCATTCCCATTTTCCTAATAAATCAAAGTCTGGAGTCCCAGGTAATGTTTCTCTACACTCCTTCCAAGCAGCAGTGCTCTCAGAGCTGCCACTGTTGTGTGTATGCTATGTTCCAGAGTCTTTTAATACTTTTAAATGATCTTGTGATCAGCTAAGTGACTGAAATGTTGAGGTTGTTTGGGTTCTGTGAGATGATTATCCAATTTATGACGAGTCCTGGACCTATATTGTAGTATCAAATAAGGGCAAAAGTCTTTCTATCTTTGAAGCTTTCCTCTCATTAAGTCTAGTTCATGAATAAACTTGTGAATATTGCTTCCATGCATCACATTTATATCTACACCTATCATGTAATGTTTCTTCTTGTGCAGCTGTTTAAATATTCAAGATTCAAGATTCAAGTTTCATGTCAAATGCACAACAATTACATTAAGCAGTCACTGGTAATGAAATGCTTGGGTCACAGGCTCTCTTATTTCAATGCTCCGAATATTTACAAGCAAAAAAATATATATATTGAATAAAATAGAATATCAAAATTTTTAAATAGAAAATAAAATATATATATCTAAATATATGTATACACCTAAGGAAAAAAAGAAAAACATGGTGCAATTATGTGCAATAGTGCAAATATGCTAAGGTGCTGGTTAGGAGGAGTTTAAAAGTCTTATGGCCTGGGGGATGAAACTGTCTCTGAGCCTGGTGGTGCGGGCCCGGATGCTGCGGTACCGTCGGCCAGACGGCAGCAGGCAAAACAGTTTATGGCTGGGGTGATAGGGGACTTTGATGATCCGGTTGGTCTTCTTCCAACACCGCTGGGTGTAGAGGTCCTCCATGGATGGTTGCTCCATCCTGGTGATGTGTTGGGCAGACTTCACCACCCTCTGTAAAGCCTTACGGTTCAGGGCGGTGCAGCTGCCATACCAGGTGGTGATGCAGCCAGTCAGGATACTCTCTATGGTGCACCTGTAGAAATTGCAGAGAATCCTGGCATCCATGTTGAGCCTCCGCAGCCTGCGAAGGAAGAAGAGCCGCTGTCTGGCCGTCTTCCTGATGGAGTCTGTGTGATGGGTCCAGGTCAGGTCATCACTGATGTGGACCCCGAGGAACCTGAAGCTGCTGACTCGCTCCACCGTAGCCCTGTTGATGGAGAGGGGGGTGTGTTCTACTCCTTTTCTCTTCCTGTAGTCCACAATCAGCTCCTTCGTTTTGCTGACGTTGAGATGGAGGTTGTTGTCCTGGCACCAAGATGTCAGGGCTCTGACCTCCTCTCTGTAGGCCTTCTCATCGTCGCCGGTGATGAGGCCTATGATGGTCGTGTCATCAGCAAACTTAACGATGGTGTTGGAGCTGTGGGTGGCCACGCAGTCATGCGTGAACGGATGATGGTGCAGGTGAGTGCTACTGGGCGGTAGTCGTTCAGGCAGAGGATTTTAGTTTTTTTGGGAACAGGGACAATGATGGTCTCCTTGAAACATGCGGGGACTACAGACTGGAGCAGTGACAGGTTGAAAATGTCTGTGAACACATCTGCCAGCTGATCTGCACACACCTTGAGAGCTCGGCCAGGAATGCCATCAGGTCCAGGTGCCTTGTGTGTGTTGATCCGGTTAAAAGATCTCCACACGTCTGCCCTGGATATTACAGGGGGGCAGCAGTCCTCCTGGGCCTCTTGGATCTCCACAGCCAGGGAGTTGCTCTCAAAGCATGCATAAAAGGTGTTCAGATCCTCTGGGAGAGATGCAGACGCTACATCAGCACTGCTGGTCTTTGTTTTGTAGTCAGAGATGGTTTTGAGTCCCTTTGTTCCTTGTGTTGGAGCCCTTGTAGTGAGACTCCACCTTGTCCCTGTAAAGTCTCTTGGCACTGCTAATAGCACTCCGGAGCGCGTACCTGGACTTCCTGTACTCCTCCAGATCACCTGAGATGTAGGCAACAGTCCGTGCTTTGACTTTGAAATGGACGTCACCATTAATCCAGGGCTTCTGGTTTGGGAATGTTCGTACAGTAATCCTGGGTACGACGTCATCGATGCAGCAGATGACCGCATCCGTGTACGTGTTGATGTTGTCATCCTGGAACACGCACCACTCCGTCGTGCTAAAGCAGTCCCGTAGAGCCAAGTCTGATTGGTCGGTCCACCGCTGAATGGTCCGAGTCACCGGTCTGTCACGTTTGAGTTTCTGCCTATAGGAAGGCAGCAGCAGAACTGAGACGTGATCCGATTTGCCGAAAGGGGGGCGAGAGAGGGCCTTATACACATCCCGGAAGGGAGTGTAAACATGGTTGAGTGTGTTCGCACCACGTGTAGGACAGCTGATGTGTTGATGGTATCTCGGCAAGACTTTCCTCATCTTGCCGTTGTTAAAATCATCGGCCACAATAAACGCAGCCTCGGGCCGTGATGTCTACTGTCCTGTCGATAACCGCATGCAGCTCGTCCAGTGCCTGATTAGTGTCGGCATGTGGCAGAATGTACACCGCTGTTATAATGACCGATATAAACTCCTTCGGGATGTAATAAGGTCGGCATCTGATCATGAGGTGAGACTGAACATTAGCCAGAAGAATACTTGGTAGTGGAGGCCGATTCTCACGTTTCCTCAGCCGGACTAGGACGCCGGCCCGCGACCCTTGTTTCCTTCGTTGCCTCCGTGATCCAGGTACGACAGGTAAACAGCACCATGGGTATTCTCCTTTGTTTGCTGGTGGCGGTGAAAAAGTGTTTTTCACCGTCAACCAGATGAGCAGAAGTTGTTCTCTATCATAACTTATGATAGGGCTTGCTTTGTCAGAGTGCACAATGCAAAATAAAGTAGAATAAATAACAAAAAAACAGAAAAAAGAGCAGAGCTGTGGGGGAGCTTGAGACACGGGAGCCTTCCTCGGCGCCATCGTAAGAATATGGATAACAGACTGTTGCAGTCTGCTTTTTAATGGGGAGTACAGCAGCTTTTTCAGGATAATGCCAATTAGTCGTGCCTAATTCTCAAAACGTAACTATAACAACATACAGCTGAATTCACTCGATGTAAATGTAACAGTGATTGTAGACTATTAAGTCTTGCTCATAGTGGGGGATTTTCAATGAAAGTCTTACTAGTTTGTCCAACTTCCCTGATGACTTCATTCATGGTTCATTCATCAACTTCTATTTCAAGCTTTATCATTCCTCACGTTCATCCCTTCCTTTGTGACTTGAGTTCAGCCCTTTCTCTATTTTCCATCATGGTGTCGACACTCATCTCGTGTCCTATACAGTGTTGGTTTTTGCAGCTGATTGTAATTCAGTTTTTTTTGTTTTGAGGAAAATTCGATTTGATTTTGGTTCAAGGTTCAATTTTGGTCAGATAAATTATTTCCATTTTAATCAACAATACCTGATAACATTTTAGTCTGAGTTTTGTCCGTGACAAATTAGTCAACTTTTCATTCTATCATTATAATTTGTATGACATTTTGAGGCTACTGCTGTTGCCATCTTTATGAACAGTTACCATGGTTACAGGTTTCTCTCACAAAGTGTCCATGTCACTCTGCTCTTTCCAAAGTGTCTGTTTTCTGTCTGTTTTTTCTACCTTTGTTTAATTCTCTGTGGATTTTGGATTAATTTACTCACAGATGACATCATTGATGGTCACATATCTTTAAAAGGTTAATCTCACAAGCAGCAGTGCAGATGAATCATATTCTTAACAGGATATTATGAGCAGTTTATGTGTCATGACTCTGAGCCTCGTGTATCTGAAGAGCTTTTGGATTTTCTTGGACACTTTTGATGATGGACATTTCCCTTGGTTTCTGGATTTGGCTTGTGTTCAATCCTGGGTTCTGTTTCTTTTTTGATTTTGAAATCTTGCTGCTTGTGTGTCCGTGCCTTTATTTCCTGCAATCGATCATCCCTGCCCCCTTGTGTACTTAAGTCTCTGTGCTTCCTTTTGTCTTTGTCAGTTCGTCTTGACATCTTGTTCCTCGTGGTCCTTTCAGTTGAGCTTTTTGCAGTCTTTTTCTGGATGTGCAATTTTGGACTTTGTTTTTTTAATCCTGTTTTGCTGCAAGTAGCTTTGTTGAAATAAAGGACATTTTAGTTTTGTCTACATGAACCAGGCTCTTGCACTTGGGTTGTCATGCTTTCCTTATCCTGACAGTATGGATCAGGAGCAACAGTAAGACTCATTGCTAAAAGACTAGATAGACTTTATTTTTTATTTTTGTCTTAAATAACTGTAATTCCTTCGATTGCATTTTGGTATGACTGCTATGAGGAAGTTGCATATTCCTCATGCTCACCAACATGTTGTTAAGACTGATTTATGGTGGTTGAGGAATACTTTTTCACTTGTGTCAGTCTTGCTTTTTCCATAGTGGAATTCAATTACGTGACTTAACTGACCCTTAATGCTGCATTCCCACCAAATGCAAAGGAGATTTTTGCATGTTCCTTGTGAGTTTGACCACAGGAACATTTGTGTTGTGATGCGATAATAAGGGCACGGTCACACATTACGAATGTGGCAAACCTGTACCTGTTAATGGATTAACTTCCAATCTGTGCAAATGAAGAGCCGAATAAAACCTTTACTTGTCGAAGCAAATCCGCAGGGGGGCTTCATGGAGAGTTCAACTTTACTGAACTTTGACCCATGACATTCATTTGCATATGTGACTGTGCTCTAACACAAGTTACCAGCATGACCTGAGGCTGGTCAGTGTCCTGTTTGACCTGGTAGCTCAAGTCGGTGACAGGATCTGTCTCCCGAGACTTTCATTGTCAATGCTCACTAGGTTTCGAGATATCACATAATATTTTTGGCCTAAAAGAAGTTGCATTAACCTTGTATGCAATCTCATTGTGAAAATAATTTGCTTTCTATTTGGTGTGAATGCACCATAATGGAATGCTCACACATACAGTACGCCTCTTGCATGATGTTCAACTTTGACCTGCAACATGTATACACACACTTATGTGACTGTGCCCTAAGGAATGGACTTCCCCCTTAAAATGTTGAAACATTTTCTGCTGTAGTGAAATCTGTTCCAAAGTAAGATGTTCATCTGTTTATCAACCTCACTATCCATGTTTATGCCTCCTCCGCCATCAGTCTTTCAACCTCCAGGATAATGAGGGCCAGGGTTTTGTTTACTTTGTAGGTTTTCCCACTATTTGTCTGCAGACGATCCTATAATGATGAATATATTTGCTCCTTTTTGGGGATTATCTGAATAAAACTTTTTAATCATAAAAAATTTACAGCTGCATGGTTGATGATTTGAGTGGGAGGAATGGACCAGCACCATTCATCCCACTCAAACCATCAACCTTCCTCAAGTACAACACTGATTTAATTGTTTTCACTGTGAAAGATTAATTTTTTGTTTTTAAGCCATTCAAATACAATCTGAAAAATAAACAATTGAGCTGTCCCCTTTTAACGTCTTCAAAATGTAACTGGTTTAATCAGTCCTCTTGTTTACTGCTATTAACAGTACTTTGAAATCTGGTCCTTTTCTTTTTTTTGTAAGCAACATCTTGAAATGCACATGCTTGACCTATAATAACTCATATCTGTACGCTAAAAATACTGGCACCTGCTAAGTGTTGATGATTTTTTTAACCATCCTCACACATTACTGTATATGCCACTATATATAATATATATAATGTGTACTACACTTTATATCTGTACACCATGGAGAGAGTGGGGCCTGCCTCGTTCCAAACATAATCCCTTCTCTCTCTAAACAGTACCCAAGGTCAGGTTATAGATAAAGGACCAACCAACAGAACATTGTATTGTCTACACTTAGGGACTTTCATATCTAACTCAGATGCCCCAGACAGAGAGAGGCCCCAACTTCAACTCTTTTGTGTATTTCACCAGTGGCAAGACATAAGGACACAATGTGATTTAGTTATGCGTACTTTAGGCTTAACTATCCAATAAGATGCAAACACCTACATGTAACAGAGAGAGCGACATCAATTCTAGCCATTCATGGATGTGCTGTTAGAATGGGTGACACAGGGTGAGGGAGATATATGGGGATGCTTTGGGAGACATCTTCAGACTTGGGGGTGACAATTGCTCATGTTACTCTGTTAGCGTTTGTATATTGTTCCACCTTATGGTCTCCTTGATGCATCAAGTCTACATTAAACTCTTCTGCATAAGACATCGGCTGCTGCCTGAGTTCTCCTTTCACCAGCTTCCAGGAAACTTCCATAACACTTAGCATTGTAGTGTAGCAACATAGATATACTGAATTGTAGTTTCAGGAGGTTACTGTACAATTAAAAGTGGGATGTTTATTTTCCAATAGCCTGTTGCTATTGAACAGTTCCCTCCTCTTAATATTGTCCTCAGTTATTAGCCCATTTTACCTCAACTTCTTTTACCCCCTTCTTTATTAAAAGCAAGGATCAGGTCGCGTCCGGTCTTTGTTATTCATTTCTAAACTTGAATGGGAATTGATAATTAATTTCACAAGCCTTGTCATTAGATACTGATTTATACCTTCCCAGAGTGAATGACTGAATCAATTGAATGATTTGTATAATTGAACAGATCCGGGGCAATTAGGGTCAAGTGTGGTAATGAACAATTACATCATGTTCTATTCCTGAAAACAGATGTAGGTGGAGCAGGATGAGCGTGATTCATGTAGAAAAAGTGTTATTAAACTACTCATTTACTTCTGATCCATAAACTCTCACCTCGCTGTCACAAGTAGATGTACTGCAACAGCACTGATGATGACATGACCAAGTTCATTTGAGACATGTGGACATCTGATGTACTTCTGTCCTCTTGTAATTGCATCAATTGAGATGCAAGTTGAGGTCTAAATGGGGCCTCTTTGTTTGTGCAAATCAATGTCCATCCACATAATAATCCAGATCTAATGAGAGCCATTCCAGTCAGAACATATGACAAGGTTGCCATTAACCTATTCACACACACATTCATACAGTGCATCAATGTGCAGCACTTTATCTATCACACACCGTCAGCTGTCAGGGGCACTTTGGTGTTTGATGGATTGCACAAGGATACTTCGACATGTGGAATGGGATTGAACCGCCAACCTTCTGGTTAGTGGACAACCCACTCTATCTGTGGCTCTACCTCCTGAGCCAAGTCAGTTGCTCTCTAATCAACTTTAATAACATCAATCACTGTTTGTCTTTTCTTCATTTAGCAGTGCTTCCAATGTAAGGAGACCACATTATATTACTGTGTATCCATGTCTGCATTCCAGAAGCAAAAATCATGTTCAGCAGCTTACTTCAGTTTGTCAGATGACTTAAGACCACTTCTGAAAAATGTAGAAACAACATTAGCAAAAGAATGACCCAGTTGGGTAATGTCGAAGCTGTCAAAACTGAGTTTCTAATACTACTTGCTCAGAATAACTATTGTGTATGGAACTAGGACACCACTTTCATGTACCATGTTAAAGCCCTATGAGACAAACTGTGATTTGTGAATATGGGCTATACAAATAAAATTTGATTTGATTTTGATTTGATGTATGAAGCGACCTGACAATAATCAGGAGGCATGATATCTAACACTCAGTGGGGGGTTAAATTCAAGACCAGTCCAAATAATTTGATCTTGAGATGTGTATCTCTTCAATTACCCCCCCTCCATCCCCATTTTTACCTTCACTAGAATGGCACACTGGGAATTCTCCGTTGCTGCTTTTCTCTGCAGACAGCCAGCAGGGAGTAAACCTACATTACAAATGTCACTGGAAGCTGTATAACAAGAGCAGTTTTCATTGTACAAAAAAGAGCCATCAGAATCATCAGTAGTAGTTGATATAGAGCCATCAAACCCATTATTGGCTGGTGGTTTCATATAAGGCCATTATAACTTAAAAGGAACAGAGTTCTTTGAAGAAACAAGATTCAGCACCAAGTTAATAGAACATTGCATTACAGTGAAAGGGATTCATTTCTGGAACAATCTTGACAAAGAAACCAAAGAATCTAAAACAAAACAAATGTTTGTTTTGTTGTGACAGGTAAATTATTTTGTGAACATCTTTGAATGGTATAAAATCAATTGTAACTTAGGAACTAATAGAGAGGGATGTGAGAGGTTGTGTTGGCCTGCAGCTATTTTAATTTTGAATCTTATTGAATTATTTGCTTTGTTAATAAATCAATTTGTTCGGTCGATGAATGAAATAAACTTTTATTTATGAAACATTTATCACAGCACACTGTTTTGTTGTATGTATGGTTATGAGTATCTGTGGTTCTAAAGTTATTCTAAGGGGAAAAGAGAGAGATGAGGCAGGGGTGTGGGGGGGGGGGAGCTTGTTATAAGTGGTGCTATAAGGAGCGCAGCAGGGGAGCTGTGTGTAATAGCAGGCTGCTACGGCAGAAACGAGGAGAGGGAGATAGAAGTTCTTGAGGAAAACACTTCACATGAGTGAGGGGAAACAAGTGGACACAAGAGTATAAATCAATGGGGGCTGATGCATGTGCACCAAAATACAGGCTACCAAAAATAAAGTACATACATGCATGTCTCAAGGTATTACAACAAGCTAATACCACAACATGCAATCCAGTGTAAATTAGCAGGAAAGATGGCCATGGTCCAAGCTCTTTGTCTCTTTTGCTTCTCGAATGGTATTATTTTTAACAACTTTGTTTGGTAGTGTCCAATAACTGTATATCACTAAATAAATGCCTCAAAATGGTCAACTCGTGGGCTGAGGTTATGACTCCAGAAGTTTTAGTTTTTTGTTCTGTGTATGACTCATGTACCATATGTCCGTGCATCAAGGTAAAATGTGTCACAGTGGCTGGTGTTTTAAATGATGTGGCCAAGCCATTTAACCCCGCCCATGTGCAAGACATTAATCACCACCACAACTGAAACACATGCTGTGGGTTTTCAGGCATATTTAGCCTAAAAATGTGCTTTATTTGGGAGAAAAAGAAAAAGAAAAATTCTTTGTTTTACAATAGGATCCTGGCAATGGTTGGTGCTCAGGCCTTAAAAACAAGTTTGGGGGCCTCCATAAAATTTCTGAGTATGAACAGTAATGCATTATTTACATGTATTTTCATTGTGTGTATGACAGTTTTTGCCTTATTCTTTCAGGTGCAACCCTGGTGGTTTCAAGCTCACCTGGGAGTAAATAAAAAATAAACAAAAAAATACACTGTCAAGAAGGAAGAGGGCTGGTTTTCATATCTTTGGAATACAACAGGTACAACACTTTAGTTTAATTTCTACTGTATATTGATATCAGTATACAAATGTGCAATGAGATTTGTAAAACAAGTCTGATTCTAAATGAAAGTAGGTACAGAACAAAAAAGAACAATATATATTTAAACAAAAGAGTACTGTGAGCATATTGCTCCTTCGTGTCTGGTTGGATATATATGGCTCCAGCAGCTGATCATTCCCTCCAATCACAATCTATATGTTTCATAAACAGACTCGACGGAGTAGGCAAAAGGATTTTGCTGGTCTCTGCAGACCCTTGTCCTCCTCAGAGACCCAACAATTCACATACCACTGGATCCTCTAAGAACACTGATGTTTCAAAGGAAGTTATTGGTCAGTGGGCGGTGGTTTTGTATGGGTTGATCTCTTATCTCCATTTAACCTGCTCTGGAGCAGGTTAGCAGTTCAGCATAAGGTACCATAGTGTACCTTTGTGTACTGTCTGATGCTGGGCCGGCCATGTGCAGCGTGTGATATGGTGGAGAAAATTTGTTGTTGCAAGATATTTACAAAGTAGTGATGGTGTAACTGCATACATGGTAGGCGTGGTGCTGTGTGCTGACACCTCCAATCAGATGGTAATGCAATGTTTGATTCGTAGTTTACTGATGAAACATCCAGCTGCCTTCAATCTGAAAAGCATCTCAACCATGATATGATGTTTGAGGAAATGCTGCCATCAAGTGTTCAGAGGAAAGCTACATCAGCCAGGAAGGAAAGGTGGATTTAAAAGGATGATTTAAAATAACCCTGTCTGAGGTAAGTCTAAAATTGTTATTTATGTCCTCTGTTTTACATGCTTCAGTTTACAGATTGCAGGTTGATGAAATCCTTTTCATCTGATATTAATAACTTGATTTTAAGACGCCGCTCAAAGTGATTACATTGTCGATGAGCAGATGTCCCTGTAACTCGTAAGAGACTGAACAAAGCACACAAATAAAGCCATTCTACATATACGTGTGTGTGTGTGTGTGTGTGTGTGTGTGTGTGCCCACATATGAACAGTTGTGGCCAACAGTAAATTCGTCCACCTGCAGTGTTGTGCATGAACGTGTTCATTGAACTGGGGCCATCTTGGGAGAAAGGTGCAGTTTGTAATTCCCTCGTGTGAAGTCCTTCACATACGCGAGGAGTTCCCTAATGATTGCAGCAGTTACGTTGGCTTTAGACCCTTCGACTGAAACGACTGACACAGCCAGCGATGACCTTTCTTACCTGAAAAACATTCCAATGAAAGGGAAGATGACATTATTTGAGGCAAACCCAAGGACCCTAGAACATTGTGAAATGAATCCAAAGTCTGGTGGTGCCGGCTCAACCTCTCCACATCCTTCAGGATCCTTTGAAGTAATTTTGAACCTGATTTTTTCAGACAAAAGAACAGAAAATTATTTCCTTGATATGTATTACTAGCCTGTGTATTGGAAAAAATAACTAAGTGTGGTTGAAAACTATTTTGTAGTTGAAGAGTAACTTTTTGCAGACCTGTCTAAAGACTTTTATAACCTATATCTACATACATATACAACCTGTCCAAATACTTTATGACCAGAACTGTTTTATGGTCTGAACTGTGTATGACCTGAAAACTGCCAGACCCTTTTGCCATTTATTTACTCTCCAAAGAACTGAATGTATGTCTGCTTATCTCCATAGGAAACATATGTAAATCAGTTGTCTGTGTTAAGATTCCCCTCTCTCCTGTGCCTACAGAACCAGTCTGAACTCCTATACTCCAGTTCTCCTATATAAGATCCTTGTATTTGACTGTTCTCCATCTTCACTCTGAGATTCTTGTGACTCTCTGTGTTGATCCTTTCTGCAGAAAGTCCCTGTTAAAATACACATAGATAACTTTGGTGTTTCCAGCCTCTTGTATTTCCAGATTTCCATCACACCTGTTACAGAGAACCGATGACACACATTACTGTGTGTAAACACTACGTTACACAGTTGCAATCCCTGAAAATATACTGATAGAACACAAATATAGTTGGAGCACTGTGCAACATATATAGTACACACCTGGCGACAACCACTGTTGGTTTCTTCATGCGTGTGGACATCTTGGAGGTGGTTCACAAGAGATCAAATGTGATGTCCCCTGCAGATAAAAAGAAATATATGGGACCAGGTAAGGATTTCGCATTATAAGCTGTAAAGTCAAAACAAAGACACAGCAGCCTTGTATGTGCTTTACTGTCTAACACATCTATGAATGGGATTATTGTAAGGGGGGATTATTGTTATTCTAACAACCACAATGAATGACTTGATAAGTTTATCTCTTACAAGCTAAATGAGAGCCACAGTTGCTGTATCCTTTATGATGCTACCTACATACACATTTAAACTACCACACACACACTAAACATGCACATCTGTTTGTATTTTGTCGACTGATTGTATTTTTATACAGATAATGGTTTTAAACTTCCCTTTAGGGAGAGTGAGTCCTGTCCCCAAGATCTGGAGGTCTGGTTTTGTCCTTGTTTTGTGTACTCCTTGGTTATGGACACCTTTTGACTGTGGACATTTTGCTCTTGTTTGGTTGTTTTCCCCTGATTTCTCTGTTTCCTGTTTTATTTTTGAAATTGTGCTCCTTGAATGTCTCCAGCTTTATTTCCTGTCTTTGTCCTGTTTTCCGCCCTTGTGATTGTCTGCACCTGTTCCTCATGTGTTGCACCTGAGTTCAATGAACCCTCCCTGTTGAAAAGTCTCTGTGCTTTCCTTTGTCAGCTTGTTGTCTGTCGCTGGTTCATCTTGTTTCCTTGCTTCTTCTTGTTCGCCTTGTCTCACACCAGCTCTGTGTTTCTACTCTTTTGGTTCTCCTAGTGTTTCTCTAAATTTAGATTATTTTGATTCAGATTTTTCTGTTTTTGGACTTTGTTGTCTTACCCTGCTTTTCTGCAAGACCCTTTGTTTAATAAAAATGCCTTTATGTTTTGTTACCTGAACCTTGCTTCTGCATTTTGGGGCCACCTGCACACCTCACTCTGATAGGGGAGCTGTCACAAGGGAAATCTGTAAACTATCCATCCCCTGGTGTGGTGTTGGCCTGTTTCCTGCCTCAGAAGGTTAGACTCCTACAGCAGCAAAGCTATATAGATGAGGCATCCACTCCTCATCACCACTGGGATTGATATAACAAAAATAGAAAAACAGCTTAAGTTTTTAACAATTCAGTTTTATTCCATAGTATAAGCCTATAAATGTTAGAAATTGTAACTAACTAAAATAAAGAAAACTCTGCATACATATATAGCAAATTCTGACACGTTTCAGCTCAGTGTATAATATAGTAGTAGTATGCCATAACTGCTAGTTTGGTTACATACAAGTTAAAAACGTTATCATTAATTGATAAACATGCACACATTGAGCCTTGTGTCACAACCGGTGCGAGCCCAGAACACAACACTGATCACATAATGCACAAGAATATGCTCTAACGTTAATGACGTTATACTCTAATGTAAGTTGAATGAGGGAGCTACAGTAAGGTTATAATTATTCAAAATTCTATATAATCAGTATTTCCTCTATTTATGTAAAATCGCAAAAAGATAATTATGATGTACAGCCTTATGAGGAGCAAAACCATCTACCCGGACCTAACAGAGAAGCAGTTGTCTGATATCACACAACAATAGCGGTGCTCATGGAGACGTAGGCTGGACACTGTAAACGTGAACTAAATAGCAATGTAAAGTTAATTTGCCCGTATTTGATTAAAAAAATGCAAACTGTCGTATAGCAAAACATATTCTGCATGTAAATCAATGTCAAAGTATGTTGCTAATGTTATTAAGTAGGCTAGCTGGTTACAGCTAACAATTTGAAGGACATTAAGAAATAGCCTAGCATTTCTTGACTTGCCAATTACCCGCCCCTTTCTAAAGACAATCACATTATCTCATCCTCCTGGTTAGTTCATCATCTTTAGAACTAGATATTATCATCAGAACTAAATACAAATATAAAAGCGATTTCCCCATTGCAGAACAAAATATTTTTCTCCACTTCTCCATACACTGCGTCTGTTTACATCAATGACTATTGACGACATGTCAGGTTTTCGTTTGAGTTTGTGCTGTTCCAGCTCGTGGGGGACGATTTCAACCACTACCCCTTGTGACTCCATTTGAAGGGGCAAGATAACCCTCAAAAACAAGGGGTAGGGGTTAGGGCTAAGGAGAAGGGGTGAAATGGGATTGGGCCTTATTCTGTTCCTCTTCTGTCTATTTTGCACAGACTATGTACACTCACACACACACACACACACACACACACACACACACACACACACACACTTACTCTAACTTTAATCGTAGTTGCTACTTAACCATAAACCTAACCATATATTAACCTTCACTAAAACCTAACCTCCTCACCTTAAAGCAGGACGACAACTCCCCAGAAAGTGGCTGTGTTCACAGATGTAGGTCCCCACTCCATGAGTAAACTAAGACCATGCATGCAATGCACACACACACTTTCTAATTTCCGCACTTCACTGTGTAGACTGCGGCAGATAAGGTTTATAATTGTGTCTCTAACATTTAATGACTTAATGTTCAAGGTCAACGGAGCAGATGATAACCTGCAGACACTACACTTCTGGAATATGAAGGCAGATTTCTATTCATGAACAGAGTAAGGTGGCTGATAAGGGGGTAAAAGTGTAATACTCAGTTTCTGACTTCTTTATTGGGCAGACTGCAGGAGATAAGGTTTGTAATTGCATGTCTTACACTTAGACCTCACGTTCAAGGTCAACACAACAGCTGATATCTCTGTATCTGCCTCTTACTTACTGAAACATCAAGGTGCTATTTTGGACATTATCTCTTTTTATTACATATATACTTATTAGGTTATGTAAAGCATGCCAATCATGCTTTACGTAACCTTAACTTTACGTGTTCTAATATTTTCTTATATTTATGTTACCTTTATGCTACCTATGTTTCCTGTTTTGAATTGTTGTGCCTACCTTTTTAGATTTTTTTTTTTTAAATAAAGCACTTTGAGTTAACATGTAATTAAACACACTGCCAACACACCTGCACAACTATTCATGAACAGACTAAAATGTTTGAAGGAGTAAAACTGAAAAGGTAACTTCTCATCCCACGTTGACAAAGTAGTCTTGCTTGCCAAAGTGTCTAAGTTGGCAATGTCAAAACACCTCCAGAGAGACGTGGTCCTTCTGACATCACACTGTAAATCTTTGTATTGCGCTCTGATTGGCTGATCAAGTGATATGTAACCTTTTTTTTCTTCTTTTTTTTAACACTGTTTTTCTGCTCGTGCTCTGTCACACCTTCAGATTACTGTGTGATGGGACGGTATAGTAAAAAGTAAATAGACTACATTTATTTATGGCTTTTCAATTCCTGACAACCACCCAAAGTGCTTTACATTACAGGTTCACATTCACTCATTCCCACACAAACTTGCCAAACTGACTCGAACTGTATTGGCTCTCAGTCAGAGGCAACATCGTACTTCCTGTGCACTGGCCCAGGTGCAAACACTTTACATGGCACTATACGGCCAAAATTTGTGAGCACAGACACATTTTGCTGTGACAGCGCAAAATGAAAATGCAAATAAAGCCATACATTTTAAGACCAGTTACTCATAAAATACTTAATGAATAAACAAGTATAAAACATCTAACCCTTAAAATAATCATAAAAGCATAAAACACATAAAATTAACCCAATAGACAAAACCGTTACACGTGTAGGGGGAAATGCAGCATCAACAAACGACCGTCTTGATCAACTGCTTCAAGTGCATTAAAAACATCTGCTTTATTGCTTTCTTAAAGCTATAGAGTGGCCTGCTGTGCTTTTTTAAGTTAATAAGACAGACTGCTTTAGGATATGTACTATTTTGGAACCTAGATATTATGGTCATAATGATTCTTAGTCTAGAAAGACAGAAAATTCAAAAAGTTTTAGCTGTGTCTGTAGAGTATTACTATTTTACGGCCATCTTTTGTAATGTAGCCTAATAGATTTCCACTAGGGGCAGGAGACAGCATTTTTGATTGGTTGACAAGGATGCTCTCACTGCTGCCTCATGTGACCACACCATACCACTCCTGGATACACCACATTTCTTCTGTTGTCTTTAAAAGATGTCTCTGGTATACTTTCTTGAGAATAGCTGTGGATGTGTTAGTCCATTTCAAGGTGGAGAAGATTGTCATTCTGTGGAACCTGTAGTTGAGTACTTGTTGAATTTTAGTGTTGTAGATGACAAAGGATAGGTGTTTAAATGGATGTGTACTCCAACTTTTTTGTTTTTTGAAAATGTTAAGTTCCTCGGTTTCAAGAGATGTGATCTGGAACACATATGCTAAGAGAAAAACAAGGCCCCAACATTTGCATGTGAGTGTATGTGGAGGGATGCTCAGCGTCACTTATGTGAACTAAGATATATAGGTTTATCATAGAATTTATCGAGATCCTCTCCATGTCATGGAAATCGGTTTCGTAGTTTTTGAGTCACTCTCCTGAGAGACTAATAAACCAACAAACAAAAGCAAATGGAAACACAACCTCCTTCGTGCAGGTAACATTTAGTATGTGCACACACCTAAAACCACCACCTGTCATAATATGCCACCCTGACGTGTTTCACTGCATCTCCAGGACATTATAATGTGACTATTATGAAAGCAGATTCAAGACATCAAAAGGCCTTTTAAATACCAGCTGTGCAAGATGTTTACCTATTACAAATGTCTAAGAGTTGCACACATGAAGTTCAGTCCAATTCAGTTTTATTTGTATGGCTCCAAATCACAACATACTTTATCTCAGGGCACTTTACATAGTAAGAAACTCACAAGATTCGGAAGAAACTCAACAGTTCCCACATCTGCCTTAACCGGTTGAGATGAGAGGAGGAAAATGGGACCGAGAGGAGAGAAGAGAAAAAGGGTTACATAGATTGATGGGTTCATTCATTTACAGTAAAGTTTTTTTTTCATCTTGCATTTTTAGCACATGAACCTACATGCACCAGAGGCTGTTAATGTGAAGCTTCAGTTTAAGGTTTTCTCAGAGGATCTTTAGTTTTTTACATGTAAATGCATGTCAAACCAAGCACTGTCCTACCAATGGCCTTGCAATATTCTGCTGACCTGCAGGTGGCAGTAAGTCACCTAGATGCTAAAATGCACACACGCACACATTCAAACAGTGCATCTATGAACAGCACTTTCTCTGTAGCACATCACCCACACACTGTAGGTATCATGCATGGTACAAGGCAGAAGAACACTGAAAGATAATAACATGGATGTAAACAATGTTTTTAAAATACTCATTTACAAATGATTTATGAAGAAGGAAACATACCCAAATCATTTGTTTCACACACACACTTTAGACAACAGGTGTTCACAATCATATAAGATATCAACTGAAGCTAAAAGACTCAGAGAGGATACAAGTTAATATTATTTGCACACTTTAGAACGACATGCAAATGAAACTCACCTATTTCGTTGCACTGATCATCCAAGTTCTGTTAAAAAATACATTGAACCTATAAACTTTTAATACTTCCCAATACCTCTCAACCTTCCCAAAATGGCCTACTTCCTTAATTTACAGAGTTAAACATGGTTGCATGAGCTGATTTTTATTTAGTTGTTCCACTGCTGAACATCATTCTGGATTCACATAACATAGAACATCGCACAGTGCTGAAACGAACAGTATCAGGATAAGATAAGGAGGAAGAGCAGTAGAAGTTCCATAAGGTCAAGGTCAGAAATATGTATCTTGTGTACTTCAGAATGAGGCTGCTGTCGGCCCACACGTTTATCGTGTATCTGATAGTGTTACACAGCCAATATCAAACAACACTTGGAAAAGCCAAACATTGAGGGAGACCACACAGATCTTGAGGGTTTTTAAGAATAATAACTGTATTTATCGAATAACAAATGTTATATGAGAAGTCAAACACCAAACCCTGATGGCTGAGAGAAGAGAGAGAGGGATAACTGATCTCTCCAGGGGACTTTTCTATTCGTGGTAGGTGTGCCTCCTCCACTCCTCACTCCCCTGCCACTCTGACATCCTCATCAACAGGAAGGAAGGATACAAATACAAGAGGCACAAGCAGGGCTCATGACAGCAAGCTTTCAGCTGAAGCATGCTCAACTACTCATATAGAACTAAAAGAGTAATTTTTCACATTTATTTATGTCTTTCATAATTGGTGATGAATTTTGAGTGGCGTATCTTGTCTTGTGTGTGTTTTGGTGAGCGTGCTAAGACAAATTCCAACCAACTTTGTTGATACGGCAATAAAGTTTTGAATCTTGAACCTTTTTCCTGTCTATTTCTCTTACCTTCTGTTCGAGGAAAATTGTGCAAGTATCTCTGCCACTCTCGTCTCTTGTCAACATTGTTGAGTGTTTGAGTAGACATTATTTAAATTGTCGATAAGGATAATGCACCATTCAATGCTTATGTCTGAGCCCATTTTTGGTTGACTTTTACAGTTGTAACACAAAAGGCTTGTGTAGTACTTTAAAATCCTCAAAGTGTATATTTGACAAAAGAATCAAATGTTTCAAGTTGAAGATTGTGCCCTGCACACTTCTAACTTGTAGTCTCCACATATTTATTTCTATAGATTAATGTTCAGCAAGTTCTGTCTTCTTCGGGAGGTGCAGCAGCAACCAAAAACTATCAGAAAGAGCATAAATCCTTTTCCAAATGGGCACTTAGTGTTTACCTTTTCTCAGAATTTCAAACAGAATTCCATGTGACTGCAGTGGTAACTGTATTGCTAGAGTTACTACAGTTTATCAGGAGTTTCAAGGTCATGCAAGCTGAACAATCAATTATTGGGAAGTGTTTGTTTAGTGTAGCTTAGTGATTATCATTCGGTTTCTTTGCTCTCTTGAACTTTTTATCTCTCTTCCTCTGTCTGTCTCGCTGTCTTTCTGTTCAGCTGGCCTTCATCTACAACCTCTCAGAGTTAACTCAAGGTTAAAGCCATATCAGCCCAGTGTTTCGTGCCAACGCAGGAGTGATTCGAAGTGGGATCAACCATCCCCACATGGCTTGTATTTGATATCAGTATCTCAGGACGTGTAACTGCTGAATAATAAGTGTAGGTCACTTAACATGATGTGGCAGAAATTGCTTTTATCTGTACAGCAGCGAGCGACATTAGACACAGATGAGGCTCTTTGGTGTGTATTTTCAAAAGTTTGGTTTCAACCACAACCATTTCATTTCCCTAAAAACCTCAAATCTACTGTCGACATTATTTACAGACATGGCTGTGGGGATGGCAGCAATGGCAAGTTAATCAGTCCACCACTTTGTTGCAGGCTGAAATGTTTCCAAAAACATTTGTACAGACATTTATGCCCCAATTCCCATTATCATGTTGGTGACCTCTGACTTTTCCCAAAGTGCCACCATGTGGTTCATTTGAGTATCAAAGACATATCTCAGTAGTAATTGGGTGATTTGTAATATGTTTGTAAATACATTCTTTTGCCTCATTTTGTAATCACATCAGTGATTTTACCTTTTACCTGCTAATGCGCATTACCATCAGCTACAACTGGACTTAGCTTGCTAACATTTGATGGTAAACATTGAACTTGTCTAGAATTGGGATGTTATCACTGACACTACTGCAGCTTAGAGCCTCACAAGCATGGCAGTAGACTCTTCTCTAATTGAAAATGGGTCAGAAGACGATGTGAAAGTCTCTGAAACTGTAAACTCTGTGATCACATCTATATCCGAGAGTGATTCTACTGATGAATAGAAATGCAACCAAACCACCTGCATCTGTTCGACGCTAGTAACCGCAGCTACGTAGTCTTTGTGTGTTCACACTAACCATGTTCTACCGCTGCAATAACACAACACAGAGTTGATTGAAATGTCATTTTGCACTCAATAAAGTGCTTACCTCCTCCAAGGCCCAACATTCTCCTTAAATCCAGTCAGGCCGCACCAAATTCCACACACTCATAGATATCAGTCCCCTAAAAATGCCTGATTTTTTTCATTAAGATCCATGAATCATTACCTCAAAAATTGGTATAAATGTTAACAACAAAGAAAACTCCCTGTTTCCTGCATCCGCCCTTTGTCTGATTCTGCATTCAAATTTAAAGGGGTCATTCTTCACCCGTGTCCCATCTTCCCAATCAAAGTAAATAACTGACAATATAAGTTTACGTAATTCTAATCATATAAGATAGATTTGTATGTATCATGTGTAGAATTTATTTATGAACACTGCAATAACAACAAAGCAGATTGGTTTGTTTTTTAAGTCCATAAGCTTTGGCTGAGAGTTTTGGAGAATCTTTACAATCTTTGAAGGTAAAACTTTAACTTTAACTCAGACATTCAAAAGTTTTAAATTATATTTCCCCTCTCTGCAAATGATGTGCCCATGTGAATCAGCAGGTAATAATTATATCCCACTTAATGGATTTGTTCATGTGTAATCGTATATCACTTAATATGGTGACAGCTATGTTATAGCATGTAACTAATCATTTGTCAAACATTTCTTAAAATAGCTGAGTTCATTATAAACAATTTGTCTGTTAACTAAAGAGAAAATGCTTGTTCTGTTTGATGTACTGTTAAATTGAATTTGTACCACAAGTTGATTGGTGTCAAATTGTTCATAAAAGATTAAATAGATAAAACTAATAAAAAAATGAAAAAGAAAATGAATTGATTAATAACAGGAAAAAATTGTCCTATTAAATGTAATGTATCTTTATTTATCTTAGGATCAATTTAAAGCTACATGCATTGTAACTTGCTGGCTTCATCACCATGACAACCTCTTTGAACAATTGACTTCAAAAGGGACTGAACATACTTAATGACAGTGTCTGTTAAAAGTATTAATTCACTTCTGTCTCATGAGAGTGAGACGTGCTTTAGTGATTTCTGGAAATATCCAGCAGAAACATCAGCTTTCCATCGGTCTGAGTCTGAGATAAGAGTGAGTCCACCCAGACGCCACTTTCAGACACCCTGTGTGACAGGAAGGAGTCAACAAAACCCACCAATGTTGCCTGAGGAAGACAGATCGACAATGGATCGCAGAAAACCTCGAGAGACGAGGAAGCAGATGTCTTGTTGTCTCTATGCAAGAGAGGGCTAGGAAGCAGAGACAGGAAAAGAATCAGCTCTCCAGAGAGAACATCCTTTCACACTTACATTTATATAGTGCATCTATGTGTAGCACTTTTCTCTATCGCACAGTCGTCAGGAATCCTACCCATGGACAATTTGGCATGTGTCCGGGATTAATCTGCTCAAGTCACTGTGTGTGTGTGTGTGTGTGTGTGTGACGAGATGTTATTTGCCCAGTAGTGACCTGAAGGGGGGGGGTGTGAGCTGCAGGTTACTGTAGCATGAACTAATATGAACTGAGTGATGCCGTTTATGTATCCAGTTAATGCAATTCATTTCAATTTCTGATGATGAAATGTCACCACCAGTTGATTTCCAGCTTGTTACACAATAATGTGTGGGGTTGAGAGCATCAGTGTGGATGAGTAGATTGTGTGACATGTCACAACCAGAGAAATTTTATCATCTCATGAAGACCCAATAGTTCCCATGATGAAATCACCACCATGTTTTCTAAATGTGCTTGTGTGCCACATGATGCACAGTTATGCAAACATATTGTGGTATGCAGAAATCAATATGCATGAAATTCCACTTCCATACAAGGGGTGTGTGCGTGTGTGCGTGTGTGTGAGAGAGATATCCGATGTTATTTAACCAGTAGTAACCTGAAAGGGGCGGGGAAGTTGCAGGTTACTGTTGTATGAACTGAGTGGTGCAGGGCAATATATACGGTTCATGCATTTCATTGGAACTGCAGTTTTTGCATGATGAAACATCTACATTATGAACACTGAGTTGTCATAACAAAAGTAAAAAATAACATATTACATTTTAATACAATAAATACCCAACAGGTAATAAAGTAGTAAAATTTGCGCATTCATAAGTCCTTATATTTTCAATAGTTAAAGTATTTTGTGCTGCTAATACTTGGCTGCTAAAGGTTATGAAGTACTTTTACATCATAGTATTATTATTGTTACTTGACATTAAGGAAGTGAAGATATCTTCCACACCTGGGTAGCAAAACATAGCTGCCTATGACCAAAGCAAAGGACTGAAACCTGCACTCACTGTCACTAAACAGACTAACATGAGACAAAATATAAATCAAAGTTGTCAATTCATTAGTCTGTCTTCTCTAACATACTCAAAAGAGTTTGGTTTTGTGATTTTATTTTCTATGTATAATCACTTGTCCTTTCAACCCTAATTATGCATGCAAAGCCTTTCTTCAAGGTTGACACTCAGCTGTTCTCTCAGAGTGCAAAGGTAAGATCACTCTATGATTAACCGATAAGAAACTGAAAACTAACTAACACCACGGCTCAACCTTGACCTCACTTTATGTGCATTTGTACAGGTTAATAAATATCAATCTTTATCAGCAATTGATGGGAGGACTCTGCAAGTATTATATCAAATTCCCACATCCATGGTGACTATTTGAGGGAGTGACCATTCAGTGTAGCTGTAAACCAGTAAGCCAATCAAGCAAAAATCCCAGCACCTCAGGTTCCAGAGCACAAATCTTGAAAATGCTGCATCAACACACACAAAATTCGCTTCCCCCATTATCTGGAGAGAATCTGGACAGGAGACTCAAAGCATGACAGGAGTAGGGATGGGTATTGTTTGGGGGTTTTCCAATACCGGTGTTAAAGTGATACCAACCCTAACCCTTTCAAAACGTTCAGGTGCTTAAACTCTGCCCGAGCCAATAGTTTTTACTCTAAAAAAAAAACACAGAAAGACAGACCATGAGAACAGCTTTTTTATGTCTAATGCAAAAAATTTAACAGATTGACTGTTATCATGCTGGGATAAAGTGGTTGATAAATGGTTGGAAGATTAAACTTACGATTGTTATGTTATTTGAACTCACCTTGTTTGCATGTTGTTGTTTTTTAATAAATCCAACATATTACACTGGGGACTCATCAGGTCTCCACTCCCGTAAACTCCCATGGAGTTGTCTTGTAAACAAACAAAAGTTATGTTTACATTTAGTGATATGATCCTGTCAGTTAGGATCGAACAGTAGCACCACTGTCTTCTGAAATCAATACTTCGATGGTGTGTGCTGCACAAAGACTGTTTTTCGCTGCACCAAGCAAAGCGCAACAATATTGAATGTTCACCATTATCGTTAATTTGTTGGCTTGGTATTGGTAAGTGCCATTCTAGTTTTGTGTCTTTTTTTTGTTTCTAAGCCAATATAACCCTAACTTCAACTTTTAATCTTACTAGTACAGCTTCTTTCATCACAGAGGTATGGTGCTGTTATGGAAGTTTCCTGGAAGCTGGTGAAAGGAGACCTCAGGCAGCAGCTGATGTCTTATGCAGAAGAGTTTAATGTAGACTTGATGCATCAAGGAGACCAGAAGGTGGAACAATATACAAACGCTAACAGAGTAACAATTGTCACCCCCAAGTCTGAAGATGTCTGCAGGATTCAATCACTTTAAAACTTGACTATATGTTTCATCTCATTGTTGCTTTGTGATTTTACAATCTGTCAATGCGAAATTGATGACTCTGTTCATGCCACAAAGTGTTGTATCTGTCAATCAAGAGAAACAGCCAGATGAAGTTAATGTGATTGGTTGTTGCTTTGCCAGCATTTCAGCTTTTTGCCATTTTCCCATGCAGCCTGGATCTTGACATGTCAGTCAGGCTACCTATTTGCTTTATCAAAATATCTCTCTTACATATTGGTTGCATTGCATTTGAACACACTGCCTCTGATTTTTCAAACTTTTAATCTAGGCACTGCACTCAGATCAAACACCTGCAGAGAAAATGGCTTTGAACACAAATCAGTTATCTTGGCCAATCTACCATTATTACAGCAAGTTGAGAAAATGGGTTCTATGCGCTAAAATCTGTTTCCTCATTAATCAATCCTTTTAATTGTATCTTTCTTGGTGAACTAGATGTTTATTTCGTCTGCACACTTGTTGGTTATGGCAAGTCTCAACATGTCATACTTGTCACATATGGCACGCAGGTAATATTTAGTCCAGCTACCACCACACAACAGGATTACAGCAGAGACCTTGAATCGGTTTACCAACCTGAATTCCCCCCTCAGGTAACACTGTCCATGGACTCCAGTCAAGGCCATCCCTCTCTTTCTCTTACACACACACACACACACACACACACACACAGAGAGAGAGAGAACATGGAACCCAATTTCCTAGAGGAATCCCTGTGAGATAACAGACTAGATGATAAAGGGAGTATATGCTACACTCAACATATATTATTGTGAAATCTGAAATCAAGATAAATCTTTCTGTTGCATTTACAGATAAATATGTAGCTCAGGCTACTTCAAACTGATTTCTGATGTGAAATTATCAGATATTTTATATTGAGGATTGTTTAAAACAGTCATCAAATCTTCAGGTTTTGAACAATAATCACTGCCAGATCATGCAAATATTATTTTAAAGCAACAAATTCTGAAAAGAATTATAAACCCTTCCCAATCCAGAAATATACACACATGGTTATCTGTAAGAACATCACTGCAGATAGGGTAATAATGCTCATTCTGTTGCACAACAAGATGAAGACAAAAAACAAGGTCCCACCCTGAGATGGAGCAGGTATAAAAACCTCCCACATGCTGCTTGTCATCACACTTAGTTGAGCTGACACTGCTCACTGAGACATGCACACAGGTTGCTTACATAATTAGAATTGCACCGTTCCTCTCACTGTCATCTGTGTGAGCATTAGTCTCTGTTACTGAGCCTCCTGCTGTATTGGATCTTCCAGACGTCATCCTCATCGTTATCATCATCATCATGATTTTAAGCATTGCTCTGATCTGGGCAGTAGTTGTGGCATTGTGCTGCCTGTTATGGCTCGCTGTGGGGATACGACACAGGTAAGACTGGACATAGTGCAATGTATTAGACATTTCTGTTGTTTATTCTGTGCTGTATTTATTCAGCCAATGTGTCTAGAATTGCAATGCTACATTGTAGGACTCTGTTGAACTAGACTAACTTTGAGTTGACTGCACCCATATCAAAAGTGACAGGTCCTGCCAAACAACAACACATGTGCATGATTCATGTTGGCCATCCATAGTGTGAGTGACAAACTGTGAGTATGCATGAAATGAGCAGGACTCACACAAAGGCTTTTGTAAGGATGATGGAATTTGTTTGGCAGGCTTCACATTGTCACCAGTGTGCTGTCAGTGTTTGGCTGCTGTTGTCAGGGTTGTGTAATGACTGGTCATGTGTATTCACATTGAAGAGGAAGCAGATTTTGTGTTTTTCCCTGTAATAATAGACTTTGTGGTTAGACTGAACAGAGAAAAGTTTCAAATTAAGTTTATGATATAAATGTTTAGCTTATTTACAGGAGTGTCATAATGTCATGAAGGCTGGTATGAAACTACAACAACACTACTATGTAATATTATGGAAATGTTTTTGTTGAAGTGTAGTTGTTGGGAGGACCATGATGTTAGGCTAATTTTAACAAATACAAGCATAATCAGCTATCGTCAGTGGAAAATAGGTGTATCTAGCAGCATGAAGTGGTAGCAGTATTCATTTTTTAACTGTTTTGGGAGGTATTTTATCCTTTTGAATCAAAAGTAAAGTGGCAACACAAAAGAGAAGAGACAAGGGGGGGGGGGCAAGTTTAGGCAAGAAGGTATTGTCTTTCCGATTTCATTAAAAGAAATGACATTTTGAGGGTACATGGTTTTCACATAGTTGAATCCTATTGTCAGCCATAATGAGAAGCAAAATGAGCGTTTACTCCTCTCAGTGATTATTAGTTTCAATGAATACAATCCTCTGTATCCCCCATAAACTACTGAGCTACAATACAGACAATGATTTTACGTTCGATCAGTGGTGGTTAGTTTTGGTTGTGTACTGAATATTCTCTGAAATCTCTTTCTCAAAATAGGCAACCTGGTGAGCCTATAGTTGAAAATGGCTTCATCCCTTACCTGGGCTGTGCTTTGCAGTTCGGGGCCAACCCTCTCCAATTCCTCCGCAGCCGCCAGAAGAAGTACGGCCACATTTTCACCTGCAAGATTGCAGGCCAGTACATCCATTTTCTGTGTGACCCCTTCTCGTACCACTCAGTCATCAGACAGGGGAGGCACTTGGATTGGAGGAAGTTCCACTTTGATACATCTGTCAAGGTAAATTTATTTGATGTGTCCTTTTATCATTATTCTACTTACTTACTGTCAGAATATTATTTCTTCATCCTATACCTGTTCTTCCTTCCCTCACCAGGCCTTTGGCCATGACAGCTTCGACCCTCGCCATGGCCACACCACAGAGAACCTCCACCAAACCTTTCTGAAGACCCTACAGGGTGAGGCTCTACCCTCCCTGATACACACTATGATAGGTCACCTGCAGGATGTCATGCTGAAGTCAGACACACTCAGTCCCAGGAAGGAGCACTGGGAGGTGGACGGCATCTTTGCTTTCTGTTACAAGGTCAGTAACTGGGCTATAGACTGGAGGCATAGAAGAAAATTAAAGATACTGGAATAGGTTGTTTGCCTCAGGTCCTAAGGGTCTGCGATTCATAGTGGACAGTCTGAATAAGATTGACGACAACATTAATTTTATAATTTTATCATATTTCCATGGCCTGTATTATGTTCCAACAATCCTAACACATTTCCTTTTTGGCCTATTGATCCCCAGGTGATGTTTGAGGCTGGCTATTTGACACTGTTTGGTAAAGAGCTTGGTGAAGATAAGTGTCAAGCTAGGCAGGCAGCCCAGAAAGCCTTGGTGCTCAACGCTCTGGAAAATTTCAAAGAATTTGACAAGATCTTCCCTGCCTTGGTGGCAGGTCTGCCCATCCATGTCTTCAAGAGTGCCTACAGTGCCAGAGAGGTGAGTGGGCTTTTCCCTAAGACTATCAAAGGAGAAAATGAAAACATACTATTTTGCTCTAAAATCACATCTCATGTTTATTTACTGCCAATTCTAACTATTCTAATTATTTCAGCAGTATAAACCTTACATAAAAGAAACCCATATATTTACATTTATTTTTGTACTCATCCTTTCAAATGTGTAGAACCTGGCAAAGACCATGAATCCTGAAAACCTTTCCAAGAGGGAGAACGTGTCTGATCTGATCTCAATGAGGATAATCCTAAATGATGCCTTATCTACCTTTAATGATTTGAGCAAGGCAAGGACTCACGTCGCTCTGCTCTGGGCCTCACAGGCTAACACACTGCCTGCTACCTTCTGGTGTCTCTTTTATATGATCAGGTATGCTAAAAAAATTATCTTTTTCATATCGTTAATAAAACAAACGGCAGCCAGGACAAATGGCTCAACTCATAAATGTGGGGGTATTCTGCTCTGTCTATAAAAATAAAAAGAATTTCTATGCTAGACTTAATCCTGTCAGTTAAGTCAGTTGTCAGTTCAGGTGTTAATAACTGTTACTATGAAAACACTGTGCTGTTACAGCCTGTGGCTGCAGTGGCTAACCAACCGAATTATTTTGATACCAGGTATCTAACAGAAGATAAAGCAGCTTGCTTTGACACACAGCTACATGTAAGGAGCTGATTGCCTAATTTAGATGTTCAATTTGATACCGAGATAATTAGTGTTGCAACAAGTGTGAGAACCTAAGTATGTAAGTCACCAGACCTATCTGCATCGCCAGGCTTAAATGCATGATTTATATAGCCAATTAACCTTGAGGTCACTGATGTGCTTTTCATGGTACGCTATGTATAGTCCAGCACATTGGATTTGAAATAGAACCATGAGGATATCTGTATGTTAAGACGGTGATTAACTGCAATATATTATGCAACCAAATACTTTCTCTCCCATAAAACTGTGGGGCTATCTTCTGTATGATAAAGGCAACAGTTCCTGCACCGTTGATCTGATGAACAGTGGTCTCAGAAAGTATTCAGACCCCTTTACTTTATGCACACCTTAATCTGTTGTAGATTTGATTTAAATAGATGACATTGCCCCTTTGCCCAACAGTTTACCTTCAGTAACTGTTGTCTTTTGATGAGTTGTATAAAAAAATAACTCTGTAATAAGCTATGGAGTGTTTGTGTGTTACAATAGTGCATCCCTAACAACAGTGACAGTGGATGTGACTAACAGGCTTCTGTACCTGTGTTCAGGAGTCCTGATGCTCTGAGAGCAGCTCGTGAGGAGGTGCAGAAAATTGTGGACGATTCAGGTCTCACAGTTGACCCAAGTAACCCCTCCCTGAGCCTTACCAGGGAGCAGCTGGACAACATGCCTGTTCTGAGTAAGATTTCCAATGGATCACTAGAATATAGAAGTAACTTGTATCACGACCACAATTGCTAAACTGAAATCTCGTGTTGTTAACATGGCATATGTGACACACTGCGGTGGTCTTCATACAGAATATATGGGCATGTTTTGTACTTTTAAAGGCAGTTAAGTAATGTTATTAACCTAAATTATTTGTATTCCCTTCTGTCTATAGACAGCATTATCAATGAAGCCATGCGTCTTTCTAGTGCTTCTATGAATGTGCGTATAGCCAAGGAAGACTTTCTGCTTCACCTTGACAACCAAGAAGCTTACCGTATAAGGAAGGATGATGTCCTTGCTTTATATCCGCCCATGCTGCACTACGATCCAGAAATCTACGAGGATCCCTATGTAAGACTGAAAACAGCCTTTTTCAAGAACTCACTGTAATTTGTGATGCCCCACTGAAAACTCATCTCACTCTCTCCTCTTCTCACTACAGGAATACAAGTTTGATCGTTTCCTGGATGAGAATGGTCAGGAGAAAACCGCATTTTTCCGCAACGGGCGGCGGCTGCGTTATTACTGCATGCCTTTCGGCTCTGGGGTCACCAAATGCCCAGGCAGGTTTTTTGCTGTGTATGAGATCAAGCAGTTCCTCAGTCTTGTGCTGTCCTACTTTGATGTGGAACTGTTGGACCCTGCTGTCAAAGTCCCACTTCTGGACCAGTCCCGTGCTGGACTGGGAATCCTTCAGCCTACTTATGATGTGGATTTCAGGTACAAGCTGAAATCGAAACACTAGGCTCTGTCTTTTGTCAGAGTGCTGAAGTGCATATTGTACATAGTATATATTTATCAGTGTTAATGAAGATGCTTTGCTGCATATGTAAATAGATTGAATTATACAATTCTGTTGTTTTAATTTGCTGCTGAAGAACATGAATTCCTTTTCAATTGAGCTTTGTTTCTCTCTTGACTGAAATGCATTATCGAGGTAAGGATGTGTCCCTGTACGTATGCAAGTGGCCCTGTATGTGTAATAGTTTGTGTTACATGGGTAGACAGGCTTATAAATGGGGCCCAGTATATGTGATATGAATCATTTGATTGTGTTTTTTTTATGTTTTGTCTTTCTGTACAGATGTATTGAGGTAGTAGAATGTGCTACTGGCATGTTGAGTTATGCATATTTCACTGGTGGTTTGATAAAAGGGAGATCTGCTTTTGTTACATTACTGCCAACAGGTAGCTTTTCTACCTGGCAGGCAGCTGTTTGATTCAACAGATATCACCAAGCCACATTACTGTTTTAATGGTGATATAGTAAAGACTGTAAATCAATCCACAATCATGAGAACTTCATAAAGAGAGCCACAGAATGTTTGAAAGTGTAAAAATAAAACGTTAAAGGAAAATGGTGTTATGATGTATTCATTTACCTGTTTTACAATAAGAGGAAAATCTAAATGTCCTCTCCATATTGCCACCTTTTTTACTAAGGAATGTAATCTCCCTTCCATATAAAAGTGTGTAAATTCTAGCATTGACCATCCCAGTCAAAAGGGTATTTAATACATACAAATCACTATGATACATCCATGCTGTTATTACCAATTGTTTGGTTCTTTTTTATTCAATGAGTTCATGACGCTAATCATACTTGACCTTCACCTTTCAGTTGATGATAAGAGCTTTCATCAGCCTTGAACTTTGCTCTCTCTTGCTGTCCCACTCTCAGACACTGATGTCACTGAAGACATTGTTTGCCAGTGTTTTATCTTCTTCAGTATCACTATGGCAGCTAAATAATGCTAGTTTGTTCAATAAGTGCAAAAGACTTTTGCATACTGTATTTCTGTTGGTTAACTGTACCAGGACATGGAGCACAAAACTATGAATTTAGATACAGTTAATTCATGTGCATCAGAAAAATGACAGAATGCTCGTCTGCACACATCCGTGTGACATTTATGATGCACAGCTGACTCTGACCAAGCTATTTGTGAGTGGTCACCCAAGCCTTTAGCTTTTCATACTTTGAAATACATCAAATTTCCAGTCAAACAGCTAAAACTAGGCATAATCTTACTCCAATGACATAGACGGTTATTTGCTTATTAATACTACTGTTTTCCAAATGCTTCCACTCGGAAACATTATCAGGACACACTCTGTAAATTTCCACTGTTATGCGGATGACACCCAGTTATACTTGTCAATAAAACCTGAACAAAGTAATCAAATAACTAAACTCCAAGCATGTCTCAAGGACATAAAAACCTGGATGACCCGCAATTTTCTCTTATTAAACTCAGATAAAACAGAGGTTCTAATACTTGGCCCTAAACACCTTAGAGATACATTATCTAATGATATAGCTGCACTAGACGACATTGCCCCTTGCTTCCAATGAAACAGTCAGGAACTTGGGAGTGATCTTCGATCCTGATTTATCCTTTAATTCACACTTAAAACTAATTTCTAGGACCGCCTTTTTCCACTTGCGTAATATCTCCAAAATCAGACATGTCCTTTCTCAAAAGGATGCAGAAAAACTAGTCCACGCCTTTGTTACATTCAGACTGGATTATTGTAATTCATTATTATCAGGCTCCAGCAGTAAGTCATTAAAGACCCTGCAGCTTGTCCAAAATGCCGCAGCACGTGTCCTGACAAGAACAAAGAAAAGAGACCACATGTCTCCAGTATTAGCTTCGCTACACTGGCTTCCGGTTAAATCGAGAATAGAATTTAAAATTCTCCTCCTCACCTTCAAGGCTCTTAATAATATGGCACCATTATACCTTAAAGAGCTGATGGTACCTTATCAACCCACTAGAGCACTGTGCTCCCAGAATTCAGGCTTACTTGTCGTCCCTAATGTCTCTAAAAGTAGAGTAGGAGCCAGAGCTTTCAGCTATCAAGCTCCTCTCCTGTGGAATCATCTCCCACTTTCAGTTCAGGAGGCAGACACCACCTGTACGTTTAAGAGTAGACTTAAAACCTTCCTTTTTGATAAAGCTTATAGTTAGAGCTGGTACAGGCTTGTCTTGGACCTGCTCTTAGTTATGCTGCTATAGGTCTAGAAGGTCGGGGGACACATGACACACGGAGCTTCTCTTTCCAGGTTCTCATTCCTCTTCTCAATCGTTATCACATCAACGTAATTCATATCACATCAATACATGTTAGCTGACTTGACTTCTTCCCCGGAGTCCCTTTGCCTTATCGTCCGCAGATCCAGGGCCACAGCTGTGGCCACATCATGGATTAGGATCTGTGGATCGTGTATCAGAGATCGTAATGGTGGATCCATATGGCGGATTCTGTATCGTGCTGGCTGATCGTGACAATAAAGGCGGATCCTTTATCGTTTTGGCATCGGAAAATGGTGGTGGACCACGACCAAGGTGGCAGCTGATGATGGATCCTAATGGCAACAATGAACAATGACTGTGGACTATAGTGGCATCCGATCTTGATGGTGGATCATGATCTTGCTGGCTGCTGACCATAGACTATGATTGCAGAAAGACTGCTTGATACATAGTATTTCACAGATACTTGACCCTTATTGACATTAATCCACCAATTCACTGACCTTCAGTTGTGCTTCAGAAAGGTCTACCCCTATCAATACTGCTAAAACCTTGATGATGTTTCCCTTCACACTTGACATCTATTGCACTTCTGTCCGTCCTGGGAGAGGGATCCCTCACATGTGGCTCTCTCTGAGGTTTCTACGTTCTTTTTACCCTGTTAAAAGGTTTTTTTTGTAGTTTTTCCTTACTCTTGTTGAGGGTTAAGGGCAGAGGATGTCACATCATGTTAAAGCCCCATGAGACAAATTGTGATTTGTGAATATGGGCTATACAAATAAAATTTGATTGATTGATTGATTGAAGGTCAGATCCCCACTATAACCATGGTCAGCTGTTTTGCGTTT
Source organism: Verasper variegatus (assembly GCA_026259375.1). Classification (NCBI taxonomy): domain Eukaryota; kingdom Metazoa; phylum Chordata; class Actinopteri; order Pleuronectiformes; family Pleuronectidae; genus Verasper; species Verasper variegatus. The sequence goes on along the minus strand of CM048053.1, from coordinate 20,147,135 downwards.
ATTCCCTGACAATAACAATCTGAAGGTGTTTTACTGAGATCAAGTTTAACTGACACGTGCTGGTGCATGTGTGTGTGTTTTGACATGTTTATGTTGAACAAATAGATGATAAATCAATACATTTACATGTTTCAACCTGTTCAACCCAGTGCAAGTAAAACAGAAACTTTTTCTCTTTCAAGGACTTCCAGGATCTGACTATTAGGACAAGGACTTCTATTTACAGAGAATGTATTTGCATATTGAGTTCAATTCAATTAAAGTCAATAAATTACCTCAAGGCACATAGTAAGGTCACCTTACAATATCATAGAGAAACTCAACAGTTCCCAAAGTGAGCGAGTGAGTGGTGGAGGGGGGGGGGGGGGGTACGTAAAATCTATTCTTATTTCATGAGTGACACCATATATGTTAAATTACACTTTAAGTTTATGCTTGAGAGTGGTTCGATCTCCAGGAGCAGTCTACATCGGTTTGCTGAGAGGAACTAATACAATGGGGAAAAGGCAATTAGTAGACCTCAAAATAAAACTGGTAAACTTTTACAAAGCTAAAGAGGGATACAAAATATTGTATGTTCTGAGATACCAGTGCCACTTGTGAAGACTACAACCCAGAAAGGGTAGAAAGGACTCAACCAAAGAGTGGAAGGAGTGGAAAAATCGTAAACCACTACACAAGAATCTAAATCAAACAGCTGGGGACCAGAAAAAGTCTGTTGGGGAAAATGGGATAAAAGTTCACATATGCACAGTCAAGCACAGTCTGCACAATGCTAGCCACTGCTTACACACCAATAATAACATAGAGAGAAACCCTTGTTGCATGCTCTTGTCACACACTGTTCAGTGCAATGTTCACCCTTCAATGGATTTCGCAATGCTGCAGTTCACTGAGCTGATTGTGTGCTTACAGGTGAAACAGAACTCTCCTGATCCACAGATGTCCCTGCACTCTCACTGCAGCCTTTATTTTCCACAGCAAGCAAACACTCAAAACACTATATTAAGCTGCTCTCAGACATGCACCGGACTCCGGAGATCCTCCGCAGTTTCTCCAGAGAAGGTGTGTGAATGAAAATTGTGGTGTGAACTGTTGAGTAAATAGGCGAGACCTGTATTCTCTGAAAAATGATTCACAGACAACTAACTGTGGTTATTGGTTATTTTCAGGTTGTGTTTTATGGAAGTTCTTTAAAGATTCTGTCATTAGAAGCTCCCCCAGGGGTCATATTCAGGGGGCTGCAGTGCAGCTTTAAGCCATATTAAACACCATTTCCCCACTCCTACAATTCTGAAGTTACGCTTGTGTGTTTACTTTAACTTTATTTGCCTGTTTATAGTTTAAGTTAGCTTGGATGCAACTCCATCACTCATATCCTGCACTCCCAGCATTAGGTTGATCCACAATTGCTGCAATTAACACTGAAAAGTGAATTGCGAATATGGATGAGTTGCCATGTTTTGAATCAGATCCTCTTTATAAATTCTAGAGAGTGGCAAAAGGGATGAAAAGAAAGGCAACACACATGAGGGTGAATCTCATACATGAGAAAATAGAGAAGTTGCAGTTGATTAAACGAAAGTATGGAAAGAGACAAATTTTCGGGAATCAGTCGTTGTTTTGAGACAAATAGGTCTAACTTTAAAGACATTTTAAGGTGTAATATAAACACTGGAGTTTGTTTGAATGTAGTGTGAGGGAAAGCAGGGATAATGAGAGATCGCCACAATGCCACCTGGGGAATTTCACCTCCAGGAAATAACTAAACTATTGTGTGTGTGCAACAGCACAGGTTCCTATATCGAGAAAATAACTTCAATGTAACTCAATGAATGCATAAACCAACAAGCAAAATGAAACAAACAAACAAACAGAACACGAATTAACATATGAAATAAAACACTTTAGACATGAGCAACACAGGGACAGGGCTGGGACTTACCACGGCAACTGAGAACCAAAGGAAAAGGGGAAGGATTAATAAACTAAACCCCCGTGACACTGCAAACCAACAAAACGGGTTGTGAAGAAAACGCCACCACCAGGAATTGGGTTGCCGCCTCAGGCCCACAGCACCTGACCAACAATAAAAAAATAATTAAAACATGTCCGTGTTGAATCAATACTGGTGAAAACAACAAAACAAAACAAATTAAACCAAATACAAACCAATATAAACAACAATGTAAATGTGATTAAATGTTACTAAAATTAGGCGTCCCTCCGAGGTGGACACTTCTTTAAAAGCTGCACACTTCCTCTTGAGCCAATGGTGTTCTATCAGCCTGAATGATTCCAGAAAGGCCAGAACAGTTCAATACACGCCAGAACAGTTATATACAAGCCAAAACAGTTCCAATTAAACCAGAACAAATTAAACCTAGCAGCCTGCTGTAAGGTCACATATGACTGAGCACAACCATATAGCTCCTTTAAGATGGCAAGAACCTGGACTGGCTCTCGCTGCTCCGCATTAGGGCGAAACTTAATCTCCTCCTTTGCCTCTCCCTCCAAATGATCAAACATAAAAAGGGCCTGGTCAACAGCAAAAAGATGGTGAGCACGCACACATGCCTGTATCTCCTCTATCCACTCAGCTATTCCTATGCCTGCCCTGCCATTAAACATGGGACATGAGACTGACCGCCTGTGACTGCATTGGGACGGCGGAGGGGCTCACGGCAGCACCCGCTGCTCGATGAGGGCAGTAACTGCAGAACGATACGTGCTTTCACGTCAGTCTCCAAAACACCAGAAAAAGACGCTAGATTTGTCGCTTTTGACAAAAAAAGTTGCCAAGCGGATTTGGAAAGTCGCCAGATTTAGCGAGAAAGTCGGCAAGTTGGCAACACTGGCCAAGAACGGCCGCCTCCTTAAATACGAGGCGCATGATGTGGCCTAACAACCAGCGCACCATTAAAATAGATAAAGTGCCCCGCGGCAGCAGGGAGGGAGCACGCATCTGGCTACATAAACAATGCTACAGACACACACTGTTGCACGCAGGATGGATAGCCATATGTCAATATTTACACCTGTGTTTTAGTCTGGAGCACTTCAATATGTCACATGGGAGAATTTCTTGTAGAAAGGCTTTCAAACGACGTGTTATGTTGTAAAGGGATCTATTCTATCAACTTTTCCTAAACATGCAGGAGACGTGCCCATGTGGCTGCTCTAAACCTGTTCAGTGAGCATGTTTACATTAGATATTTCAATGTAATGTCAGTCCTGTCCATAGAAACTTCTGCCCCGCACTGAAAATGTGAGTCTACGTGTGTGTCTGTGTGAGTCAGCATGCTTCCAAAATGGCGGCTGGCCAAAGAGATAACACCCTTTCCCCCCCCTATTGGAATGTTTTCGACCTGTAGCGAGGGTCAGAGATAATTAGGTGAAGAAACATGCATGTCTCACAACCCCACAAATCAAACATCACACAGAATCGAATAAACAGTCTTGCTTAGCCTAGTATGATTATTAAGCCTAGTTGTGTTACCCGTCCTTGGAAAGGGAAAAGAGGTTGCTGTGCAATTCGCAGTTTTGTGAAGTCGTCTTGCTGGTTTTGTGGCTACTCCCTTCATGGTCTGTTGAGCTGTGAAGTTTTCCAACAGGACATCGGGTCACTGCTATGAGGTTGGTAGAGCTTGGAGTGCGAGGAAGTTTCCTTGGTGAGATGAGCTGGAAGCTGCACCTTTGAGCTCCTCTCGAAGAGTTGGATGGAAAGAGAAGATGTGAGCTGGAGAATCAATCAAATTTTATTTGTATAGCCCATATTCACAAATCACAATTTGTCTCATGGGGCTTTAACATGATGTGACATCCTCTGCCCTTAACCCTCAACAAGAGTAAGGAAAAACTACTAAAAAACCTTTTAACAGGGTAAAAAGAACGTAGAAACCTCAGAGAGAGCCACATGTGAGGGATCCCTCTCCCAGGACGGACAGAAGTGCAATAGATGTAAAGTGTGAAGGGAAACATCATCAAGGTTTTAGCAGTATTGATAGGGGTAGACCTTTCTGAAGCATAACTGAAGGTCAGTGAATTGGTGGATTGATGTCAATAAGGGTCAAGTATCTGACAAATACTATGTATCAAGCAGTCTTTCTGCAATCATAGTCTATGGTCAGCCGCCAGCAAGATCATGATCCACCATCAAGATCGGATGCCACTATAGTCCACAGTCATTGTTCAATGTCGCCATTAGGATTCATCATCAGCTGCCACCTTGGTCGTGGTCCACCACCGTTTTCCGATGCCAAAACGATCCGCCTTTATTGTCACGATCAGCCAGCACGATACAGAATCCGCCATACTGGATCCACCATTACGATCTCTGATACGCGATCCACAGATCCTAATCCATGATGTGGCCATAGCTGCGGCCCTGGATCTGCGGACAATAAGGCAAAGGGACTCCGGGGAAGAAGTCAAGTCAGTAACATGTATTGATGAGACATGAATTACTTTAATATGATAACGATTGAGAAGAGGAATGAGAAGCTGGGAAGAGAAGCTCCGTGTGTCATGTGTCCCCCGACCTTCTAGACCTATAGCAGCATAACTAAGAGTAGGTCCAAGACAAGCCTGTACCAGCTCTAACTATAAGCTTTTTCAAAAAGGAAGGTTTTAAGCCTACTCTTAAATATACAGGTGGTGTCTGCCTCCTGAATTGAAAGTGGGAGATGATTCCACAGGAGAGGAGCTTGATAGCTGAAAGCTCTGGCTCCTACTCTACTTTTAGAGACTTTAGGGACGACAAGTAAGCCTGAATTCTGGGAGCACAGTGCTCTAGTGGGTTGATAAGGTACTATCAGCTCTTTAAGGTATAATGGTGCCATATTATTAAGGGCCTTGAAGGTGAGGAGGAGAATTTTAAATTCTATTCTAGATTTAACCGGAAGCCAGTGTAGCGAAGCTAATACTGGAGAAATGTGGTCTCTTTTCTTTGTTCTTGTCAGGACACGTGCTGCGGCATTTTAGACAAGCTGCAGAGTCTTTAACGACTTACTGCTGGAGCCTGATAATAATGAATTACAATAATCCAGTCTGGATGTAACAAAGGCGTGGACTACTTTTTCTGCATCCTTTCGAGAAAGGACATGTCTGATTTTGGAGATATTACGCAAGTGGAAAAAGGCGGTCCTAGAAATTTGTTTTAAGTGTGAATTAAATTATAAATCAGGATCGAAGATCACTCCCAAGTTCCTGACTGTTTCATTGGAAGCAAGGGCAATGTCGTCTATCGCAGCTATATCATTAGATAATGTATCTCTAAGGTGTTTAGGGCCAAGTATTAGAACCTGTTTTATCTGAGTTTAATAAAAGAAAATTGCGGGTCATCCAGGTTTTTATGTCCTTGAGACATGCTTGGAGTTTAGTTATTTGATTACTTTGTTCAGGTTTTATTGACAAGTATAACTGGGTGTCATCCGCATAGCAGTGGAAATTTACAGAGTGTGTCCTGATAATGTTTCCGAGTGGAAGCATATATAATGAGAATAAAATTGGGCCGAGCACAGAGCCCTGTGGAACACCATGGTTAACTTTGGTGCGCACAGATGACTCATCATTAATTTGCACGAATTGGGAGCGATCAGAGAAATAGGATTTAAACCAGTTCAGGGTGGCTCCTTTAATGCTAATTAACTGTTCTAGTCTCTGTAGTAAAATGTTATGGTCAATTGTGTCGAATGCTGCACTAAGATCTAACAGAACGAGGACAGACACAAATCCCTGATCTGAAGCTATTAGAAGGTCATTAGTGACTTTTGCCAAGGCTGTCTCTGTGCTATGATTGGCTCTAAACCCCGACTGAAAGTCTTCATATATATTATTTTCCTGGAGAAACTCACACAGCTGATTGGCTACAACTTTTTCTAGGATTTTAGACAGGAAGGGGAGGTTAGATATTGGTCTGTAATTGGCTAAAACCTCTGGGTCTAGGGTGGGTTTTTTGAGAAGGGGTTTGATTACAGCTATTTTAAAGACTTGAAGACTGTGGTACATATCCTGATGATAATGACAGATTTATTGTGTTCAGTAACGTGCTATCAATTAGGGGCAGAATTTCTTTAAGTCATTTTGTAGGAATGGGATCTAAGATACAAGTTGTTGAACATGAGATTAGTTTGGTCAGCTGATCAAGGGTGATCAGAGAGAAGCTGTCTAAATAATTGGTAGGATTCTTAGCCGTTTCTGAGATTTCAGTGCCAATTGAGGGCAGGACGTATTTATTGGAGATGAAGGGGAATATATTTTGGACTTTCACCATGTAGACAGAAACACTACACCATATGAATGATAATGTTGCTTCATAAATGGAGCGACGTCTGCGAGCTAGTTCAGGCAGCCAACTCGAGCTGCGCTACTCCAATCATGTGACAAACATCATGTGACATACCTCATTCTCCACAACCATCTATAATACACACCCACCTTATCAGGTGGTCTATTTAAGCAAGAGAGAAATTTCCCATCATCCCCTTTGCTCGCAGTGCTGCTGCAGTATTGCTACCAGTTGCTTCAGCCCCTCCACCCCCCCAGCATCCACCTGTAGGCTCTGACGGGGGGTTACAAGTATTTGCCCATCAATCCCATCATTCCTGTGTAATCATATGGGGGACTGATTAAGTTGGAGCCTAGACGCCAAACACTAAACCTGTTCTGCTGCAATAAACGTTTGAACGTGAGTTGTCTGATTGAACGTCTAAAAAAAACTGCTATATGCACATAGATTTGCTGATAAGCATACAGCTGTCTAGGGGATACCACACAAATACCAGCCATAACATCATTAATAAATAGGTGGTTTAAGTTTGATTAACACTAGAAAATAAGTTTGAAGTCACATAACTGATGGTTCAGAATGGACTCTCTCAAATCAGGCCATGGATATACAAACATCATATGTCTACTAAAGAGGTAATTGTGCCTCAGCATAGAGGATTAAATGTGTTTTCTCAGCATTCGTTGTTTTTAAGTATTTACCAAAATATGATTGTTTTTATAATTGATATGAAATATAATATAAGTAATCTAAATATTAATGAATTAATAAATTAATATTAAGCATTAGGCCATTAGATGTGAACTCAGTTCAGCCTCTTTACCCCTAAATAACCCCAATACCCTGCAGTAACCTCTGCAGTGCAGCTGAGTCTACAGTAATAGGAACCATGCAGAGTAAGGCACAAAACTGAATTAATGAAAGCGACAAAGGGGCTATCTGTTCTAACAAACTCAGTTTTCAAGCCAAGGCCAGCTGCACAGACATGTCTATGTACTGCATTCATTCCACTGCGGAGACACTAATGTTGTTCCTCATTTTTTGTTTAATGCAAAAATGATGGTTACAATTTCTACAGCAGACATTTGACTGATAACAGTAACAATGGTCTATTCAGTTCAAATGTCTCACTGTGACATAACAGTGTGAGTCAACAGCACCAGGACATTGAAACCGAAGAAGCTAAATTAATTTCCCATGAATTAACCCTAACTGTTACAGATAGTCATAGTCAGGTTTATTATGTTATGCAATGCTTTTTTGGAATGACATGGCCTGTGTTTGTGGGACCCAAAATCCCTGCCAGTGGCCATGCCTTAGGATTGTTTGTCACCACAACTTGATAATACGATAATTATGTCCACTTTGTGTGTTAATTCTGAACATAAATATTTGTGCTGCTCCCAAAAACCATAGTCCCGGGGCCTTCAAACATGACAGAATATACAATGCAGCGATGAGGTCACAATAGGAAACAGCTGCTATTTTTGTTTAAAGAAAAAAGTACTTTCCTGTGATTGAGCAAGCATATAATCACTTCTAGAGAAAGAGGAATCAACCCTAGCACCCAGTTGCACAGATAAAGATCAACAGGAGGTGAAATTACCAAGTAAGGTCATGAACTTTGAGGTTGCATCCGCTAAGTGCAAAGAAAACAGTCAAAACAGCAGTAAGACATTTATCACAGTAGTAAGACATTGATCAGTGGAATTTTCCATTACAATTCTTTAATCGTATCTGTTTGATAATATTAAGCTACTGTCATGACAGCTGCTGTGTATTTGTATTATGAGGCACAGAACGTGGCTTCTTTGCTCACTTACTTTTCTTAAAGCACATACATGGTGAGGCTTTGATGCGGTCCACAACTATCTCACAGTGGCCTGTGTGTTGATAGTCCTATAATGGTAAGGAAAGGTGTCATTCTAGCAGGCGTGTAGTACACGTGGAAGAGCGTTATCTTGATAAACGGTGTATTCAAAACATGTTATTGCATCATTAAGGCCACGTGTCAGTGGAATGGGAGGAAGTCGTGGTTAATAAAGCACTTTCCTATATCATCAGGTGTACACATTAAGTATAACCTTTGACTCATGCCACTGGGGATGTGTGTGTGTGTGTGTGTGTGTGTGTGTGTGTGTGTGTGTGTGTGTGTGTGTGTGTGTGTGTGTGTGTGTGTGTGTGTGTGTGTGTTTGTGTGTGAGCATGCAAGACAGACAGCTGGACATGCTGATGTAAATGCCTTTGACATCACCTCTGTATAAACATTGTGGGAGCAAACATGTTATTGAGAAATATCTGTCTGAACTGGAAAAGCCTCCACAGCTTCAATGGCTGACAGGTTCCTACTGGTCAAATACACTCTGGACCAAGCCACGCTACCCCTGATATTAAACTGCATTGTTGGTGTTCACACAATATCTCCAAAACAATGTGAAGTGTAGATAAGCATCAACCTGATGTGTGGGTTTGTGTGTACTTTCATCAAATCTGGTGGGAATATTGCATAAGATAAGATAAAATAATCCTTAATTAGTTCCACAATGACGAAATTTGCAGTATTACAGCAGCAAGAGTCAAAATAGGCATCAGTAAGTCATATGTACCATGCAATACTTAAGAGTAAGGAACATAACAAATATAGAAAATGTGATTGGAATTAAACTCATATATACAGTATAAGAACAGGAAAAATATGTGAAGTGTGAGAATATGTACAGTGAATGAATTGCACACTTGTATTACTTGTACCTACCGATGAATAGCTTAAGGACCTAATCAGAGGTTGAGGTCAACACAATAAGGTCCAAAATCACATTCTCCGAGATGCCACCATTGATTATAGAGAGACAATCTAAAGCTTATGTTTATCAGAAAGTTATTCCCCATTTTTATGATATCATCGACACTTCAATAAGAAAATAACATGGAGAAAAGCATTAACTTTATTATTGTGACATGATCTACAGCTTATTTTTATTAAACAATCATTAATGCAAGATATCAACAGTGTTAAATTCTGTTAGCACCATTCAACACTATTGACCATCAAATTTTATTACAGAGACTAGAGCAGTTAATTAGCATTCAAGGAACCGCCCTAAACTGGTTTATATCATATTTTTCAGATTGTTTCAATTCTTGCAAATTAATGATGAGTCATCTGTGAACACCAAAGTTAACTACGGTGTGCCACAGGGCTCTGTGCTCGGCCCAGTTTTATTGTCATTATAGAACAGGATAAGAGTTCTAATACTTGGCCCTAAACACCTTAGAGATACATTATCTAATGATATAACTGCTCTACAAGTAGAGTAGGAGCCAGAGCTTTCAGCTATCAAGCTCCTCTCCTATGGAATCATCTCCCACTTTCAATTCGGGAGGCAGACACCACCTGTATATTTAAGAGTAGGCTTAAAACCTTCCTTTTTGATAAAGCTTATAGTTAGAGCCGGTCCAGGCTTGTCTTAGACCTGCTCTTAGTTATGCTGCTATAAGTCTAGAATGTCGGGGGACACATGACACACAGGAGCTTCTCTTTCCAGCTTCTCATTCCTCTTCTCAATTGTTATCATATCAAAGAAATGAATATCTCATCAATACATGTTACTGACTTGACCTCTTCCCCAGAGTCTCTTTGCCTTTGTCAAATTCTCATATTCTCACTCACATTCATACAGAGCTTCTATAGTTTATATCTTTCTTTTCTATCTCACACCATTCATACACTGTTGGCACAGAAACTCTGGTTTCAGTATCTTGACCAAGGAATGCAGACTGGAATAGCCAGAGATTGAACTAAGTACCTTCTCGTGGACGACCCTCTCTACCTCCTGAGGCTGATTTGCCACTATACAAATACAATTTAGCTAAATTGAATTGAATTAGCTAATTACTGCCTCCTAAGGCCATAGGTCCACAGGTACATCACAGTTTCTTTAGTTTTTTTGCAACAAACAGATGGAGCAGCAACACAACACAGGCAAACATTTTTTACAGGGTAAAAAACTAGGGACGAGGACTAACTGGTTGGTTTTTGCAGTTGCCGTCCAGTCCATCTCTACTTAGGTGTAGCAAACATTTAGCTGCCTCTTGGAGCTATGGGAGCCTCTAAAGTCTCAACCTAAATAAACAGGATTGTAAATAATGTATCGTGAGGGAGAGGCTCCAAACATACAGAAACACAAACACAGCTTTGTCAGTTTGACAGCATGTGCAGCATTTATCGAAACTGAATACACAACCGGACACAGAAGCGCTGCATTACTACTGTTCAAATGACTCTTTAAATGATCTGAGCACTGTAAACAAGCTGGGTTTTGAGTACAGAACGTTTGAGTCGTTGGTGTTACACAGACCAACCAGACAAGTGTTTGCAGTTATACCAGTTGAACCAGGTTCAGGAAATCAGGCTTATTTTCTGGTTTTCAAAGTCACACGTGTGTGTGTGTGTGTGTGTGTGTGTGTGTGTGTGTGTGTGTTCTTCTGAAGTTGATAAGATCCATTGACTATAAAGTCACATAATCTTTTATGACTCTGATCAATTTAATTAGACTATGTAAGTTTGCTCCAAGAAGGTTCCTGGTTTGAATTCCAGTTTGGCTGTGGTCTTTCTGTGTGAAGTTTGCATGTGTGGGTTTTCTCCTGGTACTCTGGCTGAATGAAAATTTAATTCACCTTTACTGTGAACTAATAGGTGTGCAGTGAGGAGGGACCACCCTGAAGGAGATGTTACTCTATTATTTTATGGTATTTTCTCCATATATATATCCCATGATCATTTAACAGTAATGATAATACAGATCATTGCTGTTAAATGATCAGACATAAATATTTAAATTTGTTGTTCACTTTATATATATCTGAAGTTGAGCTACAACCCATTAAACTTTTATTAGACTGTTTACATATGTCTTACATATTAAATATGTGCTAGAACAGTAAAATGTTTTAAGTTTTGATTGCTAAGCACAGATGAATTTTATTTATAAAACACACAATTATATCTTATCATTTACCATGTAGTCTCAGCACATAGGCGACATAGATCTTGGTTCTCAATGTCCTTCACCAGTTAACGTGACTGTTACTGTGTATAGCTCTGGTGACAAATGGACTGTTTGAAATGTCAAAGAAAAGTGGTGGTTGAAATGATTACATGTTGTTTGTGGCATAACAGCAGACCACACTCGTGCAGTATAAAGTATATACAGTGCAGTGACTACTTCTATAGATTGTTATGCATCTGAAGGTTTGCAGCCTGATGAGACTTCTGAGTCAGTACCCACTGTGAGATAAATCTTAGTAACATGCTGTCATCTGCTGGATGAGTGGAGATGCTGCACTTGTGTGGATATGGAACAACTTGAAGTGGCAGCACAGTATGTCGTCAATACTTGATTTTGCAGCCCCATTATCTCCCAGTTCCAGCACTAATGTAGCCAAACCAAGATCTTTTTATTTAACAGAAGGACCTGTCACAGCCACTGCGATAACTGACGTGATATACTTAGTTTAAAGTCAGCTGCAATGATACAGACATAGTATAAATTGTATCACCACTTGTGCTGTGGTCCCAACCAGCAGCTTTATATATTCATAATTCATTAATTCTTGTCATGTCATCTTATGATCAATTAACATTTAATCACTTTATTTGAGTATTATTTCTTTAAGAAAATTATGTTGAATATCCCATAAGTTGGAAGGTCCTCCACTGTATTGATGATAAATGGCCGACCAGCAGCAGATGTTGAGGTGTCAGTTGTTTACCTGTCAAGTTAGCTATGGAGCTTTTGGATCTCATTTGATTTTGAATCTGCCTTTTTACATTTCCATATTTCGGAGTGTATTCCCTTTTTTTTGCAATGTACATTTTGTAGTGGACCCCAGGATCATTGAATGTTTCTGCTATTACCACTAAACACCCTCGCTTGAGGAGGGCTTTTACATGTTACTACATTACTGAAGGTTTACTCAAGCAGCTGTCAGTCTGATCCCAGATCTGTGGATGTTGCTGTTGATCAACCTAAGACAATAAACATCCAATCAACTGCAAATTAAGTTGTACACTTTGTCACTGAGGCAAGACACACACTGTTCTTTATTGGAGGAATAATAGGCTCTAGATCTCCATTATAAACCTGCTTGACAGTGTAGATGTGACTCAAGTGTGTTAGAGGAGATACTGTATAAGAACAGCAAGATCATCAGGCCAGTTCAAACCAAGTGGTTTTAAGCCTGTACGAATCACTGATGTCTGAAGACTTAGTGCTCAGGAAAATAATGTTTCTGTAAACAAAACACAAGCATCTGACATTTGACATCACACTCATTGTCTCCATGTTTCCTGATTAACAGTAGTTGGATGCAACTTTAACTTCTTCTTTGCTCCCATCTAACACAGCAAGACCATCCTGACATCCCCTCTCTGCACTAAGTGAATAATGGATGGATACTGACATGACTGACTTTAAACATTGATACATTATTTGTACTATCTACTGTCTTTTCTCATCAATGTTGTTAATATTGTTATTTTGTTGATGCGCTCTGCTACTCTCTCATCACACCATCAGGTTCCCATCCTTCCTAAACAGTCAACTCATGACTAACAGCCCTCTGCACGTCTGTTTTCCACACTGCTGGGCTGAGTGGTTTCTTCTTGTTTAACACGGTCCATTGTCCTGTTGACCCTGTGTTAACTGCATATGACGAATAAAACGTGAAACTTGAAACACGAAGCGTCCCCTGCAATTCTGTCCTTTTCGTGATCCTCCTGTCCAGCAGGTGGCGACACACACCTCTCTTGCTGGTGTGTAATATCGACAACGAAGTATTTTCCGGCGTGTGTGGATTTAGAAAGTCAATGGATCAGTTTGGGTCGTGAACTGAAGAATAATGTTTTCTGTGAGTGTCCTGCGGAGGCTACGACCCTGTCTCGTCTCTGCCTCGCTCCGTTACACTGTGGTCTCGGTCGGACAGCACGGGCCGCTGTGTCCCGGCTCATTAATCGGAGGAGTTAGCCGGAAACAGCTACATGTTGACAGAAGGTCGTTCCTCAGCCTTAACAACAAGGTATTTAACTGTGGACGGACACGGGGGGTTCTCCACAGACACACAGTGCACCCATTGAACTAATGCTTCACCGGACATCTTTACATGGCTAATGCAAACAGCGTTTGCTTAGATTAGCTTAGTTAGCAGCTCAGATAAATCTAACTGGAATCGACTGCTCATGCCTGATGAGATGTCTGCTCGATTATCTCACCTCAACAGTGACTGCAGACTGTGCACATTACAGATATGTGAAATAAAATAACCAGACATCTGTACAAAGATTACGTCCTGTAGTTAACCATTATGCAGGTTATAGTGGGACAATAAAATTACCTTCAGGAGTTATTTACTGAGGAAACTGTTATTTACTCGTGTAAACATGCAAGAATATTTCTGCATTTATCAGGAGTTGTTCATCAGTGCCAATAATTGATGGTGCGGTTGCGGTTGCTCATCACAGCACATCACACACCAGTCCGTGCCAATGAAAGCTTTTTTCATGTGTGTCCTCTTTTTCTTTGTGACAGGTGCGGTCTCTGTGTCCATCCACCCGTTCTCTCTCTGTGCAGACACACTCCGAGGATGGGAACCTCATATACACTGGCACCCTGGGCACCGCTGTGAGAGGTAAGTTACATCTGAAAGAAGAAAAAACACTTGATTATCGTTGTCTCTCTTTTCCTTTATCTGCTTATTGTTGTAATTAGGTCTTAACTCTGTCCCAAAGATTATTTATTGGTTATTTATCTGTGAGGATGACGTCCTGTTAAGTTATTTTTCATGTTTCTTAAAGTTTTAGAAGTTTCCTCAACAACCTGACAAACTTGTAGACGTTTTTTAATAGACAGAGTGGACATAAATTAAGTGACTGTTTTAAATGTAAAGTTAATGCATTATAACCTAATTTACAGTCACACTTAACTCTACAGTGAGTGACATCCACCTGGTGCTGATGGATAAAATGGATGCATGACTGATGAATACAGTGTGTGAAGAAGTGTATGTATAGCAACTCTCTGAATCTTCTCTCTCTGCCAGGGGTGAAGATGTTCTCCTACAGCACCAGTGGGACCAGCCTCTTCCTCATGCCCCAAATCCTCCTGAAGACCGGACTCGGCGTCCAGAGCTTCGCCCTGCAAGCTGCTTTCTGTGGCATGATCGGCTTCTTCACCTTCCTCACCCCCGTCTTCCTCCACTTTATCACCAAGGGCTACGTGGTCCGTCTCTATCACAACCCAGACAAAGACACCTACACTGCCATCACCTACAGTGTCTTCCTCACAGAAAAAAAGTACATGTTTCACCAGAGCCAGGTCAAGATCCCAGACGTCAGCAAGATGTTCACCACCTTCTACGTCAACAACACGGGGTTGCTGGTAAACCCAGACCTGTTCCCCATCCCACACAACTACAATCACCTGATGGGCTACGATAAACCCTTCAGCTTCGACACAGATGACATGGACAGACCCGATAAGAGCTGAGAGTCTGAAGGCAAACGGGTTGACTGAGGTGTTGGCATATGAATTACATCCCCAACTCTGAACTGCACAATACACACACTCAGTTTCTACTAGGGTGGAACATCTACTGAAGACATGACAGTTGAAGAAATCTCTCAACTTGATTAGATTTTTTGTCAATATATTGATGGATGTTTCATGGAAATAAATTATAACTTGATTATCATGACCTGTTATTTGGGATAAAACTTTTTTCTTTTATTGACCCAAAATATAAAATTGTTCAACATTATTACCAATTTATTTGGATTTGTACATATGTTAAAGGGATAGTTCACCCCAAAATTATCTCCTTAGCACTATGCCGATGGAGGGGTGGGTGAAGTGTTTGAGTTTACAAAGCCTCCTCAGAAACATTTAAGGAACATTAAACTGGATAAATATAATACAAACAATAATAATTAAATTTTATCTCAACATTATTTTCTACAGGCTCAAGTTTTCACTTTCTTCATTAGCAATAAAAACAGGATGAATATGACACATATGGCTATTTTTTGTATTTTCTCTACAAACTGCACTTCATTTCAAACTTTTTTTTCTGAGATACATTTTTAATCAATGTTAAATTAATCTGATCCAGAAATGTTCCTAAATTAGAATCATGGATAGCTGGATAAATATAATGGAAAACTATGTTATTTGAGTTACTGTTCTTAAAACAGCATTTTGAGTTTAAAAATTTTTCTGATAACATTACTTATGCCTGTAACTACTGAGCCCAATGATTTCATAAGGAGGCTTAGTCGAGCACTAAAACAGAAACTACAGCTGTGACAGACGAGACAAAGCAGAGATCCTGATCCCAGACCCAGCAGTGTTATAAAGTAAAAACCCTCCTAAACTCATTTTACAGTAAAGCTGCAGGGAAGATGTTCACGAGGAGACACCACCGTCATAAATGATGAAGTCAGTTCATATCTCTGATGGTTTCACTGAGGAGGGATGGAGAGGAAGCAACGCTCCAACTGCTGAGAAAGATTATTACTGTAAAAGATTTTATTTATAGAACTCAATTAAACTGTGGAAAACTAAGCTGTGACATGTTTTCTCTAATAATCGTCCCAGTGGATCATGTTAAAGTAAAACAGCTAAAGAAACACAAACCTCAGGTTAGAGCGTGGATGACGCTGTCACCATGACAACAGCAGCTTCCTGTCTGCCTCCCAACTAAAATAAGTGAGTGACAACATGGCGTCTGTTCAGGAAGAAATCTTTAAATGTGTGGTGTCCGGAGACCTGGATTCTATCAAGCAGTATTTACAAGCTGAGCGTGTCGCGGACGAGTCGCAGGAAAAAGATTATTTCAGTAAGAAGGACGAGTTTGGGAGAAGTGCTCTGTTAACCGCCGCCATGTTGGGAAAGAGCGACATCGTCCGAGAGCTGGTGAGAGGAGGAGCTCAGGTCAACGAGCAGACTGAGAGAGGTGAGACCCGGGTACAGTTATTTATATCATATTATTTATTATATGAAATAGGCTTCTGCTTATCAAGGACAAAGTTTATTTATAAATAAAATCTGAAATGTTCAATTACATACGAGCTGGTGATGACAAATACTATTACAGTATTCTTCTACATGTATACATTCATTTATTTATGTATCTATGTATTCTTCTTATTTCTGTATCTCATTTATTTACTCTGCATTTCTACAAAAAAATATTTCTACCTCTATTTATTTATTTATGAATTTTGAAATGCATCGATTTATTTGTTCATATATTTCTACTTATATTAATTTACGTTTTCTACATGTATTCATTTAAGTATTTCTACATTGATTTGTGTCATTCCTTTGTCCTTCATAACTGCTCAGGTTTAATCAGGTTGACTGTCTGTTAACATAAAGAGAAAAAAGTTGGTTCCCCAATGAGGAAGTGAGACGATAACTGCAAGGCTAACTGGAGATTAAATATAGCAGTTCAAGTTCACCAGCTATCTCTGGCTAATGTGATCATTTCCCACTATAATGTGTTAGCCAAACCCCCTTTTTTCAATCAAGACAAAGTTAATTTATTGAGAAATTAATCCAAACACACATGTATGTATGAACACACAATATACTTGTATGTCTGTTTCATATATATGTATATTTGTGTGTATACTGGACAAATGAATATACGGAATTAATGCCCATGTCACAGTGGCTGTTCAATTTAATTTCTGCGCTAACATTCTCTCAGTAGGATGTATATTATACTCATAGCTGCTATGATCAGATGTGATACACTTCTCCACACACTGAATCAGCCATGCTTCCATTTTATCCATCAGCACCAGGTGGATCTCACTCACTGTGGAGTTAGATGTGACTGTAAATCAGGTTACAATGCATTAACTTTCCAATTCAAACAGTTACTTAATGTATGTCACTGTTAACAATGGCCCCACTGCAGGCCCTGTACTATGAAGCAGGATTTGTGGTTATCAACAAAACTTCAGGTTTAACTCTGTTTGTTTTTGTTGTCCTACAAAGCTTGTTCACTTCTTACCAGGCTTAATCATCATGGTTACTGCTCTGACCTAAAAGTCTGCCCAATCAGATCACTGGAAAACCAGAGTCATTATCTCCACAGGATCTGACAATGACCCTGTCAGCAACATGCACTTGATATATTTTTGTGATAGAAATCTTTTTTTCTATTTAAAAACATAAAGGTTGGGGGTTCAATCCCAGGCTCCTCCAGTCCACATCCCAAACTGTCCTTGATAGAAGATACTGATATTTGGTGACTGTGCCAGCAGTGTGTAAAAGAAGATTTATGAATGTAAAGTATGAGTGTGTGTGAATGTATAAAACACTTTGAGGGTCGATAATACTGGAAAACTGTATTATATATACCATTTACCTTAGCCACCTGCACTCGCCTTAGTGTGATTGCCTTTGTGTCTCAGGTTATTCATCCCTGCACCTTGCGGCTTGTTGGGGTCACGTGGAGACAGTGAGGACTCTGCTTGAACAGGAAGCTGACATACAGGCCACAACCTTCAGAGGGGAGAGGCCTGTAGACCTGGCTCGGAGATACTCCAAGACAGACTGTGTAGACTGTCTCACCCTGGCAGGTGTGGGCCGGTGACATTCTGCTCTTATCTTCAGCAACCTTTGATTTGTAAAGATGTATGTAACTGTTCATTTCTGTGTATGTTTATCTTCACACAGAAGCTAAAAAGGACCTGATGTCATATCTAGCCTTTGTTAAGAACATTATTTCCGACTCAGAGAGGAACCTCACAAAGGAAGAGAAGGTAACACATTTCTTTAATTGGGATCAACACTGAAATTAAAGATTATTTATTGGTTTAGCCATTTTAACATTTCACAAGTTGTAAATGGGATCCACATTTTAGAGTTTACCACCGAAGCCATAGTTCTGAGTTGTACCTGTTGACATCCAAATGGCTCCCTGCCTAAGCTCAGCTCTGCCTCCCTGCAGGATCACTGTGATGCTACCTCACAAGTTCAACTTGAACCGTCTGCTCTAACACTCTTTCTCACGCTGACCAAATAAATGAAGAATGTAGCTCCTTTTCTTTTCTGACTTCATTAAATATCTCAGGTTCATCGTCATCATACTCTTGACAAAGCTACACACAGGGAAACTAAATGTCCTTCCACATTACACCATGCAAATAGTCAGTGGTGATAGAGGAGTGGGCACTCAAAATAAGAACAAAGTTAATTTTATTTTTACTTAAAGCAAAAGTCCAAATATCATACATTTTTTATTAACTAATGTCTTAGTTTTAGTAATTTTCTGTTTTGCTAAAACATATTTGTGGCATTACTGCCATCGGGTGAATATGTGAATGACAAAACTGTACTCTAAAGTTCTATTAGTGGCCTTCAATTCAAGCCAAGCCCTATTTCGACTATTTACTTCTACTTTTACACATTAACCGAAATGTCAGTGTTTCATTGTCTGTTTTTTTCCCCTCTAAGTTTATTGTGTCTCTTCTTTAAATTCCTGCACAGAACATCTGTATGCGTGCATGTTCTGCCAAGTCAGACTGGATTCAGAGTGTCCAACACCCAGCCGTGTCAGACTTCATCGCCCAGAGGACAGACATAGAGGACACTCTGCAACCTGTCCTCAGCAAGTTGTCAGGTCAGTTTAAGTATTAGTACAGTACTTTACGGAATCAGTTTCTGAACACACAAACACATTTCCTCCCCTAATGCAGCACCTATTAAACTGATTGGACTGAATTTGTGCAAGTTCTCAACCAGAATGTGTTAAATTATTCAGCTGTTTTATCTGGTGGATGATGATGACTGTAAATGTGTACCACTGCAATATGTACACAAAACTATAATCTATATACTATAATTCTGTGCTAACTTTCTTTTTACATCTCAGTGAGATTAAAGTGTGTAATTTCATTATACTTAAGAATCATGTGATTTCTTTTTGCAGCACAAATGCCTAATAAACCATCTTTAAAGGTTTAAAACAGGGATGTTGTGAGGACATCACCTCTTCTCCGAATCTCACCTGGAGATAAACGCTGTGTTTTGAATAACGACTTCCTGTATCCGCCTAATGGCTGTCTCATGTTCCCCATGTGGAACCACCTGTTCCCAACCCAAAAGAGGCCCATGTTTTGTCATGATAATAGAATGAATAAAGGACGTGAACTCTCCTCCTGACTTTTTCGTGGCTGTTATTCTCAAGAAGAGGGATGAGACCAGTTGAAGTACTCAGGGAACAGAGACTAATGTTTTACTCCATGTTTTTTACAGTAGCCCAGACTGGACAAACTAAACACCTTTTGAGTTTTTATACTTTTATATACCTTATATACAACTGAAGGCTACCACAGGTTCTCATTCATGTAAGGAAGGGGATGGTGAGGTGAGGGGTATTCATCTGCAACATGCAACTTCACCACTAGATGTCAGTAAATTCTACACACACCGTTAAGTTAATGTGTTTTTGTTTTATTTATATTCTGCACACATTTGGATCAGTATTTTAAACCAGCCTCAGTTTATAACTCAATACCAAACTGAATCAAGAATCTTTTTTTTTTTTATAGGTATAGCTTATATTTGTGTACTTAAAAATCAATTTAATGTGCTTAATACATTCTTAAAAACAATCCGCTCAAATAAACGAGGACATTTATTTTAGGTTTTGTGGGAAAAAATCCTCCTTGAAGTATTATGATTATGATTATGATAAGCACACAACTGTGTAAACATGTATACATACATCTGCCCAATTGTCCCTAATGTCCTTAATGAGGTCTCTTTAACATGGTCCTTCTTCAGTTTTGTCCAACCTTTTTTTAGTCCTTCCCCAAAAAAACCTGTGGACAGACATCAAAATCTAAAATAGGCAGAAAGTTCCCTGTAATCTTTTTATATTTCAAAATGTCTTTCATGCAGTACATGTGTAGCAGAATCCAAGTATTCACATGTCCATTCAAACAATAACCGTCCTATTTAAATGTCACTGTAACAACAGTTTAATTGTTTATCATTCAGTTATCAAAGCAACATCTAAAAGAACACATGCTGAGTGCCATGGCCAACGTCGTCCTCCATCGACAATGTTGTGTTGTGCAGATTAAAGGCACTGGAATCTTCAAACTGAAACTCAGCACACAAAATCCGACAGCTCTACCTTGGACCCTGAAGCTGCTTGCTTCTTTGAATTGAGCCACGTCATCCAGACAGGTATTTATCTTTCTGACAGCTTCTTCTCCTCCTCATCATCATCCATTATAATCTTCAGGCAGAACATGTTCTGAGTATTTAACTCTTAACCCTCAACACATATTTGTTTTGTATCTATACAAGGTTTTTAACAACACACAGGGGGCTGAGACAGAACAGAACATGAAACAAGTCACTCCTATCTTCAAGAAATTGAGGTGAGTTTAAATTTCACATGGGTTCACGGCAAAAGTAACACAACAACAACGAGTTTGTTTTGGAACACAATGGAAATATTTGTTGTACAAGTGCCAGTTTAAACACAGACAAACTCAGGGCAGACAGTACTGATCAAGTCAGTGACTTTTTTTTCCTGCTGTGTAAAGTGAACACAACCATGCAAGTACACAATGTACTGTAACACAGGGCAGAGTCCAGACTCCAATGGAATATGATGAACAGAACATTTCACAAGTCTCTTCTTGACTGAGATTGTACATAGTGAACAGGACCATTCTCTGGACAAATAAGACATGTAAGAGTCCTACCAAACCCAACAGTTTGTAATGGATATGTTATAGTGGTGGTTTGAAGTTATTCTGACTGATGAGACCTCTGCTCCGTAGAAGGCTTCAATAAACACTTTGCTATCATCCTCATCTTTCTTGCACACACTGCCAGCCAGGGAGAGTTAGGGAAACATCATGGGATACCTGAGAATAGATTTAATCATCCTCAGTTGAAAAGGCAATAACCAGTAATGGGAAAACAAAGAAATTGAATGTATTGTGACACAATGGCGTCACAATATGTATTGTGTGGTTTTTCTTGCCTATCAGCTCCCTACATCTCTTAAGCATGGCAGCATTGGAAGGAAAGAGCAGACAATAATGTGACACACAAAAGAACAAAAACCAACACAAGGATCCATCGCTTCTGCTATGATAGACATGAAGGGGACACAATAAATGGCACACATTGATATCATTTTCAACACACAAACCAAAATGACTGAAACATCAATAAGTGCTTTTCCAGAGTTATCATCAACTGATCTACAGAAAAACAAGACGTTTACAGGAGGCTTAAGTGACTGCATTTGTTGACCCTGCATGGGACTTTGCTGCATCTTTCTTTTCTTTTACCCATCAGATCAAAACTGCAGCAGAAAAGGGGAGAAAGAGTAATAAAGCACATTGTTGTCATCAAACCTTTAATTGTTGAATAAAGCTTTAAAAACTAAAGGATTAAACTGTTTGGTTGTATTTTAGCAAAATTGTTAACTTGATGAAGCCGGGCTTTGCTATGACTCATGAAATAATATAATCTACAGAAAACCTTACTTCTCTTTAGGACCACCCTTTTGCAAACATTTTCCCAGACTCACATTCATGAACAGGTGATGTTGTGATTGTTTTGTGATGAAGATGTGACTTGATAAAATGAAAATAGAATCTGTAAATCTAAAACGTTTTTTGTATTCAATATTGTGCTCCTCGGTTTAACTCTTCACATTAGTCATCCCGTTGTCCTCTGAAGATGAAGGAAAGGGATTCTGGGATGGCAACTGTTGTCCAGTGTTCACTGTGTATGCATGTGAAGAGGAAGATGCACCATGTCTCTTAGCTGCACGTATGCATGTGTGGAGGAGTGTGTAGTCAGAGCCATTCCAGTTTTCAGTTCCACAGTCCTGCTGAGTGACAGTGACTCCAATCATCTGACAAGTAGATGTTTGGTGACCCACAATGATGAAATCGTGCAGAATTGTTTAACGTTTCCAGACCAATCCTAGTTGAAAGAAAAAGGGCCGCCACATATCACAACCACTGGCTCTTGGTTTGTGTGTTTCAGTGCTTCTCAGGGTCCCAGCTGGGTAATCTCTCCAGAACAGCCTTATGGTCGACACCCACACTGGCCACCAGTCCTCCTTTGTTGAGTGCTGCACCACTGTAGTCAATGTCCTCTCCCGTCAGGGTCGTCATGTGGCCTCCTACAATCATAGTAATGATCTGTCCTTAGTACAGTGCACTACAAACATTTAAGTCAACACAGAGATGATAGAGACACATTCAATAAAAATGTAAAAACAGCCCTTATTACTAAACACTCATTTGGCAGATGTTTTTATCTAAAACAAATTACAACTGAAAGACAACACAAAAGCATTAGTACAGTCGGGGAGTTTCAGTAATGATTAAATGCTAAATCGGTTCAATAAGACAAAGTTCAGGAGATCAGGTTAAAAAGTGTCGCAGTAGGTTGACATATTAGGTTGTTAGATGTGTTAGGAGAGAAGCTGCTGTCAGATGAGAAGAGTCTTCAAGAGGCTCTTGAAGATAGAGAGGGGACGCTGGTGCATTTGGCAGGTTACTCCATCATCAAGGAACCAAAACCCTGAACAATCTGGATAGTGATTGACTTGTGTGCAGGGATGTCACTGTTGGGCCAGAAGGAGCATAAGCCTGTATGATTGAGCTCTGTAATCAGTGACTTCAGTGTGATTCTGTTGGCCATAGATAATTTTCACATGGCAGCCATTTATCTCTGACAACATGCTCAGGCTGGGTAGCTCAAATGCTAGTAAGAACAGCATAATGTTGCACTTGTTGTAACCAGTTACACTACCGTTCAAAAGTTTGGGGTCACCCAGACAATTTCATGTTTTCCATGAAAACTCACACTTTTATTTATCAAATGAGTTGCATAATTAATAGAAAATATAGTCAAGACATTGACAAAGTTAGAAATAATGATTTTTGTTTGAAATATTCATTTTGTTCTTCAAACTTTGCTTTCGTCAAAGAATGCTCCATTTGCAGCAATTACAGCATTGCAGACCTTTGGCATTCTAGCTGTTAATTTGTTATCTGGTAATCTGTAGAAATTTCACCCCACGCTTCCTGAAGCACCTCCCACAAGTTGGATTGGCTTGATGGGCACTTCTTGCGTACCATACGGTCAAGCTGCTCCCACAACAGCTCAATGGGGTTGAGATGTGGTGACTGCGCTGGCCACTCCATTACAGACAGCATACCAGCTGCCTGCTTCTTCCCTAAATAGTTCTTGCATAATTTGGAGGTGTGCTTTGGGTCATTGTCCTGTTGTAGGAGGAAATTGGCTCCAATCAAGCGCCGTCCACAGGGTATGGCATGGCGTGGCAAAATGGAGTGATAGCCTTCCTTATTTAAAATCCCTTTTACCTTGTACAAATCTCCCACTTTACCAGCACCAAAGCAGCCCCAGACCATCACAGTACCTCCACCATGCTTGACAGATGGCGTCAGGCACTCTTCCAGTATCTTTTCACCTGTTCTGCGTCTCACAAATGTTCTTCTGTGTGATCCAAACACCTCAAACTTTGATTTGTCTGTCCATAACACTTTTTTCCAATCTTCCTCTGTCCAATGTCTGTGTTCTTTTGCCCATATCAATCTTTTCTTTTTATTGGCCAGTCTCAGATATGGCTTTTTCTGCGCCACTCTGCCAAGAAGGCCAGCATCCCAGAGTCGCCTCTTCACTATAGACGTTGACACTGGCGTTTTGCGGGTACCATTTACAGAAGCTGCCAGTTGAGGACCTGTGAGGCGTCTATTTCTCAAACTAGAGACTCTAATATACTTGTCTTCTTGCTGAGTTGTGCACCGGGGCCTCCCACTTCTCTTTCTACTCTGGTTAAAGCCAGCATAATGTTGCACTTCTGTGATTTACAAGTCATATAAACACATAACCTGAAAGAGAAACATGTCCACTGTGTGAATATGGTCTATGGTTAGCCAGAGGAGGTCAACGAGCAGCAGAGTGGCATGTTTTAGACGTGTTCATAGACCATTTGTACTTTTGAAGTATCACTGACACACATTGAGCATGTTTGTTTGTGTGTGCATGACATGTGATGTATGATATCTTACACCTAAGTTTCAAAAAAATAGCAAGGGCCTACAAGTGTTTGGCAGAAAGAAAAAAAATCAGCTAATGGGAAAGAGTGATGAGGTCAGACACAGACACCAATATTTGCCAAAGTTTGAACAGAACCTGACATTAGAGATTTAGGTTTGTCTCTTCTCACTGGTTTAAAATGAGCAGGGCTTAGCTGGAAAAATGTGATGTCACATACAACAATATCAGACTTTCAGGTACCAATCAGGATGTACCAACATTTAAGTCTGATGACAGTTGTGGGGACCATTTCCTTATGTTGCCAGCCCTGTCAATCAAATGTGATCACATCACACCCACACAGTCTTGAAGAAGCAACTTCTGAGCATTAAACTCTCAATCAACAATTTCTAAATATGATCTTGAATTTGATTGTTGCTCATTTAGTTAGGAGCATTTAATGTTATAGAAGAACAATGAGAATTTGAAACTTAAAATTCTGGAATGTAGTCCAGTTAACAAAGTGTGTCTATACCAAAAGGAGGTTTGTTTGTAATCTAAATGAAGTAAACCAGAATTTGAAACTGAAAAGGACAGCACACAATGGGATATAAGAACTGTTACAGTACCCAGTGCCGTCAGTAGAGCTGCACCAGCACAGATGTCCCATTTCTTAATGAAGGTGATGTGGACGTAAACATCTGCTTTGTCTATAGAGGACTTTTCATCTGCAGGCATCTCCAGGAGTGCCAGAACCTTATATCCTGAGAGAGAGAAAGATGACAAATATCAGATCATGAATTGATAAAAATGGCAAATAAACCAGATACATAGATAAAATAAGAGTGTAACAGATGTCCCATTTCTAAATCATACTATAAATATACAGATTTAGCCTCCGTCCTTTGAGACAGAAACATTAAGAAGTGTGTCATAATGAATGGACTTCTGTGGTCCACAGTAAAGACTATGTGTATGTTTACTGGGAAGGGAAAAAATATATAGTATTTAACAGCATTTAAGCTTCAACTGTAAATACAATACTTTTAAATGTCACACACTTGAAAATATGAAAGAATTTTCTACTAACCTGCTCCACCAGCTTCTGTGATTGTTGTGCTGTTTCCAAAAGCATCATGAATATAACTCTTAACTTTTCCAGAGTGGGAACGTGACACAATCACACTTGGAGGGCTGATGCTATAGGACGAGCGGGGATGCATATTCGATCCCAGACCCACAAACGCCCAGGCTGAGGGAGAGATATGACAGAAATCTTAGACCGTATGGCTTAGCCACAACCAGAAACCAACGTTAAGTTCAGAAGGTGGATGTTTAACATGCAGAAGTAAAAGGTGTGGAAGAACACATGCTTACCAGTGAACCCAGTGAATGGCTGGTGTATGACCCCAATGACTGGTTTGCCATCTACTGCCACACACACCATTGTGGTCACATACTGAACCAAGTTCTCTGTGGAGAGAGATGAGCCAAAGTCAGGATCGTAAAGAAAAGAAAAATCAGAAAAAAAATAATCAAACCCCCCCCCAAAAAATACTTGTTAACTCTAGTTTCATCAGATCCTGTCAATATCCACAACAATCAGGATAGTGATAGTGACATTGAACTAAAATGGCAGGTGTTCAGTCCGTTGTCCTCCACAGCCAAACTCAATATGAGGGCACTGTGTTCTTGGTATTGTTGTAACCAGTTATGTGTTGAGACTGACTTTGGCACTGCCAGTCTGGCAACACCTCATCAGTTAAAACGAAGGAGGCTGTGTTCAAGAAGATTTGCACCATGTCATCTAGTTATGCATCCAGCTCGCCAAACAGAAAGATACATGCAAGTTTACATCGGTGGTGGAATTATTTGTAGTATCATCGCTGTATTTGTCCTGTTCACGCACAATAGCCACTATAGAACATAAAAACTTTCCAGACTTGTAAAATCCTGTCTGAGAGTAATATAGACCACTGTTCAGGATTTAAATGTTAAACTTTTCCCAGCATTAGAATTGTATTCCATGTCTCACCATGCAATTAATGATTCAATATTTAACTTTGAACTGGTCTAGTTGGATGACTCGTGGACACCAGAGTAAACAGAAGTAAAGTCATTAACTATTATTTCTAGAATGGGAAAAGCAAATCCACAATATAACTCAATGCCACCTTTGAATTAAATGTAAAAATCTGAATAAAATAAATCACATTCAGACATTAAACTCTACAGTCACCATCATTTAGGCAAAAAAAGTCAGCTTTCATTGTAGCTTCTTCAGAGCATTTTACAATCTAACATGTTTTCCATGGTTATTGTACTGTTAAACAGGACACTGTTTCACAGGTACTTTTATTAATGATGATTCTTTTTACTGTATTTATTTGCACCTTGAGAAACAAGTATTGTTTGCGTCAACTCAAGTAACTACACCCGATGCTAAAACTCACCCTCCATCAAACAAAAACATCATGCTCCACAATCAACAAAATCATATTTTCCAACCCACTAACTCAACGGTCCCTTCAAGTACCAGTAATTTTACAGGTCCTTGCACACTGAACCAGCTTCCCTAGCACCCTACATAGGGCTGGGTGATATGGTAAAAAAATCTTATCATGCTAATTTCTTTCATATCAGTTATATATATATATATATATATATATATATATATATATATATATATATAGAGCGATAAAAATCAAATAACCAGAAAACAAAGTTTTTGCACATTTGTGTGGATGTACAATGTTCTTATGTACGAACGCTTTTTCTTATGCACAATCAGTGCACAATTAGTCCTATATTCTAAAATAGCTATTAATCGATGATGTCGGATCACGACTCTGGATCGTTCCCGTCACTTTAACCCTGATGTCCTGACTGTGCACGTCATGTCTCGTGTTGCCGGTTTAAACATCCTGTATGTGCCCTAATAACTTGTGATCAGTGCTGGTGTTTATTGTTAGAGTGTAAAGTGAGCGCAGGTCAGAGGAGGACACAGACTCCGAAGCAGAGTTATGATTATTCAGCGGTGGAAACCCACTAAAGCAATGAACGTAGCTGATAACCTAAATCATTATGTTCAGTCACTGCATTGATGCAGAGTTGTCCTCCTTTCTGCAGGAGCCCAAACATTTGGTGACGTGGCTGTTACTCTATTCCAGCCACATGATTGGTTTGGCACAGCGCTATTCTCATCATCATTGGCTGTTTGTGTTGTCTGTCAAAACATGGATGGACGGAGTTCTATCGACATTGGACATAAATTTCTATCGAGGAAAAGTTATATCATGATAATTATCGCTATCATTTTATCGCACAGCCTTGACCCTACACCACCAGTGCAGTTTTCACATGTACCTATGACTCCCATGAGCTTTAACTGTGAACCCAGATCTAAACCCAATGTTTTACTTAAACTTGTGCTCAGCTCTCATTCTTATTATAGTTATTAAAGAGAAATACCACCTCTCAGTTTGTACCACACAAACAGGTGGAACATTATTGTCTAATATGACCTCTAAAAAGATCATTAAAATGAGGATGTGAGACTCCAGTGACATATTCACCTGTATATTCCTGTGTGGCGTCTAAAGGATCGATCCACACTGTGACGCTCTCAGAAGAAGCCTCCTTGCCTCCTTCAATCTTGTCTAGTATGTCAGCTGGAATGTCCCGGCTCCACGTTGCTTCGTTATCCACCATGCTGTCATGTTCCTCACTGTTCACCTGAAAGCAAACACATGCTTGTTAAGTTATACTTTACTAGAGTGAAAATAAATATGTAATATTTTGGCACATCAGCACCACATTATCAGAACTTTGAAAAGACTGCAAGAAAATTTTGATTTCAAAGAAAGAACCACACAGAGGAAATGTTTGGTTGTGGTTACATCTGTGTGATATTCAAAGGTTTTTCATTGTTTCCCAATAAAACAGGGAGATTGGTAAGATTTTAGATCCAGAAAGAGTGAAACTCGGACAAAAGTTTGATTTGGAGAGTTTAAAGAAATTTAGAACCTCCTCAGACTATGTGTACACAAAATGAAGGCCCGGCTGTCCTAGAATATGTAAACACACACCCTTTTAACTAAATGCATAATATGTTCAAACTCTAAAAAAGTCTTTAATAGACAAAAATAATTGAATTTACTAATGCATTGACCAAATGTATTAAATTACCATAGAATGGACACCCTTCCATCCTCATCATTTATTGTCTTTAACTATACCAGTTGAGATATTGAAATGTAGCAATTCTTTTTAAACCTCGTCACTCTGGAGGCCACACTATAGAGAAGTGTTCCTTTTGTGGCTTCCACCTCCTACACAATAGTTTCAATTTCTGTGCTTAAATTCTTTTTCTCTCTTATAACTTCAACTTCATGACAAACGTATGTCCTTTTATGGAGAAATAGAGGCGTGGCAGTATGCCAATTACAGAGAGCGGACATGCACGTGTCATGAAGCCGGCTTATTTTCTTGGGACAGTAAGCACATTTCTGTGCACATGTTTTGTGGTGAGTGAGCTGATATGACACAAATTCTCCTTCTGAATGCTGAAACCTCACTCAGAAGGAGAATTTGTGAAGGAGCTTCTGAAAGTTGCTGGAGCAGCTGGGACCAGTAAAAAACTAAATCTTTCCAAAAGTATCAGTTTGTTGTGAGTAACCATCACGGATTTACGGATATGGTGCAAGATACAAAAAACGAAATACTGAGGGACACTGCAAAAAATTGTTCTTTCCATCTTTGTGGTCAATACCAGTCTCTAGCAGGGTCCTGCACATGCAGGGTGTTCTATTTCAGGACACATTCTCATCCCCTTCTGCTTCTGTGATTAATTGGTAAAATTGATATTTGACATTCATCTTTCAAAAACAAGTATTTCTGGAGTTTCCACAGTCTACAAGTAACGACAAGAACACAGCAGCAGCTATGTAACACAAAGAAGAAAAGAAACTTTTACAACAGCTCCAGTGCTCGTTCTCACCGTGACTTCAGGGAACGTGTTCTTTATGAGGTTATACATCTTTCTGTGGGACTGCAGGTCACCGTTGGTCAGCAGCTCACTGGCTCCCTCCCTCGTCTTACCCTTTGACCTCTCCTTCAGGCCATTTTCCTCATGAACCTTCTTCACCTGGAGAAGGAGAAATGTAACTTAAATGCTGCTAAAATCGGATACAGCTCAAGGAGCCCAGATGTACTGCGGTGTTTGTTTTTTAGAGGCTGCAGTGAAAAGCTGTGTCCCAATTCAGGGGGCTGAAATCGATGGCTCCAATGCTGAACAGTTGATGGTACACACAGTAAACAAAACAATGGCCATTAAAACTTTCTCATCGTGTCCAACTTTAGCTCTGTTGCTAGACAACAGCCAGAAGGGCGGGACAAGCTGTTGACGCTGATCATGGAAAGCCTCCGTAGACCAGACCGTCTCATTTCAGTTTGGCCTTCCTGGTCTATGCGGCCCACAGAGACCGGATCCTCCAAAGGAGGCAGCCCCTGAATTTAGCCACAGCTAAAGTAATATTTAATGATTCCACTACAGTGTAGAATATTGGTTCAGAGAGTTGTGTAGAAGGTTTAACATTAGCACAGGGAGACATCACTTTTAGTGAGCTACACAAGACATGACTCAAGTTCTCTTTTCACTTAACTGTCTTGCCACAAATGATCTGCTAACTATAGTTTAAATAAAAGTTATGCAAGTTATGTAAGAAGATAGTTTAGTTAAAGTAAGTTAAGTAACTAGAAAAGTTGTCACAATGAAACCAATGGAGTAATACATTGTTGTGACTACTGATAAAAGGAAAATGAGACAATGCAATATTTGTGATACATTGGAATTGACCCTAAATTAATTGCATTACCTATAATCAACCAATAATGAACTGATAAGTTTACACAGCGAACTAATTATAATCCTAGTGTGGAAAATATTCATCATGACACTGGCTAAACAATGATTATATGCTTCTACTCAGAAGGATTTCAAATTCAGTTGTGATGATAACTAATATGTGAGCATTGATCTGCCAAAGAAACATGGTTTTACCTCTCTGCCACCAAGTACAGCCGCCTCCACTGAGATTGCCAGCAGGTCCCTCAGATCTACGTTTCTCCTCTGTCTGCAGAGACAGAGGGACAGAACAAGAACGTGTGAGGCTACAAAGCAGCTTTTACTCTCACTGAGCATGATGACACTGACATCAGTAAGAAGGAAACTGTAGGACACTGCCCCAGTAGTTTTAAGAAGGAGCGCATATGTGTGTGCCGATATGCAGCATCTTACAATCATACTAGCGACGTGTCAGACAATTGCCAAATGGCCAAAACATGATCATATAAAAAGTGGTCGAATTTTCATTAAACTCAGAACAAATCTTAGAAAAATTGAAATAAGTAACAAACACATTAAATAAAGTCTGATAAGGCACCGTGTGACAGCTTTTTGTAATTGACACACTTGTCTTTTATTAAAAGCAGCAGTTCAATAAAATTTGGCAGCTGTGATGACTTTTAGTCGTCATTTAATGCAAGCTGAAATTTCATGACTCAAGATGCTGGTGAAATGTTTGAGATTCTAGAGCAAAGAAAAAACACTCAAGAGGTTGTTCTAAAATGCATTTCCAGAATGCAGAAGTATGAAAAACAATTTAAACAAATATTTTTAACTCTGTTTCTCAGTTTGTGACAGTAGTTCCTAATTCAGATAGTACATTTTGGACAGAAGTACAAGCATTTGGGACTTGTAGGTGATGGTATAATGTTCAAGACCTCAGGCTGCACTTTGACAGGAACAGCAGATGTAATGACAGTTTACAACACTCATATCTGGACATGTACAAGCTTAACACATCATCACATACTTTGCAGCTGATATGGAGTTACAACACACACAAGAGACTGAACACTATCTGAAACACAATAGAGATACTGTAGTCAGGACACAAAATGTAGTAATGTTTGCCTAACTTTATAGAAGAGGCGAACAGCAGGACGGTGACGTGTCCTGGTCGTGTACATTACAGTTGTCGTGTCCTCACTCGGGTGACTGAACTCGTAAAGAAACCGGAGAAGAGTCTAACCTGAAAGCAGCCAGGCGGCTGGAGATGACCCCGGCGTACAGGTGGTAGATGACACCGACCCCTAGAAGGAGAAACACCCCGACACCCAGCGGTGACAGTCGGATACCCATCGGAGCCATGGATCAAGAGAGACCCTCCGAAGTTGAAACACTGAAGACCCAGTGACACGCGTCCAGAAGAGCTGAGCGTGTAGCACCGCTGGAGGACGATGAGGGCTAGGTTGACGTGTCACAGGCTAACGGAGCTAACAGCTGCTTCACACCGGCAGCTGGGTTTCAGATAAATGTGTAGACTGTCATGAGGAGGAGACACAGGAGCTGTCACAGAGCCCACACACACTCACACACACACACACACGGGATAATAAGTATTCGAGCCGCTTAGCTTCGTCCGTCGTCCTCCTCCGGTGTCAGTGGTGTCATGTCTGCAGTAACATTCCGCTCCTGTGAATGTGTCGGCTCCTTATAGTCACTAGTCACTGTTCACTGTCCCAGACGAGTGTTCCCAGGTAGAGAGGAAGAACAATCACTCCTCTGTTCTCTCATCTTTCCTCCTCCTTATGCACACAGCGGAGGTCACAGCTGCACCACTTCACTTCCGGGTCAACGTCCGTACGTCGGTGCTGACGTCACAGGTTTGACTTTGCGTTCCTCCCATTTATAGAAAATATACTTTACTATTGACTTAATGTGTGTATGTATTGTTTCATTTTTTAATTATTCTGACTAGTATTTATTTATCTACATTACTTTTTATTTAATTGCACTGTCAGTTTCTGTGTTGAGCACATATCCGCAATGTTTGTAGAACTTGTTAATAAAGTTGTTTAAAAAAATCAAAATTATTGAATTATATGAAAGTCATTCAATTCAACTAGTAAAATATATTATTAAATTCAACCAAAACAACAAAACTATAGCCTAGAAGTAAAACATTCTTGTAATGATTTCTACTTTGAATTTCAGTCTCTTTTTATTCCAGTTGCATTTGTGAATGTGGTATTTCCCATACAGAATGAAAGGGTTCCAAATAAACTGTATTTTACAATCAATGTCATTCCTATCAGAAAATAATATAATGAATCATTGCACTAAAACAAAGATTGGACCAATACATTTCTTACAATTACATTCTAAATCTAACCAAAATAAATGTAATGCCTAAGGCTTCAAAAAGGACACTTTGTCTTTGTTTTGTTGTTGCAAAACACACAATTTACATAAAAATCATCTCTGAATCGCAACTGGTTTACAGGATATATCAATTGTATAATTTTGAAAGAAACTTTGAAAACATATTATTTCTTAAAAGAATTCCAAACTTACTTCCACTTTACAGCCAGACAAACTTAGCACGAGGGTTTGTGTCTTAGTGGTCTGATAATACATGTATGGTTTTGGTGTAGTTTAGTTTATTTTTTTCTAGAAAAAATTGAAAACACTGCAAACAATAGAAAAAAAGGGTTATTTATGCCATGTATTGTATTATGTATACATTATTACACTGAAAAGATACAAGGTGCTCTTTGTAAACTGCATACACCAAAATAAAACAGACTAAGAAGAGATAAAATGTCAGTGTCAAAAAGATTCTTAACATTATGTTTGTGTATCTCAAAAATACAGGATACAAGGGTTACGATTGGTCAAAAGTTTTAGGACACCCCTATTTTCAAAGCTGTTTGATAATGAATCAGATGGAGCCTTCACATGAAGAAGAGTAGCACAGTCTCTAGAATTAAATCTCATGGAGCTGCCTCGGTTGAACTGGACACAAGGTTAAACAAAAGTAAAGTACTAGGGTAACACAATCATGTGAACTTCTGCAGCAGTGTCTAATTAACAGTTGGATTTCCATTGGAGACAGAACATCACAAGTGTGTTCAGCTGCTGGATGAGTTGAAACTTGAGATAGCTGGACAGTTGGAAAAATTGAGGGGTCGAAAAACGCACAAGACATTTCTCATGGTGAACAAGTTCATTAGATCATCATTCTGTACAATTTCATCTGCCCAAAATTAATTTAATAGGTGAAGTCTGTAAATCATTTGATGATTTTACTCATTGTTGTTTAAGCCAGGCTGCTTAGCGTCATGAAATAACAAAACGAATCAGCGGTGTGGTATAAACACTGTGCTTGGTTAGTGTTCATTTGTGGAGGAAGAAGTCAGAGACAAAGCAAACAGGATGACTGAATCCTTAAACTTACTATCTGCATGTTTATATTATTACACCATGTGGTCAAATATGGTTTTAATAGACTTTCACCAGTATTTTGCGAGCACGTGGTGGCTGTGGATCAGGAGAGGAGAGCTTTGAGTGAGGCTGTCTGATTGTTGAAAGAACCTTAACACCCATTGACCCCAGGTAACATCACTGACGATGTGTCCAGGTGCATCACAAGGTGATGTATTTCACAAGTCACATATTAAGTTAAAAAAATAATCAGAAAAGCTGATGCTTCTATTCACTGAATATTGGCTGAGGAGGAATGAAGTGTTTTGTATCATGTGGTGAATAAACATCTGACTCAGTGACTGGACCATAAGAGCCAAATGGGAAAAATAATACTGTCAGTGACAATACCCTCTAGTCTGAAACTCAATTATTAGCCCAAAAAACTAGAGGTCTGACAAGTTTTTCCAGAGCTTTATTCTTCCAACAAGCTCTGAAACATTTGAACACATGACATTAAAGTAATACAAAGTAAACAGGTCTGTAGATTCATTAGAGTAACAGCTCTGCCAATTCAAGAGGGAGCTATAACATTGATCATTGTTAATTGTTAACTGTTAACTGTCTTTTAAGGAAAACTCTCTCCTCTTATTGATAATATGAGGTGTTGTTTTGGGAGGAAAACACCATCACAGTGTTTTCCATTGTCAGTGAGAGTTACTTTAATCTGATGAACTCTTCATTGTTAGATTTCCAGACTGAATGCTGTGACTGTTTCCATGTTCTCTTCCATTTCAAACACTGAGATTCAGCCACAACATCACCTCCTCCACATCTTCCCTCCTCCTCTTCGTCTTCTTCTGGATTGACGATGTTGTCATTGACTCCTTGTCATCATCTGGTATCCTCTGTTGTCATAGAGATCGCCCCTTGCTCTGATGTCTCTTCATCTCTTCCCTCTTAATATCCTCACTTCCCCTCTTCTTCTTCTCCTCCTCCTCGCTCTGTCGGCCATTTGATGGAGATGTGGTAAGACTTCAGCTCCTCCTCAGAGACAAAGTCAGGG
Source organism: Verasper variegatus (assembly GCA_026259375.1). Lineage (NCBI taxonomy): Eukaryota > Metazoa > Chordata > Actinopteri > Pleuronectiformes > Pleuronectidae > Verasper > Verasper variegatus. The sequence continues at coordinate 20,112,393 of CM048053.1, read as the reverse complement.
GCGCGGCTCATGATGTCATGACCCCGGAAGGACTTGGGGAAAGCAATGACGTCTCGGATGCTGGGAGCTCTGACCATGATGGAGACCAGCCGGTCCAAACCTAGGAAAGCATGAGTTATCAGAAAAATTTAAAAATATATAATGTTTTTATATAGTTTTAGACACAGGGTTACGTTTTACATTTAATTAACAGGATATTCAGTTTTCTCTGCTCAATGCACTCACACTTTAAATTATATTCCCTTGATTTACTGATGTTTTTCTCACAGGCTTTGATTTATCACACATGATATCAACTGATGTTGCCTTGTCAAAGATATATCATATCAATATGTATGCAGATATAGCCAAAGTAAACTGTAATAAGGAAATCTTTTACTGGCTCATTGTGTCACTTTGTTAAATAACCCTGGGCTGTTCCTTGGTCCCTGCCCCTGTGGTGACAGTGACAACAGGTCCCCACTCGACCTTACTATATAAATTGAATTGAATTCCAACATTAACATCTGTTTCTTTCTTTTTTTTATTAAGTTAGCCTTACCCAAAGCAATGCCTCCATGTGGTGGCGCTCCCGAGTCCAGAGCCTCCAGCAGGTGCGAGAGGAGACTGGAATCCTCCTACAGCAGACATATGACAGAAGTAATTATGAGCGCAGATTAATAAACCCTTAGACTGTATATAAAGATGGACGATTCGTCTCCACTTCCTATTTAGAAATTAAGCCAAAATTTCCTGCATGCGAATGTTGCCATCTTGCCCCAATTTATGACATAGAGAAATTGTTTAGGCAGTAGCGATTGGGGGATGTAGCCACAGAAACAAGGCTGCACCTATAGATGTGCTTGACCAAACTTACCAGAAGCCTTTTTAGATTGGTTCATGTCCCATCTGCTAACACAGAGGAGGCAGAGTTTATGACCTATATTGCAGCTAGCCTCCAACAGGAAACAGAGATACTTTGGCCTCACTTTCGGGAGCCGTCATGTCGTCCATCTTTAAATACAGTCTATGATCAGCCCGGTCCCTGAGGTAGCCTGACCAATGACAACATACAGTGACGTACCTTGAGGATGTTCTTCAGCACATGCAGCTGCTCTGAGGCTTTGTGGATACGGATGGATCCTCCTCCGATCTCACAGCCGTTCAGCACCAGGTCATAGTGCTGACCACGAACCTAAAGTGAAGTTACACACATGAGACTTTCACAACACAAGAAGGATCATTATTTCTATATATCCTCAAATAAACCTAAATAAAAAAGGAAGAGATTTTGATAGGATCTCCATGGCTACCTTGTGAGGTTCAGTGTAGAGTAGGCCTACATGCTCAGGCAGTGGAGCAGTAAATGGATGATGGGCTGACTCCAGTTGCTCTGGCTCATCCTCTTTAGGGAGGAAGAGAGGGAAGTCCACAACCCACAGGAAGTGGAAGGCTGAGAGATCTCGGAGTGAAACACCGTGAGACTCCAGGAGCTCTGCAGAGTGCAGACGAAGACTGCCAAGCAACATGCGCTGAGAGCAGAGCACAGGTGTAGGAAGGTAACAGGAGAGAGGCAGGGACATAAAATCATCTTATGTTCAGGTTTATCTGTCTTTGCTTATCTTTCCCCTCATCAGTCTAACATAGCCTTCGTTTGATGTCAGTGTTTCTCTTACCACAGTGTGCAGGGAGCCGGCTGCCATCAGCAGCAAGTCTCCAGGTTTGGCTCCAGTCTTGCTCAGCAGCTCCTCTGTGGAGGAGACAGACAGCAGCTTCTTCAGAGGAGACTTTAGTGTCCCATCTGCCCTGACCCGCACCGAGCTCAGCTCCTTGAGACAAAACACACATGAGCACAAACATTTTAATTGTCTTACTGTCAACTGTAAAATAAATTCCTGTGATGCTTCTAAAGTACTGTGTCAGAGACCTTTTTGACTGCATGTTTCACAGGACTGAACTCTGCATCAACATATGGATTAGTTAGTTTTACTTACATGTTAGCAGATTGGTCCAACACATAGGATCAGACTGAAATACCTAAACATCTACTTAAGAGATGCCATTTCTCACGTCAATGTTTTAATTTATCCAGTGATTTGGTTTATGAGCAGATGCATGTGAATCTCATCACACCCCCATTATCTCAGATGTACTTTGTCTTTAACGCTAATGAGCAAATGTTATCATGCTCCCATGCTCGGGGATCATGATTTACATTACACCTGCTACAAATCAGCAAGTTAACATTGTCGATGTATATGCCAAAAGTATGCCAGAACACTGGACTACATTACTGGTAATGTATATGCAAACACAATTGTGTATAAACATACACAATGTGAAACTGAAACTGTGTTTGTTTGTTTCCATTCAATTATAAACGTTTTAATTTCTTTTTTCCCCAGACATAACAGGAGACAAGACAGACCCTATATTTTATGCATTCCATATATTGACTTAATAACAAATATTGTATATAATATTTGTATTAGAAAAGGTGAGGGGCAGTCTATTGTGCAAGAGCATGGGGAGGGATACAATGTTTTTTAGAAACCAAAATTTGTAAATAAGGAAGGTTAAATGATGAGGAAAACAAAATAAAAAGAATAGAGAAAGGAAACATTTTATTAAATGTTCAATTCTAATTATTTTATATCCATAATTGTTCTAATTCATGATTTTATTTCCTGTATCCACTCTACATTGTTCCTTAAAGTACAGCATTAGTCCAAAACAACAAAAAGACAAACAGAAAACTAGACTTAGAATTTTTTAATTATTTGTAGATGACAGAAAGAATGTAATAATGGCTTCCAAGTGTAAAATTATATTCTGATATTGAGTTATTGGCAAAAACAAAAACATATAAGTTGTGAGTCCACAGGGACCTCGACCTTTGTTCTCCAAATTCTAATCACCGCATCCTTGAGTCAAAGTAAATGTTTGTGCAAAATTTGAAGACATTTTCATAAGTTGTTCCTGATTTACCATGACTGACGGATGGACTGACAACCCCAAAGAATAAAGCCTCCTGCCTCGGCTGTCACTTGTGTGTGGGCATAAAAACTGACACACAAGTGACAATATCATATGTAAAAGTGATGGAAGAGAAAAAGAGGAAAGATAGGTCTACCTGTCCAAATTGAGTCTTAGCTGCTTGTTTGAGTTCCTCCAACTCTTTCCCAGTGAAAAGTTTCTGTAGGAAAACACAAGGAAAATCATCAGGTTTATTATGTTTGTTTACTATGTTATGTTGTTATTATCTTTGCTCTCTCAGTAGTCATGTCTCTCTATTATACCCAAAGAATATGCTGCCATAGGAGACAACATTTCTCTTCTTACCGCTCCACTGGGGACACAGATGGCCTGGACGGAGCCTCCTGGATGACTCAGAGCTGATCTGAGGAATTCAATTTCCGTGGATAAGAAAACTTCACTGAGGTCGATCAGCTGGACAGAAAGACATAGAGATGATGACAACCAGAAGAACATTTTCTGCCTTTCTAGTTTTAAGTCAATTTAGTTTAGTTAACATATCCAACATTTATTGTGGTCTGGCAGGACTTAACAGACATGATCAGGAATCAGGAGAGGTGTAATTTCAGTAATAATGTCAATAATGGATGACTGGCAAGTTATCTCCTTTTGTGGAGCCATAAAGATAATAACACAGCACTCACTGAGCACTCATTGTCTCTGTTGGCGAAAATCCAATCTGGTTTTCCAACAGAGTCTTTACCAATGAAAGACCATATCACACTAAATACATAATGAATGAAGGGAATAATGCCAATCACTGTTTTAGCTGAATTTGCAATACATCTCTTGCATTCTGACAGGATTATCATCCAGTCATTTAAGACACATTAAGAAACAAAAACACAATAGAACCCACCTTCATACTGAATCTAGTATCCGGTTTGTCCACACCATAGTCCCTCATGGCCTCCTCATACGTCATGGTTTGGAAAGGAATCTTAATCGGACCATTCTCTGCGGGCCAGGAGTACTGTAATAAGCCCTCCACCAGGGACATGATACCTGCCTGATCCACAAAAGACATCTCTATGTCCACCTGGGGGACGAGATCAGAAGATGAACCAATCAGATTACAACTGGACTGTAAAAGAGAGAGCAATGCCTGTGACAAACACAACAAACCAGATCTTATCAGCAGCTGGACCAAAGGAAAAAATAACTGAGTTTCCCACATTCACACACCATTCACCCCAACATGCAGCAAATGAGTGCAATGAATGAGAAGAAGAAGAGTGACACTGAAGAGAAAATAAACAGGAAATACGATTACACAAGTGAGTGAAGGACAATAGAAATGGCAGTCAGTGGAGTGCATAGCTCTGCCAAGACAGTTCCCTTATGAAACCACATATAAGTTCACTAGATCTGGACTGTTATCTGCACTCACTCATAAATATCAGTCCCCAAAACCTGCCTGATTTTTTTCATCAAGTATCTGGAATTATTTTCCACGAGATAGGGCGTTTTTCAACCTTTTTCATAATCTCTCACTGTTAACGACAGTGAAATAAAAATTCCTAGATCCGCCTTCTGATCCAGATCCACCACAAGATTTAATGGGTTCTTTCCTTATCTGTACCACATCCTTTTACCAAGTTGAGTGTTATTCCGTCCAATTGGTTTACCATAATCCTGCTAACTAACCTCCTTTCAAGACCCAGTCTGTGTATTTTCATGTGGTCTAGCTGTAAGGTTTACTTACCCAGGTGGCCGGGTTCAACTCCACTTACAGGAAAAACTCTTTAAATAACCTCTCTGATAAGAAAATGCTGAATTCTTAGACCAGATTTGAATATTTCAGCACCAAGACTGATCGTAACCGACAGCGTGTGAGTGCATTTTGTCCCTGCCTGTGTCTTACCTGGGTGAACTCGGGCTGCCGGTCCGGTTTGGAGCCCTCATCTCTGTAGCACCTTGCCATTTGAAAGTACCTGCCACAGTGACATCAGGGGAGAAAGGTCTGCATGTTGCATTAAAGCATCAAAACACTGACTCTGTCCCAGGCCAGGTTCACAATGCATACGAATTGTGAACATTTCAAGACAAACATGCTGCACTGGGCTGAGTTGAGATAAAATGCACCTCCCTGGACTTATACAATACTTTTACATTGCATTGTGCCATCATTTGAGTCTGTTATACAGCACAGAGTTCTCACTATCACTGGAATTATGCTTTTGCAGAGATGTTTGAGAATTTATGTCACAGAGGAAACAGATGCAGAACTTTCTGAAATCTCAACAACACATACACAGATGTGAGCATCAGGCAAGGTGATTGATCCACCAATCCCTGTAGCAGAGTATAGAAAATAAAACTCTTCAACACACACTTTAAATTTGTTTCCAGATTCTTTCAGATTTTTCCACATTGTGGCTTGTTAAACATTAACATTTTACCCCATCACAGTCTGTCCAACAACAGCTAAGTTTGCATACATGCAGCATAGAGAAGCTGAATTCTAGCTTCATTCTGCTAGCAGCTGTATCATTAACCTTTTATAAAAAAAAGACAATATATTGAATAGTGACAAAGCCAACGAGCAAAGATCATATAAAGAGGTAGTTTATAAACTGTAAATATGCAGATTCTACAGCAACCAAAATCACCTTAAATCACCAGAGGAAATGCAAACTAACAAGAAAGATGCTTCGCTATGTGTTTGGTGTGCATGTGAAACACAGGGGTGGATGTTTGTCTTTGTGCTGAGGTCCAAACCTATGTAACGACCTCCAGCCTGTACCCACCTGTCGATACCAGCCACCATCAGAAGCTGTTTAAACTGCTGTGGACTCTGGGGGAGAGAGAAGAACCTTCCTGGTTCTCTGGAAGGAACCACAAACTCTTTTGCTCCCTGGAACACAAAGGAACATACAACATCTGGACCTCAGCAAAACACTATAGAGAAAGGTGACACATAAAATATTATTATAACTGTTTTTGTTGTAGGAATCTCAAGTCATCGCCTTCATCGTTTTTGTAGATTTCCACTGCAAAATTTAGTAAATGAGACTTTGATTCCTTGTTATTGAAATCATGACCAGATGAATGGACCTTCTTACCCCTGGTGTTCTTTTGAACAAGGTGGGAGTTTCCACATCGACAAAACCTACAAATAGAAAAAAAACAAACATACATTGTTAAAACCAGGTCTGATAGTTAGAAGGGACTGCATTCTACTCCTGGTTTCTACTGTGTTTCTTATCGTGATTTTCTTCCGTTCCCACAAACCCCAGTGACAGACAGGTTATGGTAGGTGGTGACTAAACAGTGGTGGTGTGTAGTGATGTCAGTGTTGCTGCTCACATCTGGTATTAACATGCGTTCCAGGTGATCTGACACCATTGGACAGTAAGAACATCGGTTCACACCTGACATTAGAATATGTGTCCACTTGTGTCTCCAGTGACTACTTGTGATTAGACACACATTCACCATTTCGGTTCACAAAATCCACATGATGCTGTTTTTTGCTGGCAGGAAGTAGTGGTGCACTTTCCATACTTAGTCTAGTGGAAATGAAAAGAAGAAATTCCCTTTGCCGGCAAACATCCCCCAAGATATTTGACACACACTTTGCAGACATCATGGACAAAGCCAGCATACACTATTTAACACTTTAGTTTAACAGGGGACTGAATATAATTGAGTATATACTTAATCTTAAGCAGAGGACGTCAGTTGAGTAGACAGTCCTTCAATGTGGCCCACTTGCGATCACACTGTTAAAAGAATGTGGTCACATGCATCCAAGAACCACCTCTGACTTTGGTCTGAGCGATAGGATCTCAATACATTCTGGGTATATCACACAAGCTTCTGATGTGTGATCTGATCAACCAGGACACATGTTAATGCCAGGTCTGAACCAGGTTTGTGTTTTCTATAGGACAAGCTCCAGTCAGCGACACTGTTAAAAAGACTAAGCGAGCAGAGCGAATACATCTTAAGTCTCCATACCGTGCACGTTACAGAGGTATTCTCTCATCTTCATCACCAGCTGAGATCTCAGTCTGAGGTTCCTCTGCATCTGAGAGGACCTCAGGTCCAGGTAGCGATACTGCATCCGCAGAGACTCTGATTTCTGTACAATCAAAAACACAAAAAAACTATAAGACAATCCATCATGATTATCAATGACAATAAATGGCATTACTTGCTCTGAGTATTTGTAAAATTGTGCACATGCATGTAAAGTTAGCCACTTACTTTAACAAAGTCTTTAATCTCAAAAGGCAGCTGGCGGCACACATTAAAAACCTCCACGTCCTCAGCAAGGACTTCTATTTCTCCTGTTGGCATCGCCTGTTGGTATGAACACAGCAGTATGAGGAGACTGAGGAGACTGAGATCTAAATGATTCATGACTTGTTCAAAATAAATGCTCTGCTAACAAAATGTTAACAGAGATAACATTACTTATATCCACATGAAGTAAATAATGTGAGACTTTGAAAACCTCTGGCCCTGTAGGTAATAATCAAATATTCAACACACTCGCCCTTAATCCCTTGGTTTTCTATAGTTTAGTGCTGAATGACATCATACGAATAAGAGGATCGGTTTTTGACCTCCAGTCATTGTCTAATATTATACAGACACACACACACCTTGTTCTCCTGTCCCGCTGGTCGTCGTCTGACGGTTCCAGTTACCTTGATGACAGACTCAGTTCTGAGATCGTACAGCACAGATTTCAAATGTCCTGCAGACTTTAACAGAGAAAAACTGGTTACATTTTGGTTATACATAACATAAATGTTTCTATTATTACACATATTTTCCTATTTTCTTTTATATCTTTGTTGGAAATAGTTTATAATGATCATTATCTTTGTTATATGACTAAGTCATAACAGACACTGTATTTGTGGTATTGAGTTGTGTTCATTCTTACCTCTTCTTGAGGAATTAAAATTTGCGTTAATCCACTGAAATCTCTCAAGATGACAAACAGGTTTTGTCTGTTGGAGGCAGAAATATTTGTGTCAACACAACTAAGCACAAGACCTCATGGGAGTCACCTCAGTCTGAAAGCCTTTTCCAATCACCAGCACCAAAGTTGTATATGGCTGTAACTAAAAATCTTAAACAGCAGTGAGTGACTGTCTGAGAAAACATAGGCTGACTGAGGTCTAATCATTACCTCCACCTCGGAAGTTATATTTTCATTGTTGTTTGTTGCTTTTCTTGTCTTTCTGTCATCTGAACTTTTACAAAGGAATGGGACATGACCCAAGATGAACCCAATACCTTTTGGAAAGGATCTGGAAAAATAGGATTCAGGAATTCTTTTTCATTTTCTTCTCATGGCCAGATAGGACATTAGCCTTGGTGGTGGTAATGAGAGAGTTCACTGACTTCACTGACCAGATGATAAGTATGCACATGCTGAGCAGATTGTTCAGGGGAAATTAAGTATTTTTGTAGGGCTAGCAATGCAGGTCCTAACTGAAATATCTCAACAGCTACTGGGTGGACTGAAATGAAAATTTTCTACAGTCATTCGTGGTTCCCAGAGGATGGATCCTAATCATTCTGACAATCCTCGTAAGATGGCTAAGATGGTAAACATGGTTAACATTATACTTGTTCAATATCAGCGTGTTAGCATCATCACTGAATTTGTAATGTATATACTCACACTTCAAAATGTCTACCATAGAACTCATTACACACTTTGTAATTGTGTTAAGATCAGTATCAGTGATACCTGAGGTACTGGACCCAACCACACAGAGTGACTGTGTCTCCCACATGATGTGATCTCAGTTCTCCACAGCTGTGACTCCTGAACGACCAACTGCTGGGACCTGACAACACAACAGTTCGGTCAGATTCAACGTCCAGAAGCACACAAGATGTCCATGTTGGTGTAACGTAACATATTAGAGTTATACAAGTAAACCCAGGTAAAACCAGGGGTTAGGCCACAAAGACAACTTTTCTGTTTGTATTGTAAGCTAAATGTTTTATCACTAACCAGGGCAGGAAAAAAGGTACATTACTTTAGAATAAACACCTATAAATGAAACATTCACACAAAGTTAGAGTTAATCTCATCAAGTCAAATTTGTCTTTGTAATTCCTGCTGTTGTCAGTAAACCCAAACCCAAATCTACTGCAGGTGATCAGCTATTTCAAAGACCCTGTCATGACTGGTGGCAAACTTCTCCCTGATTGCACAAATCTATTTCAACTGACCTACATCGTATAACCATAACAACGGCACGGCTGTCCCATCGAATCAATACAGTAATTATATGTTCATGAATATTCAGGAGCAGTTTTCACATCTGATGACGCCTTTTGTGGAATTGAAGTGAATGTGCCACACGGTCCAACCTGATGTGAGAGCAGTGGTAATGACAGAAGGTGCTTCACGTGGTGAGTACCTGTTGGGGGAGGCTCAGCCCTGCAGAGAGTGTGTGAGCAGCTCAGCTGTCTGACAGGAGCTCGTCCTTGACTTGAGGTCGAAGCGGAGCTGACACACCGAACACTGTGAGCTCTGAGAGTGAGTCCGCTCAACAACCTCCGCACTGCGGACAGGCTTCTTGTTGTCATTGTGAAGAACATCTGTCAGCTGCTGTTCCACTGGGAGAGTTTCCTCACACTCAGAGAAGAGCTCACTGTGGTGAGGACATTATTCTACACGAGTGATCTCACTCATACACGAGAACCCCCCCCCCTTACACGCCGGGTGGGCTGGATGATAAACCTCGATACGAAACCTCCGCCTGCACGTTATCTGATGGTGTTTCCGCAGTTTAGTTTGTCCTCGCCATCTCGCACGATCCATAACTCATGTGGATAAACTCTCCTGGATCATCAAACACCGGCACAATGCTTATCCATTCACGTAGGAGTCTGTGAAATACGTCATCGAATGGACCGTCACATGGTCAAGACCAAAGTAATCGATCTGCAACACAATCGATTTAGGCACTACAGTTGAATATTGAAAAATTTATAAATTAACAAACAAATAGCTGAAAATAATCTAAATTAACTATATCATAAAAAGTATCTGGTTAATGGCATGCTGTTAAGATGTTTATTTTTTACTGTAACAAGCTTTCTGAAAGTCTGTTTAAATAAGCAAATGAGGCATTCGAAATAGTAGGTAATTGATGCTTTATTGATGTTTTATTTCGATGGACTTATATTAAGATTTATCAAAACAATTTGTATTGCATATCTTATTAATATTTGTATTATTATTATTGTTGTTATTATCTGTAGAAGTAGTAGTATTGGGCTATTTATATTATATTTATATAGCATATATTTTTATTTACCATACATTTACAAGCAACTTTATGAAAAGAATCTTACAATACAAAATTACATATATTATTTATTAATCCACTACACAAAATATGCAAAATGCTAAATTACAACATAAATCATTTAATATTTTTAAATGGTTTTTCATCACCTTCAGTTTAGAAAACTATCACATTATTGTAGTACAAGTAACATTCTTTTGATGTGACTCAGGGGTGAGAGAGGGAGGTCCACTGAGGGTTGGTGGTTCAATGCCTGTCTCCTCCAGTCTGTATCCCAACTTGAACTTGCTACTGAACTATGCGTCTGTGATGAATGGTGTGTGACAGGAGAAACACATCTTGTGGTTCTGTGTGTATGTGGCTTGTATTCTAAAGTACTTTGAGTTGTTGATAATACTAGATACATACAGCTGTATATATTTCAGATATACAACCAATACTTTTGAATCTTGAATGTTTGCTTTAACATGAGACAATGCTTCTTATAAAAGTAAAATCAGAAGCTGATATTTTCTCCTGGTTTGGATAAAGTTTTTATTTTCCCCTTTATTACGAGACTAAAAGAGGCACGATCCAAGAGTGGGGGCTGTTGGGCCTTGGTGCAGGTATGCTCTCTACTGAGACATTCTAGTTAATCAAAATACTTTCAATAAAATAAAAGCACATAACATTATACAATATTTATTTAGAGCTACAAATCTTTATTAAACATGTTCATTTTGTGGCAGTTTTCATATCAATGAGACATAACATGTCACTAACTCACTCATATAATGAACCATAAAAGATATCTTCCAGCAGATGGAGCTGGATCCAAGAAAAACTCTGAGCTGGTAACAGATTTATATTTGCATAGTTGAAGATGATTTTACCTGACTTAACAGCCAAAAGTTAATAACGCTCATAATCATCATATGCATTACTGGTGATGTTCAGGATCACCAGGGCAGCACCTCTCCAGTAAAGTTCAGAAAAGACCCATGATCATTTTCACTCAGGCCACCAATCACAGACAACATGGAGGAAGCGCTCTCCTCTGGATTCAATGGAAAGACACGAATACACAGAAAAACAATGATGTGTATATACACGTTCATCACCCAGGACACTTACTGTAGAACAGTTCTTGAGTATTTGGAATGTTAAAGACAATTCTCACTTCGAATTATGTTGTAACAGCTGGAATATGTTGGCGATTTTAATTGTCACTCATCTAAATAAGAAAAAAGGTTTTGTAATATTTTAGTATTCACACAGAGCTGGATTTGAGCTTTCTGTAAACAGAATCTTTCACTCTTTTTAAAGCAGAAAGCTGAGGCTTTATCACATTGTATGTTTGTAATAATATCTGTAACTCTTTGTATGACACAGTCTAGGGATTCTTATTTATCAGGGTTAATTGACTCAAATAACCTTATAGCTTATACAGATTTTACATATGTGCAGCATTTGAAGATTCGCCCAAAATTTACATCACAGTAAGAATAATGCTAATTCAGGCAATGAGACACTATTTATATCACAGAGGAAGATATGATTTAAACAAAGTTTGTGTTCAGAAGGAACCCAGCCTGGGTGTATGGCCAAACAGAGAACCCATTAGGCTCCAGGTCTGCAGCCATACAGAGACTCACCATGTTTAGGGTACTCTGAGGAGGCACATCGAACTACCATGAAGCATAATGCTGCACTCATCCCTCTATAGAGCAGTTTAACACATCATCACAGCAGCTGATCAGCAGGACTGCTTTCACATTTTTTCCTAAAATCCATTTTTGCACAGTGATCATCTTTGAAAGAGTTTAAAGCTTTCTTTTACCAATAACCAGTCGTTGGTAACAGTCCGAGATGCCTTTCTCTAGCCAAATCCAATCAGAGTTTAACTACATGCATAACCCTGTATTTACCCAACTTAACCCATCAAACAGGTATTCTAAAAATGTTGACACAACACCTTGGACGTCCGGCAGGGGAACAATTAGATATTTACACTCTCCTCCCAGTTGAGCTCCACAGAGCCCAGCAGAGACGACAAATTGATAACTGCTGCCCTCTGGATGCTCATGCTCCCAGAGGGATGCTCCTCCTCTGGACGTAGCTGCTTTGAGCAGAGGGAGGAAGGCCTGGGATCAGAGGGAGGAAAAATATATATATATATATATATACTTTACATATTAAAGATGATAGTTGAGACTGTAACACAACACATGTAGAAATATAAAGTTATTAGGAGACAGCGACTGGATCGTCCACTGCCAGAGAAGAACATACATGTACATTACACTGTGTGGAAACAGTGTCGCCCTCTGGAGGCAGAATTTTATACTTTCAGAGAGAAGGGCTGAACTCTCCATAAATACTTTTCTAAAAAATAATGTATTGAATGTATTTCAGGCCACGTTGTAGTTTTACAATGAAGCCTTAAGATTTCACTTTTATTGATTATAAAAATTAAAGTGACTCTGAGTAACCTCATTGTTTACAGGTATCAGTCAGAAGAAGGGTACAAAATAGTTTCCAATGAATTATATCCCATGGAACACAGTGCAGACAGTCATTAACAAGTGGAGAAATATATGGCACAACAGTGACATTACCAAAACTGGATGTCCCACAAAAATGTTGAAAAGACAAGAACAATCTGGTCTGGGAGGCTTCCGAGAGGCCTACAGCAACATTAAAGGAGCTGCAGGAATTTCTTGCAAGAACTGGTTGTGTTTTATGTGTAACAACAACCTCATGCAGTCTTCATGTGTCTTGGCTATTGGGTAGGGAGGCAAGATGGAAGCCTTTTCTTACAAAGAAAAACAGCAAAATTTTGCAAAAACATCTACATCAAGTCTCCCAAAAGCATGTGGGAAAATGTGTTGTGGTCTGATTAGACCAAGGTTTAACTATTTGACTATAATTCCAAAAGCTTTGTTTGGTACATCTCTAAAAGAACACAAAAGCCATGGTGAAACATGATGGTGTTTTTCTTCAGCTAGAACTGTGGGCTTTAGTCAAGGTGGAGGGAATTATGAATAGTTCCAAATGCCAGTCAGTTTTGGCACAAAACCTTCAGTCCTCTGCTGAAGAGAAGAGGAATTTCACATTTCAGCATGACAACAACCCAAAGCCTACCTCCAAATCACTAAGAGAATGGCTTCACCAAAAGGAGATTAAAGTTTCAGAATGGCCCAGTCAGAGGCCAGACCTGAATCCAGCGTTGCACAGGAGATGCCCTCAGAATCTGACAGATGAGGAGCGCTTTTGCAAGGAAGAGTGGGCAAAGATGGCCAAGTCAAGATGTGCCATGCTGATAGACTCCAACCCCAAAAGACTAAATGCTGTCATAAACTCTAAAGGTGCTTTAACAAAGTTTTAGTTGAAGCAACCACATTATTATAGTTTTTATCCCCCACATTTAAGTGCAAGAAAATCTGACATGCTTTAGGTTGGACTGATTTTTTATACCACAACTATCTGGCATTTTAACAGGGTTGTGTAGAAATCCCCTGTAAATCTAATATTTCCCTCAATTGCTCACTCAATCATTTAGAGACCAAAATCCCAAAGATACTTGAGAAGTGCATATGTACAAAGCCCTCACAATGCACTTGCAAAACATACCTTTTAAATACCTACCAAAATACCTTTATTTTTGTGAGAGTTCTATGAAACTGTATTGATGTTAATGGGGGATGATTAGGATAAATGAGCAAAATTCAAGCCTCATTTGTGTACCTGACATCTGTTCCTCTCAGGTGACCGTTGGCTCTACTGAGCATGCTCCATACACAGCCAGGTAACCTTAGCTACACACACTCACATACACAGTAGCTGCTACATCATGGTAGTAACCAGTCAGTGATGAAGCAGTGAGTTTAAATCCCCTGACAACAGACATCCAACAGAGCTACAGTTCATTCATATGGATTATTATGTGAGTGGAGTGTACCATGTCCTCAGCAGGGGTGGACCTTTGGCTTCTGAAGAACAGGTAAGCAGTTTATAACAGTTTTGAAATGGTATTGGACTCAGCCATTATTTGCTTATATCAGGAGGAAGTGTATGGGTGTTTAGAAAAGTTCTCCATGGAGGCCGAGCAACGTTTTCCTTTGCAATTAAATGCACTACTCCTGATGCATATGACAATATACCCTGACTTGATTTTGAGAGTTATTGTTAAACCGCTGAATGTTTTTAAATTTGAATTTAATTGTATCATCACAAATTTGGAGGTGATCCAGTCATCAGCGAATCTGAATTACAGGATGATGTAAAATATAGACTAAAGATTAAAAATACTAGTTCCTACGTTTCTGTAATTTAAAGGCAGGTATCATGAACAGTGTGTTTATGAGAGCTTTTCATCGGAAAGCGCTGATTATGATTTTTTATTGATGAGAACATAGCGATTCAACCATATACAAACACACAGTACAACAAAAAGATGCACGTTGACCATTGTCAGACTCAAATCAGGTATAAAATAAGATGCAGAACAAATGTAAAGCAGCACAAATTGACTACATAAAGACATAATGACCACAAAGAAACCCCAAATCACTACAAAGAGACATAATGAGTACAAGTGATGCAGCCAGTCTTGTTGCTTCTATATAGCAGGGTTGGGGGGGTCTTCTATATTTCTGTACCCAGCAACCATCTCATAGGCTGTCCATGCATGCAGTCCATGTGTGGGCTGAATATGTGCCTAACCAAAGCAGTGAGCTTTGATTCAGTGGTATTTAAAAATGTGATAAATATATATAATTATTATTACTTAATATGCAGATTAAATACAATAACACAGGTTAATTGACGGTTCAGTGTGGTTTGGTTACTGGAGCTATCTGTGCTAGGTTCACACAAAATACTTCCCTCTGAGGTGAAAGTGCAAGTGTCAGAATATAACTTCTTCAGTTGGTCATGTTCACTGTCTATTCAGCTACTTTATTCTGTAAACAATATGAAAACATTACTGTCATGAAAAATACAGTATTTTGTCATCAGAGAGGATGTTGCACTACAGAGAAGTCGTTTAGATGAAGAGCTTTAGCAGAAACATGATAGGCCTCATTCAACCACAGTGTGTGGCTGTCATCCCTCAGTGTCCTCTGGACAACCTGAATCTCCTCCCATGATACCACACACCCATATACACACACTTACAGTATTTACTTAACATTTGAATTGTTTTAATAGGCCAGGTAGAGGAGGATGAAGCTCTACTGGGTCACAGGCCTAAGGAAGAGATGCTACCTCATCGCCATGTTTCCTCTGCTGTCACACAATATGACCTGTAAAGTAAAATACGCTGAAATCTAAAGTTATTCCAAGTGGACTGTCACGCTGTAGATTATTTGTTATTTTTATTTATTTCACACACCAACATCAGAATTTTACTTTTTCAATATCTCACTATCATGTGGTTTTATTTGAAAGAAATCTGGAATTTGTCAGCTGGTGTTGCTGCTGTCAGTCATCAGTTAGTCAAATTAACACACGTGTACTCGGGTGAAAGAAAACATGCCAATGAAAAATTGGGAAGAAGTAATTTCCTCATATATGCTTACTGCACCAGTTTATTTCAACATGCTGTCATTTGCTTCATAATTGAATTGATGATGATTAAACTATAGATCTAATCCTTGCTGCCTCTTAGACCCTCTGTAACAATCGTATGATGGTGTGTGTGAGTGCTGATGACCCAGCTGTATCCACAATGCTGGAGCTGATTGAGGCCGACTGCTTTCCCTCCAATCAGGACATCGCAGTGTGATGTCACAACCATACGCTCGAGATCTGGCCATCACTGCAGTCATCTGCTTTTTTGGTGAGAATAATACACAACACAATTTAAGAAAACTGTTTTCACTTTAAGGTTTGGTTGTGTTATGTTGTCACATGAGAATCTGCTTGAATACCCGGCCCGCACAAACCTCTTATAATAAATTTCAGAGGACAAGGTCATATAGTCTCTTCTCTGAATAACATCAGTTATTCAGTTTTATAGTTTACAAGTATAGTTTATTTCATCCATATACAGAACCATGCATGTACACCAAACCCTCTGTTTCTTCAATCAGACATATTTTATCACATAATCTGTCTTGTTGTCCATAGTTTGTTGTGCCTCCGTCTTACTATTGGCATTAGCATTAGTTATGCCACCATTATGTCACATTACACTAAGATTAAAATCTGGGATTGTTTGTGTCCACGTGTTGTTTTGTGGGCAGCCATCTACCTCAATCGAATCCATTTCTATGTGACAAATACTAAAATTGTGAAAACGAATGTAAATACCCATTAGGGAGACCACTAATTAAACCCCTCCTCTCCTTCTGTGCTTCAGGCGGAGTTGGCTTGACTCTGCTGGTAGTCCTGATTTACTATCAAGTGTCTCGCAAGAAGAAACTGAAAGAAAGTAAAAGACAGAAGGAGGAAGAGGAGGGAAGCACCTCAGTGATCAGCAACCATGTCGACCACATGGGTGTTAGTGAGAAGAGGAGGGATGTGTTCATGCAAAACAGTAGCGGTCAAACATTGGACAGGAACGCCATGATGTTAGAAAACCATGGCGGCCAATTTCGGTCCGGAGGGGATGAAGATGGAAGTCATGTTAGGTGCCTGGACTGCACCAAAGGACAGAGGGGTGTGTGGCCAAATCAGATGAGATGGAACAACGGGATAAACAGAGAGATGGAGGCAGAGGAGGAAAGAGAGAAGAGGAGAACGAGGGCGATGATGACAGAGGAGGAGAGGAGAAAACCTGGGACTCAGCAGGGAATCCATGGCAGGGACGTTCCTAACAAGCTTCTTTCTCTTGGCAACTCAAACTCTCTCTCTCATCCATGGAGAGAAACCTTCCACGAGAGGCCTGAGACCCTGACAGCTCATAAAACAGACAGAAACATGGACATCCACAGGACTGGTGTGGAAGGTAGGAGTAATGGAAATGAGGCTTTACACTGCGAGAGCTGTCACAGGACCTACAGACCACCAGAGCACATGATGAGACCGGGTAGGATTCACAGCAACATGAGAGACTCTGCTCTATTTGATGGCTTCCCTCCACAACACAGACTGATGGACATGGGTAGGAATGTTAACTACAACCAGTTTGACATGATGCAAAATACAGATTTCAGAAGTGAATCAAGACATGTAACGTTTGATCTGGAGCAAGGTGAAGACAGGAGGGAGAAGAGGGGGAGGAACTCCAAAGACAAAGAGAAAGGAAGAAAAAGAAGACAGAAAGTTAAAAACCAATCCCCTGGAAAACTGAAGGTTAAACTAAACTTGAGCCCCCTACGAAAAAGCAAAGTCCATCCAAAGAGGAAAAATGAGCAAGGCCACTTGGACAAGAGCAGCTCCAAGAAAAGTAACGAGAAAAGACAGGATAATAAAGAAAAGGAAATAGAGGAAGGGAAATCAAAGTCGGGCAGGAAAACAAAAGGGAGCAGCGAGAAAGTGAAGAAATCCACCAAGAGTACAGGCTTGTCTGAGGAAGAGAAGGAAATCAAAGAGGACGGAGAAGGACAGAGCAAAACTACCTCTAAACAGAAAAAAACAGAAGATACAGCAGCTGACAAGGAGGAGAATACAAACCCTGACAACCCCCAACCCGCTGATACCACCAGTACTGCTGACCAGTCAGCCTCTGCTGGTACCATTGGACAGGGTCAAAACTTGCAGGGTGGTAGTATTCAGTATCAAGAAGCTGGATTGCTTCTGAGAAATGCTCAGCTTTCCTCCCAGCACCCCTTTTCCCTATCTGCTGCTGAAGGGAATCGTACTGCCAACCTTTCACTGCTGGGTTCAGCTGCCTCACACCTGACTGGCAGCAGCCTCTCTCTTCAAGGAGGGAATATTCTACTCAACACCATGGCCCCAGGATCTAATGCACTGTTCCCCAAAGGACAAGCCAATTCTGCTGCTCCAGTCATTGGGCCAAGCTCAGCTTCCAGTGGCGTGAACAGCTTTAACAGGCAAACTGGGGACGGCCTCATGTCTCCAGCTACTGCTCTTCTGGCTAACTCTGTTCATGCTAACACTTTGAATGCAAGTGTCTTACAAACCATTCCTCTTCATAACTCCCAAGCTGGAGGACTTTCCACAAACATAATAACAAATCCAGTTATACATCCTGTGCCCAAACAGGCTCCATCTCCGAGCCAGCTGCCTCCAGACAGCTCTCCTCTTGTAGCTGGACTACAGATCAATCCAGCCCAGGGACCAGGCCCTCAGACTGTGGAAGGACAACATCAACTGTCCCTGGAAACTCAAGCAGCCCAGACCAAGGAGAGGCTCCCTGTCCAGGCTCAGGGAGCTCCAGGTATAGATGGTTTGTCTGGGGTAACCCCTCAGGCACCGGGATCAGTGACCTCTGTGGAGCGTTTGTCAGACAATATAGGTCAGACAGGGACTGAGCATGTACCTGGTGGGTCAACAGACAAAATGTTAGCTGGGGGTGTGATTCTACCTGGAGGAGCAGCAGTGGGGGTGTCTGGAGACAGCTCGGAGGCAGCTAATGTGTCTGTATCAGGTGTCTGTGTGCCTGGTTTATCTACTCAGAGTGGATCCTCTACAGGCCCTGATGGAGCTGCTGCACTGCTGCAGCAGGAGTATGTGTCAGAGGAGGGAGGCTCCTCCCCGAGGAGGAAGCTGAGGCTGGTGCTTCCTGAGAAGACATCCAGCCGACCCCCCACTGCACTGGAGAGGAAAATACGCTAGCAGCTCACACCATATTACAAATGAGTTGGGTAGATATATTCAATTCAGAAAATATTGCACAGCAGTTCACTCTCTGGTACACTTTATTCAGAATAAAAAACACTTTAATGATCCCTGCAGGACAATTGCTTTACACAACACAAAGTCAGGTAATAGACATTAATAAGTACAAAAGTAAAAAACGCTATACAGTAGTAAGCCTATATAATAAGTACAAATACAAATATGCAGAGCAGAGTCTGGGATCACACAGTAACCAGTTGGATGATGTCACATGCTGCTGCTGTGTAAACAATAACCAACTTGGTGCATGAGAAGTCTGTGGATATGTTATGGGCATAGCTATCAGTTTAATCTGCTGCTATAGGAGCCGCTGTATCTGAGTGCTAAATGAGCGCTCAGGTCCTGTGTTAAGTTTGGAGACATGAAGAAGAAGCAGAAGAAGAAGAAGAAGAAGAAGAAGTGTTTCATAAAGTCACTGGTTAGTTCTGGATACAGTCTCTGGGCTCAGGCTCAGATGTAGGTTCAGGATCAGGGGTGAGTTCTGATTCAGACAGGATGTCTGAACTGTTCAGGAAAGAAACAGATTTTAGATTTTGTATGTAAAATTTGTCAAAATCATCAATTTTAGCCATTTAAAGTTAAAACTAAAACTCAGTATAATGTCCAGAAAGTGAGGGGGTCTGAGATTTATTTTTTGTACTTCTTCATTAAGGGAAATATCATAAAGTCATATTGTATACTGTTGTTGACTGACACCCTGATACCTATAAGCTCTTAAAGTGATGTTGTTTACTGCAATTGTAATTTCCAGGTGGTTGATGTGGTTCAACTTTTATATTTTATATAATAAACTGAGTATAAATCCCTGCTGTTATTTGTTTATGTTAGCTCAGGTCAAGAATAAACCTAATAATAAGATATGAGGTATATGAACCATTTAGTATTATGTTTGGATACAGTTTAACTTATGGTCACTCTTGGAAACTTGTGTAATCAGTTATCGTTTGATTAACAAAATGAGGAAGGTTGGTAGCTCCATCAGGTTTGAGTATTTTGAGTGGTCAGTCCATTTACCATGTGAAAGACATGTTTGTTTCTTTTACACTGGTTTGTCATGGATGTGTATTGCATTCACACACAAAAAAAATGATTTAGGGAATTAACAAGACGGCCTACCTACCAAAATCCCCAAATAAGCTCTTATTTAGCAAACATATCCCACCTGTGTAGTTTGATCCAGTTTTATTTTGGTTTGGGATGTGTTAATAAGCTAGCAGGAGTGGTCGAGGCACCCAGTGAGGACAAACAAGTTTTCAGTCCAGGCTTGAAGCTATTTTATTCCCCAGTGCACATGAGTTACAGCATTCACACACAGTCTTCTTCTTCTTCTTTCCGCCAGACTTCAAAACGTGCAAAACTTCCCTAGCTCTCTCTTTCTTTTTACACGGAAAAACATTGGGAGGAATAACGCAAGTTTCAATTCATGGAGCCACAACAACAAACCAGCAAAAATAAGTAGGATTATTAAACATCTTCAATTTCTACAAGACCAAGATATTAAAATGTGATGTAAAATCTGAAGAATAGCCCATTATAGAAATATATTGAGATATTAAGGGTAAGGATAAAGGATAGGGTAATGATAGAAATGTACATCTCATATGGCATTATATGAATTGAATGTCCAGAATTTACTTGAAATGCCAGAGCTCCTAGTTCAAACAGTGTTCACACTGTTCACACTGACACAGGCCCTGTGTGATGCAGCTAAATATCATGCCCATTATCTTTCCCTGTATATTTAAATACAAAAATGAGATTGTATTAAGTAGTTGCAAAGCTTCCTCTACTTTAAATAAAAAAAATAATTTGAATTAATTAAAACATTTTTATCTGTGTGAATTGCAGATCATAACAATTGCAAATTGTAACAACATGATAATAGACAGTTGAACTACTTGCTTTAATCAGCTTCATATTTACAGGATGGATACATGTTTTATTTGTATATGTTTTCAGTAGCACACATCAAATAAAAAAATGATTTGTATGAGGAGAAAAGGGTATTGAGTTTAAGACTGAATATTAATTTTAATTAATAAAACTGGATGTTGCTGTGGTTATAAATGACAGGAGAGCATACCCATTCAAACGTTGTAATGCCTTACTTCTAACAGCTGAGGGCAGCATAGTTACATATTCATTATTTTGTCCATCATTGGAGCTTTGCAAGTTTTGCAAGTATTAGCAAAATAGACTGAGTTCAGATTGACCTTGTCAAATATTTTAAAGAATAACAACCAGAATTAAAATTTCTTCAAACCAATTGGGTCAGTTTAGATGTCATTTAGATGTGTCAATAAACCACTTCAACCAATACAAAACTTCGAGGATTGTGCATGCTGGTGAAGAACTCGACCTGTTATCCAAGTATCTGGGTAAAGAGTCAGCAGAACAGGTGAGAAGACTCAAAGCAGTCAACGTCAGAAGCCCAAATGCTGGACTGTTAATGGCATGGGAGAGACTTGAGGAAATCTACGGCTCACCAGAAGCTATCGAACAAGCCCTCTTCAACAAGCTGGAAAGCTTTCCCAAGTTTACCACAAGAGAACCACAGAGACTCAGAGAACTAGCAGACCTGCTGTCAGAGCTGGAAGCCGCAAAGAGAGACGGCTCTCTCCCAGGCCTGCTGTACTTGGACACCTCCAGAGGGGTAAATCCAATCATTGGAAAACTCCCACACAGCATTCAGGAAAAGTGGATGTTTTTTGGTTCGAAGTTCAAACGTGATCATCGCGTCAGTTTCCCACCGTTCTCTGTATTAGTAGACTTTGTTCGCACAGAAGCAAAAACTCGCACTGATCCCAGCTTTAATCTCTTCACGCCAGTCTCTATGGAGAGAAAGAATAAATGGGACAGACCTGTGAACATGCCTGTATATGTGCACAAGACACAAGTTTCACCATCAGAAAGATCTGAGTTCAGAAATGATAAGAAATCAACAGACCCAAACAAATATTGTCCCCTGCATAAAAAGCCACATCCTTTAAAGAAATGCAGAAGCTTTAGAGAGAAGAGTCTAGAGGAACGCAAACAGCTTTTAAAGGAAAACTATGTATGCTTCCGCTGCTGCTCATCCACAGATCATCTCGCCAGAAACTGCTCAGCTGAAGTCCAATGTATGGAGTGTGGCAGCACCAGTCATGTGACAGCGCTCCACCCAGGACCACCTGCCTGGAAATCCAAGACGTCTCCTCCCTCTTCAGAGCATGGCGGGGAGGAAGACAAAGCGGACATCCAGGAGGTCACATCAAGGTGCACACAAGTGTGTGGTGAAGGAGTAAGCTCCAGAGCATGCTCCAAGATATGCCTTGTAAGCGTGTATCCAGCCGGACATAGAGGAGAGGCCAAGAAAATGTATGCAATGCTGGATGAGCAAAGCAATCGCTCCTTGGCACGCTCCAAGTTCTTTGACATTTTCGAAATCTCAGGGTCCTCTTACCCGTACACATTGAAAACATGTGCTGGACAAAAAGAGACAACGGGCAGGAGAGCCTGTGGGTTCACCATGGAGTCAGCAGATGAGAAGCTTAGTTTTCCTCTACCCACACTTCTAGAGTGCAACCAAATTCCTAATAACCGCTCTGAGATACCTACCCCGACCGCAGCTCGCCACCATACTCACCTCAAGCACATCGCCGACGTGATACCACCCCGCGATCCGGACGCCGACATTCTCCTCCTGCTGGGAAGAGACATTCTCAGGGTTCACAAGGTCCGCGAACAGATAAGTGGTCCAGGAAACGCTCCATTCGCTCAAAGGCTGGACCTGGGATGGGTTGTCGTCGGCGACGTGTGCCTTGCAGGAGCCCACAGACCATCAGAGGTGAGCAGCTACAAGACGTCCATTTTGGATAATGGTCGGGCCAGCCATCTGCAGCCATGCAGTAGCCAAATCAGGGTAAAAGAGATCTTCAGTCAAGCACCTGAACATTCACATCATGCTGCACTGACCCCCACGTACTGCTCAACGACGCATCGTGATGACAGCTTAGGACAAACGATCTTCACTCGAACTGCTGATGACCATAAACTCGCGCCATCAGTGGAGGACATGATGTTTCTCCAGATCATGGAAGCTGAGTTTCATCAAGACAGCACGAACAGCTGGGTCGGACCATTACCCTTCAGGTCACCAAGAAAGAGACTGCCTAATAATAAAACACAAGCACACAACCGCCTCATGTCACTGCGCCGCACACTCGAAAAACGGCCACAGATGAAGGCACATTTCATTGAGTTCATGGAAAACATGCTCAGCAAAGGACGAGCACGGAAAATGCTTGCAGCTTCTAACCTCAGGTTGCACAAGATCGCATCAAATCGCCCCAGGGTCATCGATGCATTCCCACCTGAGGATCGTTTGTCCTAAGATGTAGAGGGCCTGGACCTCTTTGCTGACGAGCTGCCCACTCAACGTAGCCTTGGGTTGTCTTGGAACATGCGCACAGATGCTTTCACGTTTCAGATCGCAGATGATCAGAAGCCATTCACTCGCAGAGGAGTATTGTCTATGATAAACAGTCTTTACAACCCCCTTGGATTCCTCGCACCAGTTACAGTGCGTGGAAGGCTGATACTCAGAGACCTAACCATGCAAGCAGAAGACTGGGACACGCCCCTACCAAGAGACATGGAAATGGACTGGATTAGGTGGAGACGTGAATACCTGAAGACCCTGCAGTTTCGTCACAAGTGGCAGACGGAAAGGTCAAATCTTCAAGACGGGGACGTTGTTCTCTTGAAAGACAATCAGGCTCGCCGAAACGAATGGCCCCTGGCGATCATCACAAAGACTTTTCCAGGCACGGATGGACTAGTTCGGAGAGTCGAGGTCGAGGTCTTCAAGGACGGAACAAAAAAGACTTTTTCTCGTCCCGTTACAGAAGTGGTCCTGCTTCTGTCTCCAAAAACGGACTCTTGTTAAATGATATGGGATCTTTAAAGACCCCAGACGAGGAGTGTTATGTCCCACAAATGCATACTATGTTTTGCTATGCAACAGCCCCCCCTTGGGGCAGTTCAGGTGTGTGACGTTGTCGGGAGTCAGGGAGTGCTTCCCCCGGAAGTCACGCAAGTTAGTTTCCTGTGTCGTATATAAGCGAGAGCTCATAAGTTGTATCACCCTTCCGCGGCTAACGCATCTTCTTTTTACAAATTTCAATAAAGTTCGCTAAACACCTACCGTGGACTTCTTTGATTGTTTAAGCTGGCTGGATAGCTAGCGCCCGCGCTAGCGAGACCTGCACATGGAGGGTTGAGGATGGAGAATATAAAATTGTTTTCAGTACAAAAAAGAAAAAGCTGTCAATGTGCATTAGATGAGATCAAGGAGAAAGGCCCAAACAAACAACAAGGCTTATTGGAAATGTGGTTTTACAACAGTACTTTGTTAAAACAGTTTTTGTACAAAGTAAACTGACACAGGTGTACTGCAGTTTGCAACACCTTTGTCCTCTATCCTGGTACTGTACTGCCTCATACATATTAACATACAGGAGAATGTGCACAACTAACTCTGTGTAATTGTCTGTGTATGTATGTGTGTCAGCTAAATCAAGAAGTCTATGGACAGCAGCCGAGCAGAGGAAATCGGACAGGTTACTGTAAATTTGTCAAAGTAGGTTAAACAGTGAACATCGGCCGGTGTCGACCTGATACCAAACAGCCACACCTTGATAAATCTTCCAGTTCATCTTCAAATATTTGAACAAGCCTTAGCTTCATTTGTTTTAAGAAGCAAGACAAAGGCCAACAGAACTAAGCTGATCCTACATGTTTACCCTCAGGATAAGGCTAAGGTTATTCTGTAGGACCATGAAAGTCATTCCATGAAAAGACCAAACCAACAATGTTTTAGTTGTCTTGTGATTTGACTTCTTGACCACAAGAAAAGATGTGATCGATAATAACTTTGTAATGGGTTTGTTAGTCAAGCAGAAGGAAAGGGAGCATTTGTAAGGGAATACTTAATTTAACTCACATTTTGTATGATAATGATGATCTGTAGTTAGAATAAATAGGCTCTGGATACACTGACAAACTTGTTAGCATTAATTCCTAGTTTGAGTCTGTAGGTGGGATTGGTCATTTGATGGGTACTGACAGAATTGTTCACAAAAGTTCACTCTCACCCTTGGTTCAATGTAGAAACACAAACTTCAGTGTTTTAGTGAGTCAGTGTTGTAGTTTATTGAGCTTTACAGTCAGTTCTCACTGTTTACTTCACCTCATTGTATCAGACACACGCACACACAGACACACAGACACACACACCACAGCAGTGCTCGTAATCCTCCCCACCTCCTAAAAAAACATTGAAGCGAGTAATGAGAATAAAGTGTTCCACCTGATCTTATCGGAGGCTCTGAATACAAACAGCAAAGACCATTATTCTGTATTAAACCTGTTAATAGTCAACATTCACTGTCATTTATGTATAGCAATTTTTCATAAAAATCAATTTCTTTATATTATTCATTAAACAATGAAAGGACATTAAATGTATCAAAGAACAAAGACAGGATGATACGAATGCTTTTAGCCTCTATATGCTGTGTTAGTGAACCAACATGATGTTAATCAACCCTTTAGCATCTATTGGGGGGCTCCAATAGGATGGATCCAGTATAAATATAGATATTCATGTTCAATGTGGTGTAAACTAACCTTTGAGTGTGTATCTTTAAATAGGTTTTAAATGGCTCAATATCAGGAGAATGTTTGCTGGATAAACAAGAAATGAAATGTCACAAGTTTCCAAGACCGGCTGTATTTGAGTGTCAACAATGGGAATGATGAAAATCTAAAGCAACACTTTGACTCATCTAAGAAAAAAGAGAGGTGACAGAAATTCACACTCTTTCCAAACTCTGACTCCAAAAAAAAAACACAATATGAATGTTTTTTCTATAGTAATTATGGTCTGTATGATATGAAATAAACATTTTTTATGTCTGCATTGCTCAACAAGGAAGAGTTTAACAGCAGTGATCAGTAAGATTCCCACTTTTTTTTTTGAGTGTCATTACCTAGAATTCATGTAATGTGAATATGCTCATATTTATATTCTCTATAAAGCTCATAATTGTTAAATCCTTTTTCCTATTTCAAAATGAAATATTATATATTAAATATTATATAGTCTGTAAACTGTTAAACTTGTGCAGTAGGTCCACAGTCTGTAACATAGCTGCAGGTGTATGCACATAATGTGTATCCACCACATGTGTGTACTGTGTTTGTCTGTTTGTGTGTGTGTGTGTGTGTGTGTGTGTGTGTGTGTGTGTGTGTGTGTGTGTGTGTGTGTGAGGTATGAGGTACATCTGTTTATGTTTTGTTGTTTTGACAGTCGAGACGGTCTGGTTATCAAGCTTCCTAACATCTAATCAGGAAACACACACACACATTAATACACGTACTTTATATAGTAATAATCGGGGGGAGAGAGTGAGAGGTTGTTCAGAAAACACACACACACATTGTTATCAATAGTTTCTCAATCCCCAGTCTGCCGCTGATCTACAAGCATATAAACTTCCCCTCTCTCCTCCTGTTTCCTCGCTCCTCAGCCCTTGTCTTTCTTCTCTCCTGGAAAGAAAAACATGCATCAGAATAAAAGGAAAGCAAAAGAGAGCGCAGATGAGTGAGAGAAACTTGTATGTCCTGCATTGTACTTGTGGTTTTACACCTTTTTTTCATCTTGGCTAATATCATCAGGTAAAAGGTTCAAACGTGACAGAGCTAGTCTACTCAAGAGAAGAGCGTTCAAGACCTCTGATGACCTGTCCATCTGCAGTGCCACATAAAATCATATGGTTCAATGAGACATTATCTTTATATGTTTTATTTTTGCTATTCGCATATATATACGGGTCATAACAGATCCATGCAGGTGGCAGGTACCACCATCACTGTGAAAAAGTGACAGTGTCCTATAGCACCTGCAGACTTTTACCTTATGCCCCCCTTATTTTTTCATGCGTTTTTCCCCCGTTGCTCTCACCTCTCTACCTCTCGCAGGTCCCGTCTCAGGTGGGTTTCTGCTGGTGGGACCAGACCAGTATCCGTTTACTCTGTAAACAATGGTCCTCTGTTCTCCTGCCCTCTGTTCCCTGCCCTTCCCCTGTGTCCTCCTTTTTCATTCCATTGGCACCATCACCTCCCTCCACCACAGCAATCCCCTATCTCCCCCTCTACCTTCCTCCTCTCAATACACTTCTTCCTCTGTTAATTCATTTCAGTCTCAACTTCTTTTACTCTCTCCTTTCAGGCCCTCTCACATTGTCTTTGACAACCAAAGCATTATAAAAAACTGTATCAGCCTGCAGAAGTGTACTGTGAACTAACTGCTGCACTCATTTCATAAATAAACAGCAAAGTAAACAGCTTTATTAGTTCCGGATTAGAGTTCTCCTTGAGGGGTGTGCCCCAAGCTGTAATTCTTTGTCCACTGCTTTCATGCTATAGGTCCTTCTGGGTGACATAGTGTATAGGTGCAACTAACTGACCTAACAGCTAGACTATTTGAAAAATCTTTACTGGGGCGCAGCCAATGACTGCATGGAAACACACTTACACCAAAATTCCTCTGCAGTTCTTTGGTCCTCTGGTTTTGTAACATTTAATTTCCCCCAGAATTCTAATGTCTTCTGGGTCTTTTACCCTTATTAGTTTAAAGTTAGGACTTTGATTGTCTCATTTGTCTTCTCTTCAACCTCATTGTCCCATCTGAGCACCAAAAGTTCCCTCCTGTCTTCTTACTGCAGTGCTGTTGAGCTAAATCTGGTATCCCTTCATACATATATAGGCTGGTCCCAGATGAATAACTGAACTGGGTTAGTTCTTCCAGGGCTTGATCCATTATACTAAGGCTTCAGAGAACACAAATACCTCAGGGAAAGCCTGCTTCCAAAATGTCCCTTGTGATGAAATGCACTGAACTAACTCAAAAACACTGTTTTGGGGACATGTAGAGAAAATTCTGGCCATTTAAAAAAATATATTTTTTACCTTAAGACACATTCATTAAAGAGTTTTTTGCTGCACTATTAACAAACCCCCCCAAAAATATCAACCTGCTTGGCATTCAACATCAAAGTTTGTACCATAGCTACAAAGTAAAGTGGAGTATTGAGCAGCTAAATATTTACCACAGGAGTTAGTGAAGACCAAATAGTGCTAAAAAGAGAGTGAATATTGGACCTTTATTCATCATGTGGAGACAAAATGGCCGAGAGTGAATGCTTAACTTGTCTCCCTTTCTTCAACTGTTTGCTAACAAAAAATTCAAAACTTCTGCTTAAAACATCCACAATCATATGGTGAAAGGTAAATGGACTGCATTTATATAGAGCTTTACAATATGATTCAATGACCCATTCATACAAACATTATACTCTGTTTCTGTATACAGAGCTCCTCCATTATACATATACGCACATATTTGGTTCACACAATGATTTTTACTGTAAATTGCAATTTGATGTTTATTGATGCAGAACACTGGACCAGTCATAGGTTTGAATGTACACTTCTCCATAAGCAGCTATCCCAGCTAATGTGCTGTATGCTAAAACCGGAGATGGCTGAACTCATTGTAAAACTGTTACCTTCTATACTCGTAAGGTAAGGACCCATTGATTTCTGAGTTGAAGTGATACGTGAGAGTCACTGGAAAGCAGCCCGAACCATCCGGTCACTGAGCGGCTGGGTGGGACGGAAGTTGTCCCCCAACATCCCGTCATTCCCTTCTAGCAGCTCAGCCCCTTTGACATGAGAGCGCAGCCTCCGAAACTCCTCAATCTGCAGAGACCGAAGAGGAAAGATGGGATTTCATAAACTGAACTGGGTTATGGCTTCATATCTAAAGGCTCCACACATCAACAAGTTTGTCTGAAATGGTCACATCTGCCTGCTAACTCCACAAACATCTGCCTGTATGTGAAACCCATATCTCGCTCATCCAATCGGCTTGGCGTGTGTATTGTCAGTGGCGTGGGGTGCCAAGCGTGGTGCGAGTTGGACACATGATACATTCAATATTAATAAAAATTCAATAAACAGATGACAAGCGCTCTGTAGCAGTCCGTGGGGGATCATTTTGATTTAATTATTTTTAGTTCACCATATCGGACTGAGTGTCATGATTCTGCCCTGGCTCCTATGAACTATATTGAACAAGACTGTCTTGGTTCTGTTTATGGACTCCTTAGTTCATGGACAATTATCTCGGTTTTCCTTGTGTTTAGATTTGTGTTTGGTTGTGTATTCTGAGTTTCCTGTTATATTTTGAAATGTTGTTGTCTCCAGCTTTATTTCCTGCCTTTGTCCCATTTCCCCCCCTTGTGATCATCTGCACTGGCTCCTCATGTTTTTCACCTGTTTCCCTGCCTCCCTTGTGTATACAGTATAAGTGTCTGTGCTACGCTTGGTCTTTGTCAGTTTATCTTGTCTTTATCGATTGTGTGTTCCAGCTCTTTTGGTTTTCCTAGGGCTTCTCCATGTTTAGATTATTTCGATTTTGATTTATGGACCCTGCTTTTCTCCTGCACTGATTTTCCTCTTTATTGAAATCAGCCTGCATTAAAGGCCACTCTTAGTTTCCTGAACCTCTGACTCAGGAGTCAGAGGCTCTCCGTTCTGTGAACTATATTTATATATAAACATGTGAAAATTAAACCAGATTCAGTTTCATTTCATGGAAAAACATTGACTGTAAAATCTTAATCGCAGATAAACCAGGTTTAATAACTTCCCGCTGCAACTTAGACTGTTTATTAAAAGTTCTGCACACAACATCCAGCATGCAAACAATAAAAAGTGACAGTTTGTTTTATATATAAATTCTAAAGGAGTAGTACCACAGACCAAAGAAACAGCTAACACGCAACAGCCGCAAAAAGGAAAAGAAATATAACAAATATCTCCCGGTGAAAAAAAAAGACAGTGACACAGATGTCTAGAGGGTTTGTGGTCATAAGAGCCGACAGCGTTGTCCACCTCTCGCCTGAATAATGTAGAGGATTTGCTGCTGAAGCGAACACGTTTGTTGTGAAAACCTCCCGCTGTGTTGTGCATGTGTGAAAGGCAGACTGCGGGTCACCTCCATAACCAATTCTCTGGATTTTACCAGCAGGTTATGTCTGAAAACATTTAATGATAGAGTGAGGGAATCAAATATAATCCTAATAGATGTTTGAGTTGGTATTTCAGTATATTCCAACAGTAAGCATATAGGAGATGGGCTTATAAATGGGGTTTTGACAGATCTGGTAATTTGGCCAGTGCAGATATTACCCCATTTAAACACATGTTTGCTTTGGCAGATGTAGAGTACTCTACATCTGCCAAAGCAAACACAATAAGAGTTCTTGTGCTATTAGCTTAGCGATGGAGGATTTAAAGCCCACTGTCCAACCTTGTAGGCCATAGCAGCTGTTGAATAAAGCACACACTTGAATATTTACATGCACACACTTTCAGTGTGCACACACACTCTAGGTCATTCAGCTTTAAATAATAGGTGGATGTTTGAGATATGTACTCTATGTAAGCAGTCCCTGCTGTTTTATAGCACTTCTTCTGTGTCTATTCAGCAGTCACAGCATGGCTGAAAACAGGTTCCTACAACACTCAAAGCATTATGTCATACATACAGTACATAATATTGTCGTTGGTGGTCAATGTGTTGTTGTTATTGTGTTGTAGTTCTATTAGTCACTTTTCTAAATTCTCCATTCTCTGCACTGAGGGTAACCTAATGCAGCAGATGGTTTGCTTTACGTAACTGTGTAGGAAGGCTTCATTTGGAACACAGAAAATCTGTTGGATGATGAATGGATCAACCATCTTTCTTACAAGAAACCAAGCTACTTTGCAATGTGACTCAAAAGGCGGTGTGAAAAGAGAGACTTCAGGCAAAGATACTGCTCATCTGTCCTTACAGGTACATCAACCAACCAACCAACCAATCAACACGTCAAACATGGGACTGCTGCATTGAACTTAAAATGTAAAAAAAATATCATTTACTTTCATTTTTAGTAATACAAATAATAATAAAAATAATAATAATAACTTTATTTGTATAGCACTTATCTAAACAAGGTTACAAAGTGCTTCACATTAAAGTCCATGGCATAATGAAGAATCGATTCTATAAGATATATTCTGTTCAGTCCAATTTAAGAGCCAAATCATAACATAATAAGGTTGAGACCTTAAGTTTATAGAGAAACCCAACAGTTCCCACAATGAGCAGCACTTTGGCACCTAGATTTTTAGGTGTAGTTTTAATATTGGCTGCCAGGGGACTGAGAAATGATAGGGGTCTGTCTGCTAGCTGGTCGGGACCGAAGATTATTATTTCAGTTTTATTGGAATTTAACTGAAGGAAGTTCAGTGACATACATTCCTTAATGGCGGATAGGCACTCTGTTAGGACACTGTCTGGCGTGAAGGACAAGTATATTTGCGTGTCATCGGCATAGGAATGGTATGATATCCCATTAAAATGGCTGATGACATTTCCTAACACGCACAAGAATGAAAATAGGATGGGACAAAGAATGGAACCTTGTGGCACTTCACACATCAGTGGAGCCAAGTATGAGGTGTTATTTCTGATGGAAACGGATGTTTGTCTATCTGAGAGATGTGACTAGAACCAACTAAGGGCAGTGCCAGATATGCCAACGCATAATACTGCGCAATCATCATCATCGGCAGACATTAGTAAACCATTAGTAATTTTAAGGAGAGTAGTCTCCGTACTGTGTCGTTTACAGAATCCGGACTGGAATTTGTCGAAAATGTTATTATTCTCACACACATCTAGCAGTTGGGTCAGAACCACCTTTTCAAGAATTTTGGATATGAATGGGGGTTTTGAAATGGGCCTATAATTTTGAGGGAGTGATTCGTCAAGATTTGTCTTTTTCAATAAAGGCTGAATGGTAGCTTTCTTAAAATAATCAGGGACTTGGCCAGAAGAAAGGGACCAATTAATAATTCTAAGTAGGCTGGGGCCAATAGTAATTCTTTTAGGAGTGATGTGGGTAGGATGAGGAGAGGGCTTGAGGACGAGCGCATGTGCAACACAGTGTTGATGAAATGTCACTTCCTGAAAGTTGCTAAGTAGAATGGGACGGGCAGGATACTCTGCGATATTTGGGATGATGGTGGTCGCTGGTGCAATGTTAGTTCTAATGTCATGGATTTTTTGCCTAAAAAAGGATAAAAACTTTTCACAGTCAGTATGTGAAGTGGCTAGAAGGGCAGAAAGAGCGCGGTTTATAAGTCTATTGATGGTTTTAAAAAGGAATCTGGGATTATGGTGATTACTGGTGAATAGTTTAGAGAAATATTTTGCATGGCATGTTTAATTTTGTTATTATATGAATTCAGGAGGTCTTTCATATACAAATAGTGGACATGCAGTTAAGTCCAATTCCGTTTGGTTTTTCTGCACAGCCGAAAAAGGTGTTAACAGGTGATTTCATTCTCGTTTTAATAGGGGCTATGATATCTGGTATGTCTGGTATATCTGATATGTGGTTTGACAGGTATTATTGAAGCCAATCCGAGTTAAGTATTCAGATCAGTTGACTCGTAAGGGTTATGGTCAAGAAAAGTTAGATGAGAATTTTGAGGCACTATGTTAATTTAAAATGCGTGATGTTTTTTGGGGCAACGTGGAACAGGGAGTCAAACTTAACGCAGAGATGGTCAGAGACAAATACATTCTCTAAGGTCAAGGAATTGATGCTAAGCATGAGGGTGAAGACTAGATCCAATGTGTTATGAGTTGGACAAGTCACATGGTTTAACTAGATTAAAAGACTCCGTAACATTTAAAACTTCCATTGCAAAACCTTTGGTTGGGTCATCAATGTGGATATTAAAATCACCAACAATGATAGTTATATCATAGTTTAAAACAATGAAAGATAAAGTTTCAGAAAATTCAGAGGCAAAATTAACATTTGGTTTAATTTTGGCCACCTCCCCGGCCATTATCCCTGGGAGTGCTTAAACATTCAAAGTTTGGTGGGCAAAGCTCTAGCAGCTGGGTGTGATTGCCAGGAGACAACCAGGTCTCAGTTAGGAATAAAAGTCTAAATTGGATGAAGAAATTAGATCATTTAGTTTAAATGACTTATTAGAAAGTAAACCTTACATTGAGAAGGGCCAGTCGCACAGGTATGCTCTGGCCAGTAGAGGGGGATATGGGAACAGAGATTAGGTGTTTAGACCTGCGAGTTGTATTTATAGTTTTCCTTGTTTGGCCTAAAGTTAGTAACAACATGGATATAATAAGTGCCCGGTAGTGCCTGGTGTAGGAGAGGGGCAGAATTTACTGTTTATATTGATTATTTGGTGGATGGTGTGGCTGTTTGGGGAAGCTAGTTGGGGCAACTGGCAATCAGTTTCCTCTGTTTTTTAAACTAAAGTCAGCTTGTCTAGGTTAACTGTGTATGGACATGGCCTGAGGCAGGAGGACAGTCAGAGGTCTTTGTTTTTGTTAGCATTTAGAAGGGCCAGCAGGTTGCATGATGGCAGGGATGAAAGCGGATTACCGGCGCCATCCTCCACAGCAGCCTGCTCAAAGAGCGAGAAATTAGTCAGAAAAAGGCTGAGTTATCTGTTTCAATCTGTCAAAGGCAGATGTGGCACACTCATTGACTGGCAGTGGGTGTAAACACTTCCTGTACTGCAGTGCCACTAACCACAGAGCCACAGGTTAGTGATCCCCAACTCACTGCCCCCATTGTCTGATGCTCGGCCCAGTTTATCTGGTAGTGTAAGAGGGAGTGGCAGCTTTTCATGAACAAATTATAAAGTTATATACTCCAATCCGCAGGGTGCTGGAGACAGTAACGTCATCACAGAGTGAGAAAACTTCTGGGCCGAGGCATCGGAGCTGCCCTCAATCACTTTGTGTGTGACAGGTTCGGGAGAGCAGAGGTGGATCTGTTTGTTTCCCATGTAAACGTACAGTGCATGGTTCTCCATGAGCATGACAGGCAAGCCTCCACACAGTTCTGCCAGTCTGAGGCCAAATCCTGTGTTTATGCCAAACAATAATTAACCCCCTCTTTTAAATCCAGAGTTCCTTCCTCAGAGGAGGTTTTTCTTCCTCCTCATAGAATTGAGTCGTAGGAAGAGTCTCACTGCCTCTGTCTGGTGTACACACTGTCCCTTGATGTGGGTGTCCACTGTAGCCTTCAAGTAGATCCAGCCAGGGGCGGATTCCCTGCTGGGGACAGGGTGGTCCGGACCCCCCGTCGAGAGAGCCATCCCACTGAACATCATTGCAAATATAAGCTATGATATTGCCGACCTACATTTAAATAGAAATACAATATGCACTGAATGCATTTAATTACAGACGCAAAATAAAACATTCTTAACCTTCTCCTTGCCTCACAGTGGTTTGGTCCACTGTTCACCACTTTCCTCTTTCTATCTCTCTCTCAGGGCGATATGATCTCAGTTTTTACTGACTTCCTGTAAGTCACAGCTCTGCGATAGTTAGTTGCAATAGTAAAAACAAATGATGAGTCAGACACGTTGCTTTGATTTTACCATTGAATAGAATTTAACATTTAACCGAACCGCATCTTTTTTAACCTCACAGTTGACTCTGACCCGGTCACCTTGGTACGTGCTGCTGCGTCGTCTAAAGTACATGTGAGGCAGGAGGTGTATCCACAATTAAAATGTTCATAACTCAGTGAATTCTCTACCCATTTTCAAGCCATTTCCTTTGTTACAGATGTCAGATGTGTATATATGTTTATGTTATATAACAGAAGGCTTGGATACAGTAACAATTAAGGTTTAGATACAAAAATATGTAATCTTTTGTAGATGATAGTGTAGTAATATTTCTATAATATTTCAGATTTATTTACCCAAAAGAGTTTGGTTCTAAGTGCATTGTTTTTCCTTACTGCATGTAAAATGGCTGCCACTGTGCATTTTCTGTATCATTTTGGAAATAAAGGAAGTCTCAATTTATTGATTCAACGAACACTATTATAAATGTTCAGTGTCTATAGGCTTCATAATGTTGCAGACTTTTACACAGTGACACCAAAAGTTTAGAGATCGGCTTCTACAGGAAAACAAATCTAATTAGGCATAATATTTGCTTTAGCTCGGTTGATGTGTGTTGCTTCTCTACTGTTACTGTAAATAACTTTTGAAGAAAAGATATCCAATCTGTTTTTCACTGCACCAAAACAACAAGTAAGAATAAGGACACATCAAATGACATCAAATGCAAGTTGATATAAGAAAGTAATAAAGTGCTTATGGAAATGTTTCACAAATGAGTTCATCAAGCAAAGGCAACTCAGCGAGAGGAGCTGAGCACAGACTGAATTGTGTTGTTATAAGTATGGAAAAAAATGTATTTCTGTTCTAGGAGAATAGTGGTCAGATCCAGGGAGTGAGACAGGGGCCCAGCATATCATGAGGACCCTATCGCCAGTACCAGCACAGATGATAGGGCCAGAGGCACCAAACATCATGAGGACCATAAATGTGTGTATATATATTGGCACAGGCTAATGAGCCCTCACTGTCATTTAAAGGCCGTTATCAGACATGTCCTGCAGAGGATATCCGCAGAATTGGGTCCAGACTTTCTCGTAAGATCATGTTTAACACAAGCACAAAGCATCGGGAGGTTCTCTGCTTAGATGTGTTCACAGCAGCAACAAATAGTCTGTCAAATTTGGGTAAGGGGTGGAGCAGCAGACAGAGGAAGGATGTAAATAATTGCTGCGGAGATCACTTGTTTTTGTTTACAGCACATCAACACCTGTGTCGGCTGTTGTCACCACAAATTCTCTTGACATCATTGTTCGGTGTTTTCTCTTTCATTATGTTTTTTTTTTCTGACGCATCATCAACTCTGGAGTGATGAAGACTTTTGAAATACAAATCTAGGCTACATGAATTTGATTGTTCTTCTTCAATTATACAAACTTACAAGCCATCTGCATTTTCCAGGAATGACCATGCTTTAACATGTACTTATTTTCAATTAATTGATTATGTTATTGTTGCTATAGTTTGTAGCATGCACAATACCAGGGGAATGGAACTGATACACCTGAATGGAATGCAGCCATCATTAATGTTATTAGTAACATTTATGATGATTAGTAATCCCTGTGGTTTCACTCCTATATAAGTAGAGCTTTCAGCTGTAAAAAAAATAATAAAAATAAGGAAGGGTCTGTTGCCAAGCATTATTAAAGCATTACATTTTTAAATTCACTTTCAGCTTCTTTATATTGTGAGCAGCTGAGAGCTAGATTTTAGGAGAGGGTATAACAGAAAGGGTCGTCCACTAACCAGAGGGTCAGTAGTTCGATCCCTGGCTTCTCCAGCCTGCATTCCCAGGTGTGCTTGGGCAAGATAACAAGCGCCAAATTGCCCCTGGCGGCTGTGCCGATGGGGTGTGATTGGATGATAGAAGTACTGTATGAATGTGTGTGTGCTTTGAGTGGTTGACTAGACTGGACAAGCGCTATATAAATCCAGTCCCTTTACATCTACTTTCTAAGCTCTTTAAATACTTTTCACCAATGAACCATAGCAAAGCTTTTATTGTGAAGGAGCAACAGGATGTGCTTGTTTCCTCACATAAATTAGATGAAAATCTAAATAGATTTTCTAAATGAACCATTCCCTGTTCAGTTTCTGTTCTTTTTTTGTTTGTGGCGACTTAGGATAGAGTGAATGAGTTAACTAATCCTCGCTTATATACAGATGAAGTCCAACACCACTCTCCTTTGATCCTTGTTTTGCCCTCCACAATTATCAAAGAGAAGAACCCAGCTCTTCAGCAGCTAACTGCTCCACTATGTCACCAACACTGTGACACAGTTGCTGGACCGGTTGTGTCAGTTTATCATTTTCACTGTAAACTGTTGCCTGCAGTGTTTGTAGGCTTGACAGGCAAAACAGTGAGTTGAAAGATGCTAAAACCCGCAGGCTGAGGTGAAGTGAGGAGTTCTGGGATAATTCTGTTTGTCTGTCACTATGAGTGACCCCTGTCACTTTAAATAAAACCATTGGATACCACCAACCATTGCTCCCTTTGTTGTTCCCATCCCATTATATACCTGCCTGTTTGCAATGGGCTGTTCTCTTGGCCTGTGGTAATGCTCCGAATCGACAGAATTATTCCTTTTTATTTGTGAGTCCTCTACAAACAGGCCAACAATATACTGTCACTATTATATATACTAGTACATTACTATTATACAGCTATGATAATATACTATCACTTTTTTTGTTTGTGTGCTGGATGTTGCGTGCAGAGCTTTTTCATAAACAGTCTATGGTGCAGAGAGAAGTTTGTGTTCATCCTACCTGGTTTATTTGCATTGAAGATTTTATAGTTAATGTTTTTTCATTAAATTAAACTAAATTTCCTTTATTACTGTTCACGAGTGTGATTTATATATACCTCTGAAAGATTTACCAAACTGCTGTTTATTTTCATACATTGGCTCTTTTAGAGGTTTGTTAAGACATCAACTAAATCTTCAGACCCAAGTTCATAACCTTTCAAAATAAAAGTTCACTATAAAGCAACACATCAACAAAATGAACCTTGTGCTTTTACTTTGAAGAGAAACTGCTAAAGAGAAGGTGATTCTATAAATGTTGCTGCCATGATGGAGATCAGCACCTGTGTGTTTGTGTCTCCGTCAAATATTGTGAACATTTATCAAATTATTAAAATGATCTGGCTGTGATTTTGACCCACAGTTTGACACAGCTGCCATCTGCTGCTGTAGACCATCTGAGAACGTAGAAGAAGACTTCTATAGAGCAGGCCAAACAGTGAGTTGAAAGAGGTCGCATTTTATTCAATTCATATTGAACGCATAGTGTGGTCAAATCACACAAAACCTTGCACCAAGCTTCCTGTGACCACTAAAAATAAATGTGCAGAGAGTGAAGTTGATATGATGAATGGTTTGTGAGGTTTGAGTTCCACATACAGACAGACAGATGTTTGTGGAATAAGTAGGTCGATTAATGTAATATGTTGATAAGGTAGTAACAGAATAGTAATAACCATTTCAATTCCTTTGGAAGTTTTTTTATGTGCATGTTTTACCTGCAGCTGTGAGATGGTGAGAGGGTAGCGGTAGAGGATCCAGGTCACATTTTCACTACAGGGTGGGGTGGTCAGAGATCCTTCATACACCCAGTAGTCCCTCAACAATGGGTCTGTGGGATGATTAAACATTATATTTAAAACGTATAAAAAAAATTGTGTCAGTGAAGGCAGCTTCTATTTCTGACTGTGTTGTAATTGCAGAACAATTTACAATTGCAAACAGCTGGATGAAGATATTCACAGAATACAGTGATAATACTGCCATTTGTTCATTACTGATATTAGAGGAAATTTAATTTTGAGTAAACAAGGTGATGCAGTCAACGATCATATGAACACTCCAAAATCCAAACAGAACACAAGTAGATCATTTCATTATCATTACTTTGTTTTATCCTGTAGGAAATGAAGTGGAAAGCTTCAGGAGCTGCTCATACCCATCATGTATTTGAAATCAAGTTGTTTCCTACTCACCAGGTAACAGAGTATTGGGGTTAAAGCATGGGATTATTTTGCTCTTCCCCTGAATGAAACACAACACAACACTAATTATTGTCATCTTGTTTCCAGTTTGACATCATTAAAATCCATCTTGGCTTTTCAGTCTCACCTTATACTGTAGGTCCTGCAGGACTTCAGTGATGGCCTTCAGACCCAGGTGCTCTTTACCAATCTGACAAAAAGAGTGTCAGCAGTCAATCGAGGACTGATCCATGAATCTGATACAAACAATGTCGTCAGTGACTGCCTGAAGGAAGCCAGCAGATCTTACTTTATATCCGCTGTATCTTCACAGGAAGTTAACAGGAGGTCAAAACTAAAGAGGCTGTCACAAACAGGATGCGTGAGCTTGATGGATTAAGACTGAGATTCTCAGGAGGCCTGTGGGGTAAAACTAAAATGAGACTTTCTCATTTGGGTGTGTTTTCCTTAACTGACATGACTGGGATCTCTCTCACAGTAAGATTAGTCTCTTTTTTCCTTTGATTGTTTTCATTCAACTGGCATAAGTAAAAAGATTCCCACAATTCTGAATCGTTTTCTCAGCACGGAGAAAGTGAGGATCAATTCTCTGGGGAGGTCAAGGAAAGAGAGGTATCAGGGAGTTTTAGAGCTATTTTCAAGCTAATCTGTAAGGAAGCTGTTCACTCATTTAGAATAACACTTCTTACAATCCCAGGAAGGAAAAACACTTAGAGGCCACTGATGTGCTGAGAAAGTCAATGTTAATAATGTGGGCCGTGAAAGGAGAAGCACACACTGCTTAGCCTACTCAGTTAACGGTTTATTCAGACCACCTAGAAAAAAACAGCAATTAATTCTTCATCAAGGTTATTTTGAGGAGTTATTTCAACTTAATGATATTTTTTAAGTCACTATTGAGAGGTGTTACATAATATACATATAATATTTGATCTTACCTGAGGATCTGATAACAGCCGTGAGTGTTGACATCACACTTTTCATTTAATATGGTTTATACACATTGTTTTATTGCATTCATGTTTTAAATTGTATTCAGTTTTATCTGTCCCTTGATATCATTACTTTTGTGTTTTTATCTTGTTTTATTTACTTTTCTTTATTCTATTTTTATTGTCTTTATGGTTTTTTTAATACATTTTATTGTGATTAATTATGAGCATTTTTATCTCTTTTATGTTATTCTTGGCTCATCAGTCAATTGTTAAGCACTTTGACCTTCACTAACCAGTGTGAAAAGTTTTACACAAATAGTTTGATTGATTGATTGAACCTAACTAATGAAGTTAGGAGGAAAAATATTTTTGAATAATTATTATTAACATTATCCATTTTGTATATTTTGAAACACATCAACACACAGTGAATGAAAACTAGTCTGCAAGCTGCAAGCAGTGATAATATTTGAGGCCACACCACCACATGATCTTCAACCTACAACCTAGCTTTCATTGCAGACGTGTCTAAAAATACAGATTTTAAGTTTGATCTGGTTAATTTTTAATCAGTGGGTGTACAGTGCTTGTAAATTACCAAAAATTGCCACTGATCTCAAAATGGCCTGCTTGGCTATGACTCCAAAAGGGTATTTAGTTTCTATGGGCATGATGCATTATGATTCCCAATACTTGTGCATATAGGTGTTTTTACATTTTAGATATTCCTTTTACCAGAACTGATGAGTTTGTAACCTTAAATCCATCTTAATGAACAGTCTGTAGCCCATCCTCAAATCAAACCAGATTTTGAATCAAGCATTGGTTACATTCTTGTTTACCAGCTGGTAGTCTTTTTCTGAATGTGTGTCCACAAGACAAACGTATCAAGGACCCTCTAAAAATAGCTCCATAGCACAACTAGAGGTCTAAAGCTCAACAAGAACCTTTAAGGGTTATTATCTTTGTGGTAAGGGACTATTTGTCATGTTTGATTTTGTTTTTGAGGACATGAATATATAACCTTGTATGATGCCAGCCTACGAACCATGAAGCCTTTGCTGCTATTATGTCTTGACTTAGCTAAAGTTTACCTGCACAAACAAAGCTATGATGAGGACTCCATTCTTCTTCCCCAGAGCGTCCTCCACAGTGTTAAACAGAGTGCTGTTCCAGTGAATGAGATGGAGCTACGTGAAAACACAACAGAACACAACTTGTATTTGAAAGGTCATTGTCGTAAACAGGTGTAGGGAGCAGTAGTAAGTGAGAGTTTGAGAAACCAGCAGCTGGTGGTGACTGAAGGATGTCAAGTTAATGTGAACAGAGGGAGAAGAGAGCAATTTGCCTGTGGAACTCAACTCCCAACAGATCCAGAGTTTATTTGTCCTATTTAAAGGTCTGTATTTCATTGGTAAATAATCGTATTGTAGTTTTTAGCAAAAGTCCCTCAAACAGGAGTAAATAATACATCTGGTCAGGACTATTTTCAGCTGTGGATTGATTGATTGGTCTCTGGAAACAGATCAAAGTATGTATGACTGATTCAAATTAAACAGCAGTTCACTGTATGTGTTACAGAGGCAGCGTATCACTCAGTAGCTCAATGATCTGTTCTGACGGTAGAAGATGGTACAATCAACCACAGAGGTTTGTATTTGGCATCTGTTAACAATAGTAACAATAGTTAGTTTTAATAGTTAACAATAAGAATCACCAGGCTTATACTTTAACCTACATGTGCCTAATATGTTCTCCTAACTAAAAAATGAAATACTTTGTTATTGCCCTTCAATCGAGTCACAAAAAAGCTGATATAAAAATAATTATGATCTGCCACCTCAAGGTGTGGTTACATTAAGAAATGTAAAAGTATTTGTTTGAGTTTAGATGAAGATCGTAGATCGTAGATCGTAAGACAACCCCCTTGCCGTTAAGCAGCACTTGACCTCACCACATTCAAAGTGAATGAGCAAGGTGATTGATGCGTCCAACACTGCGTGTGCACCTCCATGGGGAAGCCCATGATTGCTCCGTTACTGTCCACCTTGCTGTTTTAATAGCACGGTACCTCAATCAGAAGGTGCTGGTTCCTCAGTTGATGCCCACAACTGGTAACTTAAAAGAATATTGTTGAAAATTTGAACACTCTAATATAAGCAACCTTCAAAGAGTACACAAAAAAGAGTCAGTAGCCAAACCTGAGTATTACATTACATTACATTTCATTTAGCTTTTATCCAAAGCGACTTACAATAAGTGCATTCAACCATGAGGGCACAAACCCAGAACAACAAGAATCGAGAAAGTACAATTTCTTCAAAAAGCAAAACTACAAAGTGTTATAAGTAAGTGCCATTTGAGTGCTACCAAATTGTTAGTTTAAACATTTTTTAAAATTTTTATTCAAGGTATAGTTGGAGTATTGAGTGAGGGTTAACGAAAGTTTAGTGTTCAAACTTCTGTCTAGGATTATAAAAACAATTGGGTAATTTAAAGTCTTGATTCAGTATTAAGAACTGGGAAGATGATAAATTAAGCTAAGTTATAGCCTACCTTAACAAATTATGTATTTAAGCTGAAATTATGTCAAAATACAATTAAGTTCAAAATTATGACCCACGAATGAACCAATGAAGAGTGAAGCACTGATTATCATCAAAGTCAGTGTGCTGCTGAGGCAGTTTTGGCATTTCCAAGGTTTCACTTTTAGCATTTAATATCAACTAAATGTCAGATGTTAGGGCCAGACAATGCAATCTGACAGAGTTCAGAAGACCGAAAAGAAATAGTTAAACAACAGGAAACACACTCATTCAGGTCCCCTTTGAGAAGGAGAGAGAGACAGATGAAAAGATAGACACCATTGTTTTGTCTGGACTTTCAGTGCAGAGCTGGAGGTACAAAGCAACTTTGTCTTCCATTTCTTTCTCCATTATGCTTGATCCTAATACTCATTTGTGTAGAAGTGTTACTTGTCTGAGAAGATAAAACAGGTTTTGTTTTCAAGAATTCCAAAAGCTATGTTGTTTGTCTTGCTGAAGGACAACAGACCAGTGCCAGAAGTATAAATATCAACACTCTTGGTCTGGTAACACCCACCCCCCCACACTCCATGGTCATGGCCTTAATGGTGTTATTTTGTGTATGTGTGTGTGTGTGTGTGTGTGTGTGTGTGTGTGTGTGTGTGTGTGTGTGTGTGTGTGTGTGTGTGTGTGTGTGTGTGCCTTCCTGTGTACCTCCATGGGGAAAGCCTTGAAGTTGACAGTGTGCTCTGATCCTCTCTGGTTCTCTTTGCCCCAGTGGAATCGAACCTCATGAAGCTCATACTCATGATCACTGGGCAGCGGACCCCCGGTAACCACTGGCAACAGAGCGGGAAACCCCGGGGCATTGTTAGCAAGCTCAACACAGGAAACAGAGGACAAATAAAAAATGTCAAGAGCAAAAGTGAGCGATGAAAGTGTTGATTTTACATGTTTTATCAAGAATGAATAAGTCACTAACTACTATAAACCTCAGTGACTAACATCAAAAACTAAACTGACATCCTGCTTTTTTAGCACTTCCCAAATCAGCGAGTAGTGTGTGTGTTGACATGATGTCATGTCTGCTGGGAATCACCTGACTTGGACTTGAGAAGGATGCGGACAGTGTGTCCTTCGTTGATGACCTCACAGTCTCGACACACAACATAGTTTGGTGATAAGCCGACGTCTAGGAGGGACGGGTCATACTGGGCCTCCCTGGAGTTTAAGTTAATTGGAGACTGATACTCGCCATTGGCTGCTGGGAAATGGAGTCCCCACTCTACACCTGAGTGAAAATAGGGAAAGGGACACAAAAACACACATTACATACACTGTACATGTCTGTACTGTTATTGATCTGTGCATGTGCAATGTGATCAAATTAAAACATGATGTGAGGTATAGCCGAATCACATTATATATGTTTCCATTTCCAAATTATTTCATCAAATTTTATTTGTATAGCCCATATTCACTAATCACAATTAGTCCCATGAGTTACGAGTCACACCCAGACTCTGTAACATGTAAATGGGAATATGAATGGAATATTCTATTAGCAGCTCAGTTAAACATCATAATCGAAATAACATTGTAGTCAGAATAAAATCAACATTCAGATTATTGGTATTCGTATAAATCTA
The DNA here is from genome assembly GCA_026259375.1 of Verasper variegatus. Taxonomy (NCBI): domain Eukaryota; kingdom Metazoa; phylum Chordata; class Actinopteri; order Pleuronectiformes; family Pleuronectidae; genus Verasper; species Verasper variegatus. The sequence goes on along the minus strand of CM048053.1, from coordinate 20,068,554 downwards.
GTCATTGTTCAGTGTTTCTTGAATGTGACTGTAACAACGAGGGGATAAGAGAAGGGAAGAAGACATGTTTCTTCTTCTTCTTCTTCTTCTTATTATTATTATCATAATAATAATAATCACTTTTATTTATATAGCCATTTTTAAGCAGGTTGATGTTGTAGAGAGAGGATCAGCATAACATAAGAAATCAGTGGGATACAGAATCAGAATATAAGCAGCGTGTGTATTTCTAAGAGATTATAATTTAAATTTTTGGTCAACAGGAGCTGAGAACTGTCTCATCTTGAAAGTTCAGTTTTTTTGCCCTTAATGAAAGTGATACTTAGTGAGATAGAAGCGACACACTTATCTGGATCCATTTCAGCTTTTTGCTGACCACAATCCCTCCAATGGTACAATGTAAACATTGTAAGATGTGCGGAACCCAATGTGTATTTTAAAGGAGGAAACCAACACATTTGTTGAGTATCATGTTCTGGAAAGTCGAGTACACCCATATATCCCTCCTAGAAAACCAACTCCAGTGCTCACAGTCTGTCCTTATACTGCAGCCACATCACACACACTCACACCACACTGGCTGACTGTTCACTCCATGGCAAAGAGAAGTGAGGGGCCTGATCGCATTCCCTTTTTTCTCAGCAACTATAACCTTGACAACGATTTACTAAAGGCAGTGAGTGTTTGACTGCAGTTATACAACAACATAAAGGCAAACTGTGTCTGTGTTTCATAGCTCTCTGGTGACTGCCTGTGTCACAGTAAGCCATAATCTTATTCTGCATTTAGAAAAACAATCTCAAAGCTAGCAATTAGCTTGTGATGTTATTGAGCGCAATGATAGTATATAATGAATACACCTTCATTGCCCTCTGTTGGCTGGCTGCATCATAGGTCATAAAACCAGCCACCTCCATGTTAACAAATGGGATATGAGCCAAACTAAAACCTCCAAATACACTTTAAAATATGTTTTTTCTCAAAGATGTCTTCTCTCATCATTGGCAGTGGTATAGTGCAGTGTATAGGCAGGTATACGGTGTATACTCGTTTATTATTCAATCAACATAGCTTATATGCACTTCTAAATCGCCTTTGTTGCAAATTATTCATTCATGTCCTGCAAGCCAAGTTTTTCCAGCAGACATCTAAAACATTGCCCACCTTACTCTGCCTCTGATTGGTTAGTTAGTATATGAATTTTCATGTAAGTCGAGTAAGTACAAAATATCACCTTCCCTTAACCTGACCTCCTGATTAACCAAGCCTCTAAGGAAATAAATTCAAACATGAAGCGAACTACCCAAACAAAATGACCTTGCTCTGCTATCTCTGTGCTGCTCGCCAGCACCTCAGGTAATGATGGTATGACCAGTTCCATTATGCCTCGCCCCTCGGAATGATGTCACAACCTAATAATCTAAGTTGATGACATTCCAGTTGCATATTTTGTCGTAAGTCGTAAGCATGTATTTAATGTAAAATGTTAGCTTGAAGAGGTGTACGGAACAGGGTTAGCCAGCTAGCCATTGTTAACAAAACCAGTTCATAATAACGCATTATGCTGCATTTCAGTTGCAACTTCTGACTCGGTGGTCGGTAATTCGGATCATGGAACGTGGCATAATTCAGCACTCACACTGGTATGCGCTCCATCCCCCAACCCAGTCAGAGAAGATGCTGATGGTGACAGAGATTCTACCTCTTGTATAACAATTGTATAACAAGTATTTAAAGTGAAGACATCAACCACGCTGAGTACTTTTTAATGGTAGAACCTTGTAAATTATGTTAATAACATGCAGTGAAGTTATTTATCTAGTGATAAGCCTATTTGCACACTGTAATATTTAAATATTTCCCTGCACCATGACAAATAATGTTAATTTATAATGGTGGCAAAATCAACAGTTTAGAAAAGACACATGTCTCTTCATATACAGTGGGTCAGTCAGGGGTCATGTGTCTGATCCCATTAAAAATTACATGACAAATCTTTAATGCTTGTATCATTTCGGCATTCTCCAATAATTAGCAGGTCTATCACTGTCATAACTTTAACACAGACTCACAACCAGGTGAAGATTACAGCAACATCTTCCAAATGTGTGTGTGTGTGTGTGTGTGTGTGTGTGTGTGTGTGTGTCTGAAAGCCGAGGGGCATGAAAGGATTGGGGATGTCTCTGAGTGGTGGACGGTGTTGTGGTTTAGGGGTTTAGTTTTGAAAATGAGCACAGCTTTCCAGATTCTCACTCACAAGACCGCCCACCTTTGATTTGAGGGAGTTAACTTTTCAAATATATTTAACTGTCACTATGGAGACATATCGATAAAGGTTGACTCGACGTAAGCCTTGGCCCTGAAAGGTCCAAGAAGGTTTAACCATTAGGTGTCGTTTTTAGCCATGTTCAACCCATAAGTGTCGATTTCTGATAATAAATGTGATATAAAAACCAGCACTGATGTATTTCATTAGAGAATAGTCTAATCTCACACATTCAATCTTCCCTGCAGCTGTGACAAAAGCAACCATTAAAAAAAAGCATTTATAAAGATTAAATCTGCTCTTCGTACATTTGTAACAACAAAGTTTACTCTGCTTCTCAACAACTTACTGTTCAGGTATTTAATATTGATTAGCATCTAATCGATGCTTACACACAGTTGCACATCATTCAGTATACTTACAGTAAGGATTTTACAGTTCAGTAACACAGCACATCCCTCAGTGCTCAGTAAAGGCAGCAATAAAAGGAAAACACAGTCACAAAACTTACATACATATATGACACGAGTGACAGTTATGTAATATTGTTATACTATTTCTATGTCTGTAAATGTCTTGGAAAAGTATTGAAGTAACTGACATAGAGTGAAGAAAATAAGATATTTTTTTCTTTAAAAGGTTGGAATTGTTGCTAACAACCAATCAGCTCCCACCACTGCTGGATGCTTTCACTTTTCACTATATGATGTAGTTTAGCCTGACATGTGCTGACTGACATGAGCTAAGCCTATACCTGTCATATAGAGGATTACTCAGTCTGAGTCATCTGTGGAGCTTTGATCATGTCTAAATCATAAAAACAACACTCATGATGTTATTGTTGTATTATTATTAGTTATTTCTATCATTTGCATTATATTAGTGTCATCTTACCTTAGGCTTCAGCTATTTAAAATGTACATCCAGCATGAGAAACTGAGAGTCTAATAGTAGAAGTAACAAGGTGGAAGTGGCCCCTGGTTCCAGACAGAAAAGCCTAGTGTTTTTTTTATATATAATCTTACATGACTTTAGTGTGGGCTGATTTATCACTTCCAAACATTAACAATGTGTTAGAGAATGACTCCGAGATTAAAATTAATGAGTAAAAAACAGTATACATACATGTCAGGTTTCAAATACAGCGTGCATCACAGCAAGAAACACAATTAAAGACATTTTAAGAGGAAACAGTGTTTGCAGCAAAGGCTCCAACTAAACCCAACCAATCCTTGGCAACTGCTGAGATGACCTGATGTAACCTTTATCATTCTCTTGATGCTTTGCACTTGATTTAAAAAATCTGTTTAAAATATGCATTTGTTCTAACAGGACATTTAAAACATTTAGCAATCTAGGGGAGCAAAAGACAGTTATTTCTGATTAGTTCTTGTTTTAGCCAACATGTCTTACAGTTCACCAACAGAAAACCAGTTTGTGTAGCATATGTTAGTGCAAAACTCCATTTAAATAATAAACATGCTGACACAGTAAGTAATGACCACTCATGCTGCCTAAAGTAGCTTTTGACATTTTTTCCCAGCATCCCTCCATGTTGATGAAGAGCAGCCTACCTTCCTCGTAGCCCCAGTTCAGCTCATCTTTCCCCAGGTTATACTCTGACTCCTCGCTCACACCGTCAGCCATGCTGTTCTGCAGTCTGCTCACTGTGGTCTGTCCTCCCAGTAGACGCCCAGTCACACTGGTTTTGACCATTCACTGCAGACTGGAGCTTTTGCAGTCAGCTGGATGGGATGGATGGATTCTCAGCCAAGAATGTTTTTGTCTTCTTTACTTCTTTTTTCCCTCTCTCTTACTTTTCTTCTTGTTTCTTGTCCTCTGCCTGTGTCCTCTCCTGAAACTACTCACTGCTGTGTGTGCAGCTCTCAGCCTCTGTATTGCTCTTTTCTCTCAGTTGCTCCTCCTCTCTCTCTCTTCCTCTCTGTCTTTCTTTCTTTCTCTTTCTCTCTTTTCTCTGCAGACTGCAGGTGTGCTTGCTCACCCTGGCTTTCTTCCAAATAATGACAGATCAGTGTTTCGATTTCATTGCCCTTTTCCCTCTCTACTATAGTATTAATATTGTTTCTTAGCTGTGTGTTATTTTCTCCCTCGGTTGTTTTTGGTAACCCGTTGGCTGGAATGCTGGCAGGAAGTTTCATGCCAGTGTTTCTTTTGGAGGCCACAGCAGTGGTTGAGAAAACAGGCATGAAACAGCGGGGCGAGAGAGCGAAAGGCCAAACTAAGACCTTGATTACTTCAAGATGGACAGCGAAACTCTCAAACACTGTACTGTATATAAAACACACTGAGAGGACTATAACGCTGTAGGCACTGTTACACTTTCACATTCTTCAACTTCCACATGGGCTGAATTAAACAAGACAATATGTATTTTGTAGAAAAGCATGTGCAGCAAAACATCGAAGGGGACAAATAGTTCACAGTCCCTATTATTCTTTCTTCACTCTTTTTCTCTCTTTGACAATTTCTATCCTCCAGGCAGCTTATGTTAATTGACCTACATTCTTTATCAGGAAACTGTCCTCGGAGCGTCTAAATTCAGGTGAGCTCCCCTGTTTCCACACTGTGGATCTAAAAGCAGAACATGGACTGCAGTGTCTGTGATCCACATCTGAGCAAGTCACACATAGAACAGGGCCCAGATTCATCAACACTCTGACAGAGAGCTCCAAAGTACAAACTTAACAGTATTAAAAAGTTATTGGTTGCGTGAGCAATGGCTTCCTCGTATTTACACAGCAAAATGCAGAAGACAGTTTTAGGTACTAACTCAAATGATCAAGACTGATCACATGCATGCTCAGACAGGTAGTGCCAAACTGAGACTGTGCTTTTCTACATATACTGTGTGTTCTTAAATAATCTTTATTATTTATCATAATAACTCATTTAATTTACATGTTTATTTATTTAATTAAATTGTTTTTATTTGAAATGATCTCCTGCAAGGGATTCTGCTGTTGGTAGACTAGGTATGTCAGAGAAAATATATAATATAGTATGTCACTGATGATGATGCTCAGTGATTGAAATTTAACCAATGCCAGATGTTATTTAAGTTAAAAGAAGTTTGATAAATAATTTATTTCCTGAAGTGTTTGGTGAAGAGTAAAGTCTGAAGTAATAGTTTTAGGAGTTTGATAAATGCAGGCACGGAAACAAAGCTGACTACCTCAGCAGGTGGTCAGTGACCTGATAATGGCGCGAGATGAAAAGTTTCAGTGTCACCAAAGTTATTACAATTTGTCCTGATGAAGGACAAATGTCATGGCAACAGTTGAGTTGAGTTATCTCTCTCTGGACCAAAACCTGCACCAACCAGCTGACGTATCCATAGAGTCATCCATTTGTTTTTGGTATGTTTAATGAAGGCTCGGCAGGTAATATCACCGGATGATGTGTCTGGAGTGTAGAATTTGTGACAAGGGCAATTGTCCTTTGTCTTTGAAGCACTAGATTTAGTAACCAGATTAGATACAAGTTTTCATTGTGTACTTACTCTGAATATGAAAACATATAGCATATCTATTGTCTTTTTGCATTAGAATGGCAGGTGATTTGGGAGTGGACTACTGTCATCACATAAAAACTTATCTAACAAAATGTGGCACTTTGCCGCCCTCTTTAGGGAACAATGAGCCACTACAGCTCCATCAGTGCCGTAACCATTACTTCTGTTTTTTTATCTCCTTGAGAAGTGTAATTTGTTTCTACTTTACTGACACTTTCTGTCACCATCACTAACACTTACATATATATACCTATATTTACTGCTGTCAAGTGGCATTGAAGAAAACATTTTATATGCAAAGCAAATGCATGCTGTTTTACACCTCTATTATTTGTTTATATATATTAACAAGGTCACTTTTCATAATTTAGAATCTCTAATGCAACCCATAAAAATCATAGAGTCCGGTGAAATTAGTTCTTGTTGGGCCAACCTATATGTTCATCTATTTGCACCATGATTGTGTTAAAGTGTCTTCTGATGTCACATCTTAATCAGAAGATGGAAGTTACAGTAACAGTTGGTTTAGAGACATTTGCTCAAGTTGCAAAACAAAACTAACTGTCTTCATAACTGAAACCGTTTTGATGAGGGATCGACACATGAAATGGAAGGCAAGGTTTGTCCACTGCTGTAACCATGGCAACTGGCCAGAGAAGATGAAGGTCAACTATGCAAACGGCAGTAAGAGAAACAGGACAGGTTTCGTTTCCTCAGGAGAATTGTTAGGTATAATTAAATGCTACAGTTGTGGCAGCTTCATACCTTCAAAACAGAAATGGTGAAGTTTTGTAAGTAGACTCAAAAGCTGATGTACATTACATAGAATAATATGACACAGGACAGACCAAAACACATTATGTGACAGAGAAAGGAGAAAAAAAATCAGCTCAGCTCAGCAGCTGTGCAGTTTTCTGAGACACTGAATCCAACATTGTCAGAATATTTCCTGGGAGCCTCAACTCCTATGTACAGGGAATCACGTACAAAGTTTATCCTCAATCTTTAAACTGAATTCATGATTCTGCAATATTTACTGCAACATAAATAGCACAATAATTGTTTTTATTTTCTCATTGTTAGGCCTAACTAGTTGCCCTATTTTTTTTTTTCAAATTACTTGATTAGATGTTCCATGCTTAAAGTAATGCAACTACTGCAAACATTGGACTGTTGAAATCACAACTCCAAACATTGTTTAGTTGAGCCCATCTACATAACATTTTATCCATCCCTCACTAATCGGATCTTAACCTTTGGTTTTACTTTTAATCACACTCTTGTGTTCACATATATATTGTTAGATGTCTTTGCTTCTTTACCTTGTTTTCACCTTGGTTCTACTTTTTTAACTATTCTTATGTTACATTTTTTGAATCGTTAGATCAATCAATCAATCAATCAAATTTTATTTGTATAGCCCATATTCACAAATCACAGTTTGTCTCATAGGGCTTTAACATGGTGTGACATCCTCTGCCCTTAACCCTCAACAAGAGTAAGGAAAAACTACAAAAAACCTTTTAACAGGGTAAAAAGAACGTAGAAACCTCAGAGAGAGCCACATGTGAGGGATCCCTCTCCCAGGACGGACAGAAGTGCAATAGATGTCAAGTGTGAAGGGAAACATCATCAAGGTTTTAGCAGTACTGATAGGGGTAGACCTTTCTGAAGCATAACTGAAGGTCAGTGAATTGGTGGATTAATGTCAATAAGGGTCAAGTATCTGAGAAATACTATGTGTCAAGCAGTCTTTCTGCAATCATAGTCTATGGTCAGCAGCCAGCAAGATCATGATCCACCATCAAGATCGGATGCCACTATAGTCCACAGTCATTGTTCATTGTCGCCATTAGGATCCATCATCAGCTGCCACCTTGGTCGTGGTCCAGCACCATTTTCCTATGGCAAAACGATAAAGGATCCGCCTTTATTGTCACGATCAGCCAGCACGATACAGAATCCACCATACTGGATCCACCATTACGATCTCTGATACGCAATCCACAGATCCTAATCCATGATGTGGCCATAGCTGCGGCCCTGGATCTGCGGACAATAAGGCAAAGGGACTCCGGGGAAGAAGTGAAGTCAGTAACATGTATTGATGAGACATGAATTACTTTGATATGATAACGATTGAGAAGAGGAATGAGAAGCTGGAAAGAGAAGCTCTGTGTGTCATGTGTCCCCCGACCTTCTAGACCTATAGCAGCATAACTAAGAGCAGGTCCAAGACAAGCCTGTACCAGCTCTAACTATAAGTTTTATCAAAAAGGAAGGTTTTAAGCCTACTCTTAAATATACAGGTGGTGTCTGCCTCCCGAATTGAAAGTGGGAGATGATTCCACAGGAGAGGAGCTTGATAGCTGAAAGCTCTGGCTCCTACTGTACTTTTAGAGACTTTAGGGACGACAAGTAAGCCTGAATTCTGGGAGCACAGTGCTCTAGTGGGTTGATAAGGTACCATCAGCTCTTTAAGGTATAATGGTGCCATATTATTAAGGGCCTTGAAGGTGAGGAGGAGAATTTTAAATTCTATTCTAGATTTAACCGGAAGCCAGTGTAGCGAAGCTAATACTGGAGACATGTGGTCTCTTTTCTTGGTTCTTGTCAGGACACGTGCTGCGGCATTTTGGACAAGCTGCAGAGTCTTTAACGACTTGCTGCTGGAGCCTGATAGTAATGAATTACAATAATCCAATCTGGATGTAACAAAGGCGTGGACTAGTTTTTCGGCATCCTTTTGAGAAAGGACATGTCTGATTTTGGAGATATTACGCAAGTGGAAAAAGGCGGTCCTAGAAATTTGTTTTAAGTGTGAATTAAAGGATAAATCAGGATCGAAGATCACTCCCAAGTTCCTGACTGTTTCATTGGAAGCAAGGGCAATGTCGTCTAGCGCAGCTATATCGTTAGATAATTTATCTCTAAGGTGTTTAGGGCCAAGTATTAGAACCTCTGTTTTATCTGAGTTTAATAAGAGAAAATTGCGGGTCATCCAGGTTTTTATGTCCTTGAGACATGCTTGGAGTTTAGTTATTTGATTACTTTGTTCAGGTTTTATTGACAAGTATAACTGGGTGTCATCCGCATAGCAGTGGAAATTTACCGAGTGTGTCCTGATAATGTTTCCGAGTGGAAGCATAGATATTAGCAATTTTAATGCTTGGTTTTACTTTAATTATTCATGTATTTAAATTATATATTGTAAGGTGTTTTTGGGTGTCTAGAACGACGTCATGTAATGTTGAAACATGTATTGTTTTTATTATCATTATTGTTATTGTTGTTGTTATTGTTTTCTCTTTTAAGAAGCACAGCTTACTACTTTCCAAAATAGTTAGCAGTCCAGGTTTGGTAAAAGAAAAAATTGTATTCTCTTAACTGTGCAATATTTATTGTGCTATATTCAATCTCTCTGTGCAATACAATGGTTCATCAGCAATCTATTCACTGTACATATTCACACACTGCGCATCATTTTATTGTTTTTACACTGTATATATTAGTTTTTATTCCAATTTTTTTTATATTCCTTACACTTTAGTATAATTATCCTTACACTTAAGTATTGCATGTTACTTATTACTTCCTGATGCCTTTTTTTGGACTCTTGATGCTGATATATTGCAAATTTCTCCATTGAGGGACTAATAAAGGATTATCTTATCTTATCCTGAGCCCGGCCACTTTATCCCTCTGTGTTTTAATGTGTTTGCTGTGCAGGAAAACGTGGAGCTTGATTAAGGGAGTCTCTACAGGAACACATGACCCGACCTCCCAGCAGCAGCCTCTGCCTCGGACACTCTCTGCTCGGACATCGCTCACAGATGGGTTGCGGGGTGTGGGAAACAATTCAGCCGCGAGGGGCCGCCAGAGCGAATTCAGACAGTTTCCCAATGGTTTTATGACAATACTTGTTAAATGTAGCTATCAGTTCGAACAATGATTTTACTATCAAATTCGATCTTGTGCCTTTAGTCTACGTGTGAAAAGGTGTCGTACAAACTAGCTACAGTTTATTTATTTTTGGTAGAAAAACAAGCAGTGCATTTAAAGACAAACTTGAAATGTCCGAGGGTACCCTGAAGGCCTCATACTGTAGCGTGGCGAGGGCGGACCTTGTGACGTAGCGCGGAGGCTTCGGCTGTTTATTGTTCCTTCCTCACACGGACCGAGAGAATCCAGCTGCCTCCTCCACACGGTTCACAGTCGGTTCAACGAGAGCGTGACGGTCGAGACAGCTGACTGTACCAAGCAGGGGCCATGGCGTACGCGTACCTCTTCAAATACATCATCATCGGAGACACGGGTAGGCTGAAGCGAGCGCCCGCCACCCTGGCGGCCAGCATCCTGCTAGCTGTTAGCAGTTAGCCAGCGGAGCATTTCCGCAGTGTTGGTTGGTCCAATGACGTGGTAAAAGCCGAGGAGAGGGATGACAGCTCCCAATTCTTCACCGTTAACCCGTTTGTTTAGGATCTAAAGTACCGTGACAGTGACGGGAAATTGCACACAGGCGCCATGACACACGCAGTTCCTATTGTACTTTGGCGTTAGCAGTTGTTGACACTCACAGATAAATGTTGGGCCTTTTGTCCGTTTGCGCCGAGGGGTGGGGGTGTTAGCCACAGCTAGCAAGTCCAGCTAACTGCCTAGCTAGCATTTTGCTGTTTCACCGAATATGTAGGAAACAGCTGTCACGGCTGCAGATTAGCGCTGCGTTAAATTCTGACAATCGTTACTTCAATCTTTCTTTTATTGTGGCTGCATCGTCAAAAACAATGTTGATTTGAGCTAAGCTGCTCCTCCTGGAAAGGCCAGAACGTCAAGCTAAAGCCGCTCAATATTCCTTGTAATGGCGTAGGGGAGTTATTCCTAGTGAACGAGTTGGGCCGCGTTGACTTTTCCATCATGTATTTATCTTAAAACCTGTGTCCCTGGTTTAGGCCAATATGTATTAAACCGGCGGAGCAGTAGTACATGTTGTCATGTGTGTATATTTCTAGCTAGCTGTCCTGATGAGGGGCCTGCTGCGATAACGTGCAGGGTGGCAGCAGGTGCACTTGGAACGCTGCTGTGGACAGTGATGTAGCACTGGTTTGAGAGAAAACAGACAGGATTAACAGCAGTCATTTGAGGTGGAGGGAGAAATGTGTCAGGATGATTCAACACATGGAGCCAAACCACAAACTCAAATATGCACTCAAAACTGCTGCTTCTAGTTGAAGAGATAATAGTTTAAATACTACTCATGATTATTTACATGCAGTTCGTTTTTTAAATACATTTTTAGCACAGAACAATTAGGCAAGAAAAAATATTTTGGCAGAAGTTGATGAACAAGTTTGGAAACGGATGACAACATGAACTTGATTTATTTTAGGGGATCGCAGGTGGGTTACATGTTTACTTGTGATACAGTGATATTGCGAAAGAGTCTTGACTGCTGTTGCTGTTTATCTCCAGCAGCGAACAGAAGAGAGCTGCAGCCAAGTTGCTAACTTGATTCCATATATGCCTACACCAGAAACACCCAGTGCAGTTGGCTGTTCATTGAAGTTGTGTGTATTTTGCCAAGTATGGCCTGAGTGTTTTTTAAGGGCCCTTAGTATATTGTAGAAATGATCACTGTATTATCAAGTTCCAGTTTTACAATGTTATTAACTACCAATGACTGTGTGTACATGCACACTAGTCTCCCATTTTTTGTATTAAAGCATGTCAAAGTCATGTCGATTTCAGCATCCCAGATAAGCCCTTATCCCAGTTTTGAGAAACCCAATTTTACTAGCTGGATTAATTTGTAAGTAACTTGGATACTGGCATTTATACATCTCTCCACGGTTTCTGACCATCGCTGACTACCTGTGCAGGTGTGGATTCAGTCGTTTTCATTAAATAGTTTAATCTGTGACACACCGCCAATACACAGATGTCCTACTCTTATGGAATTTTCTCGCTATTCTGTGTCACTGAATTCCCATCACGATGACCCGATCCCAACAGTCGCGTCTTAATCCACTGCGCCCTGGTTCTGTGTCGTGGCAGTGATAACACAACGCCGGCCAAAGTGGAGGACATGTTTTAATATTTGCTGTCACTTTCCCATTGTTGGCAATGAGGTGGATAAGCCAAATACTTAACGTGAAGTTGGCTTTTAATAGAGCAAAGAGTTCTCTGACAGTCTTATTTCCATCAAATTGCCAGTAGTTGTTGTAACCAATGCAACATTAAACATCAGGTGCCTCCATAAACAGCACACCGTTAAGTAACCATGCTACTTTTTTACAGGGATATGTATAACTAAATTTCTCAATCATCTAAACATTATATCCTGAATATACAATCAAAATGAGGATAAGCACCATAAACAGAATGTGTGCATGTACACGGAGCCATAGATACATTTTATCGCTGTGACTCTTCTGGTCAGTATGTGATCAGAAGTGTCGCAGCTGCTTCTCAATGTCACAACATTTTGCCGGATAAACCTATTATTAACCCTGTTATTTTGTACTGTAGCACTTCCACCAGCAACACAATAACTCCTTAAACAGATATTACATGTATCTATCATAAATGCAAGGACGTACAGATGTTGTGCTGTGTTTTGTCAGGACTTGAATCGTATTGGACCAAGACATGCACTGAAATATAATTGAAGAGTAAATCTAAAAAATATACCACACAAATGGAAAGAAGCACTTCTTTTGCAGCTGTAACTGAATCTTTGCAGTCACATTACAGATCACTTCTTTTAGATGAGCAACAAAAAGCGTGTGTGCAGACAAATTGTAAAATCTATTTAGTAATTTCTGTGTCTAACGTGATCAGAGCTGAAGCTGCTGGACTGCAAATATCTGAGGGAGTCACTTTTGTTGGAGGATGTTTGCTTATGATTGCTGGATGATAAGGGTTCTTTCAACAAAGAGATCAGTGAAAATAACACATGTAGCACACATACAAATTAGGCAGGAAACTGGCCTATAGAGTGCACATATGGGCATAATTCTGTGTTATATTTTTATTCTGTGTTAAAATGTGACTCTGCATCATGCAAACTGGTTCTGATGATAATCCTTTCAGCCTAATTGTTTGCTAAGGGTAATTTAAACCTGCACAAGCAGTCAGTCAGGTTCTTTTAAACACAGAACTAATTCCTTAACTTTAGTCCATGAAATATTGACTAACCTGGTGCTAAATCCCCTTGTAATCTTTTGAGGCTGTAACCAACAAATCATTTGAATTATAATTAGCTAAACTCTAGAGGTAATAGTACATCGGAGTAGATGATTTTTGACTAATAGTTTTGGGATGTTTTTAATATCCGCAGTTTACTAATAGCTGTTTCAGCTTTGATTTTCTGTACATAGCAAATTGTTTTTTTATAGTGAATTTTTTATGGGGATTCCCTTTTAATGACAAAAAGAACAAATGAGAAAATGAAGACTTGGTTACGTTGCCGTCCTACCACCATTTGTTTTAGTCCTACCAAATTTATTATTTTGTATCTACATTACAATCTTATCTGTCAGCTCCTTATTCTGCAGACTAATTGGCATTCAATGGTTGGTACTTTGTAGCTGAGCTTCATTATCGGAGGCGTGTCATATTTCAGATGAGTGTACCTTTCTGCACCCCATCAACTGCCATCTTGAGTCATGATTTACTGAAGCAAGTAACGGTATATCTTAATTTTTAAATGACCAGTAGACTAGTTTCAACATCTGGTCTCCATACCAGTGCATGCTGATTGTTAAAAGATGCTTCACAGACACACTCCAAAGGCCCTGCTCTCCTCTCTGTTGCCCTCAAGGTCACAGTCTAACCCTTACCTACACCATAGCAACTGGTGTCCACACCGGTGATATGGTTAAAGGGTCCAAAGATTTGTGTTGTGGTTTTGGTTAGTTAGCTCCAAAAGGACTAGTTGGAATTGCTGTGGAAAATTCCTTAATTTCACATCTGTGATGATCACTGTGATGATCACTGTTTTCTGGTAACTTAACAAACATATACATTCAAAACTAAGTAGCCTAACAGATTTCACAATGGTAACACTGCATCATTCTTTATCCATTATTTTAAACCCATTATACTCAGCTAGTGGTTTCTAGTCTTCCTGTGGTCCACATAGAAATCTTACATGCACTGACGGCATACAAAACATATAGATAGACGTACAGATATTGACACCTTGGTGGTATACTAAAATTACGTAGTTATTAGGTCAAGTAAGTCAACATATCAGATAGCAATGCATATGAGTTTCAAATAGTCTAATTTTTGCAAGACCAAAACAAACATAACTGTTGGTGTCATGGTGCCATATGATGATGTATTGTGTAGGTAATGAGTTCAGTGGCTGCAGACTTTATATCTTTTTTTTTTTCTATTCAGGACAAGACCACACAACCACCTAGTAACCAAGGTGTGAAAGATTAGGGACTTTATCCCCTAATGTCTAATGGTGAAACAGAGGGCATTTTGGTGTTGATATAGTCTGATTATAAAGATGGAGAACAGGTCTCCACTTCCTCCCACTATCCAAAATGGAAGCAAAAATATTCTGGACGTGAGGGATGGAAGCCTCAGTAGCAAATTCCTGTCGATGCTCACACTCGGACCAATCATGAGTCAGTCTTTGCTGTCAATCATATTTCACCTCATTTTTATAACATCTTTTTGGAAAGATGATACTTTGACTTTTCAGTTTGGTCCACATCCCATGGAGGAGGCAGGTTTTATGACCTATACCTCTTTGGCTTCACTTTGCTTAGGGGGCACATTGGCCATCTTTACTGTCCATGGTCTGACCATGCTAAGTGATTATGTATTATTTGAATTTGAGCAATTTAGTTTTTGTAAGTTGGTTCATTCAAGCATTGTTATTGAGACAAAGACAATTCACTTCTGTCTCAGATACATTAAAAATCAGCTTATTCTCCTCGACACAACCAGAACAAGATTTTAAGTAATTATGTAATACTTTCTTTAGTTGCATAAATAATTTTGCCGGTCCTACGACATGGGGCAGAACGTGGGTGGATATAGAAGTGGGCCAAGGCAGCTGCCTCCACAGAATACTTTGCTATCTGGAAAACACTTTGCTTTGACCCAGATGGACAGCTCTCCATCCAAGAGACTGCAGTCAGTAAGAAGCCACAGCGTCTTAATTGCAGATTTTTCTCAACAACATTGAGCGCTGCACTGAAATCAAGCATCACAGATCCAACAAGTTTTTGTCGTCCAATTCCTTTAACCAGTTATCAGTCCGATAACCTAAAGCACTTGTTAAAAATCAGCACAGATGGGGACTATCTTGGTGGTCTTGGAGTATGAAATGCTGCCCATATAAAGTTCACAGATTAAGTCCAGTTGGTGAACTTCCTGTCAGTGGTCTGGACTGAATAAAGTTGATCTTTTTAATTGAATTGTTTAAGACTACAGGCATCTCTCTGAGCAATGAACTCAGGCTTTAATGTATAGGAAGATTGTACCCTGCTGTCATTTGGCCTTGGGCTGGCTAGTTTGTGTGCTATATTTTTTTTGTACCTTAATTAAATGCACATTGAACATGTGGGTTTGTTTGTGGTTTGTCCTTTTCACAATTTTCTACTTCTACTCGTGAGCAACTGCAAAAGTACCCCACATCTACACCTAGTTGGGAATCACTGCTCTACTGAATGCCATCCATAAATAAAAAGGCAAAAAAAGACATTTGAATTTATTCAGGAAAAAACTACTGGGTAATTAGTGGGGGATGAATATTCCCTTATGCCACTGGCCTCAAGACAGCCTGTCCACCACAGATCTGATTCGCCGAAAGTTTCACTGACTCTAGTGGAAATTATAGTCTCTATGCCTGAACCTCCAAAAATAGTCTGTTCCATGAAACACTGCCTGTACGGCCACAGACTTACTGCCTTGACCCCATTTTTAACAATTTTGGTGGATCACTGATCAGTGGGAGCAGTAGTTATTATGAAGGGACTGAAGTTCGTTCGTCAATTTTTTACTGAAGATGTTGGTGAATACAAATCAACATTAAAATTAGTTGAAACCTTTTAACAATGGTATCTGTCACTCGCCTATAATCTAGTGGTTATGTGCTGAACATCTGTAAAAATTCACCAAAAACTTTTTTTCTAAAAAATAACTTTGAAGATCTGCCCAGCACAATTTCCAAGTACCCATGGTAATATCTTTGTTTTATTTTGTCTGATTTACACACACACGTTTTATTTAATTTTTTACCTTTCACTTATCAAACTATTTCTCAGTCAACTAATCAGTTACATTTTCAGATCTTTTACATGTACGTTTAGCTTTAAAGCCTGGCCAAGGGTTTGATCTCTAACTGAACACATTTGTCAAATGTGTCTTGTAAGACCAACTTGGCAAGATTGAAGTCATTGTTTCAGTGGATTTAATTCATCACAGTATTTCTCCTTGTCATATGGAAAGTGTAGGTCTGTTTTGCCCACTGTCTTAATCTGCTCTGTGACTACTTTGTGTGGTTTGTTGAACTTACTACACTGTAGGAATGTTAACTGATCCTCTTGAGTGGTATGTGTGACCCATTAGACTTACAGACCTCAACTATACGAACTGCATTTTAGACCAGGTAATATTGTCATTAGTCTTCATGTTCTGTTTGAGGGTTACAGTGTCCAAGTGATGGAGGGGTAGATGAAATGCTACAAATGCCCCCAATGGGACTCAAGCAGTTGACACTATGATTATTACACCACCAGTGTTTTAGACCTCTGATACACGGAGTCCCACAGAGATGTTATTGGGCAGCTGGAGTACCAGAGCCACAGTTGCGTTGCTTGAACACACCTCAGTAGTAGTTATTGTGGCAGGACAGTTAATCTGGATGGACTCCCTTTTAGATTTCTCATTGGGGATTGCATTGCAATTTGCTGACCTTGCTAAGCTTCAGGTTAGTGCTGTAAGTGAGCAGTGCATCATCTCATCGGCCTTATCCACTCTCAGACACATCTGCAGCAAAAATGATTGTAAATAGGAGCTGTAAATTCTGCATCAGCCTGCATGTTTCAGTAGTCTTTTGATACCTGTAAGTTAAGGTGCAGCTGTGTATAAGAATATAACAGATTTTCAGAAATTGAAAGTAACGCTCTGCCGGAATGGTCTGTTAATTGTGTTGTCTAATTTTGCTCCTTGGTAAAAATTTAGCAAATGGAAGCAAAATGTAATGTTTCTTCTGTGTTTGCTGTTGTCGGAAGTAAAAATGTATTATAAGCAGGTACTGGCTATTGACAACACACACAAGTTGGGATGGAGGTGAAAAATACCTCTTTATAGCTGCACTCCTTATCATCCCTCCATCCATCTCTTATGATCATCATCACGCAATTCCTGCCCAGCAACGCCACTGCCTGGCGATGGTTACCCTTGGAAACTATGGAGGAGGAAGAAGACCATGTCCCTCTCTGTCACCATGTTGAATCTCTGGCCGTCTCATTAGCATCCTCTTCACTTCTTTACTCTCCTGTCCTTCATATTCTCAAACACTGGAGGTGTCTTTCTTGTGCAATCTCAGTAAAGTACATTAAACTAACTGACTAACTGACTTTATCAAAGGTTGAATTTATTATTATTATTTATTTAAGTTCAGCCAGCTTCAGCTGGTGGAATTTGCCAAATCAAGTGGTCATTTTCAACCACTAAGACCAAGAACTGTCAAAAACTCAATATTCAATAATAATTCTACAATAATATATTTATACATGGATGGATTATTGTCAGTTCACAACAGAGAAACAAAGCAGATTCTCACTTTTGAAAAGGTGAAGCCAGAAAATGTAAAATCAAGTTTTGTTTAGCTCATGTTGTCGTCTTAGTTCTATCCCCCACTTCTTTTGTAGCCAGGAAATGGCTTTTTCGCAAGGGAAGTGCATTTCTCTATCACCTGTGTGGGACTTTTTAAGGGGGAACACTGACCAATAACTCATTTAAATATTTTTCAAATGTATTGACCTATCCTCTGTGATAAGATAAAGCTCATTGCTGTGTCACTTCTGGTAATCGCATTACACACATAAAATGTTTGCAGTTGCAGTGTAGCCGCTGCTGCATCAAACCTATTTAGTGTGTTTCTTACTCCTCTGTGTTTGTTTTAGCTTTTGTCAAGGAAATTACAGCTCACTGTTTTTGATCTGGTGGTTTGCTGCTAGAATCAGTTGATTCTGTTTACATACATCATTTCCACATAATTGCCTAATGTGATTGAAATTAGTTTTGACTTCATAGTGGAATTTGCAGGAATCATCATCTAATTTGTAATCCAATGATCTGCTGCATTTGTATTTAAGTGAAACCAATATAAGCCAAACATTGAAAGTTAAAGAAATGTATCCTGACACAACATGGCTGTATCTCATTCCATCTGAGAGTCTGTGGCTCTGTGGGTCTGTGCAGCATTCACAAATGAAATCATACTTTAAAGTGGTGTTAATGGTGAGCAGATTAACCAGTACCCTTTGGAAAACCAACAGTGGCCTCACAAATACAAAGAAGTCAACTGGTCAGTTTGCTCGCTAACAGCTAGCTCAAGTTAATTTGGCTGACTCACAGGTTGGCAAAAAAATAGGGAATCCCCTGCTGTTTCTCACCTTGAAATTGAATTAATTTCCTTATGATGTTGGTACCTGTGTAGTTTTAATTCAAGCACATGTGACAACTCTGATAATTAATCAGGAGTGGTTTTTCATGCTGTTGTGTGTAACTATAAGACACTGTATTATACACTAATTAAATGTTGTTGTTTTGTTTTTTAGGTGTTGGGAAGTCATGTCTATTACTACAGTTCACAGACAAGAGGTTTCAGCCAGTTCACGACCTGACCATTGGTAAGCGCACACAGCCATACACAACATCTTTATATAAATTGAAACAGAAGTTTCTAGTTCGAAAGCAGTTAACATCAGAACGTGCGTGTGTGTGTGTGTGTTAATCTGTTTAGTAATTTCATAAAATGTAGCATTTTTTCTACCTCATTGTTTTTGTGATATATGCAAAATGTCTGCTACAACATTATTTCCTTTCTGTTTGGTGTTAATAAATTAGTACTGTAATGATATGTAGCTAGCCTCAAGCTGCTGACCAAGTGAAAAATGTTTGGGTCATTGCTAATGATTCATATACTTCTAAACATACATACCAGTTCCTCTGATTTAGTTTCCAATTTCTTCCTGCTACAAACAACAATTGATGTCATCTAAGTGGGGACCAACATGACATAACTGTTAGATTCATTAATACAAGATTTATTATTATTCTAGCAGTTGGAATACAACTCTCTCACTGCCACTCTTTTTTGTCTGTCTTTGTTTCTAGGTGTGGAGTTTGGAGCAAGGATGATCACTATAGATGGCAAACAGATCAAACTGCAGATCTGGGATACGGTAACTATTGTTTATATTATAAAAAAAAAAAAGGTTTTATGAAAAACAGAAAATCAGGTGGTGGTAACAAAATTTCTGGTTTGTTGTACTTTTCAAATTCATCAAATTAAAAGTAATTTGATAAAGGGGAATGGTCTGGACTCAATCAGCACAAATATTGAGTGCGTTCGAGCAGTTCTTATAAGTGAATTGACCTTAATGATAAAAATAAGAGCAGGTCAAATATTTTTCATATCTACTTTGAAAAGTCTACATATGGGATGAATGTAAATCAAAAGCTCAACACAAACAAGAGGAGAGGGGTGTTGCTCTGTCAGTCTGTCTGTCAGTGACTAAAAACTAGAGGCTATTTGATAGGTAAACAGGCAGTTAGTGGCCCAAATACAAATATTTATTTAGGGTAACAGAGTGTGTCTGTTTTGTAAATTTTGTTTATCTTGAGCTGCCAATGCTCCTTTTTTCCATGAAAATCCGAAGCAGCCACATGGTGGAAAAAAGGCAGGAAAGCCTCATACTTTTTTAGGAAAACCGAAACAAGACGGTGTGTACACACAGAGGTGTAACAAGACAAGTCCCTATGGGCTGCCAGGTCTGGTGGACCGTGGTGAAATATCCAGTTCTTCTGTCTTTACCAGCGCTCTCTGTAAGCCATTCAGGCTTTGCATGAGAACATCCATGTTTCTAGACTTCACCTTCAGTCAGTTTATAATTTTTTGCATTTTTCTCTATTTACTTACAGCTTGTACGCAAAAACATACACAGACGGGTACAATATACAAGAAAGCTAAATGAGGGATAAGAACATATCAGAATAAATGCAGAATAAATAACCGCTAATTTCAAGAAAAAAGTTATTTAAGACGATAAAAAGATCAGTTACAAAGACAGCAAGGGTTTTAGTCTATAAAATTATTAATATAAGAACCAAATATGTACCAAATTTGTTTTTATACACTCAAAATATCAATATATATAAGTGATATTTTGGGCAGGACAAATGAAACATTGGCTTGCTGCCACAGTCTTATTAGTGCGAAAACTGTCTGATGTCTGAACTCTTATTTCACCATTTACTATACTTTGCAAAAGTTGTAGGCACAAAAATCAAAGTAAGCATGCTGTTACAAATAATACCATCAATTGATTTCATTTAGCAATCAATCAAACTGATTAATTTCTGTGACCACACTTAAAACAACCCAAACGTACACACAGTTGTTCCAAGCCCTTTGGAGCAGTCTGTCTTCCTGTCTAATGACCGGCTCGATTATGAGTGAAATCAGGGCTTTGTGGGGGTTATACAATATATTTCAGGACTTTTGGGCTTTCCCTGTCACTGATAATAGTTCTGTTGTGTGTTTGGGGTTGTTGTCCTGCTGCAAAATCATAGATATGAATTAAACATCTAAAGTGCCTATAACATTTTCACTGTGGTGGATACACTACACATTGAATATGGTCAAGAGTTAATACTCACACAGCTAACTTTTTTTGTTGTTTTTATTTATTTATGTATTTGTTGCAGCTGGAGTCAAATTAGCAAATACAATATATTGTTTTTGGCAAGTGTGACAATTTTTAACTACTCTCACATCAAGAAAGGTTCAGATTGCCATGTACAATAAATATTGCACTTCAGCGTTCCATACGTTCATCAAGCCTGTTAAAAAAGTAATTTTTCTTCCTTTGACCCTGTGACATTTCCATGTAGGTCAATCAAATATAGTGAAAAGAGATGCAATGAATTTGAGTTTTGTCCCAGGGAAAATGTCTCTTTCCAAAGTGTTGTGTGTATGCAATTTCCCATATGATCAGCAGGTGGAGCCACCGCTCCACTAAAAATGCTGTGAGAGACAAGGCGGCCTGAGTGATGTCGGTCGTTCTTGTCAAAACTAAAAACTGCAGGGTTTCTATCATAGCAGCTGGATAATCACATTCACAGTGCTGATATTAAATGTTAGATTGTTAAAATAATAACCAGTAGCACTCGTGTGTGTGTGTGTGTGTGTGTGTGTGTGTGTGTGTGTGTGTGTGTGTGTGTGTGTGTGTGTGTGTGTGTGTGTGTGTGTGTGTGTGTGTGTGTGTGTGTGTGTGTGTGTGTGTGTGTTCTACACACACGGCCAGATGGCAGACAGACCCAGCGATCCCTCTCTTTCACCCTTATTTATCATTTATTCACTAATAGCATTAGTGGCTGGTTGACTGCCCCCTGAAAGACTGACTGTTCCAGTAGCCATTTAACTTGGTGTTTGTTTCACGGGCTGGTCCTCTGGCTGACTAATTTAAATGTTTTTGCTAGCTAAGCAGGGCTCAGCATTAACTTTAGAGGCACCTGTTCTTTGGACAAATACATTTACATGGCTCTAGTCTAGCAACAAGAATCACTCATCTGGCTAACATGACAACAATTTGCTTTTTTAATTTTGTTTACAAATGCAGAATACACAAATTAGTTAAAGGCATCAAAACCATGTCAGCATGTACAGTAAATGATTACATTTATCAATCCTATTTAAGTGGCTAGAGTATGACATTGTTAGTTTTGGTTGGTTTCCTTTTTCACTTATTGTCTTGTTGTTACACAGTGCACAAAGCATTCAGTAAATTTCCATCATAAACTTGTTTTTTTTAATTATTAAGAAGTGACAAATTGTATAGTTTTTATTTATATCAGAGCCATTACTTTCCTGTTCATGACCCTGACCTTTTCCTTTGGTGCTGAATTTGTTTGTTTACTTTTAATTTGTCCAGTGGGACAAGCATCTTTTTCTTACACTTGCCCCCAAAAAATACACTTGCCTGAGACAAGAGGAGGATCTTTAATGGCTGACTTTTTAACTGACTAAGTGACTGAGTGCTTCACTCACCACCAGACTGAGTTCCTTGGTGATGCACTGGCAGCCTGCTCCACTGACTAGCTGAATGATTCAGACTGTTTGTGACTGACTGGCTTTTTTGTTGAGGTCAGAGCAGTGCAGGGCTGCAGCTGCTAGGATAGAGCGCTGTTTTGTTTTCTGCTCTCGCTTGGATGAAACACAGACAACATTGTTACAGTACATTGGTCGGAGACGGCGGATGAATGGACATGGTGGGGGCTGGTGGTAAGAATTCTAGATGGTGAAAGGAGTGATACAAAGAGAGGAGACCTAGGGATTTATAGGAAAACAATGAAAAGATGAGCAATGCAAAGAAGAGATGGTGGAGGTAAGACAATAAAGGAGTGATAAAGGAAGAGAGATTCAATTTGCAAGGTGACCTGACGAGCTAGCTAGACTGTCATTTTTGATGCCACAGGTAAATAACACATCAGCTAACATCATCTGCCATGTTGTTTGTAACTAGGGAAAGTAGACCCAGGCAGAGAGAAAGAGAGGATTTGTGAAAGAGAGATGGAGAAAGAAAGAGAGAACTCCATTGTATTCAGTTACAGGCTCTGCTCTGTCCTGTCCCCTCCCCAGCTGACTGACTGAAAACATGGTGCTGGACTCTGCTGAATAATCAGGACTGGTACAGAACATGTATGTGACCAGACTGCATGTCCAGGACTCATGCATGAGCAGAGCCAATGGCACAGTGTAGTGCAGGACTAACTAACAAATCAGGCCTGTTGAGCCGGAGTTACACTCCAGCAGGATCAAGGCTGAAAACCAGAGGATCTGCAGTCGTCCGTGGTCATTTCAATTATTCAAATTTCAATTTCTGTTTATTAATATATGTATGTGTTTCTGCAGGCTGGTCAGGAGTCGTTCCGGTCCATCACCAGGTCTTACTACAGAGGAGCTGCAGGAGCGCTGCTAGTCTATGACATCACAAGGTAATGGCCAATCAGAAATAAAATGCAATGATAAGACTGTGTCCTGACCAGAGCCTAAAAACTAAGATATACCCCCAGTATCTTGGAAAGTTTCATCTTATAGGTTTTGACCATATTCTTATGAGCACTTCCCAAAACATTGTTACAAAAATGCTTTACAAATAAAAAAAACACATAAAACATACAGAAAAAATAACAGTTATAAAAGAATACAAAAGAAATTTAAGCATGACCTCCCAATACAATAAATATATATATATATATATATATATATATATATATAGTATTACATGGTGTTTTAGACATGTTATTTATAATTGATTTAAAAAACATACTTTGAACGACATAATAATGCAATTCCAGAAAGATAAGTATGAAAATCATTCACTGCCGTGCTAGTGAGGATGTACCTGGGCACAATGGTGCTTTGTGCTAATGTTATCAGGACTAGCATGCTAATATCTGACGTCAAACAGGTACAGTATTCATCATATATGCTTTCTGAGTTTTGTGTCTTAGAATGTTCACTCATACCAAGTTACACTGAAGTTCAAATGGGGTTGATGGGATTGTCACTGGTGGTGGTACCAGATTAGAGCAGTTCACCAACCAGATGACCGTTCATCCTGAGGGGCATCAACATGTAATACAAACTTTACTACCGTTCCTCCAACAGTTGTTGAGACATTTCCCTCTAAAGCATAGAAATGAATCATGTTGGTGCCGGAGGGAGAACAGGATTATTAAACCATCTTCACACCTGCTGTTTCTGATTAGAGCTCTCCCCAGGACTACGTGGGTGTGGACACATAGTGTTTGCACGGGATATGTTGTCATCATTCTTATTGGTACTTACAGATTTATGACATAATTAATTCCCATTATAGTTCCACCCATTTTCAACCAGCTAGCGTTTTTAAAAACTTGTGTGGGTGTGCAGAGGTTTTATGAGGCTTTGTCATCATTGCATTAACATCTGGAGCAAAGTGTTGGTCCAACCGACCAACAAACTGACATCCCCACATCCCTAGAGCCATGCTGCTGGGATATCTGATAAAAGTCTCCACTAGGTGTTGAAGCTTTGTAGCTTCAGAAACCTTACTGACTCCCTTTTAAGGACACTAACAGCAGGTCAGTTCCTCCAGCCATTCGACACCATGGTCCAAAGCAGAATATATTGATGACTGCAGCCTGCATTGACACAAAATTTCTTATTGATCTCTTTGGTCCCCAGAGGTTAATTTGTAGTGATTTTTAATGACCCTGTGACCTTTCTTGTGCAGCATTAACATAAGGTCAAAAAACGGCTTCTTCTGTGCTAAAAGACTATTTGCCTGATGATATATTTCTGAACCAATTTATGTTCAGAAGAAGAATCCTGTGTTTTTTATTTCTGACCTAATCCTAATCTGACCTAAACAGTCAGTTGACTAGAGCCAGCATGGAGTTCATGCTCAGTATTGTGGGGCTCACTGGAAATTAGAACCTCTTGGGGCCACCGTAGGGACTGTGAACATAATGCCTCAAGTAAGATGAGAACAAGGAGAAACCAGTGCAAACTGTCATCAACTGTGAACTTCAGTGAGCTGCAATAACATAACATTATGCCAACTGTGACAAAAATGCATGATATCAGTAGTGTATAGCCCAGAGGGTGTTCATACCAGCTGCCCAGCTCTAAAGTGTATTTTTATGTAACTGATGTCTTGTTTTTAACCCCCTGGGTGTATTTGTATATGTACGGTACAATTGTTCTAGATTAGTTGCCATTGGGTTGATTTGTATTATACAGTATATTAGAATAAAAAGGGGAAAGATCAGCATTTGGGGACGTCCTAGTGCCCTTCAGACATAATGCTCCAAGCACAACCAGAAATATCCACAGATTTTGAATAAAAGTACAAAAATCAATTTTGAAAACTGTTATTGTTTGTACAAATGCAGGTCTAAATGGCTGTACATTTTGAAAAAGGAAGTAACAAGTGCATCAATTATCTGTGTTACAAGAGGAAGTCAAATTTATGTGCGTGTTGGAGATTGTGACCAGATAGGTGCTTTATCTGTGATTATATCTGTCTTATTTTTAGTCCCGTCAAACTGAAACCAAAAATCTGTTCTCGTCTCAACAGAAGGGACACCTTCAACCACTTGACGACCTGGTTAGAGGACGCTCGCCAACATTCCAACTCGAATATGGTCATCATGCTCATTGGCAACAAGAGGTGAGAGTTTTCTGTAAGATCATTACACAGTGATGGCTGCCCCCTGCTCGACATTTGATTTGACGATCAATGGTGCAGCTAATGCTCAAAGTAAATAAAACTGTTCCATGATAATTAAAATTTACAGGTAAATGACAGTTCACAGTTTACATAACAGTTATATATAGTTATAGTCACATATGTAATGTTGTTGATACAAACACAATTTACAGAATTTGTTATGCAACTGACAAGTGTGTGGTTTTAGTGACCTGGAGTCGAGGAGAGAGGTGAAGAAAGAAGAAGGTGAAGCATTTGCAAGAGAACACGGCCTCATATTCATGGAGACCTCAGCCAAGACTGCCTCTAATGTAGAGGAGGTAATAACACACACACACACACACACACACACACACTTACTGTAGATTTACCCATACACACCATAATTTTAACCGGGATGCTTTGATTAATGCTACATTTTGAATGTATGATGTTAAAAAATCTTTCTTAAAGGTAATCTGCTGCTTGCTGGCCAACACTAATGCAAACTCTCATATAAATCTTTTCTTGTAAGAAGTGGCAGAGCAGAATTTCACACACATTAGCTGCTATTTCACAGATATCAGCGCTACCTGCTGACATCTGTATCTAGAGTGAGCTATCCATTTGTTGGAGCACAATGAAAGCATGGAATTAATTCACCAAAGACCGCAATAAATCTTAATCTCTATAATAAATGTCATGATTAATGTCAGGAAGTGTTTATAATCATCAGGCCCTCTGGAGGCTTTGATGGTGTTTTGTCTTCAGCAAATCATTGATGGATGCAAAGTTCGATCCATGTCCATCATCTCCTGTTGGCTGTGCATTAAGAATGGGACCTGTTCCAATTATTCTCATCCACCTTTGATATTTGCAACTGTAGTAGCAGTGTTAGTTGTAGTGATGGTGGTGGCTCTGGTCTGTGGGTTTATCACCGTGGTGAGGGGAAAAAATCCATACCGTTACAGCTATAATATGAAGATGGACGATATCACATCTCACAGAAGTAAAGACAATTCATTGTGACCTCGCCCTGGTGGCTTGCTGCAATATAAAGCCGTTTTCAGAGATGACCTGCGGTTAAAGTCCAGAGTTTACCAAAAGTCTGCCTTTCATACATGCACAACGCAGTGGGAGGTTCTCTGCACAGACGTGTTCTCAACAGCAACAAATCCTCCCCATTATTCAGGCAAGAGGTGGAGCAGCCAAGTGCAGCATGCAGAGGCAGGAAGTAACGTATTAGCTACGCTGCAGAGATCACATGGTTTTCTTTGCAAAGCACAGACACCATGATTAGCTCACATCGCCACAAACTCTCTGGTATCTCTCTGTATCTTCTACGTGTGTCACCACTTTTTCACTGGGAGATATTTGTTTTCTTTTTGTTTAGTTTTTGACATTTTCACTTTTTTGAAGTGTTAATGAAACAATGTAACAATCGCTGATATTTTGTCCCAACTCCTACATTTGGGGTCGACAACTGCACTTAACATAACAAGCTGTCGGCCTTTGATAAATGTGTGTATCAATAACTTTTTAACAATACTGCGATAATACTGATAATCGTGATACAGAATTTTCATACCGTTTCATCTCTTCTTCTGACTTGTGAGACCTCGATACAGTGGATCAACCATGACATCACCAATGCAACATGGAGGGGCCCGTATCAAACATATTTTGGCTTCATTTTTGTACAATGGGAGAAAATTGAGCCATATTGTCCATCTTTATTTACAGTCATTGGTTGTGACAGTTCAACGTCCAGGTTCAATTTGTCCAATAGTAATAACCAATTGTTAACATGCCAAGACATTAAACTGATGGTTAGCATATCAAACCCAACATTTGTGACAATTCATAATCAGTACAGTCCACTGCCTAATTAATCATGGGGGGAGATAAAGCAAAAAATGTGTGATTTTTGTGTGTCATCGTTAATGGGAAGCCCTGACTGAAGTTGCTCAAAAACAACTTTGGAAACTAGTGATCAAATGTGTATTGGCTTTTACAGATGTTCTGCACCAAGCAAACTGCCAGTACTGATAGTTACTGTAGTCGAGATTATCCTCTCACAAAGGGCCAGCATCAGTTTAAGAAAATATTAACTTAAATCATTTTTCATTGGCCTACTCGTCTGGCCATTTTGTGCTACTTATTTGGTCCCATGTTATTTGATGAATTGTATCATGAGTTATTATTGTGATATACAGCTGGGAAGCATTGGAACTTGATACTTTGGCCAAGGTGACCATGAAACGGGTACTATGTTGCATTCTTTGTGGTAATAAAAAGGCTTTTACCTCCCTGCAGAAACCTTGACTCAGTGGTAGCTACAGACCTGCCTTCCTTATTACCACCAGTGAGGTGCACTCTGTCATCATCAAAACTAAATTATGTGCAAACAGCATCACACAATAGCAGAGTTACCCCATTTACAACTGCAAATTAAATTTAAAAAACGTCATTATTGTCTTGAATAGTGAACAGATGTGTAGTCAATGATAGACTTCAAATCCAGCTTGTTCGTAGTAACCGTCACACTGAGACCAATCCTCCTGTTGCCTTTGCCGTTTACCTGTAGCATCACAGCTCACCAACCTGAAGCCTAACCTCATTTTAACATCATGACCCGCAGTTAGCACAGGGCGCACAGTGCTCCACCTCTCACAGAGACACACCCCTGGTGTTGTGTGCAACGAATGCATGGTGTTGTCCTCTGGGACCCCTTTCTCACTTATCCAGTCATATAAGTAATCCCATTCTACACAGCACAGAATACGCCTCTCTCTCTCTCTCTCTCTCTCTCTCTCTCTCTCTCTCTCTCTCTCTCTCTCTCTCTCTCTCTCTCTCTCTCTCTCTCTCTCTGTCTCTGTCTCTGTGTGTGTGTTTTAGCCTGTTCTTGCCTGGCCTATATCATGCAAAATCACACCCTCATACACTGCTGTTGAGTGGAGCTCTGGGGTTAAGATGAGGGGGAGGGGTGTGTGTGGTATGATTAATTTGTCTCATTAGCGTCCTCTGAATCCTCCCGATACAGCTCCTCTCCTCCCTTCCCCTCATCTCTCCGCACTCCATCCCTCGACGTCCATCATTTGCTCTTTACCTCCCACCCATCCTCGCTCCCCTCCCCCCTTCCAATCCTCCATCCATTTTCTCCTCCCACCCCTGAACCAACGTGTCTTCCTCTCTTTCCTCCTCCATGTCTTCCTGCCCTCTTCCATTCATTCTCCCCCACTTGCTTCCTGCCCCCTCTTATCCATCATCTCCCCCTTCTCCAGCAGTGTATCAACCAGTTAAGGTTCATACATATTCATAACCTCCACCCTACCTCCAGCGACACTGAGCAGCCAATCAGGGCACTGGGTTTGTCATGAGGGTCTGTGGGTGGACACAAGGGCTGAGAGGATGGTCCAGAGAGAGGGAGTGAGGGAGATTCCTGTAAGCAGCTTGTCACAGTCTCATCTCCACAGCCTGTCTTCTTACCTTATTTTTCCTTGAGAGCCTTTTCTCAACCGCTGCTTGTTTCTGCTCAGTTTCCTATTTATCTTATCTGTTGACCTCCTTTGCACAACTGTTTTCCACTTAATTTTTTTCTTAATCTCATTTTTTGATTAACCCTTTAATCGTCTTAATTTTTTTCCCCTTCTCAGCTCTTCCTCTCCTCTTAACTTGTTACCATTTCCTTAAATATGTTTCTCTATGTATGTTTTACTCATCTTTATGTTTTCTCTCCCTTCCTATTATTTCTACCTGTCTTTATAATCTCCAGACATGGGAATTTAATATGTCAATCAACTCAGAAAAGGATAAATAGGAGGTTATGAAGTAAAAAGGATGCAAGGGTGTGTAGAAGAAAGGCTATGGGACAGAGTTAACAGGGGAAGAGTCTATTTCCAACTGGGTGCAAGATTGGAGTTCAGGTTAATTTTTCAGTTCTTAAGGACTCCACATAAGGAACATGCATTTTTGTTGTAAAAATGGTTAGATCTGAGTTCCTCCACAGACTCAAGTGTGTGTGATCTGAGTTGATATCATCCCAGTTGCTCTCCATTTTAGACCCTTGAGACACAAACATTAGAAGAGTCTCCCAGGAGACAGATGCAACAATACCACAGTCACCGGCTAGTTGCTCAGGGAGTGTAATTCCACTCTATTCTGACGTGTGCGTGTGTGGTTTAGTGAGAGAGAAAACAGATTGTATGTTCTGTGTATATTCAGATCCTATTGTTATATATATTATTGTGCCTAGAATAAGCTCTGTTCTCTGTTGATGCGTCATCTAACAAGGTCTTCAATTATATCATCTCATCTGGTAAAAGGGCATATTCTCTACTGTCTACATATTGACACACATACATCACAGCATTCTGAGTACATTTTCCTGCCTTGATCTATTTTTTCAATGAAGCAGAATAATGGGAGTGGACGATAGACATTAATGTGATATCACTGAGGACTATTAAGGCCCTTCTTACTTGATCAAAGGCTGTCAAGCAATGTCATTTTCCTCATATCAGCTTTGGTTTTATTTGACTGAATTCAAACCGCCCAACACCCGCAGCTACACAATAAGTGAGAGCTCGATTCCTGAACAGTAAAATAAAAAAATTCAGTTTTAGACTTGGTGTATTTTGATACACAAAGTTTAAAAGGTATTGGAATACAGTGCTTGATTTATGTATTGGCAGATTTGAGCTGATTGCACATTTATTAACATCGGCCTACATATCAGCCAATAAGTAACAAGACATTCCACTCGAAACACAAACAAATAATGAGAAGACTGTTTCCATAATAAAGGTTCTCCATCTGGGAACATTGACTTATCAAGACTAAATTAGTCACCAGTATATTGAAATCAATTAAATGGAACATTTCCAAATATCAATGTTATTATTGCCCTAAGAATCAAGTATCTGTCTGGCTGTATGTGCTGAGTAAAGTTTACCAGAGGTAGTACAAGTACACACTCTTTACTCAAGTAGAAGTGCAGATACTTCTGTTAAACACCACTCAAGTAAAGGTACAAGTACTGATTCAACCTCTTTTAAATCTGTCTTGATGTTGGAAAGGCAGCACTCAATAATGCGAAATTTAAAAAGTAATAATTCCCCTTAATTTCAATTAAAATTAAAGCTAGCAGCCTGTTTTGGAAGTGTTCCAATCTTTATGCTAAAAGACACTAACCACACCCTATCTTCAATAAAACTGTTGAAGCATTTCCCCAAAATGTTGAGCTATATTCCTTCAAAAGTTAGTTTATTTTGAACTGGTTTGGGTGCTATCAAAAATTTTGTCTTTGTTAGCAGGCAGCTCACTATTAAACCAAGTGAGTACAACTACAGATTTTGTTTCATACTTATTTTTGTGTGTGTGTGTGTGTGTGTGTGTGTGTGTGTGTGTGTGTGTGTGTGTGTGTGTGTGTGTGTGTGTGTGTGTGTGTGTGTGTGTGTGTGTGTGTGTGTGTGTGTGTGTGTGTGTGTGTGTGTGTGTCAGCCCATTTTCTACAAAATATACACTTTGTCCCTCATAGGTTTCAACCAAACCTTTGATGTATTATTATATCAGAGTGCTTTTACAAATATGAATCTAACCTTTTCTCTCTGTGTCCTTCCCACTCCCCGTTTCTGTCTCAGGCTTTCATCAACACAGCCAAGGAGATCTATGAGAAGATCCAGGAAGGGGTGTTTGATATCAACAATGAGGTGAGACGCTGTTCCCTCCCCTTTTTTCTTCCTCCCTTAACCTCTCCATTCTCACTCAATTTTTTTTTTTAGGCCATTTTCTCCCCTCTTCCAGTCTTTGTTCTCCTTGCTGTTGTTTTTCCAGAAGTGTGTGTGCTTTGCAACACTCCCCCTCCCCCCAAAAAGGGGGGGGGGCTTCCTCTTTTCTGCTTTTGACTCCAGCCAAGCAAAACTCCCAGCTCTATTTTCCACACGCCATGCTATCTCTCTCTCTCTCTCTCTCTCTCTCTCTCTCTCTCTCTCTCTCTCTCTCTCTATCTCTATCTCTCTTTCTCTCTCTCTCTGTCTCTGTCTCTGCATCTGCCAGCTCATAAATTCCACACATCCCTCAAGATCTCAGTCATTTGGTAAGAAAACAAACAAGTCAGCTAGTCTGTCTGTAAACTGCATAGCAAACTTACTGAGCTGTTGGATCGGCAGTCAGGCAGATGGCTATCTTCTTAGTGAAACAGCTATCCAGACAGGAACGTCAAGACATCCAGCCTGTCAGCAAGAATTAACCATGGTCAGAATACTTTCACACCTGGATTGAAAATTCAGTTGACATGTGAAAACCTGTCCACGGATACATTTTTAGGTCTTTATCATAACTTCTGAATTGATTCTCTCTCGTTCTTCTTTGGTCAGCAACAAGACAACATTTTTCATCCACGCTAGAGTCATAGACACTTGTCCACAGATCACAAATGTTTCCTGTACCAGGCAATCTGTATTTCAGGCTATTTGAGTACCCAGATGACCTCAGGGTTTTTGAAAAGCTAGATTTTTCTCACCACACTGAAACAATTTTTTATCACATTCATCCATACCACAATGTTTTTGTTTGCATACTACGTTTTTAAAGTAAAATGATCTTCGTCCACACAAGCGTCCTAGATCTGTACAGTATAAGTTGAAAACGCATATCACTCACATACACTGGGCATGCACGTGCCTGTGTACACAGAAAGCGTTTGGTTGTTAGCTGCTGAATTATAGCAGTTTGCTCAAATAATATTTAATAGCTTGTCTCCTCCACATGTTAGCAGTTGTAAAATACAGAATTTAACTGTTCAACAGCTGTTGGCCCAGACAACAGGCCATAATGAGGTGGGAAACACGTCCTCATTATGTACAGAATTAAGTGCTCATGTACTGTCCACACAAATCTTGTCCATTAGCTACTGTTGCTGTCCGGGACACTTCCATGCTTAATATACTCATCTCCATTCAGTTCAGTTGAAAACTAAATGACAGTGTTGGAGACTAACAGTGTACATGTAACAGTTACATATTTAGAATACAGAATATAAGCAACTGTATTTAGCCTGTTAGCATTGTAGCTACAGTTTTAAGCAGGTTTAGCAACAAACAACCAACAGAATGGAGATCATTTTGCTACACGTATGATGTGTAGGCTTCTTTATTTTTGCCTTATATTACTATCTTTACTAATCTGAGGAACTTTAAAACCAGCATCCATCCGCGTGCGTTGCGTTCGTTCGTTCATTCTGTGGTCACATTTGTTCCAGAGTATATTTGGCTCTTGATCCAGTCAGACATTAAGTACAAATGGCAAGTGACACAGCAGTGGAGCTCGCTGGCCAGTGAGAGTTTTTGTTCTTAGTAAGTAGTACGATAGAGTAAAAACAAGACGGCCGGCCAAACCACATCAGCTGACTGGCTGGGAGAGAGAGGGAAGCCCCACCAGAAATGTTGGCAGGCACTATGAGAAAACACTCACACACATACTCAGACACACACATGGCCTCAGCTCAATAAATGTGATTTAAAGGCATACAGTGTTTCCCAGAGGCGCTACTGCTGCTGAGTGTTGGAAGGGGAGTTACATTGAGAGGTAGAGAGATAAATACACACAGAGGGAGAGAGCGCGGGCAAGGCTGACTGTGCTACATCCACACACAGAGAGAGTGAGAGATGATGAAACACACAGAGAGAGAGAGAGTAAGTGACCACCACTGTACACAGAGAAATAGAGAGTGGCTGAGTAAAGGCGAGAGAGTTGAAATAACTGTGTCTACCACCCACTTGCCTGCCCCTCTCTCTGTTTCTGTTATAAGTGCTTGTCTTTTTTCCCTCATGTGCCGCTGCTGTTTCCTTTGCCTTTGTACAGTGAAGCAGCACCTGTTGCTTCCTCTATGATGTGATCTAATGGAACACTGTGCAATGGTCTTCTCCACATGAAAGCAATGACACGCTCATTCATTTGTATTTAGTCAGTGATTATAATAGCATGTTCTCATGTCATAGTCGATGCGCTTTGAGTTCCACTTTTATTGAGTCAATTAATTCAGACTTTTAAAAAAAAAGCCTGTAAGGGGTGTTATTTATCACGTTTATCTAAATAATGTGAAATAATCAGAACACAGCATAACAGAGACAGAAGTAATAACCAAAATCAATCATTATCGTACTATAACAAAAGTCAAATATATTAATATAATACTATGGATTCAGTATGAATTTGAAACCCAAGCAAACTGTTTGTAAAGACACAATGTAGGGCCCAATTGTTGCTTTGCAGAGATGTATACAGTTCTGTAATGTGGTCATCGATGAGCTTCTTTGCTTTCTGCCCCCATGTGTCTAGGATTTTCACAACAACATTTTTGCTTTCATTGTCATGGCTGATTGAGAAAGAATGTAACCGGTTGTGACTCTAATAAAATGTTTTAGAGGAGGAGTATTTTACTTGGTGATGCAGTATTTGTCCATACAACACTGTATTCTGAATAGTAAGGATAGGTTTTTTTTTATTAGTGATATTTAACCAGTTGCTTTTTCTTTGTGTCTGTCTCCACACAGGCTAATGGTATTAAGATTGGACCCCAGCACCCTACCACCAACTCCACACTGTCTGGTAGCCAGGGAGGTCAACAGGCCGGCGGGGGCTGCTGCTGAATCCCCAAAATACACACCTCCTTCGACCCAACCCTTCCTCCTCTTTCTCGCTCTCTCTTACCCTTCCTCGCATTTCTACAGAACTGTCCAGGCTCTCTAACAGTTTGTTAACCCCTCTCTATAGATCCATTCTTCCCATCCATCCACCCCTCCCTCTCTGTGACTATTTCTCTGTCTTTCAGCCATGTCTTTACCCGAGTCTCGTGACCTACGGGTCTAGAGGCTGCATTCTCATAAATCGGCCTGACTCCCAACAATCGAGTCAGCTTCACCTGCAGATATACCGACCAAATTTTGAAGTTTAGCAGTTCACAGTTAGCAGTTGGTTGGATGAACAGGTTTTAATCATTTTATTTAAAAACATCCATGCATCTTAATTCATGAGGATGTTGTTGGGATAATTTAGTACCTCAGAATCATAAAAAAAATAAACTATATTTTCAGTAACAGTGAGTTGACTTTGTCCAGATAGAGACAGGATCGTGGTTAGAGATTAAACTCACTCTTAACAACTGACTTTATGGAATAAACCATGTGCTGTGTTGTGTGTGTACACGTTTGTACATGTTTTTAAAGAAAATTACACAGCACGTTGACAACAGGACATGTTTCTGCATGTTGAGTCAGTGTTCATGCTGTGCCTGTGTGTGTGCAGGGATGATATGGCTATTCCAGTATGTCAGTCTGTAAGATGTAGTTGGCATTCAAGTCACTCTGTATATTTTGTCCATGGAAAAAAAGTGCAAATTATGTTTGTTTTTTTGGTGCGTCCTTTCCCTATTTTTCATCACGTTATTTTGTTTCTCTCTTGTCTTAGTGTCCTTTCTGCTGACTTGCTCATGATTTGTATTTAATGAACACTACAAACTGTTTGTGGCTTAAAAAAGTGTTTTAAATTGTCTGGGGAGGGAATAAAAGACCAAACCATTGAGTGTGAAAATAGATCCTTTTCAGAAACATTGAAAAAGACAAGTGGGACAGTTAAAGACACATTAAGGGATGTTGACAGCAGTGGCTGCCATTAAGAAATTAACAAATAAAAGGAGTATAAATTGGAAATCAAAACATTGTTTGTAAACCGTATTTATCAGGCACCTTTTATTTCTGTGTATATATGGCTCTTCAGGTTTCTTTAGCTTTTTTTGGCTGTTAATTGTGAAGCCAGACAGATTGGACCTCCAAGCAGCTCTTTATCATTTTATTACGTTTCTCATTTAAACTTAAAGGTACCCAGCCGTCATATGTGGGGG
This sequence comes from Verasper variegatus, assembly GCA_026259375.1. NCBI lineage: Eukaryota > Metazoa > Chordata > Actinopteri > Pleuronectiformes > Pleuronectidae > Verasper > Verasper variegatus. The sequence goes on along the minus strand of CM048053.1, from coordinate 20,033,365 downwards.
TTGAAGGTGCCCTTTCTTTTAAATGACGATGAGTATGAATGATATCGTGCCGTTAACATGACTACGCTGAGGCTTTGAAAGGCTGTGGTGGAGATGGACCATACCTGAAAATGTCATTGCATCTCCCATTTAAGCAGGCTAATATTTTTACGTTGAATTAGCAGATGCATAACATGTGCTGCTTAGAACTTGATTGATGGCTGCTGCAATGTTGTTTTGCTTTGAGATCAACGAAGTAACAGTTTACTGATGCGATCATATATTCCTGCTTCGGTTTATTAATGGTTAATCTCCCTTCTTCTCTCTCTGTCTCAGACTGTGTGGTAGCATTCGCTCTGTACCTATTTTTAATGCCAAATTATTCTTTACCTGAGTTTTGTCCATGAATGAAATAAAAAGGGGGGGGATCCACTAAGCCCCTATAATCTGATCTGAGATCAGCTGTCTGCCTTAACTCCACCCTTCAGAGAGATTTGGACAGCTGCCAAAATCAATGAAACTGACCCTTTTATCTGAAGATAGGCATTTTACCACTAACTAGCTAGTTGACGATGCATCACACGTATGTAGATACACACTTAAAGACATAAAAGCAGGCCTAGTTAGATTATTTGTCTAACTTGCGTCATTTCAGATGAATCTAAACCCGCGTATTAAAGATATTTTCATCCCCTTCCCTCATGCACACACACACAAAGCCTCCATACGATATATTTCTGTATGTATGTATTTATCCTAGCTGTTTTCTCTCCATGCTAACTAACTGTAGGGAGCTTTTGGATTTTACAGCAGTGTGAGTGAATCGGTTTTCATTAACCGTGTGCTCTTTTATTCTTGTTTTATTTTTTTTTTTAGATATATCCAGACAGTTATTAATCTTATTGTGATTATTATTCTTTGTAAAGCAAAGTGTGTGTGTGTGTGTGCGTGTGTGCGTGTGTGCGTGCGTGCGTGCGTGCGTGCAACCAGAGGGATTACAAGGGGAGGATCAAGCCAAACCTGACGCTTCTATCAATCCTATCGATCTATCTATGTGGCCCTCCTCTCTTGCTCGTCCCTTCTCTTCCTGCCTCCCCGCCTCAACATTATTTGCTGTGTTTGTTCTTTGGAAAAAATAAAACATAAAAACATTAAAAAATTCAAATGCTATCACAATAAACTATAATAAAACATTCTAAACTCTAAACATGTCATTTTGATGGTTATGTGGAAATGGAAAAATACAGTGTTTAAAAAAAAAAACTAAAAAGCAAAAGCTGCATTGGTACTGCATTTCTGTCTTGTTTTGTTGTTTTTTCACCGCTCATCCTGCCCTGTGCTGCTGACTTTCCAGTCCATGATTCGGCTAATCAGAATGGCTCCACATCGAATTTACCCATTTACACGTGAGGGGAGGGACTTGTGTGCTCTTGGATCTGTGCGGTTCGACCTTAAGCAGTACTCCCGATGAAGGTCAGCCTGACTGAGAGGCTGCTTAATGAATTATACATTATGAGACTCATATGTAGTCAGGGAAGGTTTGCATGTTCACTTTATGTGCATGACCTTTTTACCACTGGTCCACATGACATTCCTACATTTGTTGGAATGCGCCATGTCTTTGGGACATCATTGGATGGTAAAGAGTTTGCATGGAGGCTACCATATAACATGCTAACATGTTAGCGGGAGCACTGGAAAGTGTGATCTCTTAGGTAATTAGGTATATTATAGTAAGATCAATAATGAATACCTCTTGGTTCATGGAAAACTTTCTTAACCTGGTGTTTTTCTTCACCATAATATCTGCTTTCTAATTAGCTCAGAATACCCTTTAATCGGGAATTCAGGCATTTTTCAACCTGGGTCCTCAAAAAAGATGAGTAAAATATGTAAAAAATTGGTGGTTTAAACAACAATTACTGGAATTGGTCCAGTAGATCACCTCCGCCAGCAGCCGGGACACAGCACCAGTGGCTACAATGTAATCCTATGGGGCAATTGCGACAGTCCACGAAATGTCCACAGTGCTTTTGGTGACATGGGTTGCAGGTGGATGAGGTAGAAACATGAGTAAGAGAATGTTCGAATTGTTAATCTGGGTCTTGCTTAACAACCTGGCAACATTACACAGTAAGAAGTCTCACTCTCAACCAAGCAGTAGCTCATTGTCCGTCCTCTGCTTGCTGCCTCTTCCTCTCTCCTCATTAGCTCTTCAATTTGTAGGAGCTCTTAGTCTGTATAGTTTGGCTCAAGTATGGATGACCATCGAAGTCAGAGGCTACCTGGAAAAAGGAAAAAGATTCAGCCATAATAGTAAATCTTTAAATCCAAACCCCCTCCTCTCTGTAACTCTCTCTCACTCATGTTCCTACCTCTGTCCTCCTGCAACAACCCGAGCCTCACACAACACTCTCAAGTCACCAAAAGAATTTGAAACTCTCCTCTGAGATTCTGCTCCTCATTGACATGACTGTATCACATCATCTCTGCAGATTTGTCAACTGCACATTCATGCTACCACATCACAATGAGTCCCTGATGTTCACTGAGCTCACTCTCATGTTCACGAAAAACAGTTTTAGACTTTTACTTTGCGGAGCTTTATCTTGCTGCAAGTTAGAAAATGGTAAATTGCCCATAAAGAGATGAACATGGTCAGCAACAATACACTGATACACTGACATTCAAACCAGGATTAATTGGAATTGAGGCCCAAACTGTGTGAAGAAATCCATCACACCATCAGGTTGGCTCCATGGATTCATGCTGTTGACTGCAGACTGTGACTCTACCTTCAGCAGCTTCAGCAGAAATACAGAGTCTACATTTTTCTGTCTTGAACTGTCCAGTGTTGGTGGGTCTGTCTCACTGCTGCCTCACATTTCTGTTCTTGTCTGACAGGAGTGGAAGCTGACATGGCCTCTGTTTTGGTAGACATGTTGATCAGCCTGAGATGTTTTTCTTTTCACCAGTTTTGTGAAGAGTAGTTATGTGATTTACCGTATCCTCTTTGTCAGCTCCAGCCAGTCTGTCCATTCCTCCCAGTTCTCTCTGAGTAACAAGGATGTTTCTGTCCACAGAACTGTGATGCAGACACATTATTTCTGTTCCCCTATTTTGAATAAACTCTAGAGATGATGTGTGGGAAAATCTCAGGAAATCACCCACTCTGAAAGTTTTTGAACATTATCAACATCATCTTATGCATTATGCTGCTGCAACATGATTTGATAAATTCCTACCACCTCTGGAGGATGTACATAGAATTGGGTCCAGACTCTCCACAGAGTTTGCCTTTTACATACCCTAACCCTCCACTCAGACACGTTCACAACAACACAGAAATCTGCAGTGTTCAGGTGAGGGTTGGTGCAGTAGGCAGAGGCAGAATGTGGCGTATTAATTCCACTGCAGAGATATTTTTGTTTACAACACATTGACACCAGCGTCGACTCATATCGCCACAATGACCTTCAACCCCCCCCACTCGCAGTGAATCCTGCTGTGTTCATGCATTGGCTCATCTGGACTTTCTGTGAGCTTTATACTGGGGGGTGGAGAAAGTCCACAGGAAGTCCGAAGGCTCTCACTTTGTCATTTACATTCACACATACAGCCCCTCCAGCCAGAGAAAGTCTGAAAGCAGCTAAAAGGTTATTGGTCCACAGAACTTTTCTTGGTCTTGCTTAAAATGTTCTCACTGCAGGAACAATTGTACTTTAAAGTCATCTGCAGCATCTGTACCCTCATTAGTCTGTGAACTCCACAGGACACACAACAATTCTCAAAGGGATTAAGTCTATAGTAAAATGATTAGTATTTTACATATTTTTTCATTAAATATTACTAGTTTGAAGTTAGTTTGTTAACAACTCTTGTACTGTCTAAATGCAGCAAATCTGCATTTGTATCTCCTTGTCAACCACGTTGACTATAATAAACTACATAACTTTAACTTCATAAATGATCAGTGCAATTAAAAAGAATCATTGTTTTACAGAAAAGCCACAGATCAGAGCATCTTTAGAACATCTGCACAGCATTTCTTCTGTTCACAGATGTTTGACCATCTTTAATTGTAAATTCAGTAATTGTTGTCAGTCAGGAAGCCTTTAACTTTAGATACCAATAGGAAACAAAAACCTTAGTTTCAGTGCTCCCTCTAAGAGATTCTTCAAGTCTCTCAGCTCTTCGTAACACTGTGTTTTCCCCTGATATCATGTGAAATGCTGCCTCATCCAACTAAAATCTATTTATCCCGATATCAAAGAGGAATCACTCCCTGCCAGCCTGGATACTGTCGACTGCAGACCTCAGATCAGATGAGAAACAAACACGCAATTGAAACCCCCTAACAATTATGGTAAGTGTGTTGAAGTGTTGAAGTACTGTGACAGTGATTTACCAAATCTAACATCTGAGTATATCATATTCAATAGCTCCTTAGGCCAAAGGTAAAATATATATGTGACCCGGATAACTCAGTGTGACTGTTAGGAAGTGTTTCATCTGTTAACAGTCTGCTTGATGATGTGATGTTTTTTACCATATCCTACACTGATTTCAATACATCATTAGTTTAAATGAAAAAGGAAATTGTTAGACTCTGATCCACAGGGCGACAGAGAAAATCGATCAGTCAATTATTCCAAATCAGATCCCATCAGTCACAGAGAAGTCAGAAAATAACATCATGCATATAGTTCCATTATGCATTGTTTTCAGATGGCTCTACAGATTATACACACAAGCTAAGATTTACATTGGTCCAAAAATAATGAATGATCATATGGTCATACAGTGTGGTGAGGACTTTTGCAACCAATAAGATTAGAGACACAAGCTACAGCTTATTAACCAATCATTCATCATCATATGGTGTCAATGATGTCATTGTGAAATTATTACATTATGAATATGAATATCTTTTGCTTAAAAACCAACCAACCAACCAATAAACAAATGGACTGGGGTGAAAACAGTAAACCTTCTTGGCGGAGTTAAAAATGATAACCCATCCTTGAGGGGGGAAAAAGTATTTTTCAGAAATGACTTCCAGAGGAACTCTGGAGGATTGTGTCCAGACTTTCTCTGGAGGTTGTCTTTCACACATGAACATTGCAGGAGATTCTCCTCTCAGACGCCTTCAGAAAAGAGACCGATCCACCGGGGGATTCAGGTGTGGGGTGGTGCAGCGGGCTCCTGCTGTGTTGTCACATTGGCTCCTCCCAACTTTCTGTGGAAATGATACCAGGGGACTGGCAGGAGAAAGTCCACAGAAACTCTGGACATTAGAGTTCACACATACGGGCTGTGCGGAGGATCTCCGGAGATCAGTGCATGCCTGAAAGCAGCTTCACAGTTTTCTTGGCATTAATAGGTAAATAAATCCTCAGGTCTAAATTTTCTAATGTAACATTGATCATGTTAATCCGCAAATCTGGATATACTGTATATACTGTGTGATGGTCTTTAACACTGGAGTAATGCAGCATATTTACACTGCAGAACAGCTTTGCCAAAAATGAAGAAGATGAGAAAGATTAAACATGCAACCAATGCTGCTTTAAAATTTGATGTTCAAATTTCTTCTGATGGTTCTCACCTGAATGGCATTACACCTCTCTCTGCCTCCCTTACGTTACATTATATGTTTGCACATGGCCAGAAAACTCCTCCAGCAGACGTCATCCAGAGGAGATTGCTACCTGTTTAGACTACAAGCTGTATTTCCACATTCTTTGTAGGCCTGCCTCAAACCATGGTCAAAGGACATGTTCAAACTCAGGAATCAAAAACAACCACTCACTCACAAGGTTTTTCTCACCAGCAAAATGAGTAAAAGGGAAGAGCTGTGAGGATATAGTCTCTGAAGAGACCGGATATTAATCTATGAAATAAGATGCATTGGAAAGTGAGGAGGGAGCTGGAGCTTTGCAACAACTGCAGCAGCATGAGGGCTTCTGAAGCCTGGGTGACTCAGTTAGCTGCACCCGCCTGAGCTTTGTGGTGATCGTGGCGTCTTGTGTGGGACACACATCCATGGAGACAGAACTGAAGTGGAATTGCTGCAGCGAACTTTACATGTGCTCCGTTTATTTTCCGTTCAATTATTGTGGGGATGAAGTTGCTGATTCCGCTTAGAATGAAGGATGAGAGCCTGAAGTTTCAAGACTCTATGGACAGATAAGCTGAAACTAAAATCAAAATATATTTCACTATATTTGATTGATATCTCTGTGTTTCTCTCCTCTCCTGCAGACTGCGCTTCAGTCCTCCGATTTACACACAGCAAGTGACAAACCAGTCCCAGGCCGTTTGGACTCTTTAAGGTCAAGGTCCTAGGGAAAAGCCAAGTGTGGTATGGATGCAGGGAGATTGTGATATCTTGTGGAGGGAATGCTGATTATGAGCGGTTTGTGATAACATAAACCTATAAAATAGACCCTGATGTTTAACAGAAAAATCCCTGCTGTAAGCAAATGTGACATTGACTGTGAAACTTCCCATAGCCAATAAAGATTGTATAGTACTTTAAATTGTACATTTCTATTGTTCGTATTTTTTCTCGTGCCTATAATATTTTTATTCTATTCCCTATTTTTTATATTTATGCCCAAACACACCAAATCAAATTTGTTGTATGTGTAATGGACTTCCTAATCTTTATTTTCTGGAGTATGAAGTGCTGCTGTCTTTAAAAAAATTAGATGGAGCTTTTCTCGGGAGTTCAGAGCAGACTGGCACTAGCAGGCCACTGTAGCTGCGAAGGTCCCTGACTTAAAGAGGAATCACAGCACTGGAAAGAGGCCCATTTCATTAAACTAGGCCACCTTTGATGTAGATGCGTGCAGTTATTTTTGAAATCAAAATATATGTTGTTTTGTGAGGATAATTTTCTCAAAAAGAGATCAAGCATGTGTGAATGTGGTAGAAAAGTATAAAACACAAGGTAAATACCAACAGGCCTTAAACATTGTTAATGAACTACTGTGTGGTGTGTCTTAATACAATTTGAAGTTATGGAACATCCTTGTGTCAGTCTTTTTAGAAAAATCAAGAACAAGACCTGTCCCAACTTATTTTACACTACAGATCACTACATCTTCGCACAGTCACAACACTGCAGTGACCAGTGCTTACTGAGAGGGTCCTGGTGGGTCCTGGTGGGTCCTGGTGGGTCCAATAATGTTAGTAGCACTGGCTAATTTATCATGAAACATGAAGTTGTAACCCCAGAAACGTGTGGAACTAACTCCTATCCAGTGAATTATCAGATTTCTTAACTAACTGCTGACCATCATGGACGACGACAGTCCAGACACAACACATTCTCCAAGCAGAGAAGTTTATTCAGTGGCAGACTGCTGTTGCTGTCCTGCTCATTGTACAGACTTCTGTCCCCCAGGCCATACATCTGCACTTGTCACAGACATGGAGGGGTGAAATGGACTTTTAGGCATGAGGCTGCCTCTATGCTCACATCCCACCAGCCCATATTCTTACCTTTTATCAGCCCCTGTGCACAATATATATGGTTTTGGTGTTTTGTTTTAATATTCACTTAAATTTTGCGTCCATTGACACATCTCTTTACCGCTGTAAATCTGTTCACAATATTGTTGGTGTTGGTTTTTGTTTAAGTCTTTCTTCATATAAGTTAAATAATATGCACAATATGTTTGGTTCTGGTTGTTTCTTATGTTTTCCTCACTTAAGTTAAGCATTTTGTTAAATATTACTGATAAGTTGTTGACTATTTGTACAGCTTCTTACTTTTACTTTATTTATCTATCTAACTATCTATAAATCAATCAATCAATCGATCAATCAATCAATCAATCAATCAATCAATCTATCTATATATCTTTATATATGTATATCTGTCTGTCTGACTCTGTCTGACTATCTATCTAAAATATAGAATTGAAACATAAACATGAATCATAGAAATTTAAAGCATCACATCTATATGGCCACAAAGATTAGACCTATCGCCAAATCCTACATTCAACTATTTCTGTATTTATTTATCAACATATTAGATGCATGCAAATTAATGCATTTAAAACTTGTTCCAAATGCAGTGTTCCCGTAACACTGGTTTGAATTAGGTTCTCAAAACCAGGTTCCTGTCTTCTGTCGTGTGGTCGCATCTTCCCATTAAGACAAATTAAAATAAGTCTATTTCACTCTGGCAGTTTTAAAGCATCATCTTTCTCGCAGCAGATGTCATTTCTTTCCATCCCTAAACTGGAACTCCACCAGAGGCTCGCACTGGCGTGGCGGGGTCAGTGACCGCGCACGCCGGCTGTTTATCTGTATGAGAGGTCCTCGGGAGCGCGCCCCCCCTGGCCAAGGAAGGTGAGCGAGTGTCTGGAGGGGAGGACTCGGGAGCGCGACCAGCCGAGGGATCGATCGGATTAAACTCGATTCGAGTGAAATTAACACAAAGGAGAGAAGAGCAACGCACACGAGTCGGTGAGGTTGCGGATGCGAGACGCGCAGGAGAAATATTTCGTGAGAAAAACGTAACACTTGAACTTTTTTTCCTCTGTTTATTTATATTTCAAACGAAAAAAAGGACCACGGTGGATTTTTTTTGTTTGTTTTCAAGCAAGCGGAGATACTAACCAGCCAGCACGGAGTTGATTTGATAAAACCCCGAAGTGACCGAGCTTGTTAGGTAAGCTAACAAATGCCCCCTTTGAATTTGTGAATTTAATATGTGGTCCAGGTGCGATAGTTTCATTGGAACCAACGCTTCTGAATTAAAACCCTTTCTATTCTGGCTGAATCGCAAGTTTTCCATACTTTTTTCCACAGCGCTATCGGACGCTTAAATCCGCCGAGCGACTTTGGTTTTCAGCCGGAGGGTATTTTCATTCACATCCAGCTGAATGGAAACGCTGCTGGTTTGGTTTAGCTTCAGTTTTATTCCCTCATTTCAGCAGAAAGTCATTGAAGGTCCATGTAGCTCCCATGCCGACATGCTAACAATAGCAAGTTTAGCTTTGCCACCCGCTGTATCGCTCGCTCACACACACACATATATACACACACACACACACATACACACGCACAACAGTCCCATTAGTCAGTTATAAAGTGGAAAGAAAACACACGGAGAGCGTCTCTATTTCCGAGTCCGCTCCCCCGGCAACTTGTTGGATTTTCTTCAATGGAGTGTGGAGTTGCTGGTGTTTTTTAAAGAGTGACTGTTAGCCCTGTTAGCTAATTGTGTTGAAGCTTCCAGGAGACACGAGGTGGCTCGAGCGTAGAGGTGAGTCACTGGCCGACTGAATGAGCGCAGCTCTCAGGGAGATTCCCAGCGGAGAATACTTGGCACATATCGCCAACAAACGCTCCGCCGGGCTCGATTTAAAGTGTTCCCACATAAAAGTTTGCATATTGGTCGTGTTTCAGCGGAACGCGTGTTTTAATGGATAGGAGCGCAGCGTGAAGTGTGCGTAGTAGTCGCCAGTTGTATTGGACGGAAGGGACAGAGCAGTGGAGGAGAGGAGGGGGGATCTGTGAGGCCAGGCGGTCATTCCATACGACCGTGTTTTTCACCTTGTTTTTAACACGATTTACTACAGCGAAACCCATTCAAATGTATGAGAGATACTCTCGAGCCGCTCCATAGCCTCGGTGCAAGGTGGAAAGTGGTTTTTTTTAATGATAAAAGCCGAGATGAGGGAGTCGTTCCCCGGTCCGGAACGACGTGCAAAATACCGCTGATAGGCTAATTAGCCGTGCTAGCCGCTGGAGGTTAGCCCAGCGCTAGGACACAGAAGTTCAGCTAGCCTGTTAGCCACTTCTCATCCTCATTGTTAGACCACTCCGTAGCCCCCCTTCACAGGGGCTAACTACGAAGCGGCTCGGCATTGCTCTCAAGAAAATCAACTTTACGCATCTTTCGTGTCACTTTTGTCAAAGTGAAAAGGCACAATAACACCTCGCGTTCTCAAAACGCGTTTCTGCGTGTTTAGCGTTTGCCGTGATAGTAGGTTTTGTCATGTTGCATTGTATCCGGCGAGTGAAGTTTGATAACCAGCATGGCTACACTTGTTACTCGGAGTGGACCGGAGAGCAGGCAGCCCACAACACCTGCCGGTGCTGGTTCAGGCCACTCATCTCCACGGGACCCACTCACCGCTGTGTGATTTCTTTTTCTTAACTACACACTTTATTGCCTGGGTTTGTGGCGCTGCACTCTTTCACCATTATGTGCCCTGTAGTCGGTCAGCTTATATAATGGTCACCCTGTCGCTCTCACACAACTTTGGCTGCGCTGAAATGACTGAAATACAAAAACGTTAAACCTGTCCTCTACTTACACACGCTCATAAATACACTCACTGTTGCCTTTCATTCTCACATGGTGGCTTTATTAACAGTCTGACATATTCAGTGGAGATGAATTAGTTCGTTATTTTCCTCCTGCTGCCTCAGAGCCAGGAGCTGCTACCCCCACCACCTTGTGTCTGTGAGCCAAGATGGCAGCTAGTCATGTTTAGCAGGCCACAGAGGGAGAGATAAGAGGCCCCGTATACACACACACACCAGATGTTCAGCACTATTTGGTCTCTAGTTTGTCCCTCTGTCTTTTCTTGTGGTTAAAGTTGAGGCACTTCTTTCCCCTTTTCAGCTTCAAGGCTGCCTTGGTTTGATCGGTTGGATTTAGCTGAAACTTGGACACAAGTTCAATTTCCCCACATGGGATCTAAATGTAGTGTTAATGTTGATCTATTTTTTGCAGTTTATACCTATGTTTTTAATGTCCTAATTTAATCAGATTACAGGCCGTTTTAACCATTTTGGGAGGTTTTGTTTTTATTGGTTCAAATGGAAATGGGCCTTTCTGGAAGTTGTGTTGGTGACCTTGGAGTTGCTTGCCTTAAGTAAAAAAAAAAAAAAAATACCCAGGTATTATTTACATAACCTTGTCGTTTGTTCCTTTTTTTTATTAATAATCTTTGTTTATGCTGTGTGCTTCATACCATGAGGGCTGAATGATGTAGAAGTTTGTCATGCCAGTGCCCAACTTGCTGCCAGTGTGCCTGACATGGCCTCACACAGTCAGGAAATCCCTGCCTCCTTACACTAGGGGTCAGTTGGGGGTTACACCACATGCAACAAAGCTACTCATACCCTACAAAACACAATATGATTATATAAGAAATAAGATTTCACTGAATGATGAAATTAAATTCCCACGGTACTACCATGCACTAATGCTCGTCCTCCACATGGTCACACCCTCTAACTTATCTCAATTCATTCAAATTTATATGTAACCAACCATTCTGCTTCATGCTGTTGCCTGGTTCAGTAACTTTATCTTGTGAATTAAATGCTACCCTTTATGTAAGACAGGTGTCCATCAGTGTGTCACGCCTGTGAGTAAGCTGTTCCCCTGCAGTTTTGACCTATGAATCATTAGTTTGAACAGTGTTGGTTTTCTGACCATTTCACCCACACTGTCATTTTCTATTGACGTTTTATTCAATTCTCAATGTTTTTCATACTGCTGCTCAATTTTTCAGAGGCAGAAGGCTTGAACTTTTTAAGTGGAGGTCATAGGATTAACAGTTAGTACCCCTACAGGCATACAGGGAGAACCATAACTTGCACCTGGCAGCAGTGATGATTTTGTGGCCAGGGTTGGTGTCTTTTCTCTCATAACTTTAGAGGAGGTTTTTGCTCCTGCTAACTTTCAGCTTTGCTGATAACACTATCACCATCAGTCTAGTCTTCGCTCATTTTGTGTCAGCTCTTTTACCTAATCCGATTGCAACTCACAGGTCGGAAATTTGGATACTTTTTTTTGTGGGCAACTTGTGGCACATCATATATATATATATATGGCCACAAGTTTTTCTGGAAAATCTAAAACTGGTTAGGAATAAATTAGTGTAGTAGGGCTTGCAGCTTTCTGATATGCATACTTTGTAGCAATTGTTGTATTTATGAGGTTGCTGCATGTTTTTACCAACTTCCTTCCTGAAGCATTTCCACACTGCAGCTCTTTTTCTAGTGCGACATCAGACTAGAGTGTAATCACAAGAGCATTCCCTTGTTGTAGTTGGGCAGAAACTTGTGTTTTGAAGGTGGATTACTCTGACCACCTGGTTTAATGCCAGTATTGAGACAACATTGTCTTTTCAGTCGGGTAAATAACACCTGGTACTGCAGCACTCCTGATGGACAGTTTAGCATTGTGAGCCTGGTGTTGGGTGTCTGAGTCAGAGTGCTGGTGTTTGTTAGGGTGGCCATTTTGTCTCCTATCATCATGTGTGGTAGATGGCAGCCCTGTTAGCAGAGATGAGAAGTGGTGCTGTTGTTTGTCCCATCATTGTTTGTCTCTTTCATCTTGCCATCTATATTCCCACCTCCACCCCCTCACCCACCCACTCCCCCTCTGCCCTCCTCTCCTTTCGGCTCTTCATTCACACCTTTTCTGTCTCTCTCGCTCTCTCTTCATCTTTGCCAGTCTGTCTGTTTCCTCCCCTCCTCCCATTTCTAGCCAAGAGGTTAGCGGGGGTCTTAAGCACCATGGCGAATTTCAAAACGGAGTGTCATGTCTGTCTCTCTCACTCTCTCTCATCCCGTCCTCTCACCTGTCACTCCCTCTGCCCTCTTCTCCTCACTTGTCTCCCCCATCCCCCTCTGCACCAAGGGCCTTTTGGACCCAGTGCCTGGAAGAGAGGCTGGTGTTAATATAGCTCTCAAGTGTTTGTGTGTGGACTAAATGTGTGTTTTTTTTTTTCTGTGTGTTAGAGGAGGCAGCCTGTCAAGTATATTTCTGACCTATATGTGTGCATGTCTTCTAATCTATCCTTGACCTCTCCTAGTGTTGATGTGTGGCACATCCTGCATTTCCTCTTCATCCCTTTGCTCATATGCAACGTCAAGCCTCACTGCTACTTGGAAACACATGACTCTCCACTGGAAATGATTGTGTCAGCAGCTAGAGATATATCCCATTGCTGAAAATGACTTCAGTGCCACGGATATCTAAAATGCTAAATTGTGGCAATCCACGCAGCGATCCACTTCTTGTTTTCAATCACAATTCCTCTCCTTGAGTAATTTACATGGGGACAAATGGCTAGTTTGTGGAATCAACATCTAGTTAGGAAAAGGGAGATGGATGCAAACATTGGAGAGGGGAGAGAAAGGTGAAGACAGAAGGTTGACCACGAGCGAGAGGAAATTTATGCAATTTCCTTGAAATGTCCAGGCAATTTTTTTTTCACATTACATCTTAAATTATTCTGTCGCTTATGTATTTTTGGCAGTAGTGAGGAGATCTACCTAAGTAAACTGACAAACACATTTTTTATTTTTCCTTTAGGTTCAAGCAATTTCTGTTCATTTCAATGTCTCATTTGCTAAATATTAGTTTAGGAGATGAAAAAATAAACAAAATAATATCTGCATTATATATCTGCCAATGGCTGCCCTGCTCTTTTCATATGAGTCGCTCATTGAAGACCTGTTTCGGTCGACCACCCCAGCAGAGCACACTGACTCAGGAAAAATGAGTGCGCGTCAGGGGAGAAGTTACCCCTGAGCTTTACAGGAAGGACTCTTGGAAGTTAATTGGTTGTTAGTGGGCAGGCAGGTGCGGCAGAGAAGTGGCCACTATGAGCTAAACAGTCCAGAGACCTGCCTGTCCTATTGAGGGTGATAGCAGTCGATGTCGATAGCAGTGATAGATTAGGGAGATGTCGGGGCAGCATGCTTGAGTCTGTTCTATGCTCTGTGGGTGTGTGCCTTCTTGTTTGTTATAGCATAGAGACAAAGTTCCTTGTAAGGATTGTGAGAAATTAATAATAAAAACCCTTTATTTTGGAAGCTTGTATCTTGTTCCTATTGTATCAAATTGGAATCTTAATCAAAAATCAGTTGAGTGTGGTCTGTGAGGTTCTTGTTACTCGTGACTAATCTATCAACAGCTTAAAATCACTGGTGGTTTTTCTTTTTGAACAAGTGGAGCAGACTCCCTCCCTGTTTGTGAGGAATCCTGTCCTTTTTGAAATGTCTACCTTTTGAAATTATGACAAAGGTTGTTAAAGGGTTTTCCCCAAAGTCTGTAAAAGTGACAAAATGATTCTGTAACTTATTTGCATCTCCAAGCAACAATCCCCCCCCCCCCCCCCACCTGCAGTGGTTTGATTTCTGGTGTTCATGTAGGTTTACACCCTCTACATTAAAATGTCAAACACCAGTATTGGAATATTTACCAAAAAAATGACTAATTCAGATGGAAAGGATTCTCCTTACTTTGCTTATTGCTGTCAACAAACCTGAGTGAGAGGTGACCTCAGTTCTTCCTGTCATTGATTGCACAAGATGTTGGCACCTTTTCTCTGAGGTTCTGCTCCAAGTTGACATGACTACATCGCATCTTTGCTGTATATTAATTTAGCTAATCTCCTTTTTTACATATCACAAAGGCCCCGTACACACCTGGTATTAACAACTGTCCTGGGAGATCCGATCACAAGTGGCCAGTGTTCAGTACTTGTGTCCTGAATGCATTTCCTCTGACCACTTGTGATCGGAACTCACTTCCCCGCTCTACATGCAAATTAACATGTACCTCATTTGTGTTATTTAAGCCCAAACAATGTGGTTTTGAGCCAGTCTGAGTTTACAGATGTGTCTAATGTCAGTGTGTGCGCGCATGAGCAAGCGAAAGAGAGAGAGACGAGTCAAGATAATCTAAATGAATCTCGTGTAGCTAGTGAAGAAAGATTTTACAGATTTAAGGAAAGTATCGATCATGCGTTGATTAGTGTTGATAATGTGGCGGTGATTAAAAACAAATCAAGGAGAAGAGAAAAAAAGATTCATAGTGAAACTGCAATGGGTCAGAGGACGTCAGTGGAGGAGGAGGTCCTTCATTTAGCCCAGGATGGATTTGCGTTCAAACTGTTGAATGTGGACACATGGGGCACAGACCACCTCTGAATGTGGTCTGGCATGATCGGATCGCTATCCAATCTGAGTGCGTTCTAGGTGTGGACGATATATCGAATATACTCTATGTATCGCGGCTATCACTATATCTCGACCATTGAGTATAAATTGTCACGTGAATGTTTTTAAGCCGTCAGAATGAAATTCTGAGTTTTGATTCTCTCGCTCTCTTCTCCTGCCCTTCTCACAACGGACCTCTCCTGCACGCATGTGTATTTTTGTATCAGGAGTAAAGATACTCGGAGCATGAGAACGACGAAAGGAAGTGAAGAGTCCCAGCCAGTTTAGAGAGTCCAGAGACGGTTATTGACAGTTTGCTCATATTCTTTGTGAACGCTGAACCGAATGAATCAGTTTATAAATGATGAAAGATCAGCGAGAGTGGACGCTTGTGTGTCTGTGCTCGGAGCGAGTTGAAGTTTACACGCACACACACAGGCCCCGGGGCTCCGCCCCCACTTACTCCGCTACACAGTGAGATGCGAGGCGCATTCATGTGAAGCAGCTGGTCAGTGACTTTGTTGACGAACAGTGAAAACAGTTTCCTCAATGACCCACTATCATGTTCATAAAACCAGTTTTACCTTGTTACATGGAGCTTTATTCTAGAGGTTAGAAGATGGTAAACTGTGACCATGAGAAGATGTACATGGTCAGTAACAATACTTGGATACACTGACATTCAAACCATTTTTCTTTATCAGATTAAGGCCAAATTGTGTGAATATAACATTCTCCTCACCATCACACCTCCAGCAGCCTGGACTGTTGACACAAGGCACTTTGGCATCATGGATCCATGCTGTTGACTCCAAATTTTGACTCTACCATCTGCAGCCTCAGCCTCAGGTCTGATGAATCTACATTCATCAGACCATGCCGTTTTGTTCAGTCTTTAACTTTCCAGTGTTGGTGGGTCGGTGTCACACCAGCCTCACATTTCTGTCCCTTCTCTGACAGGAGTGGAACCTTTCATGGTCTCTGCTGTTGTATATCATTCACCCAAGAGTTGGATGTGTGGTTTAGTCTGATGTTTTCTATTCCCCACAGTAGCACCGAACCTTTTTCACCCCAAATCTTTCAGGCGAGAGGTGGAGCAGCCAGTTGCAGCAGGAAGTGACGTATTAACTCTGCTGGTTAGATCGCATGATTTAGTTTACAGCACCCTGACACCGTTGTCAGCACTTATCACCACAAACTCTCCACATCTTCGACAGTCTTCTATGTCTATGAACCGCCTTTTAAACCAAAGATGTTTGTCTGTTGATTTTCTTTTCATTTTTGTCTCTGCCGCATGTTAGAAGCATCGTCAACCCTGTCACTCTCTTGCGGTCAATCCAGCTGAACTCCTGCTGTGTTC
Source organism: Verasper variegatus (assembly GCA_026259375.1). Lineage (NCBI taxonomy): Eukaryota > Metazoa > Chordata > Actinopteri > Pleuronectiformes > Pleuronectidae > Verasper > Verasper variegatus. The sequence goes on along the minus strand of CM048053.1, from coordinate 20,017,032 downwards.
AAACATCGACTTGTCCTGGATTTCTACTGACTTCATACTAGGAGGCCAGGCGGATAAAGTCCGTAGAAGCACAGCGTCTCACTCTGACTTTTGCGTTCACACATGCACCTCCTCCAGAAAAAATATGGAGCAAATGCGGAGTCCAGTGCATGTGTGAAAGCAGCTCACGTATAAATATCTATCAGTATGTAATAAGCCCCGTTCAGCTCCTTCTAAATCCCTCTAACCATATTTCTAAAATGACTTTATCAATAAGATAGTCATTGTCGAAATGTTAGTCTTTATGGGTCAGTTTCTCTGGAGATCACATCTATGTCAAGTGTTAATTTGCTCTGATTAGGATATTTAGATTTACTGTTCAGCTCTTTGTCGATACACTTTCATATCTGAGTAGCCTTCGGAATAATTTAATTTAATCCTAAACAGACAGTGGAAGGTTGCTTGTGAATTGCCTTTGCATTAAACACAAAATCACAGCGTTCAAATACTGATAGTCTCCACATTAATTACCTTAGCATTGGTCAAAGCTTCAAAGTGTTCATGGTATAGCCCCAATGCAGTTTTGACCTCACGCATGTGACACTATAAATTTGGAAGATTTATGAACAAGTTTCTAAAGAATTCAATATACTAACAAATGTCAGTGATTTCCAGAGAGTGGACAATTAATTTCAGAAACCATTTAGCAGGTTCTTTTAGCTCAGGCGACATCCATACTATGTTTTTGTTTGAAAACTGTAATTGAAAACTAAAGTGTTCTCTTTCCACAAAAGCTTTTTGAGTAGTGTGGATACCAGTAGCAGAATTGAAGCATTTAACAAATGAAAACGTAGTAATGTGGATGTGAGCATGTGAATGCATACACGTGCTGCCATGGGTCATTTTTGGGAATATTACATTGTCTTGTGTTTATTTCCTGTAGTCTTACCCCAAGCCCCTAACTACACTGACCCAAAAATCAGCTTTTTCCCCACTGGGGACACAGCTTTTGTACCCAGTTGGACAAGCTGTCCCCAGTTAACTGGTTTTCAGGCTGAAATCTGTCCCTAAAGGTGGCCTGTGACTGATTAGAATACACTACACAAGCAGGTTCCTTGCCCCCCACCCCCCTCTCCTGTGCCTGTCTCTCACCCTCTGTGTCCTCTGTGATCAGCCTGTGAGCCGGCCAGTGGTTTTTCCTACCGCATGGTAAAGGCAGGGAACAGATTGGATAAACACAGCCCTTTCCTGCTGACCCACCCCCACCGCCCCCACCTCTCTCCCCCAAACACGCGTACACACACACACACACACACACACACACACACACACACACACACACACACACACACACACACACACACACACACACACACTGTCCATTAACAAAGCAGTCGTGCGTAAAATAACCAGATTTTCTCTAGCTTCACTGCTTCTCTCTTTCCCTCCTCCCTATTCTCTCTGCCTTCCTTCCGGGCCTCAAATCCCAGCCCCAAACACACGGCCCTGCATCCCCTCACTTGATCGTAATTACACACACAGCTAGCCAGCTCCTGCGCGCTGTCCTCCATTTGGGAACAAAGGTATAAATTATAGCGACTTAGATCCTAGTGGTAATGGGAGGTGGGTGGGTGCACACATGCTCTCCAGAGGAAGAGGGAGATCACTCACTTCATGTGACTAGTTGGGTTGTGTCTGCTGAGCTTTTGGCGTAGTTTTGTTTCTGTGGCTTTGTGTTGTTTATCTGTGCCCGCCTGCCTGCGTCTCAGAGGAAACATGGTGCTGTTGACATGGCAGAGATTTCCTGTCGTAAAGCCTGGAGGCTACAGACAGTTTAGCCCGCCAAACTTGACAGCGCAGACAGGACTGCATTGAGTTGCTGTTGGCTAATCGCTCATCCTCATGTCTTCCTTTACCACAGACTAACACCAAGCACACCGCGAGATTTGGAGTTGAATAGTCAGTTATGACATTTAACATTAGTTGAGATGCAAAACCAGCAATGTCCATATTTTGTTGAAAGTTGTGTAGCTGGAAAAAAAAAAAGATAACCTAATCATCCCTCAGATCTGATCCACTAGATTCTTCAAATATTTACGAGCAAGAAAAAGGAGAGGTCCATCATGAATGGATGAGTCCCTGCAGGTTTTCATTCAAACAAGTTTATTCTAGGCAACATCAGTGACTTAACACATCTTCATTCAGTCTGTTAATCAATCTAAGGACAGGTAGAACGGAATATTTGGAGATCCTTGACCCAAATGGGTCAAGGATCCCAACATCCTGGGTTTTACAAACATTGTAACATCTCATGTTAAATAGCAAACATATTTATTCATACAAGTACATAACAAATTAAAACTAATACTGTGATCTCTTTTCTTTTTTAAAAATGCATGTAAAATAAATCTAGTTGCTTGTGTCACTATCAGTTCAAAAATCACTTGCGCTGGGGCTGTGTGTTGAATGTTCCTGTTTAGGTTTCTGTTGACTGAAGGCTCATCCCTTATGCACTATACAGTGAATTACTGGCTGTCACAGAGGCCATTCAGTTGCACTAACTTGGCATTGATATTCTTTGGTTTCGGCTTGGCTGAGCGAATGGCCTCGATAATTGTGCTTTGACAGAGCTGCACAGTCAGTGTGAATTCCTGAGCCTTGCTGGTGATCGCCAGTTTATTTATCAAGTAGGCTAAAACTATCCATGTTAGAGCCACTTGGTGATTACTTTTGGTTTCAGGTGAGGAGGAGCTTGTGGAGCTGTTAATTATGTTGTTGGACTCACAGGCTCATGCGTCTGCCTCCAGCAGTGACAGGACCAACACCCCCCCCCCCCCCCCCCCCCTTCATATTTCATCTCACTTTGTTTAAACTGGGTAATAAAAGTGCCACCTCAAGGTCAAAGTCCTGATACAGTGTTCAGAGTTTTATTTTGGGACATAGTTTGTTTGGAGTTGCAACACAAAAGAGGAGCAAGGCTTTTTCCTATGTCCTTCCCACACTGCTTCAGTTTGGTTTCTCAGGTTATATATAAATATATCTGTATGATCTGATGTGAAGATACAGACCACAGCTACATCATTAACACTACTTAGCCTAACAGTGTAGCATAATTATTGCTGTCTATTATAGCTACAATAAATTGTTAATTGTTTGTTCAAAATGAATTTGTCACCTATTTTGAACATAATTTATTAAGAGAAAACATTTCTCAAACATAACTGCCAAAGTGACTGTGGTTCCAGGTTTTTAGATGTAAGAAATCCCTAACGCAATATTTAGTTGTTCCTGGGTTGTCATTTAGATCAATCAATGAATCGCTTAATTTATTTAGGGCTTTTCCCTCTCGTCACATAGAATCCATTGTACTTTCCCATTATATATATATATATATATATATATATATATATATATATATATATATATATATATATATATATATATATATATAACCTTTTTATTTTCTGGCATCATCAATTCTATACCATTTTATACTTTTGAGACAGAGGCGCACCACTAATAATGGACAACGGACAACAAATACTGTGCCATCTTAAAACTGACCCCTGTGTTGTTTTTTTTAAGAGGTTGAACATATACAACTTTTAAAACTATATAACTGAACACAGCCTCAGTTGTTTTACCACTGCTGTCTTCTTCTGTCAGTGGATGGTTAATTGAAAGGAATGTAGTGCAGGAGCCTGAAGGCCTCCTGCTTCTGGTAGCACATGGTAACCACCTAGCCTTTTGGCCCATGCTAAATTTGACCAAGGCTGGCAGATCAGTAGTGACACTGTGCTGTAGGGCTGCAATTAACAATTATGTATTTTTTCAGTTAACCGATAAATGATTTTTGTCCAACCAAGAGTCCAAAATCTAAAATAACCTGGCAGTATATTCAGCCAATCAAAACACTACATATGGGTTCTGATGTTGTCTGACGACATTCGGTTAATGACAACCTGGGAATCAACACTATTAACAATAATAAGGAGTGATCAGAGATGACAGCTTTTTGACGCTTCTGTTTCACTCGACTTATTCCTGAGGGCATGCTTCATCGCTATGATGTTGACATGTTCACACTGATGGTAGCACTGAGTCAAAATATAAGGGCCTGTGTTGGTGTGGGTGTGTTGCTATTTACCAGTGAGAAAATGGAATCTGAGCCACTCAGTCCAGTGTGAAGGCTCATCAGATGGCAAGACACCACACTGCAGTTTCATGCACATGGTGAAAAAGTTACAAATGCAAAAATTGTTATGCTGCTTCTTGTTTGTGAGGTAAACGATGCCTGATTCTTGCACCTCTGGTTCTTCATGATAGAATGTAAATGCACTCACCCACTCCGGACCACTCTAACACATGTATGTTACGACGGGGGGCGGGGACCAGGATGGGAATGTGGTTGGCGAAAAGCCTCATCCTTTGATGAGATTTGACGTCTAAACCGGCACACTGACCGATCACCTAATTCCCTCTGCAGTAACAGCTGGGCCTCAGTGCCAAACTGTGTGTGTGTCTGCTGAGAGATGGAGATTCATGCTCACGCTTGTGCTGTAATGGAAGAGAACGAGAGAAGGCTAGTCTGTTCCATGGCTGAAGGAGATTGTGAAAAGAATATGAATGTTTGTGCTTGCTACTTTTAATCAGAGCTGTAATGTGAAGATCCTCAAGGCCAGCTCTCACCCAAACTCTTACACACGCAGTAGCCAGCAAGTGCTTATATAGCTACATTTATGTTATATTGTAGATTTCACAGCATAATATTGTTGGTGTTCGGCAGTGCTGACAGGAAATCACTTGCCTTTGTAGTAGCTTGCAGCAAAGGATGTGAAATTGCACTTGATTACTCTCACCTGCTACACACTCACATTTTTCTTCTTGTAGTGATTGAAATACACAGGACGTGATGTAACACCAGAGTTTCATAGATGCTGCTTATAGTACTATGGATGTTGTTGCTAAACACAAGTCCTAACAACTGCTGAATCGCTGCTCTTTGTAAAGACTGATGGTTTGTGTGATTATTTAAGAGTTCTACACAAATAATTTATAAATTATAATATATTTAATTTGCTGATTTCACTTTCAATGTGTGTGGCTTTGCAGTTCTGTTTTAAATGTCACTGTAAACAGAATATCTTTGATTTTCTTCTCTGTTGGTTATAAGATGTACCTATGGTACTGAAAGAAGTTACGCTGAGGGTTCAATTATATGTCTAGCATCCATGCATGATTCTAAATTCAGTAAGGGGATCATATAGGTTATTCTTTGTTAACTGTTACCTCTATAGTTATGAGCAAAGCCACACATCATTTATATATATATACACACACACTCAAACCCCTGCTGTTGAATTCTGTTGTCTTTTTTTTCTATTTAACCAGGAAAAATCTCTTTGTAATGTGAGTCCTGGCCAAGACAGGCAGCAACACAAACATAGTACAAGTTCAACTGGTTAAAAAAAGACAATCAGAGATACAACCTAAACAAGAATTTAGGTGCAAAACAAAGCAAACATCCTGCAACATTAGTCAAAAACATTAAAATGCCAGCGATTCCATTTCCTGGTCTTCTAAAATGGATTTAAAAGCATTCAGTCTAATCACATAGTTTAAAACTTGTTCTAAAATACTATATCTGATGGGGCTGGGTATCTAAATACCTTTTTCCTAATCTCTGTAAACTGATGATGATTGGGAAAATAAGGCAAAATAATAGCAAAGGACAGATCTGTGATAGACTTGTGAGCTGCGAGCTGGCTGCATAGTCAAACACAGCTGTTAGCCTGCCACTAAGACTTAAGATGCTCCTCTAAAACAGAGCTGCTTAGCCAAAACCACCTGTACCACCAGTGTTTGTGCACTCTACTCTGCACAGTTTAGCTGTACAACATATTTATTGTTATGAAGGTGAAATTAATTATGAATGCACACTATTTAATGTGAGTTAGTAATCAAAATTTGGCCCTGATACCTGCTGTTGGTTATGAATTAGTTAAGGGGAGGATTGTGGAGGAGGAAAGAGGTATGGTGAAGGGGGGAGGGGGAATCTGTAGCATTAGAAGTCGGATTGGGTGTTTTTTTTGCAGTGCATTGAAGCTTCAGTGAATCCTCCCCTATCACATCTCAGTCTCTGCTATGGCCCACACCTACTCATTCATCATGCATGCTTGGATCAACTTACAGTGCCTTTTACCCTCACTGCAGACTGGGTTGTTGATTTAGTCACCCAGTCCCTCAGATGTTGATTATATTCACACACCCCATGAGTTCCCTCACACAAATACAGCTAGTTTATTAATAAAGTAGTATACACGTTTGTTTTCCTTTTTATATCCAGGGAAATCCACAGACGAGCACAGGCCCTAGTCTTAACACATCTGCCAGGACTGACTGAGTAGCTAGTCAGACAGCTGAATGGCTTACTGACCTAGTAGCTAACTACTGACTGACTGGTGCATAGAAAACCTCTCTGGTCTGTTGGCTGGCTGATTGCTGGCTAACTGGATGGCAGCTGCTACTGTTCAAACAGAGTTGCATCTGCTGGGGCCTTTGTTCTAACACACACACACACACACACACGCACACGTGTGTGTGTGTGAAAAGAAGTTCTTTTGTTTGGTAATAAAATGGAGATGGGGAGGTCTTGGAGGCAGTGTTTTGGGGTCTGTGACTAAAGTTTTTTTTGCCTGGGTTGGTTTGAACACTTCTGCCTAACACCTAATATGACTGCTGTAATGTCTAAAAGTTAGTTTATATGAGGCTATATGAGGAAATTTTCAGTGGTTCCAAACAATGAGATAAAATATGTTTGCTTCCTGTTGGTAGTAAATACACTTTTTTTTTATTATTGTTGATTGGAGATTTTTTTTGCATGCATGTTAGCTACTATAGGAAAAAATACTTTTGTTAAATTGTTGCCTTAGTAAGATATTTTGTAAAAAAGTAGGCTTGAAATAACTACATTATAGAAAATACTCATACTATACTTACTGTCTCTACAGGAACTGTAATGAGGACCATGGACTAACACGCTCCAAATTAGCAGCTATCTGATTAGCTCCTCACTGCACACCATACCTTCCTCCATCTAGTCCCCTCCATCTGTGGGCCCCCCACCCAGCCATGGCGGACCCGGGGATGTTGAGTCTATTTGGGGATGATGCAGGGCTGTTCTCAGATGGATTAGATGGTTTAGGAGGCTGCTTTCCTCAGCAGCCTGCCCCTGGCCAGTCCAACCCCCTAGCTCAGCAGACTAATCCCTCTCTGAACCATGAGCACCAGGGAAACAGAGGTTACCACCAGGGGATGATCCATGCCGCTGGGAGTGGCCCAGGGCAGCCTAAATTGGGGCAAATATACGACCATGGCCCCTACACAGGCTACGATCAATCTGGTGCACCTGGCGGACGAATGATGCCCCAGAATGGTCCCAGCCAGGGGACACCAAATGTGAATGTGGCCATGAACGGCATGGCTTCCCACTACCATAATAACCCAGCTAACTCAAGTAACCCCCACCACGGGTACCCAGGTGAGGCTGGGGCAGGAGGTGGTGGGAGTGGAGTTTGGGGCCAGCAGCAGAGCAGATCAGCGTATCAGCAGCCTCCAACACAACCAGGGGGTGGCCCCAGTCAGATGGCAGGCTACCAAATGTCTCAAGGCAACTATGGTGGGATGCAAGGCCCACCTACACCCAATGCAGCTCGCATGAACCAACACTATCCACCACAGAGCATGGCACCAGCTCCTGCTCAGGACCCATCTCACTACATGGGACATGTTGGAATGGGAGGGGCCCAGATGAGACACCCACAGCCCCAACCAACACCCCAGGTCTATCCCAACATGGGTCACACACCCCAATACCCACACTCCCCCTCCCGACAGCCTGCGCATACCCACCAGCACCAACAGGGTATGGGTGGGTTTGGGGGAGGCCAGTACCCTGGATATCAGGCCCAGTATGGAGCCATTGGACCTGGGATGGGCCAGAGTGCTAATACTACAGTCAGTACTAACACCAGCCAGGCATTGGGACCGGGGCAGCTTGGTCAGAGGTTTAACCATGGATCAGGCCCAGCAGCTGGGCAGCAGGGGCAACGATATCCCCCTGCACCACCACTTCAAACCCATTCTGCCCCTATGCAGCAGCAGACAGGACAGCAGGGCCAGCCTATGCACCCTATAAACCACACCCAGCACCCCCAGAATGCACCCCAGTCCCAAAATCAACCCCAGTCCCACCTTGCCCCCCCAGCTCAGGGATCTTACCCCTCCCCCGCATCCATGTCCCCCATGCGGGTTTTGGGAGCCCCAACGCCTCCTCCCCAACAGGGCAGACCCCCTAGCGCAGGACTAGCTGGGCCCCCAGAGGTTGCAGGGTACACAGCCCTGCAGTCTCCACCCAATGCTATGCCCCATCCACAGAGAACTCCCCAAAACCCTTTATCTGCCCCCCAACACCAGCAGCCTCACAACATGCCCCCCAATGCAGGGCAGATATATCCCAGTATGGGGCCGCAGCGTGGTCAACAAATGGGCCCAAATAGGCCTCAGCAACAGCAAGGTAAGCACCAGAAAGTTAATGCTGCTCTATGTTGCTTTTATATGGGTCTCACTTTGTTCTGTTTATTGGTGCCTATTCAAGCATTTAAACTACTTAAGAGCAGATGAAATTTCCACTGTGAAAAAATTGTTAGTTAATTGAATATTGAGAAATGATAACAAGACATTGACAAGACAACTGGCATTTGGTGTTTACATACCCTGTATCATGTTTGAATTAAGACTAAGATGGACATAAGGAAAAGGGGTATCTGGCAACATTGTGTGTTGCCAGGTGATAGGGTTGAACGATACAGCAAACTGAGAACAGTTATAAGGATCTCTTCAGGGCACAGATGATATTACATGCTGTAGATGCAGTTGCACCCACTGTATACAGTACATTTAAACACAGTTTGACTAGGAATCAACAAGACACCCTTAAGTTACTTACCTCTAATTGATCCCACAGGTACACAAGTGAATTACTGAAGTAATTTAGAAACATCCATGTCATTACACTTTCCAGTGCAAAAAATCTTTGTACTCAGTTTTTGTTACTTATTAGAAATTTCCTTTCTGCAGACAGTTGTCAATTACAGTACTTTATAAAAGCTTTTGGTGATTGTAAGATTGATACAAAAAGGAATGTGAGTACTGGCTCTGTACTCACCAGCAGTGTCTGTTGATAGATAGGAAGTGAAACACATTGTTACTGGCATTATACTTTAATACAGTTAGGGATGATATTGTGGTGTTCTCCTCCTCTCTACTCCCAGGACCTCATGAAGCTCCAGTCAGCCAGAGTGGAGACCAACGTATACTCCAGGCACAGCAGCAGGCCTCTCGAGGTGGGCTGCCCCTGCAATCTGCTTCTTTGGGTTTCCAGGGTGCACCTGTCAGTCAACATGGAGCTCCAGCCTCAAACCAGGGCTTGGCGCCACCCACCCAGAACGCTCAGACACAGCACACACACCTGCCCCCCCACCACCTGCAGAGCACACCCCCACAATCTAGCCAGGGATCCAACCCATGGGCGTCCACGTCTACTGCCCCCCACCCACTCTCCTCACCCCCTCTTACTCCACAAAAAGTGCCTCACGTACAGGTGAGTCTCCGTCAAACAAACCCTTTGATGTGATAGCAAATCTGTGTGTGCGTGTGTGTATGCGTTTGACAGAGATGAAAACTCTGCATTTGTTTTCATGTGTGGGTGTATTTCATCTGAATGTTTATTTTTCCTGTGGGTGGGGGAATGTGTGTGTTTGGAGTGCAAGGGAAGTGTGTGGTGTGTGTGTGCATAGATGTGTGTACGTGACATTTGAAAACACAGCGGTGCATTGGGCATGGGGGTTTTGTGTGTGTGTTCATATCAGCGTTTTTTTCCTTTTTGTGTGTTCAGTCGGCCTTGTGTGTGTGGTTGTGTTTCCATGTGTGTGTGCGGTGAGGGAATAGATTTTTGCAGCTGTTTGTTTCCTGTGAGCTGCATATCCTGAGACACGTGTGCAATACACATACACACATGCATGCTCACACAGAGAGGCGCCACCAGCATAATCTCTCCCCCCTTTTGCTCCCACATCTCCCCCTCCTCTGTAGAGGAAACCTCCCTTCCTGTCTCTCCTTTCTCCCCGTCTCCTCTCTTTCCGCTCTCTCTCTGCCTGTCTGTCTGCCTGACTGGCTGTTTGTCTTATCCATTTCAGGGGTGTCATCTCTTAGTAGTTAATGTTGTGTAGCCGGATGTCCAGAGAGACAGACAGTTTAGGAAAGGAGGAGACTTTGAGTGGAAAAAAGCTGGAGGGTGATTAAGAGATTGGGGGAGGGGATAACACCAAGAGGAATGAAGTGGGAAAACAAGCAAAGATCTCAAGAGAGGGAGTCCAGGATCTCTAGCAAAGGAGACTAGAACAGGGGGGTGCTGGTGGGAAGAGCTTAGCAGTTCTTGATAGCAACTTCTATGTTTGTGTGTGAGCGTGCACAGTCACCGCTGCCTGCGTCACGTGCCCTTGGCTTCCATTAGCTTGTTTTGTTGCTCAAAGCCCCCTTTCTCCACTGACCCATTCACACACAATAGCTGCCCTGTGGACGGACACACACACACACACACACACACACACACACACACACACACACACACACACACACACACACACACACACACACACAGAGAGATCTAGTCTCCTTTTCTCTTCCATTCTTGTCCACACTACTCCCCTCTGCTTGCTTACCAACCCCCAACCCACCACCAAGCCTGCGTTGTTGCATTTTTTTGGTTGACATTTCAGCCATCACATTTAATTTATCCAGCACTTCTGACCTAGATGGCAGGTTGACTGGTGAGCCCTGGTCCTCGCCTGGGCAAGTTGCGTGCGCCGCCCTGACTCCAGCTGCAGGCCCGGCAGCCCCCGTCATTACCCACACATGCACACACACTCACACACTCTGTGGCTTGAGATGGTGTGGTCAGAAATGGGATGGCAAATGTGCTTAGAGAAATAGGATAGCCTATCTAGAAGAGTACTCAGATTGTATGTGTGTTATTGTGTCTGTCTGCAGCACAGGAAGGGAGTTCTCTCTGAGCCTCATGATGCACTTGTTAGAAAGAGCCACACACCCCAAGCTGGCCAGTCAGTCATGATGACTGTATGTCTGGTACTCTAAGCTCCATCTGTTCACTAAGCATGGTTATTACACATGCACGCACACATGCGCACGCGTGTGTCTTCGTCAGCAGCTCAAGGTCACAGCTCTGGCAGAGTGCTGAGCTGTGACCTTTATTCTACATCTCACGCACACAATGTTGCGTGCAGCACTCTAGCTGTCATATAACATGCCTCTCCCGCCCCTCCCCCCGCTCGTACACGCTGTCAGTGAGGTGCCGTACCATCCATCTCACCAAGGCTCTGCAGCTTCGAGGACATGCTTCTGAGAATTTAGTGTCCTTGTTTGTGAAACTCATCAAATTGAAAGTGCTCATCACTTGTTAACAGAATGCTTTCTGTCTACATTTCATCAGAAATCAATGTTAGTTGTGTCATCTGCCCTGTCTGGACAATGGACACCTTAATAGTAATTAAAGTGAAAACCACCTATAGAGCGTCACAGCAGATCAGTTTGGCTGCATCCTTGTCATTAAAGATGACACAGATAATTCTCTGAGGATAAATGTCACCAGAATATGTGTGGTAACCTCACCAAGCTAGTTCTTAGTAAGCTGATTCATCTCGGTTTTTGGTGATTGAGTGATTTATTGGAAATCCCACTTCACCTCAAGAGCTGAGACAGGCAGCAGCCACTACCAGTGTCTAAATGAGGATGGGGTATTTTCTTCTTTACACACACTGAATGGTTTAGATGTTGTAGGCCAAACAATATTAATATTATTTAGATGTTGTAGGCCAAACAATATTAATATTATTTAGATGTTGTAGGCCAAACAATATTAATATATAAACAATATAAGAAAACAGTGTGCAGTACCTACCCCACCAGCTCATAGCTCATTGGCCATCTCATAGACTGGTAAACAGAATTAAATTTTGCTTAAAGTTGTTGGAATCAAAGTTAAACTGTAGAATGGTAAATGGTCTGTATTTATATAGCGCTTTTCTAGTCTTGCTGACCACTCAAAGCGCTAAACAGTACAGTTTTACTTTCAACCAATCACACGCATCCATACAGTGCATCTATGTGCAGCACTTTTCTCTATAACAATACACTGAAAAGTTAAAACAATAGAATAAAAGCAAATAGAGAAATTGATATCGACATGAATATGCATAAATGTTTATGCCCTTGTGCTTATAGTGGTCCTCTTATGAATCATAGAAGTCTCTACCACTTTCACACTATAACCTTATCAACAATTCTGTATTGGAATTGGTTAAAAATGATTAGTTGAGTCCCATTTTTCAATTCACACCACACAACCCTTTAAGTCTACATTTCAGATTTAGCATTTAGCTGGTCCTCTAAAATGTATCAAGCTTCAACAAAGGAACGAGTGAAGATAATAAAATGTAGTCACTGTACAACAATCATTTCATGCAAGGGAGGAATTCAGTCTAATATTACAAAGCATTCAACTTCTGCATGGCCTGACAGACTAATCACCTTTTTTTTAAACCAAGAGAATCATAAAATACCACAATGAGTAGCTACTGCTTCTTATGCTGATGTGTTTATTTCAGAATTGATCAAATTGTTTGAATCAGGATTAAAATGGAAAACAAAGCCTTTCGTCTTAGTATGTGCACAACAGGAAGTGGGAAAACAAATGGAGGCCAGAGTTGAAAGCAAAGTCAACCAGGTCTGGTGGTGTTGGATCTGTCTTCTAGACCTCGTTCAGGCCCAGTAGTAACATCTGTCCTGGGTCATCTGATCAGGATTGACTCAGCAAATCGCCGATAAACAATATATCCATCCAATCGCCTAACCCTAGTGGCCTCCTTCTTTTTGCTGTGTGAAGGCAAGTCCGTCCCAGGCTACATATCACTCTGTCCTTCTGCACTTGAAATGTAAATTTAATCAAATCAGTGTCCAAACGTTGTCCATATCAGTGTCAATTCTCATTCTCTCTGTGCCTGTGTCGCTCTCTCTCTCGTGTACTATGATGGGGTAAACACAACATAACTTAGTTTTCACATACACAAATAATGTTTGTTTATTTGCATATAAAGCAGGGAAATGAGTTCCAAGCAAAAGTGGTCACAAGAGACACATTCAGGCCGCATTTTAATGCTAGGTGTGAACAGAAAAACCTAAGACTGTCTACATGTGATTGGCTGTCTCACGAGGGATGTTAATACCAGGTTTGAACAGGGCCCTAGATTAGTGAGCCTGACCACATCATAATTTACTGAATGTGATGATATTTAGCAGTGGCCCGTTTTGGAAGGGATGGAGGAAGACCTGGATGGATGGACAGAGTGAGGGGGAGAAGCTGAATAAAAGATAACATGATTTCCTTTCACCCCATCCCTGGGGAGACTTAAGTGTGTTTTCCTGACAGATTTTCAGCCTTCATCTTACTCTTCTTTCTGCTCCCACCTCCACCCTCAACTTCTATACTCACCTTCATCCTCACTCTGTCCTCCATCCTCCCTCTGTGGTGATCAAAATGGCACTCAAACCTCTTCCCCTCCTCAGTCTGTCATATTCACCATTCAGATGTTCTGTATGGATCTTATTATTAAATTCAGTTATTGGTGCTTCAGTGGAGAACGATGAGATTTTTCATCCCTGATGGAGAACTGCATTTAACCCAGTACAAGTAGGCACACTGGCATGTTAATGTCACTCTGCAGAACACCAAACCTGACGCAGGACTCCAGGGGGTGTGTGTATTTGTGGTTGTGTAAACACTTTGTGTTTCTCCACTGTCATTTGTGTGATTGATTATCTAGGAAGCTTGGGAGGAGGACTGATTTATCGCTGGCTACGCATTCCCCTCATCTCTCTCTCTGTCTCTCTGTCTCTCTGTCTCTCTGTCTCTCTCTCTCTCTCTCTGTCTCTCTGATTGTCGCTCTCCCCTACCTACAACACTCACACAGACTATTTGTGTTACTCAATGGCACAGTTTACATGGGTGTCAGCAGGTGTTTGTGTGCAGGGGTTTGTGAGATGTTTGACCTTGCAGTTGGGTGTGTGAGAGAGTACATTAGCATTCTCTTGATGGAAGTGGACTTCCAGTTATAGCTCCCCAACTCTTTCCTCCTCCGTAGAACACAACCAAGCTGTGTGTGTGTGTCGAGGGGAGCTGCTGCCATGGCATTTTGCTTTAAACTTGCTGATGCTCACACACACCTCATTGACACAGTTTTACACACAGCACAAGCGCACATGCACACACACTCTCTCAAAGGCATAGTCTCTCGCTCTCGTATGATACATGCGCACATACTCCCTCGTTGTGCCTTTTTGAAGTATGGAGATAATTTATTCGTGTCATGATGCCTGATTTCCCATCTGCTACTGGGACCCTGAGCAGCTGGAGAGAGAGGAAGCGGGAGGGAGGGAGGGAGGGATAGAAGAGAAGGAACGGGAGGAGAGGCAGCTGGAGAGGCTCCCAACAGCTGGTAACCAGTTTCCTGTCACAGAAAGCTTACTTGGGAGCAATGAAGAGGAGGTGGAGGACGAAGGAGAGAGGATTTTAGTTCACAGAAGAGCAAAGGAGTAGGAAAAATTAGATGTCAGTTGGTTTGTTTACTGAGGTTAGCCCTGCTGGAGGAGGAGGCAGTTGCAGGGAGGGAACCGTAGCAACAGGGAGTCCTGAATAGAGGGGGGAGGTGGCAGAGTTGTTCATGGATGAAAGGAAGGAAGGAAGGATGGATGGATGGATGGATGGATTGTTCCCTCCCCCCTTTGCTCTGTAATCCTCCATACTGACATATCAACCTTCACCCTGCAGAAAGTATAGCAGCACTGACTGAAAAGCTGGCACACTTCATCCTACGCTGAAGTAAAACTTAAGCAGACATGCTTCATGGCACATATGCTCAGGCTAATCCACATTCATTGTGGTTTAATTTAGGGCTGATACTGTCAATTGATTAGTCAGTCAAAAGAAAACTAATTGGCAGTTAACTTTTAATTGTTGATTAATAGTTATGTAATGTCTTTAAGCAAAAAATTGTAACAATGCTGGTTCCTGCTTCTCCAATTTTAATTATTTTCTGACTGGAGACTGTTAAAAAAGGAATGTCTTTATTATGTTTATAGTAAACAATTAATTAATCAAATATATAAACTTTGCAGTTGCTTTTTATTTTTGACACAAATATTTCATTGAATTTCTTTATTATAATTAATGAAAATTGTTTAATTGTTTAGTCTAAATAAGTAATATTTCATGTCATATAATTTTAACTTCCCTATGCTCATGTTAACATCTTCAAACCACTTATTTTATATGGCCATCATCTGAAACCTAAATATATTCTCTTTATGATTAAATGGGCAACAAATTCTGAATCAACAATTGAATTGCACACTTTTAAGAAATGGGAGACATACTATATTATCGTACTATAGTATTGCACTTTTTTCTGTTAGTTGCCAAATTTTTTCACAATTGGTAATGGTTAGCCACCTCTTAGCCGGCCCACTTTGTGGATTCCGGTGTTATTAACAAATCTCTTGAAAATGTCCTAGCTGAAAGACAATTACATACTGTTGTTTCTCTGGAGTAGGTCGCTTTTAATGGGTTATATTTTTATCTTTATCTTATTTTAATTAACATGTGTTTTGAGTATGATTTAAAGTTGTGTTATAACTCAGACTAATGGATATCTTTCTCACCCATTTCCCCAGCATTCCCCCACGGACCCGTCAGGCGATGCCTCAATGATGGTTACTGAAAGGCCGACCGTTTGCGCTGGTGTGCCCAGCCAGCCAATCAGCACAGAGCAGCCCAGCAACCAGGAGACCAAGCCAAAAAAGAAGAAGAAAAAGAAAGCAAAAGTAGTGGATGAAGAAGACGAGGGAGAGAAGAAAGCAGGAAGAGGAAGCGCAGAGTTAGACTTGATGTCAGAATTTACCAGATCAGGAAGTGAGGCAGGTGAACAGGTTACTGGCACAGGAATTGTAGAGGGAAGTTCACCAACGGTGGAGGAGAAGAAAAAGCGGAAAAAGAAACCAAAGGAGAAGGCAGATGGCAAGGAGGGCAAGGAGGGCAAGGAGCCCAAAGAGCCCAAGACCCCGAAGACGCCTAAAACGCCCAAGACCCCCAAAGAGCCCAAGGAGAAGAAAGCCAAGAGCTCCATGCCCAAGACCAAGACCCCCAAGAAAAACAGGTACGAGCATCATTGCTTGCAGATTGTGTGCATGTGTGTTGACTAAGTTACTCGCGTATAAAGACGGTTGAACATGTCGAAACTTTCCTCTGCTGGCCTTTTAGGTAATTAGATGTAAGATTTGATGCAGCAACAGTTTGGAAGTAACCAAGAAACAAACTAGATCACTTACACATGTGGCCAACCAGGGGGAACCAATTTGGTCAAAACCTCCTGAGCTGGGAAAGACCTTAATACCACAAACTATTTGGGTATGTGTGTGATTTAGTGAAGCAAAGAGGATAGGCTGCTAGACAGAAGGATCTGAGGATGACATTTTTTCTGGATCTTGATCAACAGGGTTAAAACTGTCAGATTGGGGACATGTGGCAAGCATCATCATCTGATATCTTTCACCACCATGTCTGAGATTAGTTTAAAGAACTCACAAAAATATCATTACACATGTTCAATGTGAAATCTACTGATTTTTTTTTTCCTTGAGTGGACAGTGGCTGCTTGTAAAAATAAAAACAATTTACCTGAATAAGGGGATGTCAGATCACTATCTGGGGGACATATATTAATCATAATCGAGGTCTGAGTGTTTAAATACAAGCCATATATTTTTCATGTGTGTGCAACACTTTGCTTTCACTCCATGCTGGCGAACCTGCAGAGCCTCCCTGTAGATGTACAGGTTTTTTTCTCTCACTGCAGCTATGACAAATTTGTCACCATCATTTTTTTTATTACAGTCGTCTGGTGCCACTAGCTCAGATAGAGTGAACTTTTTTTTTTTTAAACGAAAAGTATCGAAACAGTATCTGTATCGGAATTCATGACTTTGTATCGTAACCAGAATTTTGGTATCTAATATCAACGGCACAAGCGATCTCGACATGCACGATATACATATTGCAATAGACTGCCTGAACTGCAATAAAAGGTGTTCCATGTGCCCTGCGTTCACGCTCTGCATGTCAATATATTTAGCCAATCAGCCTAGCCCTGCTGCCCTAGATGATAAAATAAAGATATTCAGATCATTGACGTTTTTTTCGTCAATTAATCATTGGTCGAAGAAGAAAATAGCGAGGGAACAGAGAATTGAGAGGTGGCTAGGTCAAATCTCGTGCCGCCTCCTCCCACCAAAATTCTGGAAACTCATAGTGATCATGTTTTTCCCGGTCTATGAAAAGACCCAAAATTGCTATGATCAGCTCTTTTCAAAATTGACTCAAATCTGGAAAACAAGCTGCCAGTAGCACCATCACTACCATATGACATCAGATGCCTTGCTAAATAGAAACACTACCATCCAGTGCATTAGAGAGGCTAAGGTGATTCATGTATTCAATAATTTAGTATGACTCTTGAAGGATGTATGCAAAGAGAAATGGGCCTTGATTGGAAGATGGTTCCCCACTCCTGGTGTAGAAGGTGTAGTTATTTTGAGATTCAGGTGTTTTGTTTATTTCAATAGAATATCACTGTTTTGGAAGGGATGCACATTTTCTTGCTGAACTTGATGAGCAAGTGATGATTGCGTTTATCAAGGGAGTCAGAAGCTGGACTAAATGTACTCCAATTATTGCATTTAAAATACCCTAGTCTTTTAGTGTCAACTATGGACCAGGACCTGACAAATTTAGATTTTTTCTTTTTGGATTTGTCTGCATTTTGGTATAAGGAGTAATAAATTGTGAATTGGATTTCCCCAGTGGAACCCTTGAGAATGTATGATGCAATGATGTGGCTGTGACCCAATATTTTATTTTCTATGCTAATTAACTTGTTGCTTGTAGTTGAGTTTTGTATGGTTGAAATCACCAAACACAATGACAAATGCAAAATTGCAACTCATATAAGGGAAGCTAATTGTTATTTGGGGTAATCTGGTTCATCATTTTATCCATTTTGTTTTTGAAGGATTATGAGTTAAATATCAGTGGTGAGGGCTGTTAGGGCTGTCTCCTTTACTTGGAGAGGACCCTAGTTCTCTGCCTGCCTGTGCTAGGTGTGTATCCCCTGGGTGGTAATCAGTGTTGTGCATGAACAAGTTCAAAAGAACGCGTTCATTTTTATGAGAACGATGAACTGAACGCAACTTAATGACAAATAATGAATTTGAACGGTGAACACGTTCATATTATCTGAGGTCTGAGGCTAAAACGTGACGGAATGTTTTCCTTCTCCTGAGGAGAGACGCTGTCTAAATCGAATGCTTGCACCATGTCGTTGCTCAGTGCCCATAAAATTTCCGCGATGTAGCCTAACCTAAACCAACTAACTCGACTTTGCACTACGTTACCCATGATTCATCACACACACATGTAGACCAAACAAGCAACGTATTCCAAGACAACAGCTCTCGGTCTCATATAAAAATGGCAAGTGAAAGCAGAGACACAGACTCAGCGACTACATCTGATGCACCTTATTATTATTTGCAGGGTTTTTACACACTGTCTGATAAAGATTCCGACAGTAAAAATCTCACCTTTCTGTGCAAATTGTGTCCTCCTGCGCTGAAAAAGCAAGTCCGGACGTCAGCCTCATCCGCATCTAATTTAAAACTGCATGTGGAGCTGAAGCATCCAGCTAGCCTAAAAAGTTATCTACAAGTAATTGAAAGTCAAAAAAAGACTAAGACATGTCATCAGTACTTGTTAAGCCAACTAATATTTCAGGGCTTTGTCTGAAAAGTTAACAACCTACCTCTCTTGAGCTGTTTGTTAAAAATGGCCATCTTGATTTTCATGTTTCATTTCATTTTCATTATATTGATCATAGCCTACATTATTTAACTGAAGCCATTTTCTAAAGGTAGGTGCAACAGACAAATAAAACAAACAAACCAAAAAACTTTTTGTCCTCTGTCCACACATTTATTTTATAAATTTAAATGATAGAATTTAAGGTCTAGCCTAATAATTGGTTTCATAGCAAGGCATAGCACTATGATTTGTTGTGCATTTTGTTTGCAGGGTATGAATAAATAAACAGGCAAAATTAGCAATAATAAAAACATTTCTTTTAGGAATTGATACATATGAAGTACAGTTTAAGGCAAGGGGTAGTGATGGATAAAGTTAAGTCTTTCATTCTCACATCCCACCTTAAAGCTATGACATGAACTGAACTATGAACTAGTTCAGAATTTAAATGGTGAACTATGAATGTGAACTATTCATGTTTACTTGTATGAACTGAACTTTGAACTAGTTCATGAGAGACGTGAACTTGCACAACACTGGTGGTGATACAGTGTTGTTGACATCCTCTATCCCCTGCAATGTTGGCAGATAGTCCCTCACCACCAAATGTAGTCCTCTTGATGTACAGCAACTCCTGATGACTGTCTCTGTAGACATGATGCTTCCTTGATACCACAGAGAAAAGTGCAAGACACAGCAGTGAAGCAGGTACTGGGGAAAACCTCAAGGCAAACTTGGGTGAAACAAATTACGCTGAATTAACCTTATTATAAAATTGTCTCCTCCTCTTCAACAGTTTCGATGTCTACACTTTTCATTAAGGAGGCATCTGTATTAGAATCAATGTTAGATGAGGTGGAATTGCAGCACCACAAATCTGGATCTGTCAGACCACATCTGGAGGTGATCAGGCTCGCACTGATCAGATCTCAGCAGGTCTAAAAAATGATCTTAATGAAACCCAACAAGATGAAAGATCGGCTGACTTCCTCTTTTCTTCTTATGGTGACATTCACTGCAGTGTTTCCACGTACGACTCCCTGCGCACGTTTCTGCTCTGAAACAGGAATAAAGAAGGAACCAGACAGCGTGCACGCTGAAGATCACACTGGAGCTCCTTGCAACAGAGGAATACGTTATCTCAGGATCTGATGGCAGGATTAGTTCGTTTATGGCTTAGATCTGTTTGTGACTGTTAAACACCTTCAATTTAGATAGATTACGGGGATAGTGTTGAACTTGATTAGTTGACTATAGTCCAGCTTGATCAAACTTCCTAGCACTTAATGTTGTTTGTTGATATCAGTTTAAGTTCACTTTGTTGACTCAAAGCTCTAGTCTTATCCATGTTTTCTCTCAATTCTCTCTGGCTATTCTCACCTCAATTTTCTGGGCAGATCTTTTCTCCATTCATCTTACAGAGATGTCAGAGATACTTTGGCCAAAGCAATGTGAGTTGAGAGCATCTGTGTATGATGGAGTCAGAGGTGTTTAAATTGTGATGGGGGAAATTTGATCAGACTGAGAAATGTCTGAAAACGCATTCACCTAAAACAAATGCACATCTCTCTCTCTCTCTCTCTCTCTCTCTCTCTCTCTCTCTCTCCTCTCCCTCTCTCTCTCTCCCTCCCCCCCCCCCCCCCCTCTCCCTCTCCCTTCCTTCCTCCCTCCCCCCGTCCTAGCCTTTAGTGTCAATCTCCTTGTTCCTCTCAGCTCCTTTTATCCTGAGGAAGAGGGAGGGCCAAAGCAGCAGGCAGGGGTCAGAGCTGGGGGAGGAGTGTGTGCGTGCACACATTCATCGGCCATTGGAAAAGAGTCGGGGGAGGGGAGTGGGGAACGTGGGAGACCTGGAGTGAGTGTGTGAGGCAGTGAGGGGCCGGCCTTTTGTGTTTATGTGCATGCGTGTGTTGGAGGAGGAGTCGTTGGTAATCTTTGTGGCAGAAAATGGCGTCTAATGATAATGAAGGCCATGCTGCTGACCACTCCGCAGCCACAAGTGTGTGAGTGAGAGAGAGACAGACAGGGTAAAGGAAATCTGGGGGAGGGGGGAGTTCATTCTTAGACCTGTGTGTGTTGGTAAACTAGCTCTTATCTGGTGTCAGGCTTTCCTCCATCTTGAGTGGCGGCCTGCAGCTCCCAGGTTAATTTAGCATAATAATGGCTGCTGGCTATTCACTGCTACTCTAAAATGGTGGACTGCTGCAATCAACTATCTTTTCTTTTCTTCATTCTTTCTCCTCCTTTCCTCTCCCTCCAATCCTACGTCGTCTTGTTGAAGAGTGAATCCTTTCATTTCTTCAGCTTCACCACACCTTCCCGATCTTCCCTCAGTCTGTCTCATTCAATAAGAAGTGATGGTTTGTTTTATACATTCAATTGTACCATGCTGTCTTTTGCACTTAAGCATATTCAATTTCTATTTATTGAATGAAGTTTGGTATTGCTCTCATTGAGTTGAGCTTTCTTATTATTTGTGGTTAATTAGTTACTGGAAAGTCATGCAGTTTGTTTGTAGGTCTCTATGATATATTTATGTTGAAGTCCCTTAGAGTTAAATGTTGCTTTTTATTTTTAAATAGTTGCTTTTTGTTGCTTTTCTTGTAGCCGGACTTGAATTTAAAGAGTTTCAACCTTTTTAACGCTATATTCAAATCCTTCACTCTTGGTGTAGAGAACCCTCTGTAGGGACCACTAACCCACATGTTCCATTGCATATTTGGGGGATTTATGCAAGATTTCCACCAGTGGAGAAATAAACCACCAAAGCTCAGTTTCATGTGGCCCATACCACGCTGCAGTATATCTCTTTCAACACTGTATTTGCATCTCTGTATGAACAAATAAGCAACTGCAAACCAGACTGAGGCCTTCCTTTTTAATTGGTGGAACAAGGATGTGAGGCCATACTGTTAACCCTTTGAACACAGTTTTCACTTCCTTTATTTGCAGTTTGTTGCACTGTCACCCCAAATCATGTACCTTAGCTCTGCATTTTCAAAACTAGAACGGTTCTCAGTAGAGTGCACACAATCTGCCAAGGCCCAACAGTCTCCTTATGAAACCAAATTTGACTCACTAGAACAAGATTTTTATTTGGATCTGCACACATACTCAAAAATATCAGTCACCCAAATATGCCAGATATTTTTATATTCATGAATTATTCTGCCAAATCAAGGAAAATATTGAAAAACTCTCTATCTCTCAATGTTAAATAATAGAGGGGGGAAATGCTGGATCCGCCCCCTGACTCTGAGCCACACAAATGTAATGGATTCTTTCCTTACCCATGTAGCATCCTTCCAAGTTTCATGGTAATGCGCTTCGTAGCTTTTGCATAATCTTGCTTACAATCAAACCAATCAACAGATCTTTGCAGAGGTAATCAGTTGAGGTAGTCACAAATGCCATCAGTACCACATGTCTGTGGTACAATACAATGCGTCCCTGGCATTCTACTTTTTATTACTATATAAAATATATTGCTATTATATAAATGAAAGGGTTCACCATTGTTGTTTTCACATTTGAGATGTGTTTATGTTGAGGGAGTCTTCCATTGTGATAAGAACAAATATCAAGTATAACGTTGTAGTAAGATTAAGACACCCCCCCCCCCCCCCCTAATTTTATATTCCGAATCAACCTGTTTCACAACAACCTCTGAGAAGCTTGCTTTAAAAACAATTTTGTAGATGTATACTCTTGACTGATACTGGTTGTACTGCTGTCACTGGTAGTAAGTCCCACTAATTCCAGCTGTATGTATGCGTGTGTCTAGACAAAGTTCTCTCCCTTTTTGGCACCCACCTCTCCCCTCTTACCCATTTTTCTTCAGTCACACAAACCGGTCAAGGCAGAGTCTTGTACTAGAGGTACCTTCCAGTTAATGAGGGAGATTTTTCTCTTCACAGGCGCCAAAATGCTGATAATTGTGGAAAGCTGTTGGGTTTCTATCAATTTTAGGTCTTGACCTTAATATTTTGTGATACTTAAAATGTAACTGAATTGAATGCCTTTTTATATTTATTCATTCATTTTTTGCCACTTTATAACCTTGTTTATATAAGTGCTATACAAATAAAAGTTATTATATATTAAAATATGCCTCAATGGAAAGAATAGTTTGTCTGCTTGCTTGATCGTAAGACAGATACAATAATTGGACACATCAGATGCATTTACCACTATCAGTGTCAGTTGTTCAGAAAGGTGTGCATATGAGAGCATTTCAGGCTGAATCAGGTGGTTGCCTCGGTCATTCAGCTCACTCCTCTCATTTGACCTTGCTTTCTTGCTCCATCCTTCTTTCCCCTTGCTCTCTTGCTTGCACTCCCTCTCTGTCTACCTCTCTCAGTGGAAGTACATCTATAAATAACTCGGCTCTCAGCTGCCACACCCTGCCCTGTGTGTGTGTGGATGGGGGTGAGATTTGTTTGCTGCACACATAAAGATGTCAGACATGCACACAGACACCTTGCTTTGTGCATGTCTGCAAACGTGTGCAAATACAGCACTTTTTGTTCACGTGTAGAAGGTACTGTATGTGTTGCCTTCTGACCACTATAGCCACTGCCATTTTTGTGCAGTCTGTGTGTATGGGGGTTCAGTGGTATGACTCATCACAGCAGCAGGTGTCCCTTACATCCCATCCTTCCCCCGTTCCTGGCTTCCTCTTCAATTTCTCTTTCCCTCCCCATATTTTACTCCACTGCTCTGCTTCCTGTCTTTCTTTTATCCTCCCTCCCCTGATGTATAATTAGACGTCTGATGTTGCATCAATTTAAATGCTTCACCTGTAGGCAGCAATTTTGATTAAGCTTTCCTATCAATATGATGACCTCTGTAATCACCTCACCTTATGCTGGACTTGCATTTCAATTTCTCACATTTAATTTCCTGATTTCTGTCAGGTTTTTTTCTGTAGTTTCTAATTTTTCAGTTCAAGGCTGGATGAAATGCACTTGAAGCTCATCTAGAGGTATTTTATTCTTTGATAAGGAAAATATTTTATTAAGGCGATGGCTGAGCTACATTCTGTTTGATATGGCAAAGTCCACTGTATTTTTAATTGCATCCTTGTTTGCATATTTTCTGTGATACCAGCTTTAACATGCTTCAGTTTCCAATATGGTATGCACAATATACCAGTGACTGCAACTTATTAAATATAAGCATAATTATTTATTGTATGTGGTTTTTATGTTTCTGGACATTTGAAAAGTTGGATATATTTTCACTGAGCTCAAAATCCTAACCAAACTTTGGTAAATTGCTGACTGTTACACAAGGTACATTTAGAATAAATAAATTGGTTATAAAATGTAAAAAACACTGGTGTGCCACATAACCACATTGGCAAGTTAGTTAGCAAGCTTATTTAGGCCAATGACGTGGCTCGCACATCTAACTGACCATATCACATGGCTTGTTTCCTAAAAAGTACTGTCTGTTTGAATCCCTGTCCATACTAACATGCCTGAAAACGTATATCAAGTGACCATGCATGCACGCACACTGGGCATGCACATACCGGTGTAAACAGGAAGGCATGTTCATGTTGGTGTACACTGGATGCATTTGGTTGTTGGTTGCAGGACTGTTGCATATTGTTAAAATAACAACTTGTCTCCAACACACATGTATCATGGTAAAATGCAGGATTTAACTGCACAACAGCTGTTAGCAAAGACAACAGGTTCAGCAACGCTTGTAATTAGCAATGTTGTGTTCTACACTGGTAGCCAGGAACAACAGAGTGGTGCTATAACGGAGCTCAGAAGCATTTAAATTCCACTTAATAGCAAAATTGTTTTTAAAGCAAGCTTCTCAGAGGTTGTTGTGAAACAGGTTGATTCGCCCAACAGCTAAAGCATATTAGGATATATAAAGCGGACAGAAAAAGAGAGATGGGTTGTAGAGTGGAGACAGCAGAAGAAAAGAGCGAGGAGATGGACTGAGCACAAAGAGTTAGAGAGATGGAGAGACTGAGAAGAAAAGTGAGCCCATGAAGACGCCAGGAAGAAGAGGGGGCAGAAGGCAGCCAAGTGGAGAAGTGTGTGTGTGTGTGTGTGTGTGTGTGTGTGTGTGTGTGCATGCATGCATGCATGTATGTGTGTAGCCAGATGGCTCCAGCGTGTGGCGACCAGCCAGAGGAACAGGTGCAGGTCACATGACCAGCCGTTACCACGGAGATCGTGATTGCTCTTGGCGTGAGGATGAAAGGAGATGGGCCCCAGGGACACAGAGGGGGCGCAAGAGTAGGAGAGAGGGAGTGAGGCACAGAGCAGGAGAGAGGATGAGCGACATAGACACAGAGCAGAAGAGAGAGCTATGCAGGCATACAGTACTGCAGAGGGCAAGACTTTAGTAAAGGCAACACACAAACACTTAAACTATTAAAGACAACAGTTTAAGTTAAGTTAGAAGATAATCTGTATGTTTTGTATTTTTAAAAAGCAACATTTTGTAAAGTGAACAGCAAAGGTGGCTTTGTGTCACTTGCACAGTTATAGGATCTGGTTTCAGGTTGATCAAATACTCTTGTCAAAAACCATTTATCTCTGACTACTCTCTTGTTTCTTCTGTTGAAACAGACGTTAATGGTGAATTTTAATCAGATGTAACTGATTAATGTTAATTCTCTTAACTTTTGAAGTTTAGTTAAAGGCTGCAACAAAACCTGAGTTGTATCTGGTTAATGTGCTCCATGCAAGCCAGCCAGGCAAGATCATTTATGAAGCAAAGCAAACATCACCGCTTTCACTGCAGCAGAAAATAACACATAACGTAGGGCTTCTACGACCCTTCTGAGGGTCTGATGTAGTGTTTTCAATCTACTTTCTAATCGGATGTTACAGAGATGTCATTAAAAATGGTGAAACTGGGACAGACTATATTTCCTTGAAGTTGCAGAAGAAAAAGGAAGATTGTTGAACCTTCTCCCACTGTCTTGTGAACATAAGATATAAAATAATACACTGACAAGAAGATCAATGGCACCTTTGGGCTGAAATAACCAGGAACTCCTCTCCATATGGGCAGAGAACAGTGAAATAACAGCAGAACCTTTATCAATGTTGAAACTTTACATTACATTGAGTCCCAGCAGTGGGCAAGTGTCAAATGTATGTTTGTGTTTGTGCAGTCCAAACAAAACCAACAGTGTCATTCTTAACCAGTGAAATAAACGTTGTGATCCATGTCACGTGGAATTCAGGAGTCTGAATCAAACCAGTTAAAGTTGAATCCAAACCCTCAATTCTTTTAATTTTATTTTGTTTCTATGATGAGCTAAAGTTAATTGGCTTCACTTGATTTCGCATAATATTTTTATGTTCATCTACTGGTCATTTGAATGAGGCCACCACATAGAGAGCACTGTGGCCGACTTAGTAAATGTGCAGTTTTCTTTTCTCCACACCACCAGTTGAAGAGTAGGTACAATTTTTATTGGGTGACTACAGCCTTAGTATGCACACACTTGGAGATGGAGCCAGCTCCGCTTTCTTTCCATGCCAGAGATTAGAGGAGGCCTGGGGGCCTCTCAACCCTTCCCCCCTCCTCTCTCTGGGGCCTCTCTCTCTGTCCCTCACTCTGTCTGTCTGCCTGTCTCTCTGGTTCTCATTCGCTTCCTGTCTCTCTCTCCCTCCCCTCCCTCTGGGCCCCCCTCGCTCTTCCTCTCTATATCTCTCTATCTTGCTACCTTGCTCCCTCCGCCTCCTCGCAGTCTTTCATCATATTAACCCCCTGTGTGCCAGAGCCTGAGGCATACTAATGATTTCTAAATGGGTAAATCAAACATGGCGACCACCCTGGGACACACACACACACACACACACACACACACACACACACACACACACACACACACACACACACACACACACACACACACACACACTAATGCCTTATAGTATGTAGAAGTGGTATCACTTTTTGTATATAGAGTAAAATATAGAAGTTTTTTTTTTTTTTTTTCCTTTCATTGCAGCAGTAAGAAGGTGGAGTCAGAGGTCGGGCCTGGCACAGCTAAGAAGGATTCCAAGAGGAAGAGAGAGTCATCAGTCAGCGATGATGTGGAGGTGAAGAGTCCACCTCCATCGCCTCCTGAAGATGAAGATGATGACGGTGTACAGGTACAAGGAAACATACCCTGGTTTTTGATGCTATATTATATATTCAGTTAGCACACAACTTGTGAAATTATATAAAGTCATGGCTAATAATGCATTACAGAAAAATAATTCCATTGAGCTCAATGCAAAAGAAGTCCATGAACCCTTTGCGGGTTGCTGAAACCATAACTGATAAACAGAACGTTGACTCTTTTGTGTCTCTTATTTTGACCATCAGAAGCGTCGTTCCAGCCGCCAGGTGAAGAGGAAGAGGTACACTGAAGATCTGGAGTTTAGAATTTCAGAGGATGATGTCAGTGGAGATGACTCACAAACACCAAAATCCCCATCGTCATCCCAACAACAGGTAAAGCTTGGGTTTTGGGTTTATACTGTACAGACATAATCTGACAATAGATCTGACATTGATATATTTAATGATATTTTGTATATACAGAAAAAATCTATGGATGTCTACCATCAGATTTACCTTATCTCTGTTATAACAGACCATTGTGGTTGATTAGTGAACTGGACTGCTTTCAGGCAACTTTTTAAAAACTATTAAGTTATAATATCTGCCAATACACATTCCTCACTTTAAGTCTGTGTATAAACATTCTTAATTACATTTCAATTTGTTTTCTGTATTACAATACATGCCAATAGTGTACAGTGCATGTTTGTCATTATTTAAAGAAATGTTGCTGACCTTTGCAGCCTGTAATCCTTTAAAGCTTTTAAACAGCTCATAATTTTCTGTC
This sequence comes from Verasper variegatus, assembly GCA_026259375.1. Classification (NCBI taxonomy): domain Eukaryota; kingdom Metazoa; phylum Chordata; class Actinopteri; order Pleuronectiformes; family Pleuronectidae; genus Verasper; species Verasper variegatus. Next base: position 19,989,127 of record CM048053.1, on the reverse strand, counting down.
TTCATCTCTATCACATGAGATTAAGACTTCTCTCTCATTAGACAGTGAGTTAAATCAAAACCATCAGGTTAAGACTATACTTTATAACCAGTTTCTGTACAGCTAGTGGTCTGTACATCTTTTTTGTCTTTTGCTAAATGAAAAATGTGCTTTGTAGAAAACTAAATAAGGTACTGGGAGTATTGCAAAGTCAAATAATTACAGGTGTAATTGTTCACCAAAACCACAGTTAGTAGATTAACTAAATGTTTTGACATACTTGGATGTGATCAGAGGTTCTGAGCTCTGGGTTATTATCCACCTTATCAAGATAACCAAAATAATCAAATGAAACATGCATTTGAAAGACAATACATTAGCTGTTATGTAATAGTTACAGATGTATAGCTTGAACTCAGCTTAGTTGGAATAATGATTAGTAATTTAAACATGCTTCAGTGTTAATAGTGACATGAAAAATTAGTTTTGTAACATAAACCAAGTAGAGCTCAGCAGGTCGTGGTTGGGATATTATGGTTTTATTGTCCTGTATCTGTTTCTGCCTCTGTCTCAGAATCGCCACAAAACTATAAATCACGTTAAATAAGAAATCTAATTATACTGTAATTACATTTTTTTTCATATGCGATTTTTCTGGCCAACACTTTACACATTTGGTGTGTTTCCAGGATGTGATTGAAGCTGAGGGGCCCATTGTGGAGAAGATCATGGGCTTGCGCACCTCCAAAAAACAGGTGAGATACGTTGAAGGAGAGACACACAATACATAGAGAAATGCTCACATTGACATCCTGGCCAGAGTCATGGCTTACATCATCTGATTAGCCGCTCCACAGCTGGCCTAAGCAGATTACTCACACACATACGAAGGCACACACAAGTATCTCAGACAGCATTCACTTGGTAAGCAGAGACAAGAGTTCTTGTATTTCAATGTTTGGAGCTCTGAGTGTGTAAGAGAGTGTGAGTATGAGTGAATACCCGGCTTTGTTTTAGATGGCTTGTCTAAAGAAAGCTCATCTCTGAGCCAACACATGCGTGCACATACAGTCACCGGCCAACTTTCCTTTGCTAGCCAGCTGCCAACGGGTTTAAGCCCGCCCCCCCTTTACACATAAACAGACACACACACATTCTCACAGCTCCATTCAGAGTTGACCCTGGGTTTGGCACACAGCCAAAACCACAACGCTAGCTAGACCAGACACCAAGCTAGCATTTCCTCAGGCAAGGGGTGTGTGTGATTGATGATTCATGGCATTACAGTAGTGTGTGTGTGTGTGTGTGTGTGTGTGTATGAAAGTGAACTGCTGTGCTATAAGAGCTACTGTTTTGGTATTTCCCCTTTCTCACACACACTGTTATGTATGTAAATAACAAATATATTACTTATACACTTCTTTACCATAATCTGCGTCTGCCCTGAGAATATAAAGCAAAGTCAAGCCCATTTTACACTGCCTGTTCAAGGGAGGAATATAGCATATTTATTCCACCTTGCTGTTTTCTATAAAACAGGAGGCCAACAATGTAACACATCCCACACTGGGGGTGGCAATATGCCGGTTTGTTTGGTTCAGTGTAAACAAACAAGCATAACGAGGGGTCATTATGACAACGTACAGTAGCTGGGTTTCTGTAGAAAAGGGACTTTAGATTCAGGGATGACTGACATGCTAGTGTGAGACTGGTACCCAGTGCCACCTAACCAATTCAACCACATGTTGTATAACAATAATGAGCCACTTCTGCTCTTGTGCCATATAGTTGCTATATTTGCAGTTATTATTATTAACCCTTTTTTTCTTTCTAGCTGGAGGAGGGGGAGGAAGTGGAGGTGGAGGAGTTCTATGTCAAGTTCAAGGGCTTGTGAGTAAAACTACTTTTTCTCTTCATTGCTTTGTCTTTCACAAGAGAGCTCCCTCTTCTTTTAAGCCCATTTTGAACACACATGCCAGGGTCTCCATGGGCCAATAACTGTGAAAAGCTCAGAGCTTGTTTTAGCAATTTATATGTGCTGCAGATTCAATCACACATTAATAACACAGAAGTAGTTGTATCCTATGATACCACTAAAACATGTCCAAAAGTAATTTTCACATAATATTGGCTCATTATTAGGACTATGTATATACAACATTGTTTCTCACGGTACATTAAGACATTAGCAATAAGTAAAGTTAACAAATATGAAGTAATCCTTGATCCCAGTGTGCACCATACAGAGTTACATTGATGAAATAAGTTTTTGGATTTGTACTGCAGTTTTTCTTATTGTCCCATACACATCTGACAATATAACAGGATTTATAGGAAGAGTCACTTTCTCAGTGAGTGTTATCGAGTTGTAGTGAGTTGTAATGTAGTGAGTCGATTCTGCACACTTTCCTCTTACATAATTATGTTCTCTGACATTTAACATTCTTCACACTTCAGTCTTTTTGAGCTCATAATCTGTGACAGCTGTAATTCTTGGCTGTTGGACCGATTTTTTTCCCCCTTGTTTATTTTTGCAGTTACAACATTCAGAGGCAGTATGAACTTGTTTTCACTATGAATTTATTTCTTCCATGCCTGCAAAACCCATTATAGAACACTTCAGAAACTCCTGCAAGTTAAACTGGACTAACATAACTCTAACTTGGAAAGACCCACTAGCCGAACAACATTGAGGCTACAGACGGGCCATTATGTAACACACTGGTACTTTCTCCATTTAAAAGGATTATCTTATGTAATGAACACATAATTGGCTTTTTGAATATGAACCCCACTTTTAAACCTTACTTTTTTATTTTTTAAATAGATAAACAAATATAACCTTACATTGAGGCCAGTATGGTATCTTTTTCTCTCCTGTGAAGTAGAAAACTGTCAGTATATATTTATTTTTTAACTTTTGACAAGGGCTTCAACTAATGGTTATTTTCATCAGGTAATCTTCTGACTATTTTCATGGTAATTCAGACAAATTATAAGAGCAAAATGTTGGACCCAACTAGCAGTAAAATGTTATTTAAAATAAAAATACATGCTTCCAATCCACATATGGAAGCATATGACACATGTAACTTCCTCCCTGTGATGGTAGTTTACTCTTTTGTTGCATTGGCTACAAACACTGCTATTATCTCTGGTTTCAATATGAGTGTCATGAATTACTGGGTCTGACTGTGTCTCTTGTGTCTCAGCTCGTACCTCCACTGTCGCTGGGCAGACTTGCAGGAGCTGGAAAAGGACAAGAGAGTGCACCAGAAGATCAAGAGGTTTAGGGCAAAGCAACTACTCAACACCTTTATATCTGAGGTAGGACCTGAGCTCTACAGTACAATTAGTCCCTTATCTTGTCTACTTTACAGTGGCTTTAGAGAACACTGCCCTCCACTTTGTGCACACTTTATTGTGTTGTAGATAAAATTGTAAATAGATAGAAATTACTATATCAAGTTTTATTTTTGCAGTTCTAAAAAAAAAGTTCAGAGAAAAATGAAATTCACTCATTATCTACTCACCACTATGCGGATGTGTTGGAGTCCACAAAACACTTCTGGCGTCTCAGGGAAAACTTTGTTGCAGCCGAATCCAATACAATTGATGTAACCGGCGGCTTATACTTTAGATGTAATAAAACAACAGAAAAAACATAACATGCCTCCATACTGCTTGTGTGGTGTCATCCAAGTGTCCGCAAGCCCCAACATTCATATTCGACCCGAACAATTGAATTGACTTCAATTGTATTGGATTCCTCTGCAACACTGTTTACCCATGAGACTCTTAACGTGTTCTGTGGACTCAAACACTTCACCCACCACTTGAGTGGTGGGTAGATAATAAGTGAATTAAAATTTTTCATTGAGCTATTCTTTAAAACTCATTATATTTCAGTCAAAGCTCATTTGGAAGCAAATACAGCAATTATTTTGTCATAAATGTCTTCATTAGTCATATGCTGCAAACATGAAATCAACTGACCTCAGCCCAACAAATTCTCTTAAGCCAACCCGTGTGTCTAACAGAAAAATTCTGCATATTTTCTCCCCAGATGGATGATGAGCCTTTTAACCCAGACTACGTGGAGGTGGACCGTGTCCTGGACATTTCAGAGAGCACAGATGAAAATGGAGAGGTGCTTTGAACTTCTGTCATCTTTCATGGGTTTGAGCCTCTGTCTCATCTCAGCACGCTCACCAATTCTCACTGCTGTGTGTTGTTGTGCAGACGGTGACCTTATATTTGGTGAAATGGTGCAGTCTGCCCTACGAGGACTCCACATGGGAGCTGAAGGCTGACATCGACCAGTCCAAGATAGAAGAATATGAACGCATCGCAGCACGCGCACCCAACCTTAAGAGACTGGTAAGTGGCTCTCTCTCTCTCTCTCTCTCTGTGTGTGGGGGTGTGTGTGGGTGTGTGGAGACGCTCTTTTGGTGCTATCTGTTACCCAGCCTCCTCCCAGTAGACACGTGCATGTGTTTTTGTGTGTGTTGGCCTGCCGCCTGCTCCTTCCTCCTGCAGATTTACAGCCCCCTTAATGCTCTCCACAGGGCCACGTTCTTGCGGTCTTACACATTCACACACACGCCCTGCTCCTGTGGCCAGTCCAAACCACTAACAGTGTGTTTAATGCTGAACAGAAGCAGCTGACTGGCTGTGGTCCTTCCCTCCAACTCTCTATTTTCCTGTGTCCATCTATTTAACTACTGCCTACTGTTTCTCTTTAAGGGCCATGTTAGAAATGCTCCAGGGCAGTGTTTGGAGGCAGTTTATATTTTTAGCTGCACTAGCAGCATAACTCGCGGGTTGGTCGGTTGGACTAACAGAACTTTTTGGCAGACATTTGTCTTTTCTTTTTTTTGAGAAGAAATTCCCCAAAATTTTGTTGGTCAAAATGTCAACTTGTAAATAGTAAAAATCAAGATATGTTTAAAACTAAACACCAGTCCCATTTTAATAATTTCTTAAATATTACTGGAAGAATGAGGAAAGAACTTGAGGCAGATGGTCTTTCCTGGAGAACTATCGTAACAGTTGTTGATTGTTTTTACATCTATATGATTTTAACCAAGCTACACCCTCACAAAACTCAGTCTCTGCATTGATGATTCGATAAGATACACTGATAAAATTATTAATGTCATTTTAATAACCCCAAATATTCTCTGTCTAGGAACGGCCTCCTGCAGCCGACTGGAAAAAGTTTGAGGGCTCCAAAGCATACAGGAATAGCAACTCACTCAGGGAATACCAGTTAGAAGGCCTCAACTGGCTTACCTTCAACTGGTACAACTCGTAAGTCACTATTAACTTTTGTTTTGTAAGAACTATGAATATAAACCTCTAACTGCAGTTGACATTGGAGTGGATGTGAAGTGACCCTGTTAGGTTTTCCTATTTGTTCCATCTGTGCTTGAAATGCTGTTATGGTACCATAGGTGTACAGAGACATGTATTGCTGCCAGCAAAACGAAAGAAAAACTGCAGTTGAACTTGTGTCTGAGCACATTATTTTGTCGGTTCTGCTTTCTTGTTTTAACAAACAATAACAAATTGTGAGACATACCACCAAGTGTTAATAAATGAGGGGAGAGAAGTTTTTAGATTCTGGAGACACTTTGACTTAGGCAAGTTAAAGTTGTGGAATCTTACAGAGGGTTCACAGCAGAAGTTGTTTTTGGTAACTAGAAAGTAGGCATTCAGGTCTTTACCAGTATAGTGACGCTTAAGTTTAATTAATGTGAAATGCAGATCTTATGGTGCGTTCACACCAAACGTGACACAAATTTTTCTTGCATCGAGATTTCATACATAGTCAACGCAAAGACTTGATTAGACACGATTATCACATCTCACCCCTGGGGGTCGCTTTTGGAGTGAACGCACCATTGCATGCAGCCCATGTGTTTCAGCTTCTCACTCTGTGCACATATTTTGTCCCTGCAGACGCAACTGTATCTTGGCTGATGAGATGGGTCTAGGGAAGACCATCCAGTCAATTACGTTCCTGTATGAAATCTTCCTGAAGGGCATTGAGGGGCCGTACCTGGTTATTGCCCCTCTCTCTACCATCCCCAATTGGGAGAGAGAGTTCAGGACCTGGACCGAGCTCAACGCTGTGGTCTACCATGGCAGCCAGGCCAGCCGCAAGACCATCCAGGCCTACGAGATGTACCATAGAGATGCACAGGTAGACACGATGAAACAGAGCTGCTAAACTCTTCTTGCAAAACAATTTATCTGTGATGATATTAGCTGCTACAGGATAAGAGAAGAATTATATTCATATAGTTTGGAATTTAGTGAAACACTAAAAGCATGTTTCATACAGTGAAGAAAAGATAGATATTAAAGTTGACACTGCAATGTTACATGCAAATGTGAAAGGACCATTTGGGGTTTTATTTGATCATAACTTCTTAATTAGTTGGAACGGATTCATTCACCAACATACTTTAATAAATAATATCACTGAAAACAAAGAGCACACTACATGTGTACACTGCCTACCCTGCACCACTGGAGATAATAGATGTATGATAGCAGAATGATTGCAATAACTTGTGCTCATCACTTAAATTGAAGCAGTAATGAGTTTATCTGGTCACTGCAAATCATACGAGTCTTAGTCTTTGACAAAAAAAAATCTGCAACAGCTGTGTAACTATAAAACCATAGAATGTTTGTTTTTTTATTTTTACAAATGAACTCTGGTAACTGTTTAGTCAATATAAATCTGTCAGCATGTGAATAGTCATTGCTGCCTCGACTGAAACTGCACCAATGCGAGCTTCCAAAGTGCAAATAGATGAGAAACCTGACTCTTGAGAATCTTGACTGTTCTCAGTAAAAACCACCACAGAGGCCTCAGCAGCTCTGACCTGCATGAGGATCACACATTTGGAACAGTAGATGTAGGGAATGAGACGCTGTTGTGAGTCAGACAGCTGATCTTAACACCATCTCTAGTCAGAGGAAATCTTGAGCCAGGGATGGACAATTTAAAGCCTTTACTGTCCTCGAGCTGTAAGCCTTGGACTCTAAGCTCTTACTGAACAATGATACTAATATCTAACAGTGACCTTTGCCACAGTTAGCCTGTGAATAAATTAAGCTGTAGGGTTGTTCCTACAAACACATTATCCAGACTAAAATAATTACTTAGTGCTGCTAAATGGAGGAAGCACAGCTGGTAAAAAATCTCCTATTGTGTGAATGTGTAAGTTACGGAGCCCCTTGGTGACATTTGGGAAAGAAATGTATTACTTGACCATGACATAACGTGTGGGAGCGAGATAAATAACTTATGCATGCGTCACAGGTAAATCTGTAAACTATCTATTCCCCATTCCAAATAGACATTTAATTTGACAGGATAAAACTACTTAAAGGGAAGGATAAAAGTATAAAACTATGTCTGGTTATCCCACCTCTAACACATCAAAATACAGAGTAGGTGAAAGGATTTTGTCGGTCTCTGAAGACCCATGTCCTCCTCAAAGACCCTCTAACAATCTTCGCACTGAGCTCCATGGGATTTTTTTTCTTTCTATTCGCTAAGAACTTTGATGTCAAGTTGTCAATGGAATTGATTTGTCAGTGGGTGGTGCTTTGAAGTTTGATCTCTTATCGCCAACTCAACCTGGTTAGCTGTTCAGCATAAGTTACCAGTGTGATTTACCCTGATAAGACGTGAACAAGCTTCGTAGGACCGGAAACCCTGAACTAATTGTGAAGTTACCCCGATGACCACATATCCTGCTTTGTAGTGCAAGGCCCTGGTTTGAACAGAGGAAACACTGAACTGTATTACAGTAAATCTTTGTGGAGTTTATAGAAAACAGGTATAGCATGGCATGAGTCCAACTTTATCGTCAAGCTTCATTATCAAAGCTTTCCTTGACTTTTCTTAACTAAGGCTGTGCAATATGATGAATAGAAACAATGTTACAATAGAAAAAATTCTATAGTTTTATATAATTGCCTGTTTATGTCATTGTGCTGCAAATCACTCTTAACCACAATATTTTTTGTCCTTTGGACAACTCCTCCACACTGAGTATACCGGCAGAAAATTTGCATGAAACCAACACAAAACAAATATGTTTGAGTGAACGTGACACAGGAAGTGGTATTTCACAACAGGAGAAGGATTTAGACCAGCCAAGACAAAATGAGCAGCTTGTACTTAAGAGGGGCCACTTCTGTCACGAGGAATGTAGTTTGGGTTTGATGATTTTGAAGTATCATGTCAAACATTACAAGGAGTCTTTGGATGAGAGCCATAAAATTACAGTGGCCTGCTCAGAACAAACCTTAGACTTGGACGTTGTAGGGTGGTTAATGTTATCACCAAAATGGAAGAAGGTAACAGCTGACGTTAACATCTGCAAATACATGAACCCAACTTACACTCAAGTAAAGGAAGGAGTAAAGATATGTATTATTTGTCTAAATATGGAATCTATCAGGACATGAGATTTTGAAAATGTTGAACAGCCCTATTTCTGTGATGGAGTTGGGAATATGTTAGATTTTTTTCTTCTCTCTCTGCCTTCCTCCCTCCAGGGTAAAATAATAAAGGGAGTTTATCGGTTTAACGCGGTTATAACAACTTTTGAGATGATTCTGGCTGACTGTCCGGAGCTTCGCAGCATCCCATGGCGCTGCGTGGTGATAGATGAAGCCCACCGCCTCAAAAACAGAAACTGTAAACTACTGGAAGGACTCAAAATGATGGACATGGTGAGTGGTGGTCTTTTTTTGTTTGTAACAAAGTGCTCTCTATGTCAAGTGTCAAGAATATAATAGCCTAGTAGCTGTGCCATTAAAATAATTCACTCTTCACATCCTCCTTTCATTTTTAGAAACTCTAAATATGTCTTTCCTGTCTCTGCTTTCTGCAGGAGCACAAAGTTCTGTTGACAGGAACTCCCCTCCAGAACACTGTGGAGGAGCTCTTCAGCTTACTCAACTTCCTGGAGCCTGAGAGATTCCCTTCTGAAACGACATTCATGAATGAATTTGGAGACCTCAAGACTGAAGAACAGGTAAATGGACAGTCTTTAAAACTTTGGACAGTTTCAAAATTCCTGTTTCAATTAAGTATTAATACTCCCCCGTGTATTTAAGGTTCAGAAACTGCAAGCCATTTTGAAACCCATGATGCTGAGAAGACTGAAAGAGGATGTGGAGAAGAACTTGGCCCCTAAGGAGGAGACCATCATCGAGGTAGGACTACGATCTCAATATAGATTTCTCAGATCAAGGGTGGAGTCAAAACATCTTCACCTATTATGTTCTCCATTCAGCTCTCCAATCTGAATCCTGTTAGAATTTCCCCAACAAGTATTTAAATAATGTCCAAATAAACCACAAATAATAAATGTTGTGTTTGTCGCCAGGTGGAGCTGACCAACATCCAGAAGAAATACTATCGGGCAATTCTGGAGAGGAACTTCACCTTCCTGTCCAAAGGGGGTGTAGGAGGAGGTGGCAGCGGCGGAGGAGGAGCAAATGTCCCTAACCTTCTCAACACCATGATGGAGCTGAGAAAATGTTGCAACCACCCCTACCTCATTAATGGTAAACACACACTTTACAAAAGCTGACACACCACTGCAGTTTAAAGACTCAGCAAACCAATTATTGCTCCAGATGATTTCTAATTATTCTTTCCTGGTGACTAGGAGCGGAAGAAAAGATCATTGAAGAGTTCAGGGACTCCAACGGAGGCAGGACCGATTTGCCAGACATGGCTCTCCAGGCCATGGTCCAGGCTGCAGGCAAGCTTGTGCTCATTGACAAGCTGCTGCCCAAACTGAAGGCAGGTGGACACAGAGTCCTGGTGTTCAGTCAGATGGTCCGCTGTCTGGACATCCTGGAGGACTACCTCATCCAGAAACGGTAAGAATAGACTAATTAGCATTTCATAATAAGTGCAAAGATTAATAAGCTGGTAATCATCGTTATAGTCTAGGTATCGTTGTGATCTCAGTCCCTCTAATACTGGCAATCTACTGATACTCAGTGTGATCTTAGCTGCCCAGTGCACGCTCAAGAAGAAATCTGAAAATGAGACATTGAGATTTTTGTGCCAAAGATGCTCAGAATTGAAGAAATAAATGTATACAAAACAGCAGAAGGTACACATGGCTGATTAAATATATAATTGATGTATGAACAGGTGGGGCATATTCAATTTTTCACAAGCGACTTGATCCAAACACTGCTCATTCAAAACTGGAAAACTGACGAGATTAAATGATTGATGTAATAGAAAGTTGAACTGTGAGAATATGATTCCTAAAATTAAAGTGATCCTTTAGAGTAGCCAGACAAAAGCACACGCAGTTATACAGTGGTTTCACAGAGTGGAGGTTCTTTCAACACAAAAGATCTTCCGCTGAGCATCGAGACCAAATGACAACTCATTCAATTTCAGACCATTGCCAAATTACAAATGGGACTACTTTACACTCACACATACATTGATATGTTCGCACTGTAGATTGTCCTAAATGAACTTTGCAGCAGACGGAGGTGTTCAAAGCAAAGAACAGTAAAGAGATAATATACTTCATTCAACCCTCCTATTATCCTTGTGGTCTATTTGACCCCATTCAATGTTTAATGTCTCTAAATAAATGGTTAACTTCATTCTTTGGCTTTACATTTAATGACTTTTCCTAATTACCATAACAACTGGGTAAACAGACAATTCACATGATTTTGTATTTTCAGCCTGTGTTCTTTGGGGTCAATTTGACCCAAGGCTGTTTTTGGCTGTAAAAATATAGTTTACACATTATGCAAGAACACAGTTTTGTTGTTTAGGAAGATATTGAAGTCACTATAACATGTATTTTTTATCATCTTATATCTTTAAAACTCTTCTCCCAGCTTTGTTGCCCTAATCTACCTGACCATACCTGTAGCAGTGCACAAAGCCCTGATGGTTCACTCAACATGGGGAGGCATGCACAGCAGCTAAACCATTTCTCTTGTTGCTTTGTGTGCTTTCTGTTGATGCTTGTTCTTAATTCAAAATAATATCGAAGAAAATGGTTTCTTCCAGTGAGGTTTTGTCACAGCTATTTGACAGTGAAGACGTATCAACAACAAGACGTGTTTTCTGTCATGTCATATGTTTTGATGATGGAGAAACAATGCCGGACTGACGAGTAGGTTCAGCGATTACCCTACCAATGCGCAAATTTTCCTTTTGTAAATGAAGGACTGTTATGTGTTCCTTAAATATGTTCTGAAGATATTCTATTTAAAATAAGATTTCTTATAAATGTTTGAAATTGTGTTTGGTTTTTCCTGGGGCCAAATTGACCCCAAACATAATGTTACTTTCCTTGATAATAGTATAACATAATAAGTAACCATTTTGATTCTAAGAATTTTCTCAAGGTTTTTGATTGCTGGGGTCAAAATGACCCCCAGGATAAACAATGTTAGTAAATTTGAGGATAACAGGAGGGTAAATAGAATATTGGATTGGCCCTAAAATCTACTTGTAATATCTTCTAATAACTGCTATTTACAGTTCGTTATTTACAGCTTTGCTTCAAAATCTGTGTCCAGATATCCCTATGAGCGTATAGACGGCAGAGTACGTGGTAACCTGCGGCAGGCAGCCATCGACCGGTTCTCTAGACCAGACTCGGACCGCTTTGTCTTCCTGCTGTGTACACGAGCTGGAGGGCTTGGCATCAACCTGACAGCAGCTGACACCTGCATCATCTTTGACTCGGACTGGAACCCTCAGAACGACTTGCAGGTACAAACCACATCATGCTTCACCTGCGGATTTTTGTTTAATATTTGTGGTTGTCCTAAAGAGCTTGAGGGGTGGTCAGCTGGGAATTAGCCATGTCAGCCACATTTAGATCTTTCACTTCACTCTTCTGCAACCTCACTTTTCCAGCTGAATGTGCTCCTGAACAGAAAAATCTATCAAATTCTCTGTGGAATACTGTTTCTGAATTTTAATTTCTGTCCTCCACCAGGCCCAGGCCAGGTGTCACCGTATCGGCCAGTCAAAGGCCGTCAAGATATACCGTCTGATCACCAGGAACAGCTACGAGAGGGAGATGTTCGACAAGGCCAGTCTGAAGCTGGGGCTGGACAAGGCTGTGCTGCAGAGCATGAGTGGCCGGGAAAACGCCAACAGCGGGGTATCTACATCAATAACTTGAGATTGATTTATTCCTTTTAAGTGAATCTTTTAAGTGTCCTGTGTGTTTAAAGGCAAGTCTATTTTCTGAGATCACTTGGGTGTTTTCAGACTTCTTATTAGGAACACAACTGATTCCTTTGAAGCCACTGAAGTAAATGTTTTCCATTGTGGTCCAGGTCCAGCAATTGTCGAAGAAGGAGGTCGAGGACCTCTTGAGGAAGGGAGCTTACGGAGCTCTAATGGACGAGGAAGACGAAGGCTCAAAATTCTGCGAGGAAGACATCGACCAGATCCTCCAGAGGCGAACTCACACCATCACCATCGAGTCTGAAGGAAAGGGCTCTACATTTGCTAAGGTAAAAACTTCATGGCCTAAAGACAATGGAAATGTCTAAAAAAAATCTCATGTGTGATAAAAAAGTATAATACCTTGAGTTGATAGACGCATTTCCTGAATGTCCGCAGGCCAGTTTTGTTGCAGCCGGTAACCGAACAGACATTTCTCTCGAGGATCCAGACTTCTGGCAGAAATGGGCCAAGAAGGCTGAGCTGGACATGGATGCCATGAATGGACGGGTAATACAAACACACACTTGCAACTGTACGTGCTTACTCTGAACACAGGTACCTGCAAAATTAAACACAACCAAGAATACAAGAAGTGATGTAGCCATAAAGCCATAGAGAGAAAAGTCACACTATGCATCCAAAGTCTCACATACACACACTTGGTGTCCTCTTATTGGAAAGGGACTAGCTTCCAGAATTTGTTAGTCAGGGGGAGGAAAGTGAGACAGACGGAGAGCGTAAGAACAGGAGGGAAGCAGAGAGAGATTAATATTGACAGTCGAGAATCTCCTCTCTACCGTAATTACCCATGTTTCCCTGCTCTTGCGTGTGTTTGAGTGAGAGAGAGTAAGCTGCTTAGCTCCACTTAACAGAGCACAGATGCTGGGAGGGTACAGAGATATCACTTAGGCAAGTGCTCCAACAAACACAAACACACACACACCAACAAGTCACATTGTTACACAGACATTAACAGGCATCTTTATTTTTTCCTTTCCTTCCCTCTCTGTATTTGCTCACTTGTTTTCTTTCTGAGTATTTCTATTCTGAGTAGTAGTCCCTCCTGATTTCCTTGTCTCTCTCCTGCCTCTCTTGTGGAGGACCTGCCACTGACACACTTACTCCAGCTCTGAGCATGAATGCATGCCGCTCCCCTGGGATTTCTTATTGTGTGATGTTAGAATTGAAAATGACTGCAATGCTCTGTGGTAATTGTGGAACTAACTACTGCCCTGTTTGCAAATACTAATGTGACTGTAAGGGGAGAAAATCTAATTAATTGAACAAAAATGTAATTCATTAGACAACATAATTAATGTCAGGTAACGTTTGAGCTGGGCAGCAATTTTCTCAGCTACAGGAATTAAACATGGAGCCAAATATCCATTAATCAGATTCGGTGCAGAAGGTGTCATGTATTAACAAAGTAGTCGGAGTATACAAGAAATACAAAAAATGGAATACATCATGAGAATAAAGCAGAAGCTACTTTGCATATTGTTATTGGTGGGTTTCAGGCCATCTGCATTTGAAACCAGGCTCTTGGTAATGATCATTAAAAAAGCACACCAGAATCTAGGCCATAGAAGCATTTCGTCTTAACGCCTTTATTGAATTTGTCTCCAGAACACACTAGTGATTGACACACCAAGGGTGAGGAAGCAGACACGCCACTTCAGCAGCGCCAAAGAGGACGAGATGCTGGAGTTCTCAGAGTTGGAGAGCGACGAGGACGAGCCAAGCAAACCCTCAACCAAACCACGACGACCCCAAGACAAAGCCCATGGCTACCCCCGGTCCGAGTGCTTCAGGGTGGAGAAGAACCTGCTGGTCTATGGGTCTGTTACATATTCATGTTTCCTACTCAAAAACAAGATGGATAATTATGTTGACATACAATAATGACTGGAACTAAGACAATTCAGTCTCAAACTATACATTTTAGAGAGGTTACAGGCAATATAGGGAAAAAAAGCTTCTCAAGTACATGAATGATTGCGTTAAATACTAATACACATTAGTGCCCAGATTACAGTTGTGTTGACAGTTTGGGAAATAATCTTATTTACTTAAAGTATACAAATTTCAGCTCGTGGACGGTTTAATATCTGCGCTCAGTGACTCCCTGGACAGAGTAGCAGAACCTAACAGGTGCTTGTAGTTGGATTTAGTTCCTTTCGGACTGTGCCAGGCAAGCTATTTCTGCATTTCCAGCAAAGATAACTGGCTGCTGGCCGTAGCATATTCCATTCATGATTCATTCATGATTCAATAATTAATTTTATCTAAAGTGTCAATATTTTCCTTTTTAAACTGAAAGTAATCACAACATAGAATTGTGGTGGAAGGAAACATTAAAGCAGATGATTCAAATGAAAGGAGGACAATATAGTTGTGGTTTTAGTGGATGTGGAGTCATGTTGAGTGAAGTTCATCACTCGGCTAATGTGTTTGTGTGTGAAAGAGCAAATGAGTTAATGGATGCAGACCTGCACACAGAGTAATTAAGTAGAGGGAAAGCTTCCGTCTCAAGGCCCTCAATACACACAGCTGGTTGTAAACACAATCATGCACACATACACACTTCTTGGAGAGCAAGCTTTAATCTCATCTCTATCTATCACAGACAATTAAATAATGTAAAGCCTTGTGCACTTTTTTAGAATGATATTCACTAGATTACATAACATTATTTGAATTCAAACAACATTAAAATTTATTTTAGGAAATGCCTGTCAACTATGCATTTATGTATGTACGAACAATATTTCATTAACCCTTAAACAATCAGTTTGTTCATCTGTGCAGTGATGGAGGTACAACTACACAAAACACAATAACAGCCCTTCAAGTCTGAAGAGATGGCTGTACAATATACTGCACACAGAGACAAATTGACACACTTACCACAGGCCGTGATGAGTCTGGTGAACCCGTCCATTTCATGGCTGATTTGGCGTGACTGTGTGTATGCGCGCGTGTGTAAGGAAGAACAGTGGTGCTAGTGAGATGTCAGCGTTGTTATTGTTACAGTCTAGTCTTGTGGCCCGAGGCTGTAGGACACAAAAACACACTGACTGGGCCTGTCCTCTCTGCTCGGCGCTCTGTTGTCTTTTCCCATCAGCCATCTCTCTCTCACTCACCCATCATTTGACTCTATCTGAAATTGTTCAGGGTAATACTGGTTCACATGGTTCACTGGAGATTGGGAAGCGGCAGTGGAAAGAAATTTTTTTGGATGAGAACAAGACCACCACATCAGTCTTTTGGGTCGCTTCCTCTCTGGAGGTGATGGGGTGGGTTTGGCTGTGATCCATGTTCACACACACACACACACACACACACACACACACACACACACACACACGGGGGCCCAACACTCATCAGTGTCTGTCGCTGGAGTGTGATAAATGTCTGGGATGCAGGAAAAATGATTTGGGCTTGTGTACATACTCATGAAGGATCAGGGTCATGTGAGTGAGTAGTGTGGCACGGAATAACAAACATTCTGACAGACTTAGTAAAATAATTATTTCACTTTTTCAGAGTTAGGCATTCCAAAGCATACAAACAAGAAGAAGAAACATCATCAGAAAGTTAAAACCATGGAGAGAAGATGGGGATTTAGATGCAAAATAATTTGATATTGGTTATTTGATCTGTATTAATCAGTTAACTGTATATAGTGCAGAGTTGTGCACCAGATTCTTTTTTGTTTTGTTCTAATTGATCAATTAATTTGATGATTTTACCTTTTTGCTTTGATTTCCAACCCACTTTGTGGCAGAGCTTTGTTCTGTTCAACCAGTTTTGCATCATATTCAGCAGTGTTAGTTAAAAGGCGAGTTTATCCATAATGCTGACAGGCTTGTCGGCTTCCTTTGTCTCTATGTCTGTCTTTAGTTGGGGCAGGTGGAGTGAAATCCTGGCCCACGGCCGATTCAAGCGCCCTCTCAAGGAGGCCGATGTGGAAACCATCTGCAGAGCCCTGCTGGCCTACTGCCTGCTGCATTACAGAGGAGACGAGAACATCAAAAGTTTTATCTGGGACCTCATCACTCCGAGTGAAGATGGCACCACCAAGACGCTGACCAACCACTCTGGTAACACACTCACACACATCCAATTACACTAGACGTATATAAATATTGTTTGATTCAACTTACTGCACCATTGATCAGCATTTTAAAATAATGGAATTTTAATGTCCCTCATAAGATCAAGATTTATTATTGAAGGCCTATAAGGTGGATGGGGGGAAAAAAACGTGTGGCTCTAAAAATACAATACACAGTATACGGTTTGCGTGAATATGTGAACAATATTAGAATCTTATAAGACATGTGATGCCTTCTTTTGGCACTCAACACATTTCAGGTACTATACCAGTTTGATAGTTGAAAGGTATATAACATTATTTGACATTCATTGCAAATTGTGCATAAATAATGTTTAAACAAGGTGTTTAATTTGTCACTATTGCCCGTCTCACCTCCCACCCCCAGGTCTCTCTACCCCAGTGCCTCGGGGTAGGAAAGGCAAAAAGGGGAAGCCCCAGGCCCCGCCTCCACAGACCCCACGAGCTGATTGGCTGGCCAGTTGTAATCCTGACCACTTACTGCAAGAGGATAGCTACAAGAGACACCTGAAACATCACTGTAACAAGTAAGGCTTCTTCAAACTCCTGAAACACCATGATAGCAAGTGGCTAATACAATTTTTAGGGGCCTGAAACAGTATTATTGGTTGCATTTAAGTTCCCAAAGTGCAAATCTCATGGATACCAAACTAATGCTAATGGAACAGGTCCTTAAAACCAGGATATAGAGGCATGTGGCAGGCGTGAGTCTGACTCTAAAAACATACACACAACTTAAATAGAGGCAGCCATCTTCCTGTTTTCTTTCTCTTTCACTCACACATACACACACTCATTTGCTTTGTGGTCAGCTCTTTTCCTGTTGTCAGGGTGATATGCTTTCTTGCCCCCCAGATTCAGTTCCAAGATTTTTTATTCTTCTTGAGGGGGAAGTTTGTTTGTTTGTGTGTGTGTGTGTGGCTGTGTGCCAGGCCAGGTGCTAGGCAGGCAGACCTGTTGGAAGTGGGTGAAAGATGCATGCGCACATACACTCACACACACTCACACGCACACACACTTGGGGGTGATTATGTGGTGCCATCTGCTAGGCTGAAGCACAGCGTTGTGTGGCTAATCAGGCCTGGCACATTGATGGATGAGCACTCACAGCCTGCCAACAAACACACACACAAACGCACACACACACGCACTGCAACTTGTCCAACTTGCAACACACCCCGCAGAATGAGTTGCAAATGACTGTCTTAACCCCCTGAAACTAAACTTTCTTTTTCCTCCCTTCCACCACATCACTCTACCTCTTTATTTTTTCCCCTCTTTGCTCCTCTCACTCATCCCCTTCTACCACCCTTTTCCCCCTTCCCCATCTCGTGTCTCCTGTGCCAAAACAGTATTGGCATTACATTCTGGTTACAAATGTTTACAGTGGAGAGGATCTCTAGCATTTCCAGTGTCAGGAGATCAAATCTGATTTTCTTCAGCCTTGACCGACATGACTCATTTCACTGTAGAAGATTCTGGTACATTAATTTTTACATCTGTAATTTGTATCCAGAGAAGACAGAAGCAGTATAAAATGGGTTGGGTTTTTTTTCAAACCAGTAATTCAACAGAAGAAAAGCTCAGGATATTTTCAATCTGAATAATGAAAGATCGAACATCCAAGATCTTTATCTCACTGTCCTATTAAATTCCACCTTTCTGCCTCTGTAAAGCAAATCCTCCAGTAAAGTCAGTTCAATGTGACTTGTGTTATCAGAACTGTCGTAATGAAACACCTGATATCACGAGCACCTATAATATTTTATTTAACACAGGAAAAATCTAACATTATGGGGCATCCTCATTAATGAGCTACTTAACTGAAATACACCAGAAGATCAATGTTGCATCCTTAGGAATCTTTAGTCTACCCTCCTAATTATCTGCTTCACTTACTGTTCACCGTCCATTCAGGGTGCTGCTGAGGGTGAGGATGCTGTATTATCTGAGACAGGAAGTCATAGGCGACCAGGCCGAGCGCATCCTGGAAGGAGCCGATACCAGGTTAGTAGATACTCTATACTACTTCCTCTCTGTCTTCATGTTAGTATCCCATTTACCACATTTTCCCATCCTACTCAGGACACAGGAACATGCTTTTTTCTTATAGATCATCAGTTGGTTTCTGAAGCCTCTGCTTTTTGCTGCTCAAGCCAACTACTACTACCATTACTACTACTCTGTTCCTATTCTGTCCCAAAACAGCCATTTGGGCATTTCTACTGTAACCTCTTATTCATATAGACCCTGTAGTTTCAGAGATGTAATTTATTAATTTTGGGCCTGTCATTTTCGAGCAGGCACCTAGATAATAGATGTTATAATATTAAAAGGTTAAAACAAACTAATGTCACATAATCAGATTTTGTCTCTCAGAGGCTTAGATGCCTGAAAATAAGTTCTTGATCTGATTTGATTTATTTATCATAACCAATCTTAAAAAGATGCATTTGCTCAGATAAAAAGCGAACGCTGTATTTCTCAACATGACATGGCTTAAGAAACATATTGTTTTTATATTTTCTTTTACATGGCAATTTGTCTGTTGATGGTTAACAGTGTAGAGAGATACAGGAAACTAGAGCAGTATGAGCTATATGATTAGTATGATTCATGACAAAAACCCAAATCAGCATCTGAAAACGAAATATGAAGAGCATTATTGTGTGATAAAGAATTACTTGTGTGGTATTTCAGTGTGTTCTAGTGACCTCTTTGGCAGGTTTCTTTCCATTGTGACCGATTCAACAAGCAGATATTTCATCGTGGGAAAATAAGCTTTTATCACAGTTTTTGACCCATTTACATGATTTTTTAAAACCATTTTAAAAAGCTATTGGTTATTTAGCTGATTATCATCAGAAACAAGGTCTCAGCACAGTGGGTTTGATGTGAAGGTCAGTTATGCTGCTCACCTTGACTTTTTCCTTGATCTCCTTCCTACATCCTTCAATGCTTCCTCCATCTTTCTCTCTTTCACTTTACACTTCCCTTGGCATCTGTCCACATCTCCCTCTCTCTGCAGTATACTTTGGTCTATGATGATCTCCCATCCCCCTCACATCACCCTTTCACCCAGATGTGAATGCATTTATAATTTGGAGCACATGCACTTCATGCTGATCTCTCCTTCCCCTCCCCTCTTTCCCTCCCCCAACTCGATGGCTACTGTGACACACCCGTTACTGTGTGTGTGTGTGTGTGTCTCAGCGCGTGCCAGACGTGAGCATACGGGTTGCTATCGTGCCAACATATGCCAGGGGGATTTAGTATGCCAGTCTTGGCGCGCACGCATATGTGTGTGTTGCCAAGGCCGCGCATGCTGCTGTTTGCAGAGATAAGAGACTATTTCCCAGTTTCTTCTCTCCTCCTGACACCCTCAGACTTTCTGTGTCCATTGTGTATTGTACCCTTTCTCTCCATAACTAGCAGGAAGCACCATTTTCTACCATCTTATTTCCATAATGGAGGATTTTGTTTGCTTGTTGTCACAACACAGAATTTATCCTGCACCAACTGTGCACAGGGAAACTTGTTTACCTATTATTATTATTATTATTATTATTATTATTATTATTTATCCTGTACAGTAAGAGGGTGAAACAGCGATCACTCCAAACACAGTCCAGAACAGATACAGACACAGGGACACTACCAGAAGACCTTTTTATTTATTTTATTTCTTTTAGCTTAAACTGATGGTTTCCCCTGCAAGCCCCTACTCTTCATCCTGGCTCAGTATTGCACAGCCCCGACAGCATGGGTCTTGAATGTCCTGGTCTAGTCTGTTCCCGCATACCTGTTAGGATCACTAAAAGGCTATATAAAATTAACAAATTTCCACAGAAAAACCAAGTATCAGTTTAAACCACTTCTTTGCCCCCAACTGTATAATCAGCTGAATAATTTTTACTCAATGTAAGATCACTTTCCAATAAGGTTTTTATCTGTCAAGATTTAATCACAACTAGCATTATTGACTTTTTTTTATAATCACTGAGACGTGGATAAATCCTGACGATTTCACCCTCATTGAGTATTAATTATTTTTCCACCAGCCAAGAATGTTTGTTTTATTTTAAAGAATAAACTGCTTATTTTGTGTTCTAATCTACCGTCCTCCTAAACAGACTTCTATTTTATTCAAGAATTTGAATCTATCTAAATATCTATCTATCATTTTGTTACAGTACGACAGAGTTCTTATTCTTTGTGATTTTATTATCCATGTCTGCTGCTCCTCCTCGTTTATCTCAGATTTTTTTAAACTTTTAAATTGTATTTTGTGTTAATGTGAACCGGATTGATTTTGCAGTCTCAGATCATAACGCAGTGCTTTTCCAGGTTCCACTCCTCTCACTTGACTCCAAACCTCCCACTATGATTCGCTCCTGCCCCCTAAACTTTCTCTCTTACTCACTTCTGTCAGGCTTTAACTGCTTTACACACAAGTTTTAATTCAAGTCAACAGCAGGCCCTCTCGGTTGAAGGGTTTTTAACAGCTCTTGCGCAATAACTTAAATTCTATAGCACCTGTCAGATATAGAAAGCCGAAACCTTATTCTCTCCTATGGTAAAATTAAGAAGTGAGGAGCCTGTAACTAGAATACAAGTCTGTTTACAAATACATTTTTATTGAATATTTTTGTTTGTTTATTATGTCTGGTTTGTGGCTGACAGCTTTTACATGAATGGATCAGAGTCAGATTTCTGTCATTCCATTTAGTCTTAAAATGGACTGTTGCTCTATTGAGGCAGATTGAACACACACACACACACACACACACACACACACACACACACACAGCTTTATTATCAGTAATGTGATGTCTTTATCTCTACCACAGTGAGCTTGATATCTGGATCCCCCAGCCATTCCATGCTGAGGTCCCAGCCGACTGGTGGGACAGTGAGGCCGACAAATCCCTCCTCCTCGGTGTCTTCAAACATGGTGAGAGGCACATACCAGAGTCGCACACTCTCTGTACACGCAGATCTAAATCTTCCATCAACATGGCAGCCATTACACGTACAGTATACACATAACATGTCAACACCTTCAGACACACTTGCTGAGATGCTCCAGTGGCTTCCAACCCAGTAAGCATCAAGCCAGCAGACACACACACACCCTGTTGTCAAACTGAGTGAACGCACACACACACACAAATATATCCCACCCGCTTCTGTTGCCACCAGTTGATTGGTGTTGCTATGGTTATAGCGGTACGCAGCTGGTGGCTCAGCGTGCTATCGGGAATGTGATTGATTGCTGGTTTCGTGTGTGTGTGTGTGCGCGCTGCTCTGTGTTACAGGTGTTTGTTGTTAACAAAGCCAAACACAAAGTTAGAATAATCCAATCCTTTCTCTGTGTTAACTGTTTAGACCGGGTTATTTGGATCGTCATTTGGAAAATGGGCCAGTGGTGTTAATGTCCCAGTGACCCACCTTTGGGTGCTGACTGACTGTGACTCCCAGTGACAGATTGAGTATAATTGTTGTGTGTGGAGACCCTCATTCATATTAATTTGGCATAATTGTCATAATTTTTCCATCATTGCCACTCTCTGATGCTATTAGGCGGCGCGCGCGTGCACACTCACACACACCCAGAGGAATATAAAAGGACTCACCCATAGTTAATCATAATCCTCATTCACTCGGGAGGCCCTTTGGGGGACGGACTAACACACACACACACAGTAAGCTTTGTATGCTGACATACACACACATGCAGACAAATAGAGCGTCTCGCTCTCCCTCACACACACACACACACACACAGTCATACACACACAGAAGAGTGATGGCCCATAAAGGCCCTGATGATTAATGTTTTGCTGTGGGTGGACAGTGTGTGTGTGTGTGTGTGTGTGTGTGTATACACATCTCTATCTTTGTAAGAATCACTTTGAGTTATATACCCTACAGAGTGATGACATTTTGGCCTCTTTATCACAACTTCAAAGAGTTGTTTAAGGGTTAAGATTTGGTTTGGGGAATGAGTTGGGGTTTGATATTCAGATGTGATGATTGAGGTTAGGAACAGGAGCTTGGGAATGCATTACCAGTGTCCTCGCAAAGATAGAAATGTGTGTGAGGGAGTCAGAGGCGGTACCAACTTTTTTTGTCTACTTCAACTGTGATGAGAGGATGAATAAAACGTGTGGGGTGTGATTCTGTTATGGTGACAACCCCCAACTCCTCTTTTCCTTTCCTCCCCAGCCACCTGACCTCTCCCCCACTTTTTTTTTCTCCTACTCCTGTCTGCCTCCCCCCGTACCAATGTGTCTCAGTAGGACCTGCACATTCTAATCTGTTCTGCCTCAATGCCCCTAACGGACACACACAAGCTACGTTTCTCACACCCACTAGCTCACTTTCACAGACATCATGACACACACTTTTTCCTCCTCATCCTTCATCTATCTCTCCCTCTCCTCTTGCTCACTCTCTCTGACACAAATGAGCACCTGCAGGCTCACTTGGATAAGCACACGTGCACACACTCACATGGAGAACAGAGACGAGTGTACAAACACACACACTCACACACATGCATGCTGTCTGTCTTGTCAGCAGCTGGCTCCTGGGGTCTGCCCTTCTGCCGCAGTTTTTGCCTATTCCTTCATTTATTATGGATGCAGTGTGTGTCTGGCTCTGTTTAAAGAAAAAAAAAGTGTGATTTTTGTGTAGTATCAGGAGAGATCTACAAAGTATAACTTCTCTCAAAGTGTGTTTCGACCCAGGTGTGTTGACCATTAACCATGTTGTCACCACCTTCTGATTTGTTAATCTACACATGAATTTTCAAGCTTCTGCATTTTTTTTCTTCCTCTTCAGGCTATGAGAAGTACAACTCAATGCGGGCTGACCCCACCCTGTGTTTCTTGGAGAGGGTGGGCATGCCGGACGCCAAGGCTATCGCCGCTGAGCAGAGGGGTGCTGACATGATGACAGATGGTGTTGAGGGGTAAGAGAGCAGGCTTCATTGACCAAAAGGCAGTTTTTCAGCCATCCCCTTCTTCATCCGTCACTAATTCGCAACTTTTTACACCTTTTTATCAGTCTATCCTTTCTCTTGTAATATCTCAAGTGGTCCCATAGATCCTTAAGCTGTAAACAATAAATGCAAAGCAAAAAGATGTATTGTAATTTATTTTTGTAGCATTAACATGTAGGCCACTGTTGCCTTGACCCACATGTTTGTAGATCTGATCTGTACATTAATTGTTCATTATTTAGTGTTACCATGTTCAGTCTGAATTTTTTTTTTTTATCAATGGTGTTACCTAACCATAAACTTTGCCAATTGTGGTTACATTTAATAAGAAGTCCTCATTATTCAAAAGTCCTTGAGTCGTACTTGTGTCCGCAAGTGTGGGGTTCGTCTGAAGCCTCTGCCCTTCTCTGCTTTTTAAAAATGTTTACCTTTCACTACCTCGTCCTTTTGACTTTCGGTAGAGCTTTACATTTCAAAAGGATTTAAGAGTGGAAAAGTTCTCAAAATTACTGTCTGTCTTTTATATATTCTACAGAGAGGATGAGGATCCAGAGTACAAGCCAATGCGAATGCCTTTTAAAGATGAAATGGATGACTTTACCAACTCTCCGCTGGATGACAAAGATGACACCGTAGAGGGAGAGACTGAAGGTAAACTTTGATTTCACTTGGAAAGACAGTGAAAGGAGTGAAGGGTGCAAGTCTCAGATGGGTCTGAAGGATCCACAACAACAATCCCATACATGGTAGCAAATTACTATTTTGTTAGATTTACACAAATGATAAGTAAACTGAGAACCACAAAAGTCTTGGTTTGAATTTCCATCAAAAAAAGAGCATGGATGTATTTGAAAAATAAGGTTTTTATGTACCTTTGCAGCATTGACCCCAATTGGAGCCTTGCTGTATCAGCTCAAACTTTGACTCAAAAAATAAACCTCAATAACTTTTACCACTTCCTCTTGCCTCATCCTTGGGTACACGTCTCTGTTTTACTTGCAGTCGCGAAATCAAGTGAAAATGGAACCACTGTGGGCGGAGCTTCAGGCTCCAATGAGCGTCTTTATTGGCCTGCAGCCTCAGCTCTGACAGCCCGCCTGCGTCGCCTCATCACGGCATACCAGCGCTCCAACCGAAGAGAGCAGCTGCGCCAGGAGGCCCTGAACCGTCCTGATGGACGACGTCGTCGACGCAGGGATTTCCTGCCTTCCATCCCCATGGTTACCGAGGCGGGAGGTGGTGCAACTTACATCCAAGATGGAGCGACAGTGTTCCTGACAGAAGGAAGCCCATATCTGGCCAAAGGAAGTGCTTACTTTGCCAAAGGTGGACAGTTGATGGCAGAGTCCTCGCCAGTGATGGCGGCCGGCTCCCTGATGGCTGACGGAGCCATGTACTACAAGGAGAGAAGACAAAGGTAGAGTTGCATTTAATGGCAAATATCTACAAGGTTTATTTGACAATCAGATCATATTCTTAAAAACTGCTTCCGAAATACCAAAGAATAAAATCAAATCATGTTACTTACATGGTCTCACAACTGCTTTTGTTTTTTACCTCTGTCAGATGGACTCGTCGTGAGGAGGCTGATTTTTACCGTGTTGTGTCAACCTTTGGTGTCGTCTTTGACACCCAGCATCAGAAATTTGATTGGTCACAGTTCAGGGCCTTTGCTCGATTGGACAAAAAAACAGACGAGAGTCTGGAGAAATATTACTACTCTTTTATTGCCATGTGCAAACGGGTCTGCAGGATGCAGGTCAAGACTGAAACAGGTAAGAAACATACATAGTTTAATGCTACTGTAAAGCATATAGGACACCTTTTATTGTGAAGATTGTTGGCAAGCACAGTAAAAAGTGACTTGAAGTAAATTCAATATTTAAATATTTAGGCTTAAACACCTCCTCTCTCTTTTACATCATCAGAACTCCCAGACCCAACCCTGATCATAGACCCTATCACTGAGGAGCGTGCCTCTCGCACTCTGTACCGCATCGAGCTCCTCCGCCGCATCCGAGAGCAAGTCCTCCCCCACCCCTTGCTCTCCGAGCGCCTCAAGCTCTGCCAGCCCTCTCAAGACCTCCCAGAGTGGTGGGAGTGTGGCCGCCATGACAGAGATCTCCTCCTGGGTGCCTCTAAGCACGGCGTTAGCCGGACAGATTATCACATCTTAAATGACCCTACGTTGGACTTTCTGGAGGCCCACCAGCGCTTCAACGGCCAACGAGGGGCTGGGATCGGCGTGGGAACCCAGGGAGAGATGACCAAAGCTGGAATGGGAGCAGCAGAAAGCACCCCTGTACTTCTCCTTACGCCAGCAGAGCTGGCAAGCGCTGCTGCTGCTGCCAAAATTGCTGTTAGTGCAGCTGAAGAGGTGAAGACTGAGGAGGGACAAACTGAAATTGCGGTGAAAAAGGAAACTGATGGAGGAGATTCCAACGACGTTCCATGTACTAAAACTGAAACTCCTGATGAACAGGAAAAAAATGAGGGAGAGGTTGAAAAAGGGGAAGATGAGGCTGCTGCTTCACCAAGTAAGGAGGTCAAGGAAGAGGAAACCCAGATAAAAGTAGAAAAGGAGGAGGTGAAAGAAGAGCAAAGAGGAGAAGAAGAGACCAAACTAGCAGAAGAGGAAGCTAAAGACTTGATAGAAGAGAAGAGTCTGAGTCCTGACTCTCAAAGGGACCAGGAGGAAATGACCATTGAGCTCTCAGAACATCCTGAGTCTTCTCCTAAAGCACAACCAGGCCTCAAGACTGAGAGGGATGAAGACAGAGAGGAGAGGGAGAACCAAGAAGTCTCCTAAATCTCTGAAGTCAGCTGACACAGACAAGAGCCCAGAGGAGGAAGAGGAGGAGAGGATGGACGAAGACGACAAATCAGAGAAATCCTCGCAGGCTGAAGGTACTACAAATTTACATTACCTATGAGGTTGTTGGTATCATTGATGTCAGTGTGGATAGTAATAGTAAATTTAGGATTTTGTTTACCATGAAGGGAAATACACTGAGTGTAGGTTCTAAACATGTTCCAAGTGTCTTACTGTAATCAAACCTTATTCAGATGTTATAAGTCATAAGTCAGATGTTTTGTCCTGGTAATCGGCCCTCATCATTGCTGACACCACACTTGGTCATAGGCCTATTTCTGGTGTCTCCCCTCATGACATGGCAATGTTTTAATGAGTTCAAGGGGCAAGATTATGAAATGAGTTTGGATCCCTTGAAGCATTTTTTAATTAAGTTGCGAAATGGCTCTCCCTCTCTGTGCACAGCGAGCGCTGCATCAGAACAGAAGAACTTTGATGAGGAGAGCATCGCGTCTCTGAGCACATCAGCCCGCGACGAAACCAGAGATGGATTCTGCCCCGACGACCTTCCAGAAACCTCTGCGCTGCAGGCCTTACAGGACCGCGCCTACGCCTTCTCATTCTGGCCTAAGGTGAGACTTAGTATCCAACAGTGTTTGATCATTGAGGGACTAGCAATGAGCCTAATGGGTATTTATGCAGCACTGATTGTTGTCTCACCACTGCACTATTCACATTTTCATCCACTATGTCGCGTCTCCTTCTCAATTTCTTGGCACCTGTTACGCTACTGTCAGTGACAACTCTTCCTGTGGAGCTTTCACATAAATGTAGAATGTAAATTAGCAGTCAATTTAATTATTACTCTGTCAACAGAAAATTCATTGGCAATTGATCGTGGTTAATTTTAAAGCAAAAATGCAGCAAATTCATAGCTTCCAGATGTGAACATTAGTTTTCTCTGATAATAAACTGGATTATCTTTAGGTTTCAACTATAGTTTTGGACAAAGTGAAATCTTTGACGACATCACTTGATCCATTTCTATAACTTCTTTCTAGCTCTGTGATAATTTTCAGCAGATTAATTCAAAATAACATAACTTGAAGTTAAGTATTAAATACAATTTTTCATGTGAAACATCTGCACAGGAACTGACTGCGATTGAGTGGAAAAACTGCAAAGTAGGAGCGACTGGAAAACAGCTCATTTTAAAGTCTCAGTGTAATGAGAATAACATGACAAAACTAGTGTTGTGGAAATGTGATATACTGTGGATTTATCAAGGTGGTTGCTTCATAGTAAGATACTGTTAAAAGAAAAAAGGAACATTACATTATTACATATCATTTAGCTGACTATTTTCTCCAAAGCAACTTAAGTGCACTCAACCATGAGGATACAAACCCAGAACAGCACACTGAATGCTTAACATGAGCCTGGTTTAAGAAAAGGCCTCTGTCTGCTATAGAAGTGATTATTACTGAACTAAAAGTTTACAGAAATAAAAATCCAAAGCACTTTGTAGAACAGTGTGTCACCTCCTTCCTCTCTCTCCGCCATCAGGATCGATTGATGATTAACAGGATGGATAACATCTGCGAGGCAGGTCCTGAAGGGCAAGTGGCCTGTCAACAGACGCCACATCTTTGACTTCCCCGGCAACCTGTTGCCAGGGCATGGCTCCACAGTAACCACGGCAGCCGTAGCCATGGCAACTGACAGCCCACTGCAGAGGCGGAGCCTGACCGAGCTGGCAATGGCGGCCATCCATACACCTTACAGTGGGAATGAGGATAAAACACTATCGCCACAGGTTCATGTGAGTTTTTGTTTACATCAGAATCATTTATGTGAATATGGGGCAAATGGAGGCTGTTGGTCGAATGCCCAAATTTTTGACTGTGGATGTAATTTTTTTCTTATCTGAAAAACCGAATGAGATGGTAATAGCAGTTTAGCCTGTTAGCATTCTTTTTGGAATTAATGATACCAATGATGTCGTGACATGTTAACTGTCATAGCTCGTTAAAGTAACTTTAACAAACACTTGACAAGCTTATCAGTGAGTTGTTAGGCTCAACATGTGTAACTTTGACCTGATGTTGCAGGAGGACGCTCTGAGCCTGACAATGCCCCGACAGAGGAGGAGGAGGAGAAGAAAGATCGAGATAGAGGCGGAGAGGGCAGCCAAGAGACGCAACCTCATGGAGATGGTGGCTCAGCTGAGAGAGAGCCATGCTGCTGCTGAGTCCCAGAGCCAGGCTATAGACCTAACCAAGGTATTCCCACACACTCAGTCCTGTTATATTCGGCTACATCCATACTACTATGTTTTCATTTGAAAATGCATCAACTCTGCAATGGATTATGGATGACAGAGCTTTAGAGCCACTAAAACAGAGAACTGTGGACACAAACTATTATTTGAGCGATCAGCGACAACTCCCGTTACAAGCGTAAAACGCTGTTTGGCAGAGATCGATAGTTATTACTTATTTGATTACTTTATGACATATGACAGTAAAATAAATTTATTTAACGTTAAGTGATCTATTTGCTATCCAGGCTATGCATCATCACCACAAGGCCTCTCCGTCATTGGCCGGATTTCCCAGTGGCCTGGTTACAAGCTCCTCCCTCAAGGCCCAGATGGACTTGCTTCAGCAAGCGCCACCCTCTGGACAAAGAGCCAACGGTTCACTGGAGGCTGACCTGCCAATCATGAGAAGGAGGCGAGGCCGCAGGAAAAATGTGGAGGGCCTGGAGCTGCTGTTCATGGGAAACAAGAGAGCAGGAGGGGTATGGAGTGGACCAATAGTGATGTTGTGTTATTGTTCATTGTGTATAAAAATCTGGATTAAATTTGTTTTTCCTCTGTGTCACATTGTTGGACACTCAGGATGATGCTGATGGGGCAAAGGTCTTAGCGGTGGAGGGGGTTCAGCCTTCCGCCCGGGCCCACAGATCGAACACCATCCCAGAGCAGAGCCCTAGTGCCAGATCTCTGGCTTCTGGCAGTCTGGAGGAGGAGGAGGCACCAGTGTCAAACAAGGAGCTGGGAGAGTGGCTGAGGCAGCACCCGACATACACCATGGACATGGCTGGATTTACACCAGTATGGACCTCCTTTCTTCCTTTATATTATAACCCTCCTCACCTGTGGTCGACTAGTTAATGTGCTAATCTGCTCAAACAGTCTTTGTACAGTTTTTCTCCTGTTTCTTTGCTTTGGAAGAATTCCTTTTCTTTTTTCTATCCTGTTGAACTTGTTATTCATACATTATTTTTTGGTCTTTCTGCTACAGAAGAATGAAGAGTTACTGTTCTCTAAGCCCAAGCAGAAGCGCCATCGCTGTCGAAACCCCAATAAGATCGACATCAACACCCTTACTGGAGAGGAAAGAGTGCCTGTGATCAACAGACGCAATGGACGCAAGGTAAGCAGACATACAGTGATTTCAGACCTTTATTGTGTTGTTGATTTAATTTCAAATGAATGACACTGCTATTTTTGCATGTTACACTCTATTACCCATAATGGCAAAATGTTTTTCAAAATCTTCTGAAAAAGGATCAAGACATATTCAGAGACGATGGCATCTATAACTGTGAAATAGAATAGTTTTTTAATGGCCTGGACTCTTCCAAGAGACTGGCCAAACTGAGTAAGTAGGCATAAAGAGAATTTGACAGGCAGGTGATCAATAACCTTCAATGCAATAGAGCTTCAAAACCTGCTGGAAGGATGACCATTTCAGCAGATATCCACCATTCAGTCCTTTGAATAGAGTGGATAGATAGACATCATGTAAGTGTTTTAAACATCTCGGAGCAGGGAGTGAAAAAATGATCCCCATGGTGGAAAAAATGTCTGGTAAACACCATACTCGGCTCATCTCATGGCAGCAGGAACAGGGAGTCTGGTCACTATAGAGTGAAGGTGCTTGACAGTGGCTCGAAGCCCATTGACAGGATGGCTTCTCAGAAAAGGTTCTGACTTAAACCCCATCAAACATTTGGTGAAGTGACTTAAAAATGTAGGTCTACCAAGCTAGTCAGACCAAGCTTGAGAGGTTCTGCCAGGAAGAACAGGAGCAGTTGTGTGAAGCTCAGAGCGGTTTAACCAAGAAGACTGAAACTGTAATTGCTTCAACAAAATACAGAATAGTGATATGAAGTGAGTTTGCAATAATTTCTGCAACTGTTGTCACTTTGTCATTGTGGGTAATAGCGTTTAGGTTGATGCGCAAAAATGTATGCGTTATCCATTTAAATTGCATCAACACAGTTACGTTCAAAAAGTGGGTTCTGACTTTCTTCTGAAGCCACAGTGCATATGGATACTCATAGCATAACATTATCATAGCACATATTCTTTTCTAGATGATGTCTAAGGACAAGTTCCATGGCCACTGTGTGTGTGTGTTCCTGTATCTGAATCAAGACTAGAAAAGCGCTTTATAAATACAGAACATTCCTTCGAGATGAAAGTCATTCCATCTTCCTCTTCTTTAGATGGGTGGGGCCATGGCTCCACCAATGAAGGAGCTTCCCAGATGGCTATTGGAAAACCCAGAGTTTTCTATTGCCCCTGATTGGACAGACATCGTCAAACAGTCGGTCAGTAAACAAGATGAAATCTATGATTACACTTGCACCTTTGCAACAGTTGTTCATAAATAAATCTGCGGAAACTGCAGGTCTCAGATGAAGATAGTTTCATTATCACCCTCCCACATTTTATGATGATAATAGTAATAATCGTCCTCCACACAGGGTTTCCTCCCAGAAGCCATGTTCGATCGCCTTCTGACTGGCCCTGTTGTCAGGGAGGAGGGCGTTCGTCGTCGTGGGCGACGACCCAAATCTGAGATTGCCAAGGCAGCAGCCGCCGCCCAGGCAGCAGCAGCAGCTCAGGCTGCCCAGGCATCACTGGCCACTGTTGCTTCATCTGCAGGTACAAGTTACTGCTGAACCAACCCATTCATCACACACTAATAATAATATAATAATGAAGATTATAATACAAATAGATGCATGTTAAGGAAAAAGGCTACTTTCTGATAATGAACAACATTTTTCTTACACTGTTATATTAACCCGTCATTTATTTCCTGAGATCACACTGCGATTTAACTTCAAAGCAGTTAATATATGGTTCAGGGCTAAAGGGTTATCATGCTCCATATTAACTGTGTGTTTGTGTTCATGTGTGTCTCTAGGAGGTATCAACCCTCTGCTGTTGAACAGTCTGTTTGGAGGGATGGACCTGTCTTCTCTCCAGAGCCTCCAGTCTCTCCAGTTGGCTGCTGGTCTGATGGCCTTCCCGCAACCCACTGATCCCAAGCAAGCCGCTGCCAGCGCTGCTGCTGCCTCCATGCTGCCCCTCATGCTGCCTGGCATGGGAGGCCTGCCCAACATGGCTGCCACCCTCCCCAACATCTTCAGCTTAGGCAGTCTGTTTGGGGGTAACCTGGCAACAGCCGCTGCATCCAACGCCGCCATGGCCGCCGCTGCGTCAGGGATCACAAACGGAACAATGGGGGGAGAGGGAGGAGACATTGGCGAAATGGTAACAACAAATAGAAGTAGAGAGGCAGAGGAGAAAGAGGGAGAATCTGGAGAGGAGGAAGATGAGGAGGAGGCTGATGGAAATAAAGTGAAGAAGGCACAGAGGAAGATGGAGAAAGAGAAGATGAATAATGCCACAGCTGAGGCGTCCATCAACGGTGATGCCACCGCCCTGCTGGCAGCAGCTGGCATGTCTGCCAACTCTCTGGCATTCAACCCCTTCCTCCTCTCCACCATGGCCCCTGGTCTCCTCTACCCCTCCATGTTCCTACCTCCAGGCCTCGGGGGGCTCACCCTGCCCGGCTTCCCCACTGCCTCCACGCTGGCCGAGCTGCAGAGTGCCATGGCCGGAATGCTGGGGGGCAACGCCATTTCCACAAACCCCCCTAGAGTCGAGGGGGAGGCGAAAAAGGTGCTGAAAGCTTCAGGAGAGGAGGAGGAGGAGGAGGACGACGAAGATGATGAAGACTATGACGAGAAGGAGGAGGAGGAGGGTGGAGGAGAGAGTGACTTGGCTGAGGAGAAGGACGAGGACGTGAGAGGCGAGGCCGACGATTCAGTTCTGGAGGATGGTGGGATGGGAGGAGAGGAAGAGGAGGCAGCAGCGTCTCCACAGAAGGACACGAGTGACTGAAATAGAATACAAAGCTGACTGCCTGGGACATTTCCTCAACTCTGACCTCCCCCACCCCTCGCCACGTTTACACGCCTCCACCAGAAAAATCCAAACTATTATAAATCCTGATTTCTTCTTTATTTTATTTTTTCTTACGTTGTGGTTGATTTCTCTCTCTACATTTGTTGTTTATTTTTTGGCCAGGTATATTTACTATACGTCAGAGAGGATGAGGTGTGTGTGTGTGTGTGTGTGTGTGTGTGTGTTCAGTTCAGTCTCTCTGATTGATAGTGTAGTCAGGGAAAGTCCGCACACTCTTTAAAGACTCTTTTTCTCTACTGGTTCCTGTCTACGTTTCTCTTCCACAATCCCTCAAACAGGACTTCACGAGGTTCCAATAGTGCTATTATTATTATTGTTATAATTGTTATTATTATTATTGCTGCTTTCAGCTCTCAGATCTGTCATTTTTTTTATTTTTGCTTCCTGCGCCTGGACTGTTCTGTTGCTGTTGGCAGCGTCTCATCACAAGGAGAAGAAACATCCGCTTCTGCCATGTTAGCTAACATCAGTTCTCAAAAACAAACAGCATCACAGCTAACCCGGCTGTCTGTCTGACAAAGCTGCTGCAAAAGGAATTGTGGGTAATGGAGTTGAGCTGCTCTGTTTCAGAGCAGATTTTGTAGTTCTCACATATCAGACCAGGTAGACACTGAGGAGGAAAAGGAAACTAGGCTGGCCTAAAAGTCAGTCTCACACAAAACAGCACACACAAATCCCAACACACACTATGCATACTTGATCACAAGTTGCACACATGCACATGAGAACACATACATTCCACCACTACACACACACACGCACACACTAACCCCTTCAAACCTTTCTGTCATTTGACTGTTTCTGGGAGGACTTCCTACCAGCTGTGTTCCTTTTGAGTGTATGAGTGTGTGTGCGTGCACGCATGAACCAATACTGTTAAACCCAGTCCCACACTGTTTGAAAACCAATCTTGAGTCTTTCCACTGCCACATCTGAATCCTCCCTCTTTTGCGAGATGGCTGGTTTTGGCTCAGGAGTGGCAGGCGGGCTGGGTCTGCCGCCAGTCAGGCCTCCTGATTGGTCCGTTTCAGCCACCGAAAGAGCAGCTGTCCTTGTTCGGAGGTTTCTGTGAATGGATTTGGAGTGGTGGTCCACACAGGGATGTGAGGTTTCAGGTTTCATTTTTTAAAGGGGGCACATGACAGTTGAATTTCCTGGTTGCTGCCACATTAAAATCCCTATTTTATTATTTTCTTTTGTCTTTCACATCCCAGTAGTTCCAGACCAAGTGCTGCTCCCTAGTGACCTTCTCTTTAAAGACTGTTGCTCTAGTCACACACACTGACACCAGGCCTGGCCGAGACAGGACTGAGACACATTTTGTGAAATTCACAGGTTTCTCAAGAAGTTCAGCTCTGCTTGTAGAAGTTTTAAATACTTGAAAAGTGTGAGAGGTGTTTGATTTGTTTCCATTCCTGAGGCCAGTTTCAAGATAAATCAAGCGCTGCAAGTGGTTTAAATATTTGAAAGTCCATTCAATCACACATACACTGTGGCCAGGTCTTATTAACATTTGCTAATACAGCCAGCCCAGCAGAAGAAGAGAGAGCTGGGACTCCTTCCCTGTCAGAGAACCCTGTTCTCCTCTCTAATGCTGAGACAGCAATAACCAAGGCAGCTTTTGAATGTTTCAACATTACTCTCCCAAAACACACACATACACACTATGAATAACCACAAGTGTCATATGAATAGAAAAACAAAACAAACTGTAAATGATGACAAATACGTACTGCAATCAATTTTGTCTCACTCTGTTCCTGTTGATGCACTGGTGTTAAAGAGTTAAATGATCAGGTACCTTTATTACTTAGCTACTTTTCTTGAAAAACATGGACTTTTTGTTACTTTTAGCCAGCAAGCTGAAGAGCATTACCTCAAAATTCTTATCTAGCCTTGAAGTTTACAGACATACCATGTAAATGTTTTTTTTCCTCTTTTTTTGGTGTGTGTCTTTTTGTTTTTTGTTTTTTGGAGACATCATGTATGATGAATTGTAGCTATGATGCTTTTAATAAAAGTGAATCATGATATTCGCCTAGGAAACCAAACCTCAGCCTGCATCTCATTATTTTTCTAGCTCCGTACTTCTGCTTTGAGAACATTTTCTTGCAGCTTTCTTAGTCTGGTTAAGGCAGGAATGTTTTGCATTGTTTCCGCTTCGCTGCTCTGTATTTAAGGTTCCAACATGGGATAAGGGGCAGTGTTAATGACATGGTGAAAATATTTTCTAATATCATTCCTCTTGTGTTCTTTTTCTTTTAAAGAAGTGAAATTATGGTGTGTGTGGATATGTCACACTGATCGTGCATCACCATTGGTGTATACGGATTATTTTGTCAAACCAGGGAAACAGATGTGGGTAATGGAAGTGCTGAAGCTTAATGTGCTGTCGTCATTGCTGTGTTGCCATGAGAGGATAATGCATGTTCTTGGGAGGTAGTGGCAGAAGAAAGGGGCTGGTGTGAGTTTAAATTTATATTGATAAGTTAATAAGCACCTGCTTTGAGAAAAAAGTGCACCTTATCGCCTCAGAACTTGAATCATTGTGTTTTGAAGTTGTCACCAATAATCCAGTGACATGTAACTGTTCATCTGTGGGCATATTTCACGACAGAGCTGCTGATGACTAATTCAGCACAATTTTCATGGGTTAGTTTGATTTAAAATATGGATGAAAAAGAAAAGGCTAAAGTTGTAGCCCACGGGTTCAGTCAGTTCTTATTTTTATTTCATTAACCAATTTAATTTGAGTTCAAAATCAATGTTTGTTCATGTACAAAGTTTGTTCAGTCCATCTGAAACAAAATCTGCCCTGGAGGTGAATGCTAGGCAGGATGTCCGGTAGCTCTGATGATAAATGGTTCTGCATGATTGCCACAAAGCTGTGAAACTAGAAATCAGAAGTTTATTTTACATGCAGGAGGTAAACAGAATAAAGAGGTGGAGTGTATTTTGAATCTTCCTCTTCCGTCTTAAAGACACATCTCATGAGATAAAACATGTACATTTGTTGCATTGATTGAATGCACTATAAATATGTGAGACAGGAAGGAAGCACATATTTGCACAGTATCTGATTTTCCCCTTATCTTTGTTCTTCTCAGCTGCTTCTGTGAAAAGGGGCTTAAGCTGGACAGCAGGAAATTTAAGCACAAGCAATGTATATTTTAGTGTGAGAGCTGGGTTTTTTAATTATTACAAAATGTAAAATCAATTATTCCTGCTCTAAAACATACCACAATCTGGATTAAAGAGAGGAAAAAAACAGGGTTAGGGTTAAGATACATCTTGTACTATACACAAGCACTTTATTAGGAACACCTGAACACCTGAGTATTCATGTATTTATCTGACCTCTCTCATCAACAAGGTGTCTCTGCCCACAGAGCTGCTGCTCGCTGGATGTTTTGGAGTTTAAGCTCCACTCTGACAAGAACTCCAGAGACTGTTGTGTTTGAAACTCCCAGTAGATCAGCAGTGAAGCCTGTTTCATTCGCTTGTATCAAACTGTTGTCACCACATGACTGAGGAAATGAAGCTGCAAATATCACTGAACCGCTGGTGTGGGGGCGGTGAGAGGTTTGAACTGTTCAAACATTTGGTGCTATCCCAAAAACCCCACCGGATGACGGGGACATTAAGGAGCAGTTGTGTGTTTGACACCGTAGACACGTAGTCAGTGTGAGCAGGCAGGTATGAATAAACCAAAGTGTTTGGTTAAATATGAATTTTGTGGTCATATAACAGTATGAGAGGTCACATGGAGGTGAAATAAGAAAACAGGAAATTGCCTCTCTCTCTCTCTCTCTCTCTCTCTCTCTCTCGCTCTCTCTCGCTCTGTGTTTGTGTGTGTGTGTGTGTGTGCGCCACTCCAGCCAACTGTCAAAAATGGCCTCTCCCACTGGAGCTGCTGACAAAACACAAACTGACAGCCAAACCCCATTGAGTGTGTGTGTGTGTGTCAGTGGGGGTGAACAGAGTAGACAATATGTGTGAGATTTGGGCTGTTCTTTTCTTGTTCCCCAAAACGTATCCAGTGTGTTGCATTGAAAATGTGTGTATAATGTTTGTAGACGTCAGACATTGTGGAGGCGCTGTTAGTTTTCAGAAAGCTTCATATATACAGTACATTTGTGTTGAACTGTCCAGAATATGGGAAAACAGCAGTAACACACACACACCTCTTACTCTACTCACACAATCTCACAGCAACAGTCACAGAGTCAACACAAACTCACACCATCCATCTTGTTGCTTGACAAGTGAAACACTGCATGCTTTGGTGCTGGAGGCAGGGGAGCCTATCAGATGCTTGCCTCCGTCTGTCATGTCATTGGTTGGTTCAGGTCATATGGACTCTTGTGACGTTTTTCCCACCTGCTGAACACATGAGCTGTGTCCGAGATCTATCAGCCACTCACTCACTGCTCCCTTATACAACACACACTCATTCCAGACACTAACTCATCTTCATCATGATGAAGAATGTGGAGTGTCAATGTAGCCTTCATGACATGAGTACTAAATCTCTGTGAAAGAGTCGAATTTGGGATTTGATAGAACTACTACAGTGAATATATATACACACTTCAATCATTTAAAATGGAGGAGTCAGTGTGGTCTATTAGGACACAGAAGCTGTGTCTCAATCCAGGGGCTGCATCCTTCGGAGGCTGCATTTAAAGACTGATTGCGTCACAGTGGTGCGACTAGGCTGTCCCAATTCGAAGGCTCCTTCAAATTTGGTCAACAAATGCGTCCTCCCCGAGAAACAAAGGCTCCAATGGGTGGATCCTTCCTGGTCAAACCTATCCCATGATTCATTGTGCTTCAGTGGCAAACTGTTACTCAAAGAGGTTATGGCTGCAGCAAGCGAGGAGAAAAAGTCAGAAGAATTCATTTTGAAATCTAAGTATCGGCTTCAACTGAACAGCTACAACGGTACACATGTTTAAAAAACATCTTTTCAGCGTTTTTATAAACCAAAGAACTTGTCCATGGCTCTGTTGCTAAACCTACAGCTGCAAAGGGCAGGACAAGCTGGTGACATATTAAGGAGTCCAGACCGTCTCATTATGGTTTGGCTGACCCGGCCCTTCGGAGGATGTGGCCCCTGCATTGAGACACAGCTGACATATACTGCCATGCTAGCACCTCTTTGATGTGCTTTGAAGTATATGCTAATGTTGGCAAGCTTGCACTCACAGTGGCAATAATTTTAAGGAGGTACATCATTTATCATGTTCACCCCCTCACATAACATTAATTATCTCTGATGCTGAACATTAGTGAGAGCATTAAAACTTTGTCCTGATTGTGGTGCTAGTAGAGAAGTCAGAGGATCACCAGACTTTAGGAGTCACACTCTGGGGACCAAAATATCAGTGTAATTCCTCCAAGTGTTGTTGCGATATCGTCTGGACCAAAGTGGTGAACAGGGGACATCATGTCAATGGTGAGACATGTTCAACTGAAGGTAAGGGTTAGAGATCTAATCAGGAGGCGAACATAGGTGTTTTAATCTTTTTGAAAAGTTCTCCCCGTCCAGACCTGGAGTTTTCAAACTTTAATTGAACCGGCAGAGTTTGCAGAAGAGTCATAGTAGTGAATATGTCTTAAACAAAAAGTAAAAAAAAAGATATTTTTTTAAATTAAAGCTGACTAATGTGGACGTAGCCTCAATTGAAGGCACTTTAACAGCAGCAACATTTTCTGAGTTCTGATGTGAAACCATATATACTACAGTGTCTGTTATGGTCTGTTAAGTTAGGGTATAGTTTGTTATCAGACTAATGTCTCGGTGTTAATTTTGTAAAGAGGTGACCACACTTACTGTGTACTGTATACTGCACCTTTAAGAGTCACTGGCAGCCTGGACTCAATGGAAATCAATAGAATGTCCCCACATACAGCTCAATACAAACGTGTGTGTGTGTGTGTGTGTTTACTATAGCAGACAGTAGAGAGAGGTCGACTGTGTGTGTGTGTGTGTGTGTGTGTGTGTGTGTGACAGACGTCTGGCCTAATCGCTTTGCTGGAGGAAGTGGGACGTGAAATCCACCAGCCGCACCACACCACATGCACACACACACAGACTCACGCACACACACGCACACACACTGAACCACATACCCAGCATGCCGTCCTGTCTTCTACCCTCATTTCTCCTTCCAGGAATTTAGAAAAAAACGGTCTTATTTTCCAGATTTCTACTTGTTTATTCAAGGTCATTGCAAAAATGTAGAAATATACAAGATTAGAAATTTCAGTCCATTTATACAAATAATATATACATTCAGTAAAAATTTGATTTTATATAGGATAGGACATAGGAGGATTCAACATATTCAGAGCTAATTTCAACATAGAAACATAGAAACATACTTTCAAGCAGGAAATCAGAGAGTTTGAGTCATATCAGTGTTCACTAAATAGACACCTGTGATCTGATAGTGTGGATTCTATACGCTGAGCCACCGAGCAGAGCCATGTTACACTGTGATATGTTGGGACAAAGCCTGGCTTTGTTTCTGAAGGATCTCTGCGGGCATCGTGGCTCTGTCTGTATCCACATCACTGTTCACTATGTTGCCAGGCTGTGCTCTGCCAGATCACTTGTCATGGATTTGCCCAGATTAGTAATTATCCAGTCTTATTGTTGAACAAACTGTACATGATGGTGATGACAATGAAGATCTGCAAAGGCCCATGTCAAGATCTAGATCAAAAGAATCACATTAAAGGGGCAAGCCACTGATTTAACATGGAACTCTGTTTAGTCATCACAAGGACAAC
The DNA here is from genome assembly GCA_026259375.1 of Verasper variegatus. NCBI lineage: Eukaryota > Metazoa > Chordata > Actinopteri > Pleuronectiformes > Pleuronectidae > Verasper > Verasper variegatus. Next base: position 19,949,828 of record CM048053.1, on the reverse strand, counting down.
TACAGCCTGTACATACAGATACTTAGATATGATAAGATAAGATAATCTTTTATTTGTCCCACTATAGGGACATTTACCGTATTATAGCAGGGAAAAGGGAAATAAACACTCAGTAAAGGTAATAAATAAGTAAAAAAATATAAACACAAAGAACTATAATAGATACAAAATATGTACACTGTAAATGTATATGTGTATAAACAGCGGTTTAAGGGTTTTAATGGATAGTCCAGCAGACATTTTAGAAATCAGGAAGCAGAACACATCCTATGAAAGACATCATGGAGTTTCTTTATGGAAATTGTAGAACGGAGCTTGACCTACATTAGTGACCATCTGGGCCTCTCCTGCTTCTATTTTGACCATTCAGTTTTCTACTGTGTCTCTTGTTAGAGAACTGCATGGGGGTGCAGTATTAAATGCACTGATACTAGTGCAATAGTAATAAAACTAAATATAATGTGTGCAGCAAAAACCTCTGTGATCTTATTTCTCTGTGCCCCCAATTAAAAACAGACTAGTCTTGTCTTCATGACTTCAGAGGGACATGATGGACACATATTTCCTGGAGACTTTACTTTAATCATTACCCTTACCCTAACATTGAGCTGAACCTAACCTTACACTAACTTAAAACATGTCTTCATATGGCTGGGTAATAAACCAACATCAATATTATCGAAAGATCAATTTTATCAATTGCAATGTAACAAAAGTTCAATATATATCAATAGAATACTTATGTATTGTGTATTATCACATTACGGAGGTATGACACATAACTGACATTTAAGAAGGTTTTCTGTTTACCAAGTGTTTGTGATTCTCTGCTCACAAAGAAGAGTTTAAAACCACAACCTTCACTCAGGAGCAAACATTTGTCTCTAAACTCAAAATAAATAATAATCTCACATTTATCCTGATTATTATTGATATTGACTGGTATGAATTTTCTTTTATCTTAATATTGCACACATTCATACAGTGCATCTATACATAGCACCTCTCCACTCATACATCCCATCCACACACTGATGGTTCAGCCATCAGGTGCCAGAGGTAGAAAATATGATGTAAAGAATCAATCAGTGTAACCTAACTAAGCAAAAGGTTGTAAACATCTAACAGACACTGAGCCTCCTCCTGGTCTGCTTTCAAAGTGGAAACATAATTGTCTCTACTAACTATCAACTAACTATTTTATATATTTTTATATCATTATTTATATTTGATGCTTTTTTTCGTTTTTAGCTTTTTCTCCTGTCTCTCCATTGTATAATAAGATATGATACCAGTGGTGAAAAGTACATTTACTCAAGTATATTGAAGTAGAAATTGCTGGATTTCAGAGGGAAATAATGTAACTCCTACCTGTCTACCTACATTTGGTAGTTTTAGTTACATTTTCACAGTGGATAATATAACACACTGTCAAACTACAACCCACTGTGAGGGATTAAACCAGTGGTCGCTAACCTTTTGTTTAAGTTCACTCTAGCTCCACCTTCCTAATCACATTTCACCCAGTAGCATGATTGTAGAGGCTGAAATTGGAGTCCAAACTAACTATAATGATAAGATCAAATCTGTATTTCTCAAAGCTTTTGGTTTAGAAGACAGCTGAGACTGATCATTTGAATATGTAGGTTTAGGTTTATGTATAAATCTCAACACTAAAGTAGTCAAATGTTTTAAAATGAGAGAAAACACAATAGAAGAGGTGAATGAGCACTGAAAACCATTACTGTGGATTTATGATATGATTATATGCAACCAAATAAACTTCAATAGACATACACTGGAAGCTCTGTCGATATCCATCTGTACCTCACCCTTTCATGTGTGTTACTGTGTGTTTGTGCATGTGTGTGTGTGTGTGTGTGTGTGCGTGCATGTGCGTGCGCGGGTGCATGCGTGTCTCCTGTCCAGATGAATCTCTCTCCACTCGGCTGGATGTGTCACTTCCTGCTCTCTGCGGTTGTCATGGAGAGGCCAGGGCTCCAGCGATAAAGAGCCATCTGCCGTTGGCATGACCACCTACAGCCCGGCCACCGTCACAGCAACTGTGATTGATAGCCCCCAGAGAGTGACACAGAGAGAGGGGAGGGTATGATAAAAAGGGAGGAGACAGAAGTGAAGGGAGCATGGAGCAGGAGGAGCAGGAGGAGCAGAGAGGAGGCGGACAGAGGGGTTGTGAGGGCAAAGGAGTGGAGAATAAAAGAGGGAGGACAGAGAAGAAAAGGGAGGAGGAGGAGAGATGGAGACATGTACAGATGTCCTCCTGTTTGCTCTTGGGTTTCAGTCTCTTTCAGTCTCTCTCTCTCTCTCTCTCTCTCTCTCTCTCTCTGTTTTCAGGGGAGACAAATGGTAGAAATGTGATACTGAGAGCCAGTGCATCAACTGCAAACACGCACACACACACACACAAAATAATGGCATTCATTGAACCTAGTGGCGTGTCGTCAGGACATGCAAGACAAGCAGTGTTCGACCCGTTAAAGTAAAATTTAGAGACCAATTAGAAAAACAGTGGGCGAGATCTCTCCAGAACAGTTCTGTCCCATCAAGGATCCGATGTCGCCTATTTTCATTCATCTTGTAACTTACTGCCCTCTTGTGGCCACAGTAGACTCTGGAAGCTAGCTTGACTGCAGCCTTTCATAGTTTGACCAATGTCCCATCTACTAACATGGAAGGCCGTGTTTGTGACCTTTACTGCAGCCAGCCACCAGGGGGCAATCCAGATGATTTGGCTTCGCTTTTCTGGAGCTGGCGTCCATCTATGATTTAAACATGCCAATTAAAGATGCCTGTGCCACTGCTTGAAAAGTTGAGCTTTTCTCAACTTCTACTGCACACAATGCAAGCTAATCGAAGCAACAGGACCACAATGCAATTCAGCTATGCATGACATCGCCGCATTTAAAGTGAATGAGCAGTGTTTCAGTTGAAGATATACATATATGTGGGAGGGCAGGAAACAAGAAGTACAGGGGTACAGAGCGTATATATATATAACAGCCAGAACCGATGTGGAAGGTGAAAAGCAATGTGATCCCAGTGATGTAGGAGCATTAGGGGCTGTGACCCCCAAACAGGTAGAGTGGGTCCAGCAGATCCCAGGTACAACATCTGAAGCCTCTGCCCAGAAGAGCACAGTCCTGGGAGCAGCTACAATACCGCACAGAACCCTCAAACTCCCAGACCTCTAGAGCAGTGGTTCTCAAATGGGGGTACTAGTACCCCTGGGGGTACGTGAAGGTACTCCAGGAGATTTTTTTTTAAATATATTTAAAATTAGCATCCATTCAAAAATCCTTTAAAAATTGTTATTTAATAAATATTCAATAAAATATAAGTGTTTAATAAATCAGACACTGATGGCACAGCGCTGTGTATTACATCCTTTTTTCAACCAAAAATACTTTGCGCTTGTCAGGGGGTACTTGGCTAAAGAAATATTTCACAGGGGGTACATCACTGAAAAAAGGTTGAGAACCACTGCTCGAGAGTACCCGACCTTGAGGGAGACAAACCACCCCATGTCCCACGTGTGGGGTGCGAAACCAATTTTTACTGTACTGTATATGTACATCCTACAGTGATTGCTCATTGTGGAAACTGTTGGGTTTCTCTATAATATAAAAGTGTCTTGAGATAATGCATGTTGTGATTGGGCGATAGATCTTAGTTGAGTTAAAGGTAGGAGTTGTTTCTAAAACACTTTTAATCTTGTTTGTGGAAATCTTCTTCACATCCTGATGGCCATTAATAGCCATATAAATAAAGTGGTCTGAAAACTAAAAATTGTCAGGGAGACATATATAAGTCGGCTTCTAGCAGTCGTCAGGCAGTGTGTGTTCATGTGGGCGTAGCTGTGACGAGGGCTAATGGGAGGGGTCGGATGTGTCAGTTGCCTTTTTGTGTATCCTGCTCTTGCTAACTTTTCCACGATGACCAACCCTAACTTCAACATTTGCTAATGAGCAGTAAACACAATTGAGTACTACGGACGCTGATGATCATCTTAAGTTTTGCAGTGATATGAACCGACGAACATTGTAGTCCTTGAAGTGACGCTGCTTACTTAGAAAATATCAACGTTTGTGGTAAACACGCTACAACCCAACAGAAAAATGGGGTATGGCCCTTTAAGCTCCAGTAACTTATTAATGTGGAGAAAAGCCTCATTAAATGTGTGGCTGTCAGTGTAATGTGAAATGTGATGTTCCCACAGTATAATGTGGAAGTATGGAGATGTGGGCTTGTATTTCAAACAACAGGCCTCTTGTCCTGCTCCGAGTCTCATTTCATCCACTTTATGAGTTTTCTGTCCTGATTCTCCTCAGCTGAGAATTTCCAGTAACACTCTGGTAAGATGAGCGGCCAAATCAGTTAACAGCAGAGACGGCTGAGTGCTCTCCTGTCAACTGCTACATTACCACGTTTTTTGCCACAGCTCCCTGTAGTCACACATATAATAATTAATTTCCGATTCAGTGCTCGTGAAGACGCAGGTGACTGTCTTATAATCATGAATGTGTAATTGTTTCTATGTGTGTATGTTGAACAGATTTATTTGATTCATTTTTAATTCATTCCTGGGCCTGATCTCGTTTCATCCCTTTCAGTTCATCTCTTCTAAATCAGTGGAGATATGAATCAGCCCTGTGTGGTCTGCAGGGGAAAAATCAATTTCTATGGCAGGAGATACGAGATCCTCACTGTATCTGTGTGTGTGTGTGTGTGTGTGTGTGTGTGTGTGTGTGTGTGTGTGTGTGTGTGTGTGTGTGTGTGTGTGTGTGTGTGTGTGTGTGTCTGTGTGTGTGCGTGCGCATTCGAGTCCTGTGAAATACGACCCCAGTGCCTTGGTCCATCCATTTCCAGAGGTAGCTGCTGATGGCACTATGTAAGCCTATCATATTGCTTAATGACTCTGAAGTCATCACTTACCTCATCCTGACATCAGGTATCGATTGGCTGACTGGGAGAGGGATGACAGATAGATGAGTGGACAGACAGATGGATGGAGGGATGGACAGCTGGAGATATACAGTAGATCTTTACATATAATTCTATCAGAAGCCTTTGAATATAAATCACAAAAGAGCTAATCATTAAATGTGACTTAAACTCCATCATGGCTGCATCCTGTTCCCTACGCAGAGAAGCAGTTTTTATTATTTTGCTGCTCCACACATATAAGATGACACTTGACTTGATTAGTCCACGGCTGTACAGTATATTAACCAATATCACAAATCACTAAGGTGCCTCAGGGGGCTTTACAGTCTGTACAGCATTACAACACCTTCAGTCAGATGAGGAAAGAGTCCCTATGAAAAACCCTTTAACAGGGCAAAGAAAGGAGGAAAACTCAGGAGGACCAGCAGAGGAGAGATCCGTCTGTGAGGGCACATGCAATAGATGCCTTAGGAAGAAGAGCAGTGTCACAGATTTACAGAATTAACTCTCAGGACGCTCACATTATAGATTAGGTGAATATGCAGAACATGTTCAGGAAGGATGCGGAGCGGAGAGATGTGGTTAGTGACAGGATGGGACGCAAGGCAATCATTTCATTTGGACCAAATTAAATGGTGTTGATTACAGTCCTGCGAGGGGCGTTTCTCTGACCAACCCTACATTTAATGGCTGAAATTCTTTTTGAGTAATCTGAATTATTAGCAGTTTGAAAGGGTAAATTCTTAGCAAAATGTATGTGCTAAAAATGTCGTCAGCAGTAATGACACTGTCTACTGAGAAGCTTTATGAATACAGCCCCTGGACACTCTCGTGCGTTAGGGACAACAAACAAACAAAGGGGTTAGAGAGATGCAATCGTTTTCAGAACGTTTAAAGTGATCTTGTCAGCAGAACCACACAGACTGAACTTTAAACACTGACTTCAATAGATTCATGGACTCTATATCCCTTAAGTAATTTAATAAAAAGCAACTAACTGAAAGTTTAGGAGAAAAGATGAGTTTTAAATTTGAATTTCAAAGCGTCACCAGAGCCAGGGAGTGGGATGTGAGCAGGGAGGATTTGTTGCACATTCTTTTGCTCACCACAGTTGTAAAGAGAGGTTATCTGAATTACTGTCGAAGGTCGAACCAGTCTGATCGTTCTGCTCTGCCCTCTCTCATCAACAAGCTGTTTCTATATCCATCAATCAATCAATACATCAAATTTTATTTGTATGGCCCATATTCACAAATCACAATTTGTCTCATAGGGCTTAACCCTCATCGTCAAACATGATCCTCATTATGCACTGCTGACACATGATTGGCTGATTGGATAATTGCGTGGTGTACAGGTGTTCCTGAGTGTAAGGTTGAGGGAGATGTACAAGTTATAATTCTGCTACTATGATGAATATAAATATAAATATATACCAATCAGTGTCATCCACACAGAAAGAGCATACAAAGTACCACAGTGATTCATGTCCTGGCTATTGCCCTCTGCATGGTTCCCAGTGTACCTGTGCTACATATACTCTCAAAACACACTGTTGTAAAGTGTGAGCAGCTAAAAGACAATAGCATACAGCTTCAGTAAAGTTTCAGGTTTGTTTACACGCCTTGTGCAGTTGTGTTTAGGAGAACATGTTTCCACAGTAACCCAAAGTGTTGTCTACTTTTTGCGTCTAAGTCACTGGTACAATCATCAACCGGGCCAGCAACACCAGCAAACACTCACCAAGAGCCATAAAGTTAATGGACCTCTTTGGTGAGTGATAAATACATCAGCACCAACATTATGAGGTCAGGCCAGCATCACTTCACATTTAATAAGGAACCGGCCTGACATCACAAAAGAGGCAGTAATGCCAGTCAGATCAGAAAGAAGTATCTCACAGGACATTGGTTACGACTGCAGCCAGAGGGTTTCACACACAAAGTGAGTGAAGGATCACAGGCCTTATTTGGATAAATGTTGACATCACAAACAATTTTAAATCTCATTAGAAGGAATAAAAAGTCTGTTTTCCTTGACAAAACCATTTATAGCTGATGGAGATGGTTTTAATACATGAGCTGGTTTGAATATAGTTTGTCTAGTTGAGCGACCTGAGCAACATAGACATTAGTATACTCAGGTGGAGAAGCTTCATTAATGGTAAGAAAACATGTGTTTTATCCAAGTTTTACATAAAGCAGTCACATCCACATTATGCTGAAGAATCTAATCATTTATCATTAAGGCTTCAACATAAAGTTAAAATTCATAAAAAGCTATTAAATTCAGGGTCTTGTTGGGACTGGATCTCTCAGTAACAGGCCAGTTGGTAGGGCCACCACGAGATGATGCATTAACTGGGACCATCTTTATGTTTTGTCCTGTGTCCTGTGCATGAGACCTTATGAGGATGTAACTGTGATACCTTAGCTATATATATTATACTAAGTGTTATCAGCTGCTTTGTGGACGATTAGATTTTTATGATTTTAGAGAAAGACAACTTGTGACTAATACAGTGGAAGAGGGAGATAGTCCATGCTATCAATATGACATCTGTCGGTACTGTGAAGATTTCCCTGTACATATGAACTAAGCTAAACCCTCACTACCTGTAAACCTACCAGGCTCACTGATCACCTGCAGTCTGCCATGCAGCGATACTATACTCCCTAATGTCAAATGGAGTAGTTTGTATTTATATGCACAGTCTCATCAACCAGTGAAAGTGCTTTAAAGGGCAAGTCACATTCACCCATCCACAGACACATTCATACAGCGCTTCTATACGGACCAGTATCAGTATCTTGTCCAAGGACACATCAGGAATGCAGACTGGAGGAGCCAGGGATCAAACCACCGACCTTCTGGTTAGGGGACAACACGCTCTATCTCCTGACTGTATCTGTAACACTTGTCTGTATTCCTACATAACATAGTGGCACCAATTCCAACAAGCTGCTCAAAAAAGTCCAGAAGAAAGATAGAAGACCCGATTGCTATGAATTCGTGGGTCAGCACTTATCACAAGAGCTTGCTGTTTGTGTGTGTGTGTGTGTTGAATGAACCACAATTTAAACCTAATCCAATATATTAGTATTTAAAAGCCACCAGGAGTCCAGTCAGGTTTATTATTTAGTGTGCAGGTTATTTTTCTCAGCCAGAAAAACAGTCTGTCATCACAGCAGGAACGGTGCTGTGAACCTTTTGGTACCCAGGAACATTGCCTGTCTAAATTCAGCTTCTCGTGCACAAAAAGAATGAGACGTGAGTTAAATTTGAGTTTGGAGTGCTTGTATTTTGGGTGTCCACAGTAGAAATGTGTGAGCAATCTCCATTAGAGTTAAAAACTTCTGTGTTTTAAAATGAAAAACACTGGGAAGCAGCACAACAGTTGGGTTTAATTGTGCCTTTATGTGTTGTCGGAATAATTTATTAGTTCCCCTACTGTTCAGCTGATCAGCTCTACATAGCTCTTAAAGTGAACTTGTCAAATGTTACACTTTTGTCACTTGCAAACTGAACTGTTAGATTAACGTTTTAAATATTTAAATTATTGTTTGTTTTGTTTTTTTTTGTTTTTTTACAAAGTCCATGTTTATTTCACCTTCCGCCTTCAAAGCACATGAACCTCAAAACTTGGGAAATTAGCGACACTCTGGTGTGAATGAACAGTGAAGCTGCTTCAGGGGCTGGAAGTGAGAACACAAATGTCCGAGTGGGAGCCTCCGGACTGTCTCCAGCCAGTCCCCTGGTAAAAAGTCCACAAAATGTCAGAATGAGCCGATGTGACAATACATGATCTCCACAGCAGCATTTATACGTTATGTCCTGTTTTCTACCTTTACCTGAAAGCTCTGCAGATTTTTGTGTTGTTGTGAATTGTGCAGAGCTGCTACTGTTGCATTGTTCGTGTGACCCTCCAGAGAAAGTCCAGACTCTATTCAACAGTATAAGGTTCAGATTAGAATAAGGTTTATTAGGTTAAGGTTAAGAGTCAGGGATTTATCCTAGTGGTTGTTTACTCTAGTTGAGATGGAGAGGGTCATGGTTATGGTTCAGAGATACTGACCTCACAAGTACATCTTTGCTTTGTGCGGCAGTGCAGAGTCTCTGACCACAACTGTCAGTGATGTCATGGTTATTGATGTGACCGACTCAAACACATCTGCAGGAAGAGAAGCAGCTTCTCCATCAGTCACAGCTTTTCACTTTTTCAGTCAACATGACTGAAGTGTGTCGTCCAGTCTTTGTTTATGATGGAGCTGTGTGTTGGGAGACAGTATGACATCATCACAAACACTGATGTCACTGCAGGTTATGGATCCATTTTATACCCTCCTCAGTGTGTGTGTGTGTATGTGTTGGCAAGCACTGCGCCTCCTGCTCTCCTCCTGACCTAACACCCCCCACCCCGCCGCCACTCCCCTCCCTTCCCCCTCCTCACCTCCCTACCACTCTCCCCTCCCCCACGCCACCAAGGACTGTGTGAGGACAATGGAGGTATGTTGGGGGAGGGGGGGAGCAGATCAACCACAGCGTGGATCATCTGCATCACTGAACACAAGGGAGGGGCTGTGAGGTCACCAGGGAGGCCGCGTGTTATTGGTCAGCTGGGAGGTTATATGGATCAGTATGAGCACAAATGTCCTTCCTTCCTCTCACTATCTCTTTCTTTCTTTCTCTACTTAAGTCTGTGTAGATTGTCACCTGAGGTGTGAGTGATCAGAGAGGTGCTTCCATTTCAGGAGGATCATACATAAAACTGGAGAAAAGGAAGAGGAAGAACTTGATAAAATGCAAATACATTTAAAGGAATACTTCCCCAGACACTTCTTCCATTTAATGCTGAATTAACTGCAGACATGTTCTGTCAACAGGTTTTGCTGGAACTACTAGATGCAATCTGTGGATATTGAACTATATTGGACCAGCGAAACTTTCTGAAAAGACTAAATAATTCAAACGACCTCAGACCATGAGATGCAGATCAAAGCTCTGAAAAAGCTCAAATTGAGATTAGTGTGTCACAGTGACATGCACGGAGGTTGGGAAAGAAGTTTCATATATGTTAAAGTGTATGAATATTTGAAGATATTTGAAATTTATGGAAACACAGGGAGTCAAATGGATTATTGTGTGTGTGTGTGTGTGTGTGTGTGTGTGTGTGTGTGTGTGTGTGTGTGCTCATGCATGTCCTGTCACATCACCTGGATTAAAGCTCTAGCAGAGATCTGTATGAGGCCACAGCTGATGATCTCATCCTCGACTGTGGAATTCTATCCCCCTGTATTCTCCCTGTAAACATTGTGTGTGTGTGTGTGTGTGTGTGTGTGTGTGTGTGTGTGTGTGTGTGTGTGTGTGTGTGTGTGTGTGTCTGTGTGTCTGTGTGTGTGCTGGGCCATGAAATAAGGACCTGGTTATGAGATTGGCTTTACTGATAACACAGACAAACGAGCAGATTACATTGTCATATCTTTGAGTTTCACTTCAAACTGAGTTGACAAATGTTACATATGTATCACTGTATTATTCCGACAGTGTTTTCTGCAGCCAGGGGCTGAATTGAGAGATCTTTCTAACTTTCTGATTATTGTCTCCCACCATGCTGACCGCTGACAGACTGGTGCTGGCTGCAGGAGTTAGCTCACACTGACCTCTGGTGGATTATAGAGGATCTGCATCTAATGACAACATTTTGCATTGAAAGGGTCATTCCACTAATTATATTTGCCAACTCGTGGTGGACATTTGACATTTTTTATGTTTTCAGCCCTGTTTGTTTGTAAGCAAGATTACACAAAACCTATAGTACAGATCACCATGAATCTTGGTGGAAGGATGCAGGGTCACGGAAGAACCCATTAAATATTGGCATGTATGATGAAAAAAATCAAGCATGTTTAGGGGACTGATATCTACAATGTGTGCAATTGAAGTGATTGCTCATTGTGGGAACTGTTGGGTTTCTCTAGACCTTTAAGATCTTGAACTTACTATTGGTCTGTCTTCAGTTTTTCCTACTTCATCTTCCAGTTATCTTTGCTGTTTTCTGTATTACATCTGCAACATTTCTGCTGTTCAAAAGTCAGATTTGCAATAGAAGACATTCTCAGCACACGAGGTAAATGTTTGTTTCTTTTCAGTCATCCACTTCAATTAAATTAGATTTGTGAATGTTTCTCACATTCTCTTAGAGATGATTGGTCCCAGTTTCATTGTAAAAATGTCTTAACAGCTGCATCAGAGGGAGCCTGAACAAAGGAATCTACAATAGAAGCTGCAGTTTTATGCCTTGGATCGCAACTTTCCAAAATTCTATGAGCTCACCAAAAGTAATCACCCCCAAAAAATCCTGAGCTCAAGAGGCTGAAACTCACTGGAGTCTCTCCAGCCTAATAATGTGCCTATTTGAGTGCGTCAGTGCACTCAGCCTAATCTGTGTGCAGTTACAGGTGAGAGGTACTTCATCACTATAAACCATCCGGACTGGAGCACCTGCTCTGCTGCCGCTTCCAGCCCACAGATGTGATCCTGAGCACGTATCCTATCACCGCTCTACTCGCTGCCAGAAACAGTCAGCAAATGAAACGTATTGGTATGAGCCTAAGAGGAAAGTATTTATATTTATCCAAACATTTCTTTTCACTTTACAAACTGGGCTAACTCTGTACCACAAAACACCAGGTATTATCCCCCCGAGTGTATCAGAACCAGGAGAACAGAGGAGTGGACCACATTAAACTAAAGATCAATCAATCAATCAATCAAATTAAATTTTTTGTATAGCCCATATTCACAAATCACAATTTGTCTCATAGGACTTTAACAGGGTGTGACATCCTCTGCCCTTAACCCTCAACAAGAGTGAGGAAAAGAGGAAAATGTAAAGTATGAAAATGTGTTAGCAGCTGTGTACTGAGTGCACATATGGAACCTGAAGTGTAAGGAACAAAGCCAAACAACAAACCATATACCTGCAGGGAGAAAGAAGGAGTGACTCCACAAACATATACAGCTGATGAACAGCCTGCAAAGGTAAATAGAGTCTGGAAAAAAGCAGCCAATAACAAACTGCACCATTCAGTTAAAGAAATAATGAAACACTGTTGTATGCCTCTGCCAACCAGTGCAGTTTCCATCTACATACATTTGTTTATCAGATTCATATAAGGTCACTGTGAACTTTACCTTTGACCACTGAAATCAATGCCCAATTTGAAAGAATTCCCTTGAGGTGATCCTGAGATATCACGGTCAAGAGGCCAAAATGTGTTTTGTGAGGTCACAGTGACCTTTGACCATCAAACTCTAATCAGGTCATCCTTGAGTCCAAGTGAATGTTTGTACCAAATTTGAAGAAACTCCCTCAAGGCGTCCTTGAGATATCGCAATGACCAAAATGAGACGGGTGGACAACCCAAACACATAATACAGGAAGGAGGTTTTGTTTTTGTCTGCATTTATTTGTTGGAATGTTTGTTTTTTAGCAGGATTAAGAAAATACCACTCAACCGATTTCCATGACATTTTGTGGAGAGGGGGCCCATGACCCAAGGAGGAACCCAACCCATTATATTTCGGTGTGGATCCGGATCAGGAAGCTGATCCAGAATAATTACTGGATATTGATGATAAAAATCTGGCTGTGTTTAGGGGACTGATATTTGAGTGTGTGCAGATCCACATAACAATCTGGATCTTGTGAATTAAAACATGGTCTCATAAGGGGAATGTTGGGTCTTAAAACCTCTTCTGTGGTGACTCCACTGTGTGAATGCCTGATCCTGACTGTCCTCAATCAAGTGGAGCTGTTTTCTGACTCTTCACTGCCATCACACTTTATCAAGAATTACAAACCAGGCCGTGCAGCTGCTGAGGCCACGGCAGCTCGACCAGATCACCCCTCAAAGATGCAATTATCCAGAATGAGTTAATTAGTCTATAGTTAGTGTTCTCCTCTTTAAGGATTCACTGTGCCATAATAAGACCTTCATCAGTGATGATTTGATAAAGACATCAAAGTACAAGGACTGACAGACCAGAGCAAAGGTTTCACTTTGTGTTTGTTTCCCTCTTTACAGTTTTATCTTTAGAATAAAGCTGCTCTGCAAAGCTCTGATTAATGAATGGCAATAATGTGATGGAGCATAATCCAGTGTGTGAGCAGAATAGCTTTTTATATAAACCAGCATAATGGGAAAGGAACCATCCTGTGTACCTGCAATTAAGGGGGTCTGGTTTAGAGTAATCATGTTAGTGCATGTAACTGGTTAGTGAAACAAAACATGACAGTGAAATATACTTACAGAGCAATTTATCAGAAACATCATACAAACACATGGCCACTCAGAGAGCAGTTAGAGGGTTATGTGCCTTGCTCAAGGTCACTTCACCTGTGGCTGTGGGGGGAGGTTTCTTTATGCTGGTCCAGGGATTCAGACTCTGACCTTTTGGTCCCGAGTCCACTTCTCCAACCTCCAGGCCACAGCTGATTGATGGTGCATCACATCATTTCTGCAGATTAGTCAGCTGCACATTCATCATGCTGCCAATGTGCTGTTCTACCACATCACAAAGCTTCTACTGGATTAACATGGAACCAGTTTGAGACCAGAGTGTGTGGAGAAAACATTCTCTACACAATCACACCTCCAGCAGCCTGGACTGTTGACACGAGGCAGGTTGACACCAGACTGTGACTCTGCCATCTGCAGCCTCAGCAGATGTTCATCAGACCAGGCAACATGGTTCAGTCTTCAGCTGTGAGTGAGCGTATCAACCTACTGTTAAACACAAAATATATAATATAGAAATAAGTCATTTATTGAAAACCTGTCCAAAGAACTGCTAAATATTTTTCATGGATGACTGATGGGACACAGGAGATTTGGATTCAAATCTCATATATTCTCTACTTTAAGAAATATATATTTAGTTTTACTTTAGTCATTAACACTACAACAAAAAACTAAATTTCATGGTTCAGTTGCCTTATTGACGTCTAAATAATTTCCCAAATTCCATTTTGCTTTAATCGTGTAAATGGTCCTTAAATAGGCCTTTTTTAGTCTGATGGCATCTCAAAACCCTCTACAGTTTTGCCATTCACCCACACATCCATATGGTAAATCTAAATCTTTCTGGATCACACAATATGGGGTTCAGTATTTTGCACACAGCATGGGAGCTACTGGGATCAAACCTCTGACCTTCTGATTAGTGTGTGACCCGTTCTATCTCCTGAGCCACAGCTGCCACATCATGCACCAACTGCAATGACTGAACAGGACTTGTGTAATTAGTGCTGAACACACTCCATAACTTAACAAAGTGTAGTCGAGTCCCCATGTGTGGACACACTGCTCGTTCTCATGTCTCAGAAGCGTAGAAAGAACAGAACAGCTGGGAGGAAGGAGTGAAGAGAAAGAAGTGAGAGCAGAGAGACAGAACTGAACAGAGTGAGAGAAGTTTATTGACAGGTTGACAGTGAGACAGATGAGAGCAGAGGTCTGAAGCTACTATAAACAACACAAACACACAGTTTTACTTTGCCTCCTTGGTAGAAAAGACTTTTTAATTTGTGCTGATCTGAAATCTAATGACAAAAAAAACAAACATAATAAAAACTGAAGTGAAGAAATGAAAACAACCCCCTTCAAGAAATAAATGAAATCAATCCAAAAATAAACTCTGCAGCTGCAAGAAAGAACCACATTGAAGTAACAAATTTGAAACACTAGAGGTGACCTCAGGTTTCTGTGCATCTCTGCATGATAAATAAGCTCATGGTGTCTGACTGGGAAGAGGAGGTTCTATTTATAAAATAAAATATTCTGCTTCTACAGGTTTACAACCAAGGTTAAACAAACATTGTTGGTAAAATTCATTGTTTGAAGACACAAAGGAATCAACTGTAAAATTAGACCACAGACTAAAGGCGCACGTACATTGGTCGTAACAGGTCTCCTTCCAAAAGCAGAGACCATGACCAGAACCTCATATTTAAACCTTGTCTAAACAGAAAGCATGAACACGCATCCTCTAGGTATGTGTGTGTGTGTGTGTGTGTGTGTGTGAGGGAGAGAGAGAAAGTGCACTCACAGCTATAGTTTTAAAAAGAGAGGGATAGGATTTAGAACATTTTAGCTCCACCTTTGAATCATTATGGTCAGTGTCAAAGTTATTTTGTAAGGAAAATTTGGGGAACAACCAATTGTCCTCAAAGCATCAAACTTTCCAGAATGCTAAACATCCAAATAGAACAGCTACGATAAGGCATCATATATAAATGGCCTAGTGATTGTTTACAGTCACAACATATCCTTATATAACCAAAATTAGAAATTGAACAAAAATACAGAATTAATAGTTTATTCTACCTGATTTGAGGATTTATGGGTACTAGCGTCCTCAAATTTCAGTTGCGTCTGAAAATCATTGAAGTGATTGTGTAGTGCAGAAAGCAGTTTTATTGTAGGTTCCCAAACTCCCTTCAAACTACAGCAGGTGGTGATGTAAATAGCTCTTTGCAGATGAGGAGAGGACAGTGTGAATCCCACTTCAGTGAAAACACCACCTTCTCCTTTATACTTGTAACTTGGGGGAAATGTCTGAGGTCTAGGTTTGGAGAAATGAATCAGCATAATGAGGACGTGTGTCAGAAACCCTGCTGTCAAAAACACACCTTTAAATGAAACAAAGGGGAAGAGGAGTTAAATAATTAATGACTACATTAATTATACAAGAGGTTTGTGTTGGAGCAAAATTGGTGCAGAACTCAAAGCTTGTTCAAGAAGACAGCATCTGCTGCCATGTTGACCGGTGAAAGAGAGTCCAAGTCTTTTTCATTTCACACCAACACTCACTGCTGGGTGTGGTCTGAAGTGCCACACCCAGCAGTGATGTCACGACATAAGGACACACCCAAAAGTACACATCTACATCACAGCAGCGAGGTGAAAAGTTAAACCTCTGGAGATAAAGATCCTCAGAAGCTGCTCTTACAGATGCTGTGAAGGAAAAAGCAGGGATTTGGACATTTTACAAATTGCCTATGGGCCAGAGGTAAATGCTGCTTCCATTGGTCAAGAGTTTACTCTTTGGAATTTGGATTTTCTGAATATTTTAACTGAAACTGAAAGTTTGATTTCACATGATGTGTAATATTATAACACTTGTTTTAAGGTTTAGGTACAGTGCAGAAGAAACGGAACACATGGATAAGTGGAAAACAGTGGGGACTTCCTCACTCGTCATGGATCTTGAAGTTGGGTGTGAAAGTTAGATGGTGGACTTTGAAAAGGAAACTTTTAGATGGTGATTCCCTCCCATGTCATAGTTGTGAAGATCCATCAGTGCTTGGATCGCCTCCTCAACTGACGACATCTGGATCAAGGCCATCTTACGGTCCCTGGTAAAGAAAGAACAAATACAAACAGCTGAGTGTTGTGAAAAATAAGGTTTAGATGTTTAATCTGTGAGCATGGCTTGGTTTAGTTTCTACGAAGGTCATTCCAGAGCATAACAAGGCAATTATCTTATACGTACAATGCACAGGAGAATAGGAGGGATAATAATAATGTGGTTCAAGAGAACATCTCTTTTACATTCTTAAGTGTAATAAAAATATATTTTAGTATATAAATTAAACATGTTTTTTGTGTCTTAACCAGCTTTACATGAAACTGAACTGGTCCTTACTGGAAGAACTTGAAGGCCTTGACAGTTCCTCCACTGTTAGAGAACAGAAGACGAAGATCATCCTCTCCAACACCATCCCTGAGCATTCAAAACACAAACTGCTTATAGTATTGGAAGCGAAGCAGCATGAAATCAAATGGACTGGTAGAGTATTTGGCTGAGTGTGAGAAAAAGGAAGTAATTTGATGAATATGTGTACTGTTAAAATACCGGACGTTGGAGAGATGAAGTGTTGCAGAGGGAGGAAAGATATTCTGGAAGTTCTTGGATCCTGGCTTCTTAAAGCGGTGGAGTGGAGAGCCAGAGAAATCTGTAAAAGAAAAAAAGAAAAAAAGAAAAAAACAGACATAATAAGATATATTATATATCATTATTATAATGAGTGAAATGTTATAGTTATTGATGGTATATCATTAATATTCTGTTACTGTTATTTAAACTCAGGCCTTAGAACTGTATATTATTGCTGCTTTAACCCAAACAAGATGGAACAAACGTGGGGTGAGATCTCTCCTTAATTATGTGTCTCTGTGTGAGCGAGTGGGGGCGGGGCCGGCCTGTGACATGCATGCGAGTGTAAACTGTAAACGATGGGGTCACCAATAGTAAAAGGAAAACATTAAAAGATCAATCTGGCCATTTTATGACTTGATATCAGTTAATTCTAATGAAGATAAAAGGGAGGGAGGGGGCAAGAGAGAGCGGGAGGCTACATGAAGTGAAATGTTTCATTTCTCCTCTAAGAGGCTTCTACAATTCAGTGTCTCTGTAATCCTTTGTCACAATAACTTGTGTTTTAGTCCATAACTCTGGTAAAATGTTGCTGTGTTACTTTGAAACAACTCCACAGGTTCACACCCCACCTACTGTTTGATCTTCTTCTCTGGGTTTACTGACAATCCCTATTAAAACCTCTCTAACTTTGCTCTGCTTTACTTTATTAAAATAAAATGTGGCAACAGCAGTACTCTCACCTTTAGTTAGTAGTTGATCATCCAGTCCTTCTCTGGGTAAAGCCACAGTTTGATGTTTAGACAGTGTCACCCTCATCACTTTACCAAACACCTTCTGACCATTCAAATGGCTCATAGCTACAGGTGAGAGAAATAGATAAACACGAGAAGGTAAGAAGTCTAAAAGCCAGACAGTATTTGCTGATACAGTGCACCAGGTTGATTTGTCATATCTTATCCATTTTATATTGTATATATATCCACCCTCATGATGGCTGTAGGCCATCATGGCCTACAGCCATCATGAGGGTGAGACCAGCATTGTAGGCGATTGTAATTAGTTACCCTCAAACAGAAGCACCTTTGTTATTGTAACTGGAAACAACACTCAGCAGCAGTAACGATGAAGTTAGGAAGCTGCAGGTGAAAATTTTCTACATTGCATTGCTAATGTCATCATCTAACATGATGTCTCACTGTCTACATAAGCCAATATGGTTGAACTGAGCAGACATCCTTAACATACATATATCTATATAACTGGGACCTGCAAGTGACGTTGTCTGGACTTGAACAACCACTTCTGATTTGGGGAAAAGAACAATTCAATCCCAGTAAGGGATATGCATCATTCCCATTCAAAACTCACCCAGCTGAGCCTGGTTGCCATCAGACAGCTGGATCAGAGCACTGTCCTTTTTGTTGTAGAGGATCTTCACCCTCTGCACGTCGCCATATACACCTGAAGGTAGAGAGAGTGCGAGAGAGAGAGGCAGACCGAGAGAGGGAGAGAGAGCGAGCAAGAGAGAGCAGGGTAGAGCAGAAGGCGAGGAAGAGGACAGAACAGACAGAGCAGGAGAGATGAAGCCGACGAAGATAAAAAAAAGGAGAGGTGTGAAGGATGGAAGGAAAAAAGTTAGTGCCAGAAAGACAAATGAAAAGAAAAGGTGGACTCTTCCGATTTGACTTCCACTAGAAACTCATTCAACTCTTCTGTGTAACCAAGTTGTCAGATTGGTGAGAAAAGACAAGACACCTCAGCTTTACCACTGACACACGCCTGAAGCTGTTTGATGAGGATATCCAGTCTGATTAGATGATTGTGAAACTACATGGATGGTGTAGGAGAAGGGTCATCTTTCACTAAACCTTCTCAGAGGAATGTACTAACCTCAGACAAAACATACTGCATGACAAAACATGCACAGTAAATCAAAAAACATAAAAAATATTTTCTTTTAAGGCCTTCCTACTTCCACGTAAATATGTAAATATTGCAGAAACGCCCACATTTGATATTTCATTGATTGTTGAGCAATGAGAGATAGAATGTTCGATTAGAGGGTTTTTTGCATCAGTTTAGTGAATCTGGCATTTTACAAACTGAGTAACAGTTTTAATTTTGAAACCACTATCAGAACCAACCCCTTCTTCTTCTTCCTCCTCCTCATTTATTTAATATATTAAATCCTAATATCTTTCTGCCCTTGAATTAGTTCTGTTGCTGTGCTTATGATGTGGCTGTGGTTGTTTAACATACAAATATATGACATGTTATGTTATCGTGAGGCAGCTGTGAAGGTGCAGACTTGGCACTCAGTCTCTAACCTCAGTATCTGTTAAAATGACATCAGTCTAATGCTACATCCATACTAGTAAGTTTTTGTTTGAAATTGCATCAACTCTGCTACAGATACACCCACCATCCACACAAATCTGGAGCTTAAGGGACAATAAAACCTTTGGAAACGCTGATGGCCCAGTTTTGGTTTGAAAACTCGGGGGCTGCGTTTTAGTCTGGACGGGCAGAAACGGAGACTTTGGAAACGATAACACTCACAACCGCTTGCTGTTTGGGTCTTTTCGGTCACGATGTAGCCTTCGCTGATTCGTCAGGCGAAGGCTCCTATCACATGACGCGGAGGAAAACAACCGGCATCAGCCTCGGCTACCAGTGTAGAATGCAACATGGATAATCAATTCTAAGCGTTGTTTACCCTGTTGTCTTTGCTAACAGCTGTTGTGCATTTAAAGTCTGTACTTTACAATGATACAGCTGCTAACACGTGTAGGAAGGAAGACATTATTCCAAGCATTCTGCCATAATTACTGTGTACACTGGCACATGCATGCTTTTCTGATACACCGGCACGCACATGCCCAGTGTATGTGAGTGGTCACGTGATATGACTTTTCAGACGAGTTAGTACAGATGGGGAATCGGGGGCTAAAAGTGATAAAGAGCCAAAAGGCTTTTGTGGACAGGGATAATTTTAGTTTGAAAAGGCTGTTTTCAAACTAAAAACGTAGTAGCATGGATGTAGCCTGAGTCTAGATGTGGAGTTTTCACAGTAAATTCTCAGATTCTTTAAGACAAGGGAACTGAAGAAAGATTTCCAGAGTTATGACAAGCTTTTAATGATGCAGCTTGGGCAAAGAATGCCCAAAGTAGAGGCTCCAATCCAATCTAACAACAATTGCACCTCAAGAAACACAATATGTGATGGAATATTGATTGAAAGCCCAACATAGTAACTGTGAATCTGATTTAACTTTTATGGGATTGTTTTCATCAGTTAAGTATAAAGCTGAGCAAACACATTATCTTTTAGACTTGCTGTTTTAAAATGTAGAGTAAACAGAAGTAGATTTAACTCTGTATGTACAATATGATCAACAGAGGCTTGGAGACACAGAGATACAGAGGAATAAGCGTGTCCACGACATCACTGAAGAAAGTGAACAAAATTGGATTAACAGAGAGAGATATACAGATAGAATAGTAGAGGTTGAACATACCGAAGAGGGTAAAGAGACTTTGAGGCGTGACCATCTTTAGAGAGAGAGACCGCAGAGCAGAGGACAGGAAGAGGAGGAGCAGAGGAGGAGGAAGAAGGAGAGACGAAGGTAGAGATCAGACCGCCCAGCGTTGGACAAGGGGGGAGGTGGTGGTTTCCGAGATGATGAGGAGTGGAGCAAAGATGGAGAATATTGGGGGGATTTGAGGAGTGGGTCATAACAGCAAAGCCAAAGTCAGGTTAGACCAGAATAATAACAGTGAAGAGGGAGGAGAGGAAGTGGAGATGAAAGAAATTTCAGTAAATTGTGGTAAATATACATTGGGGGTGTACAGTATTTAAAGATGTATGGATGGTAAAATGGAGAGAAAATGAGTAAAGGGAGGAGTAAAGGAAGGGGGTCGGGTGGGGGAGGGAGAGAGGAGGAAAGGAGGACAAAACCAAAGCAGAGGTCAGTAAACAGCATCAGTGGGACATCAACGGAGTTTGAATGATTGCTGGATTGTTTCCACACACAAACACACACCTTCCAGTTTTGTTAACACACATGCACAGACGCGCGCGCACACACACACAAACAAACACAATCACACTCCCTGCTGGATGCATTTATCAGTGAGGAAAATAAAAGGATGAGAGGAAGGTAGAAAATAATACATTAAAGAATGGATGGATGAAGACTTCAGGAATCTGGAGTTACCGCCGCGCGGATGCACGTCTCACACCACCCAGTCAAGCTGCAGGAAACATGGCCACAATCTCTCCTTCTGTTCCCGAGTTATTGTGTTAAATAATGGACAGGAACGTGTTTTTGCAGATAATTATGATGCCACAGTTAAACTGCTGTTGACCATATGGATATAAAATGTCATCTGTCACTGTGTCCTATGCGATATTTGTCTTTGAAATCACTTCATCGAAAGGCATTTTGTAAGGTCACAGTGACTTTGACGTGTGATTCCCCAAATCCTAAGTACATCCTTATGGACGGCTGAGAATCTGAGCCAGATGTATGAAAATTCCCTCCATCACTCCTGATATATTGCATAACAAGAATGTGAAGTCATAGTCACCATGACCACTGACCACCTAAATTGACAGTTGCTGGCACGTAGGTCTAATAAATAAGTGAATGAAAGACTGAGTGGCAAGAGATATTGAAGCAGAAGAGGGCAGATGGAGAACTAGATCACATGTATTTGGAGGTAACTGTTGGCAGGATGTGTCAATGGACACAAACAACACAACTGCAGTGATTGCTTTAATGGAGCATAAAATTCTTAAACACGTCCCCAATGACAAAAATCTTAACGATGGATTAAGAGATAATTTGAACAAATTTAAAAACGAGACCTCTGTCATTGTGGCATAAAGCAATCATCTTGGAACGGAGCATTCATAATCAGAAGATTTTGCTGACACATGACTTTCAGTTTGTGACATGTTAATCATAAAAAAATCATAAACATCCAGACTTCCAGGATTCTTGTCATAAGTGTCACAGTGAAAAAGCTACACAGGAAATGTGTTCCATTTCCACCTAGAGAGGTTTAGGCAAAATGGTCTGCAAAACATGAAATATGAAGCATGTCTATGACCACTGCCACATCACACATGGACTGAACCATTTTGTCATGTCCAGCTAAGTTGCAGCTGTGCTCTAAATAAACTGAAACCATATAATGATCATCAGTACCAGATATTTCATAGAAAAGTTTCACTTGAGTCTTGGTCTTTATCAACACCGTCAAACTGGAATAAGAGAGATTAGTCTGTGTTTGGGGTTTCTAATGCTATGTGACCTAGAATAGGGTTCTGTATGAAAATGATTAAAATGTGCCACAGATGGAGGTCTGTCGATCTAAGGTCACAGCTGAGAGGAAGAAAAAGTTAATGAAAACCAACCCTTTGAGAGGAGTGGGTGATCTGACCAAAAGATCGCAATCTTTTTGAATAGAATCATGATTCACATCCTGAATCACAACTCTCCCCACATATTTAGTTGAAGTCATATGATCACAGGATGAATTGTGCATATGGTAACCTGGACACAAGCCAATCACTTCAACTCAAAAGGCCCAACTTACAAATGTCTGTATCCTGCTATTTTACTCTGAAAGTCCACACTGGAATTTGTATGCACGTTTCAGCTGCTTTAACATTTTGTTAACGTTTCTTTTAAGCCTAGGCTGCAGAACAAGGAGAACTGTCACTAGCTGCAGTTTGTGGACAAGCTGTTTAACAGCTAAAATAGGCTTTGTAGTGGCAAGTAATCTTTTAAAACTGAATATAGTACATTTTAATGACTCAATCTGTAAAATGAATCTGAAAAGTTGATTTATTAAGATTGCCTTTGATTGAAAAATCTGATTGTCCATGTTTACTGTCAGATTTAACTCTCACCACACTCAACCAATACCTAGCCACTGGATTGTATTGAGCGGTTTATAGAAGACTGCTGCCATCATGCTGATGGATCTTTAGAGAGATCTATGTATGATGTTCCCACGACAGTCAGGATAAACCTGCTGCAACAAGACTCTAGCAGAAGGGGTAATAGGTTTGAAACCCACCAATACAATATGAAGCCCCTCTTCTCAGGGGTGTGAGAGGGACAAAGACAGCCAGAGAGAAGTGCTCGGATAGAAGGATGGAACATACAGAAACAGGTAAAGTACGTTTAGAGATAAAGAGTTCAATTAGAGAATAAACCGAAAACTAACAAGAGAAACCGAAATCCAACATAAAATCACAAAGTTATATGTAAAGGTTTGGCCACTGGGCAAATGTTCTGAAATATTTTGTTGATTTCTGAAGTGAAAAGAAGTAAATAATATACTCCAATAATGAACAGATACTAAAAACTACTATGTGTATTAAAAATGCAAAAGAATTTAACATTAATTGTGCACGTCTGGGCTCCCTATTAAGGCTGTACTTGGTAACCACTTTTTATGATTTTAGTGTTATTCCATATCCAGTCACAGTGTAGCTTTAATCCATTTTAAACTTGGTGAAACTATCAGGATTAGTTTTCATCAGTGTTTGTTCAATAGCTGTAATAGCTCAAAGAAGAGCTTTCGAATGCTCATTCACATTGAAATTATATTTATGGATAGTTTACCTCGTCATTTAAGTTGGAGGCCAACAGGACTCCTGACACTCCGGACCCAGAGAGAGCAACGCGACCTGCAGCTGCTGCTGCCGCGGCTGCAGCACTCAGAGGACTGATGGCTCCTTTTAGGAAAACACAAGATCAGAGAGATGAGAGGTTTACTGCAAGAGTGCAAAAACCACCACAGCTTCATGGAAATATACATTAATATCTACAGGTAAACTGGCGAAGTTGCAATTGGTAGTATAGCTACCTCAGTAATTTCAGTAGTATGCATTATGTGCACTGTATTGTAGAAGACATTCAGTCTAAGCTGAGCATGAAGTTTGCAAACTCTGTTCTCCTTCCCGTCTACCACAACTATGTGGATAATGCACTCTCCCACTACAATTCAAACCTGAATCTCATACAAGAAGCTGGTAAGGTTTTAGAGCAGATGATCTTTCATGTGACTGTGGAGGGAAACTGATTTGTTTTGAATGCTTGGTTACTTAATTACAATGAAATGAATAAAAAAATAAAAAAACATCTCATTTGAACAGTATTCACTTCAAGTAAAATCCACAGATAATTATAATTATAATTCTGCGCAGTATGCAAGCGCCAAAGGAGGAGGAGGAGTAAGTGTAATGTTAAAGATTTTAAAGATTCTTTCAACTTTGTCATTTTTAATCAAAATATCTTAATATAATCCATTAAAGCAAACAACTTCCATTGGACAAGTAGGAAAAGTATAAAATATAAGAATGAATCAATCAATCAATAAAATTGTATTTGTATAGCCCCTATTCACAAATCACAATTTGTCTCATAGGGCTTTAACAAGGTGTGACATCCTTGAATTAATGACATTTAAATGTCATGGAATGACTAATTACAGTACAGTATTTGCCTGATAAAGCTGTAATATCAAATCAACCACTATGGCCCTGGTACAATTAGACAACCACAAGGACATGAAAGACTGCAGCAGGACAGAAAACAGCAGAGGAAGTAAGAATAGAAAAAAGAAAGAAAGAAAAGATCGGTACCTCCACCCTGTGAGAGGGAGAGAGAAGATGAGTAACCTCCTCCACTCGAGTAGGAAGCTAGGGCTCCAGATGGGGTACCTACAAGACAATAAAAAGTTAAATCACAACATACTCATCTAACCTTCAACTAAAAATACCAGTCATCGCAAGAAACCAAACTGACCTGAGTAAGTAGAATAACAGCAGTATTATATGAGTATTAAAACATGTATTTATTGTCAATACATCAGATCTAACCAACAGTGCACATGCAGTGGCTTTACAAAGTGGTCAGAGCCCACAAAAACATTTAGACACTTGCACTCCAATGGATAAAATTACCATTTACTTACAATTCACTCAATAACCAATAATAAAAAAAGTTAACAATCTGTCCTTAGAAATGTTCATTTTATAAAAAAATAAAAGCCCAAAACTCTCATTAACAAAAAGCATTATGAACCTTTGCTGTGAGGTCATTTGCATCCTCTTTGCTTAATTAATTTTAAAGCCCTGTGAGACAAATTGTGATTTTGTGAATATGAGCTATACAAATACAATTTGATTGATTGAATTATCACTGAGATGGGTCTACAATTGTACTGTACACAACCTGTTAGAGACAGTTTAGAAAAGGCACAGACTTATGTATATAAGGTGTCAAAATTCACACTGCATGTCCGAACATAAGCCATGAAGTACAAGGACATCTCTAAAGGCAAAACTTTCACTGAGATGAGATGAGGTGCAACAACTTGCACAACCAGAGGACTTCACTGAAGAGAACACGGACAAAACTTTGAAGAGAATTCAGTTATAAGTGGAAGTCTGTTGCAGTTGTTTAGAAACAAAAATAAATCAGTGTATATGAAATTCAAAGCCATCAAGCACAATATAGATTACATCTGTCCATTTTTTTTGTTTTTGTTTAGAATTTGCATTCGTCCATGTTTAACCCTGTATTTCAGCTAGGAAACTGTTGCATCAAAGCCATCTACACCGTCCACTTAGTTATCTCATTTAGTATCTTTTAAATTCCCATTAAAATGTTTAATGACTCCTACAACAGATGATAGCTTGTTTGCTACAGAAACAGTTTGTCAGTTAACACACCACCACCACCAGAAGCCATATGGAAAGTGCCCATAAAAGGAGTGGCCTATGAGTGGCCTGGCAGACATCTGCACAACGCACTGTCTGGCTGTTGCAGGATTTTCTCTTTTGGAGCCTTTGGAATAAAAACAATGTGCATTACAAAGGTGACCTATATATAAGAAATGGTCGATTTCTAAATTGATGAAATCCATGTTTTAAGTGCACATATCACAAAATGAATGTGAGACTGATATGTGGAAACAGGAAACCTGCCAGTTAGCTCAGAGTTCTGAATTATAATAAGATACTGAACAGCAATACACAGAAACAGAAGGAGGAACTAAAAAGTACTGACATTTATCAGACTCTTTAATTAATATTTTGCTGGTAAGTTTGATGTTCAGTTTGAATGTGTTATCTGGAGATGTTCAGAGCCCCTTTCATGATATTAAGAGGCTGATTAATCAAAGTGTGGCATATGGTTAAAAAAAAGGTCCTGGAAATGCCAGGAACAGTGCACCATGCCAATGTAAATGTAGGTGTTGGTTTTACTGAAAATTTGCTTTATTTCTTCATTTATAAACACTAAAATTAAACATATGAACTATAATGGCACTGTGGCAATAGATTATCTAACCCACCTGCTGTGCGCACCTTTAATTGTAAATTAACTCACATGTGTTTTTTTTTTCTTTTTCGTGCTGCGCCACTTCTGATGAAGACGTTCAAGGGGCATTAAGTTCCAGCTACCCTCCCAGTTCACTGATTTGAGGGGAACATTTATTACAATAAACCTTTCATTCTAATGCACAAAAATAGCAAAGGTGAAAAGGTGAGTATTGGTTAGGATGGTGCTGAGTCAAACAGGAGTGTATATCCAGGGTGAACTGTCTTTGGCTTCACATTTACTGTTTCCTCTTAGCCTTTGAGCACAACTGGTAAAAAAAGACTTTGAATGGGGACACAGATGTAACTGTAAAGTATTATAGATAACCCGTGGGGAGATATGGAATTGTGGGATGAAGAGAGGTCAACACATAGGTATATTTACCCAAGAGAGAATGATCCTTGCTGGTTGTCTCTCCGTCCCCAGTTGGAAGGTCAGGTCTGGTGTAATCTCGACTCTTATCATTGTTGTATTTGACATTGAGGTTGACCAGTTTACTGAAGTCTATCCGCAGAGTGCAACATGAATTGTAGATGTTCTGTCCATCCAAAGACTGTGGGAGTGAAAGAGAAAGAGGGAATCGTAATGACTGATAATGTATTTTTAGGTCAACACTGATAATAATGAATTTAATATCTGCAAAAAGTGGCACAAGATGCCAATTCATTGAGATTAAATCTAAACAGTAAATCACATGTTGTACATCAGACAGGAGGTGAATTGTATAAGCTGCTTGCACTCAGGGACATGAAGGACAATGGGGATGTGAAAAAGTTTATATAAAAAAACAACTTATCATTAACTTTCTTACACTTTTACTGAAGCCTGCCCTCTTACATGCACACACATATGCACATTGTTAAAAGCTCAGAAGTCATAATAATGTAATGCAAACAAAAAAACATAAAAGTGATTCAACAACTTACATTTTTATAAGTAGGATCTTACCAATTTAGCTTGCTGTGCATTGACAGGGTCACTGAACTGAAGAAGAGCCTGAAACTGGTTGTTCTTGGTGAAGGTTATAATCTTCATTACTGTGCCAAATTTGCTGAAGATCTGCAAGAGTCACATTAATCAATCAAACCCATGCCCCAAAATAAGATAACATAAGACAATAAACAGTAAAGTGCCCTGTCTCACCCTGTCGGATGGTCTGCTACCATTCATTTTTGTCACCCATCTCTACTTCAATCACTGTTCATTTTGTGATTTGGTCATTTTGAGACAAGACAACTTTTGTAAAGTTTACACCCTACCATGCTGCATTGCTGAGTACCGTGATGCAGCTAAAACAAATTGCAGTGAGTTGTTTGACAAAATTCGACTCAGCTCAGGATCTTGTCATCTTAAGATCAACTCATCAACTTTTGTGGAGCAGTCCTAAAAACAAATCTCATTTCCAGTCTCCTTTTTTTTTGTACCAAAGAAGATCAAATCATCAATCTGACTAGTAGATTTATGTTAAGTGTTCAGGTTTTACCTGTTGGAGAACATCCAGTGTCACAGGATAAAACATGTTGTCGATAATAATTCGCAGGACAGGGCTGGGGGGTGGAGCAAGGTCCAGAACTCCTGGGTCAGAAGATGGAGAACTTCCATCCTGAACTGCTGTCACTGCCTGCAGTACTGCCTGGGCCCTCTGGGTGGAATGACACAAATATGGACACATGATGAGGAAAAGGCATCAAATCAGAATCCGTCTAACCATCTGGTTTGGTAGAAACTTATTGTCCACATGTGTCTCTGTATGTGTGTATACCTGGTTTAGAGCAGAATCTGTTTTCAGCTCCTTATGGTTGGAGTACTGGATGAAGACAGGTGTGTTTCTGACCTAAATACAGTAAGACCAGTTAGTATCCCTTGCAAAAAACTCATAAAATATGAATAATGTGCAACATGAATTGAGGATGATTCAGACCTGTGGTGTGACAGCTGTATAGTAGTTCACCATAGTAATGGCTGCTTCCTCTGTACCCAACTCCAGAAACGCCTGGAAAAACACAGCAAAAGTTCCAATGAAGGAACAGCTCCAGGACAATGCATCACCTGCTAATCTTGTTCAAGAAAGGAGAATATTAGGAGTGGGAATCTCTAGGCACTGCATTATTTGATGCATCTCGATGCATGTGCATCTGTCCTGATCCTGAAGTAGCGGTGGTTATAATTATGCAGCGGCAGGACATTGCTAAAACAATGAATGTAGCATGAATCGATTATGTTCCGTCTCTGCATCGATGCAGAGTCGTCCACCTTCGCATCACATCGAAGAAACAACTAATTTCCCCACCTATAGAGAATATTATTCATTCAAAAATTCAACCCTGTTATGATTACTTCTGTGTTATTCTATCATTTTCAAATGATCTCAAATGATAGCAGACAGTCTAGACTTTTGTTATAGTGTACCTGGTTTTTCCCCTTGAGCATCAGAATGTTGGTGACCTTTCCAAAGGGGAGGCCCAAAGCAATGACTTCAGTCTCTGACACTTCACTGGGAAGTTTCCTTATGTGGAGAACTCTGGAGGGAGGTGATTCATCTAGGCGCTGTTTCTTACTGTCACTGCCATTCGCTGAATATGGACAAAGAAAGACAATAAACAAAACACCAAAGGTCACTCTTGGGGGAATCTAAGGACAAGTGGATCAGTCTAAGTAAAGCAGTTCACACCTTGCATCAGAATGCTTGGATCGCACTTCCCTGCTCTATAAACATGTGATCGTTGCTGTTTGCAAAGACCAAATGCATTGCTGCTGCTTTTAGGGACCGTTCTGTTCAGATCCTAATAGCTTGTGATGAGTGTTGGGGTTTATTGTTAAAGTGTCAAGTGAGTGCATGCTAGCAGGAGTGAGGACACCCAGACAGGAGACACTGACACGGTACAAAGCAACCGTTGCTTCTGCTCTGATCCTTATGCAGCGGCCTGTAAACATGCACCCTAGTACACTAGCACTTAGGCTTGTTGTTATAATATTCTGGTTTTTCAGGTCCCTGGTCTGTGTTGGTATGTCATTCACCCCTCTTAATTCATTATGACATATTACTATATTACAAAGGTTAAACAACAATAATTCACTTAAGTTGTCTAACATGTCCAAAGCTAGTCCGTTTTAAGTGTTACCATGATCACACTTCCTGACCACTTCCTATTACCTAAATATATTGTGGATTATTGCTTCAAGTAATGCGTGTTTGTGTTTTCCGCTCCAATCAGGGTTAAGGTGGATCTTACCAGTCATAGAGCTGGGACTGCTACCATACATGTTGAGCTCATCTGAGCCTCTCTGCAAGGTTAAGAGAAAGAAAAACAGAAAAACAGTTATTTTTCAGCATAACAAATACACATAAAATAGCAAACCAAAGACAAAATTATAAATTAAGCCAATCATTTTACTTTTAGCTTATATGATATTAATTGTTTTGACCTGCGAGCAACTTTACACCCAGTCCATGTTTAAACAATATAATGCAGACAAAGCAAATGTATGTGTTCATGTAAAATTAGTAAAACAAAATTTGAAAACTTGCCTTCACACCAACCGCGACATCTCTGCCAATGGAAAGAATACATTGAGATGAAAAAAGGAAGAGAAGGAAAATGGTAAGAGCAAAACCTGGATGAAAATGTGTCATATTACTTCAACCCAGCTAAGGCTTAAATAAAAAAACAAAACACAATGCAGGTGTTTAAATGCTAATTTGTTTAGATGACTGTTTATATACGTACATAGAAGCGCATACAGCCATTTTACAGGTTTGTAGATTCAAGAATTCAGCAATTAGTGGAATATTTCTTAACATTGATATGTATTTATTTAACTCATATCTGCATCATCCTGGTGTCCTCAATTATGGTGTTAAAATTGTCTCTTAATAAAGAAAATTGCAAAAAAGAAAATTTAGGATCGCAAAGCAACCACCATAAGCCTCAACCCAAATCACCAACTTTCAAAATGATAACAGCAAACTGCTACAATGTAAAATGCAAAAAAATTTGATTTGAATCCAAAATCACAACATGTATAACCTGTATTTTGGTTTGAGAGTCATAAGCCTATTTTCCTCTGATCAACACCCACTATGGACAAATATTATTTTATTGGGCCGATAAACTGTCAGTCAAATCCTGCAAGGAACTCTGGGAAGTGACCACAGAACGCTGATATTGTTAGCATTCTGTGGTTACTGCTGTCTACCGATACTGTTCTGGAAGATAAGTTAGCATCTGCAGTACTGGCAGTTACCTTTCCCCAAACCAACTCCCCAAACCCAGAGGGGAATTTGCAGACACCCAAATGATCAACGACAGTCACACCAGCGCTGCTCCTGTTGAGCCTGAAACAACTATTTGCATTCCTGGCTTTATTCCCATAAAGCACCTACATCACCAAGGAACCTGTAACACACCCTCTGCTGACAAGTTTGGTTTGAAATGGTGCGGCAGAACCAATGCCATTGTAACCATGGCTAAAGCTGAGTTTAAAGTTGATTTGAAAGTCTGAGTAAAGCGAGTGAAAATAAAATCACTTTTTGGCTTAAGGAAATTGTGATGTGACAATTACAAGTACTAAGGAAGATAATCAGAAGATTATTTCATGTTAAAATAATACATATCAGCCCCTCATAGAAAAAAAGTGCTGCTAATAGATGCACTGTATGAATGTGTGTGAATGGGTGAATGGCAAACTGTACTGTGAAGCACTTTGAGTTGTCATCAAGACTAGAAAAGTGCTATATAAATTCAAACAATTTACCATTTAGAAATATCTATCTGCATCCGTTATATTGGTTAACAGCATAACTCACAACTGTGTCTGGATTTTATTTCAAAATATGAATGTTCTGCTGAATCCAATTGGAATATGAACTATATGCCATTTATATATGTTATTTTTACCTGTTCAACATTGACATATCTTTCTTTTAAATTTAATTTGTTCACTTAAAATTTTTTTAAAGGTTACCAAAAATGACAAAAAAAAAAGTCCTGATTATGATTTTTGTCTGTGTCATCCTCTGCATACACCAACTGTAATCATTAGTGGTCCTTGCACCAGTAAGAGTCGTGCTGTGGCTTTAGCTGCAGTTTGCCACTGCAATTTAAGGTGTAGGTAGTCAACATAGCTCTTCACATAGGAGTTTCTAACTTGTACATGGCCAAAATGATGATCCTTCAATGGGTCAAAGACAAAGCCAACTGGAGTCGAGTCCAAATCATGGACCATCAGGGAGGATTAAAAAAAACAGTAAGTTGAACCTTCTTATCTGGCAGATGTCCTGATGGGCAGCTGCTTCATTTTAAGGTCCCTTTTCATTACCATGTAATTTGATTGATCCCTTACACTATCCTATTAGCCAGCTGTTATAGTTAGCGTGAGAAAGAAAGTCTGGGTTGATGCCAATGTGCAAAAGAAGTTTGATCCCTAGTAGCACACATGGTATTGAGTACATGTCCCACACCTGAAGAGACCTTAAGTAGCAGCTGTTCAACAACTAAATGTAAATGCAGAGGGATCAGGTCTGTAGTCAGCTAGAAGTTGATCTGGTGGAGTATCATGATGGGGGAGCAGTGTGACAAGGGTCAGGCAGCCTGAACTGCATCAACAGCAGTCAACTAGTGGACCCTCACAGACACACTATTTCCTTAATGGGGAGCAGTTTTAGTGTGAACCAATTCACATTAATTACATAGACTGTGGCAGCCCACTATTGTCTACCACAAACACACAATACTCAATAGTACATTTTTTTAACACTTCTCATAATAACACAAACGATGTCTGTTAATTTGTTGTCATTGCTTCTTTGTAGAGCTGGGTGCAGTGCCTTTTGCCCTGTTGTTGCATGCTCTCACTCTCTTGTATCTCCCTTACCACATCAGTGGCCTGTCAGAACATCCCAAAAATGTTTACCATCCTCAGCAAGCAGGCAGAATATTGGTAGCAGGCAGAATATTGGTAGATACCACTTTTTCTGTGCACATTGGCACAACAGGCATATGCACAGTTCTCAGCAGGAAGGCACAAGAGCCCTCTCTGTGCATCGGGTGCACATGAAATTATGCATGTATGTTCACAGGGAAATGATAACCAACATTACTCGCATTCAGAATTATAAATGTAACTTTATATGTATAACTTGAGGCCTTTCGTTGGTTTGCAAAGGACACTGCATCAACTGCAGACATTGCTGCCATTTGTCCTCGCCATATCTCACAGCCATTGCAAAAACTGTGCCATTATTGATAACAGATAAACTACAACAGTAATAAAACAAAGAGACTGGTATGCCCACCATCGTAAAAACAACAAGTCACAAGATTCTCGTCTTGCACAGATCCTACAGAAGAGCAGCTGACCCTTGGAGCATTTTTCCATTCACCATGATCACAAAAAAAATGAAAAACAGAGAAGCACAAAAGACTAAACATGACCCTACTATTTTTGACTGGATACAATTTCACAGTTCTTTGCAATTTTAGCAGCCAACAACATTAATCCCAAACACAATCAATAACACATTGTGACAAATACACAATGCAGCATTCTCTTATCAGTTTGCTTCCCAATGCATTGACATCAAACACCATATTGGAATTAACCTGCTTTAAACAACCCCCACAAACTGGAGCACGAACAATATATACAGTGACAGCTAAATGGATTGTTAAATATTTGAAACCTTTTCATCTATCTCAAGTTTTATAACCTCACATGCTGCTGCTGCTCTCTGCAGATTTCCAAACCAACGCTGTAAACAACAATCGCAGGTTGCGTGCAACATAGATTTTCTTTAGACAAAGGATCTTTACGAACTGACAGGTGCATAAAACGCATCGGCCATGATGTGGTCTATTTATAACACATGGGGCTGGTAGATGGTCATAGCATCAATAACTGGTAAAACTGTGGCAGTGTTTCAAGCAAAGATTTAATAAATATTACTCTCACAGGCAGCAACATTAACTCACGTGAGCATTCGTTATACGGACAACAGAAGGTGATACAATGCTAACCGTGTCACAATGTTTTGCTATCTCGTACATTGACAAACTTAGAGGACAATATTATGTGTGAAACGAGTAATGCGCCTCGGTAAATGTTAACGTGCCTGGGAGCAACACAACAATGAACCACCACGTTTATTGGTTGGAGCTCGGTATTGTTCGGTAGCTAATGTCAGTATCAAGGTTCGCGCCTGAGCTAACAGTTAGCATATGCTAAACTGAGTACGGCAAACAGCTGGTTGTGTCTCTGTCACACGCACAGATGAGAACAGTGCACATAGGGACTGTACTGGTGAAGTGAACACAGTTACCCGTCCATTGCAGCTCTTTGTCCTCTTCTGTCTGATAATATTTCAGCCCTCCTCGATGTACAGTGCGAGCAAAATGGGCGTTCTTCTTCTTCTCGTATGGTGCCGGCTGCTGGAAACCAACAGTGACGTCAGGTGTATTACCGCCACCTACAGTCTAGGAGAGCAGATTCATGTGTCCGCTTCTTCGTACTCCTTCAATTAGTTCGAATTCATAATATTCCAAGAGGTATTTTTGATCATCCTAAATGCCCTAACAATCTCTGTAACCAAGTCTTTCCACTGTTAATGGCCCACATGGTATTTTCCTCCCATTGATTTGCTTCACTCACCCTGTTTTTGCCTCATTTGGTTTCATGATCCCAATTCCGCTGTCACCCATGGTTGGTTGTTGACTAGAAACTTGTGCTGACAAAAACTGGTACATATTCACCGGTACTACAGTGGGCATTAACAATAGAGGATCTTGTGATACACATTTAAGGCTGCATTATTAAGGAACATAAATGTAGAGCAAAGTTCTCCCTGTGTGTGTGTATGTGAGACAATGGACCAGAGCATCATGTTTGTGCTTTAAAAACTATCTCATAGAAGAATAGCAGTTTGACTGCTATGCATATACATTATTTATACTGCACCTACAATGGCTCTAATAGTTTCACTTTAATGAATAACAATGAATGGTAAACTGCAAATCAATGAGGAAAAAACATTTATTGTAGAGATCACTCTTGACCATGAAGACTGTGATGAGTGTCACCCATCAGGGGAGTCCTCCGAGAAATGGGTAAAGTGCTAATCTAAGTTGCTCCGTTTTTTTGTTCCAGACAATCTGAATGTCTCAGAATCCACTGCCAAAAGTTTGATGAAGAACATGAGTCAAAAACATTAAAAACATGTGAAAACTGAATTACAAAAATGATCAGCTAATGTAAGGCCCGGATCATAGGTTCTTATAAATCATACTTTTTAAAATTAATTGTGTATGCTGAAACCTCCATTTAAGGTGAGATCTGGTAATCTTTAATCAGCTAGTGTATCAAAATTATTTTGGTTCAGTAAATCAGCATTTTCCAAAGGCCCAAACTCATGAGGCATCTGAAGCCATTACTTTAAGAGTTTATAGTTAAGTGACTTATAATATAAAGCAGATATTCTTTATAGATTTGTGGAAGCAGAGTTTCTAGTTTTAAAACAAAGCATCCAACAAATGCAGAGTGAAATTTATTGCAATAAATAAATATATGACAACAATTATAGCTAAATTCCATTTGAACAATGATGATCTAATCCTGACAGAATTGCTTTTACACGTTTGTTCAGTCACTGGAGCTCAGATTAACATGAAGAGACTCTGTGATGATTGGAAATAAAAACTAAACCTTCTGATGTCTTTAATTAGGAAAAAATATCCTGACAATGTTAATATGTCCCTTGATTATTGATGCACCTCATCATTATGTTACATTCAAAAAAATAATACTTATTTTCTCCTCTCTTCTTTGCTTTAGCAGCACAAGCAGTCCGCTCCGTGTTTTTTGTGGTCAAGTCATGAATATTAATAACACATGTAAATGAGCGAGATGGTTTAAGAGGAGTAGGAAGAAGAGGAACAGGCGCTTCCCCTCTGGAACCCTCATGGGGACCTTTGGTTGTGGGGTCTTTTTTTAACCTTTGATTGCATTGTTATATTTAGGTTGTTTCTTTTCCACATATTGTAGTAATCAGAACTCCCTCTCCTTTGTACAGGTGACAATTAGAAAAGGTCCATTGTAATTCCATTCAGTCAGTTAATGATTGCATGTTATGCTTCTGTTATTTGTGTTTAGAGGTTTGATGTGTTGACGGGTGATTAGGTTAGATTAGGTTGTAGATTTGGCCTCCTGTGTCCAAATTACTTGTTAACTAAACTTAGATTAAGGTACTGCCAATCCTCCAACCCCTTTATCACACATGGTCCGTATATAATTTTGGGTACTATTTTACCTTCATGTAAGGGCTTGTTGGGCCTTGACAGTACTCTATTGGTATTGAAGTTTTCTATGATTTCTGATATGATATCTGTCTATTTTTCTGTTGAATTAAATTGTTGAAAAGTGTACTATTGTCTGATGATTGAATAAAACCTGAGACATATCCCCCATTGAACTCCTGGTCCTGTTTGTGTCTGATTTCTAGAAAAATCATATTGGCTTGTGTTCCTCTGCACAGATGGTTTGCTGCATCAGAAAACCTTTATTTAAATCACAGACTATACTGTCTTAAAAATGCATTTCCTTTTACATCAATACACTTCATATACAGTAGAAGTTAATTTAGTTTGAAATAGGCCATCATCACAACAAACACAAAGGAAAGAAGGATACCAACAAAAAGGGAATCACAATTGATAAAGTTATCTAAATCAGAACTACAGTTAAATTATTGCACAATTTATTTTGAGGCCTTTATGATGATTATTTAACTCAAAAATGTTGTTTGCCTCTTTCTACATAGCTAGAACTATTAAAATAAAATGTTCCTATGAACCCCCATACATTATCTCTCTGTCTCTCTCTCTCTCTGTCAAGATGATACTCATTTTTCTATCACTTTACATCACCCAAATGATAAATAAGATCAACAGGAAACAATGTCTCAAACTGAAAATGACTTATCCATAAAACCCAACATTGGAAATGTCTGATCTCCATTGTTAAATATAAAGTTTAGGTTTGTCTTAGATGGTACTAATGGGTACGCCTCTCTTAGGTTGATAGGGTGTTGTCCTGGTAACCATATTGATGCAGTCTATGATTGGACAGACGCTTAAGCACAGAGTGCAGCCCGTACAGCTGTCATTCACAAACGGAAGGTGGGTATCTGGATCAAAAGTTATGGCCTGCATGGGAGAAAATGGGTATTACATTGAATTAAGCAGTCTTAAACATGCTGAAGGAAAGAGACAACAATCCTCATGTGACAGGCAGACACACATACCTGGTATCCAGAGTCATTGCAGGTCATGTAACATTTACCACAGTTGATACACATCTCTTCGTCTATCAGAGCCTGGACCTGAGAATACAGGAGAGGGTCAGGGTTAGGATCAGTTTACATTCATTATTATTATCTCTTATATAAATATATATATTTACTACTCCATGTCTGTAACCAACCATACAGTAACATTTAGATGCAGAAGTCTGTAATATTTTTTATAAGAAAATATTTCTTCTACAATATAGAGAGCTTCTATTCATATTACTGGAGAAGTATTCTACATATTGTGAGAACATAAGGAAGCCATAATATGTGAGATAAAAACAGTCGTACCTGCTCTGTGTTGTCAAGGTCCTGGTATGCTCCAATGTACCGCAATGCTCTGGCTATCACATCCTACAAACACAGCCATTACCACACACAAGCCCACACACACATACACAGCACACACAAAGCACAGACGTTTACCCGCTTAGAAACATATTTCACAGAACAAAGCATTAGATTAATATGATGAATGTGTATGTCTGTGTGTTTGTATGTTAAGTATGTGTGCAGGTTGGACCATTTACATTACATTACATATCATTGAGCTGAAGCTTCCAATAAGTGCATTCAACCATGAGGGTAAAAACCCAGAACAGCAAGAATCATATAAGTACATTAGCTTCAAAAAAGCCAAAGCCACCTTGACAGCAGGGATGGGTCTTTTGGGCGAGTCAACCCGAGGGACGTGGGTTTCCGTGACATCAGTTTTAACAAGGTCTCTGAGCTGTTTCTTGTAGTCAGCAAGGGCGTCATTCTTCTGCTGGAGGTACGGACCAAAGCTGGGGAGGCTCTATACACACAAACACACAAACAAACACGCAACAATCAACTGTTTAGAGGACAGATTAGATTTAAACTAAATAGATGAGCGGTGTCTCTTCTAGCAGGCATATTCAGGACCAAACAACCAATTACCTACTTCTGTACAGTTGTGATTAAAATAATAATATTATAACAGTATAATTACAAAAATATAAACATTCAGTAAATAGCGATACCTGTCCAACCAGGTCTTCTAGTCTGGGAACTGGTTTTCCTTTCTGGTGTCTCTCTGTTGGAGGGGACTGACCGTCCCAGTCCTTCAGCTCCATGCTCTTGAGGTACAACAAGGCCTTCAGACCTGGATTCATACAATTACAGTGTTGTCATCATCATATCCCGAACATATCTCACATATCTCACACATACACCAGAACATTTTCAGGTTGGTGGTTAGTTCAGGAGGATTGAGGGCACTCAGTGTGTGTATACATCTTCAGACCTGGGTATGAGGAAAATGTTATAAGAGTGAGTAGCTTTACTTCTAGCACTCTGGTAGATTTACTGGGCTCATCAATAAAAAATAAAGTGATTTTTCAAAAATAGGAAAAAAATTGAGCATTTTTGGTAATTTTTCGCTTTGGGGTTAAATATATTGGGTTAGCTTGATGTTTTTTCACCAAGAATGAAATATAGTATACATAGTTACATACCTACGCAGTAATCCTCAATAACTGTGAAATCCTGGTTCTGAACTGCGCTGCACACCTGTTGTAATGAGACACAGGGAGACAGATATGTGTTAACAAGAAACACACACGAGTGGATTTTATTTTTATGAAAGTCATTGTAAAATACATATTTAGCCTTTTTTTTTTTTAGGACTGCAGCTTGTTGCTTCTATTCCTGTAACTGCTCCAATAAACCTATGTGTTACTTCTAAGCACGAGTGCTGTTTTGCAGAACTTAAAATATATAAAGACAGCTGTCAGGACTATTACATAATGAATGGGATGGCTTAAATAACAGTACTTAACACATTGAATTAAAATATTGTAAAACAGACAAACAATATTAGCTCTCTGTATATCAAGATATTTTGCTTTACTTAACAAACTGCTTCATATTGATGCTCCCTGCACTGTATCATCAAAGCAGTAACAGGTGACGTAAGTATCACCTGTAACACTGACGCTCCAGCGTGGAGAAACTGTAGTCCAGTCTCTGCTGAGTCAATGCCCCCAGTGGCCAGAATAGGGAAACCAGGAATTGCTCTGCCGATCGCTGATACCGCTCTGAGAGCAATGGGTCTAATGGCGTTTCCTGCACACAATATGAAAAGTGCTCAATGTCTGGGAGAATCACCCATGATGCAGTATGAATATCACGTGTCAGGATAATCTGAAAGACAGTATTGGTTTCTTTTCATGTCATGGACTTCTCCCAATCTGTGGTTTCAATTCGTTTCAATATTTTGTGAAAATCAGGAATCTGAGCAATGATGTTTTTTTAATGGGTCACTATTTCAAGTTTGAGTCAAAGTTATCTTCAATCACTACATGGTAAAACAATCAGAAACTTCTCCTTCATGGTGCTTTTAACCTGCAGCCACTAAATGAAGGTGTGGGTCTGTAGTGTGTACTATGTATTTACTTGTCATCAATCCATGGTATTGTATTTGTATAGCCCCTATTCACAAATCACAATTTGTCACATAGGGCTTAAAACTGTATCTGTAAACACATAAAGAGGGTTTTTGTTCTATATTCTGTGGCTCTGGACTGAGCCATGAGGATAGATTTGGTTATTCTCTGCATGACCACAAATGTGTAACAGAAAGCCTGTGTTACAAGATTGTAAACATGGCTGTTTACCAGGCAGAGAGGCTCTGATGAAAGATGCTCAATAAGGGGGATTTACAAGCTCAACCCACATTATGGAGTAAAGGTCAAGACATCTTAAACTCTGCTTTCATTTTGATAATTCCCTATCTACTCTTTCCTTTCCAGTCTTCCTGTAGACAGTGCTCTACAAAGATGTGTACCCTTCACAGTAGTGATGAATAACAATAACAATTTCAAGGGATTGTATGTATGATTATGTTTTTTTGTGTGTCTTTACCCGACACGCCTCCATACGTGGTGCGTTTTCCCACTCCAACACCTGGCCAAGGCGAGCCATCTGCCTTCAGTCCCATCATACCTGACACTGTGTTAGTGGCAGTGACTCCATCTGCTCCGCCTATGAAACGACACAACAGTAACAACAGTCAACATCTGTGCTAGACTCTCTTTACATACCTATATTGTTGAAATGATTTAATATGCAATAAAAGGAATAGCAGAAATGACATAGAGGGAAGAAACAGAACCTTGTGAGTGTGGTGAGGTGTGTTTACCTTCATGAGCAGCTTTGGCAATGTCAACAACGTTAGTCACGTTTGGTGTCAGTTTGGCAAAGAACGGAATGGGAGACGCTTCACGCACCCAGCGACAGATGTTACGCACAAGCACCGGGTCCTAATGACAAACACACATATCAAAACATAGGCTGTAAATCTGTAAGTGTATGTGCATGTGTGTGTGTGTGTATGCCCGCACCTGTCCACAGGCCAGTCCCATCCCTCTCTCTCCCATCCCATGAGGACAGGACAGATTCAGCTCCAGTGCATCTGCTCCTGAATCCTAAACATAAAATATATATATATTTTTTCTTTTTTCTACTAACTACACACTTGAAACATTTGATGCACTGTGTAATTACACCATAATTATACCCTGTGTGCTCTATGAGTGACATTATATTATCGGATAGGGGTTGGTCTCACCACTGCCATCTTAGTTATTTCTGTCCAGTCTTCCTTGTTGTAACTGCACATTATACTGGAGATCACCACCTGACAGAGAGACAGGGAGAGATTCATTTTCAAATGCTCACCACCTCCCAGGCAACAGCAGCAAATGTGATGTGACTGACATTGTTGGGGAAGTCCCTCTTCAGCTCAGCCACTGACTGACACCAGTAGGCTGCTGTCTTCTCACTGATGAGCTCAATGTTGAGGAAGGAGCCCTGGCCTGGTCCGTACAGATGACCTGAGGTGGTGCCACGCACGATACGAGGAGACACGTTGGTTACCAGGTCCTGCAGAGACATGGGTTAAGTACGATTATGTAAAATGCTCTTTGACAAGCATTTACAGGCCTCTTTAAAATACCTACAGTGGGTAAACTGATATTGAGCATAATGGAGGGATGATACATGTTCTTTTGCTAATGGTGATAGAAACATCTAACAAATCTCCTATAGGGTCTTTTATAAAAAATCTATTTCTGGTTAAAAAAACAACAACCAAACATAACATTTTTGTGCACTTCCAAACCATGTGATTGTAGTGTATCTCTACCTTGTCCAGTCCAAAAGTCTTGGTCAGAGCGAAGCCCCATCCTTGTTCAAAAGCTCTTCTGATCATGGCTGTGCTGGTGGTGGGAGGAGCGGAGGCCAGGCCAAATGGGTTGGGAAACTTTATTCCACAAACATCTACACTGATGTCCACCTCATCTATAGCACTGTAGAACAATGGCAGCTTTGGGACTGGGTCCACCATCTGTCCATGCTGGGACTACAGGAGGAAGGGAGAGGAGGTTAGATTTTTAAATAACTAATATTACATTTTATCTTTTTAGGTGTGATGTCACATCCCATTATTCATGAACGTACTACTCAGAGTTTACAAGAACACAATCCATCTGCTCTTTGTGTGATGCATTCACATCCTCCTATGATGCATCTCAGTCATAAAAATCTACCGCTGAACAAAATTGCACTCGTGTCTTAAGACACGAGTGCAATTGTTTTTCTCTACCATTATTATTCTTGTTGTTGTTGTTATTATTATACCTATAAATATCACTCATATTATTTATATTTTAACAACCAGTCTGACAGAATGGAAATAGTTGTCAAATGTTTGCTTGCTGTGGGAACTGTTGGGTTTCTCTATGTTATTGTAAGGTCTTGATGAATGCATATTGTGCTTTTTGGTGCTAAACAAATAAAACTGAATTGAAGTGGTCTACAGCCCCTATCTCATCAAGGCTTCAAACTCAAAATAGCAGCTGAAATGCGGCACCACGATCAACTGACAGCCCTGATTCCTTCATTATAGCTGAGATAGTGACCATGACAAGGATGCAGGTTGAAGCGTAACTGAGCAGGAAGAGGGAAGGGTGGGAGGAGTGTTTGCTCTCATGTTTCATGCTTAATCTCCAGAACTTGCATATTGTAGCTTTAAGGATTTAAAATATTTGACAAAGAGAAAATCTCCACTGGTACAGTACCTGTATGTATCTGTGAATGTGCCATGAGGCCTGTTTGCCATCGTTCACTGATTCCACTGAGGTGTTTGCCAAACCAGCGATGTCTCCACCCGCAAACACCCAGGGCTCACTGGTCTGCATGGTGTCTGTGTTGACCTCTGGAATGCCCCAGCGGGTCATCTTCACAGGAGCCATGGCATCAGTCACTTTAAGCAGTCCAAACACAGATTAGTTTAACATGTGATAGCATGTCGGAAACCCCTTCAACAAATCTAAAAGTTCAATAACTCAATATCTCATATGTAACAATGAAAATAGATACTATCACGGACATTTAATAAAAAAGGCAAACTGTTGATCAGTTGGTGTCTTAGTCACCTGATTGGTTCATTACCTTGCCGCTCGTTCAACATGGAACCAAAGGCACTGATGATGTAATCGGCCTTTAGCCTGACAACCTGGTCCTCATCTTCCAGCCAATCACCTTCCTCGTTCTGCTCCGTGCGACACAACTGTAACCCGGCAACCCGTCCATTCTTCATGATGACCTCACGAGGAGAGAGGAAGGGCAGGAACTCACACTGCTCTTCCTTTGCCAGCTCCATCTGACAGGAGTAAAAACAGAACACATAGATTTAGTAATCTCCATGTATCCATCTGTTTATGGATCTGTCCATCCCACAGTCATACCTCTTCAGGAACAGCCCTGATGTTGGTGAATCCCTTCCTGAAGCAGACGTACACTCTCCTGGCTCCACAGCGAAGAGCAGAGGTGGCACAGTCAAACGCAGTGTCTCCAGCCCCCAAAACGATCACTATGCCTCTTAACTCCGGCAGAGAGGTACGACAATGGCACATACCTAGACAGAGGGAGACAGAGGCAGAGACAAACAGAAACACACATTCATGAGGGCTCCAAACTGTTTCTCCAATTTTTCCATGAGTCAGAAGATAAAAAATGCTCTTTACCCTTTGTATGTATTTGGTGTAGTTGGATGTGAAACACGATATATAAAAATGTTCTGTGGTTTTGTGTCAATGGGATCAAATGAGTCAATCATTATTGCAGAGGCATCTAGAAATTTAGTTAAACTAAGAATGTGAAGTAAGGTGGGGCTGTATCCCTTCCTGTACATTTCAACCAACCCATTTCCTGTTAGCTTTTCTCATTAATACCAATTTATGTAAAATAGCTCTAGTGATGTCACCAGAAAAGAATTATGTTCCTGAGTGAGTGCGTATGTTCTGCAGTAC
Organism: Verasper variegatus; assembly: GCA_026259375.1. Classification (NCBI taxonomy): domain Eukaryota; kingdom Metazoa; phylum Chordata; class Actinopteri; order Pleuronectiformes; family Pleuronectidae; genus Verasper; species Verasper variegatus. Next base: position 19,906,845 of record CM048053.1, on the reverse strand, counting down.
CTGTGAGAGCCAGAACTGAATATGAATAATTGAGTTGTTAATGTGACTAATGATCTAATTATTATAATAATGATGTTCATTTCTAGAGAAAAAAAGTTTAAATGGTGCATTTATGCTTTACAATGTGTGTACATGGAGACTGGTAATATCATCAGCTGTGCTAGAAGAAGGAGAAGAAGGTAGTAGCAGTAGTTAGAAAGTTAGATCAGATTATAGAGGAGGAGAAAAAACACTTTTTGACCATGTTACATAATGTGTTGGCCCAATGTATTGTTGATAACACTTTTTGCATCATGTGCTTTTCACTGTTTTATTTAGTCCCTTTTATAATTTTTTATAATTTATAAATCTTTTCATTTACTGGTTCAATTCAGAACTGCACAGCTGGCACCTGATTTATTTCCTGTCCCTGCAAGTATTACTGAATATTGTAATATGAATCAAAGCATCCTACCTGACTGGCTTTCTTTTTGGGATTTTGTTTGTTTCAAGTTGACTTACCTTTCTTGCTTGCTAAAGCCACCATGGGCAGAAAGTCTTTGGAGGTGAAGAAGCCTTGATCCATGGTCAAATCCTGAAAGATTGCAGCTCTGTTGGCCTGAGGAAGACCTGAAGTCACACACACAAAAAAAACATACACAGATGTATACAAATGCACTGACACACAAAAAAACGACATATTGGAAGAAAATTGTTTTTGTCACAGACACAGTGTAATTGTTAAGGGGAGCTGTAAAAGTTAAAATAGTCCATTACAACTTTGTAACTAGTTTTGCAAGTGGCACTCACCAATGCCAATAAAGACAGCTTTATATCCTTCCTCCTTCAGGGATGTCAGAGTCATTCCGTTCACACCGAGACCCTTCTCACACACCACCTGTACACATACACACACACATTTTAACTGTGAGCGTGCAAATTATCAGATAGATCTTGGTACAGTAATACTGTCTTATTGCTAATATGTAATACATTTAACATAACAGTGTTGGGTCTCTACAGTTATACATTTTTTTATTTGATCACAATATAAGCAATCTAAATATTCTTAAACATTTAAGGTCACTAGGTTAAATGGAAGATGTGGAGTATAAAGTATTGATTGTGGTATAACTATGGAGATTTTTATGAATATTTTTTCTATCAAATCTATAGTGGCTGAGGGGTAGAGTGGTCGTCCTCCAACCTGAAGGTCGGCAGTTCGATCCCCAGTCTTCCCCATCTGCATGCCGAAGTGTCCTTGGGCAAGAACCCTGAATTGCCCCTCATAGAACAACAAAGTGCTGCTAATAGATGCACTGTATGAATGTGTGAGTGGGTGAATGTAAATCTGTACTGTAAAGAGCTTTGAGTGGTCATCAAGACTAGAAAAGCGCTATATAAATACAAAACCATTTACCATTTATAGTTTGTTATCTGCTTGTATTCCTTGATATACTGAGGCCATTATGACTCCTAATATTCAAGAAATATAATAAAGTGCAATTTTTAAAGGTAAACAACCAACAGAGGACTTGATGATAGCTATTGCATCATATATTTCACTATTTATGTAACATCATCAACACTACATCATTTCAGAAATATGCATCTGAACAGTGTGTGACTTCATACCTGGACTCCCAGATCTTGCATCAGATCTACTTCAAACTGGACAACCTCATAGGGAAGTCGGAACTGGGGGATTTCTGCTGTGCTGCATGTCAGAGCATATATATATTTTTGAACATTTGAATGTTTTATATGTCTCTCTTCTTGATATTCTACCATGTAAATTCATAAGGCCAATCTGCAACGTCTCAAAAACAATACGTCTGTCTGTCTCTCTCATTACTGGGATTAATTATTTCTTGCAGGCCAGGATTCAGTTACTGTTACCCCACTTTGATTCAACACTCCCCAATTAATCCACTAATTAATTTGCTATTATTTTCAGTATTGCTGATTTTTTTTTTTTTATTGTAGTTAATTTGCTTTATCTTAACCCCTGATTTGGATAATTTGGTGTTAAGTATAATCTGTTCAGATATACCATAGACAGATAATTATACCTTACCTCAGCCCTCCAATGTATTTCTGTCTCTCGAATATAGTAATATTGTCATATCCCAGACGGGCCAGGAAGGTAGCACAGCTGATTGATGCTGGGCCACAGCCAATCAGAGCAATGGGGCTGTGGTAAGACTCTGGCATCTCATCAGGCGGTGGGAGATCAGGATTCCTGATCTGAGGGATGCCCATCTTACTGAACACCTGGGAAAAAATGACACAGATACATTTGAAGTAATACCCTTGTCAATCTCTTTAATACACTGCATTCATGTCATAGCTGACTTGAGGTTATGTAATTAACAGTGGCCACTGTGGTCAGCACTGGCAAGAAAAAAAGCTGCTATTTAAAGTTAAAAAGTTGTATAGTGTTGCTTTAAAATTTACATTATGTGTTCTACATAATTCTAAAACTGTGAGCCAAGGGCAAATAATTAACGAGAGAGAAAAGTACGATGTGTAGATGAGACAGATGTGTAGACACATGTGTAGATGATAGTGTAAGAGTTGTGTAATTGTGTGCATTATGCAGAGTAATAGTTATTTGGTTGTCAAAAACATAATCACATACACATACTGTACAGTAAATGGGTATTTGAGATAATGATGACCGAATTGTAAATGGCAGAAACTGATAATAGCTGAGTCATTTGAGTGGTTGGTTGTTATAAACTACCACCACAGTGATGATTTTAGAAGTAAAATTCCCAAAACAGTTAATCACATGTTTTGTACCTCAGTGGCAAACTGCTGTAACCCCCCGATGTTGATAGGTCCTTCCTCAGATGCATACAGGTTACAGCCTCCTACACAGAGATCTGATGTGGGACAAACCATTCCACAGGTCAAACCCAGGGGGTTGTCAGATAGGATGACCCGAGCTGCGCCATAATAGTTCTGGTACACACACACACACACACACACACACACACACACTTTATTGGATTACTTTTTGCAAGCATCATTCATGCAGGCAACAGTGTATGAATGTATTTGATTACCTTATTAGAGATGCTTGTAATGAATGACTTGATGTCCAGGTTAGTCGGGCAGCTCTTCTGACAGGGAGCATCAGCACATTTTAGACACCTAAAAGACATATTTTACTTTTATTGGACAGTTTAAAAAAGTTGCTGGGATTAAAAAATCTTGTTTCGATTCAGAAAAGGAAGCAAAAACTATTAATGCATAATGCATTCAATTGGCAGACATCCAAAGCACCTTTAGACAACTAACAATAGTAGTCAGTACAGTAGGGGACCTTAAACTAAGTAGTACCTTTTCAATAAAAAATGTATAGGAGATCACGTAAAGAAGTCACAGTATGTTCTGATTAGATATGTGTTAGGTGTTAGTAGAGAAACTGTTCTCTTCCAGAGGAATGTGAGTATAGAAAGAGATGCCCAAGCTCTGATGGTGTTTGGTAGCTTTTTTCACCATCAAGGAACCAAAAACATATAGACTGTGACTTGTGTGCAGGAGGATTAAAAGGAGCTTAAATGTTTCAGAAAAAATCACCAAAGTGAAAGAAAAATCCAAAAATATGGGTTTGAAAAAGTACAGCAATGTTAAAACATTTTGAGAGGCTGCAGAGGTACTGAACATCTTGAAAAAGGCTAAATAACGTCATTTGCAAACACGATTATGTTTAACAGGTGTAATGTTTACTATGTTCAACATCTTAGTTTGGCTAGTTGGCATGCAAATACCGTAACATTTGCTGATACCGAACTAAGAATAATGCAAAGTACAGCTGCTACTGGGAAATGTCTTTAAATCTTGAGCTCATAATGTTGTTATACTGCGTTCACACCAATCACGCGAATACTAGCTGGTTGTGATAAAACGTTGAGATAAAAATTTGCAGTTGACCTTGTGCAATTGTGTCACGAATAATAATATAATTCATTCTCACCTTAGTGCTTCTCGTAGAGCTCCACGCTCGCTCAGTGTTGTGTGTTTGATATCATCAAAGTTGTTCTCCAATGTCACACAAGACTGAGAGAAAGAAGAGAGGAGGAAAAATAACAATGAAGACAGTAATGTAGAATGATGAAACTGGGTAAAAAGGAGAGAAAATGCTATTTACTATATCATGCAACCAAATTCTGGTTGTGTGTCTTTTGTCATTTGTGTGGTAAATCTTACGTCACAGTTTCTCTCAGGGTTTCTTTTCCAGTGTTTTTTTTCTTTCTTCTTGTTTGCTGTGGACATGATGTGAGCGTGAGTGTTCACCCTGGGATTCAGAGCTAGGAGGCTCTGTAAGAAATTATGTAAAATAGATCGACACATCAGTAAAAATAGACAGAACTTTAACTCATGATTCTTAGGCCCCCATCAACAACTACTCCAGAAAACATATACCACCTAAAACGTTTCATTATGATAGCCAAGGGTTGCAACTTTCTTTTTTATCCTGTTGTAACAAGATCATTAGTTGAGTATGTTGTTATTTCAGGATAGCAAAGCTGTATTATTATGATAACGATACATTTCTCATTTTTAAAAACAACTTTGCCGGATTCTCAAAACAAAAACGAAACAAACAACCCACTTGATGATGATTCCAAAAATGTTTGTAATCATCATGATGTCCACGTTAAGGAAGGTTAAGTTTATGTGTCTGTTGAACATGCCCCATCTTCGTATATCCTCATTTGAATGAGCATGTCCATTTGGGCTTTGGGAATATATACATATATAACAAACACCACCTCTAACATTATGTCAAGATCTGTGCATTGCTAATGTCTTGTTAATTCCATAAATCTAGTTAAACTAATTGTATCCTTTTCACTAACTTGAGGTTTTAGAATTGTGGATTATAAATGGAAACTTTGCATTGAAACATTGCTCTCCACCTGTTACTCATGAGTCACTGCTGTCATCTGTCTTGAAACATGGTAATCTGCTGGCAAAAACACTGATACCATGGAACATTCTAGGAAGGTTGCTTGTTTGAAGGGTTGGCTAGGGTCAAAATGATAAGATAATGATGGGCTGCAGGGTCAATGCACCGACGTTTTGTGACCATGTCGGATGAATATGTAACAGCCTTATAGCTTTATAGTTTCAAATTACATAATAGAGGTATAGCATAATATTTTGTCGGGTTATTATAATTCTTTCTATATATAAAAAATCGTATCTTCTAAACATACAGATAACATAAAGATTTTAATGCAGACTTTCATAACATTGAACATTGAAACTATTTCCACATCTCTACACATACATACATACCTTCACTCTGACCATACGTTACTGATCTACAGCTTCTTACACATAGCACAAAACAAGTGGCTTGTTACAAAAGACCATTAGACCACATCAGGTCAACATAACATGACGTTTTATCCTTTTAATCCTCATTGCTGCAACACGTTAAAGTGGCAGACTAGCATATTTATCAAGCAGATCAGTACAGTAAAGGAATGTAAGTTTGCATAATCAGTTGTAAGTCTCACAAAACACTTGTACCCCTCAGTGTTGGTCGTTAAAGCTGCTATCAGGAAGATAGTATTGTTGAAACCTAGCCATATAATGTGCTGGCCAACCAGGCTAAGGAGCATAAACCTTAAGACCTTTTAATATTCACTTTGTTGCTAATATATTTGACTGTATCCCTGTGGCTCATTTAATCATTTTATTATTTTCACTTGTAGAGGAATGTATATTATTTCTTGTGATGTAATAGGCCTATAGAGCAGTTTTATACCTTAAAGAGCTCATAGTACTATATTACCCCACTAGAGCACTGTGCTCCCAGAATTCAGGCTTACTTGTCGTCCCAGAGCTTTCAGGTATCAAGCTCCTCTCCTGTGGACTCATCTCCCAGTTTCAGTTCGGGAGACACCAGCTGTACGTTTAAGAGTAAAACCACCTTTTTTGTCGGGGGGCACATGACACGTGGAGCTTCTCTTTCCTCTTACCCCTCTTTGTCACATTAATGTCTCATCAATACATGTTAATGACTTGACTTCTTCCCTGGAGTCCTTGAGATTTATCGTTTGCAGATCCCGGAGCACTACTGCAGCCACATCATGGAACATGATGGTGGATCGTAGATCGTGATCATGGTGGCAGCTAGCGTGAATCGTAACGATTGTGGATCATGGCGGCTGATCATGGACTATGATTACAACAAGATGACTTGATATACAATATGCCTACTCACATATTCTACCATTATTGGCAATAACTCCTCAACTTCAATTGTCATAGCTGATCCCTTGATCTCTATCAGACAATGTCTTATGTATTTCCATTAGGTAAAAAACTGTTTCTCTGAAACAATGTTGTAAATATTGTAAATTTTGTTGATGTGCTCAGTTACACGTGGCATCTATTGCACTTTTGTTCCTTCTGGGAGAGGGATCCCTCACATGTGGCTCTCTCTGAGGTTTCTACGTTTTTTTCTGTTAGAAGTTTTTTTTGTAGGGTTTTTCCTTACTCTTGAAGAGGGTTAAGAACAGAGGATGTCGCACCTTGTTAAGCCCATTGAGACAGATTGTGATATGTGGATATGGGCTATACAAATAAAATTTGATTGATTTTAAGATGTTGTGTTAAGTGACTTCTATATGATGTATTTCCTTTAATTTCCACAGTGATCTCCCCAGTATTTAGGTCCACTAAATTGCTTAAGTGTGGATTTCAGTGGTGATGATGTTTGTTGACACACAAGAGACATGTTTCATTAAAAGAAAAGAATGGTACCAGGGCAGAGAGCGAAATATCCTTCTATTCCAAAATGTCTGGGGGAAAAATCATGACCACAAAAGAAACATCACAGACTGCAGAATGCTGCAGCCAATGGCTCTGGATCAACTGTTCTACTGAGATGGCCACATGGCTTTCATAGTACTGCCATACAAGCCAGTAGCCAGTCAGATTTACCTTTAGCCTCAGCGTACCCTCAAGTTCAGCCTCTATCTTTGATTACAAGGCCAAAACTCTTGATGACAACTAAGGTTATGTCCCTAACTATTTGCTGGTGGCTGCTAACACCTGCTTTCATCTACTGGTAGTTGGTAACTAAAATTGTGCAGAAGACCTTCAAACGTACAAGGGACATTACCATCTTGTCCTATATTCTAAAATCTACGCCGAAGCTACCCAGATAACAGTGGGATTACTTTTGTATTCTAACTTCAGGAAATTCAAACCAAAGCCACTGTAGACATTACATAATCATTTCTCAGTCTGAGTAGAACTTGTGACAAGTAAAAGGAGAAGTAGAAGAACAGTGCTTATGATGAATACAGATGAATCAGCGGTTAACTCATGTGCACAGTGGCCCCATGTGAAGCCTTGGATTAGTGTCTTGTCCATAGTAGTGGAGGCTAATCCCCAAACTAAACCAAACTCTTTGCACTTGTAATAAAATGCTTGGAGGACTAGTAAAGATGATTTAAATTTTCTTATCAACTAACTAAATAGTACTCTGTAGGGTGTGGTATTTCAGCAGGTGGACAGATTTATAGGTTGGTGGTTGTGTGACTGATCCAGAGGGAGCGCAGAGAAGTGTTTAGCACTGCAGCTCTGCTTCCTGGTCCCAACTCTGGGTTGTCATGTAATAGACTGGGTAATATTCCTAGATAAGAGAGATGCCCCATCCCAAGTGGGATGAACGCCGTCTCTCCTAACAAGACCAGGTTTTCTCCAAAAAGTTTGCCAATTATCTACAAAGCCCACATCATTTACAGGACACCACCTCGACAGCCAGCGGTTAAAAGACAACATGCGGCTAAACATGTCATCACCTGTTGTGTTAGGGAGAGGGCCAGAGACAATTACTGTGTCCGACATCGTTTTTGCAAAAGCACACACCGACTCAACATTAACTTTAGTGACTTCCGACATGCGAAGCCGGGAGTCGTTGCTGCAGACGTGAATTACGATCTTACTGTATTTACGTTTAGTTTTAGCCAGCAGCTTCAGTTTAGATTCGATGTCGCCGGCTCTGGCCCCTGGAATGCAATTGACTGTGGTCGCTGGTGTCGCTAACCTCACGTTTCTCAGAACCGAGTCGCCAATGACCAGAGTTTGCTTCTCAGCGGGTGCATCGCTGAGTGGAGAAAATCTATTTGAAATGTGAGCTGGTGGGTTTTTAATCATGGGCTTTTTACGGATAGCACTATGCCCCCTCTGGACAGTCACCCAGTCGCCATAGGCTCGCTAGAGGAAGCTAAGCTAGGTGGCTCCGCGGCGGCTAGCGGGGGCTGGCTAACTACAGCTAACGGAGGTTCTAAGCAGCGGAGCCGAGCTTCTAAGTCGCTAAGCCTCGCCTCCATCGCTACCAACACACTACATTTATTACATGTACCACTACTGTTAAAGGAGGCAGAGTAGTAAGTAAACATGAGACACTCGGAGCAAGAGTGAGAGAGAGAAGCCATCGCTGCTATATTAGACTATGAGGGTGACACGCTGATGTAAGGACACAAAATCACGAAGCACCAAAGAGTAGGTGGTATGTGTTGATGTTTTAACTATATACTTAGCCGCAGTAATATAGAGAAAATATATGTGTTTAGCAGAGGAGCTAGTTTAGAGACAGCTACCACCACAAGCGGCAGGTAAACAGGAAATGCCGCGACTCGCTTACCGTAGTACGAAGATGTTTTTTTATTGTAAATCTGTTGTGAATTTGTGAAAAGTGGATACATGGTATATTTATTTAGACATAGACAACTCGAGAGTCCTGCTGAGAAAAGAGATAAAACATTCATTCAATAGTTTACCTCAATGTCTGGAAGGTCTTTACTCAACATGTTGCTTCTGTCCAACTTAAGAGTGAAGCCCTTTAAATGATCTTCAGGAGATTCTTGATGGTCTCTGGATTTGAGGTCCGAAGCACTGTCCGGGACTGCTCTGCTCCCAAATGGAACTATGAGCGAGCTCTTCCTCAGCCCGCTTCACTTACTAACAGAGAGATGTTACATGACAGGCTGACCTCTTGAAGCCACCAAACACAATTGTCTTTTCACAGAGAGACCTGTCGATAAGTTCGGCCAACAAACAGAGCTGTTATCGGTCTCTGGGGGTTAAAGTTCTGCAGGACTGGGCATGTGGCAAGTTTTGTGGGTGTTTTGCAGCTGAGCTTTGTATAAATTAAACCTGTGAAAACTGTTGATTTGTATGCAGAATGCATGCAAGTTGGAAAAGGTAATTTCTCTGCAAACTTTAAACCAAAAACAAAAGAACCTGAAACAGAAGTGGATTTTGGCATAGTGCCAGTGTGTTTGTGTGAGTGTAAATTTACAACTGCAGGTAAATGGCTACAGAAAAAGACAATACATCATACTATTATCATTTACTGAGTCTTTTTTTGTACTCTAGTGCTAGTGCTAATCTTATGATGTTAAACTAGATCAGATTATAACATTTATATTGGTAGATAGATTGTTACATAGAAGTGTACATTAACTATATTTCAACAGAGAAGCTGTGACTGTACATCTACAAGCAGCATTTGTCACTATACCGACAGAGGGAACTGTTATTACTATCATTGCTTTCTTCTTTTCCAATAGAACCAGCAGACACTTGTTCAGAACAAATTCACTTTATTTTGGTGTGTGTTTATACATGTCAAACATCATTGAGATAAAGCATTGAGACAGCAGCGGCAAGTACGGCGGCAGCAGTAGCTATGGCAACACCTGGACAACACAGAAGAGAAGTATCATGACAGTGAGTGTACAAACTTCAAACTCTTTCTCACATGGCTTGTGAAAAATCTATCAAATGGCTAAAAAGAGAAACAAAAGAACTGTGAAAAGGTGTAAAACAACTACACATAGATGTGAAAAGACTACAGATGCAGTGGCTGCAGATGTTTTCATAAATAAAGGGGGGACAGAAGGTCTTGGGTGCCCGGTCTGTGTGCAACCTTGAAGAGCTCGAACTATTTTGGTTTATGTACACTACAATTTCGTGTTTTCCATGAAAACTCACACTTCTATTTATCAAATGAGTTGCATAATTAATAGAAAATATAGTCAAGACATTGACAATGGTTAGAAATAATGATTTTTGTTTGAAATATTAATTTTGTTCTTCAAACTTTGCTTTCGTCAAAGAATGCTCCATTTGCAGCAATTACAGCATTGCAGACCTTTGGCATTCTAGCTGTTCATTTGTTATCTGGTAATCTGTAGAAAATTTCACCCCACGCTTCCTGAAGCACCTCCCACAAGTTGGATTGGCTTGATGGGCACTTCTTGCGTACCATACGGTCAAGCTGCTCCCACAACAGCTCAATGGGGTTGAGATGTGGTGACTGCGCTGGCCACTCCATTACAGACAGCATACCAGCTGCCTGCTTCTTCCCTAAATAGTTCTTGCATAATTTGGAGGTGTGCTTTGGGTCATTGTCCTGTTGTAGGAGGAAATTGGCTCCAATCAAGCGCTGTCCACAGGGTATGGCATGGCGTGGCAAAATGGAGTGATAGCCTTCCTTATTTAAAATCCCTTTTACCTTGTACAAATCTCCCACTTTACCAGCACCAAAGCAGCCCCAGACCATCACAGTACCTCCACCATGCTTGACAGATGGCGTCAGGCACTCTTCCAGCATCTTTTCACCTGTTCTGCGTCTCACAAATGTTCTTCTGTGTGATCCAAACACCTCAAACTTTGATTCGTCTGTCCATAACACTTTTTTCCAATCTTCCTCTGTCCAATGTCTGTGTTCTTTTGCCCATATCAATCTTTTCTTTTTATTGGCCAGTCTCAGATATGGCTTTTTCTGCGCCACTCTGCCAAGAAGGCCAGCATCCCAGAGTCGCCTCTTCACTGTAGACGTTGACACTGGTGTTTTGCGGGTACCATTTACAGAAGCTGCCAGTTGAGGACCTGTGAGGCGTCTATTTCTCAAACTAGGCCTCCCACTTCTCTTTCTACTCTGGTTAGATCCTGTTTGTGCTGTTCTCTGAAGGGAGTAGTACACACCGTTGTAGGAAATTTCCAGCTTCTTTGCAATTTCTAGCATGGAATAGCCTTCATTTCTAAGAACAAGAATAGACTGGCGATGAAAGTTTTCTTTTTCTGGCCATTTTGAGAGTATAATCAAACCCACAGATGTGATGCTCCAGATACTCAACTAGCTCAAAGGAAGGCCAGTTTTATAGCTTCTCTCACCAGCAAAACAGTTTTCAGCTGTGCTAACATAATTACACAAGGGTTTTCTAATCATCCATTAGTCTTCTAAGGCGATTAGCAAACACAATGTACCATTAGAACACTGGAGTGATAGTTGCTGGAAATGGGCCTCTATACACCTATGTAGATATTTCATTAAAAACATTTAAACAGATGGCTAAAGTTGATGAAGAAGGAAACTGAGAAAGTTGAAAAGAACGTTGAAAAGAAATCATATAGATCTCTGTATTCTCCATTACAGGGTGTGGCGAGTCCTCTCCTTGACGCCTGCCTTCCTCCTCGCCAACGACAAAACCCTCCTCCATATGATGTGCAGAGACCAGACTCCACCAATCAACGATCAGGCCCATCTCAGACTCCACCCACCGCTCTCTTAGTCTATGGAGATGGGACAGCGGGAGGACTGAATGATGACGCCACCTCTTACTCATCTTTAGGCCCCACTGACTTTGCAAAGATATGTCCGCACTGTGGGGGAGACCTCCGTCTGACTTCACCAGACTGGGATGATGTGGTTAATGCAGCATACGTCAACAGCTCTCAACACACTCCTCAACGCCCTGAGGACCGCCTTCCCCAATAAAACTGACAAATAACGGGGTGCAAACAACAACCAGGCGAAACCGTAGGAGATTTCCTCACACGTCTGACCATCCTGTTAAAACAGCGGCATCCCTGACAACCTTGGCAACAAGCCAGGGGCTTATGAAACACATCTGAAACAGGCCTTCCTGAATGGTCTGCTCCCCCCACTATGGGCAGACGCAGGCCACACCTGCATTGGGCTTGAGGATGCTCGCTTGACAGAGATCAGATGTCATGCTGAACATGCTGAACGTCAACACAAAGAAACCAAAGACAAAGCTCAGCAGAAAAAGGATCAACGACTCCAGAAAGCACAGCTAACCATGATGCAGGCTGTGTCTGCCCTGTCAAGGCCACAGCAGAGCCAACTTCACTGTACCAGGAAGAGAGGGGCGCGGTCGCGGACAGTGGCCATGGGAGAGGCTTCTCTCGATGACCCCAAATTGCCAGAGATGAGTGTTTCATCTGCAGACAAAAAGGACACTGGACAAGAGACTGCACCCAGCAGCGAGAGGAGGGGGAGACAAGAACTTTCACTGCCGACTGAAATGCAGAAAGTGAGGAGGGGGCAGACGAGGGCGAGACGACCCATCTACCCGCCGAGGATCAGAGAAAGGGAAGTGAAACACAGATACATACATGCCACAGCAATGAAGAAATGCTTGCTAAATTAACCGCACACACACACACACACACACACACACACACACACACACACACACACACACACACACACACACACACACACACAGAGCAAACACAACTTTGTGGTTCTTATGTTAAGTACAATAGTTAGGATGTCAGATTTGCCCATATCTCCTGAGATGAGTGGCCGCTTTATATTCTCTCATGGTGCCACTGTAAAAGTCTCTGATGATCTAACGAACTCCTCTTTTCCTACAGTGTCCTCACAGAACCATCCAGCACATGCAAATTTGACTAGACACAAGAGAATTGATTCAGGTCCCCTTGATCAGTAACTTATTCCCTATCCCTCCCTACCTGGACACTGACAGCACAGATGATTCTGATGACGATACTCAAATTTAGTTTTATTTTACTTATTTTATTTTTATGTTATTTTCTCCCCCCAGATTGCTTATGTGTTTTTTGAGTGATTTCACTAGAAAAAAAAACAGCTACTGCAATTATCCTTTCAACTTCATATTTTATGATGGTTTAATTTGAATCTCTGTGAATTTTTAAGGTTGATATGAGTTCCTTTATGAAGTTTGTACATACTTAATCAATTTTTATTTCCTAGCAAGAATTTAAAACGTTTTTACTGCATATTTTCAACCTTAGATATACTGTATGTTGACATTTAACATTTTACCAATCAATACAGTATGTTAAATTTTTATAATAGTTAATGAGATGATGATGTTGTTTGACCTGATTTCCTTCCATTTTCATTTTAAATGCTTGCTCAATTACAGGAAAAGAACTTTTTTTGTTTCCACACAAACAGCAGCGGCTACCTATTGTGACCTCATCACCAGTGACCCTGTACATACACAAAGTACCAGGGTTGAAGACTCGTCGATATTCTTCTATGATTATGATGTTTCTTGATTATATTTCGTTAGTGATCATATTTTTATTGATGATCAAAGGGGGTAGTGGAAAATTGCACTGACCCGTGTCTAAGGTATTGGAAATCCCCTGACTAGGTGTCTCACTGCTGTGACCTTGACAAACAGGGAGTTTGCTACAGCGGACGGACACAGCAGATAGACACAGATGATGATTTCATGTCTTTTTTTTTTCATATTACGTTTTATGAATGCCTCTTTGTATTAGTTCGGGCTTGTCTTTTTTTCATATGGTTTTATGAAACGCCTCCTTGTATAAGTTCTGGCTTTTGTGAACTTGCGGCCAGTTCCATTTTGAGCACCCGTGATTGTTGTGTAAACTCTGCAGAGTTAACTATTAAAAAGACTCAAAGGCAACTCCAGTCAGAGAATTTCATTATTTCAAATCTCAAGATGAATTTCCATCACACTGTGTATCACATTGTATCTACACATGTGATAAACAATCACCTGCATGATAATGCATTTCAAGAATAACACTTGAACTAATTAATTCTGTTTCATTTAAGTTGGAAGGAGACAGTTATGCACAGATTTAAAGGGCCCCAGTCATGCCATGTCTCCCACATAAATCGTTAGAATAACAGCTGGAACACATCAGTGTGATGATGCTCTGTTGCGGCAGCACTTCTCAGATTTGAGGCTCCAGATTTAAGACAGTATCAGTCCTGCTAATATATTACCATATCATCTCTAATTAGAATAGTAAAAGTTGTAAACATAACATAACGTAACTCTTTATAATGTAGAGGTAATCATTTCAAAGAGTGAGGATGTGAGTGTTAACTTAAGATTCTGAACTGGCCCCTGTTTGTTAAAAAGTTAAAAAAAGTGTGACTTTATTATTGAGGATGAAATTCATCAATTCAGATCCATCCCTAATCATTACATCAAGCTAATGTATGCTGATGATAATCCACTATAATTTTAAAATTCATTATGGTTTTTTCCATTTGTATAGCCTGAACCATTTTTGTCCACACTTGACTTCAGTTACAGTGACAACAAATCTCTCAAAACTCTTTGAACTGTAAGTGACCAGTATTTGTTTTACCTGTGAAGTTGTTTCTCTTGGGCTCTGGCACTTTAGCAGTTTCCACAGTGGCCTCTGGAAACACATTAAGCACAATAAATCCATATATATATGAAAAACTGACTTAAATATTCCCTTTACAACCTTTACATGCTGCTGGTCAGTGAAAACTTGTAATTTATGTTGTAAAGGTATAAAAAGTCTGTTCTGAGAATCATGACCCGTCTGTCCAGCTGTAGATCACCTCTACTTTGTTACTTTTACTGCTACTAACATGGTTCTGAAACAACAGCTACACAATATTCACGTGTATCTCAGCCAATAGTTTTGTTGATTTTCCATTTTTCGATAGATACATACAAGTTAAACAGAGGGGGCAATAAAGGAGGTGCCAAATAGGTGCTGGCTGATTCCAATTTGGTAAGCCCCAGATCCTGTTCCAGCAGAATCCAACACAATTTAGCCCCAAAGTTATCGCAAAAAAACCTCCATACACCAAATAATTAATTCATCATCTCAACATAATGGCATTTAAAAATATATATATTTCATTTCAAGTATGTATGGTCTTTCTTGATTTTTACAATTCATAGACAGTGCATTCAGCAGTTTCATCATACATTTCATCTCCACTTCCCTTTAAAAGAGCTTCTTGACTACTATGACCTTAGTACAATATAGTGCCAACATGTTGTTGATGCAAGTATATACCGTGTATGATTTCTAACCAACATTGTGGTAATATTTTAATACCAAAACCCTTATCAATCCATTCAATAAGCAATAATAATAAACAACTCAGTGATGAGAGGAAAGAGAATTAGAAATGGTACTTTGATTTCAATGTGCTCTTACTATAAAATATATTTGTAACCACGTTACAGGTTTAATGCACATGAAGCCCACGGTTAACAACTGTCCTGACCTGCTTTAATATTGCTCTCTCTGAGTTCACCAGTCATCTCCTGCCTGGTGTCTAAGTCTTCCTCAACTGCATCAATGTCCAGCATCTCCTTCAGCCGGTCAGTCATCTCACACAGGCCCTCGTCACTGAACTGGTAGTCACAAACACACACCAGCCCAGTCGCTTTTACGGGACAGAAGATACGCCGAGGGAAGCAGAATTGCTCTGAAAGAGAGACACAAAGGAGCCGAGGTTAAACATTTAGTAGATATTTAGGAAAATGATGAGATGGATTAAGTTTCCACATTTGTTTCCTATGTTATTATGGTTATCAATAAAAAAGTTGGCACAAGTGGCAATTTAAAAAAAATAGTTCATTAAGTTTCCATTTGTTTCCAAACAGTTCCAGGGTTACCCAAGCAACGAAGGGTTAGTTGATAGGTGACTTGAATTAAGGTGCGGTCAGAAAAAAAATGGTTCAGATGTGGAAATGAGCAAAAATTTGTTTGCTTCTGTCAGTTTATTGCAGGGGTGTCAAACTCAAATACACAGTGGGCTGAAATTAAAAAATTGCTACAAGTCAAGGGCCAGACAGGTTCAACGTTTATTGAAAACTTATTGAAAGAACCTTAGTGCACATATTGAACCTGGAACTAACAAGGCCTATAGAGTATTGCCTATAAAACAACATTAATTATGAAATACAAATAATAAATAATACATAAATAAATAAAAATAAAAGTAATAAAATCAGTTTCATTAATTGCTTATGGCTCTATCTGCAGTTTTTCCAGAGTAATTTCAAGTGAAAGCATTTTCTACAGGCAAACAACAGCCAAAAATAATTTACTTCAAAGAAAAATCAAATGTCCTGTAGTAGCAAGAGAAAAAAAAATGCAAAAATTAAACTGCATTAAAAACTGAAAATGCGTCAAAGCACCGTTTGCTGCTCTGTGATGCTCGCTGGTCTGAGCCAGACACTTGGTGTCTCATCTTGGATACAAGTTCATCAATGTCTGGGGTCAGGCTCTGAGCTGAGGAAATCATCAGGATTGAGTGAAGGTGCTCATCAGTAAGACGAGTCCTGTGTGAAGTTTTGTTTATCTTCATCAAAGAGAACAGTTGTTCACACAAGTATGTGCTGCCAAACATAGAGAGCGTTTGAGCAGCCTGGGAGCATGGCTCAAGTTTTCCTGCAGCATCTGCGTCTCCCACAGGCGCAGCTTGGTTTTAAAAGCCCTCACTGTAGCGTACATGTCAGTGATGACACAGCCCTGCCCCTGAAGCTGCAGGTTGAGCGCATTCAGGTGGCTTGTGATGTCACACAGAAACGCCACTTCACACAGAAACTTTTTATTTCGGAGCTCTGTTGTGCCTTTCCCTTTGCTTTCCATGAACTCACAGATCTCCTCATGCAACTGTAAAAATCTTGACGTGCCAACACACGGGCAGTGCATTGTGGGATTTGTAGTATTATGGTGGTGCGTGCGATATACCGGCAGGCCAGCTCTAATAGTAAATAGATTTTATCATGCGGGCCAAAGATAATTCATTCACGGGCCGGATGTGGCCCGCGGGCCTTGAGTTTGACACATGTGGTTTATTGCATTGTGCTGCCCTGTTCACTTTTCTCAGAGCTCAGTTTAGTTGAACTTTGACCTGTGAAGTTGCTAATCATAAGCTAAAGGGACAATGGGTTCAGTGAACTTTACTGACCAGACGTGATGCTGTAGAACCTTTGTGATGTGTTACAACAGGAGATTGGCAGCATGACTGTGCAGAGATGATGTGAAGCAGTCATGTCAACATGGAGCTGAATCTCAGAGGAAAGTTCTGAGATACATATTGTGCAATCAATGAGGATGAAGAGCTGAGGCTATATAAGAGGGAAGGCAAACGTGTGGTCATGTTTGAGCAACACTCAAAAAGTCAATGCCATGACTCTGTATTGTCAGTTATATAACAAGATCCTATTTAACATTGGTTAACGTTACTCACTATAAGCTGCTTGATATACCAGAGCTGTGGTCAACTTTTGATTTGGAACTAGTTTAAAAAAGTATGTGCTCTTGTTACAGGTATGGTCATTAACCTTTCTGTTGGGCATATTCCCTCTCAAGATGTACGTTAATATTTGTTTATTGTTCACCTTGTACTGTAGCACAGTACAACTTGTGTCTAAACATTTCTTTGTAGTGTTTGAGATTATGCTGAACAGAATATAGGAACCCTTGTACATGATTGGCTCCAACTGCTTAAAGTGTGGCCCCGTGTGTTCCCTTTTCCTTCCTAACCCCAGGATCCTGATTGGAGAGTTTAGAGTTTTGGCATTTGGGGAGGCTGTTTTTCTCAGCTCGCCAGGGTGCCTTTTGCAGATCACCACAGATTTATGCTTGTAGATCGAGATTAACTCCAACTGTTATTTTAATAGTACTTGAAAGACTGTCTGGGGACTGGGCCAGATACAGAAAAAAAAGTGGCCTCATATACATAGAGACACTTTTGTAACAGGGGTGCTGTTTGGCTTTTTTTTGGTTTTTATTAAAATAGTTTAGTCAGGTAGGTTATGTTTTTATTTTTGGTTTCCTCAATTAGAAATATTATTTGAAATAATTAACTCTGGTTTTCTAGAGTCCTATTTGGGTTATATTTGTCTCATTGAATTTAATAAAGCTGTTTCCTCTATTCAGTTTACCTAATTTATTTGTTTGCACCAATGAATGTGATCTCCTTAATAACTTTTATAGTAAATATAATGATAAATATAATAAAGTAACTTATTTTTAGCCAAAACCTCTTCATGTTGCTTCTCCTTCTCCTTACGAGCTGTGTCATAGGAAACTTTTGTACTTTAACTCTCTGATTTGTGTGTGTGTCAGTGTGTGTGTATGTACCAGTCTGTTGTGTGTCTCTGCTGCTCTTGCTCTCCTCCTCTGATGTCAGCAGCTCCTCCAGGAGCATTTGAACCCTTGTGCTCACCGTAGAAATCACATCTCTCTTCAGCAGCTGTACACAAAGAAATATTTAATGATGTTGAGGAGGAATGTTTGAATATAATCTACATTTGACACTATCTGATCAATTAACACTTTACCTTTTCAGCCAGCTTGGCCTTTGGCTTGTTGCTGTGTAGATACGCTCTGCTGTGGATTGTTCCTCTGACTGACACGCTGCCTCCACACTGTTGGATCACATCTGTTTGCCTCCGTTCACCCTAACACACACAGGAAGTCATAATCTTCCTTTATGAACATCATGTAAAATGGTAAACCTTATTTCAGCCACCATCACTTAATTTACCAACTCTAAAGCAGCAGTGATTATACAAAGAACAATATATAAACCAATTAAATGTTTTGTGAGAAATGCTTCCAAAAATTATGTGAAAAAGTGGTTTGCATGTAATGGTCTTAAGAAACACCTTATGTGTGTCTCTTACTAATGTGATGACCAACAAAAAACTTGTGTGCTGGGCTGATTAGGGCCTGTAACAGTAAAGGCTGTGGCTGACAGTATGAATGCAGCATCTTGTGTAGTCTTACCGGTTTGATGAGCAGCTGAGCTGAGCATTTCTGTCTCACATTCCTCTTCTGCAGTGAAAGTAGAGAAAACAAAAGGAATGGAACACATGTTGATGCATGCAAGAAGAGAATAAGACTACAGCAATGTCATGGACGGATGGACAGTAGGGGAGAGTGGATTTGTGATTTTAGTTTGATGATTTAGAGTAGAGTTGGGGTAGGACAAGACAAGCATGTTCCTTCAGACAGAAAATGAATTTATGTTAATTTATGTTCCTGAATTTTCAAATTTATTTTATCTTTTTTAAAGTAAACCTAACGTTAAATGCGTGAGTTTTGAGGATACAAAAGTTATTCTTTCTCAGTGATCACATTATGAACAGTAGAATTACGGCATTTGTGTGACAAAGTAACAGGAATGTACATGAGCACTTTCTTTTCAACTCTTTAATGAATGTTTGCTGGGCCACTGCTGTCTTGTCTTTGATTGTTGCAGCTCTATAATCAGTATAATTATATTTGAGTCCAACTATTGCTGCCAAAGTGCCCTTGAGCAAGACTCTAATTTGTTTTTATATTACTTTATGCAGTTTTATAAGTTTTTTTTTTTATGGATACAACCTGTCCTGCTGTAAGCTCTGTATCCTCAGGTAGCTTTTTTCCATCAAACAGACAAAATCCACTCCTAATCTGGTCCGCCCACGCCTTCAGTCCCTCCTGCAACAAATACAGACCTGAGAACAGTTCCCCTGAAAAATCCTAAAAAAGGCTTAATTTTGATGTGATTTGTGTATGTGTGTGTGTGCATGTGCTTTACCTTAACACATACATCCATGTTTTCTGTGCTAGTTCTGTTGTTTGGCAGAGGTACCAACATGTCCACATTTAGACAACACGACACCATGGACCAGGAGGAACATACACCTGACTGGTACTTCCAGTCGGCAGGCTTGGCCATGCTCTGGAACAGAGAATGATAATTATATAAATGACGACACAACACTGGGATCATCATGACTAAATCTAATTGTAAGGTCTAAGTTGGGACCTGGGAAACCTACGAAATTTGAATCTTTAATCCGAGTCAAGTGATTTGTCCTCAGCTGAACTCAAACCAAACAGACGGGAAATCTTGAGGCCATTCAAAATAATCAGGATGGATCTTTGGAGTGTTTCTGTAAAAGGGCTGATTATTCATTACCTAAACATTTCAACTTTCCTTTTTGCTGTGGGTAGATCAGTGACGTTTGCGGCCTAGACATTACCCATTTAGTACTACATTGGGGTAATATGTCATATGCTGCTTTGTGAAAAATGAAAGATGAATTCTGACCTTGGGATCTTTGACGTCAAAGGTTCTGCAGACGGTCCTGACATGTGGGGTCAAAGAATATCTACACACAGTTTCTGGTAGCTACATGATCCAGCAAGAACACTACGCTAAAGGATACTTTCTAGTTTTGGGGTTGACGTGAAGTGTGACACATTCTGTGACGTCATCATCTTCAGGGGTCCACAGATGCTCTGAGGAGATCAGGTTCTCAACAGCAAACACCAGCTGCACACAGACAATACACAAACACACACATACACACAGATACGTACACAGGGATCAGATAGATAAAGAGTCAAAGCAATTTTGTGAGCAAGGGATAAGGGACAGCTTTGTGTCTGTCAGCTGATTTTTATGTTTTTCTGCCCCTTATTGGCCAAAAACTAGTAATGCAGCATAAAAGCATCATACCAGTGGTTTTGTATATTTACACAAATGACACGCATTTAGCAATTCTATATAATTTTTTTTTATTTGTAGGGGCCCAATTGTTTGAGCTCATTTTAGTAAGCTATCAAAATGGAGCAGAGACTTGAAACCTACTCAGCCTAAATGTAAATATTATGATAAATAAATGCAATATAATAATAACCACTTCACTGCTGGATTCTGTTCTGGTTAACTATTTAATAAAATAATTTCAGAATTGTTTGATGAATCTTTGAATCCTTCCTGGTCGTCGTGTATTCACATGCTGAAATCAAAGTTTTGCAACAAAGCTTCACCATTCAAATACAAATAGGCTAATTAACAGGCATGAATGTTGTAAAACTAGTCATAAATATGGCAGTAAGTTGTACTGGATGACTAACAATTTTTTTTTTACTGACTTTAAAGCAGAAAAGATGAATGTTTTAGGTGCAACAACGCAACATTCTTATTGTTATCATTCTCAAATCAGATATGCAAAATTACTTTTTCCTAGGAAAATGTTCACTTATGAAATAAGAACTAACTAGAATGTTAGAATGAATAGTTATTAACATGGTGTTTCTCATGGAGCAGAGTCTACCCATTCAGAACTATTTGTAGGCAGAACATCAGTCCTGCTAAACAATACAGAATAGAAATACACAGAGAGAACTTAAATCTCCACTGTGGCATGTATACAGAGAACAAAAGACTGTTTTAAAAGCTGAATCAGAACTAACATGAGTTATAAATGTGGATGTCTGTTTTGACAAGTGAATCAATACATTTTGAGGATAATTGGCAGGTATTAGAAAACTAATACACATGGCGGGTGGCTGTGGCTGAGGGGTAGAGTGGTCGTCCTCCAACCTGAAGGTCGGCAGTTCGATCCCCAGTCTTCCCCATCTGCATGCCGAAGTGTCCTTGCTGAACCCCTCATAGAACAACAAAGTGCTGCTAATAGAATGAATGTGTGGGTGAACGTAAACTGTACTGTAAAGTGCTTTGAGTGGTCATCAAGACTAGAAAAGCGCTATATAAATACAAAACCATTTACCATTTAAAATATAGCTGAATGTGGTTTTGCGTGTTTGTAACACCACAGTGGTTTGAGTGAAACTCACCTGTCGGAGTGTGGTTAGTGTGTCCTTGCTATCAATCTCAGTGATAATGAAGACTCCCAATACAGACAGGCCTCCAGGCAGCATCCTGGACACCTTAAAAGATCAAACCAGTAGCAAATGCATACTACATGTGACACACATGTGGTTTAAAGTCTACTGTTTTGGCAACCATATTTATCATCTCTTGGAAAATAGTTCCATATATTTCATTCTATAATGAAGTTATTGGACAATTATGTGTATTTTACAACTAATCATGCATTGACTGTATTAGCTCACTGTATCAACAATACAAACCATTCTGGATGCACACTTAATAAAAAAACATACTCAAGACCACATATATGTGTATTAGGTTAGAACTCCCCTTTACCCACCTGTCGGGCGTGCTCAGTAACCCACTCCTTGTCCAGGAAGTCTCCAGACGCTACAGCAGACTCCTGCTTATAGGGTGTGCGAGTCGCCATGACGACAAAATCCCTTTGGGCTGAGCCCTGAAATGTTAAGTAATTTTCATCAGTTACTGTCTCTTCACTGCACATACACATCATGTCATGTCATGATATGAGATAGAATACTACAAAACATCCAACATATGTTTTGTGCATCTCCATAAATTAGAACATAGTGAAAAAGTTACTTTTTTTGTCAGTTATGTGAGAAACGGAAAATTTTAATATATCCTACACTTGTTACACATTAACGAAAAGCATTTTATCTAAATTTTGATGATCATGGCCTAGAGCTAAAAAAAGGAACTCAAAACATTTGAATATTTAACTCCGAGTTTGATATGACTATTCATTCAATATAAATATCATGTATCGAATCATTTTCATATTTTCATGGAAAGTTGACTGGAAGGGGAAAGTGTGGTAGTAAAAGGTGCACAGGCAACAGACCTAACATGACAGCAGCTTTGAGAAGATTGTCAAGCAAAGCAGATTCAAGAACTCTGGAGAGCTTCATGAGGAGGAGACTAAGGCTGGAGTCAGTGCATCAAGAGCCACCACGCTCAGGAAATGGGCCACAACTGTTGCATTCCAATTATTAAACCAACCCTAAATCATAGATGTCAGAAGCATCTAACCTGGGCTGAGAAGAAAAAGATCTGGACCATCGCTCGGTGGGCCAAAGATGAAAGTAAATTTTATATTTCATATGGAAATCAGGATCCCAGAGTCTTTAAGGGAAAGTGCAGAGGCATAGAATCCAACTTGCTTGAAGTTCTGTCTGCTGACAGGCTTTATGGAATTGACAATACTAGGTTTAATATTATCATGAAATGTAAACCGTAATCATCGAAATTAAAACAAAAAATACTAAATAAATATTAGAATGTTTTACTTTACGTGTAACAAATCTAGAATATATGAAAGTTTCACTTTATTAATTAAAACAAATTTAACATGATAATTTTGCCTGTATATGATATTAGCCAAACAGTCTACACTCTGAACAGACATAGTACAGACTGCTTGTGTGGTGCTGAGCTTTATCTTAGCAGATCCAGGATCGTGGTCACATTGTGGATCGTGATTGTGGATCATGGTGGCATCTGAACGTAGATTAGGATTACCACTAGATTGCCTAGATATACAATATGCCTACTCATGTATACTACCATTTTTGGCAATACCATGATCATAACAATTGTCGCTGATACTCCCTTCATCTCTGTCAGACTTTTACTTTTGTATAAATACTTTAAACATTGATACACCTCTCCATTTATTTAAGCCACTGTCTTTTCTCGTGAATGTTGTAAATGTTTTTATTTGAATGTGCTCTGTTACACGTGGCATCTATTGGACTTCTCTCTGTCCTGGGAGAGGGATCCCTCACATGTGACTGAAGTTTCAATGTTTTTTCCCTGTTAAAAGGTTTTTTGGTAGTTTTTCATTACTCTTGTTGAGGGTTAAGGGTAGAAGATGTCATACCTTGTTAAGCCCTATAAGGAAAATTGTAATTTGTGAATGTGGGATATACTGTACAAATACTTCCCAGTTACATTTTGACCAAAATGTGTTTACTGATGACAGACAGTATGTAGACACGTGTATATTTAATGCTGCACAGATGTACACGTACCTGTCCAATGAGCAGTCCTGTGAGTGGACCAGCTTGCTGTCCACACAGGTCAGACAGATATCTCTCCACAGCATCTTCTACTAGATAACCACGACCCATTTTGTCTGAGAGGGTGAAGAAAGATGTCACTGTGTTTGTTCATCACAGAGTCGCACAACAGCAACAGCAACCAGCTAAATGATGGTTTAATGAGAGTTTACAAGTTTACTTCATAGTCACTGTTATCTACAATAACACGGTTTCTGACTGATTGAAAAGCAACAAGCAGTTAAACCTTTGGTTTGGTTACAGGCAGTCTGCTCCTGCAGCTAGCTGACATCACTAATAAACATACACTAGAAGAGCTGTAAATCAGAGGAGTGCCACAGTTGGAGCTTGAAGAGCGTGTCCGTGTACAGTGAGTAAATACATACAATAAGTCAGTGGATTAAGTGAGAGGCTGAAGACAACTTTGACAGCGGTGGTTCGTCAGCAGAGCAGGCAAAACACAATGTACCAAGATGCTTTGCGCTGTGACGTGTTTCCGTCGCACGTCTCTGTCGTAGTCATAGGGGTCGTAGTTGATGAGTTAAGGCAAATTAGTCAAGTTAGACAAGAAACTAACGGAGCAGTGTTCATTTAATATCAAGATAAATCTTCTGATGGAAAACAGTAAAACTACGTATTAATTCCAGACACTCCCTGTATTGCACTTTAGCTAAAGCATGCTACGTTTTAATAGCAACTAAATGAAGGTGCTGAAAATACAAACATTAGCATTTCACATTTCGTGTAGCTTGTAAGAAACGTATAAGCTTTGCACTTCTGTCTGTGGTGAAACTTCCTGTTATTCAAACTTAGGATTTAATACACATTTAAATACCGTACACAATGAATAGAAGAACACAGACGTCTCATAATAAGGAAACGTGACGTTGATATTTTGTGATTATAATCAGACACATCAAGCAAGACAATAAAAGCAAAAATAGATATGCATGCAGAAAAAAAAAAAAAACATTTTGAGAGGTTATATTGGCTTTTTATTTAATGTTATTTTGGAAATGGAGTCATAGAGAAGATGAAGTTCAACACAAAATGATTCAGTGGTGATCTGGAGCACTCTGACTGTATAAGACAGATAAACTTGAGAGCAACGTGTGTAGAGTCAGTGCTTATTTTAATTTGAAAGTGTTGGAGCGTACTTCCGGTCTTTCTGTTTGAGGAGGTTGACACTCGCGCGTTGTCACCGTGTTCTCGGAGAAGAAGCATCACCGAGTTATTCCACCGGAGTTTTGTGTCGGTTCTCTGTTGTGTTTTTCGGGGGCAAAGGTGGAGATGGCGGCCGTGCTGCTGCAGGTCCTGGAGCGGACGGAGTTAAACAAACTCCCGAAAGGCGCCCAGAACAAGCTGGAGAAGTTTGTGACGGAGCTGCAGAATGCTAACGAGGCGCTGAAGACACTGCACGAGCGCTTCAAAGCAGACAGTGGTGGGTAGCTGTGCTTTTCAAAAAGAGTTTACCCAACAACAGTATAAACTACAAACTGTAAACTGACTGAAAGTTATTGTCTAAGCTCATACATGCTGTGTGTTGTGTTTCTTAGAGAGCTAATATTAGGCGGCTAACTTTAGCCATGATGTTGTGCTAACTGGTGAAAGAGAGTTATGACGACCTTTCTAGTTAATTGTACCTTTTATTCCAAAAACTACTGACTTGTGTGTTGGTGTTTTTATAGCTGCTAACAATAAAGTCTGGCTGAACGGTTCCTCAATACAGCAGCTCTCATATGTTCACAGTTACGAGTTCTGAATGAAACATGTGGTCAGTTTAATCCATGCTACGTTATATATCACAGCACACTTCCACTGGGAGCTGTCCCCTTGTTTGGCTGAGGAGAAACATTACTAACCATTCAAAACATGCAGCTGCATGAAGATGAGATCTGAATGTGGGGCTCATCTGCACACTACAGTGCCAGTTTGCAAAACTGAGAAAACTCATTCCTTTCTAGTCTTGATGACCACCCCAAACTGAGATTGGTATTAAACTGCCGCCCCCTTGGTTAGTGGACGACCCACTGTATCTCCACAGCCGCCTGCACCACTTAATTCTGCAGCTGTTTGCAAATAGTGGTCTTTCAATGGACAGTATTTAGTAACAGTGTTAGGCTTAATTGCTGTCCTGTGTACTCATGTGTTCCTGTTTAATGTCCTCCACACCTACAGAACAGCAGTACTTTGACATCGAGAAGAGACTGTCAGAGAGCCAGGAACAGATCCTGTCAGCCACCAGAGACTTGCAGACCCTGAAGGAGGAAAATAAGAAACTCAGTGAGTTATCACACACATATACAAACCTTAAATCTTTTTTCCAATTTTGATGAAAAGAGTGAATGTCGGTGCCATTTATTGTCAAACCCAATCTGAGACTTTCAGTGAGAGCAATGCTATCTTTTTGTTTTTAAAGTTCATTAAATCTCTAACCATGAAGTTTAACAAACTTAGACTTGTGTATTCTGTGTCTGACTGTCTCAATGCGTCTCCTGTACAGATGAAGAGCTGAGTACTCTGAAAGGTATAGAGGGAGAGACCTTTCAAGATAAAACACCACAGCAGGTAAACATACGCTAACACCTCACCAGAAAGTGTCAGTGCTGTTCTGTTGTATTCAGTTCACTTCAATTTTATTGTTCATCCGAGGGGCAATTCAAGGAGAGCAGGAGACCAATCAAAAGTGCACAGACAGTTAATCCAGTAACATAAAGACAAGACTAAATACTAACAAATCTAACTACAAACATATTTAGAAAATACAAAAAGATACAAATATAGCAATATAATTCTTACATCCTGAGGATGGATACGGTTGTAGCTGAAAACCCCTCACCTCCCCTTCCAAGCATGAAGGAGAATCTCATGGTAGCCATCAGTTGTCATAAACACTCAAAAGGTAGTTTGTCCGATCTAGGATACTTTGGTGGCCTCTGTAGAAAGGACCCCAAATTCATTCCTGTATTGTTTGGTTGTGATGTTGCTAATGGAATACATGGCTTCAAAGTACTAGTTTAACATTTTTCTCTTGATCACTTTGCACAGACCCTTTCATTGTCTTGAAAATAACTTGATAACATGATTTCAGTGAATGGTTTGGATTAGTGGCATTTCATTTTGTAATCTCAAATAACCTGTTTTGTGCCCTTTTTGTCTGTTTTTAAAGAGGAAGTGATGAGCAAATGTCAATATTATTCACTTTTATTTCACAAAAAACGACCTGTTCATAGCTGTTCTGAAATGTAGGCAGTGTTGTATGATACAGGAAAAGTGCCAAAATTAAGACCTTTCCCACAATTTCTGTTTTTAGAAAACTTTCAAAAATCTTTTTACTTTGTCATTGATAGTAGATTGATGGGCAAAATGTATATAAAATGTGTTTGTGTGCGTGTGGCTACAGCAGACAAAGACCAAGTATGAGATTGAGGCAGAGAAGAGGGAGCTGGCGAGGTTGCTGGAGAAGAGAACACAGGAGGTGGAGAACCTTACACGTAAGATATCTGGACCCCCTCACACTCAGACACTCAGAAAAGGACCAGTCACAAATCTGGAAACATTTAATGTTAAATCTGCATTTCATATTTACATAAAAACACCTGTTTTTCTCTTTAGGCATTTTAGTTACTTTTTGTGAACTGTGTGTGTGTGTGTGTGTGGGCGTGTGTGTGTTTTTGCAGAGGATGTGAATCGTCTCAACGAGAAGCTGACTGATACAAACAAAGTGAAGATGGAGCTGCAGTTGAAACTGGATGAAATACAATCATCTGAGACGTCGCTACAGGTACATAAAGGATATCACTGAAACCACCACAGTTCTGTATTAAACTTCACATGGGACTCAGCTTAACATGCAGTGTTCTCCAATGACCCCTGCATAAAATCTTAGATTGTAAAAAAGGCTAACCAATGTTGTGTGTTGCAGCACCGGGAGAAGCGTATGGAGCAGGAGAAAGAATTACTGGAGAAGAAAATTGAGTGGTCAACCGCAGAGCTGAAGAACAAGACCGATGAACTGCTCAACACCAACAGAGACAAATGCAAAGAGATACTGGAGCTTCAGAGTAGTCTGAAGAACACCAAGGAGCAGGTAACGCACAATATTAACATACATCCAGAGTGAAAATTCACTAACTGAGCAGCGGCAGCTCTCACTTACCTCTGATCCTACTGACCTGCATATACTGTTACTGCGTTAGGAGGTAGAGTGGGTTGTCCACTCGGCTGTTCGGTCCCCCATTCACCTGTCATTCCACACTTGGGTGCTTTGAGTAGTCATCAAGTCTAGAAAAGCAGTTCTTCTAAGCAATGTAAATACAGATTTACCTTTTAACCTTCCATATATCCGCATGTAGCTCTATAGAACCTTCAGTGGCTTAACATTTTAGATTACAACGTGACGTGATGGCTGTGGCTGAGGGGTAGATCGGCAGTTCGATCCCCAGTCTTCCCCATCTGCATGCCGAAGTGTCCTTGGGCAAGATGCTGAACCCTGAATTGCCCCCCATAGAACAACAAAGTGCTGCTAATAGATGCACTGTATGAATGTGTGTGTGAATGGGTGAATGTGAAACTGTACTATAAAGAGCTTTGAGTGGATCATCAAGACTAGAAAAGTGCTATATAAATACAACCATTTACCATTTACCATTAATAGTCACTTTAGAAAGTTATTCTCACATCTCAAGGATAAGTAAAGCAAATGAGATGTACCAAAGCAGATGATCTAAATTCTTGTTTGAGAAATTTCAGTTTTTGATTTCTGTAAAAATAGATTTGACAAAACATTTGTCATCCTTTTTATATATTTATTTATTTAAATTAGGGCTGGCTACTGATGGGTGTATTCACAATGAGATAGCAGGTGTTGGCTCACCATCTTGAGTCATGGCAGTCTGTATAGACTATAGACTAATTCGATTTCCACATTTAACACATCATGCAGGCCAAAGTGAACCACTTACAAAAAGTAACCACGACATACACAGAATATTCAGTATTCATGTATTTAGTCAAATCTGCTTCTGTGGTTTCTGTTTTGAAAATAAACTGAACACGTTTCAATACTATTTTTAGGAAGCATTAAAACTTTCACTCAAATAAAAAACAAAACAGACATGATATCTTATCCAATAGCATTTCTCTTTAACAGGTGACCACACTGGAAAGTCAGCTCATGTCTTTGAAGCAAACCAGTGAAAGCCAAAGTGAAAGAGCTGATGACCTCAACAACAAACTCAAACAGGTAAAGTAAATGTAGCATTGTTTTCTCCAACTAGGACGTTCATGTTATTTCATGTTGTTTGTTGGGAATATGGTCTTTGTGTCTCTTCAGGCTAAAGATGAGCGGAGTGTCATGGAGGAGAAATACCGCAATGAGCTTAATGCTCATATAAAGTTGTCTTCACTGTACAAGGTGGGAGTCACTGCAGTGTTCAATAATTACATATGTTTAGTTAAAAAAACAGGACAGTTTTAGTATGAGGCAGAATCTATCCAGTGTATTGTCATGTGACTCTTGTGGTTCTCCCTATAGGGGGCAGCAACAGATATGGAGACAAAAAACCAAGAACTGTGCAGAGCTGTGGAAGAGCTCAGCAAAGTTGTTAAAGACACCGGGGAGGGTAAGACTCTTGGTTTTTGTCTGTTAAATATGTGCATTTCTATTTAATATCAAGGAGTAATTGCTCCCATTTTTTCCTGGATATGTTGTCTTTGCAGCCAATAAGGCTCTGGAGAAGAAGGTGTCTGAGGGAGCAGAACTGAAGATGCGGCTTGAGGCAGAGCTGAAGGAAAAAATCAAGAAAATGGAGAAAGAGCTGGAAAATGTCACAATGAAGGCTTCTGGTAAACACTGCTGTAAGAGCTCTCTCACTCTCTTTCTCCCTCTCACACACACATGCACACATGCTCCTTCTCATTATTCATTAAAATATATTATGTTTTACTATATTTTAGGTTTAATTTACACACATGCAGATAATTCCAAAGGTATATTTACCTTTTCTTGCTGCTGTAGATATTAGTTGTATTGAGGCTCTCTGCTGTGTGGAGATGACTGTTTGTTGTTTGTCCCTACCTTTTGTTTAAGCATATCTGTGTTGGGCTCCAGGTGTGCCTTCTCTGACTGAGGAGCAACTGGACCACATGTGTCCTTCAGCAGCTGCCATTGCTGCGATTGTAAAGCCTGGCATGAAGTTCTTTGACGTGAGTAGATTTGGATGTATTACATCACTGATATGGTTGATATTAAGTTTGCAATGTTAATATGAATATTGTCAAGATCACGATTAAAAAGTACATTATGTGTTCAGTGCAGGGAACCACATTTTACTGTTATACAATACACAGGAAACAATCGCCCTTATTAAGCAACGTTTAATTTGCAATAAATAATAGTAATTTAATGATGACACAATTTACTGTATCACTAAAAGTCAAACTATATCATTGACTTATTGTTCAGCTTTTAACAGTAAACTGTGGAGAGTACTTTTTAATCTCTAGTAGATTTTTCAATGAGTGCCTCACAAAGCCAGAAATATGTAATAAAGCAGAGGTTATGTGTGAATATGAATAAAACTAGAAATACCAAAATTACGGTCTGGTAAGGAAAACAGATCCGAAAATACAGATAGATTAAAATGATATGGTAGTAGAATAACCTACAATGTGTAAACATTTAAGCTAAATTTATTTAAAACTCATGTTAGCGCTCAGGGATATACTATGTGTTTTGGTAAGTAACAGAAAATAATGTTTTAGTTTTTTTTTTACAACAAAGTTCCACAAGACACATTGAACACCATATATTTGAAGTTTAGGGGAACAGGTTTAAAGTGTAAAATATGTTGTTCGACAACCTGCACATGTCCTTCATGATCAGCTTTAGTAACAGTCTTTAGTAACAGAGTGTTAACCCTTCATCCTCTGTTTTTGTGTTTAGCTGTATAATGCCTATGCAGAGTGTCAGACGCATCTTCAGCTTGAGAAACAGGAGACCAACAGAGTGAGCCGAGTGCTGGATGAGATCGTCCAGGAAGTCGAGTCCAAAGCGCCCATCTTGAAACGTCAGAGACAGGAGTATGAGAGCATGCAAAGGTCCATGGCTTCCCTGTGCAACAAACTGGAACAGGCTCGAATGGTGTGTGATAATATACGTTTCTCTGTTTGTGTCTCTACTATGAATTTATTTTTGACTTTTATGCAATACATGTATTCACCTTAACTTGTTCTGTTATGTAACACTTGTATGTTGTGTTCCACTTTTTAATCAGGAAATCCACGGTTTGCAAAAAGAGAAAGAAGAGACCAAGCAACGCTGTGAGGCGTTGGAGAGAGAAAAACTGAGGGTAGAGAGACAGTTAGATGATACATCTACACAGGTAAACACCAGTACATCGATACTTTACATACAACCTGGAGGTCTATGGTACAATTAATCATCTCCATCTGATCTGTTCTTAACATTATGTGAAAATGGGTTGATAAGATATGATGGTAAAAATAGAATAAAAGTAGATCCCTATTGACTGGTGCAAATACTTTCATTCATTCATTCATTTATCTCTGTACAAGGTGTGTGTTCTTCTGGCCGAGCTTGAGGGAGCCAGAGGTAATCGGGTGATCAAGACTGACAGCAGCTCCACCGACATTTCCAGCACCTCTGAAGTCAACAACCCACACCAGTTGTCTTTCCGCAGTGTTGAAGAGCTGCAAAAGCAGAACCAGAGCCTTCTGGGAAGGCTGAGGGAGCTGGAGCAGGAGGAGGACAGAGAGCAGAGCCGTGTGACTTCAGCACGGTAAGTTCAGCCAGTCTTACCTATACAGAACTGTGTTGGTTTTCTGCTTTTGAGCTCTGTCATGATGAAAGTTCTAATTTCTTCTACTAATATTGCTTTTATTAGATTTAGGGAATATTAGGCCTCATTCACAAACAGTGCGTATGCATACATCTTTGCTTAAACAGTGCTTAGGAGTGTTTGACACACAAATCTGGAATTCATCAACATGTTCATACCTAAATTTTTACGTGCTCTGCGAACAAATTTAGAACTTCCTCAGACCATGCGTACACACAAATGATGAAGGCCCGGCTGTCCAAGAAAATCTAAACACACACCCTTTTAACTAAATGCATAGTATATAAATTTTTTTAATAAAAAAGGCTTTAATAGACAACAATAATTAAATTTAATAATGCATTTACCAAATGTGGCATGAATTTGACGCCCTTTCGTCTTCATCATCTCCATCGCTTTTTCTGCAACAATGAAGTTAAAACACTGTGTTGCATAATAATCTGGTGTGTGTGTGTGTGCGTCTCTGTCCCTCTTCACACACAAACTGATAATCACATATATTAAGTTATTAATCAATGATGTCGGATCATGACTGTGCGTGTCACGTTACATCTCGTGTTGTGTCACAGGTTTAAACTTGTGTCTCATAAACTAATTTATTGATTTAAATGCTAATGGTCTCTCCTAGGTTGTGGCTCAGGGGTTAGAGCAGCTCGTCCTCCATCCCGATACGGGACAGAACTTATAACTTTGAGTGAAGTGTAAATCTGCTGATACGCATGTGACTATTTTCTACTGCTACAAATTACACTGGCACAGTTGCGCCGTTTGTTTTAACATATTCATACTCTTCATCATCATGAAGAGTAAGAGTATCATCATTCAAATGTTCACAAACACCTACACCATTTCATTTGTATAATAGATTAGGAATATATAGATCATGGTATAAAATACCATGACACCATTCTTTGCAACTTTAGTCATTGTCTAGTTCCTGCTGTAGTCCAGTGAAGTGGAACTCTGATGAGCACTGAAGTTGTATGAAATGTAATTAAGACATAAGCTTTGTCTCTATGGTTCCCCACAGTGTGTCTGAATTGGAGGCCAGTGTGGATAAACTCCAGAAGGAGGTGGAGCATCTGAGAGAGCAGAGGAACCAGCAGAAACAGCTGGCTGACTCCAACGCCAGACAGAGAGACATGTACAAGGCCCTGTTGACTCACAGCACTACCTTCAGCCTGCCTTCTCAAGGTAACACAAACATACTCACATACAGGAGCCTCTATCATGAACTTTGGTGAACAGTTGGCTAAAGTTCTTCGCAGAATAAGACAACATTTCAATGTGTGTCTACAGGTCTCGAGTCCTCATCCCAGCCCGCACATGTTCGTCCTTCAGCCCCAGGAACTCGCTCTACTCCACAACGAGCTGCTGCCGTCGAGGCAGCACAGAGCACTCAGGCTAAAGCTGCTTTAAAACAGGTACATTCATATACACACAGACTCCAAGCTGCATATCCCTTCATTGCTATGAAAAAGGGGGAAAGTCTTTTAAAGTAAACAAAAAATGTTGTGATTGAGTGTTTATTTACACACTTCCAGCTCAACGATGCCTTCAGTCTGTATAAAAAAGAGAAGGCAGAGAACGACAGGATGCTGAATGAAACAAACGACAGACTGCAGAGCCAGATAACAGAACTCAGCTCCAGTCAAGCCAAGCTGACTTCTCAACTGGAGTTCAGCAACAAGAGGTGTGTTAAATGACTGTTGTGATACTGTGGCATATCCTCATGCGTTTGATTCTGCCTAGTTTTCTTTTTGTTCAGGAATGCTTTATCATGCCAACTATCACCTACTGCTGCTGTATTTCCCTCATGACATAATTTTTTACTGTGTGTGCTTATTTTATGTGTCCTTGTTGTCAGGTATGAGATTCTCCAGGAGACTGTATCAGCCTACCGCAGAGAGATCTCTGCCCTTCAGGACAGGAACCAAAAAATGTCTGCTACGGCCCAACGACACGAGCACATCATCCACACAATGACCCAGGACCTGCGGCAGGCTAATGAAAAACTGTCACTGGAAGAGGTGAGGAATTTATGTAATGCGAAGAGCAAAGCGAAAGATTGTAGGACACAACTAAAATATATTGAGTCTGCTAGATTCAATAGAGTTGAAATCAGTGTGCAATCATATATCCGTGTATGATAATTACCTTTTACAGTAATTCAAGACTATATATATATATATATATATATAGTTTTGCAAGTTGTGTAATGTGAACTTGACTTTCCCCTATTGTAAAGTCTATTATACTTTAGTATGTAATCAACAGCATATGGAAATTTGTTTGGCATATACATATTTCTGAAAACCTGCTGCCCAAACCTAAGTGCTCCTTTCCCTGTGAACAAGCAGTCAGTTTTTTCCTATCAATTCATAACCTTCTCTGTTTTTGTAGGTGCGTGTAGTGAACGTGACCAAAGAGAGAGACATGTTAAGACAGGCAGAGAGTCGACTGACTCGAGAGAAGGAAGCCATACTGGCTGAGCAACGTAACCAGAACCTACTGCTCACCAACCTCAAGACAATACAGGTACATATACACTCATAGGACCTGTTCCAGTTACTCTCCCTTAGCCCTACCACTAGATATGAAAGTGCCCCTCTCTGGGTGGTGTCCCTTCCAAACATAGACACAGAGTCATAAGGGGTAGGGTTAGAAAATCCTCCGTTAGGAGTTTATCGACACAAATTGTCATCAGCAGACAACCAATGTTATTACAGTGACTAAACAATATCAACTAACATTATTATAATAACAACTATCAACCAAAATTATAATTCTGGCAAATCGTTAAATGTTTATCATGGTCCTGAATACACTACTGTTGGGTGCTGAATGGGTGTTTTTAAAAGGCTAGATGGCCACTACCCCTACATCACAAAGAGAAATGGGACAACAATACCCCTTCAGGGCCATGCCTAAAACAAAGGGGTAGGGCTAAGGGGTAAATTGGGATCAGCCCATACTGACAATGTTTTTACTCTCAGTTGAACAAATCTCACTTTTTACCCTCATTTCATGAAATAAGAGAAATATTTTCTATTATGTTTACAGTTAGTCAAGAGTGATGCTCGGTCTCTAACACAGTCCCAAACATGTAACCATATCACCCCAGTTTCAGCATCCTTGCACTGGCTTCCTGTTTATTTTAGGATTGATTTTAAAATTATAATATATTATATTTGATCTTCCTACAAACAAGGATGCAGTCTGAGATCCTCTGTTAAGGCGTTGCTAACCATTCCGAAGTCTAGGCTGAGGAGACGGAGCCTTTGCTGTGAGGGCCTCTATACTTTGGAACAATCTGCCAGAAGAGATTATATTTGCACAATCTTTTTATTATCTTTGTTTTTATACTGTTTGAGTTTCATATTGTTTGTTGTAAAGCACTTTGTTATTGAAAAGTGCCTTACAAATACAGTTTTCATTATTGTTATTATGAGGCAAAATCATACTAAGCCAGAATCCTGCTCAAATTCATAAGCATTACAGTAATTATCAATTATATTTTCACTAGCAGAAAGTTTTATGATTTTTCTATTTATCATCAACTATATACATTACAGATACTCTCATATGTAACAATGACTAAAATCTACGATGTTCAAAGGTGTAGGGTCATTGTATCCACATTGATACAGCTCAGACAGTGGCTCAGTTCTTTACTGTTAGAAGTTACCACACCAGATGAGCATTTAATTCATCTCTTCTCATGATTGCTTACATTTGCCTGCCTTCACATTTGTCCAGTTGACTATGGAGCGAGCGGAGACAGAGACCCGCCAGCGACTGAACAACAAGATCGAGCATCTGGAGGCAGAGCTAGCTTCCATGAAGAGCAGGATGGACCAGGAAGTTGCACAAAGACATTCCCTCGGACGAACTATGGATGTATGTATAGTAAATATACTGCTTGAGTATTTATATATACAGCCAAATAAGTGTTGTTTGGCTTGCAGTCTGTCTTGTCATAACCCTTATTCCTTTGTCACCTCTGCCTCCTGTAGGCTCAGCTGTTAGAAGCCAAGAAGCAGCTTGAGACCCAGAACATCCTGCAGCAGAGAACCTAGGGAGTTGTTGCGCAGCTCTGAACAGCAGGTGGCAACACTGAAAACACAGCTGGCTTCTGCTTCATCCTCTGAGGCTGTTACCAGCTCCAGCAACACCACCACCCCAGCTACCAGAGCTGCACCCGTCAGAGCTCAACTGAGAGGTGAACAGCGGCTCAACAAAATGTTAACAATCAATCATCAATCAATATTCTCTTTCTTAACCTTTTGAAGTTCTTAAACTTTAGCCACTGTCATTTGATGGGGATGAGCTGTGATTTCTGACTCATCTCTTTGTTAAAAAACAATCGGTCTGATCTCAGTTATGTTGCATCACAATATATTTTTTCCTTTGTGCACACAAACATTGAAGATCAGCCAAACTTAATAAAGTAAAACACCAAAGGGATCTGTCAGCCAAAAGATTATACTGTCCCCCGTCTCATCATATCCAACCACCGTCACTCATACACACCTCATTTCCTGCCTTACTGTGACCACAATACTTAACAAAAAGGCAGCGGGGAAGGACATAAATATTAATTACTATTATTCTAAATTATATTTGTAAATAGTTGAATCAAACTATTATTTTTTATTTTTAAATAACAGAAAATCCATTAAATCAATATCCAATTAAAGTGCAAAATGGCTCCAATAATACTGATGGGCACAAATATTAAACAAGTCTCACAAGAACAAGCTTTAAAAGATGTTCAACAGTAAGACCAGTACTATATCTGTAAGTATTAAAAGCCTTTACAAATTTTCTTGCTTTTAACTCCTAGTACGCCCTCAAGCGCCAGCAGCCTCCCAGCAGCCTCCCAGCCAATCAGAACAGGAGATTGTAGAGGTGAGAGGTCTTCTCCGTACTGCCGAGGAACAGAACAGTGAACTGGCAGAGCAGCTGAAGAACGCCAATGCTACCGTGGATCAGTACAGAGCAGTGGTACTGACTCTGGAAGACAGTCTGAAGAAAGAAAAGGAGGTAGGAACTGCCACTTATCCTATCATTCTCAAAAATTGCTTTTATTTGATTTTAATATTCCACTATTCAAATGGGGGGCTTCTCAGCGAAGTAATTGTGACATATTCAACCAAGTCATTTATACTGCAGCTGACAGCAGTTAGTACCATGCAGTTACCAGAACAACATTTTAATTATTATATTCTGCTCCGTTTTACCTGTTATTTTAACGCCAATACAGGAAAAAATATCCAAATAAATATTGTGAATGATTCAAAACAAATTGTCCAGCTCTCGAAATTGATTTGTCTGTTCTGAGTGTTATATTGTTTTAGTTTATCTTTTAAAAAGAACTTTGAAGAGCATTCAATTTCAAAAAGATGTGCAGATACCCTGTGTTTGTCACCTCTTTAGTCCCGCTCTCCCCTGGAGATCCGACTGAAGGAGTCGGAGGAGGTGCAGAAGCAGCTGGAGAAGAGGATTGTAGAGGTGGAGAAGATGAAGCACCGGGAGCAGGATGAGGGGAGGAAAGCTGTGGATGCGGTGGAGAAACAAGTAAGCCTGTTCACACACACAAATGTACCTATGAATCTTTGTGAATTTAGACTGTATTTTATGTTTATTTTACAAATGTTCATTTGGACTTTGAAACTTTGTGTTGAATAACTACCCCTGCCTCACAGAAATACCACACCTAGATTTTCATTTCGCATAAAAATGTTATCTGCAGAGGTTACACATAAATTGTAATCAAGATTAACCGAAAGCCGCTATAATCAATATTCTAATATGTTTAGATAAAGACTATTCTAATAAAATGTCTATCTATGCTGCCCTCCCCTCCCCAATCCGATTGCACACAAAAATGCATGAATGTTGTAGTTTTAGCAAACAGCCGGGCAACAAAGGATTGAGTATATCTTGTTCCAGGCAACACGTGGGAAGTTAAACATTGTTAAAAATCTTCATATACTATCGATATTCTAACAGAACAAAGTGGGTTGAAAATCAGTGACATTGCTCTTTAATGGTTTAAACAAACAAGACAGGAGAAGAGTGACGACACAAAGCTCGACATGGCCGATGTCCCAACCTCAGATTTTTGGTGGGTTACTGTTGAACAATTCATTTTAGGGGCCTGTCAGTGATGCTAGTGTACATGAATCCATTAAGAAACTTAATTGACAAACTTTGTCAATACAAATTTGTTTAGGTAATTAAACTTTAATAATAACCTTTTTCTGGTTCAGTTTTCTGTTTATATTATTATTAGTTAATTTAACATCTTTATGGATTGTTGGATGGAAACTACCAATTTAAAGACTTCACCATGGGATCTGGGAAATTATGATACACATTTAGCAATATTTCCTGACATGTTACTAACTACTAATCAACTGATTTATAATAATTATCTACAGAGGCACAATAAAACAGGAGACTATTGGCCTGATGGACTTTTCTATCAAATCACCTTATAATGAATTAGTTAAAGAAACTTTATGACTATTGATTGACTAAGACAGCTTAAGTAGCAATTCCTACACTGTCCCTTCAGCCAGTACAGTGTAGAGCACAGACTAGGCCCCGTACACCTGGTATTATCATCTGGCCTGAGAGATCCGGTCACAAGAGGCCAGCAGCTAAGTACTTGTGTTTACAACTGGCATTTAAATGCATCTTGAATGTGTCTCCTGTGACTTGTGATCGGAACTCACTTCCCCACTCTTCATGCAAATTAACACCTACGTCATTTGTGTTAGTTAAGACCAAACAATGTTGTTTTGAGCCAGTCTGAGTTTACAGATGTGCACTTTTTGTTTGTGCCTGTGTTGGCATGAGAGAGAGAGGAGTCAGGAGGTGCTGAATGATTCTCTAGTGGCTGCAAGATTTCACCAATTCAAGAAAAGTATCAGTCATGGTGTCGTGGTCCGTGTTGGTATTTTGTCCAAGGCCACAAACAAATCAGCGTATGGGCACAGATAAGAGGAAAAAATGGGTTCAGTTCATAGTGAGACTGTAGTGGGTCAGAGGGCATCAGCTGAGTAGTCTGTCCTTCATATGTGACCAAGGACGCATTCACACTGCTAAAAGAATGTGGACACATGGCCCAGACCACTTCGAATATGGTCTGGTGCGGTCCGATCACACCATGTACTTAGAGCTGGTGTACGGGACCAAAGTGTCTATACATATTTTCCTTGCTGTCTTGTCCAGGTGTGTGAGCTGCAGCGCAGTCTGAAGACCAGTCAGACGGAACAGCAGGAGGCGCTGGAGAGAGCAGCTGCTTCGCTTACACAGGAGCAGAAGGCCACACAAGACAGTCTGCTGCAGGTTCATGAACACACGTGCAGACACGCACACACACACAGTTACTCTGCTTAAAGGTCCCATTTTATGTATTTGTATTGTCCTCAGTTTTTAACAGAGCATCATATTTGACATGCTGTGTTAACCTGTGTGGGATTTAAAAAAATCAAACACACAGTTTTTCATAACAGATCTCTTCTCACTGTCTTTGACTCTGTCAGTCACTCAGCTGTTCTCTGTCCTTCTTTCAGACTAAGCTTGCTAGTGAGGCGCAGTCTAAGTATGAGCGGGAGTTGATGCTTCATGCTGCTGATGTGGAGGCTCTGCAGGAGCTCAAGAAAAGAATTCAACAAGATGTGGCACAGAAGAGGGAGTTAGAGGAGCAAATAAACAAGACGTCCACCCTCCTGCAGGAGAAAACTGCTGCATTGAACACACTGGAGAAACAGCTGAAGGTATGTTGATGAACCTAAGAGAGTTGAGAGAGAAAAAGATGTACAGGCATCCCTGCATCCAATCACACTGCTATTGATCAATCATATCCAGTAAATAAAATTGTATGGACTTAGAATTTTTAATTAAAACTTCAAGTTCTACATAAAGTTTGTCAGCGAATGTGATTAATGTAGGAACAATCATAATTTAGAAGATTGTGTTTGTAATCTAATTCGAATTATAACCTCTGACTCTTCTTCAGGATGACCTGTCTAATCAGAGTCGGCGCTGTGAGGAGCTGGGGAAGCAGAATGCTCTCTTGCACCAGCAGATGGATGACATGGCCTCCAAGAGTCGTCAGCAGCAGCAGCAGCAGCAGCAGCTCGACCTGTCATTCAGTGAGGAAGGAAAGACCACTGAACAGATTCTAGAAATACTCAGGTGATACTGCAACACCACTGGTGACTGTGTTCTCATTAATGCCAAAGGGCTTAAGGTTGTTGACCCAAACATCATAGACTTTTGTAGAAATGAAGGCCAAAATAAGTAAACCCTTACTCTCCATAGGGATTATTACAGCTTCCATTCATTGACTTATGTGAGACTGAGTTCAAACTTGTGCTTGTCATATAGGTTTGTGCGGCAGGAGAAACAGATAGCTGTGGCTCGATGTGAGGTGTCGGAAGAAGAAACTCTTCGCTACAAACAGCGAGTGGAACACCAAGACAGAGAACTTAAGGAGCTACAGGACACCCTGAATGCTGAGAGGCAGAAAATGCAGGTAGGAAATTGGATGGACAACTGGAGGAAGTGTCAAAGTTAATTTAGGATGTGGCATCTGACACCTGATGTACCTGGAATTTGTTGGGCTTCTTTAAAATTTAGAGGACTTTCTCGTCTTGTGTACGGAAGTTTACAACTGAAGTAAGACATAGGTTATAGTCATAATCTACGCATTTATGTAAATATTTCCACTATTGACTGCGTGACTGTAGAAACTGTCCTTGTTTCAGGCTGTGAAGGAGGGAATTGCCTTCAGCAGGCTAGTGAGGCTGAAAAGTGCAAAAAATGGCCCAAGAGAATATTGTGGATTATAATTGGTCTGTGTCTGGTCCTCAGGCTACAGCTAAGACTCTGGTCCAGCAAGAAGAGCAACTGAAGAAGAT
The DNA here is from genome assembly GCA_026259375.1 of Verasper variegatus. Classification (NCBI taxonomy): domain Eukaryota; kingdom Metazoa; phylum Chordata; class Actinopteri; order Pleuronectiformes; family Pleuronectidae; genus Verasper; species Verasper variegatus. The sequence continues at coordinate 19,866,206 of CM048053.1, read as the reverse complement.
GAGCACTATCAGTGCTCTACAAGAAAACAACAGGATGCTGAAAATGAACAGAGATAAGCTGCAGCAGGAGCTGCAACAAGCACAGGCTAAAGTATGATCCAAGTTTTTTAATGTCCAGGTTTGTTCTGTGTGCCTGTCATTGTTAGCTCTGAATGTATGTGCAAAAAATCGCGCAAAAATACAAAACCTGCACTACTTTAAAACACCAGTCTGATGTATACAAGAGGCTGGTGAGTTTGTGTTAGCTGCTCAGCAGGGTACAGACTTCAGTTGACTTTCACAGTGTCACACCTTTTATAGGTAGTTATATTTCTTAATCACACACTTAGAGCTTAGATCAATGCATAGTCTTTTATTCAGTGTCCATAGATACAATCTCTAGATCTTCACTACAAGATCCCGAGTCACAACAGTCCTGCAAACTGCAGCAGGTGACCATAAGCTTGCTTTTCGTGTCATTGTTTACACGGCTATCATTAATCAAGATGCCTCAATTAGAAGCTGGTTGCTTATTAAAACATCCTTTTTGTGCACATTGTAATAACACGGTTTTCACCAAATTAACGTTTTACACACCATGCATCTGAAAGCTGTTTTGTATCAGTCAGTGAGTCAGACTGCAGCCGCCCTCACAGAATCTCTTCTCTGTCTGTCAGGTGACAAAGCTGCAGTCAGACATCAGTCCACTGCACAACTCTCTGTCTCTGCTGTCAGAAAAAAATGGCTCCCTGCAGGCAGATAAGAGGCTTTTGGAAGAAGACCTCAAACACTGGAAGGCCAAAGCACAGGTAATGTGTGGTGTGTGTGTTTGTCTCTGTGTGATGTGAAACTTTTTGACTTACACTTGACTGTGTGTCCCTCTGCAGCTGCTGGCCAGTCAACGGAAAGATGGAGATGTTGAGGAGAAACAAAAACTGACCAATGAGAGAGAAGCTCAGCAGAGACGCATCGCACAGCTCGCTGAAGAGACAGCCAAGCTGAAGACTGAACTGGCCAGGTGAAACCTACACATCAGCCTAGATCCAACCTAAAGCTTTTGAAAATACAGGGGAATCAATCACCATTCACCTCTTTTGAACTAAATAACTTACAGTTAAATTTATCTGGTTGTAACAATAACTTAAACATTTGTAGACATAGCTCTAGCAGTACATTGATAAAGTGGATTGTGGGGAAATGAAACCATGTGGGAATGTGCAAAGCCTTTACAAATGCATCCTAACGTGTAACCTAACTCAAAGTATTATGTGGGATTCAGATCCAGTGCCAGCAGTAACTCAACTCAGTCTCAGCTGCAAGGCCTCAGAGACTCTGTGGCCCAAAAGATATCAGAGAAAGAAAATCTGAAGAAAGACCTGGAAACAAAAAAAAATGAGATCCTGGAGAAGAACAAGACCATCACCCAGGTGAAGAAGATCGGACGACGCTACAAGACGCAGTATGATGAGCTCAAAGTCCAGCATGACAAGGTTGGAATGTGGTTTGCATCAAGGCTTTAGTTAACAGCCAGATGAGAGTGGACATGAATAAGAAAACGGAAAATCTTTGTGTCTATGTGTGACTGTCTGTGTGTTCCAGCTGGTTGCGGAAACAGCATCTAAAGCAGGGAGCGAGGCAGGTCCTAGTCAGGAGGTGCAGCAGGAGCTGGCCAAAGCCCAGGAGGAGCTCAACAAGGCCAGAGAGGAGCTGAAAACACTGAAAGAAGATGTGCAGAAGAAACAGCAAGAGGTGAGCAGGAAGATGGACCTTATTTTAGCCCAACATAGAATCATAGAACACCCTGATTTTTTTTTTTTGCAGTGACCACATCCATCAAATAATGTAATTTATTGTCTTTCCTAGTTAAAATACAGTAAAGGCCATTTTACAATTCCGATCTAAGATGAAAGTTGTCAGTCGTGAGAGAAACAATATCTTTGGCTGCCAAATTTATTCACATCAAAGCAGCAAAATTCACCATGCATTTATATCACTATTGGTCATCCAAAAAAACAATAGATACTGTACTCATGATCTGACACAGATAAATTATCCAGCTAGCAGACTGGGACAAAATTAAAAAACACAAATTTCAGTGGTGTGCTTACATATATACATTTCTTCAGTCCTTTAAAGTTTAAACCAGAGTATGGGTTAAGTCCAAAAAACATTTTGTGTGTCCAGACCCACAAGGCCCTGCAAGAGCTGGAGGAGGCACAAAAGGAAAACCAGAAGACCAAGGAAAAGTCCCAGGAGGTTCAAAACCAGATTACAAAGAACCAGAACCAACTCACACAGGTACTGACTTAGTCTGTATTTGATTTTTTTTCAAGTTGTGACGAGATACGTTGAGTTTTTGTTGAAACCAGGGGAGAAGCTTTCAATTGCAAACAGAATAATAGGGACTGACTGAGAGCAAATGGCGAATTTAGGTAGCATTTTAAGTGAAGCCACTTTCTGAGATTAATAAATTAGGAACACTGGAATAATTTTTGTCACCTCTTTGCTTTTATAGTTGCAGTCCCAGTTGTCGCAGACCCAGTCTCAGCTGCAGCAGAATCAGAACCAGCTGACCCAGAGTCAGAAAGAGCTTCAACAAGCCAAGACCCACACCCAGCAGGTGAGCAGCACAGCCATCTTGTAATTTCATCTTGTATAATTATACACAGTCTTGCTTGATACATAATTGACATTTTAATTGTTTTTATTGTTGATCCTCATTGGCATTAATGCCTGTAACTTCAGAACCAAAAGTAAAATACCCAGCAATAACTAGCCTTACTGTCTTTTAAAATCACAGGTACAAAACCAGTTAAAATCAGCTCAAACTCAAGCTCAGGCCCGTCAGAGTCAGAATCAGCTGCTCCAGAAGGAGCTCCAGCAGGGTAAAGAAGCGCTCCAGCAGAGCCTCGCCAGTCTGAAAGAGCTGCAACAGACTCATCAAACCAATCAACAAAGCCACAACCAGGAAGTCAGCAATCTCAAGAACACTCTAAGCCAATCAGAGGGCAAGGTGAGAACCATTCCCTCCCTGTAATAAGCCCCAAAATGTATTTTTTCAATAAGCTTTTAACTGTGCGTGATGAAGAGAATGCATTATTCCTGTTTTAATAGGAATACAGTTTTGGGTTTATCATAATCAGATTTATCCATTTTCATTTGCAACTCAACTCGAGAAAAATATGTTGTTTGAATCAGACCGTTGTTGGTCGTTTTGTTAATATTGTTTAGATTTTATAGATGAAACTCTCAATCAATAATACCTAAATCTTAAAGAAAGACTTTGATTCAAGGCCAAGTTTTCAGGGATGTAAGATTTATTTGTTTTTGCTTCTTAAGATCTTGAGAGGAAAAAAAACTCAGTAGCTAGTAGTCATACTCGCAACGCTGAAGCTGATGGAATTTCATTACTTTTGCAGTTTATTCCTTTCATCCCATTTCATGTTGATCTAAAGTGGTAAACTGAAGAACCCATATTGTCTACATAATATTTTAAATTTTTTGAAATATTTCTGTTAAAATGTAATATTTATTTTGTACAGTTTCTAAATTTGTGCTCCCCTCCAACCAGGCGACTGAACTCCAGGACAGCTGGACAGTCTGCAGAAGGTTGGGAAAAACTTAAATCTTTGTTTGTTTTAGCTAAAATTAGCAATGTTCAGCTACTGTGGTGTGACGTATGATCATGTGTTAATAAGAAATTGAGCAAATCTGTTGTTTACGTAATTACATATAACATGGCTTTTAGTAATGTCAATGTATATATGAAAATGCTGTGAGTTAATAGTGTGTGTGTGTGTGCGCGTGCGTGTGCGTGTGTACGTACACACACAATCTGTTCTTCCTTATTTTTTCTTAAATCAATTTTCTCCATATTTCCTCCTACTCCTCTACCTTCCTCCATTCTCTTTTTATTGTTCCATCCTTGCCCTTGTGCTTTCACAATGTGTTTGCCCTACCTTAATATTTCTCTGTACCAGACTGTTGGTGAGCGTGAAGCAGACATCAAGCGTCTGCAGGAGCAGCTGAATGAAGCTAACCAGGCCAATGAAGCTAGTCAAGCCACACAGGTCAAGAGTTTCCAGGCCAGTGATGCTAACACAGCTGGTGACACCAACAAGGCTCAACAAGACGAGGTTGCTAAACTCAGACAAGAGGTACTTTTAAAAGTTATCTTCTACTCATACTTATCTGCTAAAGACATTGTAGATTTAATTTGACCTCAATAACATTAAAGGTTCAGTGTATAGAATTTGTATTATTTAGTATTCACTGACGTCTAGTGGTGAAGTTTCATGTTGCAGCTGAATACCCCTCACCTCATCTCCCCTTCCAAACATGGAAGAGAACCTATGGAAACCTTCAGTTGTCATAAAAACTATAAAGGTGTTTACTTTGTCCAGTTTGGGCTACTGTATAAAACATGTCAGTCTCTGTAGAGAGGACCCTCTCACGATGTAAATATAAAGTCTTTAAATATAAAGGGCCCATTCTAGGGTAAAAAAAACTCAATTCTTATCATTTAGATGAAACACACCAATGAAAACAGCACTAGGAATATTTTATATATTCAATTTCTTCCAATAGATCCCTTTCACCTAAATCTGACATACTGTACCTTTTAACTAAGATAAATGCCAAGTGATTTGTGGGTTTGGATTTTGAAGCAGATTGAAGTTAAGATGGTGGTGGAAAAATACATTATTTGTAAACTAGTTTACAGAACAAAAACAATGTTATTAAGTCTGATAACAGACCAATAAGACTGGCTGTGTATCCATAGCCTATGACAAACTAATAAACCATTTGGATAAATAAAGTTTTTCAAAGACCCTAATGTATTTTTGCCGTATCAAGCCCTAGTAATGTTATTCACCACTTTGAAAGCCCTTTAATAGCAACACTGACAATGTTATATTTTTTTCCTACAGCTTTTGGACTGTAAGAACAAAGAGGAGCAGCTGAGACAGCAAATTTCTGATAAAGAAGAAAAGACCAAGAAGGCCTTCATGGGAGCTAAGACCAAAATCAGCCAGCTCATCAGTCAGTTTCACCTGCACTTGCACAGTCACTGACATTCAATTGAAAACATGCAGACAACAAACAAGTACTAAGAAGCTAGTCTGTTTGACCGGTTTTGGAGTGATTTGGATTTGTTTCCTCTGCATGTACCTTTAGGTGCCAAAGAGCAGCTCAGTAAGGAGACAGAAGAACTGAAACAGAACAAGGAGGAGCTGGAGGGGAGAGTAAACGCCCTCAAGTCTCAGTACGAAGGTCGACTTCTTCGCCTGGACAGAGAGCTGAGAGAACTGAGGGAGTCACAGTCTGAGCCCAGAGAGGAGCCACAGGACCAGAGTGGCTCTAAGGTACAAGCATCACGGTGCATGGGCAGGGTGTGCCAGAAAGTCATTTCTTCTGCTGCCGCGCTGTGTTGTTACAGGCCCACATTTTTTAACTTGACATGCGTGGCATCGATTGAACCACAGCCAAGAACCTGCAAACAGGTCCGTCCCTGTAGACATCTCTGTGACCCCTCATTAATGACGGATCATAGATATTCCTCCTGGTGGGAGCCATCTGCAAATAAACAAACCCAAAGCAGTGTTCCTAGAGGAAACAACCCAGCGCCAAAACTGTTTGTCTTTCTTCATCTTCTTCTGTTCTTCTTTTTCCAGTGCTGAGATTATATTTTTTCTCAGTGGCGACAGCTATCATTAAAGGAGTAGACTGCACAGTCACTATGCCTCAAGCGCGAGTATGAAAGGGAAAGGAGTGTTGTCACAGTTGGCTCACACATGCAATTTTTTTAAATGCATGGTGCTGATGAGTAGTCATCAAAATTGGTCTTCTGTGTCATATTTGTGTTGTGGGTGTTTTTCAGTCATTACCTTTTTGTATCTGTACTTAGGTGGTGGATCAGCCAAGATCCGCAGACCAGAGACAGATATCTTTGAAGAGTCCAGCCCAAGACAGAGGAGGGTAACTAATGGAGAGACACAGACACACACACAAACTTCAGTCTGTTTTGAATGATGTAAATAGGCTTTTTCATGGTTACTTTAAATAGCACTTCTCATATTTTATTCAGTGATTGTAACCAGCCAGAAACCCAATTCGTGTATTGAACAAACACAAAAAATTTATTGTGATATTAACTTCACTTTTTCTCCATCAGCTCTAGTCTGTCTGATCCTCCCACTGCTAACATCCGCCCAACCCCAAGTACTCCATCTCCTAGCAACAAGCCCAGCCCCTCCCCTGGCAGCAAGGCCACACCCCGGGCCAGTATCCGGCCTATGGTTACCCCGGCAACTATCCCAATCCCGACACCTACCGCCACCGTCATGCCAACCACACAAACTGATAGTCAAGAGGGTGAGAGAAAGACTAAATATAGTATAACTTTACTTGCACTGCACTTTTCAAACATAGTTACAAAGTGCTTTACAGAACAAGATAAAATACACAGTCTTGATAGAAAACAATATCAGTTGTGAAATTATGTGTGTGATGTGACTGACTGTATTGTTTGTCTATATAGTGCTAATTAGTACAGGAGTCTCTGTACACTCCACCACCTCCAATCTGGTGAGCGCACCCACCTCCATAACTCAACCAACCAGCTTACAAGCCACAGCTTTTGTCCAGCCCACCCAGCAGCAGGCAGCCAGTCAGGAAGCAGGGTCCAGCATGGACACAGAGCGACCATCCACGTCCTCTTCTCTGATTGGTGCAGGTAAGGAGAACCGTGTCCCAAACCCATCAAACCAAAAGTCACTGCATTCAAAATTTCAAAGTTTTGAAATCTGGCTTTTCTGCCTCCCGCTGAATGTACGCTTCGAGTAAACGTTGAAGGCTCTGATCACAAAGTTGATGTCTGGCTGACTTGATAACAACTACAGTAATACACTGTGCTAACTGATATCCTCTGTGTATGTGTGTACCAAAGCAGGTTCAAAGCGAGCCAGAGAGGAGGAGGAGGACGAGCAGGAGGAGGAAGAAGAGGAGAGCAGACCGGAGAGTTCCCACACATCACCGACCACTAAAAAACTACGACTAAAACCATCATTAGCACTGGAGGTAAACACAAATACAAAGAGAGGAAAGTCAACCAATTGCATTCTCAAAGGCTTCTTCATTCATGGCTTTCAATTCCCTAATGTATTGAATGCTGCATGAATAGGTTGCAGGTTGCCAACTCGTTATATTATCTAATGCATCATTACTCTCCTGTTCATTTCCCCCTGCAACTACAACTAAAACATTGCAAAAATGTAAGTAAGCAAATCAATGAAAAGGGCTCTGATTGGCTGCTCTCGGCCACCTAACCAACTTACTAAATACAAAAGTTCTTCACCACACCTAAACATCCTCCTGGTATAATAACAGGTTGACACTTGATGCTAAAAATATAAACACAGAACATTGGCAGTTTCTAATATTGACCCAAGATTTACATTGGATGTAAGCTGTGCTTAATCTTTGCATAAATGTCCATATTTTAAATCCACTTGGACCTTTTATCCCCATCTGCCAGCTCTCCTGTCAGCTGCACAGTTCTGGGGGAGATGAAAGACAGAAGCTGGGAATTTTATTTTTTACCAGATTTTCATACTAGAAAGTTTATTAAAATACATATTTTCTCACATATATTTATGTCTCACATTACTTTGGCTCCACCTTTGAATACACACAGTAAAACTGAGAGCCTTCATCTCAATCTTATATACAGTAGTTCATAAATTCACAATAAATAGACAACAGGAGATTGGCATGACTTCAACAGGCCTGACTGACAGAGTTCCACTGTGATGGTCATGCCTCAGGCAGGTTCTCCAGGGACGTTCTTGCTCAGTTACTCAGTTTGTGCGAGTTAATTCAAAGAGTCCATATCGCAATTGTTGATACAACTGTTCTCCACTGAACGCAGAACTGAGCTTTAGTAATATTTTTAGACCCTCGCTTTGACCCATGGTCCACCCTTTTAGTCCAATTTTTATCACAGAGGTCTGCAGAGAGTTGTCTTTTTTAACAGTTTGTTTGGCAATCATCACTGTTTTTGTCATTAATTTGATTTATTTCTACATGTTGAATTACAGCTGTGTAACGTTTTGTGTTTCAGATGGAAGGTGATGAGGAGATGGAAGGAGAACTGAGGGATGAGGGGGAACAACAGGATTCACCAGATGACAGTCAGGTCAGACACTAATGGATCAACAAATATACTGTTTTCCATTGCATTGTTGAAATAGAAATGTAATAGTTAATGTAGAGTTTGACTGGCGTGGATAAAAAAAAAAGGCTGAAATGATGATGGGTTTTAATACTAGCTACAGTGTTCTAAAGAACCTAATGATGGGTGTTTATTTGTTGTGCAGGAGCTTCCAGAAGAGGGTTTCCCCATTTTAGCTGAAGATGAGGAGGACATTGAAGAAGAAGGCGTGTCCCAGTCTGTCCCCTCTTACCAAATGTCGTCTCAGGGCTCCACTATAATCCGAGATGTCATTGTGATCGACACAGACAGTGAAAGCCGAGAGAGCAAAGATGGGGAGGAGAAGCAGGAGGACGAAGAGGAAGAGGAGGAAGAGGAAGGAGATGAGGTGCTGCCTTCTTACTTGCCAAAATGTTTTCATCCTATATCCATTGTCAGTAAATAACCAAGCATTCTGTGGCTGCCTCAGTATAAGGAGGAAGAAGAGGAGGATGATGAAGATGAGGATGATGCTGGTGATGGTGCGATGAGGGGGGGAGATGAAAGTAATGAGAGGAGCGGGGCTGAAGATGAGGGAGAGGAGGAAGATCCATCAGAAGCCACCAACGCTGAGGAGGATGTGGGTGGAGCGTCGTCAGACTCCCAGCATGCCTCTGAGCCGCCGCAGAGCAGTGAGCACCACCTGTAGTTTGTGGATTTAATTTAATCTTCCTTCATTTTGAAATAAGCTTATGTGAGTCTCTCGTTATCTTCCAGGTGAAGGCAGCAGCAGCGCCACATCAGAGTCTGACCCTGTCCGAGACCTTGTACACCTCCCCCCAACTTCCTCCTCTATATTCTCACCCTCCTCCTCCTCCCTTACACCCCGCTTGCCACACCCCCGTAGGCCCACACACTCCCTCCCACCAAGGCTTTACATCCAACCTCCGGCTCCAGAGCTGGGACCCCCACACATACAGGTAATAGTTTGATCTAAACAAACAAAATGACCTGTCTTCATGCTACACCTCAAACAGATGTGATATTATGATAATAATAATATTAATACCAAAGTACTTTACAAACAGAAAAATTTGATACACAAAGATAAAATCCATTTCAGAAAAATGAGTCTTTATAGGAGGACACTGAGGTAGCTTGTCTTATTCACAGTGGAAGGTTATTCCAGAGTCTGTTTTAATGCGTTAACATGGGAACCAAGACCAACAGCTGATCTGAGAGTACAAGCAGGTGTGTACTGGTTTAGAAGGTCAAAGGGGGCAAGGCGACTAAGAGATTTTAAAACTGAATCAAAGACTACTCCCAGGTTCCTGGCCTCACGGTTGAGTGCAGACCCTGTGACGCTAAGGACTCAATTACAGCATCCCTGTGAGTTTTTTGTCCAAACATCAAAACTTTGGTTTTATCATTGTTCAAGATATCCAGGACCTTATGTTTGCAGCGGCTGTGAGTGAAGCTCACATGACCCAGTAGTAACATGTATATATCGAAAACAGAGAGGACCAAGAACAGATCCTTCATATAACCAGAAGTTTGACACTTAAACCATTGAGATTAACTGTGACTGTACCACCTTTTGTAAAGGTTACACTTAAAGATGTAAGTGTAACCTTTACACTTTAGTACTGAACCCTTGAGGTGATGCATAAAAACGTTGTATGTATGTAAATTGTATGTTCTTGATTTCATATTATTTTTGGGTGACACTCACTAAACAAAATATTTTTTTCTCTCAAATTTGTGTCCCTCAGTGTTTGAAGTAATGACACATATGAGTTTCAATCACAAACACACACTGTGATCATTAGAGTTAATAGCAGCAAAATATGGCAGCGGATGGTGAAAGTGAAAACACATGTTAATGTATGAGAACAGGGAGGGGGTTTAGTGGCAGTGGACTAAAAAAACACACCTTTGAAAGACATCCTGAAGACAACTGCATCATTCCATGATTTGTCTGAAGGTGGAATCTCTGTTTTACAGAGGACAGCACATCAATCAGCTTTAGATCAAGACTTATTCTGTCGCAATTATGGAATGATTAATAATCACAAATAATTCATTACCACTGCTGTCCCATGTGCATGGAAATGCCCATTCTTCAGTAACACAAGCATAATTGGAAAGGTTTGCTAAAAAATGCTATGCTATGCTAAAAATGGAACTCATAACGTAAAGATGTGAAACTCAACATGAACAGAAAGGGGATGGTGATTTTAGAGAGGTTTGTTGTGTGTCCTCCTTCACCAAGTAGAAGCCACACAAATTGTGGCTTTACACTGTGATTGTAAATCATTCTATCTGGACTGCAGGGAGAGAGCATTTGTCGCATTATTCTTTGTGAGTTTGTTTGGGCTGAGATAGAGTGAGAGGCAGAGGCTAAACATGTGTGTCAAGATCACAAATTAAGTCATTCTTGAGCAAGAATCATAAGTTCCATAACAGAAGTTTTCCCCTCTAACGACTCTTGTAAGTACTAAACTTTTGGATTTTTTTTAACATCAAAACAGGAAACAAATTAAAACATGGAGTCTGGGTCATTGCTCTGAAAAAATGTAACTATGATGCTGTGTCTTCGTTCATCAGAGACAGTCCTCTCAGCTACGTAGAACATCAGTAGGACGTGGACTTCAACTCACCCCTGGAATCGGCAGTACGGTAAGAAATCTAGTGTATACACTGAAATTTGATTTATTATGTTTATCTCTTTTTATTACGTTGTTGTACCAGGTAAATATTGAAGCTGAGACTGTGTTTATATTGTTGCAGCAACATTTCTTTGATGACGACGACAGAATGGTTCCCAGTACTCCCACTCTGGTGGTCCCACACCGCACTGATGGCTTTGCTGAGGCTATACAGTAAGATCCACACAGTGTGATATTATTCAGTCAGACCACACAGTGAAAAACATAAATCGAATGATTGCTCAAGACCTACAATGTCAGATGAGATTGTTTACAATGGTTTACTCACCAAGACAAAACAATTTTTCCAAATCAGGTTCTTGCATACTTTTTAATTTTTTCGAAAAATAATGAACACAAAATATGATCATTTCAGGATTTCTGTTGTGTGTATATTTGACAATGGTAAATAATAAAATGGTCTGTATTGATATAGCGCTTTTCTAGTCTTGATGAACACTAAAAGCGTATTTCACCCATTCACACACACATTGTGCAGCACTTTCTCTATCACATTACTCCCACACTGCTGCCACAGCTACCAGGGTTAATTGGGGGTTCAGTATCGTGGGACAAGGACACACAGAATGGGGGAGACTAGGATCAAACTGCCAAACTTCTGTTCAGTCCTCACTCTACCTTCTGAGCCACAGCCCCCAGAACAGCTTGTGCTATTTCACCACATATTGTGAAGTTAATATATTGCTGAACAGATTTACTGTACCTTATTGTTTAAAAAATATGTTCACCTTTGTCACATACTGTAACATTTATCCATCCATCTTGCCATTCTTTATACTATTTACTCTGTAAGGGTCACGGGGGGCTGGAGCCAATCCCAGCTGATATTTTAGACTCTCCAGTTAAACTTAGGTGTATGTCTTTGGACTCTGGGAGGAAGTTGAAGTACCTGGAGAATACCCATGCAGAGAATATGCAAGCACATTTACCATTCATAAATTGATTTATCAACATTTCACTTAGATATGAGTAGTAGGATTAAAATCCCAGTGAAAACCTTCCCTGGTTGTGTGATGTTTTCAGCCCCACTGTGCACTAAACGCACACTATTTAACCCCTTTATGAAAACAAACTGGGCTATGAACCTATTTAGGATGAATTCTAAATGGAAGCTTCATCAGAGCTTTGTGTCACCCCCCCCCTCTCTGTCTTCTCTCTATCTCCTCAGTTCTCCTCAGGTAGCAGGTCTCTCTACCAGGTTTAGATTTGGTCCTCCGGAAGACCTGCTGCCTCAAACATCAGCGTCACACTCCGACCTGGGACAACTGGCCTCTCAAGGAGGTACGCACACACACGCATAGTACCACTTGATCTACACTTTTGTTTTAATTTTTCAATTTCTTAACACTCACTGCTGTGTTGTAGGTTTGGGTATGTATGAGTCTCCTCTGTTCCTGGCTGCTCATGATGAAGATGGAGGAGGAAGGAGTGTCCCTACCACGCCTTTACAAGTGGCTGCACCAGGTAAGACACACACACTCACAAACACACACACACTCTACAATATTACAGTTCTACAGTATCAGTTTCAAATATAGATGCTATATCATGTTCCCTGACTCTCAGTGACAGTCTTCACCGAGTCGCTGCCTTCAGACAGTGGTGACAACATGGCCTCACAGTCGGTTCCCATGGTCACAGCCTCCACAGGGATGGCTTCCGCTGCAGATGATATAGATGAGGTGTTCGTGGAGCAAGAAGCAGAGGGGTGAGCAATTTATGAGCAGTCAGGCCAGAGATGTCCTTATTAAACCATTGAGACTGACATCATAGAATTTATCTGAAAAATAAATCTGTGATTTTAAGACTAAAGAAACAACAATGTAACAAAGAGGTGTGCGATCACTGATTAGGAGATTGTTTTTTGTGAAAGTAAGTGACAAACGCATGAATTATCCTCATGGTCAGGTGGATTCCAGGTTAAATATTTGGTGCTGTCAAACTGAATTCTGAACGTTTGATTCCAGACAAAGATTATTTTTCAGGAGAAGGTCTCATCTAATCCTGTTTGTTGTTTGTTGTCTTTAGACCTGGTATTGAGTCGTCTTTGGAAAGCCAGACAGACATGGAGTCAACAGGGCAGCAGAGTGATGATGCATCGCTGCCATCTACCAGCCAAGACCCCGGTAAATTCTTCAATTTCGTGCCTCTAACTTTAAAACCAACCACTTGAATAACTTTATAAATCAATCTTTTCCTGTAATAAACTTCAGTGGCCATGGTCACAGGGCTGTGTTGCCTTTTTCAAACTCTACCCTGTTTCCTTTAGTGTCAAATGGACTTGACTGAAAAGGGGCCATAACTAATGATCCTTTTCATCATCAGTTAATCTGGATAATTTCTCAATCAATCAATCATACCCATAAAACTTCAGGAAGTTGTAAAACATTACTGTTAGCCAGGTTATTATATAACACAAAAAGTAGCCAACTATTTTGTTGATATGATCTTAGACCTCCATCATCCTTTTAGGTTTCTTCAGGAAGTCTTTCCATATGCAGGGATCTCACAATAAATATCATGCACATGCACCTTTCTGATGCTCTTACACTTTTCCTGCTTTTAGATTGAAAATCTTTTTCTATGTTTTAACAGTTTGTCTTGGTCATGCTTGTGTCATATCCAGTCTCCTCTCTCATGTCCGGCTTTGTTTCGTAGACACCAGCAGTGTTACTCAGCGGCGTATGATGAGCAGCCAATCCCTGATCAGCAACCTGTCAGGCAGAGGAACCAGAGGAGGGAGGGGGGAAGCCAGGATGTTTCTCAGCCGCAGAGGTAAGACACACAAACGGTCCTGGACGACTGGACTTCAAACATCTCTGAAAAGCTTGATGATCACTGATTCGACACTTAAGCATCTAGAGTAGACTGTAGTCACTCAGAATGTGATGATGTTGTATATTGTAGTGCAGAAAGCAGCATTATAGACATTGTAGGAATAATATCACGAGTATAAATAATGTGGATTTAAATTGCTCTTCTCCATTTATTAACTGTTTGCTTCTGTTTATTCGCAGGGACTTACTCTCGGGGAGGAAGAGGAGGAGCCATGGGCAGAGGAGGCATTGCCTAATGATGTCAGCAGCCTCAGTAATCTCATCCAATGAGGAAATGAAAAGAGGCCTAATTCCCAGATTTATCAATTTTTTGTTTATCTTAAATCATTTGCTACATTAATAAATGTTGTGTCCTATCAGAATCAGCAACCACTCTAGTACTCAGAGACAAGACAGCTTTCTTCATGTGTGTATATGATCCTCTCTCTGATATGAGGTCATATTGTTAGTGAAATCCTGAATTTGTAATTGTTTTGATATTTTTGTTTTTATGTGTATTCCTTAATGCAGCTTTTGTCGTCTGATGTTACTTCCTCCATTTGTTCTATCAGGGCTGTTAATACACTTGTTTAAATAATAAAGTTGAATATTGAGTAGCAGTGATACTGGTTCAAGTCATTAGTCATGAAAGAATGTGAGGATTTGCTGCTTTTATCAGTTTTACATTCTTGTTAATTGATTCTCTTGGTTGCTAGACCAAAACACATCTTTAAGATGTTGGCTTGGGTAATGGGAAATTGTGATGAAGATTTCTAGCTATTTTGTAGACTAAAATATATTTTTAAAATTTGAATTAATAGATGGAGAGTATCTTTTGTGTGTTTTACCCACAACACAACAGGCAAGAAAACTTTTATAAATGTTTATTTTCCAGTAGAAGTTACTTCTTGCACTAATGAGCCAAAACAGTATGACCACTCAGAGATGAAGCAATCAATATTATCTCACAACAGCCTATGTTAAGGTCTGGGATTTATTGAAATGGAGGTAAACAGTTAGTTCCTTCTCTGCTGTAAAGTTACGTTGGAGCTGTTGATGACAATGTTCAGAGTATTTTGGCAGCTGGATGGTGATTAAATGGTGTAGATGGTGTTTGGTTACAAATGCTCATCTGGGAACTAAATGTACATGTAATTTATCAACTTTAACCCAGTAGCTTTAGAGCTGAAGCTTGTTTTTCAAGTGTTTTCTACTAGAATTTCAGGTTAATTAACTATTTCAACATTTTTGTCTATTTCTTAAAGAATAGATCTTGATGCAAATTCAAAATGGCACTAAAAAATCTCATTCCCATCAGAAGGAAATATTTTAACTATAACAGCTAGAAATGCATAGTTACACATAGTTACAATTGTAAAAGAATATATATCTGTATACAATCTGGACAAGGTCAATAACAACACAAACATCAGTGTCTGTCATCATACTGTTCCTCCTCATTCACAACTATACAGCTGTGAATTCTGCACTGTATAATAAAACATTCTTTAACAAGAGCTGTACTGAGATGTCATGTCTCAGACACACAACATAAAACACAGGTTATCAAAACATAGGTCTCAAACTCAGGGTCAATTAAATCAATTACATTGATACACACAAATTAACAAAGTAGAATGGTTTATCTGAATCCTTACCCTTCATTATCCTTATTATCCTTATAACCATTATTACAAAAATCCCACAATCCTGCTAAACTGAATGCAGGCTGTTTGTGTTTGTATAAGGGTCCATGGAGATGCTGGTGAGAGATTTTTAAATTACAGGGATGCACAAGAAAAAAACAACCTTTATGCAGGTGAAAGGTACAGACTGAAACAACACGTTCAGATGTGAAGGTGAGAAATTAGCATTATTTTTGGGCTATTGATAGATTCTATGAAAATATAAAGCAAATATATATAACCCTGTACAACCACTCTCCATTCATTTATGCCGCAGCAGCTCAGCTCTGTATCTGATATCTAAATATTACAGGGACTCATCTTTTTATTCACAGACTGGAACACCATCTATTAGCATGTCAAATGTTATAGGATGTGATTTAAACATTTGCAGTAGCAGAAAATACCATTCAGCTCCACAATATGCTGTAAAACTGGTAATGAGGGAAACTAATATATAAGGAGGGAACGGACGTCCGCACGGTTTTGTTTCCGGTCGGACCTTTTACAAGACGAACCAAGTGCAACAGTGATATACGTCAACTTAATTGTTTAATGTAACTGTATATGCCTAGATCACAGTTTCTTTTAAATTAGTAAATAGAAGAAGTTTCACAGGAAGGGCTAAAACAACCGAGACGGAGGCTAAGCTACGCTAACGAGGTGAACTAATTAGCGTTACCCTCATGGACAAGCAGCAGTGTGTTCAGTGGCAGTGCTAACTCAAGTTTAGCTAATATTATTATTATTGCTATCCGTTTGATTTCTTTTTACCTCTTTGCCTCTTTTATTCGACTATTTTTAGTCCCTGTGTTGTTTAAAATGTCCCTGTTCAGCACACTGTATTTACCTTTGTGTATGAAATGTGCCTTATAACTAGAAAGAGAGAAGTAGAATGACAACACACACACACATATATATATATATATACACACAATAACATTAGTTATTAATTCAAAATCAAGGAAATAAACACTGATAATATTTTCAGTGTTTTCAAATACCCCTGTACTGACAGAAAAAAAAAAGATAATTGGGATTTTTCTCTTTCAATCTTTAAACCACACAAAGTTGAAACACAATCACACAATGAATCAAAAACAGGCGTGTAGGAAGAAAACTAGACCATCTTTCCTCAGGTTTGTTATATCCAGCCTTTTAGATACATAGGAGATGTTTGTGGTCATATTTATGAAAACACAATCATGAGGGATGTGATTTATAACAAATCGGAGTGTTTGCTCCTGGTAAGAACAGACAGATGTGAGCTCTCTGTGTCTCTCTTTGCAGTCATGATCCTGGTGGACCCCGGTCTGTACATTGGCACCGCGGCCGATCTCAATGACAGGAAGGCACTGGCTGATGCCACTGTCACTCATGTCCTGTCTGTGGACTCTGTCGACCCCATCCCTCAGCTTCCCGCTGATGGTGCCTTCTGCATGAAATGGGTCAACGTTTTAGATGAGGTGACCTCTGACCTCCTGAGTCACCTGGACGACTGCTACATGTTCATTCAGGAGGCTGTGGTTGGAGGTGGGACTGTCATTGTTCACTGGTAAGGGTCAGAGGTCAACGGGAAGCCCTAAAGTTTGGCTCTGTTGGTTTTTGGTTGGTTGAGTTGGTTGAGTTTTTGTGGTGACGTATGTTACCAAATATCCACAAAATATGTCCACACCACAAACGTTTTAGGGAATTGAATTAAAATACTCCATTATAAGGAAAAGTACTGCATTTAAAATGTACTTAAGTAAAAGTACAGAAGTATTGTCAGCAAAATGTACTTAAAATATCCAAAATAAAAGCAGTCACGTTCATATACAGTTATGAATTAGTTTGATAAATATGAAAGCCATGCTGCATGGCAGAGATTTTCAAACAGTTTTTGGTGATGCTCAGTGAATGGAAGTGAAATAATAATACATTATCAATCACTAGTTATCAAAAGGAGATGACATAGAACTGCCTGAATGTGTGTGATCTTGTTAAAGAAATAGTTCAGAGATACAGTAGCTTTGGGAAGTTTTAGTGTTTCCCCCACTTTCTCAGAGTTAGAAATGTATTAAAAAGACCCTCAGACAAAAGCTTTCTCATATTATGTGAAGTCCCAAGTTTTGTCAAGCAAACAATATTTGTTTCTCTATCCACACAGAATTTAAGCGAAACTAGGCATGTAAACTATTGTGGGGTTTTCCAAACTGTGTGTGAGGGGAGGCTCACAGCCTCAAACTTTGAAACCCCTGCAGTATGGTAAACAAAAAACCAACAAGGCATTTGAATGTGTGCGTGTGTGTCTCAGTCAGGCTGGTCGAAGTCGAAGTGCCACCATTGTGACTGCTTATCTAATGAAGAGACACCAGCTGGGCTTCATAGAGGCTTATCACAAACTGAAGAGTGTCAAACAGGATGTACAGTAAGTGTGTGTTTCTGTGTGTCAGTTCTCATTAATTAGCTTAAATCACTGATGTTACGTCCACACTACGACATTTTAGTTTTGAAACCCATTACTGCAGCTACATTTATGTCAGTCATCCCCACTACTCTGGAATTTTCCTCCTTGAAAACTGGTGTTGAATTTCAGTTTGAATGGGTAGTAACTGAGACAGATCGCCTTCTGTACATTTTCTTGTGTGAGTGTTATTAGTCACCACTTGATTATCAGAGGTGAATGCAAATCATTTTTAACAGCTCCACTTTGTGGTTGGTCCAAGAAAAGAAAATCACTGTTCTTACTTTTCCCCATTGGTGTTTTTTATTTGTAGTATTTGTAGTGTAACTGTTTCTTCCTATCTACACTGGCTAAAAGTCTTGCCTTGACAGAGATCGTATTAGAACGTAATGGTGTTGATGTGGCCTAAAAGTTTTTCTGTTGTCTGTTGTGGTTTTTTTCACTTTCAGCCTTTAAGTGATCAAATAAAGTGAGATTTTATGAGAGAATTGACAGAATGGTGGAACATGATTATGAGAGGCAGATGGGGACATTGACAGCTGCTGATGTATTTCAGGGTCAACAGTGGTTTTGAGGAGCAGTTGTATCTTTATGAGGCCATGAAGTGTGAAGTGGACGCCTCCAGTCCTCTGTACAAACAATACAGACTGAGCAAGATCACCGAGAAGTTCCCTGGTAAACACACACATTACAGACATTTTTCTTTCATCATTATTTGATCATTGAAAATTTGCATTATTTTCCAACTGTGTGTGTGTGTGTGTTTAGAGTTGCAGCAAGTTCCCAGGGAGCTGTTTGCCATTGACCCTGCCCACTCCAGTTCCTCTGAAGTGTCCTATCGCTGCAGGAAATGCAGGTGACAAGTGCAAACGTTTATACAGTGGCTGAATGTGGGGAGGTTTTATAATGAAGGTGATTCATGTTGTATAGGAATATTTAAAGACCTTAAATAAGGCAAAGAATTGTATTATTTTACAAATAAGCTGCTTCAGATTTCATTTTGTCATCACTACAGCATTTTTCACAGAATTATTCTAATCTATGGCTGTAACAGAGGCGCATGTGCATGAAAGTCACTCTCATGTGCAACAGAGAGAGAGAGAGAGAGAGAGAGAGAGAGAGAGACTGTCTGCATGGACGGTTAAATGTTTAAAGGAATAATTGAACCTTTTGGGAAATGCACAGCCTGACTCCAGCTCTCTCCTCTGCAGACGAACTCTGTTCCGTGGCTCCAGTATTCTCAGTCATCCAGTAGGAGAAGGAGCATCAGCCTTTGCTCACAAGAGGTTCAGTAACCTCACTGGTAAGATAATACCTGGTGATACACTCAGAGGTAGACAGACAGCATGAGGTGAAAGGGACAGGAGCACGAGGTGGTCTGAAAACCAAGCAGCAGTGGCTGTGATGTCATATCTGAACACACAGACACGATGCACACATTTTAGTGTTCAGTGTGAGTTTCCACATTAAGATTTCAATTTGCAAATAAACATCCATGACTCCACTTAGAAATAGAAGAAAAAAACACTCATGATAACTCCAGGACTTACCTGAGTTTGTTTTATATGTTTAGGTTTTCTTTAAATTGTCCTGATTAGTCAACGTGCAAACAAATCTGGAGAGGGAGCTGTGGGAAGTCTATTGAATTTGGCAGTAGCTCATGGCTACATTAACCACTACTAGAGTTGCAAGACACTTTCATCAGATGAGTTATGATGTATCCTTCCCTGATTCATCACAGCCCCATCACTTCACCCTCCTCTAGAAGGAAACGAACAGTGTCAACCTCCAGCAGTGAATGCAACATGTATAACTCATTACAAGGGTTGCTTACTTTTCAGTGTTCATAGTATCTTCTGCATCTAAGCAAGCCTCTGTTGACCCCCGCATACACAGGACCAGTGTGCATTGATCGTGATGTGCACATTGATATGGACGGAAGTTGTTTCTGATACGCAGCTAGGACTGAGATAGTTTACATTTATGACCACACAACTCCGTTTTAAAAAGAAGATCAATGAGTGTGGACGTAGCCTCAGAAAAGAAAGAACAGTGACTCATGTGGAGGCATCAGAGAAACTGCTGATCAAAAGAACACCTTGTTAATGTTAGAGTCATACAGAGTGATGAATAATTTGATTATGTTCATATTCTTAACATGATCATTCACAACAGACTAGTGTGCATGTTAAAATACCAATTGGCAGAAATGTTTACGAAGTCTGAATGTGAGAGTCCAAACTGTCAAAATATTAAATATAACAATAATATTTGAAAATTATATTGTAAATCAATGTAAGTCAGTTTTTTTACTTAATAGTGTCACATGGGGAAGTTGTAATAACGAAATAAAATGTGTTGTCTAGGAGACGTCCAGTGTACATCTTACTTCATTGAACCAGTGCAGTGGATGGAACAAGCTTTAATTGGGGTGATGGATGGACAGGTACACTCTCTCACACACACACACACACACACACACACACACACACACACACACACACACACACACACACACACACACACACACACACACACACACACACACACACACACACACACACACACACACACACACACACACACACACACACACACACACACACACACACACACACACACACACACACAATCCTAAAACCAAGTCTGAACCCTGAAGACCCTGAAGAACTTACTAAAATGTCCTTTGAGGCGTAGATCCACAGATCCACATTTTGTTTTGTGATCTGTACTGACCGTTTGCGGTTTTCTCTTCGCTCTCTCCCTGTGTGTTTTTATGTGTGTAGCTGCTGTGTCCTAAGTGTAGCTCTAAGCTGGGCTCTTTCAACTGGTGTGGGGATCAGTGTTCGTGTGGCCGCTGGGTCACCCCCGCCTTCCAGCTGCACCGCAACAGAGTGGACGAGATCCGACCGCTGAACATGCAGATATAAGAGCAGGTCTTCACCCCTCAAACAGCCTGTGAAAGTGTAGAAATCATGTAGAAATGTCAAACTCTCCTTACTGCCACTCAAACCAGTCCCACATACGAGAAGATGATTAAACTAACACGTACACACAAATGACTACAGGCTGTGCAGAAAAAGAAAGCAATTAAATGCAATTTGTAAAGGGCAGTTTAGCCTTAAGTTTTTTAATGTCTGGTATGACGTGAAAGTTTTGCTATACACACATTTAAATAAAAACATCTGTAAATATCCAAAAAATAATATCACAAATCTGATCTGTTTCTGTTACTGAGTAAATTCATCTGCAATGTTACATGTGTGGAGAATTATTTCAGGAACATTTATGTTAATTGCTCAATATATAATTGTGTGTGTGTGTTTGTTTGTAGGGGCATATCAATGTTTCACAGAGGTCCTGTAAAAATCAGCTGTCTTTTAAATATTTCTGAGTCAGTTAACATGTCATAAGCATTCATTCGTTCTTTCTGATTCATTTTAAAATTCACATAAACCACATTGTTAGCGTGGCTTTACTGAAACTTCCTTCTAGTTAAACAGTACACAAACAAAATATGTTTATTAATCTACTCAAAGAGTCCCGAGGTATGAGAAGACATATATAAGACGTATAACATATTGGAGGAGCATAGTGCCCTCTGGCCAGGTCATGTCTTGTAGGTCCTGTTTGAGAGCCCTATTGAAAATACCGGGGCTGTCTCGGAATCCTTGGGGCATCCTGGAGTAAGTGTACTGTTGTCCTTGGTACGTAAATGCAAACATGGCTTGTGAGTCTGGATCCAGTGGGAGGCAGAAGAAGGTTTTGGCTAAGTCTATGACTGTGAAAAACTGGTGAGACGGGTTCAGGTTCTGTAGGGCCAGGTAAGGATCGGGTACTGGACAGCCTGTAGGTTCTGTCGCGTCATTAATGGCTCTGAGGTCATGAACCATTCTCCATCCCGGTCTCCTGCTTTGGGGACTGGGAGGAGAGGGGTGTTCCATGGAGAGTGCGTAGGGAGTATGACTCCGGCTTCCAGTAGGCCATCTATCGTGTTTTTTATTAAATACAGTTCGAGGCAAGCAAATTGCCTACTTTCTTTCTTTTTGTTCCATCTCATTGACAACATCTTGTCCACATACGAAAACCTTCTTTTTCCATCTCTCTTCCCCTACTTACTTTTTCCACTCAAGTTTTACCTTCTATCATCCATCAAAGAGCAAGATATCACTGGATTGACACATCTTGCTCTTACAGATCTTTCTTCTTCCTAAACATAACTTTATCCATCTCGTCTTTACCTCATCTCTTCAGCCTTCAGTCAACATTCCTCTACTTTCATTGGCAAGTCCTTTACACCTTTACCCATCCCGTTCCTCGTGACAGGTTCATATATCATTGCTGCCTCAGCAGGTGTGAGCGGTGCCCACAACCCCATTGCTTCCATCCAGAGTTTGCGGGCCCTGTCCAGGTAGGTGTTCAAATCTTCCCCTTCTCTTACAGTGATGGATCCTAAAGCCCGTGGGTCTAACTGTACAGGGTAATGGGCCCTCATGGCATCGTGTAGCGGGCCTGCACAGGTTGCCAGGGGGCTTCGGTTGGGGGAGTCTGTCAACCCTGCTGCAGTCATTATTGCGTTGCAGACATGTGCCCCTCCTTGTCGGGGGAGGCTGTTAACTAGGCTAGTTAAGTCCTTCATGGTATATGGTAGGAAAAGAGTTTGCCCCGAGGGCCCCACTCGCAGTGGAGCTTGAACAGGGACTTTCCACGGGGCAGGTTGCTGGGGGTCCAAAGGGTTTTTGGCCCTAGTGTGGCTGGCGGGGGAAGAGGGCATCGCAGCGGCCAATGGTGGCGCATCGTCTTCTTTAGGAAACAGGCTTCCCTCTATCATCCCAATGAATTTTCCTCTGGTAGGAATGGAGGTCTGTTCTTGCCGATTGTCTTGATCCTGTGGCAGAATAGATGCATCCCTCCTGGGAGGGGTAGTACTCCTGGAAGAGGGAGGATAATTGGTTGTGGGGAGGGCATGTGGAAGATCAGGTCCGCCGGAGGTACTTGAGTGATCCTGTCTGTTGTCTCTGTATGGGCCCCAGCGGAGGATGCTGGGCTGAGGATTGAGGGGTGTAGATGAAATAATTGGGGGGTCGAGGTCCATAAGCAGAGGGCTGGCTGCTCCGCCTTCTCGACATGAGTGGTTCTCAGATTCGGTCTCCTCGTCTGCTTTTCTTTGTAAGTCATTCACCCGCACAGCCAGGCACGCCACGCGTTCATCCAGCTCGGCCCTGGATCTGCGGACGATAAGGCAAAGGGACTCCGGGGAAGAAGTCAAGTCAGTAACATGTATTGATGAGACATGAATTACTTTGATGTGATAAGGATGGAGAATAGGAAGGAGAAGCTGGAAAGAGAAGCTCCGTGTGTCATGTGTCCCCCGACCTTCTGGACTTCTAAGACAGGCAGGTCTAAGACAAACCTGGACCGGCTCTAACTATAAGATTTATCAAAAAGGAAGGTTTTAAGCCTACTCTTAAACGTACAGGTGGGGTCTGCCTCCCGAACTGAAAGTGGGAGATGATTCCACAGGAGAGGAGCTTGATAGCTGAAAGCTCTGGCTCCTACTCTACTTTTAGAGACTTTAGGGACGACAAGTAAGCCTGAATTCTGGGAGCGCAGTGCTATAGTGGGTTGATAAGGTACCATCAGCTCTTTAAGGTATAATGGTGCCATATTATTAAGGGCCTTGAAGGTGAGGAGGAGAATTTTAAATTCTATTCTAGATTTAACCGGAAGCCAGTGTAGCGAAGCTAATACTGGAGAAATGTGGTCTCTTTTCTTGGTTCTTGTCAGGACACATGCTGCAGCATTTTAGACAAGCTGCAGAGTCTTTAACGACTTACTGCTGGAGCCTGATAATAATGAATTGCAATAATCCAGTCTGGATGTAACAAAGGCGTGGACTAGTTTTTCTGCATCCTTTTGAGAAAGGACATGTCTGGTTTTGGAGATATTACGCAAGTGGAAAAAGGCGGTCCTAGAAATTTGTTTTAAGTGTGAATTAAAGGATAAATCAGGATCGAAGATCACTCCCAAGTTCCTGACTGTTTCATTGGAAGCAAGGGCAATGTCGTCTATCGCAGCTATATCATTAGATAATGTATCTCTAAGGTGTTTAGGGCCAAGTATTAGAACCTCTGTTTTATCTGAAGAGAAAAATATAAGAGAAAATTGCGGGTCATCCAGGTTTTTATGTCCTTGAGACATGCTTGGAGTTTAGTTAATTGATTACTTTGTTCAGGTTTTATTGACAAGTATAACTGGGTGTCATCCGCATAGCCGTGGAAATTGACAGAGTGTGTCCTGATAATGTTTCAGAGTGGAAGCATATATAATGAGAATAAAATTGGGCCGAGCACAGAGCCCTGTGGAACACCATGGTTAACTTTGGTGCGCACAGATGACTCATCATTAATTTGCACGAATTGGGATTGATCAGAGAAATAGGATTTAAACCAGTTTAGGGCGGCTCCTTTAATGCTAATTAACTGTTCTAGTCTCTGTAGTAAAATGTTATGGTCAATTGTGTCCAATGCTGCACTAAGATCTAACAGAACGAGGACAGACACAAATCCCTGATCTGAAGCTATTAGAAGGTCATTAGTGACTTTTGCCAAGGCTGTCTCTGTGCTGTGATTGGCTCTGAACCCTGACTGAAAGTCTTCATATATATTATTTTCCTGGAGAAACTCACACAGCTGATTGGCTACAACTTTTTCTAGGATTTTAGACAGGAAGAGGAGGTTAGATATTGGTCTGTAATTGGCTAAAACTAGTGGTGCACCGATGTATCGGCCGTATATCGGTAGCGGCCGATATTCGCCTTGTTTACTGCCATCGGCGTATCGGTAATAAACTTGACTTTCACCGATAACATTGGCCGATGTTCATTGGTATGTTTTCTGCAGCCTGCCAATCTGGCATCCAGATTATGGTACACTGATGCTGGGTTTACACCGGGCACTGAAGCGCCGCACAGCACAGTGCCAAGGAAAGCCAGGCGCCTCCCATCCACCCCCCTGTTAAACCTTTGTGCGGTTCACATGGGCTGTGATGCGCCACGCTGCGCCAGCGCCCTTCACCGATGGTTTCGGCGTGCGAGTGAGCATATTGTGTCAAAAATGATTTTAAACGATATAAATGACATATTTTATATGATGTAAATGATCAAATATGCATCCTATACTTTGTATTCCCCTTCTGTTGTCCTGGAGTTTTAATTTTCCCAATTATCCCAATCACATAATTAAATGTCCCCCTCTGCCCATCCACTACAGCCACACAAGCAGTCATATAGCTAAAAAGAGAGAGGTGGGGGGGGCTAAAGGCTTGCTTGGAGAATACGTCATTTACCCCCGACACCCGACATTGAACGGGTTACATACAACAACAAATGGAGAATCGCGGGCTGACCGGCGCAGAGAAATGCGGGTCCGGTGTGCACATGCGCAACAGGTACTACATACAAACAGCAGAGACAATGTCGGCAGTGTCGGCTGTGTGGGATTTCTTCACTGTCTCACTGGGCTGTTATTTAATTTAACAAATATAATATTTGTATTGGTCTACTCTGTTACTGTAAGTACAGAAAGTAATTTTTTTGTCATTGAGTAGGTAGTTGTATGGCAGGCAGTTTTAATCGAAAAATATTTTTATTTTATTTGTTGTAATCAGAGCCTCCTTTTGTGTTGTGTTGCACAGCAGGCTAGTAGTAGCACTGCATCTTGACTTGAATTTATATGGCATTCCCTAAGGGTTTATGCTAGTGTTTTGTAAGGCTGCATTGCAAGCATCTGTTTACAGTTGAGATGATGTCTTGAGTAGGCCTGGTGATACTGTTACATGTTTGGCTGAATAGGTGTCTATGTCCATCCATGGCATCTAAAGTTACACTTGTCACTTTTTCTGTTTTTCATATTATTCAAGTAATAAACAAATATCGGTATCAGCTATCGGCTAGATTGTTGTTTTAAATATCGGTATCGGCCAAGAATTTCCATATCGGTGCATCCCTAGCTAAAACCTCTGGGTCTAGGGTGGGTTTTGAGAAGGGCTTTTTGGTTTTGTGTTTTAATAACAAGCCTTGATATTGGAGTGAGGAACATTGTGTTCCTGCTTTAACGGCTGTATGAAATGTGTGTCTAAGCATGCGCATTTTCCAGACAAAACAACGCCTTTCTTATCTGCCCTTCAGAACCTGGGGCAGCTGCTTGAATTCTTTCTAAGGCGTAGGTTACAGTTTCTTATGAGCACAGTGCATTCATGTATGTGTGATGTTGAAGAAAGCTAAGGGAGGTAGGCTGTAATATAGAAAGGTTAGGTATGAGAACAAGTTTAAGTACAGTGTATTGTATGCCACAGATTACAGTCCCCACAAATGCTGCTTTCTCAGACTCCACGGCTGCTACTCACTTCAAAATGCACAGGACAAAGTGCACGGAAATGCAGGAAAGGCTTCAACCCATTTTGACCACATGTCGACCATCACTAAGCAGTGAGATTTACTTTCTGATGGTGATAGCTCTATGAAGTCCATCATCAGATGTTCAAAAGGTCGTACAGGCGGTGGGTGTGCTGCCTGGCTGGTTACAGCCACTGGCCTGCCAACATTGTGTGTGCCGCAGATTACGCATGCCTGACAGTATTTTTGAGCAAAGGTGGAGAAACATTTCGTAAACCAATAACCTGCACTAGAGTCGACCATGAAATTGAGTTTATGACCGTTAACACACAGTTCGAGTTGAGGCATTTTCTTAAAAGCATCACTATTGTACTTAACATAAGAACCACAAAGTTGGGTGTGGTCTGGTGTGTGTGTGCGTGCTGTTAGTATAGCCATTTCTTCATTGCAGGAGCGTGTATGTATGCGTGTGTGTGTTTTACTTCCCTTTCTCTGCACCTCTGTGGGTAGGCAAGTCGTCTTCCCTCCGCCCGCTACCCCCTCACGTCCTGTATTTCAGTCAGCAGTGAAAGTTCTTGTCCCCCCTTCCTCTCGCTGCTGGGGGGCGGTCCTTTGCCCAATGTCCTTTTTGTCTGCAGACGAAAAACTTGTCTCAGCCCAGTGGGAGGCGTCGAGGGAAGCCTTGCCCACGGCCCGTCCTGGTACAGTGAAGTTGGCTCTGCTTTCGCCGCCATCTTGACTACGGGGCCCCACCAGTGCTGGCACAGCCTGCATCGTGGTTAGCTGTGCTTTCTGGAACTGTTGATCTTTTTGCCCATAGTGGAGGGAGCAGACCATTCAGGAAGGCCTGTTTCAGATGTGTTCATAAGCACCTAGTTTGTCACCCAGTTGCGGAGGGACAGGGATGCCGCTGTACTGGTCAAACAGGACAGTCAGACGAGTCAGATAGTCAGCGACTGACTCTTCGTTGGTTGGTAGAGTCTGGTCTTGTCACTGCATCATATTGAGGAGGGTTTTGTCGTTGAGGAGGAGGAAAGCAGGCGTTGAGGAAAGGACCACCACACCCTGTAAATGGAGAATACAGAGATCTTTTTTTTTTTTTTTTCTGTTTAAACGTTTGTTTTCTGTCCCTACATTCTATTTCTTTTCCCCACATTTAAAGACATTTCTTATTATCTTCTGTTTTTCCACATTGTGACCTTTTTATTGTATTTCTTTTTCTCTTAGGAGTTTAAATTTGTCGACACTGAATGACACATTATGAGGAAAAGCAAAGTCTCTGGACCATATTGGAAGAAATGTCACACTTTCCCGTCCTCACTCTTGCAACCATAAAGCCCACCATTTGGACTTTCTGGGTTTTGAAGTCCCTGACTTCCCTTGTTACCCATCCTTATCAATTAAGTGTGTGAAATCGTGCACATCTACAATTTCCCTTGAACACTCAATTTAAGACGCAGACGTCTCCACGAATCCTTGTTTTTTCTCCGGCAAAACAGGAAAAATGCCTTCAACTAGGATGATTGCCATGAGGATGGGTCAGATAAACATCACTAACAACAATAATCCAGAGACAATGACTAATACACCCATTCCAAATAAAACCATAAACATGTCTGTTTGATTTTTCTATTTGAGAAATCCTTTAAATAGTCATGAAAAATCTGAATTTCAACATCTCACCAGATATAAGATGACCAAAGAGAGGTCTTTGGATCCCTGTGAAGAAGGTCCGGAACCCCAGTCACTTCAGTCCTCTCGTCTCTTAAATGTCAGAAGTAGAGGCAGAAGATTTTTTTTTCTCCTGCTTGGCCAGCAACCGAAGACTTCTAGGGTCCAGACGATCTTTCAAGGGATCCTGTTTGTGACGCCAAGTTTGTTGTGGAAATTTATCATGAGATTTGAAATAATGAGTTTCTCAGACCGGAGTTGCCTTAGAGTTTTAATTATTAGCTCTGCAGAGGGTTACACAGCCAGCAACATGGCTCAGAGTGCAACAACAAGAAAGTTAAAAAGGAGGGTTTTTATACAATGTGATAAATGGGAAACAGAACAGAAAGCAGACAGGACCGTCTGCTGTCTGGCATCACTTTCACAAAAAGTTTTGAGTCAAAGGCAGCTGAGCTCCACTTTGCACCTGAGAAGAAGAACTATGTCCGAAAGCAGTGTGTAGCCTTTACCATGTTCCGAAAGCAGTGTGTAGCCTTTACCATGTCCCTCACTAACGAGTGTCAGTTTTCAATGTAGAGGAAACTCTAAAGTACAATAAGAGCCTGGGAGAAATAGCCAAGCTCCTTGGCTACTCTCCTGCAGAGATAAACAAGATTGTCCAGCAATGGCGTGCCATCCATCTTAGTAAGTGGAATGAAACAAAAAACACAGTGTGCTTCTGGAGTGAGATTTGGAAGTTCAGGGATGCAGCTGATATCAACCCGTTTCAGGAACTTGCCATGGCTGCTGTGTCTGTGTTGTCCTTGCCACACTCGAATGCTGAAGTCGAGTGTTTATTCAGCCAGATGAGTGTGGTAAAAAGCTAATTTAGAAATCGGATGTCCTTGCAGACCCTTAACTCCGTCCTGTATGTCCGATGTGGTCTGAAGCTGTCTGGTGAGGCTTGCTATGAGCACTAGCTGACTGATAGTGTTTTGCAGCTTTTTGGCACATCAGCTGGTTACTCATTTAAATCAGCTCCCTCAGTTGAACCTGCCTTAGAAAGCCTTGACCAAAATGAAGATGACCTACTCTTTCGTGTGTGTGGAGGGGGGGTCTGAAAAAAACCCAATCATTTTCTCACACTGCCATTGACTGTTTTTTTATATTGTCTCATTTTGGTCCATTCACATTGTTAATGTTGTCAAGTTAAAACCGTCTATATAAAAAAATGTTTTAAATGTTATAGTTATGGCAAAAAAAAATCATGTTTTACTGTGACTTGTTGTAGGCTCCTAGGTGGAGCATCAGGTTAGAAAATAAACCAAACTTCAGAACCCCCCCCCCCCCCCCCCAAAAAAAAAATATAACGTAAAAGAAAAACCTAAGTAACTCTGCCAGAGTGTCTCTTTTGGGTCACTTTGCCGGTCCCAAGCCCGGTTAAAGGAGGAGGGTTGGACGTAGAGCTAGCAATTCCACCCCACATAAGTCTTTTGATTAAATTTGATATTCTAACATTTAACAATACAGGACAAAATTGATTCATGTAATGTGGGTCTAGACAAGGGATTAAAGTCATGAAGTTATTTTGAGAAGTGATGGCCTATTTCAATGCCAAAATCAAATAAAAAAGTATCAACAGAAGAAATCTCATTTGTAGTTCTAAACATATTTAGGGTGTTCTTTACTATCTTTTTGTCTCTCCCGCGACATTCCTCTCTCCTACAGCGTCCATTACAGTTATGCAAATTAGGCGATGACGTTATTTAGCGACTTTTAGCACAGCCAATAGCTACTTGCCTTACTGAGGAGTTGGCAACACTGAGCCAGCCTCAAGTGGCCACCGCTTTTTGCACTTCCGCATTGGCCTCCTCGCTCAGCCCGGGTTGTTGTCGCTTGTTCGAGACTCAAAGTGCGCAGAAAGGAGGACAATGTGCGCCGTGCAGCTGCTGCGGGTGTCGGTACATGAGCGGATCAGCGCTGCCGCGGAAGACTTTCTGCTGCAGGTGGAGAAAGGGGAAGAAACGGCTCAAGTCCCGGCGCTGAGAGCGCTGCTCACCGAGCGGCTAACGGCGGCGGCAAAGGAGATCGCCGCTGTGTTTGAGGAAACCGTGGCGGAGTACGAAGACAGACTGGAGCGGTCAGAACGGGAGATCTGCCGCCAGAGGAAGCTGCTCGATGCCGTGATGAAGCCCGAAATAATGCTGCACAGAGCAGGTCAGTCCCTGCTCCCTGGAGCCGGAAAGCTAGCTGAGCTAGTGGAGCTAAGCTGCTCTTTGGTAGCTAAGCTGCTCTTTGGTAGCTAAGCTGCTCTTTGGTAGCTAAGCTGCTCTTTGGTAGCTAAGCTTGTGGAGCTTGCTTTTCATCGAAAGACACAAGAAACATTTGTAAGTTGTGGCTCTAAAATATATTTAATGTGAGCAGAGCAACTTGTCGCCAACAGCTTCAAGAGGTTGATCTGAATTTGACCTAAATCTTTTAAACCATTAAGACAAAGTGTAAGAGACACAAATATAAACAGTCAGGTTAAATAAAAAATCCGTATACAGTTCAGAGAATAGAAAATAAAAAGTAGAATGAAATAAGATACGAGAACGAAAGTTACAGAGACATGAATGAATGCAAGGCCTCAGATGTGACTCTATTTAATAAAAGTACAAGTTGTAGCAGACATGAAATATTTTCTATTCATTCATGTGACAAAATAAACTCAGTGAAATCTGTATTCATGGATTGTCCACTGACTGAACATTGACCTAATTGTCCGCGTGAAGCGACTGAGTAATGTCTGAAAGTTGTGTTTTGTGTTTTCATTCAGCAGTTGTGCTCACTGTCATGAAAGATTTTGTTTGTATGTTCTACTATGAACTGCGCAGAACGTGAAAAAAGTGGGCGAGACCGTTAGTCTCTAGAAGAGCACCCAGCGTGACCGCTCTAATCAGTTAACATAAGCAAGCTGTTCCGCAGCCAGTGTTCCCCAGGTTTAAATAAGAATTGTATATATCCTGTGGGTTCATCATTTTTCTTTCACACGATGCAGGAAAACCTGCAGTGCCAATACAAGTACATGTAAGTACATCATACCATAAAATGAAGGCTGCTTATCCATTGTCAAAAAAAACACCTACATGCATGAATGCAAACAAGAAAACACTCAACAGTTAAACAAAAAATTATTGAGCATGAAATAATGAATATAAATGACATTGTAATTCTGGCATTTTCAACCCAGGATTAACCTGCACATAACTGTAACCTCACAAACTACATATCATACTATCAAACCACAGAAGTCTGGTGCCACTGGCTCAGATAGAGCCACTCAATTTTTTGGGAAAAGTATCAAAGTATCGGTATCAACACATTGTTTTGTATTGTGACACTATTTGAGACCAAAAAACACCATACCTCTCTACTCTCCATGCAGACTTCCTGCAACTGGTGGTGAGTAAAGAAGAGGTTCTCCCTGAGCAGCAGCAGTGGAGCCCTCTTGTGGACCAGGAGGACCCAGAGCCCCCACACATTAAAGAGGAGGAACCTTGGACCAATACAGAGGGAGAGCAGCTTCAACAACTGGAGGAGGCTGATATCAAGTTCACATTGACTCCTTTCGCTGTGAAGAGTGAAGAAGACGAAGAGAAACCTCAGTCGTCACAGCTTCATCAGAGTCAGAATGAGGAGAACAGAGTGGACGGTGGAAGACCAGAACCAGCCAGGAACTCCGGTCCTGATGGATATTTACAACTAGGTCCTGAGGACAAGACCGAAGACTCTTCTGAGACTGAAGACAGTGAAGATGATTGGATGGAGACCAGGGAGCCTCAGCCTCATATAAGAAATAACAAACAGCCTTTAAGTGATATGAGATGTAAATCTGATAAGAAACCATTTAGTTGCTCTGAGTGTGGTTCTAGATTTAACCAAAAACATCATTTAAAGTTACACATGAGAATTCATACAGGAGAGAAACCATTTAGTTGCTCTGATTGCACAGGAAGATTTAGATATAAGAACCAGCTGAATATACACATGATGATTCATACAGGAGAGAAACCATTTAGTTGTTCTGAATGTGGTAAAACATTTAGCCAAAAGTCAATGCTGAATATTCACCTGAGAATTCATACAGGAGAGAAACCATTTAGTTGTTCTGAATGTGGTAAAACATTTAGACAGAAGTCAATGCTGAATATACATATGAGAATTCATACAGGAGAGAAACCATTTAGTTGTTCTGAATGTGGTAAAACATTTAGACAAAAGTCAATGCTGAGTAGACATATGAGGATTCATACAGGAGATAAACCATTTGGTTGCTCTGAGTGTGCAGAAAGATTTAGACATAAGAGCCAGCTGAATGTACATATGAGGATTCATACAGGAGAGAAACCATTTAGATGCTCTGAGTGTGATAAAATATTTCAACATTCGTATGAATTAAAGATACACTTGAGAGTACATACGGGAGAGAAACCATTTAGTTGTTCTCAGTGTGATAAAGCATTTAAACAAAAATCCGAGGTAAATTCACACATGGCAGTTCATACAAAAGAGAAACATATGAGGATTCATACAGGAGAGAAACCATTTAGTTGCTCTGAGTGTGGTAAAACATTTACCAAAAAGACAATTTTAAAGACACACATGAGGATTCATACAGGAGAGAAACCGTTTAGTTGCACTCAGTGTGATAAAAAATTTAGACTTTCGGCTGATTTAAAGAGACACTTGAGAATACACACAGGAGAGAAACCATTTGGTTGCACTCAGTGTGATCAAAAATTTTGTCAATTGGCTAATTTAAAGGGACACATGATAATGCATACGGGAGAGAAACGATTTTGTTGCTCTGAGTGTGGTAAAAGATTTAACCGAAAGTACACTTTAACGAGTCATATGAGGATTCATAGAGGAGAGAAACCATTTTGTTGCTCTCAGTGTGGTAAAAGATTTCACCAAAAGTCTGCTTTAACGAAACATATGAGGTTTCATAGAGGAGAGCAGTGATTCAGTTGCATTGTTTGCAACAAAATATTTATTAGGATTGATCAGCAGCTATTCACATTATACATATTCATAGTTCACTGTTGTAAATTGAGAATTAAGTGTCCCTCCTTCACCTGTTTTCTTCAACTCGTTGATGTGAACAAGGCGGTAAATGTCGACTGGAAGCAATATGAATACAGGGTTTTGGACTAATGATAAATTATTAGCACTGCTGTTTCAGGATCAGAACAGAAGCAGCGGTTGGTTTGTATCGTGCCAGAGTCTGAGTGTCGTCCTCCACACTCACTGACCTGAGCTCACTTTTTCACTATCAACACCAACACTCATCAAAAGTTATTAGAACCTGAACAGAACTGAACTTTAGTTTGTGTTTGTTTGATTCACTCCAGAGAGAAACACACACCCACTAACCTAATACCATAGAAACCTATAAGTTCATCTAAATCATAACCATTTACTTTACTGAGCTGGTTAAATATATCCTGGGCCAAATGTTTCATATTTATTCAAGAGCAACTTTTATTAACCGAGCCAGAGAGTCAGTTTTATTTGTTGTTTTGGTTTTGTGGTTTATTTTATTTCTTTTATTCCTCAAGGATATTCTAATATGTCTAATTCTAATGTAAAAATATTCAAGGCTGCTTGTGTTAGTATAAGGGTCAATGGAGATGCTGCTGAGAGATTTTTAAATTACAAGAAAACAAAAAACTTTACGCAGGTGAAAGGTCTAAACTGTGAAACAACACAGCTTTATTTTGTGTATATATATAGATATATATAATTAGTTTTGTACAATAAATTTTGTTCAATGTGTGCGTATGATGTTAATGTTTTGCTATACACATTTAAATTGAAATATCTGTAAATTTCAGAAGAAAAAGAAATGTGAAACTCCATAATTAATAATAAATCACGCATGTTGAAAAATCAATGTATAACTATTTAACATTTATTTCACAAATGGCTCCAACACCGAACAGTCTAGCTCCTTCCACCTGATGGTGTAGTTTGATTCAGATCCAGGCTGAGAGAAGAACTGATGGATCCAATACAAAGATCACAAAGAGATTTGTTCTGGACTGTTCTGACAAACAGATAATTAGAAAAATGATTGGGCCATATAAACTGACGTGAACCAGTCAGAATGATTAATACTCATTAATATTAATATTAATACTATATTTTCACTGATTAATCACATTTAAGGCTATTAATTTTTTCGACTGTTGAATGAATCATATACGGTGTAATACACTGTGGTTTTCAGTTGAGATATGGAGGGAAGTTACACCAGTAGTTAAAAGCTGGAAACAAGCTGTGATATTTTGTGTTGTCCAATCTAATTTAATTTGTAATAACATATGTGCTCCACAAGATGGCAGCTCAGCTCAGATTAAAAACATCTGCATCTTTTACAGAAACTTGAGACAAAACTTTCCAACAAAGTAAGGCCAGACTTTTAATGTGAAAGAGATGCAGACAGCATCAAGATAAATAAGGTTATGTGAACAGATGAGAAATCTTGTCATAAAGCTACAACAGTTGTGGATTTGGCAACAATTTAAGATTTTACAGATTTTATGTATTTTTTATTTCGCATGTGAGGACTCTGCTAAAACCAGTGGTGGGAAGTAACGAAGTACAAATACTTTGTTACTGTACTTAAGTAGATTTTTCACATATCTGTATTTATTTTCCTGACGACTTTTTACTTTTACTCGATACATTTGAACACAAATTTCTGTACTTTCTACTTCTTATATTCTCAAAACTGGCTCGTTACCTGAGCAGCGCGAGACCCTAAGCGTCCGGAGGTTGGTCAGGCTGCCTTGGTCGACCGGGGTCGAGCAGGCTGTACCGGTAATGATCCCTCCTTGACAGATGGCATCAGGCACTCTTCCAGCATCTTTTCACCTGTTCTGCGTCTCACAAATGTTCTTCTGTGTGATCCAAACACCTCAAACTTTGATTTGTCTGTCCATAACACTTTTTTCCAATCTTCCTCTGTCCAATGTCTGTGTTATTTTGCCCATATCAATCTTTTCTTTTTATTGGCCAGTCTCAGATATGGCTTTTTCTTTGCCACGCTGCCTAGAAGGCCAGCATCCCGGAGTCGCCTCTTCACTGTAGACGTTGACACTGGCGTTTTGCGGGTACCATTTACAGAAGCTGCCAGTCGAGGACCTGTGAGGCGTCTATTTCTCAAACTAGAGACTCTAATATACTTGTCTTCTTGCTGAGTTGTGCACCAGGGCCTCCCACTTCTCTTTCTACTCTGGTTAGATCCTGTTTGTGCTGTTCTCTGAAGGGAGTAGTACACACCGTTGGAGGAAATTTTCAGTTTCTTCGCAATTTCTCGCATGGAATAGCCTTCATTTCTAAGAACAAGAATAGACTGGCGAGTTTCACATGAAAGTTCTCTTTTTCTGGCCATTTTGAGAGTATAATCGAACCCACAGATGTGATGCTCCAGATACTCAACTAGCTCAAAGGAAGGTCAGTTTTATAGCTTCTCTCACCAGCAAAACAGTTTTCAGCTGTGCTAACATAATTACACAAGGGTTTTCTAATCATCCATTAGTCTTCTAAGGCGATTAGCAAACACAATGTACCATTAGAACACTGGAGTGATAGTTGCTGGAAATGGGCCTCTATACACCTATGTAGATATTTCACTAAAAACCAGACGTTTCCACCTAGAATAGTCATTTACCATATTAACAATGTATAGAGTGTATTTCTGATTAATTTGTAATCAGATTGATTCATTGAAAAAAACAGTGCTTTTCTTTGAAAAATAAGGACATTTCTAAGTGACCCCAAACTTTTGAACGGTAGTGTAAATATATATATATATATATATATATAGACCAGATTTACCATGTACTCCCCTTCACCCTCCTCCTCTCAACTTTGCAGACACTGCTGTTGGCATCAGATGTAGCATTTGTGTGAGAGAGAGAGATAAAGGCTAACCCTGCACTTTCTTTTTCTCTACGTGTATAATACTTGTATGAAGCATTGTACGATATCACGCTTGATGTTACATTACATTACATTACATTTCATTTAGCTGATGCTTTTATCCAAAGCAACTTACAATAAGTGCATTCAACCATGAGGGTACAAACCCAGAACAACAATAATCAAGAAAGTACAATTTTTTAAAGAAAAAAAAAGTGCTACTAAATTGTTAGTTTAAACTTTTATAGTCGGAAGAGGTGTGTTTTTAGTTTGCAGGTGGAAGATGTGTAAACTATCTGATGTCCGGATGTCAATGAGGAGCTCATTCCACCATTTAGGAGCCAGGACAGCAAACAGTCATGATTTTGATGAGTGTTTAGCTCGCAGTGAGGGAGCAACAAGCCGATTGGCCAAGGCAGAGCGGAGTGAACGGGCTGGGTTGTAACGTTTGACCATGTCCTGGATGTAGACTGGACCCAATCCGTTCGCAGCAAGGTACGCAAGTACTAAGGTTTTGAAACGGATGCAGGCAGCCACTGGTAACCAGTGAAGGGAGCGGAGGAGCAGAGTAGTGTGAGTGAATTTCGGTAGATTAAAGATCAGTCGAGCTGCTGCATTCTGGATGAGCTGCAGAGGTCGGATGGCGCTAGCAGGTAGACCTGCCAGGAGGGAGTTACAATAGTCTAGGTGTGAGATGACCAGCACCTGGACCAGAACCTGCACCGCCTCCTTAGTGAGAAGGGGACGTATTCTCCTGATGTTGTGCAGCATGTATCTACAGGAACGTGTTGTTGCAGTAATGTTGGCAGTAAGGGAGAGTTGACTGTCGAGTGTCATACCCAGGTTTCCAGCAGTCTGGGTGGGGACTAACACGGCGTCGTCAAAGGTAATAGTCAGGTTGTGGGTGGGAGAGTCTTTCCCTGGAAGGAAAAGTAGTTCAGTCTTGTCAAGGTTAATTTTCAGGTGGTGTGCGGACATCTACTGAGAGATGTCAGTCAGACAGGCAGAGAGTCGTGCTGCTACCTGTGTTTCAGATTGGGGAAAAGAGAGGATTAGTTGGGTGTCTTCAGCATAGCTAGGGTAGGAAAAGCCATGTCAGTGAATGACCGAGCCGAGAGAGTTGGTGTACAGAGAGAAGAGGAGGGGACCCAGGACGGAACCTTGAGGGACCCCAGTAGTGAGAGGACAAGGTTCAGACACAGATCCTCTCCAAGTTACCCAGTAAGTGCAGTTGTTGAGGTAGGATGAGAGCAGGGAGAGAGCAGAGCCTGAGACACCCAGGTCCTGAAGGGAGGAAATAAGGTTCTGGTGGTTCACTGTGTCAAATGCAGCAGAAAGATCTAGAAGAATAAGGACAGAGGAGAGAGAAGCTGCTCTAGCAGATGAGAAGCTGCTCTAGCAGCTGATGTGAATGATTTCCCCTTTTAGTTTACTTACATATATATATATATATAGTATCATCTAGTATATGGCATGTAACAAAATACGTTTCCAGAGGAAATTTGTTTGGCAGAGAGTAGGAAAGATAAAAAGAGGTCTTCCATTCCAGGGGTGGGGGGAAAATAAACAATAAGGTAATTTATACATGATAGGGACTGATGACTCAGAAGGTTGAGCAGGTTCTAAAGTTACAAAGTCCTTTCTGTAAAAATATAAGTCACAAATATAACCAGAAGGTCACTGGTTTGATCCCTCGCTCCTCCAGTCCGAATACTGAAGTGTCCTTGGGTAAAATGGCCCTGATGGCTGAGTCGACAGTTAATGAGTGGTGTGTGACAGAAAAAGTGCTGCTTATAGAAGTGCTGTATGAATTGCAGGGAAGTCTTTGTGGAGCTGCATCAGGTCCCTGGTTATAGCAGCTGCAAGTTGCCTGCAGGGATGTGTCCCAGATTGTTGCCAGCTGCCTGGACGACCAAAATGTCAGAGGGACTCTGCGAGGAAAACTCACTGTAGAAAGGGGGACGGACACCACTCCAGCGCATGCTTCCTTTGCCAAACCATTTAACTTTGGCATTTAGTCCAAAATTGTTGCCAGAGCTCTCACAGGCAGCATTCTCCCCGCGGTGAATATCACTCGATCCGATGATCCTGATGTTTTTGTCTTCTTTAGTGTCTGTGGCCTCCTTTTCAAGGACAGGTAACGTCTGTGAATAGAAGACAAGAAAATGTTGTCAATCAATCAATCAATCAAATTTTATTTGTATAGCCCATATTCACAAATCACAATTTGTCTCATCGGGCTTTAACATGGTGTGACATCCTCTGCCCTTAACCCTCAACAAGAGTGAAGAAAAACTACTAAAAAAACCTTTTAACAGGGTAAAAAGAACGTAGAAACCTCAGAGAGAGACACATGTGACACATGTCAACTAAATTACAATCCATTGTTATTTTCTTCAAGAAATAAATAATTGGTGTATTTCATAAATCGCTAAAGCACATCTCACTCTCATGAGACAGAAGTGAAATGATACTTTTAACTGACACGCTGTCATTAAGTAGGTTGTCATGGTGATGAAGTCAGCAGGTTACAATGTAGCTTTATTTGGACCCTTGATGAACAAAGATAGATTATTGTAACCCAGTAACAATAAAGGGTTCAAATATACATCAAGGATTATTCTTATTTCATGAAACCAGTGAGAGGTCAGCTGATCAAGTCCCGCCTTCAGGTCAACATGATTGGCGGATCACAGCGCACCTGCATGATCGGTGGTGTGTGAGAGAGCAGAGAAGTGCTCATGTGGGAGAATCACAATAGAGGAATTAAAACAAACCATTGGAAGTTTAATAGAGATAGTAAACCTTTTATATATTATATATTTATCAGCTAACTGAGAAACAGAAGGTACCTGGGACAAAAGGACCAGAGCCCAGAAGCTCACGGTTCTTTTCATTGATCTTGATTGAATAATAGTCTGAAGCTAATGTGTCAAGTTGTGTACACATGCTACGTGTCAGCATGTGTATTGCCTATTGAAGAGATGCTGCGGAGAGGTGTGTAGTGGTTTAATCCAGAAAGTGAACTAAAGCAGTAAACTCTTGGTTTGTAACAAATATGCAATTGAAATAGAAAACACTTTTACAGAAATTTAGCTTGATGCTATAGCAGCTCCTTTACTTTCTAGTTACATATTTTTCTTGTTATAAAGGCAGAGTCAATTGCTTAGTACTACAAGTGAACAACATTGTTGTTCATTATTACTGTACTGTTATTTTGAAGAGATAAATATTATACTCACATGTTATTGTAAATGTAGGTTTTCATAATCTTTCCTAATACTGGATTGACGTGATACAAAAAACGGGTCTGGTCTTATGGACAGAGTGAGAACAGCTTTTGGAGACTGCTACATACACTGTGACTTATCCCCTGCCAATATCAGTTATTAAAGTTACATTTGCCATTTAACTTGTTGTGTATCTTGTGTACTTTCATTTATGGTTATTACAGTCTATATTCCTCAGTTCCTCATCGAAACTAGAGTAGATCGTAACTTAACCACAAGTGGGTTACATTATATTAAATTGTTCTTTTTTTTCAATTTTTTCTTTTTATTATTTGCATTGATTATTTTCAGTATTTAACAGGACAACAGACAGAGCAATTTTTTTCTCTGTAGTTAACAAAGATGAGTACACCGAAAGTCAATGAAAGCCTTCTCCTTACAGTAACACTTTATTAGCATTAGCATTTATTAACAGAATACAATTTTTTGATTGTTTATAATGAACTAAGCTATTTAAGAAATTGACAATTGATTAATTACATGCTATAACATAGCTGTCACCATATTAAGTGATATATGATTACACATGAGCGAATCCCTTCAGTGTTACAAAATAAATAATATCTTGATTTCTCACACACAGTTTTGAAAGCATACTGTATAATTGATCAATTCACGACCACCATTAAAACTCAAAAGTTGAACTGGTTTCTATCTCACATTGTCAAAGAAAATCCTGGATCCGTCCCCTAATCTGGAGTGTGTAACCACTGGGTAGTGGTGATTGATCTCATGGTGACCACAAAGAGACGATGCAAGTTCAATAACCTCTCTCCCCTTGCATGCTCTCTCTCTCTCTCTCTCTCTCTCTCTCTCTCTCTCTCTCTCTCTCTCTCTCTCTCTCTCTCACACACACATACACACACACACAGAGCAAGAAGGTTCTAAGTTTAAATCCTGGTTTGGCTTGGGTCTTTCTCTGTGGAGTTTTCAAGGTCCCCCCATGTCTGTGTGGATGTTCTTCTGGCATTCCAGCGTCCTCCATCAGTCTAAAGACACAGACAACAGGGTCAAAGGTCAAAGTCATCAATCAAACAACCTGTCAATCACTTTTTGGACATAAAGTCTATCCTAATCTAATTTTAATGTCAGGTGTACCCACCTCTAACCAGATCGGTTGAATTGGCTCCCGCTCCCGATGCATATAAATAATTGTTGGATTAAAAAATTTGTCTGTGAACTTTGGATCTATAGGACTCAACCGGAATTAGTAGAAGTAAGACATTGTTGATACTGTGTCCTATCTGCTTGTTAGTCAGTGTGAATCGAATATATTCAACTTTCATCTTGATAATGTAGAATATCTGAGACAAAACTTGATACCTCTGATGCCATTCTGTGACTCATTTTAAACGTTTCATTTAAAATGGTTTAAATGAAAATAATCTTCCACCAGACCAAGACATATCTGCTGGTTAAAGAACTCCTTTGACTTGTCTATAAAAGTATCATCCTCCTCTCTCCTGGCCGGCACGAGTATCAAATGAAGAGCAGGACTTAAGAAATCTTTGGTTAAGTGCTTTAAACAAGATACTTTGGCCAATATGTCTTTGATTTCAATGAATGGTTGTGTTTGCAGTCACAGAGGCATGTTAGTCGGCCAGTGCTCTGAATGTCTAATAAAGTTGACATTTTGACAAGTTGAATTATTACAGTAATAAAATGTAAGTGGAGTGATGCAGATGTCAGATGCTGCTTGAATCTGTTTTTTTTTTTTTTTTTTTAGTGACGAGGTGCTAAGTTGGTAACGATGATGAATTTCTGTTCTGTCCTCTTTCTTTCCCTCTTCTTTTTTCCATAACCTTTTCTAGCTCACAGACCTCACAACACTGCAGGGTTTGTCAGCTTCGCAGACTGAAACCATTCAACCCTCTTTAAGATTTGAGTGAGGTTCACATTTTTATTTATTGTTAAAGAAGCATGACAGTTTTAAGACAGTACTGTATTAATAATAATACAGTACTGTCTGTATTCTTTCTGCAGACAGCAGAAGTATTTTTAATTCACATAACTCTAATACTGCGAGTCCTGTGACCGATCATGTACCATTTTGGTTCATTGAAACTTTGTACAAATAAAGACACTAAATCCTTTAATCATGTAGAACTTTCTCATGCTTTAAAAGGACATTGTAAAATAACCTAATTCTCTTGCTTTCTGAGACTTACATCGCAGGATTAATGTTAAACTCTCTGTGTCATTAAATGCAGTTAGAGCCAGGAGCTGATTGGATCTCTGTTGTTTCCACCTCCAGAACAACATACTATTCAAACATACCACTCTAAATGCAGAAAACCTGACATCACTGTAAATTGAACCATAAGTTACCACATCCTTCAACATCCACATCTGATAGCATACACAAAAAAAACTGAACCCCACACAGGACTTCCAGTTTTCTTCCTCACAGAGAGATGTCCCTCCAGGATTCAATGACTGCTGCAAGCCTGAATGTGTTTTGAAAAGATTCCCAGGGAACAGATCAGACATGCAAAAAGAACTGAGCCCAAAGTGGTGGCTATATGTATTTCAATTACATATTAAATTCCCAGCTTTATTACATGTTTTAGTTTAATGTAAAGGGTCACATATGATGAAGTGTTTTCTATAATTTTGAGTCAGTGTGAAAAAATCTAATAACTTGAGAGTGACTCCTATAAGTCAACGTTTTAAGCTTGATTTTGTTTGGCTGCATAATGAAAATTTGCAAAGAGGACACATTTAGTAGGAGGAAACAAAATCACAGAGGGCGAGAGGAGGAGGCTGGGACAGATTCAAAAACATCTGGAACCAAAGCACTGACAGCACACACACACACACACACACACACACACACACACACACACACACACACAAGGTTTTCATTGAGGGTTTACAGTGATCTTGTGTTGAGAAACAACATGGACTATACTGTATGTATTTTATGGTTTAATGGATTCACTGAGACAGAGGGAGAATGATAACTGATACCAGGCCTGAAGTTTTAGGGATTAAGCTTCCACAGAGTCAGACAGTGGGTGTCAGCAGGGAGGTTGTTCCAGAGGAAGAGGGCAGGAAAGGAAAAGGCAAAGGCCCTGCATCTTTTTAACAGACATACAGGAGCCCTGTATTCTGATGGAGCCAGGGAATTGAAGCTAAAATTGGTACTATTTCCCTTAGGGAATTAGTTAAAATTCTAGCATTCTAAAGCATTTAAAAACTTTAAATATGTGGCCTGTAACAAAGTCCCACTATCTGCTATAGACAGAAAACACTGACTTTTATGCTTAATGTTTGAAAAAAGGCCTTCTTAGTGTTGTTATGTGCTGATCAAAAATGCATACAGGATCAAATGTTCAGCAGAGCCATTAAAAAAGCAGAGATTTCATTTAAAACTGCAAATTTGCTCATGGTCTGCACCAGACTACAAGCACACTCTTATGAACCTGCTTCCTGTATATTGATCCAACGAAGAGTTACAGAAAGAACAGTAGGAGTGCGACGGAGTGACATAATGGAGGATGTGAGTCACTTTAAAACCCTCAGCCCTGTGACTCTGCGGTTAGAGTACAAATAGTAAGGATTTCTGCTCAGTAAGCACTTGGGAACGGTCTGCTGGTGTGATTGGACGTACTGGAAAGGTGATTTTCACTAATTGTGGTCTCGGTCATTTCCCCAAAGAGTGTAAGAGGTTTTTGGCAGCAAACTGTAGGAGTCTGTCACAACTGCAATATTTGGAGATTTGTGCAAGAACTCCTTTTCAACTCTCCAGAATTAGCTAAATCTGTCGTTCTATTTCTCATAGCATCCTAAGATTCTGGCTGCGGACAGACTTAGCAAACAAAGGGATTTTCCATATTGTGTGACTGGGGCTTAATTAAACATCTACTAACCTTCAAATATTTAAATTACTTTCAGTCCAATTCATCACAGTTTCTCTTTTAGCAGAACAAACTTGTTATATTTGTGTTGTCTCTGTCATTTTGTATCAACCACAACAATATTTATGTCTATCAATACTTCTTTCTGTCTGTCTGAGAAACGCAGAGTAACAAACCAGATGTTCTTATGTCTGCGGGACACATTAGCTCACTCTCCTGTCTCCCTCTCTTTTTCCTCTCCATTATTTTTCCACTGCTTTCCTCCTCTCTTCACCTCTGTTCTCACCATTCATGTCTCCTCTGCTTTCTAGTATTTCCTGTCTACTGTCACTGAAGGTTTGGTTGGAAGCTAAAGCTGAGTCCCTGTATGTTGTAAATTTAAACCACCGTGATCTCCTGAGTTGCTTGCCAAGACAAGAGTTTTTAATGAGCCTTCTGAGCAGTGACACTTCTCCAGGGCCTAAAGTGTCTCACTATGGGAAAGTGACCAGACAGACAGGCTGAGCTGGGCCTGACTACTTGGTGAGCAAACTGCAGTAGAAGCACAGAAGTGATAGAAATAGAGGCAAAGTTAGCAGTGTTAACAGTGTTGCCATTGTTAAAGACAGGTCTTGGCAAGTAAAACAATAAAGTCTGATACTGAACCTGCAACATTTCTGAAAATAAATAGCTATTAATGCAATTGCATTTGTTAGGAAGCAATAGCATTGACAATAACCAGAACTCTTCTACGTCTTTAACACCAGTGGAATATTTAACTCTTGTGGAACATCTGTTATAGACTCTTTAATCATCAGTTATGTCAATTTACATCTGTGTTCTATTATAATGATACAATCTGAAAATCAAATTGGGAGGGGTCGACTGACACGTGTTTCCTCTCTTTCTTCACTCAGGTCAAGGTTGCACAGTTCCACAGTTCCAAGGAAAGTCTACATTGCACATTCCAACGAAAAATCAATAGAGGAAAACCATCTATGCTTTTTATTCCATCATACCTCAACTATTATATCATCCTTGTCTACCTCAGCCTCCTGCACCAGACCACTACTCTGAAAATCTGCAGCGAGATTCAAGATACATATCACACCCACATACCAGTGTCAGCCATAAACCAGAAATCGAGCTTGAAGTTGTAAAATACAACCTTTATTTGTTTTTACATTAAAATTCAAAGTTGCATGATCCTGTTTTGTCCCTTACTCTTACTTTTCTGTGACCTTTAACCTTCACATGCCTCCTTCTCATTTTCTCTCCTTTTCTTGACTTTCCTCCCCTAAAAACCTGACAACCATGAACAGAGCATATCATGAGCATATTTTGTTAGGTATGTTTTTGTAGCCATAGTTATTATTATGGGAACCAGAGAGGGAGTTAATGTCAGGAGGAGGTTGTGGTGGATGGATGAGTCAACAAAACACAGAACTGTAACGGAGGGCACCGCTGTTCATTTACCACTTGAAAGCAAGTCATTGTTTTTTTCTAACCATGACCTTTCCACAACCCTAACCACATGTTTAGTTTAGTAGCCATGACAACGAAGGCCCTCTAAACGTAATGCTTTATGCCCAAACCTAATAAATAGCCTTGTCTTAATCCTCTAATCATGATAATAAAAGTCTGGTTTGCCTGCTGCCCTATTTCAGGATGGTCATTTAGGTTGGAGGACTTGTTGCCTTCTTTCCCTTGTATGAACATTTCTTCTTTCTTTTTTTCTTTCTTTCATTCCCCTTTTCACTGACTTCTACTTCCTTGGCTAGAGTTAAACATAAATGACCTGTGAGTGAGACTATTAATAAACCAAAGGCCCATGATCTCCATGATAAACACCCTCCTTAATCTTCTCTTTCTTTCTTGGTACAGATTTGTAGTTCATTGGAAGTCAAGAATGCATATACAGATCAGATACCCCTGCTATCCGTGTGTGTGTGTGTGTGTGTGTGTGTGTGTGTGTGTGT
This sequence comes from Verasper variegatus, assembly GCA_026259375.1. Taxonomy (NCBI): domain Eukaryota; kingdom Metazoa; phylum Chordata; class Actinopteri; order Pleuronectiformes; family Pleuronectidae; genus Verasper; species Verasper variegatus. The sequence continues at coordinate 19,821,236 of CM048053.1, read as the reverse complement.
GTGTGTGTGTGTGTGTGTGTGTGTGTGTGTGTGTGTGTGTGTGTGTGTGTGTGTGTGTGTGTGGTCCTCATGCTTTCAGACATTTAGATGAAGTGGTTTGAAAACTAACAGAGAACACACACATACATTCATACGACTCAGTGGGTCTTTTTGAGTATGGTTGACATGAATGGGCATCTTTCTGCTCTGCATCCTGCTTGGTGGTCACCCAGCCCCCAACCCCTCAACCCCCAACCCCCAACCCACCAGACACCATGTGTCAGAAGCTGCAAGGATGACTGGACTCTTTCTTACCTCCATATTTGCTCACTAGCTTTGAAAACATGCAATTGTCCTCATTTTGATAATTAAAGTTGTTGTTTTGAGTTTATTAGAACTGATCCAATTTAAAGAGAACTGATCCAAACCACAGCTTGGAATGAAATACAAAGGTTGTTTGAGGTTCATTCATTTTTTGCACACCAGCCCATGGCTCTATCTGAATCTTTGCAAGGCCCTTAAACATGCAGAAGGTCTGGTGTGTGTCCTGAGTATTCATTCAGAGCTGGGTCTTATTTTCCACCCTGGGATTATTCCAGTAGCTCTGCTGTTTCCAGGAAAACTAAATCAACCCCAGAAGTAATGTCCACAGCAAGCTGCACAAGACGGCCAGGGGAGTGGGACAGAAACACCATGAAAGGGAAAAAGAGATGGAAAAAGATTGGTTTTAACATTTTATTATAAATTAACGGACCAAAAAGTCTAACTTGTTGTACAGCAGTTGAAATCAACCTTGTCTTGGGAGCTGCATGTGGAGCATGTGTTAGCGTGAAATTAGTTTGGAAGGACTGAGCTTCAATCATGAAGCACTGACAGTAACAGGGTTAAGAGCTTCCATTCCCAGCTGTCCTAAAGCTCAGGATAGGAACATTATCTGACAGGATCGACGGTAAATAGGCAGACATTCATTATAAAAACATACAGTATAGACTCATTAATACACTGAACCTGAAGAGATTGTGTGTCCGTATTTTCTTTCATTACCAGAAGATTATATATACACAAGCATCTTGAGAATAAGGTGATTATAAAATCAGCCTTACAACCATATTTCCCAAAGGCGTTGCAACTGGCAATGCTCTTAGAAGGGATCATTTATTAACAGGGACCTCAAACCCATTTGTAAGAGGATAATAGAACCTGCAGGAGAAAAACAAACCTTCATGATTTATTTACATTTTTGTTCATTTTTACATCTATATGCTATTGTTGCTTATGTTTCATGTACAATGCGCAATAGTGGTTAGATTAGAAAACAAAACTAGAACAAAAGCACTAAATAACTGAACAATTCCCTTAAATTATGCTGATGTCCTCCTCTACTTCTTTTTTCTCAACATCTGACGACTGAAAGGACACATTCCCGAAGGTACATCTGTCTTGTTCATATTCACGAAGTTTACACAACTCACTGCTGCTTTATTTTAGTTTTCATTAAAGTTAGATAACATCTGGCTCAAACAGCAGCTAAATCAATCAGAATTTACTTTCCTAAACTTCTATACAGTAACATGAATTATAAAGGGCAACAAGCTGAATGCTGTATTTTGCACTGATCATTACGCTTCGTTTTCATACTGGAACATTCCAGGCTTTATGCTAAGGAAAGTTAAATGTAATAGGCATCATCTCCAGCCCTGACAGCTGACGCCGAGAAGCTCTATAGTGCTGCTATGGAAATTTAAGAGCGTACAATGAAAACCGTCTTAACCTGGAGAGAGATCATGGTAAATGGAGCCCTGGCTGGTTAATACTGACTTTGGTGTGTGTGGTAAAGCAGCAGTTGAGGTTGATACTAAAATACATTCACTTAGACTGATCCATAAAAAACATTGCTCTGTTCAGCTAATCTTCTGCCCTCAGCTTTGACTTGAACTCATCTATCCTTCTGTTGACCATCCCTGTTGCCATCACTTCCTCCATCTTGTGTCCATTCATTGTGCTAATAAGCAAAGATGACATCATACATCATCTGATGTCCATCATCCCAGGCGTACAGTTTCTTGTCCAATGGGCAGTAAGCCAGTTGTGAGGTGTGCGCGTGCATGTTCGTGAAGGCAAGGCTCGGCATGGTGTGTGTGAGCGTGTGCGTGTCGAAGGCATAAGTCACGTTGGCGTAGTGGTGCTCCATACTGTTCACAGCATAGAGCACGCCACAAACCAGGAAGCTATTTCCGTAGCGACCACGCCGAAGACCTGTGCGGAAGCTCCGTATTGGCTGAAGGTCGCGGGGATGGAGTTGGGTTAGCAGGATTACTTCCTGGTGAAAGCCCTCTGTGTCCAGAGCAGGGTAGAGTAACCACAGGCCAGACTCATCCACAGCAAACTCCACCTGGGAAAAAGAGAGCCACAAGTTTAACACCAGATTTTGTACCATCCATTTACACACCGACTTGTATAAACATAGGACCCAGGTTGAAAAATACAAGAATTCAGCATTAAAACCACTACAGTATATTCAATTTTGGGAAAATTGCTTTATACTACTTCTAGTATTATTATTATTATTTCCATGGCTTATTTCTAAGTTGGAGCTGGAGTCATGATTTGCTAAGTTTAGTCAAGGCAAGAATGACTCTCCAACAAAAACCCACCTTCCTCTGGGCAAAATGCATGACAATAAAAGTGTTTATCATAGTTACACATATCACACCCGGATGTACTTAGCTCTCTTACCATGCTCACTTGCCCCATAGACTCACTGTGTCAACGCCTACAGCAAGATAATAACTAGATGCAGCAAAACTTTCTGTGATTATTTAAAGACAAGATAGAAATCTTTAAGTCAGAGCTGAACACGGCAAAGCTACTCTTAAGCTGTGATGCTGTTTGCAGGTGAAACCAACCTCCTAAAAATCTTAAATGAGCCTCAACATTAGACACTTTCAAAACTAACTTTAAAAAAAACACAGTGTCTTGAATTGATTGGTTTCTCTACTGCACTTCAGCTTCTGTAAAGTTCTTTTTATGCCTGAAAGGCTCTATAGAAACGACATTGCCTTGCCTATCACCACCTGAATTCTAATAAGCATCATCCGTATACAAACAACAATGTCTGTAAAAGTATTTTCTATATTCATGGTTTTCATAATGGAAATATTCTATGAGAACAGCAGCCAGGCACGGAGACTGTCTGCAGCTCCACACAGACTGACATTAAAACCTGGGCTCCCCATGTGGCAAATATGTCACAGAGAATCAGAAGTACTTTATTGCCAAGTAGGTTTACACCTACCAGGAATTTTTCTTGGTGAAAAAGTGCATACAATGAACATAAAAACACGAAAACACTGAAAACACAATAAGTACTCGGCATTAGAATAAAAAACAATATATAAAATAAAATATATAAAGATAAAAAAAGTGAAGTAAAATGCTAAATGTGAAACAGGAGTGCAATGTAAATGTGCAATATGCAATGTGCAATGAACTGTAATGTGTGTTAATGTAACACAGACTTTAGGCGTGGGGGCGGGATAAGAGTCCAAGTCAGGTGGGGGTCCCGGGCGTTGTTGACAAGGGCAACTGCAGCCGGGAAGAAGCTGGTCTTGTGGCGTGAGGTTTTGGTCCTAATGGGCCGCAGCCTCCTGCCGGAGGGAAGTACCTCAAAGAGTTTGTGACCCGGGTGGGAAGGATCGACCACAATCTTACCTGCCCGCCTCAGGGTCCTAGAGGCAAACAGGTCCTGTAGAGATGGCAGATTGCAGCCAATCACCTTCTCAGCAGAACGGATGATACGCTGCAGTCTGCCTTTGTCTTTGGCAGTGGCAGCAGCGTACCAGATGGTGATGGAGGAGGTGAGGATGGACTCGATGATGCAGGTGTAGAAGTGCACCATCATTGTCTTTGGCAGGTTGAACTTCTTCAGCTGCCGCAGGAAGTACATCCTCTGTTGCGCTTTTTTGGTGAGGGAGCTGATGTTCAGCTCCCACTTGAGGTCCTGGGAGATTGAGTGTTAACTCTGTGTCACCCTGTCAAAATGTTTTGAGCTTCAAAGATGTTTATTACTTCTGATGACTTTTGGATAGAGCAAGCTGTTTCCTCCTTGCTTCACGTCTTAAGGCTAAGCTAACATGTGCAACATCCTGTCTTTCTTCCCCTCCTTCCCTTACCCGGCTGAGGGCCTCCTGTGGCTCCACCCACAGACTGTATACAGGAAGCCAACTCACCTGGTTCACTCTTCCTGAACAAAGAGACCTGGCAGGCCTCATGCTCAAAAGTTTGGTATGTGTGAATGAAAAATGTGAGTTTGTCATATTTGATGGTCCATCAGTGAACAGATTTGATCTATAGTGTGTTGATATTTAGGTAATAGTGTTTTCTTTTGCTTTTGTTCCCTCTCTGACCTTTTCAGGTCCCTGAAGGTGTCCTGAGTGTGTATTCTTCGAGTAAATCATCACGCAGTGTCTCCTGTGGGGTTACATCACAATTACCATGCTCACGCAAAGTGTGCTACGAGTCTTACTTCAGTTTGCGTTCTGTGAGCTTGCTCCTCCAGTATCGCATCGTGCAGCATGGTCCAGGCGGCGACATATCGGTGCCTCAGGTCGTATCTGATGACATCCCTGCTGAACGCACGGTTGTAGTAGAAAGCCCCATTAAACACGACGTGGCCCGTGCCGGTGAAACTATAGGGCAGCTTGTATGAATTACTCGCCTGACCTGAACAGGATGAACAAGCAGAACACATGCAGCCGGTCAGACTTACACGTGACAACAAACGAGTGAAACAAAGCACAACGTGGATCCAAACAGGAGCTGCTACCAACAGGATACAAACACATCAGGTTTCGTCAAGTTGAATTTAATACTTTTTAAGACCATAATGAAATTTAAGACCTATGTCAAGTATAATAGATACTGTAGCTGAGTCCCATAATTACTTTACAATAATTGAATGTAAGGTGATGTAGAGGAGTAGAGAATAAATCTCGAAACTCAATCTCTGGATAATCCATATCCATAGTCTTTCCCTCAGCCAGGCAGAATGCACTTTTATTAATTCTAACCAACCATCAGTTCCACATTAGTCTTGTTCTTGTTTTTTTTACGACGTGCTAGTAACAGTATCATGGACAAAGAACTACAACACAGAGGCATTACAAACTAATCATAACTCCAAAACATTCAAAAAAGCTATTTTTAAGAGCAACAAAAGAGACTTTTTGAAAAGGGTTCAGATTATTACATTTGGACTTTTTAAGACCCTGTGTGTAGTAGCCCACATACACACACACACTCACACACAAACACACAGAGACACACAAAAAACCTGATTTGAAGGTGTCCATGTCTCTGAACTCTTGCAGGTTGTTGCCATAGAGCCCGCTGGTTAGGTAGATGACGTTGCCATGGCCGCGTGCATCTCTCATCCAGGCTCCGTCACTTAGGCCGTAGGAGTTGTGCTGGACCGGATCAGAGAGGCTGGCTACTGTGTCCTTACACATCCCTGCAAGAACACATGCATGAATCAGGAACATCACAGGATCTCAATTATAAATACATGCACTCACTAACTGATAAACTAGTGTACTATATGTGTCTCTACCAGGCTTCTTGGTGGTCTTCGGCTGGTCCTTAGGGCTCTCCGTCCAGCTAAGTCGTCTTTTGGGTTCCTGCTGAGACCCTGCCGCATCAACAGGTGGACTTATATTGGAACTTGAAGCTGAGGTGCTGTGCTGGGTGAGAGGTGTAGTAGCCTGAGTAGTAGTTGTAGTAGTTGTCGTAGTTTGTTGGGAAGTTGTTGTCAGTTTGGTTGTTGTTGTTGTTGGGTAGGGAGCCATGGAAGTGGTTACTGCAGTCATTGGTTCTATGGAGATGGGGGCTGGTTTGGCTGTAGTGGTGGTTTGTTGGGTGGTGGTGGGATGATCGGTTCGCGGCTGGGTTGGTGCTGGACTGTTTACTCTCCATGATGCCTCCTTGCCGTCTGGTTCTGTGCTTACAGTGGGCGCAGGTCCTGGATCCAGGATGGGGAAAGTCCTGTCAGGTGGGAGCTGGTCAGAAATCAGTAAGTCCCATGAAGTATGTGCAGTCAGAGTCGCTGTGAGAGAAGGAAATAAGACAGGACATTTTTTAACATTTCTTTTACTTCAGTCTCAAGTCACTGTAATAGTTGTTGGGATATCAATCATTAGAGATGCACCAGACTTACTATTCTTTGCCCTCCCTCTCTCATTCGTCTTATAGCTCTCTTCTTCTGCCTTATAGAAGGTCATGCCCTTGATGACCATGCTGTTCTTCTCTTTGACTGGCTTTTGACTTGCTGTCTTGTTGCTGGTTGGCTCTTGTTGTTCCAGAACATCTTGCTGTTGGTTCTTCTTCAGTTGAACGTCATTATTCTTCTGCAACAGCACGAGCAACATTCAGTCCAGTTTATAAAGAATTTGGGCTTTTTTGCAGTTAACATGTTTTGAAATACAGATTTAAAAATGTATATATCTGTTCAGACACACATTTTCAAATAATGGGTATCAAATCAAATTGAATTCTTACAGTCCATATTCACAAATCATAATTTGCCTAGTAGGGTTTAACAATCTGTATATGGTGCAACATCCTTTGTCCTTACCCTCTGACTAGTGTGAGGAAAAACCTTTAATAAGGGAAAAACACAGACACCTCTGGGACAGTCACAAGTGAGGGATCCCTCTCCCAGGACGGACAGAGGGGCAATAGATGCGTGATAATGAATACCTGTTTGTTAGCGGAGGCAGGGGCTCGATTCTTCTGTCCTGCATGACTCAGATCAGTCACTTTCTTTTTCTTCTGCTGGGACTTCTTCTCCTTCTCCTTCTCTTTTGCTCTGTCCTTTGCACGCTCTTTCTCTCTTGCTCTCTCTGGAAGGTTACGTGCAAAGGCCTGGAGCGCAAACACAGGATGACATTAAGAGAAAACATTAAACTTACAGTTACCTATAAAAGCACAATTTGCATTAAACTGTCTGCAAGCAAATCTATATACCAGTAAACAAGTGAATGGGCACAAATCCAATCCATTAGAATACGAACAGTTTATATTAGGCTGAAACTATGTGTCTCACAGCCTGGTCACACATATGCAAATGTATCCATTACCCTAACCTGAGGCGAATGTTCCCCTCAGGTTCACTTGCGTGGAGTTAAACTTTGATGAACTTTGACCTGCGATATTCCCTTTGCATTCACCTGTATGTGATCAGGCCCTTACACTTGCAAACCAATCAATCACACCGCCAATTAACTGATTGATTAGATGTGTTGGGTTGATGTAAAGCAGCAGGAAGAGGCCACTGCTCTTCATTAACAAACCAAACAAGTAACAGTATCATCTATCAGTCATTGAGGTTAATAGAAAATAAGGTCTTAATGGAACATGATCTTAACGGTCACCTTAATGGTGACAGATCTCCTGCTCTCCGTAGAATTTCACAACAGTCTCTAGAGTTACAGGAACTCCAGTAAAATAAAGGGAGAGAGAGAGATGAGAGATGAAAAAAGGTTTCCAGCCAGACACTGATTGAACGTTGCAGTTTATTTAAGGAGTGACATTCCCTTTGTGCAAGGCAACCATCTTCAAATGAATCATACTGGAATCTTACCACAATGCAAAAAGACAAACATGGGGATTTAATGGCATCTAGGGATCTTCAACCAAAAAAGATACATATGAATGTTACTAATTAGATTACATTTATTTAAAATTGCAGTTAGTAATGAACATGAAGGCAACATAGATTAATACTTCCATTTTGTTTATACTCAGAGCTGCTATCTACCTCCTAATTCCACAAACATCTGTCTGTCTGAGGAACGCATATGATCTCATGGCAGCAACATTCATATAATCATGCCCTCTTTGACAAGCTGTCTTCAAAGTATAAGCACAACATTCCTTTTGCCGTACTGCTCCATATTGATCTGAGTTAGAGAGCTTTTATTTAGAAAAGTTGCAAACTTGAGTCTGAAGATTGTGAAAATTCATACATAGAAATTATGGAAAAATAACACCAGTTCAGTTAATCATTCAATCTTATCTATAAACCAAATACTTGAAGTAAAGCAAATCCAGTTTTCTGTCATGAAAAACATTGACTATAAAATCTTAATTGCAGATAAACCAGGTGGGTTTAACACAAAGTTTTCAAACGTCTCTCTGCACCAACTGTGTTTTTTATAAACTGACTGTTAAAGCTCTGCACACAACGTCCTGCAAATAAGCACTGAAAAGTGACAGTATATTGTAGAACTGTTTGATGAGGACTCACTAATGAAAAATAATAATTATAAAGTATAGAGCATTAACACAGGACAAGCAAACAGCCCATTCCAATCAGACAGGTTTAGAACAGGCACTGCACTAGCGGTAGTTACACATTTTAGCAAACTGAATGTTTGCACAATGAGGGGGCTAAGTCTCACACACACCAAGTGGAAATTACAGCTTTCATAGATTGGTGCATTGTGCACGTGTGTGTGTGTGTGTGTGTGTGTGTGTGTGTGTGTGTGTGTGTGTGTGTGTGTGTGTGTGTGTGTCCTCACTTTTTCCATGTTGTCCATCTTGGTCAGCAGTTTGGTGGTGACAGAGTGGAGCTTTAACAAGTCCATTCCATACAGAGAGCCCTCCAACAAGTCCATAATAGTTGCCAGCTTACCAGACAGAAGATGGGCGACACAGAAAAAAAAAGAGAGAAAGAATACGCTTTGATTGTGATTGTAAACACATCTTTAACTAATGTTCAAACTCTGAACTACTTCAGAAGATTGTTTGACAATAGATATAGAATAACTTTCCATATCATACATGTTTCTACCTTTATGTCATCCTTGCTGGCCTCCTGCAGTTTTTTAAACCTGTACTCTCCCTCACATGGGTTGACAGCTGAAGGCGGCGCCATGCACACACACTTCTTGCAGTCTGTTCCCTTAGTAACCGTCTCCACAGTGTAAAAATCCTGGGACAGCGATGTTGGGCCACTGTCAGAGATACGGCTGCAGTCAGAGCGCTTGATTGGTCGAACAATGCAGCGGCATACACAATCGGAGCCTGATGACACAGTCTTTACTTTGTCGTAATCACCCAGCAACTGAAAGAGAGAGGGACAGAGTTTGTGATTCTTGCTCTGTAAGAACTTTTCAACTCACTCCGATAGGAGGAAACTTTGAAGAAATAATAAATATGAATGTGGACTCAATGCTATGTATTATTATATGCTGTTTATTAGCTATAAGCACGTGAATGAGAGCTAAAAGGAACAAGGGTAGCAGCATGAGTGATGATGTGCAGCTGCAGTGATGGTGAGTTGCCTGGGAAGAAGAAAGACACATGCGTTTACAAACAGGGCCTTTTTGGTTTGGAGCTCTTACAGTTTGAAGGATATTATATAACCAACCGCCAGAGGGATGCAAACTGTTACCATGGTACACACACACACACACACACACACACACACACACACACACACAAAGCTCTGGGCCTGATTTACCACGTCATTTAAGCTGAACTGACAAACTGTGGGATTTTGGGCTGTGTTTCAATGGCAGAGTAAAAAGTGCTGTATCTACATAACACAATCACTTTTCATACAGGAAATGAGAGATTGGATATTTGAATCCCCCCAAAAAACAAGTGCTTTGAATCCACATGAGGGATTTATTTTCATGATAAATGAAGTGAATAGAACTATTTCTTTGCTCCAAATGGGTTCACCACTGAGGAGTGACCTGACACACAAGACTTGAGATCAAGTGAGGTGTTATAAGAGAGTGGGAATTAAACTCTGATCTTTCCAATCATTCTCAGTAAAGGAGAGTTTTATCTGGGTCATGCATCCATCTCCTCCAGGTACAACTACTGTAATAGGCCTGCAGGCACCAGATGTTGGGGTATGTGTGCAGATTATTCAGTTCATATGTGCTGTATGTTAAACATGTTGAGAATACTCAATACATTAATGATTCATTAATTATCTAGTACATTTTTACAACCGATGAACACATCTAATGAACTAGGATGATCATGGGAATAAAACATGTTAATTTGGACACATTGGATTGGTCTGCTCAGATTAGTGCCTCTCTACCAGTTTGAAGTGGATTAGTTGAACAAAGTTTTCTGAATGAAGTTTGGCGACAGATGAGATGTTTCCAGGGACACATGTCACTGACCTGGCTGATGATGTTCTCCTGGTTGTCCAGCTCATCCTCCAGAGGCTCGGCGGTGGGCCGCTCCACTCTCCCCTCTGCACCCGCAGCAGGAGCGTCTCTCCCCGCAGGCCGCTGCTGACCCGGCTCCGCGTTGGCCGCCGCGGAGGGAGCAGCGTCCTGCTCCGCTTTTTGACCCTCCACCGGAGCGTCGGTCGGCGGCATCTTGTCGCTCCTGTCCGCCTCCAGAGCATCGAGTCCGGTCAGAGCACAACACAGGAGCAGCAGAGACAGACGGTGCCACATGTCTCCTGCAGCAGACTCAGAACAGCACTGCGAGAGGAAAGTAGTCCCAGGTAACGATCAGGCAGATCAGCAGGTCCAGGCAGCAGCGATACGAGACTTCCCCCAAAACAAAGCTGAAAAACTTCAGTCCACTGGTTGTGGACCAGCGTGTTATACAGTGAATGGATCCAAAAAGCAGCGGACAATGGAGCGGACCCGCCTCCAAACCACCGGTAAATACAGTGTGAGCTGCACTGAGCTGAGGAGAGAGAGGAGAGGGTCACAGACTGGGATCAGAAACTGTACTGGAGTCTGCATGTGGGCCTGGGAAAATAATCCAAGTGGCCATTAAAGGAGGATTTACAGATGTGGTTTAGACTGAACAAAATAGGGGGGGGGCTCAGTTAATCAGTAGGATAATATAATATAATATAATATAACATAAGATAAGATAAGATAAAATAAGATTAGATAGTCATACAACAGGGTCATTTGCAATGTTACAACAGCAAGGGCAGTCAAACATTGACATCACAGTAATAATATATTTATAAATGTAGGGAAATGTAACAAAATCTAGAAAAATATATACAGTATAAAGACAGAAAAGGAATATTGCACAGTTAATAGAGTTAGACCTGAGTTAGAGTGCAGCCCATAGGTGAGTGTGGTCTACTGGGAGCAGAGCTGGTTGTACAGTCTTACTTCTGAAGGAAGGATCGACCCGTGACACCTCTGTCGCTGAAGGAGCTGTGATGGTGTCCTGCAGGGGGTGGGACTGGTTGTCCATCAGAGAAGACAGCTTCACCATCATCATCCTCTGTCCCACCACCTCCACGTGGGTGAAAGAAGGGAAGATAACATTTTAATGTATATGCAGTGTATGTGGTTATCCCTTTTTATGTGTGAATGTATTTGTAAGGGGTGTGTACTCTTTTTGTTGCCTCTTTAGGACCTTTTCCAGCATAAACACTGACCTTATTAGACCTCATAGAAACCAGAGCCTGGTCCTGATAAGGTGTTTCTAAGGTACTGGTTAAGGTTAGGGGTGAGATGTGAAGTGTGGTTAGTTACAGTGTATGGCTAGACTGAATTGGTCATGGTTAGGGTTATAGGGATAAGGCTTTGGTTAAACTGTCCAAAATGAAGAGAAGTCAATGCAAAGTCCTAATAAGGATAGTGGCGCAAACCTGTGTGTGCGTGTGTGTGTGTGTGTGTGTGTGTGTGTGTGTGTGTGTGTGTGTGTGTGTGTGTGTGTGTGTGTGTGTGTGTGTGTGTGTGTGTGTTCGGTTTGGTGGAGATCCTTCAAGTGCGACATAAGCATGAAAAAACTAATGGGGAATAGATAATACTTTAAATTATTAGGTATATAGTGTGTATTACTGAAGAATCAGAACAAACATGCTTTTCCATCTCAGTGTCAACCAGCAGATGGCCCTGAGTAAGGCTGTGAGACTGTGTGTTTTGTGTGATGGTGACAGTTGGTGAGACGACTGCTGTGACAAACTTCGCCTATAATTTCAAGTGTCCCGCCCACGCTCGGCACATGCTGCACAGAGGAAATGAGCTGACACATAAGAGCATCTCATCTGGTTGTCATGCATCTCATATGGTTTCCTGTGTATACACAGTCAGATAACTGAATTTATTTTCTACAGAGACATTTCACAGCAAGGGGAACTGAGGCATTATGGGAGCGTCTTCTTCTGGCTTGTTGGATGAGGCCAAAATCAGCCACATTAAAGGTAAAACTAAGAGATCACAACTTTTTCAGCATTCTTCTGCGTAATCTACAGTTTTGCACATTTCTTGTTTAGAGCATTCAAGTTTCAATGCGTTTTCCACGGAGAGTAAAGTGAATAAACAGAGAGGAAGAAGCAGAGAACATGTCATTTTAAGAGAAATAACAGAAGCTGTAGGGCTTTGGAGAGGGATGATATTAAGTAATGGTAGCAGGCAGCAGTGATACTTTTAGCTATTGAAGAAGAAACATGGTGTAAGGATGTGGAATGCGTCATGAAAGAAACCATTATAATTTTGGTGCAGATCCGAATTGGGGTGCATCCTGGATTTAATTTTTTCACTTTCATTATCTTTGCATGACAGGGTGATTATCAACCTTTCCCGTATGATTTAAAGCAGTCCAATGCTAAAATGTTGTCATTTTGAAAACTGTTGGTAGTAGCAGTGCTGGGTTTTACTCTTCATGGGAGGAGGAAGACAGGAAATCAGGCAGGGGGAGGGGGCTGTGTAACAAACCAACATGAGGACATATATTTACTGCATGTATATAGCAGGCCACCAGCATAGCTTTTCTAAATGGGATGATACCATTAAAAAGGAAATTATAATTTAATGTGCAATACAAAATGTGTTGTATCCGGGATGATAATGTAAACCTCAAATGAAATTTGACTTTAAAAAAAAAACAAACTCATGAAACAAAAAACATTATGCTATGAGTGTCTTTGCTCATTTCCATGTGTGCATTCCTATACATGTTATCAGCACAGTTACATCCTGTCACTAATCTCTGCAAACTAGAAGGTAATTACAGCCATTTCCAACTATTACATTATTACGGGTTGTCTAATCTCTGTGTGTGTTTGTGGGTGTGTATGTGTGTGTCTTTGTGTGTGTGTGTGTGTGTGTGTGTGTGTGTGTGTGTGTGTGTGTGTAAAGATGAAAGTGAGGCTTCAGGGTGATCCCAAGAATACATGATAATATCCACGCTCTGTAAACGGATGATAAAGAACACATTATGACTGATCCACACCCAAACAAATCAAGAGCCTATAATCAGGAGAGTACAGTAATTTGTCTCTTTGTCTGTACACAACTTAAATACTGTAAGCACTATAAATATGAATTTTGCAATCCCAGATAAAAAATGATCATTACAATTCTATATTAGAGCTTCAATAATAATAATAGTAATAAACTGTATCTATATAGCAACTTTCAAAACACAAAGTGCTTTACGAGACCAACATGAAAAACTGAGTGTAAACAACAATTAAACTGAAGATCAAAATAAATTTTGTATCTTTATTGTACAATTGGGCTGTAAATCAGGGGATAGAGCGGGTCTTCCTCTAACCAGTAGGTCAGCGGTTCGATCCCAGTCTCGATGCACTGTTAGAATATGTGTGAGACAGGGTGAATTGCGGGAAAAAAAAACAGCACTGTAAAGCTCTTTGAGTGATCCTCAAGGCTAGTTAAGTGATATATGAATACAGACCACTTACCATTTAGAATATTTACCAAACGGAAAACATATTGATTCATATCTGTCTCCAGATACCAAAAAGTTGTTCATTTGATAATTATTTCAGACACAAACGGTGTCTGTGTAGTTGTGTAGTTTCCATTTGACTTCTCATGATCACAATACAGATTTAGCTAATTTACTGATTTCATTTTCCTCTGTGATTGGAGAGTTAATTCACACAACATGTGTGTGAGCTAATCACTATACTCCTCTTAATTTCACTCCTCGTCTCTCACCCCTGTCCTGCCCATGTTACTGTGCTCAGAGCAGAGATGCAACAGTGGGACTGCCACCTGTTTGAATTTATTATCATCAAATCAAATCAAATTTTATTTGTATCGCCCATATTCACAAATCACAGTTTGTCTCATAGGGCTTTAACATGGTGTGACATCCTCTGCCCTTAACCCTCAACAAGAGTAAGGAAAAACTACTAAAAACCCTTTTAACAGGGTAAAAAGAACGTAGAAACCTCAGAGAGAGCCACATGTGAGGGATCCCTCTCCCAGGACGGACAGAAGTGCAATAGATGTCAAGTGTGAAGGGAAACATCATCAAGGTTTTAGCAGTATTGATAGGGGTAGACCTTTCTGAATTGGTGGATTAATGTCAATAAGGGTCAAGTATCTGAGAAATACTATGTATCAAGCAGTCTTTCTGCAATCATAGTCTATGAGAATTATTAAATTATATGAGAACAACTACCATAAAAATATTTTGGGTCACAGGATGGGCCCTAATTCTACCTAGTGCTGTATGAAAACGATTTCATGGAGTGTTTGAGCCCCACTTTTTGTCTTGCAGACCATTGAAAAATGAGCAGATGTATCTTGATAATGTAACCAAAAACCGGCATTCCTTGTTTTTTTCTCTTATTTGGTGGAAATTCAAGAAGATAAGAACAAAACAAGTTTTTTTAGCATAAATGTGTTTTTTTTTTTACATTTAGCACACATGTAGCAACATTATTATACGATCTAAGTTGTGTCCTTCACCACCATAAACGGTATATAAAGATGAATGACACGTCTTCTTCCCACTGTCCCGAAATTTAGCTTAATCCTGGATATGAACGTTGCCATCTTGTGCAGAGTCAGTAGCAATTAGGGGAGGGAGCTGTGAGCTATTGAGATGCTTTGGCTTCACTTTGAGGGGCAGTCATGTCGTCCATCTTTATATTTTATGTTTAACCCAAAGTATACAGGTTCAACAATGACTCTCCTTATAGTTCTTTAGCTGCTAAATGTTCCACTATGTTCACTAACAATTTGCTAAGAACATTAGCTTGGTTGTAGATTCAGGCTGGTTGATGAGAGAGGTAAGTGTGAACCAAAACTATAAGTTATGGGCCAGAACATCAAAACAATGAGCTAAAAGAGGCTAAATGTTCAAGGTGTATACGTTGACATCACACAGTTATTTAATATGTTTTTGATGTGAAAATATTGATTTGTGCAGTTTTACTGCAGATACATTTATGTATTTTCTTGCAATAAATAATGTCTGTGAGTTGATTACTTCAGTTCAGTTTCGAATTAGAAGGAATTGTACTTTTTAAAGGGGCCAGGCAAGTAGAGATATGTATATAATGACAATATTATTTATGAATGTGAATGTGTTTGTGTGTATCCAGGAATTATTGACAGCACGTTCCAGGACTTCAGTGTGTTTTACCGTCAGCAGTACTCTTCTGCCTATGTTGGACACTTACACCAGGAGGTGGAGCCTAAGAAAGAGGGGAGAGGCCTGTTGCTGACTCAGAGGGTAGCAGCATGTTGGATGCAGCTGGAAAATCTGTGCACATTTGGTATAAGATGATAAAAATGTAATATATATGTGTGTGTGTGTGTGTGTGTGTGTGTGTGTGTGTGTGTGTGTGTGTGTGTGTGTGTGTGTGTGTGTGTGTGTGTGTGTGTGTGTGTAGCCTGAGTGTGCTCCAGAGGAGGTGCTGTACCAAGGTAATGTGAAGTTCTCCTGCTGGGATGAGCAGGGAAAGAAATTCAGAGAGAGGTACGCCATCCTGAGGAGAGACTACAAAGTTGAGATACATGAAAACAAGGAGGTAACACACTTTTCACATAAATGTATTTCAAAATATATGTCTGCCATTGTTTGACACTGGATATTGATCAGGTTTAAAATGACACGCCACGTGCATGTTAAGTAGGATAGTACAGTACGATGGATATGTATGCACCCCTTCATGTGTGTTAACACACATACAAACACATGTAGTCACCGACATAATGTCAGAGAGAACACAAATATATGTATTATGTATTGATATGTTACCTCGCCTCTCACCCTAACTATTACAAATAAATTCCTAACCACAACCCCAATTTTAACCTGAACCTTAAAACCAGATCTTAATCAAACAGTTTTGTTGTGAGGGCCGACAAAATTTCTTTACAACGAGGATTTCAAACCACACGTTGTCCAGATAACCATAGAGAGACATGCATCATCAGTCATAGAGACATGGACACAAACTAATTGCCTTGAAAAGAGAATATAAGGCCTGTAGTTGTACATTTTGTGGACAACACTTATAGCCATAGCCACAATCTGTTTCTGACTTTCTGTGTAGATATCCTGCAGATGAGGCAGCAGTCCTATAATCCAGGGTGCTTGCTGAACATCCATGATTATGATAACCTTTGCTATGATGGATTAGTCTGTTTTTTAAGGCAGGTGTGATGTACCTGCAGAAAAAGAAAGGGATCATCTTAACTTCATGGAGAGAAAACTGGAGACCGAAGCACAGATAGAGAGACCTAAGCCCAGATTGTTGAATATAAATATCAATGCTGTTTGCACAACAGTAACAAAGGCAGAGCTAATATAGATATAAAATAATATGACACAGATGTTCCTCCCTTGCACGTTTTCAGGAGCAGTGTGCAGGACACAGACGACTGCATCCTCAATTTATAAGTGGATAAGCAAACTGTAATGTCTCAAAACATATCATTATTACTGTTGTTAAGAGTAACAATGTTTGAGACATATTACTGGTGCTTTCTTGAACTCCAGGAACAATTCTTTTAAAACCTTGTGTAGCAGAGTTGACTTGAACAGAACTTTCAGACCCGAGGTGTTAATCCATCTGGGTCTGCAGCCTTTTTAAACTTTGACACATCTAACAGCTTTGTCCACCAACCTCTCTGTCATTCATCTCTCTGTTTCCACCTGAAGTCTTTCAATCGTGGCTGTGCCGCTAAGTTGGTCCTCCAGCCAACAGGGGGCAGTGTGCTGACCTCAGAACAGGAGTCAAGAGCTCACCTGGAGAAAATGTGTGATGGAATACTCAACGGTAATGTTAATGTATTTCTATATACAGTATTTAACTAAATTCTGTGTTAACCCCCAGCCATTTTTATCAACCTAAATGATCTGCACTGTCTGAGATTCACTCTGATCGTTGACACAAAGAGAAACACAAGCTGACTCTGATCTGTCACTGGCCTGACTCCAGACTCTCTTGAGATCATTACAGAGCTGAGCAGGACGAGGACATTCTGGAGCATTCTGTCACAAGACGATCATCTTTTGCACTGAACCTATATTAAAACCATCAGCAGCAATAAGCTGCTGTTCCCAAAATACTCCACTGAAAGGTTAAAAACTCTTTGTTGATGTAGTCTTTTTCGTAGTTTGTAGTATTATTCCTTCACTGTATGAGACGATTACTGCCGTTGTCTGCATTCCGTTTACATGGTTATACATACATCCTATCCTATCCACAATGTACGCACTCAGTAATAATAAGAGCAAACAGCTCTTTTATATTACATTTCATTTAGCTGACGCTTTTATCCAAAGCGACTTACAATAAGTGCATTCAACCATGAGGGTACAAACCCAGAACAACAAGAAAGTACAATTTTCTTCAAGAAATCCAAACTACAAAGTGCTATAAGTAAGTGCCATATAAGTGCTACTAAAGCGCATTTTTTTAATTCAAGGTATAGTCGGAAGAGATGTGTTTTTAGTTTGCAGTGGAAGATGTGTAGACTTTCTGCTGTCCTGATGTCGTTGGGGAGCTCGTTCCACCATTTAGGAGCCAGGACAGCAAACAGTCGGGTTTTGTTGAGTGTTTAACTCGCAGTGAGGGAGCAGCAAGCCGATTGGCCGATTGGCTTGCTGCAGAAAGAATTGAAAGAGTTGAATCCCGGACCAGTGTGAACATCCATGATCATACCTATGTATGGTCCTGAGAAAATAGAGTCACGCCCTCACCTGTAACACACCCTTATCGTCTGTGTGTTTAGGAGTGAAGGAGGATTCTTCTCTGGTGGTGTCATCTCCAGATGTGATTGCTGTGTATCTGCACCTGCCCTACACAGGCCATGCCTGCTTCCTCTTTCAGCAGGAAGAAGAACGAGATCACTTTCTGTCTGCGCTCAAGACCTGCATTAGACACCGTAACCTTGGTAAGACATTCATACAGTTACTGTTTCTGTGGCCCAGTTTTACACCCTGTGCTGTCTCTCTGTTTGAAGTATGGAGTCCAATCAGAATAAATGATTAAACTAAATGAATTTAACATGGTAACCTGGGAAAGATGCTCAACTTGAATACAGTGTTATTCTTGATGGTACATCCCACTCCAAGATACAGCTGAAAATCTGGAATAAGATTGTTACCAATTTCATCAAGCTTTTCAAAGAAGGATCAACATCCCCTTACATTTGACTACATAAACATTGTATTTAATTCGCTTGTTTCATTTTATGGTTTGATTAAAAAGGTGAAACCAAGACATAAAACACACCAGACCTAATAAGGACAGATGTTTGTTTTCTGCTTGTGGGCTTATTGCACAGGTTTGGTTGTGTAATGGTGAAATCTTGAAAGCAGCTGACTCATGGGAATCGGGAAATTGACAAAGGGAAATTCATTGTGCCATAACAAGAAGCAGAGAAAATCAGTTCTAGTTCAAATTCGTCCAACAATTAAATCCCCCACCAACACTCCCAAATGTATAAAGAACTAATTATGGTTTCATTAAACCCCAAGTGCTGAAATTATTTCTTGGGCGAAAAACGTATTACCTGTTTCAATCATGAAAGTTAGCTTTACCATTTAAAAGAACAGGTTTTCCTGCAAAGCATTCCAAAAACATCTTGACGTTAGCTTTGTGCCAGAGATTTATACCACCTTTAATCATCATCTCACTCTCCTCAATTACTGATACAACATGACTGGAATTTCAGCTTAGACATGAACTGTATTTCGCATCAGGCAGTATATAGACTGATGTATTAAAAAGTTCTTCATCCTCTTACGTTTAAACCGGCAGACTTTAACTTTCCTTTTCTGTTTTTTTTTAACCAGTTTACCATAAACAAAGTCTTTATATTTAAACATTATTTCCTTGGTGTTGATAATATTTTTCTTATTAATTTTGTCTTTAGCCACATACAGTTCAGTACTAATTAGTCTAGGTTAATCTAGGGAACTATTATGAAAGATTCCCCACCACTTCAATCAAATCATGCTTTAAGCTCCTTACTGTCAGGGGACCATTTCCTTTGACATTTTTACAAGTTAAATACACAACATGAGGATCAGAGTTTGAGACAAGAAGTCTGATTGTGAATTCATAAGCTGTTCAAATAAAACCCCTCTCCACATTGGGACTACAGATCATTCCTCTTTTCAATAAACTTGCAGCACCAGAGATTGTTTATGTTCAGTATATTCAAATCCAACTTGCTTATATTTTCAAAACACTTACTTTGTCTTAATGCCTTTGGGAGGAATTGTGTATTTCGTTTGTTTTTTTATTTCGCAGCGCCACTTTCCCAACATCAAGACAGATTTCAATGCAAATGGATGGGACAGTATCACACATGGAATTAAGAATTGTATTTGATTAAGAATACTTAATCAAATACATTGTCCACATTTCATCCTGTTTCTTGCTTTAACCCCTGTTTTTAGAATTTATTATATTGTTTATTATATTGTTTTTGAAGTAAAAGTTAAGTAGTCGTCAAAGTTAAGTAGTCGTCAAACTATATTAATGAGACACAAGTCTCAGGTTTCTTTGCATGGATACAGTCGGTGTGTTAGGATTTAAAGATTCAAACATGACGCATTGGTATTTCTGTAATAATGTAAAGATGACAGAGTCAAATATTTAACTGTTGTAGCTGCTGCTCTTCACTTGAGTTTGTCACTTGTGGTTTTGGTTGCCCTGGCGACAGATAAAAATATTTCTGCAGATTTCCTGTGTGGTTTTCTGGCATATGAAGCAACAGTCACCCTTTTACTATATGTCACAAGGTAAAAATATGGGATGTCACATCTGCGCAGTCACCATAGCAACAGAAAGCAACACACAATACACAGATAGCCAGCAGTGACTGTTGGTGGTGGCACAAAAAAGTGTTGATCTTAATAATCCTAACGTATTAATTATAATAATAAACATAATAATAATAACTTTATTCGTATAGCACTTTTGCATACAAGTTTCAAAGTGCTTTACAATAAACAATCTAAAATTCACAAACATAAAATAAAAGATAAAGATAATAAAAGTCATAGACAAGAATCAATCAATCAATCAAATTTTATTTGTATAGCCCATATTCACAAATCACAGTTTGTCTCATAGGGCTTTAACAAGGTGTGACCTCCTCTGCCCTTAACCCTCAACAAGAGTGAGGAAAAACTACTAAAAAACCCTTTTAACAGGGTAAAAAGAACGTAGAAACCTCAGAGAGAGCCACATGTGAGGGATCCCTCTCCCAGGACGGACAGAAGTGCAATAGATGTCAAGTGTAAACCTTGACATCTGTACCTGGTTCTAGGCTTCATTATTTTTTTAATTGCCGTATGAAAAAGAAGTGAGATTAAACAGGTAAACGATCCTGCTAGTCTAATCTCTTCTGTCAGATTTTTCCAAACTGTAAGGGCCCTCACAACAAAGGCTTTATCTCCAATTTTTAAACCAATCCTAGAATAAACAGGTAGCCAGAGCAAGGATGCTAAAACAGGGGTGATAGGATTACACAACTGATGATGAACTCTAGTGTCTATAAAATGAACTTTAACCAGTGTTGACCCGCCTCTTTGTTTTATAAAACTCAATAAAATCAAATTCAAATTTTCTAATCTAAGTTATAGAATACTTGCTTTTCAAAGAAAGCTTGTGTTTGTGTAGTTTAAGGAGCAAAGTGCATGCTTTAGTCTGATCTATCAGCAGTAGTAGATAATCACCTGAAACTGTGGCCCAGAATGAACAAACCAATACTCTAGAGAAGGCCTGTTGTGCTTTTATGTTAGCCTCCATAGATTATACATGCTTGGAAGGGGTGGGTGAAGAGTATTCAACCTGTTGCAAACTGCAACTTCACCACTAGGTGCCACTAAACACCTTAAATATTCAAGCTGTGCCAATTGATATGTTTAAATAAATAATGGGTCAAGTAATAATGTTCCCCTCTGCTCTACTGAGTATTTTAGCATGTTTTGGTTCTCCAGTCTAGAAGTGCTCAATTTAGCAAGCAGCTGTTTACATCCCATGAAAAGACTTCAGAGTTCTGCCCCCAAGTGGCCATAAAAACTGATAATGCAGCTTTAATGAAGGTAGTTTTCAGTAGTTTGAGATCCAGCATACAATGATTTAGAAAACAAACAGGGGCACTTACTTTATGATTTACAGTAAGACAAGGCTTAGTCAACAAAGTACCAGCTTATCTACTGTTACCACATGAGGGAAGCAGTTAGGTTTAGATTAAAATAAGGTGTAGATTAAGTTTAATGTAGTGGTCAGGGTGTTAGCATTGATCCCCACTATTTGGACTAATTCAGATAAGGTGAGCATGCCATTGACAAATGGATGGCTTGCAAATTGCAAATTTCCCCATTGCGGGACTAATAAAGGACTTCTTAGTTTAAAGTTTATACTTCAGTTTTACAGGATTCCTGATGTCTTGAATCAGGGAAGTGTATTCAGCATTGATGGAGCTTTCTGTTCCTCAAAAGTATTCTAGGAAAAGAAGGCCCAAAGGCATTATGGGCAACTTGACCCCAAATGATATAATAAAATGGCACACCAAAGAAAAAGCAGAATACAGTATAACATCAATAAACTGTAAAGACTGGTATTGGGATAAAGAAAGTGTATCAAGTTTCACCGAGTGTAACTGTGGAATTGTGGTGAGTCTGTACACAAATAGATCTCTGTGGCACAGGAGAATACGATTTGGATCCGCACACAGTTAGTACAGTTGAAGCAGGACCACTTAATTTGAATCAACAATTGTAAATTCCAAGTTATATTTGGAGGTACAACTCAGTTCTGAGACCGCCCTGACCTTCCAGATATGCACGTGGCAGGGAGAGCACACGTCCCGTTCCTTCCATGAGCCTTCATGAAACATGAGGCAGTGAGAATCCCCAGCACAGAATAGAACAGCCATAAATGACAACACAGGACAGTGATTAGGTCAGACTCAGTATGAAAATGAGTTGCTGGGTGGAGGTGGGTTGTGAAGTGGAAGCAGGAAGACTATGGGCAGCTAAAGCAGCTTAAATAGAGCACACAATATGAAGTTTGCCAATTGAAGCAACCATTCACACTCATAGGGCTTAACAAGGTGTGACATCCTCTGCCCTTAACCCTCAGAAAGAGTAAGGAAAAATCCTAGAAACATCAGAGAGAGTCACATGTGAGGGATCCCTCTTCCAGGTCTGACAGAAGTGCAACTGAAGCTGTGTGTAGCAGAGCACATCAACAAAATTACAATATTTACAACATTGATGTGAAAAGACATGAAAGGAGAGGTTTATCAATGTTTAACGTATTTATACAAAAGAAGTGTCTAACAGAGATGAAGGGAGCAGTAATGACAATTGTAATTAAAATTACTCCAGAATATGTAGATTTTCACCACTTTCTGCAAAGTTTGGTAAGAATTTGAGCATGTTAAAGCCCTCAAAAAGACAATTAATTTGCCTGAAAAAATAAATAAATAATAATAATAATAATAATAATCCTTACAATTTCAATCGGGCCTCCCACTGTCTCCTACTGTTCGGTGCTCGGGCCCTAATGAAGTTTTGCCAATAGTGGTAATATATGTGAGAAGGCATATTGTATATCAAGCATTGTAGAATAATCATAATCCACGATCACCATCCACGATCCTCTAGAATCATAACAACTCACTTCCTCACTTCTTGCAGACCCCTGGTGTGAGTCCTCCTACGAGAGCCAGGCATACATGCGAGCACTCCGACTCTACCGACAGGACAAAGGATGCTATGAATCCTGGGATATGCTGCTCGGAACAGAGGAGGAGGTCAGTGCATGCACACGTGCACGCACACACACAACCACAATGCTTCGTCTACTTGCTCAATCAACTGTGTTCTCCTAGGTTCTGGCCTCCCAGGTGATGGAGGAAGTGTTGCCCTGGTTGCATAGTCAGCTTCAGTCCAAAGTGAAGGGCAAGAAGGCAGAGAGGATACGACAGTGGTTGGCTGTGAGTTAAACTTCTACACCCGAGTCAGGCCAAGAGGGTTGTTGTGGTGTCCTCTAGCTTGGGTCCTCTTAAAACACATACACCTCAGCTGCAGTCTTTGTGCTGAGTGACAGGCGGCTTCACTCGACAGTTTGCTTCAGTCATGTTACACACTTTCACTTAATGGAGTTTTACTCAACTATCAACTGTCTGACAGACCTTGAAGGCAGCATACAGTAAACAAAGGCATCATGTTATGTGTTTATTCCATTTAAAGAGACTAAAAAGAGATATTGCTGGATTTCTCGTTTCTGCAGGTTTTATGATTTGATGAACTATTTGTCTGTTATGAAGTATTTCAGAAGAAAACCTGTTTACAATCCGCAAGATTCCTTCCTAAAACTTTAAAAGTTGTGTCTACTGCTTGATACATTGCCCCCTAGTGGCCAAATCATCAGTTATTGTAGATTTAAAGAATTCAGACTTTTCCAATATTTCCTAAATAAAAAAACACTCAATGGTGGATGCAGAAGTGAGCTGTGATTACAATTTAACGTTTATTTAAAAAGACTTGTGACTCAGTGAGTGCAGCATATGTTTTGTCGGTTTTATGTGTTTAGACAGTGCACGTAACCTACACGTTGGCGCTGGAACAGCTGATATCAAGTATGGAGGTTCTGAGGGAGGAGTGTCGTCAGACAGCATCAGCCAATCAATCGCTGATCAGATCCAACCTGGACCAGATAATGTCTTCTCTGTCCTTCCTGGAGCAGAAAGTCAGAGGTACAACACTATGACCTTTAACACCTAAAGTTTAAACAAACATAGAAAATGTTATTTACTGTGTATGTGTGTGTGTGTTCCAGTGTGTATACGTGAAGAAGCAGAGAAAGTGTACAGCGAATCTGTGGCCCCCTACATGTCCTCCATCCTTGAAGTACTTACAGAGAACATAAGTGCAGGGATTCACGGAATGCAACACACACTGCACACACAGATGGATTCTGCCTTCACACACACAAAGGGAAGAACAGAGGACACCAAGAAGGTGAGAGAAAACGTTTTGTTTTTCTGAGTCTGTGATTCTGTTTCCCAGGTGATTTTATCTATGTTAACTTAAATCAGAGTTTTTAGCTCATGGTTATAGTTTTATTTGTTTGTGTGTGTGTGTGTGTGTGTGTGTGTGTGTGTGTGTGTGTGTGTGTGTGTGTGTGTGTGTGTGTGTGTGTCCAGGCCTTGTTCTCTCTGCGCTCCATCAGTCTGGATCAGTGCTACAAGCAGGTGAAGAACCTCACAGAGACGCTTGCTGACTTAAAACTGCGGTTTGGATTGAGCAGCACACAGAGGCTGGTTCACTCTGCACATCTGGAAATGGAGCAGGTATGAACGGCTACACGGCCATTAGCACTTCACCAAACTCACGGGCTTCATCAAACTGCTCTGTTCAATAACACGATGGCCTTTGAAGAACACTGAACAGTGAAAGTTGAAAGCATGGGGTTTGTGTTACACAGAGATATATGGAGTTTATTGTGTGTTTGTTCCAGCTGCTGGACAGTGCTGTATACACCTTAGAGCTGTTCCTCCAATCATCGGCCAGACTGCAGCCTTCTGAAATTCCTGTCAAGATGGAGAGAGCTAAAGAAAGAGTGCTGAAGGTAGAGAGTTCACATAATATTAAATGTTGTCCTATGAAATGTGCTGCAAAACACTTTTGGATATGAAATGCATGACTTCAAGATCTATGAAGAAATTCAATAGAAGAAATGTTTTTAAATTTGAATTTAAAAATACAATCACTAAATAGCGATAATTGGTCTTCAACAAAAATATGTGGGTTTCAGAGGTTTAAATTATTGGAAGATATGCTAAGATAAAATAAAATGCTAAGATGGATGTGAATATATCAGCTCCTTAACATAACCTAAACAGCCCTTTGCAGTAATGTGAGCTGTACAAAATGACTTAATGTCTACAAGCCCTCACACACAAGCTGTACCTGTATAGATTGTGTGTGTACGTAATATAACATTCTTGTATATTAGACATTAAATGATTTTAGGTTTCCAAAATCCATTTTCAAGTGGTGCTAGATTACAATTCAAGCTCGTCACAACAAGCAGTGAATAACATGCTAGCCGTTTGTCCCATACTAGTGGTTGAATATAATTTGAGTCGGTTATTGACCAAATACATTTCAGTCAGGACAGACTCTGATTTATTGGTTGAACAAACATTTATTGCCATGCACAACAGAGAAAGTGATGGTGAATATTATAAGTCTTTAGATGTGATGTCATCGGAATTAGAAGGGGTGAGAGGTGCTGGGAGTGAGACTGGAGGAGATTGGAGTTGAGGCGGGTTAGAGCGGATCACTGAATGACGGCTGACTGTGGAAGAGAGGAGAAGGGATGTAAGGTTTGACAGCAACCGCATGATTGGCTGGAAGAGATTGTGGCAGAATCGGATTGGCCATTTCAAAAACCTCCACAATCAGCAGATTAATAATCAGAGAGAGGGTGAGAGAATTGTGATTGATTGAATGTGGGAAAGTCTTCCTGACTGAACTCAAAGCAGTTTCCGAAAGTGATGTTGATATTAGGACTCAGTATGTGAAAATTGCATGTGTGTGTGTGTGTTTGAGCAGCAGCTGGACTACGACAGCAGAGTTGTCCAGAGGAGGCTCTATCAGGAAGCTCTGTTGGAGATCACTCTGCCTGCTCTCACCAGGAGGATGGACATCAAGTGGAAAACTGTAGGTGGAATACACAGCTGCAATCTGTCTCACTGTGTCTTTTCAGCACTTTGATCACACAGAGTATTGAGATGTGTTTTGTGTGCAGGAGCTGCAGCAGCTTGAGCAGCACATCTTCTCTGACTACAGCAGCTACATCCTGATCCATAATGTCCATGAGGATGTTCTGAGAAACATCCTCAGCACGGAGATAGAAACAGGTAAACACACAACACTCAAAAACATGCATGCACATAATACACATTTTATTAATTCAGTCAGTCTGCAGTGAAACCTTTATAATGCACAATGAAAGTCACTGCACCATAAACATGTCTGTAGTCTTTACATTGTGTTGGTGTGTTGCTGTCAACTCAACAAGCGCCACAGTAATCTAATGACTTCAGTTGTGTTTGTTGAATGTAGTACGTATGCTCATCTTTTTGTGTGTCAGTAAGTAAACACACAAACACACAGCCAGTGTAAGTGATTTATTGGTGGAATGATATTATATCAGAATTCAAAATGGCTTTATTGGCCAAGTATGTGTACACATACAAGGAATTAGACTCTGGTTTAACATTGATTTCAGACTACGTCTTAAATAATATATTCTTAAGAGCCTTTTATTAATTTTAGCACAATGTTTGATTGCCAACTTGTCTGATTTGTGTTTTTATCATTCAATTGTTTTTTTATTGTTGGGGCTTTTTTTATTCTTATTCCTTCTATTCCTCTATATTTCTTATATATTGTTATTGTCTTATTTCCTGTATTATTTAAATCGCCTGCCTGAATATATATTTGCCTTAGTCCTGAAATGTCATTGTTCATTCATGTTAAACACTTTTTGACTTTGTTTTGAAAAGTGCTGGATAAATAAAGTATATTATTATCAATATTATTATTAAATAAACACAGCTATTTAGCTGTTGTTGAGGACAACAATGAAAAAACTGAACACCAAGTTTGCACACATTTTCTATTTTCATTTATGCAATAATATATAATTAATATAGGTTTTAAAATCCTGCCTCCTTACAAACCATTTCAAAAGTCTCCCCACCTTGCCAATAATATACTGTAATTCCATTTAAATCTGTTATTGGCCTCAAACAATCATATGTAAGAAAACACAACAAGACTGTGTATTTATATAGACTTTAAATTACCTGAAACAGCAATGGGTACATGACCTTGGTTGACCTCAACAGTAGCTGTCAATTTATTTTAAGTCACTCTGAACACGAACATGTTCATTATAATTGTAAACTTGACATTTTTATCTTCCTTCTCCTCAGTGGTGCGGGATACTGCCAGTAAGAACAGCAACAATCTCTTACTGGACATGTCGGAACTGGCCATCAGTGAGTACAGTCTGTTGGGACAGACGCCTGCTTGCTCCGCACTAGACAGCCCAGCTCAAGATGTTTCTTCACCCGGACCCAGTGCAGATACAGAGTCTGCTCCTGTGGTGGAGGAGGAGGCTCAGACGACAGCTCACCCTCAGACTGACCCAGAACTTAATGCTGCAGCTGAATCTGATCAAAGCTCCACTCAAGGTTCTGCCCAGAGAAAGTTGCCTCTATCTCCAGTGATTGTTGTGAAACAAAAGTTTAATGAATCTTCAACTGAGGAGGTTTCTCGCTCAGAGGAAATCCATCAAGATCCTCAACCTGGAACTGACACACAATCGATGACGGATTCGACCACAGCTGATACTGGAACACCTGACCACTCTATTATCCCAGAACCCTCTAATCCCACCCCAGTCTCTCCTGAGTCCTCAGTGTCCTTGCTGCAGTCCACAGATGTCCTGGCTGAATGTGCTCAAAGCGATCAATCTGCAACACTTGAAAGTTCTGCTTCCTCAGACCAAACACCAGAGGATGCTTCTGTCATCCAGCCCTGCTGCCCTTCACCACCAAAACCATTTTCCACAGACAGTCTGACAATTATCAGCCTGGAGTTACTAAATGAGGCCATCAGTTGCAACGCCAATGAACCTTCTGTTACAATGGTACCGCAGACTACTGACAGAGCAGTTTACCTGACAGGAGACATCAAGGACAGCTGGGAGGTGGAGAGGGTAATAGAGGAGAAACAAAACGAGGCAGAAGAAGAAGAGAAGACTGAAGGTGATGAAGACAAAGGTAGCGAGCTTGAGAAAATTGATGAGGGGGAAGCAGATGAAAGAGAGGAACACACAGGAAAAACAGTGCAGGAAGAGGAAGTGGAAGAGGAGCAGCTCCAAAACCCTCAGCCAATGGAAATGCAGCCAGAGAGTTCTGCCGAGTCGCCATTGGACAGTGTGGCTATTATCAGAGAGCTTGTGACAGAGATCACTGAAGTGGAGACAGTCATCAGCCCCTGTCCCAACAACAACACACCCTGACAGTCACCTGACCCGGACAAGTGTGGACCCTGACCGATGGGACCACAGTTGATAAAGATGGATGTGTCTGCACTTCCACCTACTTTACAAAAATGAAGCCAAATTATCCTGACATTTGGACTCTGATGGTGGTGTGAAGCCAGCCCCCCTTAGCTCGACCAATCACAATCAGTCAGTCTCACCAGTCCCACTCCATTATTGTGGCATCAAATTATGGAGAAAAAAAAATGAACCTAATGATAAGAACTACCTAAAATGACAGAAACCATCTTTGGAAAAAGAAATTGATATGTGCTTTTACTTTTAGTTTGGTACATGTCCCAACTGCTCACATAGAAGAGGTGGGGTTCAGCCAGCTACCAGGGGTCATACAAGATGTTTTGGCTTCACTTTTGGGAGTCGTCCTATCCTCCATCTTTATATCCACTCATTGACAAAAGTCAAACCCATTCCATTAATAGTTTGTCACATTGTCAACATGAAATTTAAAAATGTGTACTTGTTTCTTTTCGGCTAACACTCAAATGGATAAAACTAATAAAGATGCTGTCAGCATCATGTTCTTGAAGATACTTTCTTTCATTGTTTGACCACACTGATGTACGATCACTTTATGAAATTTGCCTTGGAGTCTTATTTGATGAATTTCAATCAATATCCAATCTAATTTTAGCTATGTTTTCATTAGTGCCACCAAATCTGATGAAAAATATCTGGCTCTGTAGCAGCTAAATGTCCCACTGTGCTGGTCTCTGACTGTCTGGTCAGGTCCAGTACTCCGAGCTGAAACTGAACCAAACAATGTACTGTACTTAAAGCCATAAAACCAAAAGAGTTAACTGAAAGCTGCTCCAAAGCTCCATAGAGATGAGCAGAAGAACTGAGTCAGTGATAATTAGCAGCAGGTTCATCACGGGTGGTGAATTTTGGTTACAAAAGTATTACTATACTATATGACATCATATTCTGACTTCATAGTGACAACATGATGACATCATTCCACCATATGATCAGATATCATTTTATCTATCCATATTTGTGTGAATAGTCCTCTATACACAGATACCTGGAAAATTTTAATTTTTAACTTTGCATGATGTGATTTCCTGACCCATTTATGACTTCTGCATAACTATGAGGAATAATAGGAAATAGGGAATCATTTTCTGATCAATATACGCTTTAAATTGTATGTCTAACTGTATTAAATGTTTGTTTTATTTAGACCTATGAACGATCAGCTCCGAAAGTTAATCAAGAGAAACCCTTCCAAGTCATATTTCCACACACACCTGCTATGCAGCTATGATTTCACACATGGTTATACATCCATGACTTTCCAAGACTTAATCATTCTATCGGTGACTAAATCTGATATGTTGTATTTCATCAAGGTATATATAAAGTAAACCAAATCAAAATATTTGAAGTGAGACAGGCTAAAAGGTACATACAATGCATTTGGTTCAACATGTGAACATAAACACAAATATACTTGTTTACAAGAAAACTGAGCAAGGTACCCATGATATCCCGAATGTAACAGTGAACACAGTGTGATATTAAAACAGTCAAATATCATATGTGTGTTTTTATTTAAAGAAGAAAGACAGTGATGATGAAGAATATCTATGGTCCAGTACTTACTACTTTTTACAGTTTTTTTGTTAAGTAGCAATAAAATCATAAAAACAATAATATAGTGTACATACTGTAGTTTCACAATAACTTATGATAAAAAAACAAACTATAACCATGCATCAAAATATAACTATATGTGCAAATATGCCTAAAAGTAATAACAATATGTTGCAAAACTGTCCAGCACTTAACAGAATGTACAACTCTCCTCTTCATTAAGAACTATGTAGTTTAGTTCATGGAACAATGTGTTTTTGGTTTGAAATGTGTAATTATGCTGATTCCCATCATTTTCTCTTATTAAAGCTCTGCGGCTCCAACAACACACAGTAAACAATGACACTGTGAGACAGTAACTACTGCAGGACCCTGAAAACAGCCATAAGCACGCTACCAATAACACTGTCGACACAACAACATTGACTCCACATGGTCCAAAGCTGAAACAGGGAAATATGTACAGTAAATGCATGAAATGTCAGAAAGGTTATCTTAACATACTAAACACGGCACATGCTAATACAATTAATGTACTATTGAAAATTTAGACCAGTCATCAATCAATCTGGGGCCTTTTCCCTGTTTAAACAGTCCTTGAGAAAACTAGAGCTGGGCCACTGATATGGAAGCAAATCATTCAAATCATATTTGGGGTGTATACAAATTTGTGTGGTTTTACCTTAGCGCAACAGCAGCACATTATGTTAGTGTTACCTGCACTCTTCTATATATATTTTCAGAAATATCTGCCAAGTATATATATACCTATTGCCCTCCACTACACAGCTGCCACTGTACCAGTGCAAAAGAAGAAAACTGTGAATGTATTAACATGTAATAGTTGGTGACAGACAGTGATGTCTGTTCTTGGTTCTGCTTTCAAGTGTAAAAGCACTCCAAGATGTAAGGAT
Organism: Verasper variegatus; assembly: GCA_026259375.1. Lineage (NCBI taxonomy): Eukaryota > Metazoa > Chordata > Actinopteri > Pleuronectiformes > Pleuronectidae > Verasper > Verasper variegatus. The sequence goes on along the minus strand of CM048053.1, from coordinate 19,790,360 downwards.
AACCAGAAGCAATGTGCCCAGTTTACAGTGACATTAAAAAAAACACAGTTATGTACATTGTAGTGCATGTTATTAAAAGTACTGTTACTCAAGATGTTGACAGTGTTATACAGAGTCTGGTGGATCTCAAACCCTTGAACCAAGGTAAGAAAGTATCTGAGTGTTTGTATGTAGATTTGAGGAGGCAACAAATAATCACTATAAACAAAACATGTGCAAAACTTTTCAACATAGATCAAAATAAAGTTTGTTCACATTCTTTAAATTATTTGCTGTTCAACAAAAAACGTATCATACAAAGACTGTGGCCAGTGAGTAAGATTTAACATTAACTTGATGTTCTTCTTTGTTGTTCTTTGTTGTTCTTGTTGTTCTTGTTGTTGTGGTGGTGGAATGAAGGAAATGGGTATGGAACTGTGTGGAACTGCAGGTTATTAAATAACACCTTTATAATCAGCAGTGTTAGTCCCTGTCAGTGTTATATACAGGCTTCTCCACAACTACTGGATCTTTTATTATTTCTGATTACTTGAAAAAATGGGTGGGTTCACACCAAGTCTGTCACGAGTATTAGTAATATTTAAAAGATCTATCTGGTTCCCACTCCAACATGGTAAGTGATCATTATCGTGCTATAATTAATAATTACAACTATGTACTGACCAAAACTCATCTGTCTTACTCCGTTAGAGCTGCAGAGGCACATCATGCTATTTATGTTTTTATGGCTCATTTCTCTCTCTCTCTATCACATTGACTGTCCATTCACTTGCAGTTTTGACAAAAACTTTAAAAACAAAAAAACTCAAATCAAGCAGATTGATTTGTTCTTTTTGTATATCTCTAATCTCCTCCACTCTGTGTCATGTACAGCGAGGCATCTACACACAGTCCAGTCCGAGTGTTGTGTGTGCTTGCAATTGTTTTATGTGGGAGAATCAGACGTGAAACTATGCAGATGTAAGATTATTTTAAATTTTACTTTAATTTAATGCTACTACCATGAATAATAATTTGATACAATAATGGGAAAATTGGGCTATAATCACTCTGAACACCTCCAATCAATGAGAACATCGTCTATCTAGACAATCATAGTGGGTATTAGTATTTTGTAATATTTTATTGTCATTCTAATGATGTGGATGTGCAGATTGTGGATGGTTAACATGTCAGGATGTCCTGACGTGTTGAACAGAACAGGCGTCTATATGTGTGTGTGTGTGTGTGTGTGTGTGTGTGTGTGTGTGTGTGTGTGTGTCTATGTGTACTGATAGAAGGGCTGCTCATCAGGTCTAAAGCCGTACGCAGTGGCTGGTCGTCCAGGTGACGAGCTGGTCTGGTCGAAGATGTCTCTGTCAGCTCTGGAGAACAAAACCAGTTTAATTAACACAGACTATTAACTTCAATATGAGGAACACAAACTAAGACTGTGGCTGGACATGAACAATAGTATTTTCATTCTCTAGTGAAACACACGGAGGCCTCAAGTAAAACTAACAAAAACAAGTGTATGACCAACTTTCTTTAGTTTAAATAATATCTTCCTCATTAGCCTGAGTGTGTGTGTGTGTGTGTGTGTGTGTGTGTGTGTGTGTGTGTGTGTGTGTGTGTGTGTGTGTGTGTGTGTGTGTGTGTGGTGGAGACAGTCTGGTATACAGAGGATTTCCATGATTTGCATCACCAGCTTGTCCTGCTATCACTGTCGTTGCCTAGCAGTTGGTCTCGATGAGGAAGTTTGAATGCCCTGTGTTTTTTTAACATGTATACTGTCAGCTGTCAGAAGGCTCCAAGGGATGGTCCTGAGAAGGATCCATCCCTTGGAGCCTTCATTGTTCCGGGATGAAAGGATGCATTTGCTGGCCACATTTGAAGGAAGAAGCCTTCAAAATGGGATAATCCAAATGCAGTCGGTCTTCAAATGCCTCCTTCAAAGGAGGCGGGCCCTAAACTGGGATACAGCTTGTGTGCCGGTGTCTGTTGTTTTAAAATTCTAATATTACCTGATAATTGATGTGTAGTAATTTGCTCTTTAGAACTGATGATAATCTTTTCCTATTGCATTGTTTACCACATTCTCCTCTGATTGATTGGTGTTGGGGGGGGGGGTGTTAAAGCACTTTGTACTATTGTTTTCATTACAGTTCATGTTTCTCTTGCACAGTAACAGTAACTCACTCTGTGAGGTGTGAGTCTCCATTCTGAGCCTGCAGGTCACTGAAGAAATCTGGGCTGACGCAGCCGTCTGCTGGAGTTATTCCATCTTAAGACAAACACATGAAGATAAAATGCACATAAGCTCTCTGGTGACACATTGTGATTGCACTTCAAAGAAGCCCAATTAGTTTTTATAGGATTAATCTTTTCTGAATGTTGCCACAGCCAAAACTTTATGTAATATAATAGTTTCCATTATCACTCAATTAGTTATCCCAGTACAGTATATACATCAACTGAATGTGGCAGATTTGATTCAGTGGTAACCTAAAAAAAGTCAGTCAGTCCTCATTGGAACCTTAAGATTCAGTGTTGGTGAATAAATGAGTCAAAAGTAATTACAGTATTTCCCTGATCTTATTTGGTGATTGTGAAAACTATCATGCTTGACTAAAAGCATAGTGGTTGTTGTGCCCCTGGACTTTTTTGGCTGCCTGTGCTCTGCTGGTTCTAAGGACTCTGCCATATCAAGTTGAAAGCTTAAAGTTCGTCATTTCACATAGAGCATTAAAATGCGTCATGAATGTGTCTTCAGAGACAATAAGTGATTGGATTTATGCACTCTCTATACGCAAAAAGGAAGGTCATAATTTCTGTTCACATCGACCACATGATGTTTTTAACCAGTCTGACTATACAGATAGGTCAGGTGTTTGTGGACGTCAGCTGAGTAGGTTGTATATTTGTTACCCAGAACACATTCACGTTCACACTGCTAAAAGAATTTGGCGGCATGCGTCCCAAATCCCCTTCAGTTGTGTCTGTGTGATCAAATCTTAAATGCGTCCTCACTGTGTCTTAATACCAGGTCTGAACAGGGCCTTTCACAACAGCTATACAGTTTAGTAATGGCCTGAGATATGCCTTAAATATATGCTAAAAAGCAAATGTATTGAAAGCAGCACAATGATCTGTAGGTACTGTGACAAAAACCTTGAAAATACATTTTTGCAGGTAACCCAATACTTATAAATAAATGACCTGTAATATTTTGCAGTGTAATGCATAGTCCTGAGTTCAATGTACCTGCACTATAGAAGAGATCGGCCCTGTCATTGTCGTTATCATAGAGATACGTTTCCGACTCATCAGCCTGCCGACTCTCGACCATCTCCAACCATTGGTTGTTATGGAAACGAAACTTCTCTGACTGGATCTTCCTCCCCCACTCCTCATCGTACTCCTAGAACATGAGGGAACAAGTAAATGAGAGGCAGCACACACACACACACACACACACACACACACACACACACACACACACACACAAACACACACAAACACACACAAACACACACACACACACACACACACACACACACACACACACACACACACACACAGGAATGTTTGATTCTGTATCATATTAAATACATTTTGTGCTGTTACCACTAGCTACTACACTGCATCTGCAATCTTGCTTTTTCACTTACAGCAATAATGTCGAGGGTGTTGTCACACACTTTTCTAATCTCAGCATTCTTGTCATGCATCAGGTCTATCAGATAGGCTGGAGCCTCTAGAGCGAGGGTTAAAGAAAAACCACAGAAACCTTCTGAGGATGGCGTGTGAAAGATTTTATAGTCAGTGTACCCATTCATCTTTACATGTAAATTAGAGTGCATTGTGGGAAGGATACGGGTGTCTTTGATGATGACGTCTCGTGTGGCTTGGTGGAAAACCATCTGATAGAAGACGTAGACAATCTGACACACAAACTCGTCGTCCTCCTGTTGGGCTACATATAACACATGGAGAGCACATGGTTAAAGGTTATAATACTATAAATTCACCAATTAAGATATCACTTACATTTAATACTTATATAAGAAAGGCTGAAACTGTATGAGATTTTTTAGATTCCTTGTATTTCTAATTATTATTATTTATTATGATTCCTAGTTTAAAATTGAGGAATAATTCACTTAGTTACCTAAGTAAAGGTACTAATACCACACTGTACTTTACTTACCTGAAGGGTGTTACAAGTAAAAGGTCCTGAATTAACCATTGTTCTTTAAGTACTAAAGGTGAAAGAACTCAGTACTACTGTTTCTATAACATATGATATGATGAGATTGCTACTATGAAACTAATGATTATTTTCATTATGGATTAATATGCTAATGATTTTTCTCCATTAATCCTCTAGATGATTGGTTTGTGCTACTATTTTATTTTTCAGGGACTGGAGATTGGTAAATTGTGGCCCTCTCGCTTGTGTGAGTGGTCACAGTCTGATCTTCAGGAGAGGAAGAAAGAAGAAGTCTCACACAGGTGAGACTCGGTTGCATTTTATAAATATCACTAATAAGCAAATGTGCATATGATAACTGTCAATCTTCATATCATGGTGTACTACTTGTTTTTTTCAAGTACAGTTCGAAATTAGTAGCCTTTTCTTGACTTCATTACTATGACCACAGAGACTTTTTTCAGACTAAAAACCAATATATTGTAGACGACATGTCCAACTAGTAAAAAGTGTTTAATTGTGTGTCTGTCTGTGTGTTAGTAAGTCACCATTCAGTAGCTCGATAAGGGCAGGAATGATGCCAGATTTAGCCAACATGGCGGCACAGGCATCATCCATGGAAACTGTTCCAATCATAATCACCACCTCTAGGATGAGGTCATCCTCTGCTGAGCCTGAAACACACACACACACGCACACGACACAAGAGATACAAGTAAGAAAATAAACTGTTACTGAATGCTGGTGATTTAGACTGTTTCAGTAGAAAACAAGGTGAAGCAAAAACAAAGAATTTAGTTGAGGCTTTTCCACAACTCAGAGAAAAGACACCTCTGGCTAATCCAGATGTGGCTTTGCATTCTTCATGCTTGCAGCACCTGTGTCTACTCAACCTTCCTGCAGCTCCCAGCACACATGCAGTTTTAACTCAAAGCTTGAAGTATTTCAAGCTGAAAGAGATTTCATATAATCTATCTATTTGATACAGGGGTTGTATTTACTTCTTTTCACTTTCAAAAATCTGTACAATATGTGACTTGCTCAGGGAGTGCCCATACATTTGGAACTGTATTCTCAAGGACGAGTTACTACCTGGTTTGAGTCTGTCTTTGAGGTAAGGTACCAGGTTGTACTCCTTCAGCACCAACTCCCAGTCCAGGTCAGGGATTGTGAGGTTGGCCAGTGTCCCCAGACACTCAAGAACCCACTCCTCATCTTCCTCTGCACGGATCTCTGCTGCCAGGTCACCCACATAGTCCTGAGAGGAGGAGAGGAGACAAATCCATCATGGGAAACGAAAAGCCTTCCAGTGAAACAAAAACTTCTACTGATAACACCACCAGGAGTAACACTCATATGTTTTTGGATGCTGTATTTTCAAATGGGGATTTGTAACTGACTATGAACAGAGGTTTGGTTGGTCCATCGTGTTGTGAGATGTTTCTGATCATCTTCATCAGCAGACAGTCTTTTGTCTTAAGAGCTTTCTTCATCAGCATCTTCAGCCCATTTCCTACAGACAGAGACAAACAGAGACCATCAAAACCCAGAAACACTTAAACTAAACAGGACTGTACCAAACATGACTCTCCACTTAAGCCAGAAACTGTTAAAGCTACAGCCCAGACACTAATATTTAAGATCAGGTGGTGCAGTCTGGGAGGATTATGCAGAGCCAGTGGGTCGCTGTTGGGTTCAGGGGTTTATAAAGTCTGGCAACACTGCACCTCCCTTAAGACAAAGCTTGGGAAAATCCCCCACCATGCAATTATGGTTATGTTAGTGTATCCCCCAGATATTCAACAACTGAGCAGAGATAGCATAACATTGCTATCTGACATAACTTCAGACACCAAATTCATTCAAGTCTGCCTCTTTTACATTAAACTTTGCTAAAAGAAGGAAATTGACTCCTTTGCCATTGCCAGTAGAGGAGTTGCCTTTCTGTTTTTTTCCCTGGTGCGTCACGATCTTCATGATGAAGGCACCGAGAAATGAGGCATTCTATCACCTTGCTCTCTTGCCACATTTAGCGTGTTCCAATATGAAAACAGCTGGTCTCCTTCCTTCTTTGTACCATCTTAAAATATCGATATAAATGACTCAATGCAGCTCATATAAATCTACCTTCACATGTAAGTTGAGCGTTCCTCTTGTTTGCAGCCAGGTTGATGCAGATGGAGATGAGCTCGGCCTCAATTTCCTCCTCACTGCACTCAAACAGCATCTGCATGAGCTACACACAGATACACAAACAGCTCTGACTTCACACCATTCAAATATCACGTCAAGAGTTACTTCATTTGTATTTCTTTTTAAATGATTCTCAGTGGCTGCTCTCATACCTGAGGTATGCAGTCAGTGTAAACAAACATGCCCTTGAAGCGGTCATCCATGCTGATATGATACAGGATACGCATCACTACTTGGCGGTTGTTCTCATCACCTGCACAAAGACAGACATCAGATGATTTTGTATTAATCATGGATTGATACAATTCCCAAATGGAGATGAAGAAAATAACACTACCATCATACATTATGTAAGGGAGGTCATTAATTATTAATTGTAAGGCATAAGGAACAAAGTTCTGCAATTGCTGTGTAATATCGACTGTTATATTAGTGCGTATATATACCCATCAAGCCAGTCAGTTTAGGTAAAAGTCCAACTTCAACCATCTTGGCTCGGAGCCCAGAGTCAAAGGAGAGGTTGAGCAGCAGGCGCAGAGTCAGGTTTAACAGATCTTCATGGTCACAGGGAACCAGACGAGCCAGTCGTTCTACAGTGTCAACCTCAGCCTGCAAGTCACACAGAAACAAATCTAACTAGAAAGCAACCCGACCCAGACTTTTACAGTTAGTGTGGTTTAATCAATAAAGGGAGACCGGGCAAATCATGTGGTCGGGAGCTTCAGTTAATGCTCACATCAAACATCAGAGTGGAGAAAAAAATGTGATCTCAGTGGCCTGATTGTTGTTGTCAGATGGGCTGATTTGAGTATTTCTGAAACTGCTGACCTCCTAAAACCAAATGTCAATCCAGTACAACCTTTGTGATGTAGTAGAACAGGAGATTGGCAGCATGAAATCTGCAGAAATAATGTGATGCAGTCATGTGAACATGAAGCAGAATCTTAGAGGAAAGTTTCCAACATCTTGAAGAATGAATGCAGTTATTAAGGGAATCAAAGAACAAGTGGATTCTGGTTTGACCCATTGCTCGCAGGGGCATATTAGGAAATATCCCCAGTTCTTTGTAAGACTGAATACATAAGAATATATTTGAGGCTCTTCCTTTGTCCCTCCTCGCACCATGAATCTAATCTAAACTGCATCTCACCATGTCGTTTTTGTTCTCCAAAAAGATGGACAGTTTTTTCAGGAATGAAACCACCAGGACCAGCAGCTCCTCATCATCCCGATCAAGAACTTTGACCAACAGACCAACAATGTTCTTATTCCTCATTTTCAGCTCCGTTCTCGTGTCCTCAGCGAGGTTCAACAGGAGGTAAAGAGACACTGAGTGAAAAAACATTAGAGAGAGAGAGAGAGAGAGAGAGAGAGAGAGAGAGAGAGAGAGAGAGAGAGAGAGAGAGAGAGAGAGAGAGAGAGAGAGAGAGAGAGAGAGAGAGAGAGAAAGCAATGAGGAACAAGGTGCAAGAGAAAATTAGAGATAATGTATTTCTTGTAGCATAACTGAAATCATTCCTTGGTTACATTTAAAGCAATGCTAACTCTAAGGAATAATGATTTATAGTTTTAATTAAATATGCACATTACCTTTCATGAAAGTATTCAAATAGTAATGAAATAATACTTAGGCTTATAAAGTATTACTATGAAGAAATGTGACTCCTCTGAAAATAACATGGAAAGGATTTAGCACTGAGGTGCAAATTGGAAAATGTGGGAGGAAAACCCATGTAATAGATTGTGTATACATTGCACCCAGTGAATGTATCTCCCCTCTGATTCCTTTAATTTGGAATGAAGTGATGCATCAAATCTGAGTTGACCTCACAGCACAGAAAAACACCACCTCTGGAGAGTTGAAAGGCTTACTTACCTCTGAGCAGCTGCTCCTGTTTAGCCCGAAGCCCTTGGTACTTCCTCAGAGCTTTGTCTTGGTCTCTTCTTAGGGAACCATTCTCCGGTGCTGACTCACGTACACAAGCGTGTTAAGGAATATTGTGCGCACACACAAAATAAGTCACATTACTATTAGACATACACAGTAACTGACAAATGAAACAGACAGGGGGGAATAAGAGCACATTAAAGGATATAAGCCTTATTTTTCTTGCGTAGCTCCTCACACCACACGTCATGTCTCTTCAGCTCATGTTCCACCACGCTCATACACAACGCACCTACTTTATAATGACTCACCACTCCATGGAACTGGGAGAAACTGGAGAACAGTAGAGGAGAGACACTAGTAAGAGGCTGCAGCTGAAACAGCAACACTTAAGCTGGTTTCAGACATGCTTTTGTTGCTTCGAAAATGGAACAGATCTCCCAGGGAAAAAGTTGTGTCATACACGCAGAAGACACAGTCTGCTGCACCCGGCTGCTCCAGCTCTCGCCTGAATAATGCAGAGGATTTGATGCTGTTGTGAACACATCTTTGCAGAAAACCTCCCACTGTGGTAAGGTAAATTGCGGGTGAAGTCCATAGCCAATTATCTGGATTTTACCCGGAGGTCATGTCTGAAAACAGCTCCACTAACACAACAGTGGAGTGGGTGTGTGTGTTACCTAGAGAAGCAGAAGAAGATGTAGATGATGATGGTGGCCAGCTCCCCACTCTGTTTCCAGTCCTCCCTCAGTACTCTGGCCAGAGCACCGAGAACTGCCTCTGCACACAAACACATGAGCAGCTTTGCACATCAAGTCACATGACTTACAGGTACAAGTACAACCACCTGGGGCTCCAGCTACAGTTTGTCAAAACAGAAGAATGTAGTGGATTTTATGCTGTATCCACTAGAGACTGTGACCATCACTGGCACCACTTGGTTACCTGATGTTTGCTTCACTACAAAGTTTTACATCAAGATACTTCAGTTGATGTTTGTATTAAGTATGTACATATGTATGTGTGATATAGCCAGCTTCACCATGGTCAAAATATCAAAACACAAAAGGATCATTAATAAGGTAACATTAACAGTAAAACATGCGTTACAACTATTGTGCATCTCTTAATTTTCCTTAGTGATAGTAGTGGATTTTACTCCATGAATGCTGCACTGGATGAAGAGGTCAAACTCTGTGACAAGATTTTGATTATAAGTGACCTTGAACAAATTATTGCGCAAGTAGAGATGATGCAATTGGAGAAAAATGTTACCTACAAAACCCCAAACTTAACCGACTCAACCACCAATCTAAGAAGTACACATCTTGTGATAGGTGTAGGCAGCAAACCTTAGGTTAACAATTAGAAATAACAAGTACAGTGAAACCGCACCATTGTGTAGCAGCTCCTCCAGGTTTTCAGGGTTGCGGGCGAGCTGCAGAATGAGAGCAGAGCCTCTGATCTTTTCTGGGACGCCTTCATAGAGCAGCTCCACATACTCATCCACTTTGGTTATACTGGCTTCCTCATTTAACTGCAGAGACAAACACAAACACACTGTTAATGACTGAGAACAAGACATGACAACCTATTATAAGTAAAAACTAAACAAAAATGAGATTTACACTACCAGTTGAACTTTAAATTAGAATAAACAAGTGTAAAATCCTTGGGGCTGCTGCAGATCTAGTGTACGCCCCAAACATACACTGCATTCAAAGATTGCCCCCTGTTGGCTGGGTCGTAAACTCTTTTACTATTTTAGATAGTTCCCATCACACTGTTGTAGGTTCAAGTGTTCATTATTATGATAAAGTTTGGTTTGATGACAGCTAAGACTGACTAGATATTAGTATATATATATATCAGCAGGTCTATGACGTGACCAGCACAAGATGGCAGAGCCCAAATCAGGGATATTTGGCTTCAGTTTTGTACAACAGTAGGAAGAGGAGACACAGTCTTTATATACAGTCCATGGCCCCAACAAAGTCACAACAATGTTAATGAAGATCAGGCATGCCATCATGCTTTAGATGGCTGAGGTGCATTCAGAAAATAAAATAAAAAGCTTGTCAAATCCATGTATGCTTGTATCCGGAGTTAGAGAGCTGATGAGCGTTCAGGAAAAAATACATTGTAACATTTTTGCAAATGCTCTATGAGATCTCACTGAAATGACTATGAAGGAACAAGACACATAAACAGTAAGTTTCAGCCATGTTACCTCCATTCCTTCAAATGGTGTCAACTCTCTGGGTTTCACACTTCTTTTTTCTTTCTTCTCCACTGGTGCCGAAAAAACAAAACACACCCGGCAAAGTTTTCCATTAGATATTAAACATCTAGAAGTGAAACATCTTGTGTATTGAATAATGTGCACTGAACAACAGCTCTCCAGAATTTGTTTTACATGATGTGATGTTTTATGTGGGTCATTACACAAAGCTTACATCAGTTAACAATGTTTGTAGAGCTCGTCAGTAAAGCTTCACTTATAGCATGAAAAGGACTCCATTCTAGAGGAGTGCAATAAAGTGTGTATGATAATATTTTTGATGGGGAAAATATGAGTATGTTTATGTGTTTATGGGGCGGCTGTGGCTGAGGAGTAGAGTGGTCATCCTCCAACCTGAAGGTCAGCAGTTTGATCCCCAGTCTTCCCCATCTGCATGCCGAAGTGTCCTTGGGCAAGATGCTGAACCCTGAATTGCCCCTCATAGAACAACAAAGTGCTGCTAATAGATGCACTGTATGAATGTGTGTGTGAATGGGTGAATGTGAAACTGTACTGTAAAGAGCTTTGAGTGGTCATCAAGACTAGAAAAGATCTATATAAATACAACCATTTACCATTTCAAGTTTACACTGTTGCATGTCTAATGGTGCCATGACTCACCTTTTCCCTCCACCGGGGATGATTTCCTGTTCTGCAGGTAGTAGAGGAGCTGCTCCACCTGGGGCAAACGGGAGGAAGGGATGAGCTTACACTCCTCCACCACTTTCTTGGCCAAAGCTCCCACATCTGTACTGGGAGACAGACTCTTCACACGGATGCTGGCGGGAGAAAGAGCAGGCAAAGACATGGGTGATAGATGAAGGTGAAAAGGTGAATGACTTCATCCTCTTCATTAGCTTTGAACCAGTCTACAGGCTATAGCGAGTGATATTTGATACTAAGATAACTATATAACTGCAACAGAATTTTGAAACAATTCCTGGAACTAAAATGAAGCTGAAACAAGTCTGTGGCTGATTATACATGTTCAATTAGAGTTTGAAAATTATAAAATGGGGACAAAAACATGACAAATATGTGTGTGTTATTTAATACAAATGATCTTTTCCATTTCAGTCTTTAAAACCAGCTGGAGAAAAAAAAAATACAACACGGAACATATTTGTGTGGTCAGGCATGACACTAATCCACATCATGTTAAAAAAATCCCAGTCACATAAACGGATAAGATGTTTATCTACTTCTATCCAGTGTAGATAACCAGGAGTAAGATGATGGTGAACAGCCTGAATAAAATGAATCCAGTTCAAATGAGAATAAACTTAAATGAAAAGAGACAAACACTTAAGAAACAGTAGAGCTCTGAGGTGAATGGAGAGAAAGAGGATAATACTAAGAGCAAATCTAATGTGACTGTAAATAAAAGTTAAAAGTTAAAGTTTATTCCAAAAAAAGAAAGAAGAGATATAAAAATAGTCCCGGATGATGTGGATGACAGCTGTGTGCAGAAAAGAAAAGCACACTCACATCTTTTGTCCCTCCTTGCGTTCGCCCAGCATATGACCTCCACTCTCCCCCAGTATGGATGCCTCTACCTCATAGTGGACCACGAGGGCCTTCTCCGTGGGATGAACATCTAGACTGCCCGCAGTCACTTTGCTTTGGGTGAAAATAAACAGACAGTTTAATAACTTATTCCGTAACTTTGTAAACTCATTTGTCAGTTGCATAATAATGCAAGTTCGAAATCCGTGAAGTCCACAACTAATGAGTGGAATGAAGCAGTGGACCTCATGCAAGAACTGCGCGCTTTTAAATAGTAAATACAAGGGATTTAAGAGAGTTTGTAACTTTGAATTATTTCACTTTGGTTGGTGGTCATGACATGTTACATTACATGTCTCAAAAGTTGTGGACAAACTGCTTTTCTTTACAGGAAGAAACTGGAATTACAATGTGATATCAAAATGAATTACATAAAAAAAAAAAAAAATCTTACTGCAAAATTAATATTCTCTTCCCAATATCATCATTATCACCACCATAGCTTGACAAATTACAGAGGTTTTGTTTTACATTTTTGTCATTTTGTTTGCATATTTGTTCACAGCAGCTTCTACGGTTCATCAGTTGTTAGAAAACTCTCAGTGTGCGAGCTGCCTCAGTTTTTATGCAGGTCACTGTCCAGTACCATCATGTTTTACATCACCTGACAGTGTAAGATCAACTACAGTACACTGTAAACTTCTTCACTTTATTATCTCAGTGATTGTTGTTCCCCCTGACCAGCTCTCATACTAATCCTCTGTGCTTCTATATACAGTACAGGCTGCTCTAATAATGCGTCACTGATGTACTTGTATTATTTTCTAATTGTTTTTGTTTGATTGATAGATTACTGACAGCAGACTTGAAGCTCAGCAGTGTGAGCTTCTCTTCTGTGCCTTTTTTGTGAATAAAATAAACACGATTCATTATATGGGATTCATCAGTCTGAGACGAGTGAATCATGTGTCAGCATCAATTGGATCTCTCATGGTACACATACACAACCAGTTTCGACAGTCAAAGGTAAAACATTGTAATTTTCTGCTGAAAGAAAGTCCTCAGTCAACGTTCTTGGTGCAAAAACAAGGTTTTCAAAAAGCATCAGTTTCACCTGCAACAGCAGCAAACACCGCGAGACGAGAAGTAGGACGTGTTGATGACGCAAAAATGTAATTATACCCAATATATAAAACACATTTAGATATAATGACATAAACTGTGGTGGTCAGCTCTGATGTCAGTGACAACTAAAACAGGGAATCTGTCGTTAACCTTATATCCAGGCACCAAAACAATGCACAGACAGACACGCCCAGACAGCGACGTGCATTGCCTATATCCTGGCTGTGCTAACAGGCTAACATTTGTTTTCCTTGACGCTCTGACAAGTCTAAAGGCTAATTTAGTTCAACTCACAGCGTGAACCACCACAACCCAAGCTAGTTCTACACCAGCTAAGCTAATTAGCTTTTCAGTTTATCAGTTATCGTTTCCCAGCCCCTTCCTTCAGAGAGGAAATGCAGTGCCGAACCCCCATTAACATTCTGCAGGTTTAAATGTAGTTGTGTATTCCAGTGGAAAGTACAGCTAAATTGAAACGTGATACAGATATTTCATGATTTGTTATGGTTTTGTGGAGAATTCGGCACAATGGGAATCTTCACCACGGAACTACAGGTGGGATTTCTGGTACAAATTCACACAGATAGCTCTTTACTCTGCATTGGTTAGCGTTGTCTTCTACTGAGGGTCGGGCAGAATTGATCGTTGCTGTAAGCTGTGATACTTTTCCCCAAAATCTGTGACATTACACCTTTGCATCAATGCCGAATTGACTAGTGGATACCAGCGATTTACAAAATCATACAAAACAATGTTGCTTTGAATTGTCGGTTTCTGGAGAACATGAAAACGTTCAAATATATAGAAGTTTGACCAGGGCTTGGTGAGAGCTTCTTTGACCCACAGAAGCTCTCCCTGCACACCAGGGCTAAAACGGATATTCAAAACCATTCTCTCCTTGCTCTCGTCCAGATACTTCTTCTATTTATTATTTGACCGATGCTAACATGCATAATATTAGCTAGCTAATGTCTATTTGTACTAAATGCATCTTGATCTAAATGAACAGTCGCGTTAGCTATGCTGGGTCTCACCGTTTGAGGTAGCGCGCGTCATCCTGCATCTTCTTGAACGTTTCAGATTTTAAATTTTAACTTAAAATCTCCTAAATCAGAACCAGATAAGAGTCCGGGAGTGAATCGCTTCACCACTGTTGATATCAAACCGGGCAACAAACATGGAGGAGCTGCTCCACGCCCTGAAGATTGTTCCTTCGGTGATGACTGTCAGGCACTATTTCTTCTTGTGCTGGGTTACATCCCTCAGAATCTTTGTAAAGATCGGGGTTACATTGGAATTATCATGTCAACCATGCTTCTTGGTGACACTTAAACCCCTAAAAATAAACACTGTTTAAATTGTATGGCACACTGAGAGGCATTAGTTGCCTTACAGACTAAACTCAGGATATAAAACCCAAATTTGGTCAGTGCTGCTGTCATGTCACTCTCAGTCCAACTGAAACATTCAATTCCAAGACTGTGTATTAGACTCAGACCAATCAATCACATTTTATTTATATAGCCCATATTCCCAGTTTGTCTCATAGGACTTATAAAGTGCAACCAACCCTTATAGATTAGTGGTTAGGAAGAGGTTGAGGACACTGGAAACTTGCATTGAGAGCAACCCAGACATTTCTTATTATTTCCACCTAAGAGTAAACTTTTTCCAGTTTTTCAAGCCAGGCAATTAATTATTGTGTTTATTTTCAGCAGCAGTTGTAAAACACTATCAAAAAGAGCCTTGACATAATTAATTAGTTATATGCTGTATTGTATGTTGCCAATGCTTTGATCAAATTTTTAATATCGTCCAACCCTGGTTTGATAGCTTCTGCTTCTATCATGTAATGAGGGCTCCTTTTAAACTGTGAAAAGAGAAAAATGACAAACTGGGTTAGCTCTTTCTGATGCTCCTTTTTTCACCTCTCCTCAGTCTCCTGTATCATTGGGTGTCTCATCCGTCTGTTGCACTGCTCATCTCCTCTGCGCTCTCCTCTTGCTCTGTTCTCCTCTCCTCCCTCCGGTCCTGGTCATAAAATCAATCAACATACGTCAACCAACACCCAACTGACCCGGTCGTGCATGAGTGTGCCTTGGAATCTATCTTAGTTATGATGATTTACATAGAAAAGCTAAAATCATATGTAAAGGTGCGACTTGAGAAGCTAAATATCCCTCCTCTTGTTCTCATGTCCTGACTCATCTGCTGCTGTAGGAGATAACTCTTCCTCTTCCTCCTCTGGCCTCACCTGCTCTTCACTGCATTCATCCCTTATCTTTTTGATGAACCTCTTTTCCAATTTTTCTTTTTTCAATTGATTAAAAAATAGCATAAAGCTTTGACGTCACTATAACTATGTTCTTTTCATCTTGTTTTCATCTTCAGCACCTCCTTTTATAGCAGCACACATCAACCTTCAGTGATGGGTCTTGTTTTATTGCCTTAGCACAGAATTAAAGAATTAAATGGCCTTATTTATCAATTCATTTTCATCCTGTATTTTAATTGCCAAATAGAGGAATTATGTTGGAACTATGAAATGTTATCTGGGGTTTTCTCCTACAAACACATGATCAATGTCTTTGAAAAATTAGCATCTGATGATCCTGTTCTCTTCAATCTTACAGATAGTAGTTTTAGGAATGGATAAAATAGTGAGCCATTCTTATTGATGTCAGTCTTACTGTGTGCCATTTGCACAATGAGAGAATCATTACCCACCTCTGTAGTATCGTGTGACAGATCTGAGCTGAGGAGAATAGGTTGATATAGATGTTGTAACACACTGGCACAGGTTTGGACGTCAGTTCATCAGAACCTCATGTAAAAATGTCCTCAAGTTTCCTCCATGATGACATAATAACTCCACACACATTGTGCATTAGTGTGGTAAATTGTAATACACAATACAGATAGAACTGAGCTGCTGAAGAAATGTCGACTTAACTGAAATAGAAACAATATCATGATGAGAAGTGACAGTTCTGCAGTCCAACCTTTATAATGCGACACAGACAGATAGAGACTGAAAGAATTTTGGTCAAGTGATCTTTAATCAGAGCTGTGATATGACTGACAAGCAGTATTTCAGTACAAATCACCATGTAATTTACACCTAACTGTTTCTAGTTATAATCCACATTCTGTGTGTGCTGGTGGATGTTTACTATTATGTGTGTATTTGTCTGTAATGCAATATTAATACTTTCTTTACTAGTGTTTGTGTACCACGGTCTTCCTCCACTTCTTCCCACAATTCCTTTATTCAGTTCTCCTCCCCTCTTCCTGTTTCCTCTTCCTCTGTATCCACTACACAACAAGTCCGCCCTCTCTCCCTCTCTCCCCCCTCTCTCAGTTATTATTCTTTTCTCCTCCCTCTTAATTCTTTCCCTCTCCCTCTACTCCACGTCCCCTCCTTCGTCCTCGTCATCAGCACATGCTGCGAAGTCCTTCTCAGGTAAGAGGCCATATTGATTGAGAAACCCCTCCACGTCCGTTGCAAAGAAATCCTCGCTGAAGTGCTTGGTAACAGCCAGGAAATTGCCCAGTAACTCACCTGCCTTGTACAGCAGCAGGGCAGGGAGAACCTGAAAGGATATCAACAGTAATCAGGATTTAGCCGAATGCAGGCTGATCATTTAGTAGTGACACTGGTTTGAATCAGTATTCAGCATCTTGGATCAATACTGTGATCCATTTTTTCCTTCTTTTATAAGAAGATACTCTTTCAATAATTGTGAATAGTATTTTTTCTATGACAGCCTTCAAGTTCAAGAGTGCAACTGAAAATTGAGCTGCATGTAATAGTAAAAGTACTTAACTGGACATTTACCGGTAGTTAGTTTTTTTCATTGCTCTTGTGTCTTTTGTGTCAGAATTGTCAGACAAATACATCAGCAGCTAGAAATAAACTCAGAGAGATGTTACATCTTAGTCTTACATATTCAGTATGTGCCAAATTGTTTCATTGTTTCAGTATCAAATATCTTAACTTTTGATTGATATTTTGAATGAGTTGATTGACAAAATGATGGAATTCTTATAGCTTATCATAAGGTTAAAGGCCAGAAATTGACAATACATTAATAAAGTCACTGTAAAATAGGTTGGAAGGCCTGATGAGAGTAATATTTATTTTGTAGGCATATATCTAGTGTAGTTATTCATATCAAGGCTGTATTCTCTTATGTTGTTTAAATGGGTTACATCAATTAAACATTTATAAATGATAAATAAATAATTATCAATGCAATTTGATACAATTTTATTTGTTTTGTTTTTCACTAAATATCAATGTCTCCATGGGGCTTACTGTGCTTCAATTGGTTATTAGTCTCAGATATTATAAATAATATAAGCTACCTTCGTCATTGTCAGTTTACTATGGGGAAAAACACTTTGACTCGTTTGTATTTCTTTAAACCAATCACAATCATCTCGTGATCTTTTCAGCGTGTAGGTTCTCTCATTTTCCAACAGGGGTTTTTGGAAAAGGACACAGAAGGTGGAAAGGGAGGAGGATGCTGACTGGAATAGGTGCCTGTAATGGCAGGCTTCCACCTGCAGTCTACACCAGGAGAGTCAAACTGGTAGAGTTTACTTACCTCAGAAGAGAAGCGCTCAGCAGCACCTGTGGCCACAGCATCAATACGACAGAATTTAATACTGGAGTACTCCAACGCCAGACAGTCCAGACACGAGTTCATCTGTTCACAGCCTGACAACGGAGATCATGAGCAGACAGCATTGTAGTGAACAATCTCATAATAATAATAATAATAATAATAATAATAATAATAATAATAATAACTTTATTTATTAAGCACTTTTCAAAATAAAGTTCAAACTGCAACACGACAAGAAAACAAATGGTTAAAATTCAGAAAGAATTATGTAAAGAATAATGGTTATAATAATAAGAGATAAAAGGCCAATAATAGCCCAGCTCCCCAAGTAAATTCAGGAATATGTCTTCACAAAAAAGTATGTTTTTAGCCGGGACTTAAAAGAAGACACTGTCTCAGACTGACTTATTTCCTCAGCCAATTCACTCCAGAGCCTTGGGGCCCTGATGACACATGCACGGTTCCCCTCTGACAGCAGACCCTAACCAATACATTTTTAAAGTCTATCCTAAAATAAACAGGGTGACCCTGTAAAACGTTTGTAGTTAAACTTTGTCGTTGCAATAGTTAATGAGCTCAGATCAACATGATTCAAATAAACTAACCTTTGACCCCATGTTGGTAGACATGAACTACCACCAGGGTCTGCCGATGTTCCTGCTCTATGACCTCCAGGAAGGCTTCCCCACTCTCAAGCTCGTGCACTTCTTCAAACCTCGGGCCGAAGCTCAATCGCTCGTGCATTTCCTGCATACAATTCTTCCTGTAGCGTTTCAGGCAACGCTCGTCCTCATCCTGGATCATCTCGTACTCCTGAACGCTCATCTACAATTGAGGAAAATGTTACTGCTTCACCTTTTTGACATTAACATAAATTATAAACAAGGTAACTTTGGCTGTGAACCAATGGTCCGGCCTGTGATTTTGATTATTTTCCTCTGAACCTTTTTGTTTTAATACAACTGAGACTCTTGTATCCTTGTCATGAACTTTATGAGATATGTATACATAGTATGTGTGAGTCTCTGTGAGTGTTTGTATCCACCTTTCTGTTGCCTCTGTCCTTGTCATCCTCTCTAGGGCTGGACATCTGTCTCAGCAGCTCTCTCTTGTTCTGAGGGACGGTCTGATCCACACTGTCCAACTTAAACCTCCGCCAGTCATTTAATTACACCTTTAGGACCTGCAAGCACACAAATAAATGACCACAGGCACCTTCATAGACATACTTAACATATAATGTACAGCATTAAAGGTAGACAAAACATCAAAAGCACATTGGTTAACACCTTGATTAAACTTTTCACACTTTGAAATTAACATTCACTGGCTTGAGTTAAAGTGGTTATCTTGTGTACTGTCTTACCCAAAAGTCAGAAACACAAGTTAGGCTTGTCTTCCATTTTAGAAATTGATCTCTACCTCATCTTTCTGATAGTTTGTCTCTGACCTGTGTGATTGGCAGGCAAGTCCTCTTCTTCCAGGGTAGGGCCAGACATCCTAGCAGCCTGCAACACACAAACAAATCACTTAACCAGGCACATACACGCAGAAGTTGAGGTGATGCGCCAGATGAAAGCCATGTTACATCCTGACTCTAACTCTCAATGCCTAATGAACGTTTATGACCTCAGTGCTGCTTCTTTACCAAACTGTGTCTGACAGAGTTACGTATATGCTTAATCTCAGCATATACGTAACTGTCCTACATGCATCTGATTTTGTACAAGCTTCAATCTCATCTGCATGATACTCTTGGTTATAGTTCACTGAATGCACAGGTCCATGCAGTTGTCACAGCCACTTACTATGAGTCAGGCTGAAGATGATTTATCAGATTATGCAGATATTAGCAGAAGTCTGACGCACACCAAGGACATCTCAGTATATGTGCATGTGTGTGACATGACATTCCTTTGAAAGCTTAGCCTGTAATTCTGTTTATCAAGTTTGATTTTATTATTGTGATCCTGGAAATTTAAGAATAACCTCTGGTGACAAAGAGAAAATGGGGAGAGTTTGTTTATAATTCAACAGACTATAGTCTTGAGTGTGGTTCTACTGCAACTTGTCATATTTGGGTTTATTTCCACACATTACTTCACTTTTCTGTTTGTCGAAGCTACTAAAATATGGGTTGAGGACTTCGCTTTATAATTTTGAAAAAACCAACAGCATTTAAGAAGTACACGCTTGTCACCAGGAAGCTTTTATGCTGATACAGCTGAGCTGCACTTATCAACAGTATGTCAGCCACAGGGAGCTAATCACATTGTGTACCAGCTTAGTTAAAAGCAGGGCATTGTTCTTGCACCTGTGTGTGTGTGTGCGTGTGTTTGTGTGTGTGTGTGTGTGTGTGTGTGTGCGAATTTATACAGTCAAGAACGGACTGCCAACAAACTTGATGGGATTACTTGGAAGTCTCAAAATTATTACTTTAGACTGGTCATGTTCACCGCAAATAACATGTGTGTTAGTGAAGATTTTTGACAATCTCAACTTGATATTGATATTGAATGACATTATGTACAGTTCAAATATATTTTACAGGTATCTCTGCAGCCTTTAGGACTATAGAAACAAACTAAAGTTTGTATACAGAACTACAGAATTTATAATAATATTGTAGGAAAGACGTCATCATGATGTCACTATGAAATCAGAAAATTATGTCATAAAGCTTAGATATGCATTAACTATTGCAACCGTGAGATTCGAGACGCAATCTTCATCTTATTTTGATGAACCAATTGTTATAATATAAATTACATCATACATGTCATCATAACAATGTCAAAGTTTGCTTTGCCTGATTGGGATAAAGTGCAAGCACAATATATACAACACCTCTCTGATGCTTTATACTTTATCATGTAACAGGCCTTGAGATAAGGTAAGTTGTGATTTGGCACCATACAAATACATTTGAATTGAATTCAGCTGGAATAATTTGTTCAAATGCATTTTAGATTTTAACCTTACGGCTCAATGGTTTTAAATATGCTATAACGTGACTTGAAAAGTAAAAGTAAATAAGTAAGTGCATGCACCACAAAATATATGCATATTAGCAAAAGATTTGATTTAAACAACAATCATGTATGCACATATACTGTAAATGTGAAATCACTATTGGAAGAAATAACTATTGAAAAAAAAGATGGTAAAGTAGAACTACAACAATAATTATACACATAAAATATTTCAATATGAATTTCTTGCAGAAAAATAGATCATGACACACACATAAAATAAACTCTTACAGAAACCATATCTGCAGCTCCAGACGACACATTACAAGACGTGCTGTACATTTATCTGCATGGTACTTACCCACAACACACAGAGGTTGTTGCCTTTGTGTCCTGATTGAGAAGTGGAGGCTGACGGCTTTAAACTCAGCTGATTTGTATTTTCTTTAAGCTTCGTCTGTTGCATCTATTTGTTATCTTCTATCAGTGTAGACATTCAGTGGGTTGTGTGTCCACATATGAACACAAGATTAGACAAGGGAGGGGAGAGAGATGAGGGGTAAGCTTTATCTTCACTGTCATCTTCGTCATCACTGATATCTAATATGATTAGTTATAATGCCAAGCTCAGTGCTATGGAATGATGACGTCAAGGTATGAGTTACAGAACCCATTTTCAAATATACAAATATAAGTAATGGCAGCTAAAACATGACCACACCAGTTTATCCTAAACTCATCACATCTTGGCTCCAGCTACGTACCTCATGTGCTGTAGATGTGATTGTAGGCTACTATGGGAGTGATTCTAGTTTTCTACATGCAGTTAAATCAATCAATCAATCATCAATCAAGTTTTATTGGTATAGCCCATATTCACAAATCACAATTTGTCTCATAGGGCTTTAACATGGTGTGACATCCTCTGCCCTTAACCCTCAACAAGAGTAAGGAAAAACTATTAAAAAAACCTTTTAACAGGGTAAAAAGAACGTAGAAACCTCAGAGAGAGACACATGTGAGGGATCCCTCTCCCAGGACGGACAGAAGTGCAATAGATGTCAAGTGTGAAGGGAAACATCATCAAGGTTTTAGCAGTATTGATAGGGGTAGACCTTTCTGAAGCATAACTGAAGGTCAGTGAATTGGTGGATTAATGTCAATAAGGGTCAAGTATCTGTGAAATAATATGTATCAAGCAGTCTTTCTGCAATCATAGTCTATGGTCAGCAGCCAGCAAGATCCACAGTCATTGTTCATTGTCGCCATTAGGATCCACCATCAGCTGCCACCTTGGTCGTGGTCCACCACCATTTTCCGATGCCAAAACGATAAAGGATCCGCCTTTATTGTCACGATCAGCCAGCACGATACAGAATCCGCCATACTGGATCCACCAGGGGGGAGACAAAAGCTTGCCATCTATTAAAAAAGTTCTTCTTAAAAATCCAACCTAAATGAGATTTCTTCATCCAATTTACATTTTCTTTTCTTTATTTCATTAAACTTACACATAAATCTCAAATTATCCTTTAAGGTTTATTTTGTTAAAGAATGAGAGTGATTTAATTTTTCGTCTTGATTTAGTACATTTTTTTGGTTAATCTTGTTTTATTGCATTGCAGTTTAACTATATTTCATATTAATATTTTCATTGTCAGACACAGATTAAAAAACATTTAACAGGTTTAACCCCATCATGTTCAAACAGCTACAGAACATTAAGGAACATCAATTACCACAGCTCATCATATAAACTGATTCGAAAATGAATTGTTTAACACACGAAATTCATAGTTTGTAGTGTAGAAACATTTTTTTTTTCCATGGACTTTTCCTGCATACGTGCTGTCGTTACAAAATTGATCCTGGAGATGTCACTGTTTGACTGAAATTAGAAGGAGCCGTCCTGAACACAGCAGTCTTTTTATTAAAGAACCCCATGAACACAACACTTCAATTAACACACTAACCATACTAATAATTATTAATATATAATTAATCATTAATCATAATGTATTAATATTTACATCATATGCTCCTAATGTGATGCTTTGCCTTCCAAATGACTAACGAAAGCTTCCACATGTACATGTTTGCTCCTGAATCTGTTGCTATACTGGAGTAAAATAAATTTGTTACTCTAATACATTTCTCCTCTATTGAATTTTAAATTGTTCCACAATTGATCTTAATAACTTAACTTAAATAAAGTAATTATTAAAACACAGAATTAAAATAATAACATTATAATGGAAATAATAACAACATTAGAGATGAGTTCTGAAAAAGGTACTTGATCTTGTATTTGAAGTACTAACGTCTTTATTGTAGGGTGTAGAGAAGCTCAGACAAAAGACATGCACAAATGGAGTGTGCATAGAAAAATAATTGTCCCTCCATATCTATTTTGATGGAAATTGCAAGATAATTGCAGAAATACAAAATATTGATAATAATAAGATGTTTTTCACGATGGTCTGTATTATAAACAGTTTCCTGATTTCATGTCTTATTTGTTTACTGTGAACAATACCTGCAGTGGGCGGGTCTGTGCTGACAGGATGGAGGGAGCATGAGAGGAGAGAGAGAGAGACACGGTGGAGGAGAGGATGAGGACACACAAACCAAACAAGCCAAAGCCAGGAACAACATTTTACACATCCGTCTAAAGAAAATCGTGTCTGGAGAAAGAACAGCTCTAATTTCAATCAGCCAATCAGATCCGGAGAAAGCTTCCGAACCGGGTCGGAACTCGAACCTGGACCATGCCGGTAAGACGAGGCCACGTGGCTCCGCAGAACACTTTCCTGGATACCATCATCCGCAAGTTCGAGGAACAGAGTGAGTAACCTCAAGTAGTTTGACATCACAATTACAATACGAAAAAAACAACATACACCTGTTTGAGTAAGAAAGGACACTTTTTTAAAAAAAGTTAAGACCTACAAAGCAAATGATAACCGAATTAACCTTTTTGATTTCATTATAGCTTGTCAGAGAATCCAGAAAGAAAAAAACTTACAATAGAACAACTTTATTTTGCACTTCTCAGATACAAGTGCACTACACTGCCATAGAAATGCATTAAAAGTCTGAATTCAAAGCTAAAGCAGGGGAATGAAATTGTTAAAGATTTAAAGAATGAAAAAGTTGATTTAAATTATTTTCAGCTTAGACTTGGTGTGGATTGTGGGAACACTGAAACCTGACAGATGTGCGTCATAACAAACAAGTCAATCAGAGATGTATTTACACCCAAGAACATTTAGTGCTCTGTGAACAGATAATAGGATTTTATAATCTATCCTTTGACATACAGGGAGCCAGTGAATTGATTTAAGGACCAGTGTGGTGTGCTCCACTTGCTTGGTGTTAGTGATGTCAGGACTCTGCTGCTGAGACCTGTTAAGATATCATTCATATAGTATCTGAAAGTTTTGATTTTTTTCTGTATCTTTGATATTAGTCAGATTTTTTTGTCATCCTTATGTGGATTTTGAAATTTTTGTCCATAACTAAAACCAGGATTTTTGCTTCATTTGTAGTTTTTGGTGTTGGATACAGGGTGAGCAAAAACCTTCGGTCTTTCTTTTTTGGGGCCAATAACAAATCTCTGTTCAGTTGTAGAAAATATGATTTGGCCACCAACATTGGGTCTGGTTCTGCTAGAGGGTTCATCCTCTTTTTTCTCTCCACAGTCAAGAGTGTTTGCTTTTGTGGGAAGCATTGGGTTCTCTATTGTGTTACATGGTCTTGACCTTATGTAAAGTACCTTGTGAAAATTAAGTCATTTTGTGATTCAGCATTATACAAATCAAATTGAATTGAATTCTAACAACTAATGAGGTGAGGTAATGAGGTTATTTTCTACCAAGAAAGCAATAACTTTAACAATCATTCATAAGGTGTGTCTTATAGGCCTATATCTACTAGATGTTTAATCAAAAGGAGATGTAATGAATGCAGTCTTCAGGGCCTTGGACAAAAGACTTGACAGAAGAGAACTGATGCTCTGCATTAAAAAGTATCTTTGAAAAGGCTTAGGTGGCAGCACTTTATATGTCATGATGAAGCTGGAGTTTCAATTCTGTCAACACCATTTTGAGTTGACCATTGTGGTGTTCCATCCCATAGGTTGGCACAGAGTAGTCTGGATCCAGTGATATTGGATGAACCCCAACATGTTTTTTTTCAAGTGAATACAAAGCCCTGAACTTGTTGGGTGCCATTTTACAGGGCTCCAAACTAGCTTTTCTCATTTGTAGTGCTGGTGCTCCTTACCAAAAATGTTAAGAGGACCAGCAATACAACAACCATCAAAATGGCCCCCGCCATACTACCAGCCCCTCAGACTCTCCACATGTTCAATCATGACACTGAGCAGAGTGAATGCATGCAAGGCTGCTGGTCCCAAAATGGTGCACTGACATCAACCTTGCGCTCAATACCAAGAAAACTTAAGAGCTCATTATGGATCACCCGAGGACCACAGGCGGCAAACACCCTCCATTCACATAAATGGGACTGAAGTGGAGTGTGTCTTCAGATTCAAATTCCTCTGTGCCACATCTCTGAGGATCTCTCTTGGTCCTTCAACACTTACGAAGTCACAGATGTGCCTTGGCGGCTGTGGCTGAGGGGTAGAGTGGTCATCCTCCAACCTGAAGGTCGGCAGTTCGATCCCCAGTCTTCCCCATCTGCATGCCGAAGTGTCCTTGGGCAAGATGCTGAACCCTGAATTGCCCCCCATAGAACAACAAAGTGCTGCTAATAGATGCACTGTATGAATGTGTGTGTGAGTGGGTGAATGTAAAACTGTACTGTAAAGCGCTTTGAGTGGTCATCAAGACTAGAAAAGCGCTATATAAATACAAAACCATTTACCATTTACCTTTACTTTCTGAAGGAGGTAAAGGAAGCTCCTCTGGCTCCTCAGATCCTGAGAACTTGGACCGTTGCACTTTTGAGACCATCTTGACTAACTGCATCACGATGTGGAATGGCAACTGCTCTGCAGCTGACAGGAAGGCCCCGCAATGGGTGGTGAAAACCCCCCAGCACATCATCGGCGTTGCGCTCCCAGCCA
The DNA here is from genome assembly GCA_026259375.1 of Verasper variegatus. NCBI lineage: Eukaryota > Metazoa > Chordata > Actinopteri > Pleuronectiformes > Pleuronectidae > Verasper > Verasper variegatus. Next base: position 19,764,483 of record CM048053.1, on the reverse strand, counting down.
TCGCAGACCTCCGCTGTACCCGAGGCCTGTGGCGGGCTCGCAGCATTACCAGGGACTCCTCACTCTTCAGCCATGGACTGTTTACCCTCCTTCCATCAGAGAGGCGGCACAGAAGATTAAGGTCCTGCACCAGCAGGCTCAGGAACACTTTCTTCCACAACACCATCACCATGCTGAACTCTATAACCCAGCACTAGCCCACTAGTCCCACTCCCCTTCATATTCATGGTTCTTACACTGCTTCTTTGCACATATTTATTATGTCACACCTCGATACCTTCCTCAGGCTTCAGACCCCCTCACCTGTTTTGTACATGTTATTACTCATTGACCCCCCTACCTGTTGTGGAAAATCTGCTGATTAATGGTCTACTGATCAGTGAAGAAAGTGTTGAGGAGTCCTTTGTTGTCTTTTGCTGAAATATTTTTTGCAGCTTGGCCAAGGAGAAAATCTGAATCCATCAATACAACAACTGTGCATGATGTCCTCTCATATTCTGAAGTCTCAACTCCTGTGGCCACACTTTAAACCCCTACAGATCATTTAGTCTATTGGTCTGCTAGTTCCTAAACAAGTAAATGTATTTTCTAGCTTACGCAGTCTCATATCTGTGGTGTCTAGGGAGTGAAGCCTTAGACCTTGGCCATGGTCTCGCACTTCCCCAAACACGACAGACAGCTGCACTACGTCTCAAGGAGAGGAGACAGTGTCTCCAAAAATTCCACAACACTACCTGCTTTTACACATGTTATTATTTATTCTAGTCTTATTCCTTATCTGCTGCCTCATACATAACAATTTATCTCATATATGATACTCTGCATCTGTATATACTCAATGTTCTCATATACTCTATGCCACATCTGTAACTAATTGACCTTGCTGCTCTTTTATTATCTTTGTTTTGTCATGCTTATATATAATATATGACACATACATTCACCTGTAAATATTGCCTCATCTTAATCTACTGTGTGTACAGTCTGGTTAGATGTTAAACTGCATTTCGTTGGACTTGTACTATATGCAATGACAATAAAGTTGAATCTAATCTAAACTAATCCAATAAGTTTGGGAGCGCCACTGAAATCCACATGCAAAGCAACACGTTCATATTTTCTCCATCTTAACTGGGTATCACTGATAAATGTTTTAGTAATGAATAGATCATTTACAGAAATAAGATCATGCTGTTTCATGGTAAAAGTCACTAAGTGAAGTGCAAAATACTTGCGTTAAATAGAGCTTGTTTGTAAAATAGAAACAAGGGGCTCCCTTTAAAGCCACTGTGACTACTTGGGCCTTGCTCTTTTACCCTGACTGAATCACAACTGTGCAGTGTCCTTACTATTATACTCCATCCATTCATCCACTATCTACACTGCTTATCCTTTGAGGGTTGTATCAACTCCTCCAAGCTTTGGTCCCTCAAGACTGGTGCAGGGACCCTCAGACCCTCTGACAGCAGATTTATTCCTCCTCTTTGCTGAGAATTCTCTTTCACACACAGCAGAGGACACGAGGAGGACAAGTATAATGTACACAACATGTAGGAGGTTCACAAGGGCTGATTTGTACCTCGTTGTCTGAGAAGCATGGCTCTCTGGTTCGCATCATCTCCCAAAGGCCCCTCCATGTAGTTTTCTAATGCCAGACTGGTGTCAGAGTAAGTTTTGGAAGGATCAGAGGAGAAAATGACCCATTAATTGAATCTGTTTCTTGGTCTGTATTTATAGAGCACTTTATTAGTCTTGATGAGCATTCAATGCACTTTACAGTACAGTTTTTGCCATTCACACAGACATTCATACAGTGCATCTATGTGCAGCCCTTTCCCCATCGCACATCACTCATAGACTGTCAGCATAGCCATCAGAGGCTAGTTGGGCTTTAGTATCTTGCCTAAGGACAATTCAGTATGCAGAATGGGAAAGATAGGGATCAAACTGCCGACCTTCTTAGTGGACAACGTGCTGTACCCCCTTTGAATGCTGATTTAAAGAGTCAGTTACCATGTTAACAGAAGTGTGAAGCTCCTCAGCACCAAAGTCTATGAAGTGCTCTGTCAACTCTGTCATGACTGACTGTCAACAAAAACACTACATTCTTAACATGACACTCCATTCTTTACAATAACTCAGTCACATAACACATGACAACTTTTCATGTTGGAAAGAGTTTTTGTCTTTTTCAATATAAAATCACCTGCTGATGATTCCACATCTCAACTGTCCTCATCAGAAGTTTTAGTATTAGCACAGGTTTGTCTGAATCCTTGTTCCTTTAGGAAAATTGATCAATGGTTTGTTGGAATTGTCCCGAAAGGGCCAATCGATAGTGAGAATACTTAACATTCTTTGCTCACGTCTCTTCCCTTTCCTCTTCTCCTACAGATAGAAAGTTTATCATCGCCAATGCACAGGTGGAGAACTGTGCGATTATATTCTGCAATGACGCCTTCTGTGGGATGTGTGGTTATACCCGGGCGGAGGTGATGCAGAAGTCCTGCACCTGCAGCTTCCTGTATGGACCTCACACCAGGAGACCAGCGATGGCCCAGATGGCTAAAGCTCTGCTGGGAGCTGAGGAGAGGAAGGTGGAGATTTCACTCTACACTAAAGAAGGTATGATCCTTTCAACTAAGCACCAAGTCATCATTTGTGACGAGAGCTGCCCAATTTTACTCACCACTGTATTTAAGAGGAGTAGACCAGTAATCACGACAACATAAACCGTCAAGACAATTGATTCTTTAGTTCTGGGTTCTGAGTACTGAGTCAAGCTTTACTGAACTTTGAATAAACAGGTGAACAGTGCTTTCCTTTGTCTACATAACCTCCAGTTTATATTTGTGTCTATGTAAAATTAAAAAACACTTCAGTATTTAATGTTTGGTTCATTTAAGTTTATGATACAGATATTTATACTTAATGTATTTGACTAGAAAACATTTAACACAGATATTGAGACAGACTTGACAACTAAGAGCATGAAGTGTTCTAAACAAATAGAAACAGGAGCCTACTACGTTTATGTTACACCCCTGTTGTGTTGTTCTGCACTTTACACTGTACATCCTGCCTACAGGTTAACTTGCAGATAAATCTTACACAATAGATCTTTTGTCTTTATGTGAGATTAATATTTTTGTACATGGATCTTTACAAATCAATGTAACAACAACTAAACTCAATGTAACAACACTACTATTACTGGTAGTAAATTCAAATAGAGACAAAGCTCATTATCTAATAGGTTTACTTATATGGCAGCAATGATGTGTATTGACTAAGGTCGTTTTCAGACATGAAAAAGTCTGGAGAATTTGATATAGACTTTACCCGCAGTTTGCTTTTCTCACATGTATAACGCAGCGGGAGGTTCTCTGCACAGACGCATTCACAACAGCAACAAATCCTCCGCATTATTAAGCAGAGAGGCGGAGCAGCCGGGTGCAGCAGGCAAAGACAGGAAGTGATGTATTAATTCTCCTGAGGTGATCACAAGATTTTTTTTACAACACACAGACTCCAGTGTCGGCTCTTATCACCACAAACTCTCTTGACATCTTCATTGGTGTCCTCTATGTGTGTGTCATCGTTTTTTCAATGGGAGATATTTGTTTTCTTTTTCTTTTTTCATATTTGTGTATGTCGCGTGTTAGAGGTGTCATCAACCCCCCCATTCGCTCGATGTGAATCCAGCGGTTCTTACATCAGATTCTCCTGAATTTCTACAGACTTTATACTAGGGGGGCAGGCAGAGAAAGGCCGCAGATAATCCGGAGGCTCTCACTTGGACTTTTGTATTCTCACATACACCTCCTCTGGAGAAAATGCTGTGGAGGAGCTGCGGAGTTCAGTGCATGTCTGAAAGCAGCTTAACACTGTTGCAAGAGGCTTTGTGACTGTGATTGTGTGTGGACATGAAAGTAGAGTAATGACTTAGAGGAGGAAGGGATAAGAAATGAATCCTGTTCTGAGCAATGATTCGATGACACATAATTAGCCTCCGATGATGCAAAAGGGAAAACCCATGTACAGACAGAAGTTGTCTGCAGAGTGTTGTGGTGTAGTTTCTTAGTTCCCTCTGCGTCTCTGCTGCAGTAGAATATTGTCTATTAAAATTGAATCTGTCATTTTACCAGCTCCCTTGCAAGTATTTTTCAACAATTCCTGGTCTTATTGTTTTCGCCTGAGGATGAAGAGGTCAGAGGGTAAATTACTTTAATATACTGACGCTAGGGCAGAGCAGAATGGTCTCTGGTTCAGGAGCAATTCAGGAAGCTGACACAGCACTTGTAGTTTTACTGAGTCAGGATTTCTGCTGACCATATTAGTTTCTTCACCGTCTCTGACTCCATTGTATTCAATAATGTTTATGATTACCAGAATGTAAATACAATGAGGTTGATTAGTATGGTAGTGTGCATCAAGGATTTTAGAGATGTGCCATAGTGAACCCAGCACTGGTTATTACAGACAAAACTGAAGGGAGTCTGACAGATTAATAAGCTCCATCTGTGTTCACATTCATATCATCTGGCAGAAGAAAAAGAAACAATTAAAAGGGACATATTTAATGTATATATCTCTCATTTATATGAGTACTATGTAGGTATGTTAAAATACTTCCTTCAAAACAAAAGGTCCAGGTTTATTTTGTATTTTATTTAAAAACTGAGTTGTATTAATTTCTGGTCAATACATGTTTCTGGGATGGCCGGGTTTAGCAGCCACCACCTGACAGCTAGCTGGGGATTGTGATCAAGCTGCTCCTCATAGATGGGTAGCTCCAACTTTATTTGTCATGTTTCTTTGGTTGTGGTTTATTATCATTAGCATATAACAAACTACATCTAATTCTTTGAACCACTGTGTTAGCTTAGTGTTTAACACAAAACAAAAATATCAACTCAGAAATACAAAAATTAGGTATGCTCACAGGTCCACATAAAGAGTTTGTTCCTTGGCCCAATCTTGTCTTAGCGTGCAGTATGAATTGTTGTGTTCCTTTTTGAACAATGCTTAATAAATTCAACTTCTAGGCATCATCCATTTTCTATACCGTTAATCATTTTTAGGTGTTGGGGAGGTTGAAGCAAATCTCAGCTGACTTTGGAAGAGAGGTGGAATATAGACTTAGTCTGAACACTCTGCCAGTGTATCATAGGGCTGAAATTCAGAGGAACAATCAAACATCCGCACCAAGGGAAATTTAGAGTCTCTGTTCTTTTGACTATGACATGCGTGGAACATGCAAACTCCACACAGAAGTCGAAAGGTTCAAAGTACCAACCTTGCTGTGAGGGGACAGTGCTAACCACTGTCCTAATGCCACCCCCATCTCAAGGATAATAAAGTGAACACCATACCCCTTAACGCAACAAATATTTTAAATACATTTGTTGTTTTTTTCTAGAATTTGTCATCATGTGTTATTAAGAATATATTGATGCGCACAAATGGCAGTTTTAGCCATTTCAAATATAATAAAGTGTGCTTAAACTGAAGTGGTCCTCATAAAACCAGTGAAGTTTCTAATAGTATGAGTAACAAAATTTCCCTTGGAAAGGGAAGAGAGGAGAAGGAAGAGAGGTATAATGTCAGGCATGAAGGGCGTAGTGGAGGCTGAGTGAGAACCAGAATGCGCGGGTGTGTGTGTGTGTGTGTGTGCACGCACGTACGTTTGAACTGAATAATCTTTTGCCGCTTTCCATTAATCTTTAATCCGCAAGTTAATCATTTCTTTGGCTGATATGGTACTTATTCTCTAATGAAAACTGTGATCTATTTCTCTCATTGTCCCTAAAGACCAGCACTGACCTTCACTATGACCTTGACACAGACACACACACACCAATGAGACATTTCGTATAGATTGATCGGGGTTGTAGTGGGAGATAAAGATAGATAAGCCACCATTACTTCAGTTCTGACAGTTATTTAAGCATTTGACTTGTAAACCCATAAATGCTGCAAGAATTTCACCTCTTACTAGCTTTCAGAAAGCAATGACGACAAGGAACAACAATTGCAAAGAAATGAGGTAACTCAAAGTTTTTAACTTATGTTTTAAGTATCTCCAAAGATGAACATGAGTCTACTTTAATGTTTAAATTAGAAAAAAAGATCTAACAACTTAACATTTTGAATTGTGTGGACATTGTGTCAACTAATTGATAATGTGAAATATTAAATTTGGGGAACAATTTCTACAAGTTGAATAAATTCAGTAAAGCAATTTTATTTTGTGCCACCTTATTCATTTTTACAGTGTATCCTTATAGTAGACAATTTGTGTGTATACTAATCATAATGTCCTTTTAAATAGTTAAATTCTGAGTTACTTGTTGGGGAGTTTTTGACCATCCTCACACATAACTGTATATGCCACTATATATTATGTATATTACACATTATATCTGTACAGGAGAATAGTGCCTGTCTAATTCCACAGATACTCCCTGATATAGTTATAGATAAAGGACCAACCAACAGTACATTGTAGTGTCTACCCTTAGGGACTTTCATATGAGCCAGACAGAGAGGCACCCACTTCAACTCTCAACAACTTCAACTCTTTTGCATATTTCACCAGTGGCAAGACGTAAGTCATATGTTTAGTTATGCATACTTTAGGCTTAACTATCCAATAGGATGCGAACACCTACATGTAACATAGAGAGTGACAGCAATTCTAGCCATTCATGGATGTGCTGTTAGAATGGGTGACACAAGTAGAGGAAGATATATGGGGATGCTGTGTGAGACATCTTCAGACTTTGGGGTGATAATTGCTCATGTTACTCTGTTAGCGTTTGTATATTGTTCCACCTTCTGGTCTCCTTGATGCATCAAGTCCACATTAAAATCTTTTGCATAAGACATCAGCTGCTGCCTGAGTTCTCCTTTCACCAGCTTCCAGGAAACTTCCATAACACTACTGACTTCAGACCAAGTTTTTGTTTTTCAATTTAAGACAATGCACCCATGAGTGCTCAGCATGTGGTATTTAAACAACATGGGTGCTGGATGGGAAAATAACAACTGTGTTGGTTTGAAACTAACAAAGACACTTGATCTGTGTCGGGTGGAAGATGCAACCCAAAGACTAAATTATTTATCGGTGGATTTGGAAATCAAGTCACTTCTAACTGAAATCACATTAGTATTCAACAGGGTCTGTACAGCTCATGATTTAGCTTCAATATCAGGTCATAGGATTATCATGTTGGAAACATGCCTAGATATTTTGTAATTGCGTGTGTGTGTGTGTGTGTGTGTGTGTGTGTGTGCTCTGCAGCAGATGGTCTGTCACTGTTATGTCAGGTAGGATATAATATTAAGGTAGAATAAACGCAGCCACATTAATCCATCCTGGTTGTCAACTTAGCCCAATCACCAGACCCCTCTCCTGTCTCTGTCCTTCACACACAAATAATATACACACACACACACACACACAGTTTCCAGTTTCCATTAAATATACTCACATACTCAAATGAATAACATAGCAATTCAAGTTAATTCTCTCAGCACAGTGCTATGATAAACAAAAGTCAATCAGAATAAAGAAATATGAGATTTAGTTTCACATACGCTCACTGGCTTGGTGTGGTGTCGTCACTGAATCAAAAGCTCCAGCTTCAAGTTGGAAGAATAAAGAAGTATTTGTTTCAATTCAATTTTATACCTACATATAGTATCACAAAGCACTTTACATAGTGAGGTCATATTCCTTTTAACAGAGAAAAACCTCTCATAGAACCAGACTCATTACCACACTGTGTTTACGTGCTAAAAGATAAATCACTTACTTGTTTCTAAAACTGATTCAGAAAAACAATTTTACCAGTTGCCACAAGGCATTTTGTAGAGAATTATTCCAAAAAGTTTGACTTTTTTACAAAGATTTTCCTCAAGATTTAGACTTTGTTCTTGAAATGCTAAATGAATAAACTTCCTCTTCTCAATTAGTTTTCTCTTGTTGTCCTGTCCAAAGATAGATTCTTTACTGTTATTATTGTCTCTGAAACGTCTTAATATGTCTTAATAAAAACAGATTCGATTAGACTCGCAACACACTACTACAGTCAAACCACTGTGTTGTCAACAGTATGAGGACTCTTCACACAAATTCATGAATGAGATTGAATGTGAATTGGTTCATTGATTTGATTAAATAACAGGCATTAGAGAGAGTTGAGATAAAAAAGAAATTGTATACACTATCGGAACTTTCACTCATGTGCCACCATCTAGTGGAAATGTTCAGAATTCATTTAATTTACTTGTAAGTTGTAACTTCTCTCTTCTCTCTGTCTCCCTCTCCCTGCAGGAGTGTGCTTAAACTGTGAAATAGACGTGGTTCCATTGAAGAATGAAGACGGACTGGTCATCATGTTCATCCTCAACTTTGAGCTTCCCACTGACCCCAGACCAGCCAACAGCTCCCCAGCCAGAGAGCTCAACAGAGTCCTGCACTTCCCCTGGCTGGCTGTGGGTATGTTTCATCCACATGCTCATCAGTGAATTCATAAACACTGAGGAATCAACAATGACAGACACTGATCCTAAAACACCAATTTATCAATTATCTGAGCAGAGTCTTAGGGATCTTATTACACATGAATTTTATGATCTTTGCATGACATGTTAAAAAAGTCACTACATTCTAGGTATATGTTATCTCAATATTGTTTTACTTCTCCAAAGAATTCATATTATTTTATAATTAGCAATAGAGAACAATTATTGCTTGTTATAGGATAATCTTCAGATTTTCGCCTTTGATTCATCGATTCCTCTTTTTCTTTGTTGAGAAGCTCAAGGAAGGTTGGGGGCATCAGCAGTGAAGATTTAAATTCTCTTATTAGAATACATTTTTTTAAACAAGTGCATCTCCTCCTGCTTTTCTGGAATCAGCTTTGAAAATCTGGTTGTGTAACATCTCCAATATGTCATCCTTTCAGCATTTAGCATCAAAATGATCTCCCCCTCATTGTAATAACTCAGAATTCAACATGTCCTTCCTTTTACATCAGATCTTCTCTCACTGACTCTGGCCTAAAAATGGTCTAAGTAGTATCACTACAGTCGTTTAGAATAACCTGAAAGTTTTTTCAATTGGACACAAGACAGGACATCAATAAGGCTCAAATTGAGAGGACCTGGACATAAAATTCTATCATAACAACTTTATGCACTGCAAGTTCTTGAACAAATATAATTGCCATGCAGTGAGCAACAGTGTCTCGAGGATGTTAGGTTTATATTCGACCAACTTGGAACAGCAATATGTTTTGAATTTAATATCATTTTAACATGGTTACATTTTCAATGACATTAATTTACAGCCACCTTGAAACAGCTGCTAGCTCTTACAATGAGTTTTTTAGATTTTCCTAGTGCTTTTAATACTATTCTACCACCCTTATAGCTAACACATTTACTAAAATATATTTTAACTCCAAAAGGAGCCACACAGGGCATGTATTTGTTTCCCTTTTTATTCCCACTTTATACTGCTGACCATAGGCGTAGTCCGGTGTCCTGTCAAGTTCACTTCATCAAGGCAACGACCTGGCCTAAAGAAGAGAGGTTGACTCTTTTGACAACTGGTGATGCAAATTGTTTTAATATTGAATGCTGGAGAGACCAAAGAGTTAGTTGTTGATTTACAATACAGATCAGTCTTATAGGTATCTTGGTGTCCATTTAGACCATAAATTAAACTGGAAGATGAACACTGAGGTTGTGTCTAGGCTCAGACAAGATTATTATTCAATAAACTTTGATACTTTGACATTAGCATGAAACTACTCCTCCATGTCTTTTATCAGGTAATCTTGTTCTTTCTTGTGATGCTGCTGGATGGGCAGCATCCCTGTGGAAGATAGTTCAAAATCAATAAGAGAATCAGAAAAGCCAGATTACCCCTGACTCACTTGACATTATGGGGGTAAAGACATGAACTCTGCTACTGGTGTTACAGGCCTGTACTCTGTGCTGACCACCTGTTGAGGTGTTGTAGCTCATTTATAGCAACAAACTATTGTAGAATTATATTCTAAAAGTAACTGAACCATCACTTTCTTCCCGTTGGCCTTCAAACAGATTGGCGGCAGCGTCTGCACCTTCTCCTCCGCTCCCTCACCTCCGGTTCAGGAGTCCTGTCCCAGGACACAGAGCTGGGTTCTCCTCATGTTGACCTCCCTCCCTTCGGTCATGAGTCTGTGGCCCTGGACAAACTGCTGGCCCTCCCTGAGAGGCAGCAGCTGGAGGAGGCCGGAGCTAAACTACTGCTGTGGGATAAAGAAGGAGTGGAGGATGATGAGGAGGAACAAACAGGAGGAGCAGGGAGAGGAGGAGAGAGGGATGGCTTGGAGGCACCCAGGCGAAGTAGTGAGGGAGACAGAAAGAGAAGAGAGGGAGGTGATGCTGATGTTCTTCTGGTTGACACAAAAACAGGAGGAGGAGGAGGAGGGAGGAGAGGGGGGGTGCTTCATACTTGTCTGCCCCCATCTCCAACCTCAGCCCCCCCATCACTGGCCCTGCCCCTTTTCTCTTCTCATGCTGCACCAAGGTAATCTTTTCTTTTTTAGGCCTCCATGCCAGCGAGAGCCAGTGGCTGGAGGCATTATGTTTTTGGGTTGTCCGTCTGTCCCATTCCGTTTTTTTGTCTTGTGAAAGTGATGTCCCTGGAACACCATTGGGAATCCTCACTTTGACTCAATATTTAAATAACTTGATTTTGGTAGCCTAAGGTCAAGGTCACGGCACCCTCACAAAGTATGTTTATGTTTTCCTTCATGTGATATCTTAAGATCAGCTTGAGGGAATGTCTTCCATTAACTTGGACTCTGAGATGAACTGATTACATTTTGGTGGGCAAAGGTCAAAAGGTCAAGGTCACGTAGCCTTATATAAATCTGGAAAATAAAGAAATACTTACATGTAAACTGCACTGGTTGGCAGAGGCATCCAACTGCAGTAAGGTAATTCTAGGCTGTTAAGTAAGAATAATTTTAAGTTAAGAGATTGTAATAACTTTAAAACCATGGGATGGGTGAACTTTTATAAATAGTATATATCAATATATAATGGAGTTTATATGGCTGTAGCTCATATGAGCGAGTTGCCCACCAGCCAGAAGGTCTGCATTTGATCCCAGTCTCCCCCATTCCACATGCCAAAGTGTCCTTGGGCAAGATATCGAACCCAAATTGATCCTGATGTCTGTGCCCAGAGTGTGAGTCCTGTATGAAAGAGAAAGTGCTGCACATAGATGCATTCTATGAATGTGTATTTAAATGGGTAAATGGCAAAACTGTACTGTAAAATGCTTTGAGTGGTCATCAAGACTAGAAAAGAGCTATATAAATAGACCATTTATCATTTATAAAGACATGTTTATATATATTTGACATATTGTGACAGCTTTGTTTTTCATTGTATGTTAATACAACTGACTCTACACATGGACACAGGAAGTTACAGTTGTTGGCAAATATATGAAAAAACAGTTATATCTGCATACAGCTACATTATAGTGTGTTACAAACCCTGTCTTTTTTCACATGTATTAATTTCATTCATTTATTGTTTGTAGGGAAAAAAATTAATTGTGGAATTAACAAAGAGGGGATAATGATTATTATTTGCAACAATAGTTCATAATGAATTTATTGGGTTGTGAAAAGGGACCAACAGTTAAACGGAAGCATCCTGACGTATGGAGCCATAAATGTGCCACTGAATTACAGAAAAGACTATTTCATTGGTGGGTTACGGTCAATACATTTAAAGTTAAATAGGCTGTTTTTCATGATATGGCAGTACTACACTTTATAATAAATGAGCATAATCTTGTACTAATGACAAACAAAAGATAATTTGTAACTTGTGATATATAGTGTTGATTCACCATTCTCCCCATCACTTATTGTGTATTGTATATTGGTCTTTCTTCTATTTTACATATAGCTGTTGTTGGCTGGGTATGGATCATAGTATGGATCATGGGAGGCTATAATTGAAATAAAAATGAAAGCGGGTCTAACTGTAACAGGTCACTAACAGACACTAATGTTTTGTACGTTGGACATCCTTTGATGTCTGACAGCCATTTTACAGTTGTACATGTCTGTCTGTAGGAAAGCGCAGAGAAGGAGAGGCCAGGGTGAAGATGGCGTCCACCCTCCGTCCAGTAGTTTTGAGGGCAGCTGTGAGAATTTAAAACATTCCTCCTCAGTGGACGATATCAAGAGTGGGCAGAGTTACTGGGAGAAGAGGCTGCAGCTGAGGAACAGCTGTACAGGCGAGTATTCCACCCAGTATTTCAAATGAACATAAATTGATAAAGTCAAAGTAAACTCATTTAAACATCAACAAACATACACCATAATGGGTAGAACAAAATAATCCATTTGATATAATAACAACTTTAAATCTACCATAAAAAGCACAAAACCTAATCTTTTAATGTTATATGTTACATTTGCCCTTTTCATCAATATTACATCCTTGAAAAGGTATAATTACCATCAATGCTGTATGCAATGTTCTAAAACAAAAGAGTTTGATTTAAGAGATTAACAACTGTCTTATTAATGTAAATGCCCTCTTTAGAAAGGGAGATGTGTACATGTCTCATGTTTACCTGCACTGTGTACATTAATTCAGGCAGTAGAGGGCACTAGCTCAAACATTTACAGCAATTCATGTGCACAGTGGTGGTTAGACAGAATTCTCTGTTAGCCTACTGGGTTGTCTGGATGAGAAAAGAAGTATTAAAGCCCTTACAGCTTGTTCTGGACCAGTTTAAAATCAAGACAAATGATAATTTGTCTTGATTTTAAATGAAAACACTGACACATGCAGATAATGCGTGTGTGTGTGTTTGTGAATACATATATTGTTTTATATTTGCAAGCAAAAAATCAATTTTGTTAATGAGACAACATTTTAAACCAGGGTTACAATAATTAAATTACTAATAATAATCAATATGCCATATTCAGAAATTTTGCAGGGGAGTAAAGGTGTGATTTATTGGAATGTGGCCCAAACCACCTGAACAGTTAATATAAGAGCCAGCCCAACTGGGTGGAAACTCTGCTCTCAAAGCTGGACTCGAAAAATCAATAGTCCCCTATCTCTCCTGTAGCTCGTATGGTAACCGGCAGAAAGACCAGTGGGCCAGTTGGGACATCAGACACTGATTTGCGCTGCCGAACCAGCAGCCAGGTAGCACACACACACACACACACACACACACACACACACACACACACACACACACACTTCCAGTGCACATATATGTCCAAAATACAAATGTATCCCTGGAGCTTTAGAGGTTCTAGCTTATTAAACATTCCTGTAAAGAAGAAAATGCTGAACATATGACGCAACAAGCTAAATATATGAATAAATATATGAATTACTTTCAATAATCTTACATTTTCTACCTACACTTAATCATTACACAGATCACATGTGTTTGGCAATTTTTAATTGTAGATAACTTGTAGTTTTGAGTTATCCTCTTTTCATTATTACTGATTGCATTCATACATTTATCAGAATTGAAACTTTACCCAAATACCTAAAATTCACTCTAAAGTGTAAAAATGATCAGATTTAAACAGAATACATTTTTTTGTTTTATCTCTCTCTGTGTATGTGTGTGTGTGTGTAGCAGATGACCCAAAGCCCTCTGGCCCACTTACCTCCTGGTGAAATCAGACCTCCTTGTAAACTGATCGACAGAACGCACCATGTCACTGAGAAAGTCACTCAGGTTAGTAGGTGACTCAATTACTCTAATGTTTCTTTTCCCAACCTGAGTGAACAAGCTTTGTGTGCACCTGGTGTTGCTGCTTTTCTCATAGTTCTGAGTAAGAAATGTAGAAATGCATGTGTTGAAATATCTATGTTTTCCTTTTGATAAGTCCTGCTTCATCAGTATGTATTATAAATAAGCTATCTGTGCCTTTGCTTTTTTGGGAGGATTTTGACTTTATTCTTTATGAGATTCTGGTCTGTGTCATTTTTATATAATTGAGGTCTTGTTCAACATCTGACGAGTATAACTCATGGTATAATGTTACCTGAGATCAGCTGGATTATCCGTGCTGGGCCCGTAAATATTTCCCAAGGTCAGATTAGTGTTGATAAGGAATCTGTCGTCTTGGTCTGTGATGATAGAGATATTAATTACTGACACTTTTCTTACTCTGTGTTGAATTATGAGGAGCAGATAACACTTGACCTAATGTTGGTGAATTTGATCTATGGTCATTAGTGTTTCATATTGTAAGTAAATGTGTGGGTGTCATTTGTTTAAGTAATTAGATAATGTATATAATGTATATCCAAAAAAAATATAATGTATTATGATAATCTTCTAATTTTAGGAGCCAATCCCTCATATGGTTCAGTGAGGGAATTTTAGAGGTTTTGCTAGAGTTTATGAGGGACAGGGATAGTTAGGTGCTTGTGTTGAAAGGGGAGAGTTATGTAAGAGGTTTAAAGAAATAAATTTATACCTGGAATGGTAAATGATAAATGGTCTGTATTTATATAGCACTTTTCTTGTCTTGATGACCACTCAAAGTTCTTTACAGTACAGTTTATTGCCATTCACCCATTCGCACAAATATTCATACAGTGCATCTATGGGCAGCACTTTTTTCTGTGAGGGGTAATTTGGGGTTTAGCATCTTGCCCAAGGACACTTTGGCACACAGATGGGGAAGACTGGGATCAAACAACAGACCTCTGGTTGGAGGATGAGCACTCTATAATATTGCAGTATAAACAGGTTTTATAGCTGACTCAAATTGCTGTGATGATGTAGAAGACAACATGGGAAATAGTTTTATCCATCAATCAAATACAAGATTAGAGTTAACGTTATATTGGGAAAACTGTAGATTGTTTGTTGTGATGTATTTAAACTGTACACAGTTTTATATAACCAATACTGTATATACGCTGTGTTGATTTGAACAATATGAAGCACACCAGTGAAATGTCTGAAAAAACGGCAGACACACCACTGTTAAATGTTGACAAAAGTATATTTATTAAGCCAACTGAAGTTAACCAAAGACAGAATAAAAATGAACACATTGGAGTGTGAGCTGTCTGTAGAATCAGTGGTGGAGGGTGTGTGTGTGTGTGTGTGTGTGTGTGTGTGTGTGTGTGTGTGAACATGATGTGTGAGTGATGCAAGGTGCATGTATAAAATTTATGTGTATAAAATTTGATTGATTGATTGATAACCAATGGGTGTCTACAGAGAAGGAGAGAGAGAGAGACTGTTAGTGAAGGTCACACTTTATAGACTGTGGACACCGGGCCCAGGTGCCCACAATTACACACAACACTTACACACAACACACAGGACAAACTGACAGGGAGGAGCAGGAGTAGTCAAGAGGTTGTTTGAAAGAGTTTGATAATTGGAGTCAGGCTGTCACGCTGTCTTTACTGTACGTTCCAGCTTTACGTCTGGTGTAAAGTGTCTCCCTCACTGTCCCCCACTCTATCAGCTATTTCAGGACAGAGGCCCAGACTTACACTGGAGACTCTTCTGCTGTGGGCCACTTTCTTGTCCACATGATTAATGAGGGATCATCCATTGATGACCATATTTAATTTGCCATGGCCAGGAGCATTTTGATGACATCTTTAGAGTCCTGCATTGGGACAACAGGATACAGTGTACTCACTGTGCTTCAACAGACTGGTTGTAGCAGTAGCAGTATCTGATGCCACACTGAAGGCTTGTGGTACGGTGAAAAGTAATAGAAGTAGCTGTAATATATTCTTAATATATTTCACTTGTTTCATTTTAAATCCAAACTGATCAGCTGCACCACATATTCCCAACAGAGGGAAATGAGTGAGCTCATCAGTGTGTAGCCAATCTCCTTCCTTCCTGGGGGAAGCTGTGGCTGAGGGGTAGAGTGGTCGTCCGAGTGGTCGTCAGCAGTTCGATCCCCAGTCTTCCCAATCTGCATGCCGAAGTTTCCTTGGGCAAGATGCTGAACCCCGAATTGCCCCTCATAGAACAGTGCTGCTAATAGATGCACTGTATGAATGGGTTGAATAGTCATCAAGACTAGAAAAGTTCTATATAAATACAAAACCATTTACCTTCTGTATTTGATGTGTTATCTTTCTAATCACACAAGAACATCATCTGGATGATAAATCCTTGATGAGAAATGTCTCTGTAGTGTAAACTGTGGTTAATGCACTGAGCTGTCATGACTTTATCCTTTATGACACCCTTTCTCGTTCTATCTCTATGAGAGAGAGGGGGGACAAGGTCAGAGATAATGACTTAATGATGGAAACAGAGCAGGTGGCTGCCCTCAACACTGTTCCTTTGTGTGTGTGTGTGTGTGTGTGCATTGATTGGATAGGCTTTTGTTAGCTATAATTAGGAAGACTCAGAAGGAAGAAGCTTGAGGCACTGCAGTGGACGTTTTCCAAAAATACCTGTTCATTTACACCACCGTAGTCGCTTCAATTTACCATCACTTTCAGACACTGTAAATATAACAACTGTAACCCAGGTTATATGAGCTGAGCTGAGACTCAGTCTTAGTTATGATGCATTAATACATCACAGTGTGTTATTCCTTGATGAGCTGGTCCACTACTATATTAAGAATAAGGTCATAATATTACAAGGACAAAAGATTGTGCAAGAAACTGTCTTCCCTGAATAAGGATCCATAGACTTGGAAGAAATTGCCTCTTATATTATGACTAAATATTATGACTTTATTCTTTTTTTATTATTCTTTTTTGCCTTTTCTCATGATTTCACAACTTTTTAAATATAATATTACATCTTTTTTCTCAAAATCTCCAATATTGGTTCCCTTCAAGTGGCCCTAATATTCTGTCTTTTGAGGCCAGTCCAATTAAAAATGTTTACTTGGACATGCCGTTTCCATATGTTTGTTGATAAGGTGGTCTTTATGTCAAATTGTGTGTCTGTGTGAGACTGGCTGTCTCTCTGTCTCGTGGCCGTATTCAGAAGGCAGATGTGTTGCCACAGCACCCAAACTTTTCTTCTGTCAGTTACAGCAGCGGCAACAACATCATTGCCTCTTTCCATATATCTCTATATGATGACATAGCTGGATGGATGAATATGTGGTCTCACCACACACATATGTGAAGACTTTAATTTGTTTCTTGCTCCAGAGCTTATTGATATAACTCAATACAATTCAACAAAAGAAGCTAGTAATATCAGAAACCAGCACCCTCGTGCAATATTAAAAAAAGAATTACCAAAACATAAATTTGGGGATTTGTGGAAAGGTGACATCAGTCCAGTCCTTCAGCCACACCCCAGGGTGAATTGAAAACATTAATCTTACAAAAATGTAATTGTGACTGTGAATGGTTGTTTGTCTCTTTAGTGTGATAGACTACCGATCTGTCCACGATGTACCCTGCAGCTTTCCTAATAATAGATGGTATAGATGATGGATGGATGAAGATTCAAACATTATGACAGTGGCTCTGGCAGTGCTGTGCATTCTGTTGAATACAACTGACAGCATTCATATAGCGAATGAGGGTTTTTGCCCTTGGTGACTCCTACCTTTGGGTCTGAGTACCTGCAAATATGTAGCAACCTCCTGGTCAAGCTCATCAGTGGCAGCTTTAAAAGGAGCAGCTGGAAATGAAAAGAGATCATATCTGTTTACACCTCAACAGAACAGTTGGACTGTAATACAGAGGGAATATAGGGACGCAAACAGACACAACAAATACCTAATATAATATAAATATATATGTAATAGTATGCATATTTAAAATGCATTTTTTGTTCTGTTAGCAGTGTGGCTCTAGGTCAGTATTATTGGATCCACCTGCAAGTTTTCTCTATTCCAATGAAATATTTCAACATCTACACTATTTGATGGATTGGCACAATATTGTTCAGATATTCCCAAACAATTAAAACGAATGATTTGTTGACGCCTGATCGTTTTATATAATATGATGTACACACTATTTGATGGATTGACATAAAACTTAGCACAGACATCCATGGTCCCCTCAGGATGAACAGTTTGGTAAGCCCTGAACTTTTCTTTTAGCAGCATCATTAAGCCTGATGCAGTCAATTTCATTGTTTTACAGCAAACCCGATATTTATATGTCAACCACAAAGCAGCACATCATCGTGAGCTATGGCCTGTAATCACAAAAAGATTTGCATAATTAAAAATCTACTTTAAGTGAGACCTAAAGTGGTGTTTACAACCTAAACACTGAACAGCCTACATGCCCTTTGTCTTACAGAAGGCAAATACATCATTGTACATGATGGAGAGGAACGGAGGGGGGAGGAGGGAGGAGAGAAAAAATAAAGGAGGGAGTCAAACAGGGGGAGGAGAGAGAAAGGGTAATGGGATAAGAGAGGTAGGATGGATTAGTGTGTGGGACCAGAGGTGCTGAGGAGGACCAGTGCTGAAGCTTGGGCATAGTGATGGAGATAATGGGAGAGGGGACAAACAAGGAGAGATTTTTCTGTAAAACTGTATCATGATTCCAGGACAGATAGAGGAGATGCAGAGGAGAACTTTTACTTTTGCAACTGGACGAGTTTTACCTGGGTCTTCTACTGTGATGAACCAGCTGCTGAAGACTAATGTGGATTTACTGTTGATTTTATTAAGGAACCCACCCACAGGACGTCTGTTTTTCTCAGCTCAAACTTCACCTCAGGAAGTGAGATCAAGCATTTCTACCTGAACTGTACAGGTTCCAATTTCTCCTACAGAGACAAAAGATCTTTCTGGAATATATCTGTCTAGGAATTTAACTTGTTGCCCAAGAATCAGCTGACCCTGGTAGATATGAGGTGAAGGATACGTGAAGCTCCACATGGCTTTAGACAAGAAGTAAGTCAAGAGAGTAACACACTCTTAGAGATGAAGTTGGAGAGAAGTGGAAAGACAGGAAATAAAAGAGAAGGAAAAGTGGGAAATGCTCATTTTGACAGGGTAACTGTCATGGAGAAGGACAGAGAAAAAAAGACCATGAAATAGGTAGAGAAGAAAGAAAACAAGCCAAGTAGAAAACCCAAAGTTCATACACCAGCATCTGAGACCGAGCAAGAGAAGAAGAAGAAGAAGAGAACCAGACACACAGGCGAGAGGACAGACAGGTTGAACTACAGTTGTGTTGTCATCAGCCATGTCTTCAGTGAGTGTTCCGGACAGTACTGTGTCTCAGGACGACCCGTCTGGTGTGGGGAGCGAACATGGAAACACCAGAGTGAAGAGAGCTGTCAGCATCTCTTCTGTAGTAGCTCATGAGGTGAGTGGAACTGTGTGTGTGTGTGTTAAGCAGTTAGAGATGTTTATCGAGCCCATCCATCCATTATCTGAAACACTTATCCTTTGAGGGTTGCAAGGGTGAAGGGTGGATTCAATTCCTGTCATTGGGCGAGACAGGGGATACCCCCTGGACAGGTCAACAGCTCATCGCAGGTCTGACACAACCAGTCACACTCACATTCACACCTACTGCCAGTTTTAAGTCTTCATTAACCTAACCCCAATCTGCATGTCTTTTGACTGTAGGAGGAAGCTGGAGTGCCCAGATAAACCCCACACAGTCACTGGGAGAACGTGTGAATTTGTGAACAGTAACAATTAAATATGAGAATAAAACTAACATTATTTTAAGATTTGGACAAAGAATTCAAACAATGCAATAATATTTTTGCTAAATCATTAAACAAATTTTTTATTTATTACTTTTTTTAAAAAGTTGTTATTTGTCAACTATATGTATATTCAAGTAGTACAGTTCATATTATTAAAAGCTGGTAGGTGGGACTATAGCTAAATCTTGCCTCGCACGTTCGTGCACTGCTGACTCAGCATATCAGCACCAGGTCAATCTCTCTGTAAGACAAAATAAGATAAGCTTTATTTGTCACATACGCAATTGCACAGTGAAATATATTACTGTGCCTGCATCCAGTTTTTAAAATAGTAAAAAAAAAGACACAATATAAAAATAGCACACAATAGTATTACAGGTAAAATATAAAAATACTATATATAATATATACATGTAAAGTGAGGAACTGTATGCAAGTATACAGAGTCTGGTTTTACACTCAGAGTTGAACAAATAGATGTTCTGAGGGAAGAAACTCCTCCTCATCCTCTCTGTGTTGGTTCTCAGGCAGCAGAACCTCTTGCGAGTTTCCCAGGGTGGTTGGGCTTCTCAGCCCTTGACCTGCATCGCCTGTTATAAATGTCTTGCAGGTCGGAGAGGGTCATTCTGATAGACCACTCCGCTGAACGGACTACCCTTTTCAGGGCCAAGAAGTCCTGCTTAGTGCAGCTGCCCATCCAGGTGGTGATGCTCCCACTCAAGATGCACTCGATGGTGCAGGAATAGAAGTTCCTGAGCACCTTGAGGGGAGCTTAAAATCTCTCAGGCTTCTGTATATTGGAGTTTTACATTTGTATCTGTCCACCAGAATAAATGTGTTACACATTAATCAGCAATGAACCAGTTTGCCATAGCTGAAGAGAGAAGCAACCGACAGTTGGAGTAAAGCCCAATTCATGCGTCTGAGTTGAAGCCTACTCATAGATGATTCCCTATTTCCTGAATCCTGAATTGAATTGAAGAAACGAAGACACACTGCCAATTTAATAATCCAGACACTGTTTAAAGGAAAGCTACAGGTACACCTTGGCTTTTATTCACATCAGACCATTTTTTAAACTGATATCTGCAACATGGTGGGAAGAACGAAAGGTCAGGAAACAGGGGCACTTATTATTCAATAAGTTATTGACTCTGTAGTGACATTCCAGTAATCTGGATACACTGTACATGTACAGTAAACTGTGGATAGTATTAAAGTATTAAAATGAAACAAGAGCTGTATAATATTGTACTTTAATACTATCACTGCAGTAAGGATCCCTGATCTGTAACATTAAAGGGCCCATATTGTGTAAAATACATTTTCTGGGCTTTTACTAGTTACTTGAAGGTGGTCAGTAGGTACCCTCAAAGTATGAAAACAGTCACTCCGCAGACTTTTTCACTCAGTCCATTTGAAAAAATATGTTATTGAAACGTCGCATTTCGTACTTCCTCATCCATATGATGTCATCTTGAAATCACACTCTTCTCTCAGACCCACCCAGCCAGTACCAGTCCAGCCTCCAGATGTTACTCCGTACTGAAACTGAAACTCTGGACTGTAATTTGGGACTGTAACCTGGTGTAACAGGCCATAGTATACCCCCAGTCTGGACTATACCTGGGGTTAAAGGGGCCTAGGCTAGATTATACCCCGGGTATATTATGGCCTTGGCCAATTCATACCCCTCAGGCCAGATTAAACCCCCATGATATCAGTAGTGTTGAGTGAAATACACAAGAATTACTTAATTTTTCAACATTTTATTGGGGGTTCAGCTTTGTCAGGTAAGTTAAGTGAGAAAGCTAACTGACATAAATCTTAAAACTTAAGACTTTTATTACTTCAACCAGAAAAACAGAAATAATACCAGGTTTCACCCCCCTTGACAGAAAACACTCCTGCACGATTACAGAAACCCGGTTTTCGACAACACTTAGTGCAATGGAAAGCACCCAGGTGAAATAGGCAAAATGAATGGGCCCGTAGAGCGAGGCCGGGCCTGGAGTGTGAAGCCTGGGCCCGCAGAGTGAAGCCGGAGAGCGATTTCATGAAATAGGCAAAATGAATGGTGACACTCTAATTTCATGAAATAGACCAACTCAGTAGGCGATTGTGAGAAAAAACAGGCACAAAATAGTCATGCCGATCGTTGCGATGTCCAGGTTTTCGGTGACACAAATTTCTGGAAATAGGCAAAATGAATGGGCCCGTAGAGCGAGCCCGGGCCTGTGTGAAGCCTGGGCCCACAGCGACGTAAAAAGACAGTGTTGTAAAAAGACATAGACGTAAAAAGACAGTGATGTACAATACAATCTTCAAATCTTCTTTTCAAATCTGATCATAATTTACTCTTACAAAAAACACCATATGTGGTTCATATACAATCATGTAAAGACTGAGCAGCAGGATAGCCAGCTGTGGAAAACACAATTAGAAAAAGATTCTTAAGATTTCTGGGGTGTGACAAACTGATAAACCCAAAACCTGTTCACATCGCAGAGAATCATGACGGCGAAAGAGAATTTACTGTTCACATTTTCTAGTAGACAGGTTAGACCGGCTTGTTCAGATAAATATACAAATGCTGGTCAGTTAAGCAACCTGTTTTACATACAAAACTGTATGTATAGCAGACATACAATAAATAACCATTCCAGTCCAACCCTGCCCATCCCATCGCTGTCCGACACAAGAGGAGCTGCTCTGAGTCCAGCACGCATGGTAACATCTGAGCGACACACTGAAATTAATCTGTCAGAGTGATGCTGTGTAATTCAGAATCAGAATCAGAATCAGAATTCTTTTAATTATATAGTATAGTTTACACATACAGGAAGTATATTTACACATACAGGAAATTGCCTTGGTGTGGTTGGTGCATTTGGACATAAAAACAACAATCGGACATAAAACGACAATATATACAGTAGAACAATAAGTGCATATGGGCACGTGTGGTGCTACGGTGCAGTGATTGGTTTCGGGATAGTGCCAATAATATATAAATTATGTGCGGGGGTAGCCAGAGTCAGTGTGAGTTCAGGTGGCACAAGGTTTTGGTCTTGATAGCCCGGAACCTTTTTCCGGATGGGAGTCTCTGGAATAGGTGGTGACCGGGATGGGAAGGATCAGCAATGATCTTGCCTGCTCTCTTACTGGTCCTGGAGTGGAACAGGTCTAGGAGAGCCGGCAGGTCGCAGCCGATGACCTTCTCAGCTGACCGAACGATCCGCTGCAGTCTGCCCTTGTCCTTGGCAGTGGAGGCAGCGAACCAGACGATGATTGATGAGGTGAGGATGGACTCAATGATGGCCGTGTAGAACTCAACCATCACTTTCTTCAGTTGCCGCAGGAAGAACATCCTCTGCTGGACCTTCTTGATGGTGGAGGTGATGTTCTCCGCCCACCTCAGGTCCTGTGCAATTATGGTCCCCAGGAATCTGAAAGACTCCACTGTTTTAACTGGGGAGTCGCACTGTGTGTGTGTGTGTGTGTGTGTGTCCCGGGGGGACCCCAGTTTGAGCAGCAGCAGAGGAGGAGGATTAAGAGGAGGAGGAGCAGTGGCCCTCTTCTCAGCCATACGCCCTTGAGGACCATGTTATTTCCCCGTTTCTTGACAGGAAGGTCTCTCTTTCCATGAGTCTGGTGGTGTCGCCATGGTCTTGTTCTTCTTCTTCTTCTTCTTCTTCAAAGGATGACAAATCTGCAGAAGCATCACCCACTGGGTCGTAGTCTTTGTCGCCGCTGTCGTCTTCATAGTCTAGCTAATTTACCGTAGCATAAATTGCAGGGTTGTGTGCTTTCAGGTGCCTCTTGAGGTTTGTTGTGTTCTTCCAACCTATTTTGAAGCCACACGGTTTCTCTCCCGTTATTGCAGTGCGTTGTGTTTTATTTTCTGTCAAGTTATAATAAAAGAGTGTGCAGATATCTATTATTTTTCTTCCAGTACCAGAGTCCAGAGTGCTTGAACTCCAGCCATCATCTAACGTTTGTTAGGACGTCTCTTGCATGTCTGGGCATCTCAGGGAGTGGAGGAGGGATACAGTAATGGGCAACATTCAACCAATGATATTAAGAATGTACTGCACTAGGTGCATGCAATTTTTCGAAAAAATTATTAATTAAATTTTTTATTGTCCGTTCGACCCACACTCGACCCATACCCATCAATGCGCTAGGATGTTCTGACAACACCCCTACCTCTTTAGATTTTTATATATATATATATATATATTTTTTTTTATTATTTATTTATTTTTTTTTGCTAGACGCAGTTGTTGGTGCCCCCCTCTAGGCAACCCCCTTTGTCGCCTATAAGAAGGGCCGGCCCTGCCTGGAGGGGTATAGTCTGGCCTAGGCTATTTTACACCCCCAGGTATAGTTTGGCCTAGGACAGTTTATTTGGCCTGGGCCAAAGTATACCCAGGTTTAATCTGGGTGGGGGTTAATTTGGCCTGTTACACCAGGACTTACTCTTACATTGGCCGACTGTCAAAAACTTGAACAAACATGAGGACGGTGTAACTTACCGTTCAGAAACATCCTGTTGTAACCGACTGTGAATATGTGGCTAGTCTTCTATAGTGGTATCCACACATAAAAACTTGACTTTCAGCTGTGTTTGCCAGAGAGATCGTCAATGCGCCAGAATGAGACTGGCCTGGTCGCGCGTCACTCAAAGTGCAGTCAGCCAATCAGAGGAGGGGCTCATAAATAATTAATGAGGCAGAAACAACCTGTACTGTCTGGAGCACCAGAGAGAGGCAGAAGAGAGGACATGGAAATACACACTGCAGCAGTTTTTTCGATCATCTTAGTGGTACCAATACCTCAAATTACATCCCAGAAAGGTTTAAAATATGGGCCCTTTAAGAACTCTGTAAATATAAAACAGGCCTTTTAAAATTCATTTTGAAGATGTTTCGGGAGAAATCTCTTTCATCATCTCCACATCCCAGTTCTCCATCCATCAAGGTGTCCAGTCAGACCCCCGACTGTCCTTGACTGCTTGGCCTTGTTGCTGCTGGTGTGTAGGAGTGGATCCCAAAGGATTTTAAATCTGCTGCTGATTAATTACACCGCACTTTCCCCAGGGTCTACATGCATGTGTGTGTGGGTGTGTGTGTCCTTGGGCAAGATGCTGAGCCCCAAATTGCCTCTTGTTGGCTGTGTCAACTGTGTGAAACTGTATGTCCACAACCTCACCACAGGAAACACAACGTATTAATACTGCTGCGGAGACCACATAACCCCTATCCCCAAAAGCTCTCCTGACTTCTTTGTTGGTATCTTCTACATGGGCACTTTCTTTTTCATCCAGAAATATTTGTTTTCTTTAAATTTTGTGTCTATGACATGTCATCAACACCCCACTCGCTTAGGTGAATCCTGCTGAGGATCTCCTGCTGTGTTCTCACATCAACTTCAAGAAGGTTTGCAGAAAGTCCAAAGGTTATCTGGAGGTGCATGTACAGCCCCTCAAGATAATGTCCAGAGGATCTCCGGGGTTCATTGCATGTGTAAAAGCACCTAGTGTATCTGTTCTATCAGGTCCGTGTGTCAGACAAAACACATTTTAAAAGCCTCCTGTGTAGATTAGTTTTGGGCTGCCTTACGACTTGGCCTTAAAAGAAGAGTTTTAAATTCTGTATTTGGTGATTCAACAGGAAGTGTTAGTTCCTGTCAGTTGCCTACAGATCAGCAGTGTGCCACTCCACAGTACATTTATGGTGACACAAATAAACTACAATGGCACTTAGTAGAGTGCATACCTCCACCAAGGCACAAAAGTCCCCTTATTAATCCGATTAGAATTAGAAAGCTTTATCGTCATTGCACAAATTTGTACAACAAATTGTTGTGCAGCTCCTAAAAAACGATACATACATCTTCACATTCCTACACACACATCTTCACATTCATCATTGATGAATAAATAATAGAAGAAAGAAAAACACTTATCATAAACATGGGCACTGTAAAAATAAAGTATGACCAGTGGATTGCACTTCATAATAAATAGTCTATGAGTTTGTCCTGAGCTATTATGATGATGCAGAGGTGGTGGCAGTATGGGGGAGGAATTTATTACAGTTCAGGTCAATGATGGCTCATGGGCAAAAGTAGTTTTTCAGCCTGGAGGTGTGGGATTTAAAGGCCCTGTAGCACCGTCCAGATGGCAGCAGCGAAAAGAGCTGATGAGAGTTTTATCTTTCAGGATGTTGCTGGCTCTGCAGAGGCAGCGTGTTCTGAGGATGTCATCAAGTGTGGGAAGGCGGAATCCGATTATTTTCTGTTTTGTCTGTCGGCTTGTGTGCAGTTTGCATACCATGCTGTGATACGAATATGTTAAAACACTCTTGATAGAACAGAGATGAAAGGCCTTGAGCTGCTCTGCAGACAGGTTGTTTTTCTTAAGTGATCGTAAAAGTAGAGCCGCTGTTGAGCCTTTTTTTATCACAGCAGTGGAATTGACTGACCAGATGATGTCCTCAGTGATGTGGGTCCCTAAGAACTTAAAACAGGTAACCCTGTCCAGGTCCTCTCCTCTGATCATTAGGAGAGAGAGGTCCTCCTTGTGTAACATTGTAGGGAGAACCGCTGCGTCTATGTGTGCCGCCATTTAAAGTCACTAGATCTGGATTTTTATTTGGGTCTGCACACAAAATATCAGTCCCCTAAACATGTTAGATTTTTTAAATTAAGATACATGAATTATGCTCTCAGGAATAAATGAAAATGTTGAACATACGGATCTGCATCTAAACTTAATGGGGTCATGTCCCACCCGTCCACATACTGGTTCAGGTTCAATGACAATGAAAATGATGTGAATCAGATGCTTTAGCCTTTAAAACAGATCTAAACTCAACTGAATGTCAGTGGGAGATATTAGTGATGCGTTCCTCCTCACATCATTCAAACACCAGATTAGGGAAATATATTTTAAGAGGACTGTCGTTCCAACCCACCAGTAGTCGTCCACACACTTGGAGAATCTTTAATCAGGAGCTCTGCCAACTCTAGGTGGGACGATACATTACAAACACACTGCATGTTAACCCCAGAGTGAACAGACTCCTTCTCTCTCTCCTCTAGGTCCTGTCCCTGGGGGCTGATGTGTTGCCAGAGTATAAACTGCAGACTCCCAGGATCCACAAGTGGACCATCCTTCACTACAGTCCATTCAAAGCTGTGTGGGACTGGGTGATTCTGCTCTTAGTGATTTACACAGCAATTTTCACCCCTTACTCTGCTACATTTCTACTGAGGTTGGTGGGAAATTTACACAACACTGACTCTGTTCTGACTGACATTACTTTATTATGGTGATTTAAGGTTTCCCCTGCTGTCCTCTGAACTGCTGCTAGAATGGAACTGACAAACAAACTCTTAAACAATTAGCATGTGAACTTCTGCTGACAAAACATGTCTGATCTGCAGATTGATCTATGGTGGGGGTCGCCACCCGTAGCCCGGGAGCCCCTCTGCAGCTCCATATGGCTTTGACAAAAAAATAACATGGAAATAAATGGTTTTATTTTAATAATCCTTCAAAGGGAACACTTGAGCACTTGAGGTGATGCTGTGACACTGAAAAAATATAAATATATTTTGTCAACTAAAATATGCCTCTCATCCTATATACATCTACGTCCCTGCACCATTCCCTTCAGGTGGCTAATTGAGTTTCGGACCCCTTTCCTAAGCTAAACAGGGATATATCCAAAAATAAGAAAAGTCTCTGAGGAAAGAGAGTTTAATTCTGCATGGACAGATTATTTTGCTCTCACTGCCAACGATGCTGGCTAACTGGTGTGCTTGATATGTGGGGAGAAACCCACAGGATAAATTCGATTTCTGACCCCACAAGGCTCAAAGAACAGTTCTCATGTCAACATGTTAGACTTTTATATTGGAGATTGCTCTGACTTGATTTTCTATTCCATATTGGACCACATGATTTGAAAAGGTCTTTCCTAGATAGCAGCATTGTTTTGGGCCAGATTTGGACCCCTCTGCCATACTGTCATGCAGCCCGCATACTGCCTTTAATGATGAACCTCTGGTGGTTCGCGCCAGTTTGCTAGATATGGGACACAAAAAAGCAATAGCAATACCACATGTCAACCAAAGGTTGTTTTGTGCTATTTGGGCCATATACACCACATGGACTTCTTTAGGTTCACATCCAGATTACACCTTGCCTAGAGCACCACATGTTTGCTAAAAAAGACCCACATTTATTTTGGAATATTTGGGTCACATTTGCTATTTCATAAGTTGGCTTACATCCATTTGGTCCATCCCTGACAAGGGCCTGATGTGTCACATCATTAGTTCACCCCTGTGCACACTCAACTTATCATGCTATAACTTAATTTCACCAATGAATGGTTTAGAAATATTGTACATAATACATGTGACAACAGTATGACATGTTGAAGAATTTGATCAGCAAAAGTGATTCTAACTTGGTAGATGAACTTAACTGGATGCAGTTCAATAAAGATGTCCTTTCATCCTTTAGATACCATTATTTGTATTCAATCTTGCAGTCTCTCAAAACTGATAACAGGTGGGGACCTAAATGTTGACTTCACACTAGGACATCACTTATAGGAGTGGTACACTGGAATATAGTGAGAGCAGGCAGAGGAGTCCAATACATAGAGGCAGAAGCCAAGGTAAAAAAACTTAGCTTGGCTATACTCTCACAAGGGAAAAAACCCAGGGGAAATGCTGGTACGCTCACAGAATACTGACGAACTGAGGGAAAGACGCAGACTAAAACAGGGTTCACAACAAAAACAGGTGAAACTAATTTTGGTGGGGCAGGTCATAATCGAAAATCCATAGTCCATGATCACAACAACAATTCCAACAAAAGTTAAATTAGAAATCTCTCACTTCTGCACAAAGGCTCACAGCATGGGCAGAATCATCACGCAGTCAAAATAATTTGCACTTTCACTCTTGTGCTTTATGTTTAATTTTCTCCTCATAAATGAATTCACTGTTGTCTTTTTTTCCAGTGACCAGGAGGAAGCAGCCATGCAGACCTGCGGTTACTCCTGTTCCCCCCTCAACGTGGTGGATCTTGTTGTGGACATCATGTTCATCGTGGACATCATCATCAACTTCAGGACCACATATGTTAACTCCAATGACGAGGTGAACTGACCTGGGTCTCTGACTGACTGATTAGCTGTCTAATTAACAGCTCTGCTAACTGACAGGACAACTAATTTACCAGTCCACTGAGCAACTGACTCATTTAGACAGAGAGTGCAGCAGAGAGCCATTAGCTGTGGATGCAGAGAAATCAATAAGAAAATGTCAGATTTTAACTGTAGCTCACAGTGATATATTTTTTGTTTTTCACTGCTGTGGTTGAAAGATCAGTGAAAAGCTTCAGAGTATATATCCCTACTCTGTGCACACACTGTATATACTTCAATATGTTGTAATCTTATTTATATAATATAATGATGAGCATTCAGTTAATCTAAGTAAACTGTATAACATGTCTGTAATCTGTAACAAAGAATGTAAATATCTTTAATTTGGCTTTAATAATGTGTTGTATCATACTGTATTGTATTATATTTTAGCCCTACTATACATAACTGTTTTTGTAGAAGTCCCTGTAGCATGCACTCGATAATGATAATGTCACAAATATGCTGAATTAGAAAGAAAAAGAAAATTATATGTCATCTTTTCATTTATTCTTAGAAAAACATTGTTGAACCAAAGGACCTAAACAACTCTACAAAACCCCTTTTACTTTCAGAGTTGTTTTGTTTGTCTACTTTAGAATGGTTATTCTGATTTGGACAAATATTAGACTCTAAACACTTGACATTTCACATTAGGGCTAATGAAATATGACCATAATCATACCATAGTATCAAAAAACCACAAACTTCAGACTAAACCTTTTGTTATTTGGCGTGATTGTAGGATTTTAAACCTGATGGTTGGTTGGGCTGACTGTGTTGTGTCTCGTTAGGTGGTGAGCCAGTCCTCTCGGATTGCTGTCTACTACTTCAAGGGCTGGTTCCTTATTGACATGGTGGCAGCCATTCCCTTCGACCTTCTCATCTACCGCTCAGGAGAGGAGGCGGTCAGGGGAGGTGGAGAGGGCGAGGTAGGGTGATGGGAGGGAAAGAAGAAAATGAGGGGTCGGGTAAAAACCGGGATAGTAGGGAGGAATGAGTGTCATGGAAACATTGAGTAAGGAAAGAGATTCAGAGAGAAAATAACATCTGGAGGCCAGAGTCCATGTTAAAATATGAATAAAATCTGCTCTGTCTCCTTCTCCATCCTAACAGACCACCACCCTGATTGGTTTACTGAAGACAGCTCGGTTACTTCGATTGGTTCGTGTAGCCAGGAAGTTGGATCGGTACTCTGAGTACGGTGCAGCTGTCCTCTTCCTTCTCATGTGCACCTTTGCCCTCATCGCCCACTGGCTGGCCTGCATCTGGTACATTACCGTATCCTGTCGAGTGTGTGACTGACACACACACAACCTACTGCATATCACACACGCTTGAATCTTGTCTTCTTACCTTAGGTACGCCATAGGAAATGTGGAGCGGTCAACCTCAGCTGGGATCGGCTGGTTGGACAACCTGGCCGAGCAGCTGGGGAAACCGTACAATGACTCCATCCTGGTGTCGGGTCCGTCCATTAGAGACAAATATGTCACGGCTCTGTACTTCACCTTCAGTAGTCTGACCAGTGTGGGCTTCGGGAACGTCTCCCCAAACACCAACTCTGAGAAGATCTTCTCCATCTGTGTCATGCTCATCGGTGGTGAGTTCTTTGAAGGAAGTTTCCCACTTAAGTGATATATCCTGTATTGTTAGGTCTTTAGGTCTCTGTGTGGTATAAGGCTATGTCTCGGTGAACTTGTCAAACGTTTTTGTCACATTTGTCACTAGCAAATTGCACGTACATCCTTCATAAGCACATAACACCAGACTTTGTAGCCAGCACAAATGTTTTATGATTAAAGGTCCAATCAGTAAGATTTAGGTGAAAGGGATTTGTTGGCAGAAGTTGAATTTTCTTCACCCTTGAACGGTCCTTTATATTTACATTGGGAGCAGGTCCTCTCTGTGAAGGTTCCAAAGTAAAGTAGTTAAAGTAGTCCAGACTGGACAAACTTAACACATTCTGAGTTTTTATGAGAAGTGGAGGCTACCAGATGTTCTCTTTCATGTTTTGAAGGGGAGGATGAGGTGAGGGGTATCCAGCTGCAATATGCAACTTCACCGCTAGATGTCACTAAGCTCTACACACTGAACCTTTGACATGTATGTTTTAAAGTATTATGTCTGTCACACCTGGTCCTTTTTCTTTACTGTGTTGTTCAAACACCCTAAACACTTAAATACACCACATTTTTGTGTCCTTGTTTTTTCCACATTGTGAATTCAGAGCACATGAACACACAGACTTCACAACTAATTTTGTCTTGGTTTAGGTCTCTAAGATTTACAGCTGCTTTTACACCCATAGTTCAGTTCATAGACCAAGTTTAAAGTTTTTTTTGCAAATGCACACACACTAACACCAGTCTAACAGGCTGGCCAGTTTAAGCTGGAAATTCCGGTAAATCATATTACCCCCCTTCTCAATGTCTTTTGGAGGGTTCCAAACCCTAGTTTGGGAGCCACAGTTCTAGATGACTAAATTATATAAACTCTCTGTCTCTTCCGCAGCTCTGATGTACGCCAGTATTTTTGGTAATGTGTCAGCCATTATCCAGCGGCTTTACTCTGGTACGGCGCGCTACCATGCCCAGATGATGAGGGTTCGAGAGTTCATCCGTTTCCACCAGATCCCTAACCCTCTAAGGCAGCGGCTGGAGGAGTACTTTCAACATGCCTGGTCTTACACTAATGGAATTGATATGAATGCTGTGAGTGTTCATTGACCTACAACTCTGTCAGATGTTCTCAGTATCAACAGAAATACATAGACATGATTATAATTATGCCTCCACGTCGGCGACAGCCAGTGGCTGTCCGTCCATCCACCAGTCTGTCCATCCACCCCATTCTCATGAACACAATATCGCAAGAATGCCTTGAGATTTTTCAGCTGTAGACTGCAAACACACAGTGTGTGTGTGTGTGTTCACCGTCCACAGGCCTGTGTGCTTCATCTTCTTCCATGTGGTTATCCCACTCTGTCCTCTCTTTGTGTCCTCCATCTATAAAAAACTGCTCCAGGTATTAAAAGGGTTCCCAGAGTGTCTCCAGGCAGATATTTGTCTCCACCTCAACAGGTCACTGCTGCAGAACTGCAACGCTTTCAAAGGTAACACTCACATAGTGTTAATCACACATGAAAACTCGTAGACTGTACATTGAATACAACTTTGATCAAGTATTATGCCGTTTTTTACTCACTTATATTTTGTTTTTTTATTCCCAAAAAATCATACTTACCCTTCAGAATTGGATTTTACATACAAACACTTATGCACATTATTGATCAAAATAGTTGCAAGTAATTGCTTTCTCTCCACCAGATACAACCTCAAAATGCTGTTTACGTGTTAATACATCAGTGGCGATTCATCAGAGATATCGTCAAGTCTATCAGCCAATATCACATTTAACAAATATTGCACGTGGGGTTTTACAATCTGTCTTGCATTACGAGGCCCTCAGACCACAGAGCCTTGATTGCACAAGAAAGAAAAATGGAAGAAACCTCAGGAAGTGCAACAGAGGAGGGATGTGTCTTAAAGGACAGAATGAAATGTGATCCATATCTTCTATACAGAAGACATGTTTTGAAATTTACAGAATCAGGATGCTGACATTGTAGATAGATGTATACATATATGAAGGGTGTGAGCAACTTCCAGGTGCTCCCAAAAAGACTGGACCTGATAACAAAAATGTTGTGTACATGTAAACATACCGATCTGAATAAGTGATTGAATTATAAGTAGTTGCATTTTGAGGTTGCAGTTTTGCCACACACAATACTGAAAATAATGCATAGTGTAGTAGAAAATCAGTAAATTACCAACCTTTTGTGTTTGCATTGGTGCCTAGCATCCACTAAGGGCTGTCTGAGGGCCCTGGCCATGAGGTTTAAGACCACCCACGCTCCTCCTGGTGACACCCTGGTCCATGCTGGCGACTTGATCTCAGATCTGTACTTCATTTCCAGAGGGTCAATAGAGATCGTCAAAGGAGACGTGGTGGTTGCTATACTGGGTAGGTGCTAGTATGAGTCAGGTATGTGCCAGTAGCTCCATTTAATGTGCCAATTAAGACAGGAGTAGAGTCATTGTGCCTCCTATTTATCAATTGAAGAACATGTTCATGTCATAACCATGATTTCTCCTCCTCCAGGTAAGAATGATATCTTTGGGGAGCCCATCAATGTGGATGCTTTGCCAGGAAAATCCAGTGCTGATGTCAGAGCTCTGACCTACTGTGACCTGCACAAGATAAACAGAGAGGATATGTTGGAGGTAACATATATATGTCTTTATAAGATAACACTGGCTAAATCCTCCCTTTGCTCTCAAACAGCCTCTGTTCTTTGTGACATTCTGTGTCTATTTTTAATGACGTGTAAATTTCCTGTTCTGTGTGTTTTCAGGTCATGGACATGTATCCTGAGTTTTGTGAATATTTCTGGTCCAACTTGGAGATCACCTTCAATCTCAGAGACGTATGTTACATATTTTACAGCTCCCTTGTTTACTATGACCAGGTGGAAACTCTGGAAATTATTCAAATTGAGATGTCTGAAATAATAAAAATTCAATAGTATCTTGAATTTTGATGTCAGTATATAAAATGAAGAATTTAAAGTATATATTACTTGTGAAATACTAAACTATTTAAAATATTTAAGGCACTTATATTTTATTTTCATGAATTAATTGTGGATGTCTGTGATGTGACAACCTGTTTTCTTTCAACGTCAGAGGGTTAAAGTGTTTATAGCTTATCCAAATGTTAGGGAGGGGTTTGTGGAGCTATCACAACATCCAACAATACATTTTAATAAATAAAACTCACCGGAGTAATCAAAAATACTCTCTCACTGTCCAGATTTTATTGCCACTTTCACAAACAAAAAGCTGAATGTAATGTAATGAATGGATGGAATGAATCAATTGTAAAAGAACCTTCCTGTTTACCTTTCCTCTCTGTGTGCAGGTGTTTAATGAAGCTGTGGGTCTTCTGAGTAGAGACGACTCAGGCTGTGAGGGCTTCAGCCGGCCACAGAGGAAACACTCAGGTGACACTTCACTACCACTAAACAGCTCATGAGGACAGATAGCACCTGTGGAGATGCACTGCAGTCAGGGTGGACTAGCAAAGCAGTCTGTAATTTCTTTACAGAGCAGTGGAGGCACTAAAATGTGACTTTGTTTAAAACCAGAAAAATAAAACAAGTAAAATAACTAGGAAACAATGTAACAAAGAAAATGGTTGATGATGATAATGAGGTCAGTTCTGTTTAATTGCCCAAAAAAGGAAATACATTTTAAAGCAGCATATCTTGGTGATGTGACCCATATTTCAACTGTATCACCATAATCACTTATTGTATGGAAAGTTCCAAATGCCGATATCATCAGTTGTTGATGGTACATGGCATTTTTATTTTCAGAGAAAATGATAAAGATGAAAAAGATTAGAATTATGCTCTCACTGAATATATTCTGTTTACAATTCATATATTTTGTTTATATTATATCTTAGCTTATTTATTCATTTTTGCTGATAGGTGAACTTTACTTACTTTTTACTACCCCCTTGCTGCTGTATTATGTCAAATGTGCCCATAGTGGGACTAATAAAGGATATTATTTTAGTTAATAGTGCTAAACATTTTTGTTCAACATTGAAGTGTTGTTGTAAAATAAATTAGATTTTTAAATTAGAATTTGAAGAGAATTGGTGCTGGTCTAAAGGCAAAGGATGGTCACGCAGGTGCCACCTCTCATCCAGCACCCTGTGTCTGAAGATTTTGTCCTTGATAAAGTTACATTTCTCTAAATGTTTCAGATTTCTTCCGGTTGTCAACTCACAATGAGTGTTTGTATCTGTCAGGTGTCACCATCTCAGCAAAGAGACAGACATCTGCCTTCGGATGTGGAAGACGACTCAATAACTTGGAGCAGTGTGACGGCCATGATCATAAACATACACTGTGAGATACATGAAACATAGATTTATTATCAGCTCTTGTTTTACACTAATCCACCTTACAAAACAACTTCTGACTGCTTCTGTAGATACGGCTCCGTGTTCTCCAGTGAGGATGAAGTGGAGGAGTTAGATGTGACCAGTCCTGCTCAGACGTGCCTCACCACCAGGTGCAGAGAGACTGACGCGTTTCCAGGAGTGTCCAGCATCTTCACGTTCTTGAGCTCGGAGAGTCGAGAGGAACACATGTACCAGGAAGTCCCCTGCTCCCACAGCCTCCCCTCACCGCCTCCTCAGCCTCCCCCTCACCAGCTCCTTTACCTGCCCTCCTCCTCCTCCCACTGTCCCTCCAGCCCTCCTCCTCCTCCTCCTCCTCCTACCGCCATCATCTCTGGGAGGCAGAGAGTGGAGCTGGAGAAAAGGTTAGATGCTCTGCAGCGACAGATAACCAGGTGGGTCTTCAGGCTTAACTATGCTCTTTATCAGTAACAGTGGTGACTTTACATGCATATCAGATTTCAAGCTAAATACAGTGATATCAATAGTTAAAACAGCTTAAACTCTGGCACAAAGGTTTGGATAAATCACATCTGCAGTTAAGTATTTCAGCTGGTTAACAAATAGTATATTTTTAAACTCATCTACTTCTGTGTGTTTGGATGTGTGTTTTCCAGGTTGGAGTCTTGTATGTCAGCCGACATCAGGACCATTATGCAGCTGCTTCAGAGGCAGACACCAGTAATCCCACCTTCCTACAGCACCCTGACGTCATCTCTGAACGCATTGTCCTCCCCCTTCCTGTCCCCCACTGTTGCCTCCCCATCTGGAGCCCCAATCCCTGTCCTCCCCACTGACGAGTCACCATCCAGGCCAAATGAAAACCAAGATCAAATCCTGCAGGAACTTCCGGAATCTGATTCCATCAATTGGGGTTCCACTGTGCTCCATCTCACCACGTCACCCCCTCAAACCCATACCTCACCCTTTAACACGTCTTCATATTAGTCACCATTTTTCTCTCCCCGTTTTACACCTCCATCTCTCCACCTAATCCTCAAAACTCCATCCTGTCTTCCTCCTTGGTCCTTACCCAGATAGGTGTCTCAGTGTGCGTCTGCCATCCTCACCCTCGCCTCACCCTTCTGTCTCACAGATACTGTAAACCTATAGCAAATCAAATGAAAGTCTGAACTTTCACAGAAGAATTTGGTTTAGAAAATATATATATAAGAAAGTCGCACAATACCAATTATTTTCAGATGAATTGTGAACCAAACAGTATGAATAATGAAAAAAATATCAATCAAATCATCAGATCCAAGTGCCGTTTTTTTCGGACTTATTATTATATCCTCAGAATCCTGACAGAACACTGGAAGCAAATGTTACTATGTAGTGTAGGAGTTGGTGTTTGAGCACACAGCTGCATGCATGCACATTTGTTTTCAAGCCGACAGAGAAGACCCTGCAACCTCAAAACCTGCCTGATGTTGTTCAACCAATTTGTCTGCTGCCAGCTCCTATAAAGGACCAACATCTGAACGGGAACCTTCCTGATGGGTAACATCTGAGTGGTCAGCCAGCGACCCACCTGATCCCTACATGGCCTACTTTGTATCCATGCTCTATCTTCTTCCTGTCCTGCAGCCTGCTCTGATCCCCAGTAACATATTTGCTCTTCTGAAGTGTCCTGTCTTTGTTGACACCCTCCAGAACAGCTCTGCCTGCAACATCACTGCCACCCTCTAGAGCAGTTTTGCCGCCCTGCCTTCTGAGCCAATCCTGCCTGCCCATGTCTGCACCTAGGTCCTCCTTCATGTGCTCTGCAAACCAACTTTGAACGTGGACCTCACTTCAACATTCAACTTGAATGAAAATTGGCACATATCCCCAGGGTTTTATGAATGCAGTTAATAAATGCACATAGATAAGACCAATGTGATTCAGCAATTACTTTACGCAAATAAGATAAATCCATCCTGACATTTTATTGGAACATCAATGTTTATTAACTCAAACAAAAACTCTTATTACTTGACTACTCAGATGTAATAAATCTAGATGCAGCTTAAATGCATGCAAAGTCAATAAAAATAGTTGAATGGGTATATGCTCATTATATTGGCTATGGAGTATGCTGAATGTGTCTGTGTAATAAAAATCATTTTGTGGTCTTCAGACACCTACATATACTAGCTCCAGTCCCCTAATAGACAACAGAATAATGTAGGATATAAACTTCACCTATGTGCTGGTGCAACTTAAGATATAATTATGTAGTAATCAGTAAGTAAATAAGAAAGTATGTTGATGAATATTCTACAGGTGGAAATAAAGGTGATCATCTGATGAGTGGAAGAGACTGGAAGACTGGACAAGCACCATATAGATACAGTCTATTTTATCTGGGAATAAATTATGTTGTTGCTCTTGTTTCCTATTACTGCAAATCTCTACTATGGAAGCCAAATCCTACAATTCAATGAAATGTGATTTGTATACAACACACATAATCTCAAGGCACTTCACACAGTGAGGTCAAGACCTTAATAGGTCCTACAACAAGGAAGCACTTGATGACTGTGGAGAGAACAAATTCCCTCATTAACTGGAAGAAACCTCTGTCAGAATCAACCTCTGGCGGTTAGCTCTCTGGACTATAAATATTGTGGTTTTATTGACAACACAATGACTAATAAAGAGTAAGTAGACCAGGTAACAGCTCTCCATTATTATATCTCCATATGGCTAAGCAGACAGATGACATATACAAGTTCACTGTATTTTAGCAGCAGAAACCCTTTTTTTGTGTGTTGCCTATTTGCATTGACTGGAAAATGACTGTGAATAAAGCTGACATGATGTAATGTAACAATAGAAGAGCATGTATGTTTTAGTGGTGCCATCAGTGTGATGTATTCAAAGCCACGTGTCATGGTAGAAGGTTGTAAAGTTTGCAGGTACAGTTTGGGTTAACTTGTGGATGTGCTCTGAATGCAGCGATCACAGGACAAATCTTGTGATTTTATAGGTGAGGTAGAACATTGAATGTCTTAATATTTATCCAACAAATTAGAAACAACAAATCCAACAATAGTATCTTTTGTACAATTTCTCCATACAGACTTTGACGACTTGTAATTTGAAAGGGTGGAAATCCCTGCAAAGCTCCCGACCGGAAGTATTAGTTTAAGCCGGAAGAGGAACCGTGAACTCGTGTGTTTGGCTCAACGTGAATACAACCTTTAAGGTTGTAAACAATCGCCTTTGTTTTCCTCCTTCAAACACCAACTAGCTCCTCTACATTACCACCGCGGCTCCAGACGTGAAGATGTTCAACAGACAGACGAGCCTGTGGATGGGGGACGTAAGTTTGAAGTCTGTTTGAGTCAGTGCGTGGACGTTAGCTTAGCCACGCGCGCTGGATGCTAGCGCGGTTACATAAAGTTAGCCTGGATACTTGACACAAGTCGAGATAGGTTAGACTACGCTATGTTTAAATGTTTACCAACACACAATTTTGACATTTTGTGGTCACATTTGTCACCAAACACTCATTTGTTCCCCTTGAAACTCTTCACCTAGTAGGAAGCTTTAGCTAAACACCTTGAGTGGAGCTAATCTGAGAAGTTCACGTTTTACATGTGTAACTGCAGCCCAGTGTATTATTAATAATACATGCATATGGATAACTGCGTATACAAAGGTATACAGTATATTCGAATGACAGGACTTTGGTCCAGGATCGTTTATTTAAGAAATGTTTATGTTCGAGTCTGGTGGCGGTTTGTGTTTGAGCTAACAGAAAATAGCTTGTGGTTGTTTCCAGTTTCATGTTTTCCATTCTAAGATTCCTCTAGAGACATATTTTCCTCAAACCGCTGCAGCTGTCATGTTGAGCCTCTGACTCAAACAGGCAATGATGGCTTAAGCCCCTTTAAACTTGATTGGCCAAAAACCCGGAAGCCAGTGATATCGAGCACTGCATAATCCTCTTCCAGGTGTTGATGCGCTAAATAAGAAAAACGATTAAACCAAGTAACAATGAAATAAACACAGCATAATGAGGGTGGACCTGACACAGACAACAGCAAGAAGTATCTGTCCAGTAAACTTTATGTCCTCACCTGCTTATTGTCGAGCACAATTGTGGATTATGTCTTTCAATCTCAAACATTTATAACATCCTCTATATATGACCCTGATAATAGTTATGTTTGGAAAATGCACTCAATAGTTGAACCAGAAATCATCTGCTGTGATGAAATATTAAAGCTAATGGTGCAAATAAAATGTTATTCTGCTGTCACCAAAACCTGTACTCTGTTATTTGTATGGTGTAGTACAGTGCTCATAATACACAAATAAATGTTTTTGTGAGAACAAAATGTGTTTAGAGTGGTTGGCCATATAATGTAGACAGTGAAGATTTGACATCACCTCATTATTTGAAACTTTGGCCAAATGTATTGGCCTTTGATGCTGCAATATTTGGCACTGTTACTGTAACACTTGTCACAACAAATAATAAGTACGAGCATAATAATAATAGGACCCTGCTATAAGTTTTTTACCTGTAACTAAAATATTTAGCAACAAGTCCTAGAAAAGACCATTAACAATCTGACCCAGGTTTGTCATCGTTTAAGTTATTTTATTTTTTATTATAAAGTTATGTTATACATACTCATGTACTATTATCAACATTGGCTAAGATTTGATGTGTAAAATGTGTTTGCATGTGTGTTTAGTTGGACCCATACATGGATGAGAACTTCATCAAGCAGGCCTTTAGTGCCATGGGAGAGTCGCCATTTGGAGTCAAGATCATTACTCACAGGATAACAGGGTAGGTTATACAGAGCACCTCGTGCTTTACATCAGTGTCCGTGTAAAAGACTTGAACACACACAATGATTGTGTTATTAGATGTGCTGGTATTTTAACTATCAGAATTGTTTAGCAGAGGTGGGGAACTGGAAAGTGTTGGCCTACTGTAAGCAGCTTACTGTTGATATAAGACTAGCCAACTGACCTTAAACCATTAAGTGACCAAGCTGTATATCTGGTACATAGTTCTGTCCACGGCACAAGGTCACATTTCAGGTTTCAATACATCCATCCTGAGAGATCACATGTGGCCAGCATTTACATGTGTCCACACCTGACATTAAAATGTCGCCTGTGACCATCTGTGATCGATCTCGCTTCTCCGCTCTTCATGCAAATGAACACAAACTTGATTTGTGTTCGTTAAGACCGAACAATGTTGTTTCGAACCAGTCTGAGTTTACAGATGTGTCTGATGTCTCTGTGTGTCTGTGATGACACAAGTGAGGGAAAGAGAGGTAGAGAGATGAGTCAGGAGAGTCTGAATGAATCTTGCACAGTTGTGAGGAAAGATTTCACCAATTTGATGAAAGTATCAATCATTATGTGGTGGTCAACGAGAAGAGAAAAAAATATGTTTGATTCGAAACTCAGAGGACGTCAGCTGAGAAGGAGGTCCTTCTTATGTGGCCTAGGATGCATTTGCATTTACACTGTTAAAAGAATGCGGACACGTGGCCCAGACCACCTCCGAATGTGGTGTGGAGCGATTGGATCACACTCTGATCTGAGTGTGTTCACACCTGTATTGAAAGCTGTCCTCTTGTGATTGGATCACAAAAAACACATGTTAATCCCAGGTGTGTACGGAGCCTTTGACATTTCTATCTTCCTGTGCAGTGGTTCTGCAGGATACTGCTTTGTGGAGCTGGCAGATGAGGCAAGTGTTGACCGCTGCGTTCAAAGACTTAATGGAAAACTGGTTCCAGGATCAAATCCGGTAAGTTCTATGGTGTAATTGCAAAAATTATAAATCATATCTGATGGATCTTTACTGCATTACATAAATATTGTTTCTACACAAATATATAAATTTTATTGACGATTCAATATTACCTTTCTTTTTTTCCAGTATTATACTTATGTTATAAAACAAATTTTTATCGTTTGTGACTGTGGATAGTGGAGCTCAACTAGTCTTGGTCCTACTTTTTTACCACAGAATCTCGACAGGATTGAATGCTTATAATGTTAATATAAGTGAACCAGATCTATTCCATTTGCCATCTGTGTTTCTTTTTTTTCATATTGTGCTGTACCAGTTACAGACACTATTGAGTTTTAACTATTGATTTGCTGCGGTGACTAAAAATCTCCATCAGCGCCTGGTAATATAAAACAAAAATAACCGTTTCTAAATCTAAAGTGACGTGTAACGTTGTGAGCTTTAGTTGCTTGCTGCTGAATTTGAAATGATGTTGGCCCTCTGAGCTGGGCCAAGCTACTGGACTCCCCTGTCCACCGGCCTGTACCTGCTGCTGAAGGTGGCTAAAAGGCTGCTTGTACATGAATGTACTTTGTTTGAAGCTGGTGAATAGAGTCTCTGGTAGGAACTAACTGAGGAATGGGCTAAAGGCTGGTCTGGGTGGTGGAGGTATGTAAACCCAAATAACAACAACCATAATAACTCCATTCTCTATTTCCAGCAATATCAGTGCTATAGTACACGTCTTTGGAGTTTGAGCTCTGCTCAGTGCATTTGTCTTCTCTCCCCATGTGCAGCCCCGGAAGTTTAAGCTAAACTATGCCACCTACGGGAAACGGCCAGAGGCAGGGTAAGATCTGATTGACATTCCTACAATACACACTTTTGATAACAGATATTAATAAGTCTAAATTTGAGGTAAAGATATATGTTTTATAAAAATAATACTTTTTTCCTCCTATCAGGCCAGAGTTTTCAGTGTTTGTAGGCGACTTGGCCTCTGAGGTGGACGACTTCCAGCTCCACCAAGTTTTTAAGAAGTATCCTTCCTGCAAAGGAGCCAAAGTCGTCACCGACCAGTACGGATACTCCAGGTATGTTAGCCCACTGGAGTGGACTGGTTAGCAATGTTAAAAGTATTGTATAAGATTAGATGATATTTTTTGTTTAATAGTTGTTGTTGAATATAATATTGTGTTGTGAATATTTTTTGTAAGAAATATGCAATAATATGAAGTGTTTCCTGGTTTTATTAGTGTCGTGATTATTTGGATGGCAGTGCTGTGGACGTTGACCACTAGAACATCTGCATCAATCTCAAAAAAGGCTGAAGATATGTTTTCTTGCGGTCTTATGCTAAAACTATTGTTTTCCCCATATAGGCTAAGCAAGAGCAACTCACAATTCAAGTGATGCTACCTCATGTTAAAAGTAAAACAACAAGTTTCAGTTCTACCATAATAATACCCATTATATTCTGTTTCTCATTATAAGTGGCTATTTGATGCCAATCATGTAGTGTCTGTTGGTGTGGAATGGAGGTGTAATTGTTGTTTGACTTGCAGAGGTTACGGTTTCGTCAAGTTTGGGGAGGAGACCGAGCAGAAGAAGGCGATTGAGGAGTGCCAGGGAACAATGCTCGGTGGAAAGCCGCTCAGACTCAGTATTGCTGTGGCAAAGAGGTAAGTTGCTGACAAAGAAACATAAGGAAACATAGCAAATCATTTTTGAGAGATCATTAATACCATCACTGCCAGACATTCTTTACAAAAAAATATGCTAATGTCGTACATGCAGTGGCTCCAGAAAGTATTGACCCACTTTTGATCTAGATTTAGCTGCAAATGGGAAAAATTGCCTCTTTCACACAATAATGCACATTGACAAGTTAAAACACATTGACAAGTTGTTTGCAAAAAACCCCTGAAATATTGATAAAAGTATTCAGACCTTTAATTTGGTAGTTTTATAGAGGCGGTTACTTTGGTAGCAGTGACGCCTCCAAAACTTCTTGGGCAACTCTAT
Source organism: Verasper variegatus (assembly GCA_026259375.1). Taxonomy (NCBI): domain Eukaryota; kingdom Metazoa; phylum Chordata; class Actinopteri; order Pleuronectiformes; family Pleuronectidae; genus Verasper; species Verasper variegatus. The sequence continues at coordinate 19,721,714 of CM048053.1, read as the reverse complement.
TGAAGCTTTGCATAGCAGATCTTCCAGTGTCTATGAACTGCTATTTCATTTCTTTACACTCAAGGACAATCGGAGGCTTGTCCTGTAGTCACTCTAGCATTGTTTAGGCTGGGTGCTTTTGTTGCTTCAGTCTCAGGTCCTGTGCCTTCTGGAGCAGGGTATATTGAAGGATTTCAGTATTTTTGCTTCTTTCATTCTGTTCCCCTTACAACATGCTACTACCAGCATGCTTCATCTGCCTTTTAGGCAGTGCCTGGTGTTCACCAGACATCGTGTTTGGAGCTCTGTTCTGTTCTGTTTATCAAACCAGAAAATCATTTAAATGCTATTTGTCATAAAGACCCGATGGAGTGCTGCTGAGATGGTCGTCTTTACCATCTCTGCAGAGACTACCACGATCTTGTGAAAACACAAAGATACATTTTTTCAGCTTAATTTTTTCACCGATGTCTGCAGAGTTTCTTGGACTTCATGGCTAAGTTTATGTCCTGACCTGCCAGTGTGAATTGATACATACTTGCATATGCAAGGGAGTGGCTTTCGAAACAATGTCCAGTCTATTCAGCTCCAATCATCAATCACGCCTCATTTTTCCTTATATATCATTGAGTGTCTATTATTTGAAATCTATGGCACCTTTAAGAGTACATAAGGTGAAGGGAGGTGAATACTTCCTTTTGCCCCTGCACAGTGTGACGTGATGAAGTTATATAAACTTCTTCTCACATTCCCTTGAAATATGTGACACTTGAATTGAATTTCTTATTTTACAGCCAAAAGATGAGCAGCTACCACGGGGGCCAGGGCCAAAATTACCACAGCAACTACAACCAGTCCCAGTCCAATTACTACGGCAGCCAAAGCGGCGGGGGTCAGGGGGGTTACTACCCTCAGTGGGGGGGCTACGATCAGTACAGTGGCTATAACAACAGTGGCTATAACAGTGGATACAACAGTGGCTACAACTACAACTATGGGCCCTATGGATACCCTCCACCAGGCCAAATGATGCCACCTCCTCCCACGGGGATGCCACCCGTGTCCACAGACCCTTCAGGAGCTGTAGAGGTGAGGGAAGCTCTACGATGTCATTATTTTTTGCCTGATTTGTCAGTTTGTTTAGAATGTTTAGGGAAACAGCAGCGCCTTACAATGAAAGCCACATGTTTAACATTTCCTGGTTATATCTCCGTCACCGGCTGAAAGATGAGAACGTTTGTGTTCGCAATTGTGTCAGCTCCACAAAAACCCTCTGTTTTTGGTGTTTGTTTTTCAAACAATGCTAAGGTTAAATTGTCTTTTTGTGTTCAGTAAGAAGGCAAACAGGCATATATTGTCTTATATCTTTACTGGATATCAGTTCTGATTGTGTTTCCATCCAGTCTGTCTCTTGGTGTTATTAGTTTAGAAATTGAAATGGCTTTACTACAACATCTATAAATGTTGTTCTTAATGCTCATGTCTTATTTGTGCCAAGTTTATTTTCCTTCAGCATGTCAGTGTTTATTATAACTGTCAGGATTTCATGTGTCCCCTGCAGAGCCATGAGGAGACTGAGGATTTAGAGGACGATAATGCAGAAGGTGAGACCCTGTTTCCTTCCACCAGACAGATCTGGTCTTATGCTACTAAAATGTGCATATTAAAACCTATACATGATTATTTCACTTTATATGGTTTAGGACAATGTGATACAGCTGTTACATTTATGTATTTAATGAATTGTAATTATAAAAAGACAAAGAGATTCTGCGCATTAGCTCCTGCCAACGATTTACAGTATTTGTCTTTGATTTTGACAACAAACATTGAGGATGTGTTCAAATCATGTGGATATTTTACAGACCCCACCTCTGCCTGTGACGTGGACCAGTGGAACAAAGACTTCATGCAGCGGAGCGAGGAGCTGTACGACGCCATGATAGACTGTCACTGGGAAACACTGGACTCTGTTGACTCCACCATCACCTTCCTTCCTTGATAACTTAACTTAGTTAAGTTAACTTAACATAACTCCTCGGATTCTCCCAAACCCTTGAATACGTTTCTTTTTCTACTCCCCTATAGTCTTGATCTAATGCTACACTGACACCTTATAAAGGCCACTTTAGATTTACATGTACCTCTTCAGATCCTTAAAGTGCATAAACCTTCACTAGATTTGAATGTTTACCATGTTGGTAATATAGAGAAGGTGGCTCAATAATCAGAGAGGTTACTAAGTGGTCCACACCATTCAGTAGGAATTCATTAGTGTAAGGATGAAGTGCTGGCGTTGCCCTCTCTGCTGTGATCTGCCATAGTAGCTGCAGTAAGGTAAACTGAACGCTGTGTATATCGAGCTGCTTTCACACATGAACTTGCATCAACAGAAACATGTTTTGTTTACAGGTCATAAACCTTGGCCTGTATCACGAAATTGGCATCTTCTACATGTATGAAATCACTTTTTCCATCCTGAGATAATTCTATTTTTGTTTTTAACCATGCTTTGCGTCCTTTGTGTTTATAAAGTGTTTCATCAAGGCACCCACCCACTTCAAGGTTTTACTAGGGGCCTGGCAGGAGAAACTCCAGAGATTATCCGGAGCCTCTGGCTGGGACATTTGTGTTCACACATGCAGCCCCTCCTGAAAAGAGTTTAGTGCATGTTTGAAAGCAGATTATGTCACCGTTTAATGTCACAGAGGAATAAATGCAACTTGTCACTTATTGTTTGTGGATCCATGTTGAAATGGTCTCACCAGCAGATGTTAACTTTGCTCAGTGAATATGGCCCAAGCTCTTTAGGTAGTAAATGAAAACTATGCCTTTTATTGTCATTTGCCATTAACTACAATAGATTTGTATTTGTATCTTGTTTTGTTTATTTTTAATGAAGGAACTGTCCTGGGCTTGTGAATTTTTTTACATTATCTGGGTCAAGTTGTGGAAAACATTGACACATGTTGATATTGAGTTTAGCAAACAAGTATCAAACCGAAGTATAATTTATGACTGTTTTTCCAGACAAGGAACTTTCTTTTCTGTGTAACAGATGAATGGTACAACCTCCCAAATCTTCTAAGCGCTGTGAAACTGTGTCATGATTTTGTGAGGTAGACAGTTGATTTGCTGTAGCAGATGTTTTGTATGTTTTCTTTGTGAAAAAATTATATGAAAAAAAAGGAGGTAATGGTTTTGTGTCAACTTTTTTAGAGAAGTAAAAATAAGTAATGTGTTTCTCTTGAGGTGAACTGTATTTATTCAGTATATTCACATTATGCAGACCTATTACATTTTATTACCTCTGCCAAGGAGTTTGTCTGTTATTTAGCAGCATTATGCAAACTACCAAACATGGGTCAGGGAAGAGATTTTATTATTGGACATTTTCAGGGAATAATATATTGATTGTAGATGAAAAAACAGGCTTATATATGAGTGTGCAGCTTGACTGCATTGAAGTGATTCTTGGGTACTTTCCTGGGTGCTATTCTAATCTTGTAGGTTTGACTTTAAATGGGCAAAAGTGCCAGCTTATTACCACCAGTCTACCCAGAGTGAAAAGCTATTTTTGGAATTATTTGCTAAACTACAAACGGACAATCTCCCCATTTACAAAAGTATTCAGACACTTTGCTGTGGCAGATTGAGATCTGGTGGTCAGAAAGGCTGATGTGTACATAAGGTTCCACAATTCACACTGCAGCTCTCAGAATCCAAGGAACTGTCTGTAGACCTCCACATTAACACTGTGTCCCACCCATAAAGACAGTGATCCACACCTACAAGTTGTCCTCAGTCCTTCATAAAATATGGTGTGGAGGAATAAGGTGTTTTTATTTGTGTATTATCTGCATATAATAATTATTAAAGCCTTATTGGCTAAGATCGAGCCCTTTGTATCTACTTAGGCAGCAGGTGGTCTGGTGCGCTGCATGTCTCAAAGAATGGACCAAACAAGTGTGTTCTAAGTATTGACATTAAAAAGGCTAATGTAGCTTCTCCCACATACTTTGACAGGAGGGAGAGTCAAGTGGTACTCACCACATAAATGCCACTAAATGTATTCATTCATTTTATTATTCAATGACAGTGCATACAAGATGAACACTCTAAATATGCCAGAGTTAGCCAAGAGGACAATTTTTTACGTGTGTTTCCTGGCCAGGTGCAAAGATGGCAGCCTAAAATCCCACACAGCTGACCAGTAAGTTCCTCTCGGTCTGCTTGTGACCCAGTTTACTTTCAGAGACACTCAGCAGAGGAGTGTGGGGTCTTGGGACAATGGTGAACGCAAATGGACAAATAAGAAAGATGCTTACTGTGAATAGGCCACTTCTTGAGGTCCTGGTGGGTATGTAACATGAGACATCCATTCCTCACACCCTTCACTCTGTTCTCATCCACTTTGACTCACAGATCACTACACAAATCATGTATTAGCCGAAATGGCATATAGCTGAAAGAAAAAAAAGAAGCGCATACAATTTTGAAAGTCCACTCAGTCGATTTGATGATTCTTATTTGAGGATTACAGGCACAAAGGTACAGGTTTCAGTCTCCAAACAATCACCCTTATCTACGTGTTTAATTCATTTTTCAGTCCGTTTCAAGATCTTTGATTTTTCTCTCAGTTAATCACAGTGATCATTGCACAGTTGTGTGTCCTCAGCTTCAGTACCCCCAGTCTTGGTGTTGAGCAGTCCCTGTCCAGGCCTCCCGGGACAGTACCAGCTGGGCCCCTGGCGATACCAACCCTGATACAGTCCCCTCCAGCTCAGACAGCCTAGAGCGCCCCCCAGCAGCTGGGTGGGGAACTGGGGAAAGTAAGCTAAGAGACAGAGAAGCAGAAAGATCCAGAGCCCCAGCAAGAGAACACAGAAGAGGAAGAGGATCCTCAGAGGAGCATCTGAGATCCCTCCCAAACTCAGATAAGGACCGAACACGGACATCTCCTCTGCCAGCAGCAGGCAGCACAGACAGAGGAGGAAGACGTCCTCTGAAACCTCATATCCCCTCCACAGCAGCCCAGCTCTGAGGCACTCAAACCTGCTCTCCCCCTCTCTTAACACCAACAGAGGCTGGCCGCTGGTCACCTCTGGGCCGCTGAGTAAAGGTTCATAGCAGCTTCCTGTGGCGTTCTCCAGATGGTTCAGGAGTTTGCAGAAAATGATCCACAGGCCACCAGCCACCCCGAGCCTGGAGAGGTGACGGATGGAGAGGCCAAGGGAGCGACGGATGGAGAAGGAGAGGAGGAAGACGAAGGAACCCACAAAGATGCAGGTCCAGCCCCAGCCCGAGCGCAGGAACACCCTGTAGAGAAGGGAGAGGAAGAGGACAGGAAGAGAAGAGGGGTTTTAATAGTAGAGTTGATGGGTGAAAAATAAGGAGTGATAAGAGGAATAAATGTTGGTATAATCATAATAATAAAATATATGTTGCTGTTTGACTATTCAATTTGAAACTATGCACACTGTTCTGCTGCCTCCAAGTGGCCAAAGGAAAACTTCTCTAACAAACACTGCGTGGAAAATAATGTTACAGCCTTACTGCAGACATCCATCTGTGTTTTTCTCATGTCATACAAGCATTCATTTCTGGTATACTGTAGGATACTAACGGCTAAAACAGTATTCGTAAAAAAAGTAGGAGAAGGATGATCAGTTTCTCAGATTTGACTAGATTTTCTGGTTGGTGTTGAAATAAGATTAACAATTCTGTTCTATTGTTAAAACTACTAATGACATTTCTCCCAAATTCCAAATTCAACAGACACTGGAATGAAATGGCTACTAGACAGAGATGGTATTGAGACACAGTTGATGAGTCAGGAGTAGGAGCGAACCCACAGTAGAGACCTGATCTTTTAATATACATGATGTGGTTGAGATTATTTTAAAGAAAATTTGACTGTTATTGTCTAATGTTAAACAGGGGCTATACATCAGGCCTCAATGTCAAACAGATTAGACGGTGAAAACTCTTCCAAATGCCAAAGGTCATTTTATTTTGGTAGGTTTTCTTAGAACAGTGACACAAACATGCAGGCGGATAAAACCCAGTGACACAATGATGCCATTGGTCCAGACTGGACACGTGAGCAGAGATTACACAGGAAGCGCTCTCACCTGTAGAGAAAGTGGCTCCTCTTGGCAAAGACACTATGCTGGGAGACCCAGAGGCTCAGTGCAGGGCCGAACATCACCACCGCAGACAGCAGCAGGTGGAAGTGCCGCCGGAACACGGTGTTACCAAGGAGCCAGGCTGTCAGGTCCGTCAGGACCACCAGCACCGTGTTCAGGAACATCTCTGCCCTCAACCAAACTCTGACCTTAAATCAAGAAAATCACTGGCCGCCGGCCTCTGAACGCAGCAGTGTGTTTGTGTGGATTCTCCACCTCAGACGTAACCGCATGCACAGTGTCATGTGATAAGGCTGTAATCCCGACTAGAATGCATGTAACACACTTGTAAATGTTGATCACTGCTGCAGATTGGAATAATCCCAGAAGTCTGGTTGGAATTGACCAAACAGACTATTTTTCAAAGATTGCTGATAAGATCCATTGGTGCATTGCTTCTTATTTGGCAGATGAATCCAGATCCTACAGCATTTCTCAGCTGCTTGCGTAGTGAAATCAACCACGATCCTGTGGTGTGACTCAGCGCGCTGCCATGAGTGGAGCTGTGTTCAGCAACATGAATGTAATGACAGGTGTCCTGCAGCATTCCATAGACTGAAATACATGTGTATGTGCACACTGTGGATGCCAGCCATGAAACTCCTCAATCTTCAAGGCACTTCTGCTGACTCAGTGTTTACTACACTTTATCATCCAGCTCATGATGTCTTCAACCATGCCGCTGCTCTCCAATCCTCATAACTATCGCCCGCCTTCGGTTTCCTTTCAGCAGCAGAGAGGCGATTCAAACATCAGTCTTTTCTGACCTTGTGCACCAGGCTCCTAAGTGTCTCCTTCCTGCTTTCCTCTTGTGCAGCTATCGTTATCAGCCTGTGTCGTTTCTGCAGACATGACATTTCCATCATTAGAAAGATGTCCACCACTTGTAGCTTCAGAAAAATCTTCCCCCGTTCAACATGGTAACAGTAGCTTCTTTGCTCCACATCACTGACACCCTCCCTCTCTCTCTTTCACACACACACAGATGAAAATACTATTTCTGTTCTCGCCCTGTCATATGTCTCCAGGACCTCTAAGTTGTCACATTACTCCAGTGACACTTGTTCCTTGGTGTTAATAAGTGTATCACAGGCCTTCTGCTTCATTTAATCTTAATTCACAGCAGAGATGGAGGCCGAGTGAGCTGAGCATCAGTGACACTGATGACATTATAGGAAAGTCGTACATTAAAAGTGTCAACATTCATGTATGATTAGTTATTAGTTATTAGATGTGTGTGTGTGTCTGTATCCGTGTTGGTGTGTATTAATAGCAGTGACCTTTGGGTTGTATCCAAGCTGAGACTCAGCTGCTGCCACAGTCTGTCCCTGTCAATCAGTGAATGGTGACACACACACACACACACACACACACACACACACACACACACACACACACACACACACACACACACACACACACACACACACAGTCACTATCTCTTCTCATGTTCTCTCTCTGATCCCACTGGTATCGACTCACACTCACCTTGAACTCACAAAGTTCCGCCTGAAAATGAATACATTTATAGTGTATGACCTTTTAAATCAAACTTACCTTCACACACGTCATTTTATATTTAATGCATTTTCATAACTTCATGTTCAACACTTCGTTGTCCCACGAGCTGTGTTGGGTTTATATGACTTAAGCCTGCTTCAGTCAGCACTGAACACATTTCTTTTCTTTCTTTCAGATGGTTTAGTAGTAGTGGTCTGTAGTTACATACTGCCAGCCGAGGCGTGGTCCACCATGTTCTGTCCCTTCCTCCGGAGGTTATAGAAAATTAATTCCACTTAAAAAATGTTAATATTTTGGGGAAATATGCATGTGATTACTTTAACTTTTACTGTGTAATTTAACAGTGGAGCAAAACGTTCCTCAGGTGATCTCTGTTTTAGTGTTTCATATCATTGTCCAATCAAATGTCTGATGCTTTATTGCTCTGTGCATTCCGTCATTTTCTGTTCATTTGCACAGCGATTAATAATAATAATAATTTTTGGGGTGGGGTGTCTGACTTTTAAATAGAAAGTTATTTTCCTGTTTTGATGATGACAAAACCCATGTTTCTGTTTTCATTTTTGATTTCTTGATTGAATGAACAGATGACACTCAGACTACATCACTTTAATAACAATTTTTCTATATGATAAATTGTTTGAATATTCATATCTAGCTATTAGTATTATTGCACACTTGTCCTAAATATCCTAAACATGAACAGATCAAATATGAATGAAATCATAATAAGTTCAATTAAATTAAAAACAACATAATTAGAACAAACAGCACTTAAAGTGTTGTGTGAATGAATCATGTACATGTACAAGAGGAGTTTTGTAAGTGGAGAACAAGATGCTTCAAATAGTATCGTATAGAGTGACAACTGAAATGACTGAAAAAGACCAAGATAGGAAATCATATAGTGCTGACTGATCTTCTTGAAGAATATCTCTCTCTCTCACACACACACACACGATTTCAGTCATGAACCCTAGAGAGACATTCTTTAAGTCTTAGCTGATATTATGAAATTTATTAATTTAAAACAATTTTAAATCGTCCAAATGTTAACATTAGACAGATTAATATTTTAGGACATGTTTGTGATAAAATTGCAAGAAAGATTTTTACCAATAGATTCAAAATGGTCGATTTTCTGTTGGGTTTAGCGTATGGATCTGAGAAGCTTTTTTAAAGTCTTCGTCTTATAGTTTTCAAGCATGTTTAGGCCCTCATCAATGTGTGGACAGATGAAAACTCATTTGATGAATCACTAGTGTTAAATAAGATCCAGTTTAAAATAATTTGGAAATGAACATGATGAAATGATGCAGATCCAAGGATATGTCAGCTAATCTCACAGAGCTGTAACTGAACATGAGTTAAAAGTCAATAGGAGCCAGGTTAAGGCAATTATATTTATATAGTCAAATAACAAATCAGTCTCAGGGCTGAATTCCATCCACTGTGAGGACAAGGTTATAGAAAATATAGCCTAAAGAAATCAAAGAATAAACACAAAACTTACAGTTTAAATTTCAATTAAAGGCAGAAGTAGAGTCAGACTGTCTGACTGACCGGGAGGTGACTTGCAGGTAACTTAGTTACTTGCCTATTTCTAGAAATTAGTTTCTTGAATTACTTATTTTCAGAGAATTGCTCGTGTGGCCTTCATTATATTAGTCGGTGCACAGCAGGTCAGCTGAAGATGCAAAAATGTTAAAATGTTACATTATCACATAGAGGCTCATTATTGTGCCCTATGATTGCAATATAGGCATGACTATGTTATGGAAATAGGATAGGAAACTTGTGGAACATTTTTTGAAATTCATTTCTATTTTGTGTAACAACCCTGATTATATATTTTAACATCCAATAAGACGGCTCTATTTGATCAGTCTGTAGTGCAACTGCAACAACATCTCATCCACTACAAACTGTTACAGTACAGTTCGATTTCTGTACTGTTGCTGACATCTGCAGGCATCAGAGGGAAGTTCCATATGACTCCCTGAAAGCAGAGTACAGCTAAGTTAGACACACCATGTTAAACAATTTACTCTGACTGAGCTTTTAGTAATACACACATAACACAACCTTTCAGAGTATCACAGAAAAGCTTAACGAGAGAGATGCTGAACTCTACCTTGTGTGAGTGTCTTAGAAAAACATAATTTAAATATCTAACCTCACAGAACATGCACACACACACACACACACACACACACACACACACACACACACATCTGTATGCACACTCACAAACATATACTGTATAAACACATTCTTAAGGATAAACAGCTTGATCCATTCACATCCTGCTCAAGATAACATTAATGTGATGTGCTCTAAGACTAATTGACGTGTATTAAATTACTGTGTTTTTTAATGAAGTTAAGGTCACAATGGTTTTTCCAGAAAAATTGTCTTTATAAGCTTTTGAGAGCATTGCAGCCTGTTTCCAGTTAATTACTTACTATTCTGTTTTGTAAAGGAGAGTTTTTGTTGACATTTTATTTCTAGGCATAAATGGAGCCATATGTCAATGTGGTCATACCTTAGTGTGGATGCTGTTTGCTGCTGAGCACGTCACATACAATTACAAAGAAACAACTGGGTTCAAAATCTGTTCAGAATTGTTCATATTTCAAAAGTTTCCTCGTTGGGTATTAGACATAAACACTTATAGCCCATGTTTTATTGTGTTTTTCACAAGATATGAACAGATAACAACAATCTTGAGTTTTAAAACTACTTCTAAGTCTTTTAACTGACAATTCAACATTACTCTTGAACTTGCTCTGCCTGATTCTGGGAATCTAAGTCTTGACCTCCACACATTTTGAAGCTGCTATTTTAAAGTAAAAATGAGTTGCATGGTGTGTGTTTAAGTTCAAATAAACCCCTTCACTCACAGCTATATTGAGAACGACTCCTGTAGATGCTCAAATATTTTTTTTTGTCTCACTATGCAGCTGGAGCACCAATTCTGGAATGTCCTGTTCTATTTTCTCATCCCTAATTTTAACTAACTCCATTTTAATAAGTGATATTATTATTGAATAAAGCAGATAGTACCACATACTCACGTCTCAATTTGCTGGCATGGGGTTTAGATCCATTAAAGGGCCTGGTATCTGTGTGGCGTCCAGGCAGCCAGGGGAACTGTCAGCTGTAGCATTTCACCTCTAATCCGCCCTAAAACACTGACAGATGACACAAGCAGCTGCCTGTCCAATCTGCTCTGCCCCATCCTGCTGCTGAAAATGTTCCAATGAACAGATCCAAAAAGGAAGCACATGGATGGACATGTTTGGCTCTGGTAAGCTGCATGTCAATTGTAGAATGGATATGTATTAATGTGAATTGCAGCACACATTACAGATTTTACGGTGGAATGGCTGCTGTATCCCACACAATTGAAAGTCATTAGCCCCAGGTATTTAAAAAGCAATTCCCCCCTTAAAACATGCTGGTTCATAGGAACGCCTTTGTGGCTAAAGCTGCAATATTAGAAATTTATTATTAGAAATATTCAGTGTCATGAGTGTTTTATAAAAACTTTTGTGTCTGTGTTTTTCTTGATAATGTCGCTGCATGACTCAGTTTAAATTGTAGTTAAAGTGAGCCTTTATCTCCCGGGCTGCCCTCAGGCTCAAAGTGCCACTGGCAGTGTGACCAGCCTCAAACACTGTTTGTAGGGTCTGACTTTATGCAGAGGGGAGCAGTGGGTTCAGGGAAGGTATTAAACAAAAGGTTTATTATTATCCACCACACTCAAAGTATTAATAAACTGCATACATGCTTAATGCCAAAACGATGAGAGAACCATGGTGAGTGCAGCTTTCAATGGAAAGAGCAGTCGAGGAGTGGACTGGAACACTCTAAAGCCTCTATCACACTAGATAAAAAAAACCCACAAACACCCACTAACATCTGGCTCTTGTCTTCAGTGTGAAAGAAGTACTGGCAATAGTTCCCAGGTCAAATGACTCTTCAGCGGTCTAAGGTATTTATTGGCTCCAGCTTCGATCAGCAGTAATGGAAACACAACATCTGGGTGAAGACACAAATTTTTGCCTCCTTTTTCAGTGCATGACTATAACGTGCATCTCAGAGGGCTTGAAGGCTTTTCACTTTTAAATTTTCTTTGACTATTTGCCATCTTAGCCAAAAACACACAGCTCAAATATTATTCAGTACAATCATATAACATTGTTCAGGGGCAACACTAAATTATTGAGCACATAAAGTTTCTCTGATGTGATGGGTGGAACTGCTTCTCTTCAGTGAGCCGTCTGATGTCAGGTGGTTGTGATGACAATGATACTCAATGTTGGTTTTAAACAAAACAACTAAACTAATCCACACCTTGGGTCATGATGCAGTGCTAAAGTAATTCCTCCTTCATATCAAACTCAGCAGTGATCTAATGCTGAAAAATGGTAAATTGGGTTATAGCCTGTTGTTTCATATCAATCCAGAGAGGAAAAATGGAAATTTGTGTCCTGTTTGAGACAAACTGGAGAAACTTTGTATAATTTTATTTTGTCTGGATGTCTGCATCAAGGCTTTTTCAAAAATTCTCCTTCGAAATTAAGGTTCAGCTTCTTAGCGATTAGCTTGCTCACTGTTATGGTCTCTGTCAGAATGTGGTCTGGTGATAACTGCTTGTTGGGCACCAAACTGTTTTTGTCCTTGCCTCTCAGCCAGTTTAGCTGCATGTTTCAAGCTGTATCAATGCACAAGATTCACCTTTTTCATCACTGTGAGCGGCTCAATCTAAACTATGGACAGAGTAAAACAGACCAAACAGTCCACCAACCAGACATTTTGGAAGATCAATCCCAGTTTCCCCCATTCCATGTGCTAAAGTGTTCTTGGGCAAGATACTGAACAGCAACCCTAAAGAGGACCTGATGTGTCTCACTTCACAAACTCACATCACAGAATAAAGGCCAATTCATGCTAACCTCTGCACAGGGCCAACACCGTTGTGAGCATTCATAGTGTGCAGAGATGTGTGTGAGTCGCGCTGCAATGACACAGCCAAAACACTAGTGGTGGTAGAGATTCTATGCTGGTGTTGAGTGTCTTCCTGGTTCTGGTCCTCTTATTTATAAATTTTCTATTGTCTCTGTTTACTTCAGAACAATGAGTGTTACTAAGCGGATCTTGTTGGAGTTGGAACTGATGTTGAAGAGCAATGACGAACTGCGACGAAGAAAAGAGAGACCTCTTCCGTGTTTGTTCCTTCAACTCAATAAGAAAATGGAGGCAAGTCTGCTGGAGATGCGACGCTACCAAGCAGACCTATCACTGCTCTGCGTTCTACGTCACCTCGATGCGTATTTAATTGTTTGATGAGGTGCACGTCAGATAACGGCATGGGGCTCTGTGTAGGCTATGGCATGGCTTCGACCCAGAAGCAAGAATTGTCCTTAGGTGTGTTCACATCGACTAATATGGCAATACACACTCCTGCACTGTAAAAATACATATGCTGCACTTAAAACAATGCCTCTGCCTGCTGCACTATCCCTCACCTGAATCCTGCGGAGAATATGTTGCTATTGTGAACACATCTGAGCAGAAAATCTCCTGCTGAGTTGTGCATGTGTCAAAGGAAAACTGCGTAGAAAGTGCAGACCCAATATTCTCCACATGACATGTTTAAAAAAAGGCTTTAGGCTTGTGTCCGCCATGTTTATTCACTAGCAGGTAGTAATGGAAGTCAGGGAACATACTGTGGATGCATAATCGACAATAGTTTAGTAGCTGAGGGAAGGTTAACGCCAACATTACTGCAACTACTGGTTGCTCTGGTCATCTCATGCCTAGACTATTGTAACTCCCTCCTGGCTGGTCTATCTGCTAGCGCCATCCGACCTCTGCAGCTCATCTGATCTTTAACCTACCTAAATTCACTCACACTTTTCCACTCCTCCACTCCCTTCACTGGACCATTAGCTGCCGTTTCAAAACACTAGTACTTGAGTACTGTGCTGTGAACGGATCGGGTCCAGTCTACATCCAGGACATGGTCAAACCTTACACCCCATCCTGTCCACTCCGCATCTGCCAATCGGCTTGTTGCTCCCTCACTGCGAGTTAACCAGTCAACAAAATCACGACTGTTTCATACACACAGAAAGTCCACACATCTCTTCCGACTACACCTTGGTTAAAAAAAAAAAAGACTTCTGTTTAATTGAACATGTAGCACTTTTAGTTAGGCTTTTTGTTTTTTTTTTAAGCAAATTGTACTTACTTGATTCTTACTGTTCTGGGTTTGTACCCTCATGGTTGAATGCACTTATTGTAAGTCGATTTGAATAAAAGCATCAGCTAAATGAAATGTAATGTAATGTAAAAGGTGGCTGGTGAATAAACAACAGACTGGTGGGAGAATGAGTGGAGAGGGTGAGGTTAGGTGAGGGGAGATAACACTGGGGTTACAGCAGGGCAGGAGGAGGTGGCTGGATCCGTAATGACAGGAGGGTGAGTATGAGTTACTGACATGAGAATTAAGAGGGTTGAAACTGTTTGGGTTCTACACTCTAAAAACATCTTATTAATGCAGTTAGTTCACACTAATATAACACCAAAAGGAAGTATGGGCTATGGTTCTGTGATAGGCCCTACATCCATTACTGGCCAGAATCAAGTAATGATTATTGATTATTAATGATTTTTTTTACAGGTTAGATATATTTGATTTAGAAGACATTTGAATGGGAGGATTTCCCATGTTAGCCTGATCCTGTAGCTACACTTGTGGAGAATTTACTTTTTTGTCTGTCCTGAGTCAGTGGCTTGAAGAAAAAATATTCGCTCCATGTGAGGAAAGAAGTAAAAGTGATGGGTATAAAATAGCCCATTAGGAAAATGTGTCTGCAAAATAAAAATAAGTGTAAACTACGCAGAAATGAAACAAAAAGCACTGCTGGTGCTGCAATCAATGTCTAAATCTATTTTAAATTATCTATAGGGCTAATTATGCTTTTTTTTGCTTTGGTCAAATTGATACCAATCATGAAAGTGCTGCACATAGATACACTTTATGGATGTGTGTGAATGGGTCAATGTAAAACTGTACTGTAAAGCACTTTGAGTAGTCATCAAGACTAGAAAAGCTCTATATATAACTTATATATAAATACAGACCATTTTCCATTCGTGCTATAATGAGTATTTTTGTCATTATTGCTTTAACTAGAAAAAAACTGAATTGAATTTAAATTGTGAGCCTGAAGTGACAGTAGAGTTCTACAGTTTTCACCAACAATGTCAATGAGGTAATTTAACTCTGAAGTTGTGGTCACTTCAGTGTTACTGTATCTAACAAGAATGTAGCTGTGTATGTCCGTACGTGTGTGTCAGCTGTATTTCATCGGCCCCGTAGGACTTCATGCTCGAGGTCATGACAGAGCTGTCACTGAATTATTAGCAGTGGTTGTTGACAGGATGTCAAACACATGTAGCTTGACCAGCCCACTGTGTATATACAACACACCTAAAGCCTGGTGGAGACAACTGTTCATTTACAGGTTATCACCCAACCACTTAGCCCTGCTTTTATTAAGGAAGTGTTCTGGACACCTGGTGAACGGAAGATCTGCCACAGCTACAGGGTAGTCGGTGCCAATGAATCCAAATATTGTCATGAAGATATGGTTTTGCCGTAGCACTGCAGTAATGTATAGTTGTATCTCGGAATATAGTTTTATAACTAAAGGACATTTCAAATAACCCCCGCTGTGGGAGATTACTGAGAAATCCAGACCTTTCCTGGTACCTACAGAAAGAGCATGACTAAAGCAGCTGAGAGCCTTTAAATAGAGCAGCAAGTCAGACCAATGACATGGGATGGATGCAGCTGTTTTCCACCAAGCATAGAAAGAGCATCCTACTTGAATTAATCTTTTTATCAGGAATTACCTATGTCATTATCATCAAATGACCATTATATCCAATATAAGTGGCTGTTGGTCTGGAGGTAGAGGGGGTCATCCTCTTACCAGCAGGTCTACGGTTCATTCCCAGTCTCCCCATTGCATATGTTGAAATGTGTTTGGGCAAGATACTGAAACCCAAATTGCCTCTGTGCTGCACACAGATGAATGTGTGTTTGAAAGGCATTAATTGATCGATTGATTGGCAATGGCTTTGAGTGGTCATCAAGACTAGAAACGCATTATATCAATCTAGACCATTTACCTGCTCTGCTCAACACAGCTGAGCTGAGTACACAAAGAATAGAATAGAACTTAAATGATCTTCAGTTTACTTATAAACAAGCGACAACATGAGGTCAGACAATCATAAAAACAAGCGGCAAATAAAACAACAAAAACATCAGTTAGAAAATAGGCTTTACTGAAAAAAATTTAAAAAGAAAATTTAAATTAACTTTATGAGATTATTATTATACATACTGTTGTGATTAGTAGGCAGTCACCAGATTAATGCCTACATTTAAAATGAATGAGAACTTATTAACTAATTTTATTTTTGTACCAAATAAATACAAAATACCTGTCTTGTTATGACATGCTCGTCTTTACTCCTCCTCACTGGTTATAACTGGAATCTGGTTTCTGTCCACGACCAGTCATCACTTAAAAGAATTTAGCACATGAGATGATAAAAAAAAAGAAGTTTATTCGAATTAGAGATAGAGCGTCTATGCTTGGGTGAGTCACAGGCGAGTTATGCTGGAGAATATTTCCTGGCTCTGCTCCCAAAAAGTCACATTATTTGGAGACAAACAAGCAGAGAGGGCAGCCAGACATCACAAGAGCCATAGAGAGCCCTGTCACAAGAGATGAAAGTGATGGTGATGTGTGTGTATGTGTGTGTGTGTGTGAGGGCATGATGGAATGTGTGGTAGTTGTGTACCTGTTGATGTGTGTGTTTGTGCGTGTGTGTGTGTGTTCTCAGGTCAGGGTGGCACCCTTGGCCTTGTAAGGCAGGGTAATCTGGGGTTATATATTTGATCTCTGCTGCCCTGCAGGTCAGTAGCTGCTTCGTCTTCTTCACCTGGCCTCTGTAAGTCTGAATAAATAGTTGTATTTTTATTCACAGATGCTGTTTTTCACAATTTGTCTTTCTATTGCCGGAACTCAAGGTAAAGTATTTTCAAACTGATCTAATTTAAAGGAATAGAGGTGATGGGTAATGCAGAATTGATATAGATGCTTAACAAAATATGCCTTTGTTAGTTAATTTAGTCCTAACTAAGTTGGACAAATTATTTTAAATTAATAACTGTTATTTCTACTCATGTTGATGTGCATCAGCTAATTCAGATTTTTCAATAACCTCAGAATGTCGTACTTATATTTCTCTGCACCACAATACAGGTGGAACACTGGTAGATTCTCTGAAGCCTGAGCTCACCTCTCCTCTGAGTTGAACGCATAGGTAAATTATTTTCCGAATGTCTCCTCTGTATTTCATATTTGAGAAATAAAGACTGTTGGGTAGTTCAATTTATGCACATAAGATCTTTTGGATCTTTAAAGATTCATTAACTTGAAAATTTGGAGAAAAGAGAACATAAATAGATCCTTTAAACCAGTAGTTGGACATTATCATGTTACAGATGTGATGGTGTCCATTAGATACAGGGGGATTCCTAATCTTCTCTGCTGACTGTATGTACTTTAGTGCAGCCATGGGGGATGCAGAGATGTCTGTGTTTGGGGCTGCTGCCCCGTACCTGAGGAAGTCGGATAGGGAGCGTATGGAGGCCTCTACGCGTCTCTTCGACATAAAGAAGGAATGCTTTGTCCCAGATCAAGTGGAAGAGTTTGTGAAGGCAACCATCACCAGCCGAGATGGAGACAAAGTCACTGTGGATACACAGAGGGGCAAGGTCAGTGGTTATATATTAGCATTTAGTTTTTAATACTGACAACACATCATTTTCTTTATCATAGTTGAAACCATTAAATTACTATAAAAGTATAACCATAACATGTCAACAGTGTAAGTGCAGTGTAAAATCCAATAATCATGGAATATGCAGAAGTACAAGACAGGCAAAGTTAAATAAGTAAATTCTGCCTGGCATACCAAATGGTAAGCACACTCAAATCTACAGACTCATTGTGCCTGACAATTCAACCCGTTAAACTTTGGATTAAGAGGGTCAATGCAGTGACCAGCGTCAAAGCAGCACAAGAAACAAGAGATCGGAGTTTGAGTATGAATCCATGTTTGAGTCCTTGTCTGGGAGTAAGTGTGAATCTTGGTGTAAATCTGTGTGATTTAAACTGTCGATCACAGAGTGAGTGTGAATAGGATTACAAGTGAGACCCTGAGTGCAGCTGCAATTAAAGTGTCTCTTGTCTCTACACTGAGCAGCTGAGTGATGAAGTGAGGTATCGCTGCCATCTGGCAAAAGCAATGTTTGGCATGATTTGTAATGCCACACTCGTAATGCAGACAGTGATAATGTTGCCTGAATGTTTGCTTTCTCACTCATTAGAATGACATTTCTATTGGAAAATTGTTTGACAGTCACGTGTTAATCAGAAAACTGCATCATCTCCTCAGACTGTGACTGTCAAGGACTCTCAGATTATGCAACAGAATCCTCCAAAGTTTGACAAGATCGAGGACATGGCCATGCTGACCTTCCTCCATGAACCAGCTGTGCTGTTTAACCTCAAAGAGCGTTATGCAGCATGGATGATCTATGTGAGTAAACATAAAACTATTCTGTGTGCTACTCTAAACATGGTGCCGAAAACTACTAAACTCTAAATGTGATAAAACATTTATTTTACAATGTTTTTAGATGAATATTGTTTCACTTAATATATGAATAAAAAGAATGGACAGGAAATAAAGGAGAACTTCTTTTAGGGGTTGGAGAGTGGAGGAGAATCAAAGCATTACAAAAGATTTAGTCCAAAAAGGGCAAAGAACTGATGCCAAAATGGTGATGATGTCAAAATGATTGTTTTTGTCAGACCTACTCGGGGCTGTTCTGTGTGACTGTCAACCCCTACAAGGCGCTGCCAGTCTACAACCAAGAAGTGGTTGCTGCCTACAGAGGAAAGAAGAGGGCTGAAGCTCCTCCTCATATCTTCTCCATCTCTGACAATGCCTACCAGTACATGCTGGCAGGTACAGACTGCTAAGACTATGTTATGTGCTGTTTTGAGTAACATTCATTACATATAAACATAATCAAACTTGACACTGACAAAGTTGTACTCTTGTGTTTGTAGATCGTGAAAACCAGTCAATTCTGATTACGTAAGTAATATCATACACTTAAAACGCATCTGTCACACTGTATCCTCAGGAATAACTCTACCTAATAATAATAATTGTACATTGTGACCCTGCATTGGTCATTCACTTTGTATTTGCAGTGGAGAATCTGGTGCAGGAAAGACTGTCAACACAAAGAGAGTCATCCAATATTTTGCAAGCATTGCAGCTGGAGGCATGAAGAAGGACATTTCCAAAGACAAGGTGAATAATTACCTCTGATGGTTGTGTGGTTTGTTTGAGCCTTAAATTGACTTAAAGAACACACATCACGTGTACACAATAAAAAGTCCCAACATTAAGTGGCAACTGCTAAAATAATTTCTCGATGCTGTGGCAATGAACATCATCTACTGTTTCTACCACTAAAATTGTGTTTAATATCATTTGTAGTTTCAGAGGCTCTTTAAACTTACACAAACCAGACAAATATCACTTGATGTCATTAGAGGCAGCTATAGTCTCTATGTGTAAGAAATTACAGATTGAACATAGACAATGTTTCTCTGTGTCAGGGTACCCTGGAGGATCAAATCATCCAGGCTAATCCAGCTCTGGAGGCCTTTGGTAACGCCAAGACCATCAGGAATGACAACTCCTCTAGATTTGTGAGTTTCTAATCTTTTTGTAATTGTATTGTCAATATTATTTTAGTTCCCATAAAACACAATTATCCGCATGAGCAGATATCAAGATATCTTTATTGATACACACTTTATCCTTTCAGGGTAAATTCATCAGAATTCATTTTGATGCCAGGGGAAAGTTAGCCTCTGCTGATATCGAAACCTGTAAGAACAAATGAAAATCCTTGTCAAAGTATCATTATTTCTACAAAGATAATTGGTGTTTTGTGATACAGTCGATTTAACTCAAAGCATCTTCTCTCTTATATTTGTCAATCGTCAGACCTTCTGGAGAAGTCTCGTGTGACCTTCCAGCTCAAGGCTGAGAGAGATTACCACATTTTCTACCAGATTCTCTCCAACAAGAAGCCTGAACTCTTGGGTTAGTACAGAGCGATGCTCATATGGAGAACAAAGTCAAATAATACCCATGGATGCCATTGCCTTTATATTCTAGCTGTGTTTCCATTTGTCTGACCTTTGCTCACCCTCTCTTTTATATCATCCAGAGATGCTGCTGATCACAAATAATCCCTACGACTATGCCTCCATCTCTCAGGGAGAAACCCAAGTGGCCTCCATTGATGATGCGGAGGAACTGATGGGAACAGATGTCAGGCTCACTTATTTTAATTCAACCCTGATATAATCACAATGACCAAATGTGTTTGTCTATAAAAAGCAATGTCACGACAGAAATGACATTATCTGCAATGATTTAAGAAATGATTGCGTGCTCCTCCACAGAGTGCGTTTGATGTGTTGGGCTTTACTCAAGAGGAAAAGAACTCTGTTTACAAACTGACTGGTGCCATCATGCATTATGGCAACATGAAGTTCAAGCAGAGGCAGCGAGAGGAGCAGGCTGAGGCTGATGGCACTGAGGGTAAGAAGGGCTCTGTCTGTCAGGTTGGCTCGGAACCAACTCACAGCTTTTCACAATATTCCCTGTCCTTCCTCAGATGCTGACAAATCAGCTTATCTGATGGGTCTGAACTCTGCCGACCTCATCAAAGGTCTCTGCCACCCCAGAGTCAAAGTAGGAAATGAGTGGGTCACCAAGGGACAAAATGTCGCCCAGGTAAGAAATCACGAAAGCCGGTTTCAAACCTTGTTATCCATAAGGAAAATGTTCAATGTACAATAAAGGCACAAAAGCTGTTTTTTATTTTGTATTGATGTGGTTAAATATATTCCCTGTTCTACAGGTCACCTATGCTGTTGGAGCTCTATCAAAGGCTATTTATGAAAAGATGTTCCTGTGGATGGTAATTAGAATCAACCAGTCACTGGAGACCAGGCAGCCTCGCCAGTACTTCATTGGAGTGCTGGACATTGCTGGATTTGAGATCTTTGATGTGAGTAATCTACAATAAACCTAGGCCTCTTTTTTCTATGAATGGAATGATAAGAAAATATTTGTTCCCTTTCCAGTACAACACGTTTGAGCAGTTATGCATCAACTTCACCAATGAAAAACTGCAACAGTTTTTCAACCACCACATGTTTGTGCTGGAGCAGGAAGAGTACAAGAAAGAGGGCATTGAATGGACTTTCATTGATTTTGGTATGGATTTGCAGGCCTGTATCGACCTCATTGAGAAGGTGAGACAGAGACATAATTAAAAATGAAGAAAAATATGGTCTGTTTTTTTCATTCCACTTACATTTTGTCTCCTCAGCCCATGGGTATCATGTCAATCCTTGAAGAGGAGTGCATGTTCCCGAAAGCTTCTGATGCCACCTTCAAAGCTAAGCTCTATGACAACCATCTGGGGAAATCTGCCAACTTCCAGAAGCCCAGAATTGTCAAAGGGAAACCAGAGGCTCATTTTGCCCTGGTTCACTATGCTGGCACTGTTGATTATAATATATTCAACTGGCTGGTGAAGAACAAAGATCCTCTGAATGAGACTGTTGTTGGATTGTACCAGAAGTCCAATCTCAAGCTGCTCCCTGTCCTTTTTGCAAATTATACAGGAGTTGATTCAGGTACCATGG
Organism: Verasper variegatus; assembly: GCA_026259375.1. NCBI lineage: Eukaryota > Metazoa > Chordata > Actinopteri > Pleuronectiformes > Pleuronectidae > Verasper > Verasper variegatus. Next base: position 19,700,122 of record CM048053.1, on the reverse strand, counting down.
TGTAAGTTTCATCTATTGATGCTACAACAGTTTTTTACAATAGATTTAAACTCACACTTTTTCTGTACAGCTCTCGGTGAAGGTACTGAAGTTAAAAAAGAGAAGAAAAAGAAGGGATCATCATTTCAGACTGTGTCCGCTCTTCATAGGGTACTGTATGACATGCTATTGATATGGCATTTTGTATATGAGTGAACAAGTATATGTAAATGTTTGCTTCACTATATTACAGGAGAACCTGAACAAGTTGATGACCAACTTGAGGTCTACTCACCCCCACTTTGTACGCTGCATCATCCCCAATGAGACCAAGACTCCTGGGGCCATGGAGAATCCCCTGGTGATGCACCAGCTGCGCTGTAACGGTGTGCTGGAAGGCATCAGGATCTGCAGAAAGGGTTTCCCCAACAGGATCCTCTACGGAGATTTCAAACAGAGGTATTACCTCATTTAAGTCACATACGGCATGATTAAAAAAATATAAAACCATAAAGATAAAATAAATTCAAAAAATTTCCAGATACCGTATCCTGAACCCTGCTGCCATCCCTGAGGGGCAGTTCATTGACAGCAGGAAGGGAGCCGAGAAACTTCTTGGGTCTTTGGATATAGATCACAATCAATACAAGTTTGGACACACAAAGGTATCATCTGAAGATTTTCGAAAAATGATCAAAAGTTACAAATGAGTCTAGTAGATGGAGAGGATTACAAAAATGCCATTAACTTTTGCTATCTTTAGGTGTTCTTTAAGGCTGGATTACTGGGTCTGCTTGAAGAAATGAGAGATGAGCGGCTCTCCAAAATCATCACCGGTATTCAAGCCAGATCCCGAGGGCTTTTGTCTCGTATTGAGTTTCAGAAAATAGTGGAACGCAGGTATTAAGATTTTATTGGTTCATTCAACAATTATTGGTTTGTGATATATTTATTTAATTAAAGCTTCTATTTTATTGGGGGAAAAAACTTCCAGGGATGCTCTATTGGTGATCCAGTGGAATGTCCGATCCTTCATGGGGGTCAAGAATTGGCCCTGGATGAAGCTGTTCTTCAAAATTAAACCTCTGTTGAGATCTGCTGAGTCAGAAAAGGAGATGGCCAACATGAAGGAAGAATTCCTGAAGCTGAAAGAGGCTTATGCAAAGTCTGAAGCTCGTAGGAAGGAACTGGAGGAGAAAATGGTTTCCCTTCTCCAAGAGAAGAATGACCTGCACCTACAAGTCCAGGCTGTAAGTCTAATCACAGGATTTCTGATGATTTAATGTCACAATTTAACTGCACAGTAGCATCGATCATCTGTCCAGCAACTCAGCATTTGTTTATAACTTGCCAGCTTAACTTTCATTTCAGGAGCAAGATAATCTGTGCGATGCTGAAGAAAGATGTGAGGGGCTGATCAAAAACAAAATCCAGATGGAAGCTAAAGCTAAAGAGCTGACAGAGAGGCTGGACGATGAGGAAGAGATGAACGCTGAACTGACGGCCAAAAAGAGGAAGCTGGAGGACGAGTGCTCTGAGTTAAAGAAAGACATTGATGACTTAGAGTTAACTCTGGCAAAAGTGGAGAAAGAGAAGCATGCCACTGAGAACAAGGTACCACAAACACTAATAACAATCAAATGACTCTGTGTCCCAAATATGATCTGTGATGAAGTCCTTGATGAAAATGTCTCCTGGTTATAGGTGAAGAACCTGGTCGAGGAGATGGCAGCTCTGGATGAGATCATTGCCAAGCTGACCAAGGAAAAGAAAGCCTTACAGGAGGCTCATCAGCAAACACTGGATGACCTGCAGAGTGAAGAGGACAAAGTCAACACTCTGACCAAGGCCAAGGCCAAGCTGGAGCAGCAAGTGGATGATGTAAGAATTTAAACACATGTTGTCCTTTTCCTTTTAGAGTGTTTAGAAAGATCATTCTGTGTCCAATGCATGTTGAGGAGAAATGTGACCTTCTCTAATGTTACAATCCAGCTCGAAGGTTCTCTTGAACAAGAGAAGAAAATACGAATGGATCTTGAGAGAGCAAAGCGTAAGCTGGAGGGAGACTTGAAGCTCACTCAGGAGACTGTTATGGATCTAGAAAATGACAAGCAGCAGTTGGAGGAGCGACTGAAAAAGTAAAAGAATATTTTTTACCCTGTTTATTCATTCTCACTTATTTTATGAAACAAACACTAACTGAACAAAATTTTGCAGGAAAGACTTTGAAATCAGTCAGCTGAATGGCAAATTTGAAGATGACCAGGCCATGATCATTCAATTGCAGAAGAAGATCAAAGAGCTGCAGGTAAAAGGATGTCAATTAATTGTGAACAATTTTTCACAATGTTGCTACACTTAAACATATTGTTGTGACATAAGGCTCGTGTTGAAGAGTTGGAGGAAGAGCTTGAGGCAGAGCGAGCTGCCCGAGCCAAGGTGGAGAAACAGAGAGCAGACTTGGCCAGAGAGCTGGAGGAGATCAGTGAGAGGCTGGAGGAGGCCGGTGGAGCAACATCTGTCCAGATTGAGATGAACAAGAAGAGGGAGGCTGAGTTCCTGAAACTGCGCAGAGACCTTGAAGAGGCCACTCTGCATCATGAAGCCACTGCTGCCACACTCAGGAAGAAACAAGCTGACAGTGTTGCTGACCTGGGAGAGCAGATAGACAACCTGCAGAGAGTCAAGCAGAAACTGGAGAAGGAGAAGAGCGAGCTCAGACTGGAGCTGGATGACGTGGTGTCCAGTATGGAACATGTAGTTAAGTCTAAGGTACTTTACATGTTCTTGAAGGTGCACAAGTCAAATTTCCACAATGGTGCAGCCACCTGACAAACTGGTCTTCTTTTAAAGTAAAATTTCAAATCAAGGTGAGACGTATCAATAAACTGTCTTCATTCAATTTGAATTTAAAGTTGTTACTCTGAGGGGGTGACATTGGTGAGGACATTGCCTGTGTTCAGTTACTGCTCCACTTTGCAAAAAACTAAAATGGGTTAATATATGCATAATCACCTTTTGCATCTCTGTGCTAAATTTGTAAGTGCAAAATAATAATAGTAAATATCTTGAAAAGCAGAAATTTTTGTCATCTTTTGTTTGACTAAAGCTGAATAGTTGTAAACATTGCCTGTGAATTATTTATTTTGAAGACTATCTTGGAGAAGACCAGCAGAACCATGGAGGATCAAATGAATGAATACAGAAACAAGTGTGATGAATACCAGAGATCCCTCAACGACTTCACCACCCACAGAGCGAAGCTTCAAGCAGAGAATGGTTAGTATTATGCTCTTTTCATGTTTCACTTTATTTTTAAATGCTACACTGGATTGTTTGCCTTTCTAGATGAGCTATCAAGACAGATGGAGGAGAAGGAATCTCTTGTTTCACAGCTGACTCGAGGAAAGAATTCCTATAATCAACAACTTGAAGATTTGAAAAGACAACTAGAGGAGGAAATAAAGGTATGGGGATTTACTATTAAACAATATGTGTCAATTAGTTTTTAAGACTCATAAAATAGTTTCATAGTTCAGAGGGAATACCCACATTATCTCAATTAATCCAGGCCAAGAATGCATTAGCCCATGCAGTGCAGTCCTCTCGTCACGACTGTGACCTGCTCAGGGAGCAGTATGAGGAGGAGCAGGAGGCCAAGGCTGAACTGCAGCGCAGCATGTCCAAGGCCAACTCTGAGGTAGCTCAGTGGAGAACTAAGTATGAAACTGATGCCATCCAGAGGACCGAGGAGCTGGAGGAGGCCAAGTGAGTCAAATATATTTCTACTTCCAACATTTCAGCAAAGTTTAAAACCAACTAACTATGAATGAATTCTGTTGTTCTCCAGAAAAAAGCTGGCTCAGCGTCTGCAGGATGCTGAGGAGGCTGTTGAAGCAGTGAATGCTAAATGTTCCTCTCTGGACAAGACCAAGCACAGACTGCAGAATGAGATTGAAGATCTCATGGTGGATGTGGAGAGGTCTAATGCTGCTGCTGCTGCTCTGGACAAGAAGCAAAGAAACTTTGACAAGGTATCAGTATTTTTTATCATCCCTCAAAAAATTGGAATGTCTAATGCTGTATATCTCTTTAGAATCTATGGATACAACGCCTATAAATACAGCTCTTTAATGTAGAAACTTTCAGAGTACATGAAAATGTACTTATTTGCTCAAATCTACCTCAGTTTGGGGATTTAAACTTAAAATTGTACAACTTGTATCTCAATGCCTAGGTCTTGTCTGAATGGAAGCAGAAGTATGAGGAGTCTCAGTGTGAGCTGGAGAGCTCTCAGAAAGAAGCCAGGGCTCTGAGCACTGAGCTCTTTAAACTGAAAAACTCCTATGAGGAGACTCTTGATCATCTGGAGACCCTGAAGAGAGAGAACAAAAACCTGCAGGGTAATGTATCAGTCATCGTGTTTTACCAGGCAATCCATACAATTTGCAGATGTAAAAAAAATACCAACAAAACATGACGATTTCCATACACAGAGGAAATTTCTGACCTCACTGAGCAACTTGGTGAGGGATCAAAAACTATTCATGAGTTGGAGAAGATTCGTAAGCAGCTGGAGCAGGAAAAGAGTGAGATTCACTCTGCCCTCGAGGAAGCAGAGGTAGGACTAGAACCTCAAATCCACAGAGAGTTTCTTACCGACATATGGTCTCTCACTGAGCACTTTATTAGGAACACCATTAGAATACTGGATAGCTTCTCCTTTTTCTTCCAAACAGTTTCCGTTCTTTACCTCATGTTCATGAAACCAGTTTAAGACTGTTACTTTGTGACATTTAGCATTATCTGGGTAGCCATTAGAAGGTAAACTTATGTGAACACAGTCAACAGCAATACCCAGATATATGCTGTGACATTCAAAGCATGATTGATTAGTATTAAGGCCCAAGGGTTTCAAGATAGCACTCCTCCCAACATACTTCACAACCAGCAGCCTGGACTGCTGACACAAGGCAGGTTGGGTCCAAGGATTCATAAAGTTGATGCAGAATTCTGACTCCACAATCTGCAGCCTGGACAGGAATCCAGATCCGTCAGAACTGTATCTGCATGATTTTATGCTGCCACGTGATTGGCTGATCGAATGATTGCAGGAAAAATCTGGTGTTCCTGACGAAGTGCTCTGCAAGTGTATAGCACATGCACAGCTGCAAAATCAGTTCTAAATATATATGGTTTGCCAAACTCCTGATGTCTATCTTAGAGTTCCCTTGAGCATGAGGAGGGCAAGATTCTGAGAGCCCAGCTTGAGTTCAACCAGATCAAGGCTGACATGGAGCGCAAACTAGCTGAGAAAGATGAGGAGATGGAACAGAGCAAGAGGAACCTGCAGAGGACCATTGACACCCTGCAGAGCTCTCTTGAAGCTGAGTGTCGCAGCAGGAATGAGGCCATGCGTCTGAAGAAGAAGATGGAGGGAGACCTCAATGAGATGGAGATCCAGCTCAGCCAGGCCAACAGGCAGGCAGCTGAGGCCCAGAAGCAACTCAAATCTGTTCATGCACATTTGAAGGTAAAAAAGGAGGCTTAGCATTTTATTTTTGTTGCTGTCCTCATCTGGTAATTTTGTAACTGGAAGCTTTGAAAACTTTCCAGGATGCTCAGCTCCAGCTTGATGACTCTCTGAGATTCAATGAAGATATGAAGGAAAACATGGCCATGGTTGAGAGACGCAATAACCTGCTTCAGGCTGAAGTGGAAGAGCTGAGAGCTGCTCTGGAGCAAACTGAAAGAGGTCGTAAACTTGCTGAGCAAGAGCTGATGGATGTTAGTGAGAGGGTGCAGCTACTGCACTCACAGGTAAGACAGATACTACACTTGTACTTTTTAAATGTTGCCTTGTATTGCACTGTATAATATATTTGACCTAACTTTATAAAAAAAAGAATACCAGCCTGATAAATCAGAAGAAGAAGCTGGAGGCCGATACGTCCCAGCTTCAAACTGAAGTGGAGGAGGCAGTGCAGGAGTCCAGAAATGCAGAGGAAAAGGCCAAGAAGGCCATTACTGATGCAGCCATGATGGCAGAGGAGCTGAAGAAAGAGCAGGACACCAGCTCTCACCTGGAGCGTATGAAGAAGAACATGGAGCAAACCATCAAAGACCTGCAGCACCGTCTGGATGAAGCTGAACAGATCGCCATGAAGGGAGGCAAGAAGCAAATGCAGAAGCTCGAGGCCAGGGTGAGCCTTTCTGTTACATTTGTAAGGTTTGTTAGGCAATTATGATGAAGAAGTTACTTGGAAAATCACTTTCTCGTCCCTGGACAGATAAAGGAGTTGGAAAACGAGGTGGAAATGGAGCAGAAAAAAAGCAGTGAAGCTGTGAAGGGTATCCGTAAATATGAGCGCCGCATCAAGGAACTTACCTATCAGGTTGGTACCATGTACAGTGGGGTTCAAAAGTTTGAACTCATTTACTTGAGTGGGAAAGTGTGGTTTAACATCATCATCCTTTATATGCGTGTGTGGTTGAAATATCTATTTGAGGAAATTAAGTTTGTAACCCCTGTTTCGATAGACTGAGGAGGACCGCAAGAATATTGCCCGACTCCAGGATCTAGTGGACAAGCTGCAGCTGAAAGTCAAAGCTTACAAGAGATCTGCTGAGGAGGCTGTGAGTGTGGAAATACATGCTGCCTTCTCCCTCATGCCACTCTACAATTAGTTCAACTAATGTAATTTGTTTAATTTGACTTATACAGGAGGAACAGGCGAATGTTCACCTTGGCAAGTTTCGCAAGCTGCAGCATGACCTGGATGAGGTGGAAGAGCGAGCCGACATCGCTGAGTCGCAGGTCAACAAGCTGCGCGCCAAGAGCCGTGACGTGGGCTCAAAGGTTTGAAGCATGCATTCTGTAGTAGGTGCAAAGCATCTGACCCTGACACATGCTGCCCTCTGTTGGCTACATGTATGCTTGTAAGCTACACTACCATTCAGTTATCAGCCCACTGGATATATAGCTTTGTGGTACTAAAGCAGCACTAATCCAATGACCTAACAGCTGTTTCTCTTTCTTCTCTCTCCCTTTCCAACTCTAATGGCTGCAGCAGAAAGGCTTTGATGAGGAGTGAACCTTTGGAGCCTTCAGAGACACTTTGTCATGCTGTGTATCGTAGATCCCCTCAACTATCACTATTTACAACCTGTAGTGCCTAATAAAATATCTTCAAGCTGTTGCACATCATTCTGAGCTTCCTTCTTCTTTTTTTGAGAATTAATGCTTTCATCGGACATGATAAAGGAAATATTGTAATATATGATATAGCTGGGATTGGCTCTAGCTTCCCATTGACCCTCAAAGGATAAGTAGATATGATGTTGACCAGTCAGTATCAACAAAGAAGTTATAGCTTTTGAATAAAAAATACTAAAATTTGTAGTGACATATTAAAATCTGCATACATATATGTAAATATATACAGTTAATTGCATATCTTAAATTTCCTTAGGGATACAAGTGGAATAAGACTGAGAAAAAGGTTTGAGCTAAATTATGATGCAGGGTTATCCTAGATGGGAAAATCCAAGGACACATTACTTGTGGCGTCAGTGGGCCTAAAAACTAGAAATTCAAGGTGAGTTTGTGGCTAAACCCGTGAGACATAAAAACAAATCTCTTGTTCTCAAAATAGTGGTTCAGACGTTCCACAACCCTGGGCCTCAAGGTCAAAGACAAACCAGTGCTTATACTCAGGACTAACATAATCCCACACATAATCTCTCAGCTGGACAGTGAATCCTATTCAAGGCTACCTGCTCCTCCAGAGGGCTCTGGAGGTTTTCTGAGGATCAGAATTCCAATATACTGCAATAAATAATAACAAACAAACATATATATATATATATAAATATATGTACACGTGCACACACACACTAACATTGTTTAATGTAATGGCTGATCAGTGTAGATATAATTAAGCATGTTCAATTGAATACAATTTTTTTAGATGCACTGTTAACCTGTATTCTTACAGTTTAATACCACAAAACATATTTTCATGGCATTGTGGGTAAAGTGCTGGTTTTATAATATAGGCAATACACTTAGAAGTAACATTGTGGTATCATAAGTAGTTTGCAGTAGTACACAGACAAATGGATTGTTATACTCTGAGCTAACTCTTCCAGCCTTGGTGCTGATGTAATTGCTGCGGCTGCTGCTGGAGACTATAGGATAATGATTTAAGCCAGGAAGAGGAGGAGGAGAGGGAGGCCCTAGACCTCTGTGTTATATTCAGGGAGTCCCATCTCTCCTCTCATTACATGTCATGTCTTTAACTCCCTGAGCAGACAAGTAGGTATCTGTGAGCTAATGAAAATACATTCACACCTGCCCATAAAGAGGTGCAGCATGTAGAGCGCAGAATGTTCTGAGGATTAACAACAGGATCAACAGGACATCTGAGCTCATGCTTGAATTAATACAATGACTGACCAGAGATGGAGCAACCCACTGCCTCTATAATTAGATCACCTTAAACTCTGTGTATGATGCTTATGGTCTTATTTCAGGAGTTAAGTGCAACCATCTGTGATGCAAAAAACTGTTTGCTGCTATCACTGACTTGCAGAGATTTAGTTAATAGCGCGTTGGTTTATGGTTTGACTCACATTGTCTTAACTGAAGTCTCTCTAGGGGAAATTTCCCAGCACCACAGATGACAGTATCAACTTTTATCTAAAAAGTTTAACTAATTAGTTACCATGAGCAGCAAACATCATCAAAGTTGAACACGGACAGAACTCGAACTCAGTAGAGCCAAACTGCCACCAAGGCCCTTAAATTCTGTACAAAACACTTAAATGGAGAAGGGCCCGATTTAGTAGGGAGCTTTGTACCCTCTGCCCTTGCAACACTAAACTCCCCCTGTGAATAGAACTTGTGAATGTTTAATGTTGCATGTGATGTTCGGTGGGTTGTCTCTGCTGAAATGCATCCTTTTGTGTTGATTGTGCTAAAATGACTGTGAAAAAAAATCCAGTCAAAATATAAATCCATCCAGGAGTTTTTGCGTAATCTACCTTATAAACCAACCTGGTAGAGGTAAAAATGGCAGAAAATCCATATTATCCATATCCATATTCCACATATCCAACTCATATTTGATACATAAGCACCACAGCAAAGACCTCTTTGCACCAAATGCTAAGAAAGAGTTTTACACTTTACAAATTGAAGTTGCATAATGGGAATTTGTTGAGATCCTCCTGTTAACAGACGTGGGACATTATGAGGATGATTATCCAGTGCTGACAACATCTTTGAACAAACCCCTTCACCCTCTCTCTGCAAAATGATGTTTACATTAGCAGTTATTTTAAGCCTTGCACTGCTGCACTGTGATGATGTACATAACATGAACTACATATACTGTGTCAGCAACAAGTTAGTGACTACAACAGTAACAATGACCTTAACGCATACAAGTGGAACCGTTTTAAGTTACCATATGTAGTCTCTAAGAATCCCATATACAGAGTAACAGTAGGCATCTATGTATGAAGTCAAATTTACGAGGTAACAATGAGTGTTTGTTGTGATATAAACAAAGCATTTAAATCCTGTTTCCTTTATTGAGAAGGTGTTTGACCTATACGGTCAGCGTATCTTCACTCTTTAATGGGGGCATGGAATCTCTCACTTCCATTTGGCGCCCTGACACCGGCTGTCAGTAACTGTTATCAGGGTGGAAATAATCTCAGCACTTTTCAGCAGCTGTTGACCCTCCTTCTATCTCTTAACCTTTGAAGTAGCTGTGTTCGCTGTTGCTGACGAATGGCTGTGCATTGTTGTGGCTATACTATTACAAAGTGTGTTGTTTAAGTTTTATACATCAGAGATCATTAAATGTTATTGTAGTTGGAGCAAGTATAAGTGAGCTTGATGTACAGCACGCTGATCAGATCATATTTACTTTTGGAGTGAAAGATTTTTAACCTCATCCATCGGCCAAGAAGCCACAGACTTCACATAGCAGTGCACTTTTAACATGGAACATTCAAGCATGATGGTCAGTGGAATAGATCCCTCATTCTGAGTAACTTTATATCAGACAGAATGCAGTGAGTGGTCGGCCATCATCTGCAACAGCTGACCCTGCTGCAGGAAAAAAAGGGCCCTTGTGGCTGTTCTCCTCAATCAGTGCAGGCTTCTCAGCAGGAATTTCACACAGTTATCTTTGTCCTCAAAGACACAATGCCATGTCAACAGCACTGTAACTGAGGGGCCGCTGCCTGATAATGGGAGAAGGCTTCCACAGTGACCTTGGCATCACATTGGATTATACCATGGTGGCACAGCCGTCTATTATGTGTCATCATTACACCCTTTCAGTGAATCTCAAGCATGTCACCTGTGACAGACCTCGGTCTGTGCTGCCTCGCACTTGTCGCCTGGTTAATCTCACAGACTAATGTTCTTTATTTAGACCACCCCACTTGGTATCTGATGGCTGTTTAGGTTACTGCAAAGTCCACTCTATGATAACCAAAAGCAGTTTGTTGCCAAGACCTCACTGTGTCCGAGCCCTCTGGGTAATTCTGACCTACACATGAATCACATACCTCTCTAAAATATCTCCCCAGACATTTCCTTGCCTTCCTTTGTGTTGTGATAACAATATAAGCAGTTTACATTTATGGGATGCTTGGTAAGATGGTAAACCGTGCACAAAATGTGAATTATCCTTTAGATTTTCAATGCTGCTTCAAGATGCATGATGACAACTCATCATAACTTCTGTGGTGAATTAGATGTTGTTTTTTTTTAGCAATGATGTACAACAAAACTGATTTATAAACACCAAGTTGAGCTATTTTCACTATGGCTTTAAGGGCCATATCTTTGGCACTTAGCTATATCGTATAGTTTATAACTAGGAGTTTGTTGTAGTTTTCTGCTGCACAGTAATATTTAAGTCAAAATTATTGAATTATACATGACAAAATTCAAATATGTTTTCTTTGTTTACAGTGTTAATATTGTTGTTTGATTTTTCCCCCCACATTTTAATTGGCTATTACATTAGTAATTGTGAATCATGTTTCACTTACCTGCCACATAAGAATACAAAAACGATGACACAAAAACCCTTGAAGTGAAAAGTAAGAGGTAAATGTAAAGTAAAGGTATTTATATGCTGAACATCATATTTACAATTACATCTATTTAAGTCATACTATCATCATCATCAGAATACATTCAGACAGTTTTTGGTCAGTATCACTGTGGTTTGTCCTTTAATTTAGGATGCTTCTCTTGCTTTTGTTGAACAACATGTGGTTTCTTTATCAGGAGCTCACTTGAGGGATGTGGAGAAAGGAGTTCCTCCCTTGGTCTATTTAAAGGTTCCATTGTGGTCCTATGGCTGCTTGAGGATACCTATGATTAATCACAGCACTGCATGGAACTCCTAATATGGCCTCGTCAGGAGACCAGCCCTGTCACTGATAAGACAATAACCCGCTGATTTCTATATTACTCTCTGCCACTCATTAACCCCCTCCCTTCTTGAACCCCTACCCCAACTCAGACACAATAACATTCCTGGACCCTGAAATGCCCCTCCATATTTGGCAGTGGGTCTTTGTCTATAAAGACAACTCATGGTGGAACCCCCATAGGTCACCATTCTATCTAAAAGGTAAGTTGAGAGAACAATGGCTCACAGATCAACTATCGTACTCTCATGTTAAACCTCTGGTCTCATCGGATTCCTTTTTTTCCCCTCAGGACCATTACACATCAGTACTCTAAGTCTGCATTTGTAAGGTAAGAGAATCTGGAAAATGAAAATGGGTTTGATTTAAATACAGTTAATTGTATGAAGTAGGAAAATAGATAAAACACAACAAAGTTATATCATAAATTAACAACAATATATGTGGCTCTATAGCAACATATAAAACCATACAATAAATGCCTTTTTATGCTACAGCTGTAATTGTCATTATATTCCTGTAGACAAAGTGAAAAATGGGGGACGCTGCGATGAGAGAGTTTGGGGCAGCAGCTCCATACCTGAGGAAGTCCGACAGGGAGCGTCTAGAGGCCCAGACTCGTCCCTTCGACATGAAGAAAGAGTGCTTTGTTCCTGATACTGATGAGGAGTATGTGAAGGCTTCCATCACCAGTCGTGAGGGTGACAAAGTCACTGCTCAGACTGAGAGAGGGAAGGTCAGTAAACTCATCAGTTGCCCTGGATGTAACAGGTTCTCTTATTAAGACAAAATGTAATGTGGCAGAGAAACAACAGAAGCACTTTGGAAGTAGTTACATTACATGTGTCTTAATACTGATTGTGTCTCTCTTTCTGCAGACTGTCACTGTGAAGGAGTGCGATGTTCACCCTCAGAACCCGCCGAAGTTCGATAAAATTGAAGACATGGCGATGTTCACCTTCCTCCATGAGCCCGCTGTGCTGTTCAACCTCAAAGAGCGTTACGCAGCATGGATGATCTATGTGAGTTGGAAGCTTTAAAAACAACATTTAATGGGTATAGAGTGTTTCCCTTACCCAGTGTATACAACTAAAGTCTTATATCATTAACTGACTCTCTCTTTTATTCTCATAGACCTACTCTGGGCTGTTCTGTGTGACTGTCAACCCCTACAAGGCGCTGCCAGTCTACAACCATGAAGTGGTTGCTGCCTACAGAGGAAAGAAGAGGGCTGAAGCTCCTCCTCATATCTTCTCCATCTCTGACAATGCCTACCAGTACATGCTCACTGGTAATGTACCTTCAGCTATCATGCGTTCAGACAAAGAAAAGTGAAGTGGAAGAAATGGTAAGAAATTCTAGAATCTAAATTGTTCTATCTTCTCCCTTTCAGACAGAGAAAATCAGTCAATTCTAATCACGTGAGTTATGTTTTCATGACTTTGTGAAAGCGCAGTTGAGAGTTTTATCCTACTGTGATAAATGGCATCCTGAAGCTTTCATTTAATATTTGTTATTCATTTGACGATGGATAATAACAGTTTGATCGGCTATGAATAACAAAGATATTTTTTTATGCTGATGAAAGCAATGTATCAGTATTTAGTATAACTTGTCTGCATTTTTGTTGATTAACCAAACTTCAACTTGATAGTTCCAATATGAATTTTGCTGCCCATTTGTAATTTATATGAAACAACTAAATTTGTTTCTCCAGTGGAGAATCTGGTGCTGGGAAGACTGTTAACACCAAGAGAGTCATTCAGTACTTTGCCAGCATTGCAGCTGCAGGTGGGAAGAAAGACGCAGGCTCTGAGAAAAAGGTTTTTATTTTGAATTTACAGAAAATAGAACATTTAAAAGGTGCTGTATGTATGTTCTTGCTATCACCATATAGTCAATGTCAGCATTAACAAGATTCAGGATTCAAGATTCAATTCTTTATTGCCAACTCTCACAGAATAAAACCTAACAAGAAAAGAAACAAAACACATAACCCCCACCCCATAAAAACACAACATACATGTGTGGATGTAAAATACTGAATAAATACAGAATAAAATTTAAATAATGTAAAAACCAGTGCAAAAAATACACTAAAATACACAATACAATAAAATTCGGTGGTAGTTATTGCTTTGCATTTGTAAAGTGCTGATGCAGTATTGAGGAGCGATTTAGTGATTTGATGGTTCTGCAGTAAGTGCTGTTGAAGAAACGGGAAGTCTTAGTTTTGAAGGCCCTGAGTCTTTTCACTGAGGGAAGAGTTTATTCAGAGGGGGTTGTCACGGTGCGTGAGTCCCGTAGTATTTTTAGACCTCTGCGCTGAATGCGAGTTTCGTATAGGCTATGTCAGAGATGGGGGTGAGTTTGCAATTGTGAGGTGGTGCAAACAATTCTGTCAAGCTGCTTTCTCTGTTGAGCTGTGGAGTTAACAACTCACTGATCAAGCAGAACTGTTGCCAGTTCAGCATCAAACTTGATTGTTTTACTCACCAAGAGCTGAGTTATGCGCACCAACACAAATGTTTTTGGTTTTTTTCGATGCTAGTTCTATCCCTTGTTTGCATCTGCTTTCGTTAGCATGCTAACCGTCGAGTAGAAGTAGTGTTGCTTAAAAGTTGTACAATAACCTCTTGTATTGTAAATGCTAAGATGGGTCAAAGTTCCTGGCAACCATTACAGCCACTCTTAGCAACTATCACCCCCACTTGCAAGATACCATTTTTGGCGAAAGAAAGAATGTACATATAGCACCTTTAATAGTATACTCCATCAATTTCTTAAGTGTTTCATGTATTTTAACAAATATTCCTCTCCTCTACCCTATTAGGGTACTCTGGAAGATCAAATCATCCAGGCTAATCCAGCTTTAGAGGCCTTTGGTAATGCCAAGACTATCAGAAATGACAACTCTTCCAGATTTGTAAGTTTCTGTCTCTATTGTAATGAAATAGAAAAACATTGTGCCTCTTCTATTCTAACTTTTATTTTGGTCATAAATTCCAGGGCAAATTTATTCGAATCCACTTTGCTGCCAGTGGAAAGCTGGCCTCAGCTGATATTGAGACATGTGAGTATTATATATTTTTTAATTTTCCTCTGGTTTGCTCTCATAATGATAGTGATCACCTGGACATTCAGTTACAAAGTGAAATTATGTTTAACAGATCTGCTGGAAAAGTCCCGTGTCACCTTTCAGCTTAAGGCTGAGAGAGACTATCACATCTTCTATCAGATTCTGTCTCAGAAGAAACCTGAGCTGCTCGGTAAATGAAAACAACAGATCTTTGGACCCGTACCAGCCAACACACAAAGTTTCTGTAAGGTTGGAATCAGCGTTCTGTTTTGCCTTTCAGAGATGTTACTCATCACCAACAACCCCTATGACTACGGCTTCATCTCCCAAGGAGAAACGACTGTAGCCTCGATCAATGATTCAGAAGAGTTGATGGCCACTGATGTGAGTATGCTTCAGTCTTTGTCCAGAACACCAACTCCCAAGTATCTTATCGTGACTAAGTAGTTTGCTTAAAAATAATGGTTGATGATTGACAGTTGTAAAAAAAAATCTATTGATGTTGCCCTGGTGTTCTACATGGGCATCTGTTTGGTATGACACTGTGGAGCCTAATGTCCTTGATAGTGCTACATGAGAGCAAAGACGACTTTAATAGACAGGATTAGATGTTAGATGATGGTTGAATGTGGGTGTGATCAAGGTGGCTCAGCGAGCACATACTATCTTATCCCCCACATATCTCTTGTCGGTCCACTGCATACCCTGATACAATGAGAGATATTCATTGTTCATTCAAGAGATATTTATATAATACCCCCTGCTTTTCATTAAGGATGCCTTTGATGTGCTGGGCTTCACTCAAGAAGAGAAGAATGGCATTTATAAGCTGACTGGGGCTATCATGCACCATGGTAACATGAAGTTCAAGAACAAGCAGCGTGAAGAGCAGGCAGAGGCTGATGGCACTGAAGGTTAGTGAAGCTCTCTGCATCCCTGAAAGATAATAAATGGGATATGTAACATTTCAGGATTCAATAGTTAACTTGTTTCCTCAGATGCTGACAAAGTTGCATATCTGATGGGCCTGAACTCTGCTGACCTCATCAAAGGCCTCTGTCACCCGAGAGTCAAAGTTGGAAATGAGTGGGTCACCAAGGGACAAAATGTCCAGCAGGTAGGAATGAATAGCTGGATCTAGTGTAAGATGTCCACAGAATTGTGATAGATGAAGGAGACAACATTTATTGTTCAACACTAATCTAAACTGTATTTTGGAAAATCTCTTTTGTAGGTGAACTATTCTATCGGTGCATTGTCTAAGTCAGTGTATGAAAAGATGTTTCTGTGGATGGTGGTGAGGATCAACCATTCCTTGGACACCAAGCAGCCTCGTCAGTACTTCATCGGTGTATTGGACATAGCTGGATTTGAAATCTTCGATGTAAGCTTATTTTATAAAATGTGTATACAACCTATTTTCTAAAGGCACAATATAACATATTTTTAATTTAATGTAAGTAGCAATGGAATGAAGATTAAAATGAGTGACTAAATTATATATTGTCGTCATTACAGTACAACACGTTTGAGCAGATGTGCATCAACTTCACCAATGAAAAACTGCAACAGTTTTTCAACCACCACATGTTTGTGCTGGAGCAGGAAGAGTACAAGAAAGAGGGCATTGAATGGACTTTCATTGATTTTGGTATGGATTTGCAGGCCTGTATCGACCTCATTGAGAAGGTGAGACACCAGGCTATTAGATGTACAGACATGAATAAAAAAAAAAGTGTTTATTCAAACAATTCATATTTTGTCTCTTTAGCCCATGGGTATCATGTCAATCCTTGAAGAGGAGTGCATGTTCCCTAAAGCTTCTGATGCCACCTTCAAAGCTAAGCTCTATGACAACCATCTGGGGAAATCTGCCAACTTCCAGAAGCCCAGAGTTGTCAAAGGAAAACCAGAGGCTCATTTTGCCCTGGTTCACTATGCTGGAACTGTTGATTATAATATCAACAACTGGCTGGTGAAGAACAAAGATCCTCTGAATGAGACTGTTGTTGGATTGTACCAGAAGTCCAATCTCAAGCTGCTGTCTTTCCTCTTTTTAAATTACGCTGGAACTGAGACAGGTAGGAAGAAATTAAATGTACTGTATTAACCTCCACTGGAAAAGTCAGTATTTTAAATATTTTTTCTTTGTGAGAAAAACAAGCTTGAATAATATGTATTTGTACCCGTGTCAGTTCATATAATCTATGAGATTGTGTATTCTAATGGTTTATTAGGGGAAGGTGGAAAAGCCAAAGGAGGAAGCAAGAAGAAGGGTTCATCCTTCCAAACGGTGTCTGCCTTGCACAGAGTTAGTAAAGAAAAATAAATAGAATAGGCACTTTGTGTGGAAATCAGTGACAGAGGCTCAATTTTACATTGATTATTGTACATTAAACCTTTGAACTTTTGATCACCTCCACAGGAGAACCTGAACAAGTTGATGACCAACTTGAGGTCTACTCACCCCCACTTTGTACGTTGCATCATCCCCAATGAGACCAAGACTCCTGGGGCCATGGAGAATCCCCTGGTGATGCACCAGCTGCGCTGTAACGGTGTGCTGGAAGGCATCAGGATCTGCAGAAAGGGTTTCCCCAACAGGATCCTCTATGGAGATTTCAAACAGAGGTATTACCTCATTTGTCCCCCCCCCCCCCCCCCCGTGTAATTAGAAAACAAGATATAAATTAAAGTATTTTCTGATTGTCAAGATACCGTATCCTGAACCCTGCTGCCATCCCTGAGGGGCAGTTCATTGACAGCAGGAAGGGAGCCGAGAAACTTCTTGGGTCTTTGGATATAGATCACAACCAATACAAGTTTGGACACACAAAGGTAATCAAAAAAGGAAAAACCAAAGCATATACTCTATGTTACATAGTCTAAGCTATGCCCAAGATTACAGAGAGGCAACTGTAAAAATCAACAGCAAACACTCATCAAGTCACTAAACCAACAATTACACAGCAATATACATCATTCTCAGATGTTAGAGTTAATATTAACCACCACAAGTTATTGGTCACACCAGACAAAATAAGCCAGAAGCATCATCTGTTGAATATTTACATGATTATACACTTTTCTTTTAGGTGTTCTTCAAGGCTGGTCTTCTGGGGACATTGGAGGAAATGAGGGATGACCGTTTGTCACTCATTATCACTGGTATCCAATCTAGATCAAGAGGTCTGCTGGCAAGACAGGAATTCCAGAAGATCGTTGAAAGGAGGTCAGAGGAATCTTGCATTTGAAATAACTAAAAACCAAGCTAATTGTAATATTTTTTCATGATGAATAATCGTGTTTTGTATTAATTGGTAGTAATGACTTTGCTCGATCTTTGACAGAGATGCTCTATTGGTGATCCAGTGGAATGTCCGATCCTTCATGGGGGTCAAGAATTGGCCCTGGATGAAGCTGTTCTTCAAAATTAAACCTCTGTTGAGATCTGCTGAGTCAGAAAAGGAGATGGCCAACATGAAGGAAGAATTCCTGAAGCTGAAAGAGGCTTATGCAAAGTCTGAAGCTCGTAGGAAGGAACTGGAGGAGAAAATGGTTTCCCTTCTCCAAGAGAAGAATGACCTGCAGCTACATGTCCAGTCTGTAAGTCTAATCACAGGATTTCTGATGATTTAATGTCACAATTTAACTGCACGGTAGCTTCGATCATCTGTCCAGCAACTCAGCATTTGTTTATAACTTGTCAGCTTAACACTTTCATTTCAGGAGCAAGATAATCTTGCAGATGCTGAAGAAAGATGTGAGGGGCTGATCAAAAACAAAATCCAGATGGAAGCTAAAGCTAAAGAGCTGACAGAGAGGCTGGAGGACGAGGAAGAGATGAACGCTGAACTGACGGCCAAAAAGAGGAAGCTGGAGGACGAGTGCTCTGAGTTAAAGAAAGACATTGATGACTTAGAGTTAACTCTGGCAAAAGTGGAGAAAGAGAAGCATGCCACTGAGAACAAGGTACCACAAACACTAATAACAATCAAATGACTCTGTGTCCCAAATATGATCTGTGATGAAGTCCTTGATGAAAATGTCTCCTGGTTATAGGTGAAGAACCTGGTCGAGGAGATGGCAGCTCTGGATGAGATCATTGCCAAGCTGACCAAGGAAAAGAAAGCCTTACAGGAGGCTCATCAGCAAACACTGGATGACCTGCAGAGTGAAGAGGACAAAGTCAACACTCTGACCAAGGCCAAGGCCAAGCTGGAGCAGCAAGTGGATGATGTAAGAATTTAAACACATGTTGTCCTTTTCCTTTTAGAGTGTTTAGAAAGATCATTCTGTGTCCAATGCATGTTGAGGAGAAATGTGACCTTCTCTAATGTTACAATCCAGCTCGAAGGTTCTCTTGAACAAGAGAAGAAAATACGAATGGATCTTGAGAGAGCAAAGCGTAAGCTGGAGGGAGACTTGAAGTTGACCCAGGAGAGCCTAATGGACCTGGAGAATGACAAGCAGCAACTTGAAGAACATATGAAAAAGTAATTATTCTGTTAATACCTGTATTTCAAATGGTTGTCTGTGCAAAAAGGATACAGTCATATTGATATCGATATACAATTGTTCTAACTTTTACTATTTCAAATTTAACCACAGGAAAGATTTTGAACTCAGCCAGCTGAGTAATAGAATAGAGGACGAGCAGGCCATTGCTATTCAGCTTCAAAAGAAACTGAAAGAGCTTCAGGTAATGTATAACTTACATGTTATTGTCCACGATAGACTCAACAATAAGAGTGACTAAAAGAGTGATATTATTCTGGCTCAACAGGCCCGTATTGAAGAGCTAGAGGAAGAGCTTGAGGCAGAGCGAGCTGCCCGAGCCAAGGTGGAGAAACAGAGAGCAGACTTGGCCAGAGAGCTGGAGGAGATCAGTGAGAGGCTGGAGGAGGCCGGTGGAGCAACATCTGTCCAGATTGAGATGAACAAGAAGAGGGAGGCTGAGTTCCTGAAACTGCGCAGAGACCTTGAAGAGGCCACTCTGCATCATGAAGCCACTGCTGCCACACTCAGGAAGAAACAAGCTGACAGTGTTGCTGACCTGGGAGAGCAGATAGACAACCTGCAGAGAGTCAAGCAGAAACTGGAGAAGGAGAAGAGCGAGCTCAGACTGGAGCTGGATGACGTGGTGTCCAATATGGAACATATTGTGAAGACAAAGGTTAGATACATGGAAAAAATTATTTAGAGATATAGTGTACAGTCTTTTTTTATCATCCCTTCTTGATGTGATTTATTTAATCTTAGACAAACCTAGAGAAGACCAGCAGGACAATGGAGGATCAGATGAATGAATACAAGTCCAAGTTTGAAGAAGCTCAACGCTGGATCAATGATTTCAATCTGCAAAAAGCTAAGCTCCAAACCGAAAATGGTACTTATGCATGACTGACTACAATTTAAATTTGTAATTATTTTAATAACTGATACCTTCTTTATCAAAACTTATAAGAAGGGTTTCTGGGACAATAACATTATGCGTTTTCCAAAATACTAGGTGAACTCTTAAGGCAACTGGAGGAGAAGGATTCCATGGTGTCTCAGCTGACAAGAGGAAAAATGTCTTACACTCAACAGGTTGAAGATTTAAAGAGACAACTGGAAGAGGAGACCAAGGTGAAATCAAATTAAATTTTACACAGCACTGACAGCAGTGAACAGGCATTTCTATTTGATATATATCATAGCGTAACTCCTTCGTATGATTTTGTTTCAACAGGCCAAGAATGCATTAGCCCATGCAGTGCAGTCCTCTCGTCACGACTGTGACCTGCTCAGGGAGCAGTATGAGGAGGAGCAGGAGGCCAAGGCTGAACTGCAGCGCAGCATGTCCAAGGCCAACTCTGAGGTGGCTCAGTGGAGAACTAAGTACGAAACTGATGCCATCCAGAGGACCGAGGAGCTGGAGGAGGCCAAGTAAGACAGTTTAAGATCCAAACTCATAAATAACCCGTAATTCCTTAAAAGACATTTTACTTCGTCTAGCAGGTCAGCTTTTTGTTTGTGTTATTTTCCTACTAAAATATAAGACAAACAAAAAGTTTGTCTGTTAGATGACTGAGCAGCCAGTCAAAGTGGTTGAATTTATAACAATTTAGCTGTCAAACAGTCACCACTGCAGGTACATTAAATGATTTGCATGATGGATTTCTTCAGGAAAAAGCTGGCTCAGCGTCTGCAGGATGCTGAGGAGGCTGTTGAAGCAGTGAATGCTAAATGTTCCTCTCTGGAGAAGACAAAGCACAGACTGCAGAATGAGATTGAAGATCTCATGGTGGATGTGGAGAGGTCTAATGCTGCTGCTGCTGCTCTGGACAAGAAGCAAAGAAACTTTGACAAGGTAAAGTGCTATAGGTATTTGTAAGTCCTGAAAGTAATAATTGGTGCTGTAGCCTCCAAACCCTTGGATGGGCAAATTGATTGATTTTGACCTTTTTACCTGCCAATTTCTGGTTGGGCTCTGTTTTACATTCACACACACATATTTTGAAGCTGCCCAGTACAAACATCACATGCATCATTCAACTGTGACTTCTTCTTCTGTGAAAAATTCCGTGAAAATAAAAGCCAATTTAGGTAATTCATTCGATAATTTTTTTTGCTTCATAAGTAACGCAGTATGTTATGGTTTTTCTTTAATCTTGTGAGTCAACCAAAACAACTGTACTGTACAAAGCCCAGGTCTGTCATGAAAGTATTTCCAATCATGTACTCCATTAATATGGGACATGTGAATTTACTGATGGTCTTTCTATTTACTCAAGGTCCTGTCTGAATGGAAGCAGAAGTATGAGGAGTCTCAGTGTGAACTGGAGAGCTCTCAGAAAGAAGCCAGGGCTCTGAGCACTGAGCTCTTCAAACTGAAGAACTCCTATGAGGAGTCGCTTGATCATCTGGAGACCATGAAGAGAGAGAACAAAAACCTGCAGGGTAAAATCTACTTCTAGGATTGTTGTTCATGTTTATAGAAGTAATGCAGTTCCCGTTGTAAATCAGCTGCATTACTGTTCACGTGTGGTTCATATACGTCAATTGGAATAATTTACTTTTTTACTATTTTGTCATACATTACATTTACATTACATAACATGTTGACTATTTCAGAGGTCTATTGAGCAACCAACACAATCTTCAGACCCAACTTCACAACTTTTTAAAATAAAAGCTCTCGGATTCAGCTTAATATACAGCATTGCAACATCAAAACTAACGTTGTGCTTTTATTCCATTGACAAATTGCCTAACAGGAAATTATTCAATTAATGTTGCTGCCATGGCAGAGATCAGCCCCTGTGACTGCCATATGCAGATCCGCAGACTGACTGCACTGTCCACTGACTGCTACAGAGCACTGGTCGCCTGTTTATTCAAATTATATTAATATTGTAGGTAGCACATATCCAAATTGCACCAAAGTCTGCACTTCTTCCAGCAAGGCCAAGTGTGAAGTTGATTAGATGAACAGTTCACAGGATGTGTGTCCCACATAAAGACAGACAAACAGGCCAACAGAAAGGTTAAAAGGTCTACCCCTATCAGTACTGCTAAAACCTTGATGATGTTTCCCTTCACACTTGACATCTATTGCACTTCTGTCCGTCCTGGGAGAGGGATCCCTCACATGTGGCTCTCTCTGAGGTTTCTACGTTCTTTTTACCCTGTTAAAAGGTTTTTTTGTAGTTTTTCCTTACTCTTGTTGAGGGTTAAGGGCAGAGGATGTCACACCATGTTAAAGCCCTATGAGACAAACTGTGATTTGTGAATATGGGCTATACAAATAAAATTTGATTGATTGATTGATTGATTGAAAGGCATTTTTAGAATTAGTAGGCAGATTTATTGTAAAGCCATCTTAACCAAACTGTTTGACATCCCACAGAGGAGATATCTGACTTGACAGAGCAACTTGGTGAGGGTGGTAAGAACATCCACGAATTGGAGAAATTGCGGAAACAACTGGAACAGGAGAAGAATGAGATCCAGTCTGCTCTCGAGGAAGCTGAGGTACAGGACGTCTTCATACAAAATACATTTACAGTTCAACTGTCTGCTGGTTTGTAAACCTCTCTACACCATCCTATCCACCAGGCCTCCCTTGAGCATGAGGAGGGTAAGATTCTCAGAGCTCAGTTAGAGTTCAATCAAATTAAATCCGAGATCGAACGCAAACTAGCTGAGAAAGATGAGGAGATGGAACAGAGCAAGAGGAACCTGCAGAGGACCATTGACACCCTGCAGAGCTCTCTTGAAGCTGAGTGTCGCAGCAGGAATGAGGCCATGCGTCTGAAGAAGAAGATGGAGGGAGACCTCAATGAGATGGAGATCCAGCTCAGCCAGGCCAACAGGCAGGCAGCTGAGGCCCAGAAGCAACTCAAATCTGTTCATGCACATTTGAAGGTAAACTAGGGAAGAAAAGGTTAAATTTCTTAAGATGTTTTAAATTCAAACTGGATATAACCTTAATGTGATTGATGTCATCCAATTTAGGATTGCCAAATTCAGCTGAATGAGTCTGTTCGGGCCAATGATGATCTTAAAGAGAACATTGCCATTGTTGAGAGACGCAACAACCTGCTTCAGGCTGAACTGGAGGAACTCAGGGCTGCACTGGAGCAAACTGAGAGAAGCCGTAAACTTGCTGAGCAAGAGCTGCTGGATGTTAGTGAGAGGGTGCAGCTACTGCCACTCACAGGTAAGACTTCATTTATTGCACTTATTTCAATTGATTCCCTGATTTCTTTAAATGTATTAAACACACTAAAGTATAACTGTTTCTAAAGTGTTGTTATGGACTCTTCCTCATATCTCAAATATATATATAGAACACTGCCCTGATAAACCAGAAGAAGAAGCTGGAGGCTGATACTTCCCAGCTTCAAACTGAAGTGGAGGAAGCAGTGCAGGAGTGTAGAAATGCAGAGGAAAAGGCCAAGAAGGCCATTACTGATGCAGCCATGATGGCAGAGGAGCTGAAGAAAGAGCAGGACACCAGCTCTCACCTGGAGCGTATGAAGAAGAACATGGAGCAAACCATCAAAGACCTGCAGCACCGTCTGGATGAAGCTGAACAGATCGCCATGAAGGGAGGCAAGAAGCAGGTGCAGAAGCTCGAGGCCAGGGTAAGAGGAATTTTCAAGGACATACTTACCACACATTTCCATAATTATACCTGTTAGGTTAGGGTTAACACTTCCTGAGGACTTTGGGTGGGTCTTTCCCATCCCCTTTTCCCATGTCAATCAATTAAACACCACATCAGAGAAGTTGAGAGAGATTCTAGTGGTGCGAATGTCGGGGTTTGTTAGGTCGGTCCACCAGACTTGACCCACACCTGGTGACTAAGGAGTTCACTGAAGTTCACCGAACTTACTGATATTTGGCCTTAATTGGATGAGCATGGGCAACTTCAATCCTCAGAGTCAGTGACATTCAAACCATAAATGATTTCTACCTATAGTAAAATATTACCCACACCATTGATGCCCAGTGAGCTTGTGTCCCTTGAACACCTTGGCTGACAGGAGTGGGATCTGACATAGTATCTGCTGTTGTAGACCATCCATTTCAAGGTTGGATTTTATTTGTTTGAAGATTATATTATGTTCACCACAGTTGTAAAGTTGTAAAGCTCAAAACGGTCCAGTTGTCCATTCTCCTCTGACCTGTCCCATCAGCGAGATGTTATCCACAGAAGTGACACTAAATGGGAAATTATTTATTTTTTGACTCCATCCTTAGAAATACTCAGCTGTGTGTGACATTCTCAGGGGATTTAGCCTTTTCAGACACAAACCAGCCTGTTTTGAAACCATATCATATCACAATCAAAATTCACTGAGATGCAAAATTTGTATTCATTATGACGTTTAATGTGAACATTTACTGAAGCTCCTGATCTGTATATGCAAAATTGTATGCACTGGGCTGTATCACTTGATTGGCTGACTGGATAATGGCATGAGAAAGCAGGTGCACAGATGTTCCTGGAAAGGCAGTCTATTTGCTGCCTTTCAAATAATTGCTATAACAACAGCGCACCTGCACATCCAGCAAACTTTGAACAACATTATAATGCTATCACAGTTTTATATCTGGGTACAAATGTGTCTCTATCAATTCCTTTTATACATTTAAATTCTGGGTGAATATACAATAGCTGTATTGCAGCTTTGATTCAAGCTATTTGTGAATCAATGAATTTCCAATCGATGTTTTGATGTTTTCAGGTGAGGGAGCTGGAGAATGAGGTGGAGTCAGAGCAGAAGAAGAGCAGCGAAGCTGTAAAGGGAATGCGTAAATATGAAAGACGTATCAAGGAGCTCACATACCAGGTCAGTTTTTGTTTACCCATGTCACAAAGTAGTACATGGAAACCAACATAGTAAAGCACTGTACAATTAGGATGGTAGTGATAGCTCCTTTCTCCTATTCCCTTGATTCATCCAGACTGAGGAAGACCGCAAGAATGTTGCGCGTCTGCAGGATCTGGTCGACAAACTGCAGCTGAAAGTCAAAGCTTACAAGAGATGTTCTGAGGAGGCTGTAAGTGTGCACTGGAAAAGTTGTCTCTCATTACGCTGTGTGCTCAGGGTCACCGTTACAGTGCATAGCCTGTTTATATTATACATATTTTGATAAATCTATTTGTAGATGCTAAAATGATCATGAATACACAAGGAATTTCTGACAGGAAACATTTCAGCTTCCACTGTGATTTGTTAAACCAATGCTGTTAAAATATATATTGATATTTTTATATGTAGCTGTTTACCCTTTGAGTTGATGACAGAAGTCCATCACTTCTTGTAGTCGTATAATGTTGTGCTCTTCTTTTTGGTTGAATCTTGTAGGAGGAGCAGGCCAACACTCACCTGACCAAGTTCCGTAAACTGCAGCATGAGCTGGATGAGGCCGAAGAGCGAGCTGACATCGCTGAGTCGCAGGTCAACAAGCTGCGCGCCAAGAGCCGCGACGTGGGTTCAAAGGTAAGAAGCTCCTCTATTCTCCTCTATCCAACACTGTACACATAGTGAACCATCCTGCCTCCTTTAAAATACAATATACAGTTTTTTTCACCAAGTATGAATTCATCTTTTTTACTGTGAGTAAATAAATCAAACCAGGCTTTGTAAAAATCGATTTTACTATGGGTGTTGTGTGGATGAATTGTATTAGTCTACTCTAGTAGGCTAGCGGGGCTATAATCTGTTGTCACAGGGGAGGCATCATGATAACTTTAGTGTTTTGTTAGTGACCTGACAGATAAGATCCAAGAGAGAAATGAATGCAAAGAAAATATTCATGTTGACCCCCATAGCTCAATGACACAAGGACACCTTAAATTTTTACTATAATTTCATCCGACAGATTTTGTTGTTAATGCAGTAACAGCACATTTATCCAATCAAATCAATGTTAACAAAATAATCCAAATAAAGATACCACACAAAGCTTTGAATGATCGATCTTGATTTTGTTAACATGCAGTATGTGCCCCTTGGGAGCTGTCCACAAGAGTCTACAATTATTATTGGCTGTCATTAGCTCTCATGGACACACAGCTGCATTTTTGTCAAGATTCTATTTAAAAGATGAATCTCTTTTTAAACTAAATGCAGACTTATAATCATCTCTTTCATTTACAAATTAGACAACAAACAAAAACAAATGTATTTGACTGGTAACACTGAAGATTAGCTTGGCTATTCAGCTTTTATATGATTTTTATTATATGATTTAATCTTAGCTTTTGTCCAAATGCATTTAGTCCTACACTGTTTTTATTTTTTCACAATTCTACAAATTCAAGCTCCAAAATGTAGTTGTGGTTTATTCTCTTAGGTTACACTTATTGAGACCTTGTTTGTCTTCTGTGTATAAACTGTGTCTTTGTCTATTCTCTTTTCATTCTTCATCACAGAAAGGGCTGGATGAGGAGTGAAACCCACTGATGGCCACCTACGAGCTTTGAGATCTGCTGTGCTGTAGTCCCCTTTGTCTCCAAAGTAACTGTAGAATAAAGCAAAGTGCATTTCAATTTGTGCAGAGTCCTCATTTATTTCAAACAGAAATAATGAATGCTCCATATAATACAAGAGACAGAAGGTAAAGCCCTGTCACATAATGCATAGTAAAGGGGCTCTATTTGCCTTCAGGCATAAAGACAATCAAGTTTTATGCCTTTTTGTCTGAATAGCACATCCAAGCAAACAACCATCGATATTTCTACAGGCGCTCTGGCGCCAGCAACACAACTTACAACATTAAAATGTTTCAAAAGTGTAAAAAATTGAAAATGAATATATATATATATATATATATATATATATATACACACACATACATACATACACACACAGGCCATATATCTAACTAACTTCTTTACTTTGAATGAGAGTCACAGTCACATATTGAAGGAAGGGCTGCTGGGGTTAAGTGGGAGACTCCTACCCCCCTGTGCTGACAATCAGAACTGCTGAAAGTATTGAGCAGTGTTGTCAGCACATGGTCTACACTGCATATAAAAGTATATAAAAATCAAACTTTTAGGTTGCAATATAAGATATGAGCTATGAACAGAACAGGACACGTGCTATTAATAAGTGGCTTTTGCCAAATGTTCTGGGATGTCATAATAGTGTGAGTGACATGAACGTCTGTGTGGCAGTAGACCTTGCCACGGGGCTCTCACCACAACAACCAGAGACGAACCATTCACTTTTTAACATATTTATTAAATCAGACACAAACATAAATAAACTTAAAGCAGACTAGCTTTGCAGCTCAGTCTCTCGCTCAGTGTCCGGGCGTCTCTCGAGTGTCTCAGTCCTCTGAAACAGCTCCGATGCTGCCTCTTAAGCACGAGGACCAATCAGCTAACAGCTCTCACCTGCGCTGATTGATCCTCTGTGGTTTACTATATGTTTTTTCTACTAGTTTCCTATACACAGTAACATGTTCAAAAATTCTCTTAAAAGTGCAATTTTCTTGATAAAAGTGTGTCCATATTTGCTCAAAATACTGACACTCATTTCTCAAAATATTTCATACAATGGAAACTCAGCTGCACACATCACACAACCCATTTTTTCTTCATTGGATTTCTTCAAAATATAAAACAAGCTTTGTTGTTAAAAATATATATGTTCATCAATACATTACATATCTTAATCTATGTCTTCTAATCTCTATTGTCAAAAAGAAGAGCTTCCAAATATAAACCACTCATCTGTTCTGCTTATCAACTCTGTAGCTGTCAAAGAGGAACCGTTAAATCTTGTGTGAAATGTAAATCTATAAAGAGCTGTGGAAACCAAGAATGTGATGTCTTTCTAAACATTCACTCAGCGTTTTAGATTTTCACTAAGCAACTAACTAAAGGAAACACATTTCTCCTCCTC
The DNA here is from genome assembly GCA_026259375.1 of Verasper variegatus. Lineage (NCBI taxonomy): Eukaryota > Metazoa > Chordata > Actinopteri > Pleuronectiformes > Pleuronectidae > Verasper > Verasper variegatus. Next base: position 19,672,186 of record CM048053.1, on the reverse strand, counting down.
CTCTGTTACATCACATTTTAGTAGTAATAGTATTGCATTAAACATTCGGTTGAAATATAGGGGAGGTTTTGATTCACTAACATTGTGTTGGATTGAATTCTTGGACAATTCTTGAATATTATTGTTTGTCAAATTTTTTTAATTCTTACATTACCTTGTTACTAATGTCTGTTGTCCAACTGAGTGATTCAGAGCAAGTGTAGATAAAAATAAACATTATTAGTTACATTATTAATAACAGAGTTTTCATTGTGTCATTTGACGCTATTTTTCATTCATCGTAAAAACTAAAATAATAATATTAATATTGCTATTGTGATTTAAACCATATTGTGCTGCGGTACTGACATTCAGTTAAACAGTTTGCTCGGGTTAATGTGCAAGTATCATAAACTGTGTAATACAGTGAAATACACTAAATTAAATCAACTGAGACAAAATGCAATATCCACAAATAAAAAGCAGAAACAAAAAACTGAATTCACAACATCTAAAATTTAAAAGTTTTTAAATGAAATCGGTGACGAGCTTACCTCACAGCTTTGCAGCAGCAGCACAAAGACGGACGGATTCACAACGTCTTGCACCGTCAGAAGGAGCAAAGTGAAGGGTGGAGCTCCACTCTGTCTAACACCCAAACACTGACCTTGATCTCACACACCGCTGTCCTTCAAAGGTTTAAGATATCTGTAGGGACATTATAAGATTATAAATAAAAGGCATACTGCATTTCTTCATCATCCACTCTCTAATACTAACAAAACTATCAAAGCATTGTTTATCTTTGAGATCATATCAATATTGTTATCTTTGCGTTAGGCTGCTCTGTGTCAATGGCTGAACATTCAGGCCCCTGATGTTTTGGAAATGCTTTAAGATGAAATAGCCGACACCACCAACAATATAACATCATATCAAGGTGACACCATTTGTCCTTTCCACTCAAGAGTTTAGCTGTTGAATACTGGCCTCACCTTATGGAGTGTGGCTGTGAGTCAGTGTGTGAGGAGGAGATGAAAGCCAGGACATATGAAGATTTCCACAGGGGTTTAGACAGCTGAGAATGAGACCAACAACGTCAAAGCAAATTCTAAGTGAGGTCAACTGGAACATTGTTCAGCACCAGAGTTCCTTTTCATTTTACAAAAGAAAATGTAAAGAAAACCTGATTGTTATAATTATGTAAATCGACCCCGAGGTTCAGTCAATGTGTCTATGCATCATGGACTCAAACCACCAGGAGGCAACAAAAGGAAATACAATTTGAATAATGCTGAAACTTAAAAATAAGGTCATGTTTCTATGTATACTGCACCTGTTTCATCACAATATCACATTGTTCAGCCAGAACAGTGCCCTCAAACACTGCCTGCCCTTCTACATCAGAGAGGAAAAATCCAGACAAGAATTTCACAGGGTTATCTTTGTCCTTGAGGCCAAAGGAAAGGGACTAATGCCTAAAGGGGAGCAGTGGTGAGTGATAATTCAAAGTCCTTGAACTTAGCTCTCACTTGACAACAGCTGTGACACTTTATGACCCCCCTGACCACCACTTAACATGAGTAGCCTTCAGTGAACTTTATCTTTTTCTTCATCAGTTCTCAAAATATTGTTTGAAAGTGAAATAGAGTCATTGAGTTATTCGTCAGCCTTTTGTTTGGGATTTCACATGGAGAATCAACTGGGTCTGTTACTGTGGGAGGAAGCATCATCACTCTTTGACATCACATTTCAAAAGGTACAGTGTATAGAATTTAGTGACATCTAGTGGTGAAGTTGCATGTTGCAGCCTCTCCTTAACCTCCTCTTCCAAACATGAGACTGTGGAAGAATTCAGTATTCATACAAACTCAAAAGGTGTTTAGTTTGTCCAGTCTGGGCTACTGTAAAAAACATGGTGGCCTCCGTAAAGAGGACCTGATCCAGATGTAAATATAAAGTATTTAAATATAAAGGACCCATTCTAGGATAAAGAAAAAAACAGTTCATACAATTTAGATGAAACACAGTGAAAACATCACTAGGATTATTTTGTATTCAACTTCTGCCATTATATCCCTTTCACCTAAATCTAACACACTGAACCTTTAAATGAAACATCTTCACGACCTGCTGTCTGTTTTATGATTTCAAAATGTTTGGCTATCAAAGTTTTAACCTGCCAGGTAACTAAGCACAGCTCTAATCATCTTACCTAAATCACAATATAGAGTGTGGGCATATTGGCTCATGTTATTTCCATCAGTTCATTGTACTCATCATTAAGAACCCCCCAAAAAACTTGATTTTATACCACAGGGCAATGGTTTTATAGTTGCATTATTTAAGTTTAAGATTTAAATGGCCTTTAAAAGAAAGAGAGACTCTAATGTGTGAAATATAAAATCAAATTTCATTTTAAGAATTAGAAACCTATATAAAGACTTTAGCTCATAAAAATATATATACAATGATGTATTATTATTTATATGAATAAAGTTGGAGACATTTGATATCAGCCTGTCCCTGATCCCCACCTCATGCCCTCCCCTTGCTTTGCAACATGTATTGTCCTCTCTGTGTTTATCACAAGGTGAGAACAAATAGCAACAGTGCATCCTGCCCAATTTGGAGAAAGCTTTCTAATGTTTTCCCCTAGATTTTATCCCATATTTGTTGGATAAACAACCCTTAGAAACAGAGGGAGGGCAGCTGTCAGCAGCTGATCACTACTCTTGATTAAAGGTTGAGAGTCAAAGGTAAGCAAACATTAATATTGATGAGTTGGATCAAACTGTGGCACTTTTAACCTATTTATAGAATTTAAAAACATTTTGTTATTGGTTTTTGGTGAAAGGTTGTAGTGATATCATGTTCTTTGTTGGTGGAAATAGATGGTGATTTGATGGTAGCAGTAATGGAATGATGTGTTGAATAGTGAGACCCTGAGTTATACTGGTCTGCTTTACGGTCCAACCCACTCAAGGTAAATGCCACTTCAAAATATCTTTAATCATGATTATGGCCCTGCAATTTCAGTCCAGACTGAAATTTGTGCAACTTTTAGAATTCAATTTGGGACATGTGATTAATATCTCAAGGTAATTTGCATACTAAAGAGAGAAAATATTTTTTGAATAAACTCTCATTTACATTATTTTGTTCAAGCATTTCTTTGATCTGTGTCTCAGTTAACTTAACAACCTCAATATAGTACTTGAATAATGAACCACCACACATATAATTTCATTTTACTTTATTTTAATTTAGGAAAGACCATTATGTCAGATAACACATACTGACACAACAAAAAAAATACTGCCTACCTTCTCATTATGTTGTACAGTATGTGGCATACTAATGGACAATGCAACACAAGAAAGGTTCTGTTGGTCACATTCTGAGTCCATGCTTTAAGTGATTGGTATCATATCTTGATATGTGCAACTGTTTATCAGGTTAAAAAATGGGAGATGCTGCCATGAAAGCGTTGTGGGTTGCTGCCACTTACCTGAGAAAGTTACATAAGGAGCGGCTGGAGGCCCAGACTTGTCCATTCAACATGAGGAAGGAGTGCTTCGTTCCTGACCCTGAGGTTGAGTGAGTCAAAGCGTCCATCATCAGTCGCAATGGTGACAAAGTTAAACTAAATTTGGAAAAGGTAGATACAATTTTGGTTTAGAAGAATGCAATTGGTTCAAGGCTTTGATCACTTTGACCGAACATCTGTTACAGACTGTGACTGTGAAGGAGTGGGATGTTCACCCTCAGAACCCACCAAAGTTTGATAAAATTGAAGACATGGCGATGTTCACCTTCCTCCATGAGCCCGCTGCTGTTCAACCTCAAAGAGCGTTGCGCAGCATGGATGATCTACGTAAGAGATTAAATGTCAACTTCATTTTTAAAGCATCCGTTAATAAGCAGTATAAATATGTAAGACGTTGCATTAATTTCTGATTATCTGCCACCCTTCTCTTTCTATGATCGACCTACTCTGGGCTGTTCTGTGTGACTGTCAACCCCTACAAGGCGCTGCCTGTCTACAACAAAGAAGTGGTTGTTGCCTACAGAGGAAAGAAGCTCCTCCTCATATCTTCTCCATCTCTGACAGTACATGCTGGCAGGTTCATTATCCATCAGCATCTTTGAATATTCAGTTCTGACATTGTGGCACTTTACCTGATCTTTTGATCATTTATTTTGCTGACAGACAGAGAAAACCAGTCAATCCTTATCACGCAAGTCTCAACCAACAAACAACTCCTCAATAAATAAGGTTGATCATTCTTGGTTTAAAACTTTCTATTTCTCCTCTCATTAGTGGAGAATCTGGTGCTGGAAAGACTGTAAACATCAAATGTGTCATTCAGTACTTTGCGAGCATCACAGCTACATTGGTGAGAATCTGAGATTTCAAGTGTAATTTATACCAGCAAACATAGTGTTACTTCTCAATGGCGTTGAACCCAGACGTGATTCTGCTGGACGACCTTCCGTCCTGAATCTACCAGGTCCCACAGAAGATCCAGATCCAGGTCTAAGGGGATAAGATCTCCAGACGGGTGAAAGCCCCGTAAATTTTTAACCAAAGTTTAGAAGAAACCTGGAAGGTAGACTGACGAGGTACCTTAAAGAGTTGTTTCGACTGCAACCACAGAGAGGACATAATACTGAGTTGTATTTGCATTGTGTCAGGCAACTCACCAAAAGCTTCCCATTTGCTCCTTACGATAGCGTTTTGGAGATTGATTAAAGACTTTAGGTAACTAAAACTTAAGTCTTTAATCAATCTCCAAAACGCTATCGTAAGGAGCAAATTGGAAACTTAGTAATATAAACATCAAAATAATGTAATACCCCCTATATAATATAGTCAATAGTAATTTCCTCTTGTAATCACTTCGTTACTGGTAATTTCTCAATTCATCTCTTTTATTTTTATTTTTTTAATACATTTCAAATATCCTGCCTGCCCAACATGAATCATAGTGCCTTAAAGAAGTTCTCTACATAGCGCGCTTTTGGTGAGTTGCCTGACACAATGCAAATACAACTCAGTATTATGTCCTCTCTGTGGTTACAGTCGAAACAACTCTTTAAGGTACCTCGTCAGTTTACCTTCCAGGTTTCTTCAAAACCTTGGTTAAAAATCTTTCACTTCTATGATAAGTGTTTGTGTTGGTGTGGTGCATTCACCCTCTTGATGTGTGAGGTGTCCCTCACGGTCTTGTTCTCTGTTCAAAGTTATTGGTTCCTCCCTCTCCTGTGTAGTAACAATAACTAAAGTTTGTTTCCCCAGACCAGACTTACAGGAAACACCTTTGCACAATCCAGACTTTGAACTGTGGATGGATCAGCATCTTGCAGTTCAGACACGGGAGCAAATCAAGTTGGTTTCTCTGTGGTAACAGCACATGACACATTGATTGCACGACCACTCCCTGCTTCTGTCTGCACAAGCAGCAGAGCTCACTGCTCTCATTGAAGCATGCAAATTGGCTAAAGGGAGAAGGGTGAATATCTACACTGACAGTAGATATGCATTTGGTGTAGTACATGATTTTTCCCGATTTGGAAACAGAGACAAAACAATTGTATATCATATTCTAGTGTCTCCTCCCCAAACAGGCTGCAGTATGTAAATGTGATGCTCACACTTTTAACAATGACCCAATATCACAAGGTAATGCCAGAGCGGATGCAACAGCAAAAGCAACTGCTCTCCAGCCATTACCTGCTTCAAACATTCTCTTTCAGGTCAACCCAACCACCCCCAGGCTGACCTGCAGGAAGATGAGCGTGCACTTTGGAGGAAAAGTAGCTGCACACACACAGATGGGGTGTGGGTGGGCTCTGATGATAAACCTAAATATCTGTTTCCCTATTATGCAAAGTTAACGCATGGGATGAACATGTTGGATTGATGTTGGCTGCAATTTTACAACACTGGTTAACAAAGGGGTTTTCCAATTACTCTCAGAAATTGTGTCATGCATGCATGATTTGGACTCCATTTGTTAGTACGGCACTAAAACAATTAAGTAAATATTTGGGCATTGATTTGAGACAACATTGTGCCTACCACCCATCCAGTGGTGGAGCTGTGGAAAGAGAAAATGGCACACTAAAAAACAATTTGGCTCCATTTTATGAGGAAACTGGATTGACATGGACTAAATCTTTCTCGCTTGTTCTCATGCAGATGAGAATGAGAATTAGACCAAAATATGGATTGAGCCCATTTAAGATTCTGTTCGGACGTCCAGCAAACAAGGGCATTGGACCTGTTAAAAGGTAATTGCCCTAAATAACTCTCTGGGATGAAGAATGTGATGATGTTGTACTGGCTGTTTAGTCGGCTCTTATCAGTCTTTATTCCCTTCTGCAACGCATACCTGTGTCCACAACAACAGCAGTTTGCTTTGCACTACAGTGATGATGATGATGCATTTTGAATCCTTGTGAATTGATGTATTTGATTTTTTACTGTTGTAGTGCATTCTCTTATGTTGTCATAAATGACAAAAAGGAGGGAAATGCATTGGAAAAAATAACTAAGTGTGGTTGAAACCTATTTTGTAGTTGAAGAGTAACTTTTTGCAGACCTGTCTAAAGACTTTTATGACCTATATCTACATACATATACAACCTGTCCAAATACTTTATGACCAGAACTGTTTTATGGTCTGAACTGTGTATGACCTGAAAACTGCCAGACCCTTTTGCCATTTATTTACTCTCCAACTGAATGTATGTCTGCTTATCTCCAAAGGAAACATATGTAAATCAGTTGTCTGTGTTAAGATTCCCCTCTCTCCTGCGCCTACAGAACCAGTCTGAACTGGTTCTGAGAGACAGCCCTTAGTCCTCCTATATAAGATAGACCCCAAACAGTACAAACTGGGGAACACCAAGGTCAGGATTTGGGACATATATTTTGAAATATAGATGCAAATGTTTGTTTTCTTGCCTCAGTATGCTAAAGGCCTGTGTTTGTGGTTTTCTGCTGCAATTCCCTAAAGGCAGACACATGTAGGCCATACTTAGTTCTAATACTTTCATTCAAAGTCCAACTGTCAATGTGATTCAACCATCATGCATTTTGTGAGTGGTACTACTGATCTTATTTGTTTGTAAATATCAGGTGTTCTTCCAAGCTGGGCTAAGTGGTCTGCTGAAGGAGATGACCGTTTAATTGTAATCATCACCAGGATCCAAGCAAGATCCAAGCGAGGTGTTCTGGCAAGAATTGTATTCCAGAAGATTGTAGTTTGAGGAAGACTCACTATTGACAATCACTAATTCTGAAGTAGCTCCAGAGCATTAACACAGTCCAAGTAAACAGGCCATTCCAAACAGGCAGGTTCAGAAAGGGCACTGCCAGGCTTTCAACTAAACTGACCATTGAAACTAAGCACTCTCTGGTAACTTAAACATACATGTTGTTTATGTTCTGTAGGAGGAACAGGCCAACAGCAATCTTACAAATTTCTAGATTCAAGATTCAACAAGCTTGATGAAGAGAGAGCAGCCATCTCTGGATCACAGGTAAACAAGCTGTGTGCTAAGAGCCATACTTGTAACATTTTCTTTCTTTTGTTACAGAAAGTTCCTTCAAAAATGATCATTTCTGAGGCACTTGTTTTGTGTAATGGTGTCTCCCTAAGCATGTTTTTGTTGTTTCTCAAGTGAAGGAGTTCATATTCATACAGTGCAAAACTTGACTTAATATTTAAATATATTCCCATTTTAATTCAACTGATACAATAATAATAAACAAATAATTGAATTAAACTCAAAATAAAAAGAATAAATGTATTTTCGTTCCAAGTGTATTTTGAATGGAATAAGACCCAATCATTCATGACTGAATTCTTATTACTGCCAATCAAGTAAATTAATAAAAAGAATGCAAATTAATGCATGTGTTGTGTCTGATTGTCTCAACTGTTGTTGCTTGAAATAAAATGTTAAAATAAAAAGTTGAAAAGAAATGTATACGAAATAAAATGTCTAACTGACTGAAGACAGTGTAGTACGCTTTCTACACAGTGATATTGTCGCTACAAACTACATGAACATAAGTGATTCAATTTGTTATCATAAGTCAAGGGAGTCTTTTAAGTATTTCCACTTCACGTTGGATCAACAGAGGGCACTGACGCATCCTATTTCTGTTTGGTGACACACTGACAACACCTATCATGCTAACGTTAAGTTCTTAACGCTTTTTTGGGAAATAAAGTGCAACGATTTTTTTATTAAACATAATCCCAAATAAACACAAAAGCAGAATTTCAAAAAATTAACTTGATAAGATAAGTATGGTGGTGATTGAAAATGAAAAGACATTGAAAGAGAATTTAGAAGCCACCGAACAAATCATGTATAGGACTACCGTCTAGTCACCATAGTGTGGTACAATCCAATTCGATTTAACAATTCTTTAACATTATTGATTTTTTGGGGGATTATTGGAGGGAGATTGGGGAAGCCAGCATTTGCAATAATAATGCATTCAGAAAAGTTGTGACACATTTTTTGACAGAAGTTTAAACACTTCACCTATGATGATACCTATAACATATTAAAACAAGAACCTCCCTAATAATAAATCTTGCATCCCCTGTTGTGTCATTGTCATGTATGGTAGCAGCAACTGAAACGTAGTCTTCTGCCCGTTTAAAAAGTTGTTGTATTTCAACAGAAATATGGGCTTCATTGGGCATTCGCTTCCATTTTACATAAATGTCCAATTTCTAAAAATCAATACAACTAATGTTAAAGCCATTAACCCTCATGTCAGTTGTGGAGGTGACATTTCTGTAACAAGCAGTAACATGCTAAGCCCAGATGAGGGAGGGCCATTTGGAACACAGAATTAAGACAGATGTCTGCAGCAGATAATCTGGACTCTGTATTTTGGAGTGCAGTCGTCTGAGAGAGACCTAATGAATTCAAGCAACATAATTTCATCAGTCAAAACAGGATATTGATATTATCATATATAATGGCAAAAATAAATATCTGAACCTTTCGAAATCAAAGTTTTCCCAAAGATTAGAGCTGTTGTTAAAAAAATAGACAGTAGCTTTAAATGGTCAACAGTACCTTTCTATTATTTTGCCATATCCTGATCATTGCCTCATCAGAAGACAAGAAATATGAGTCCACAAAGAGGTCCATAGTCTGAATGAGGGGAGGGAAGATGAGGCAAGAGACCACTCAACTCCTGTAAGCCTCTGCCAAAATTCAACATCCCCTTAGAAGTGACCTTTCACAAGAACAAGGGAACAAATACTAACAATAGCTTTGATGGCTCCAGTTTCAAACTTAAGTGAGGCAAGGTGCCTCACACTTTCCATTGTGCATTCATTTGTTTGTAAAAGTCCAAGACACAAAGACTGTAGACAGCTGAGAATGAGACCTTTAATGGACGGCCAAGTGCTCTGCTCGATCCTGGAATAGACTGAGAGGTAAGAAAAGGATGAGAATTCTAGTATGGATGCAAGCAGGAACAAGGCCTTGCGGGATGAGATGTGATCGAAAGTAGAAGACAGTTGGGGTCAAGGTTATATAAAAGGCACAACACAGTTTATGGGATGCAATTTGTGGCAGAATGTTCCAAGTTTGCTTAAATTCTCTGTCAAACCAAGAGAATCATATTACATCTTTCAGAAAGCTACCGGGTGCCATTATCCTTGGTAGCTAATTCATTGTCATTCACAGTATGATAGAGGAGTTATGTGCAGTTATTGGCGTATTGAGTTATTGGCTTATTCTGGTATATAGTATCCAGCATTGCACGGTATATACAATACAGCAGTGGTTTCTTATGGGCTTATCACCTGTCGCTGCCGGTCGCTGAAAAAAGAAAAACCTGTCCCTAGGGCTCCTTCGTACCAGCAAGCCCGAAAGGAACCCAGCAGGAATTTCACAAGTTATCTTTGTCCTCAAGGATAAAGAGAAGAAAACAATGCCATGTCAACAGGAGCCGGCCAAGGGCACTTCCATCAGCTATCTTTTATGTAGAAGTCATGACACATGTAACAATGTGGGTTTTTACTTTTCTAAAATTATATATATATATATATATATATAAAATTAGTGATGGTGTTAGTTTTTGTAGTTCTCAGGACTCAGGATTGCAAACAACGGACAAGGCACATATTGCAGGACAGAGAGTTTATGTCAGGGAGCGGTGTGGTGAGGCAGATGGACCCAGGATGCAGAGTTTAACAAAAAGTGTATTTTTAATGAAAAAAGTCTTTAACAGAAAAAACAACTAAAAGCACACAGGGGAAAACACTGGAGGCAACACGGAAAGATGCAGAGGACGGGAGCTCAGGAGACAAGGCAAAACAAAAAGCACAGGAGACGACGCACAGGAGATCACGACATTTAGACATCATTTAGACAACGAACCGACAAGGACAAAGGGGGAAGCACAGAGACTTATATACACACACAGGGAAGGCAGAGGCAATTGGACACAGGTGGAACACATGAGGACTGGTGCAGACAATCACAGACAGGAAGTGAAGAAAGAAAACACACTAGGAACAGAGACTAAATAAAACAGGAAACAGAACACAGGGACACCGAAACAACTCAGACAAACATAAACACAAGGAAGTCAAGAAACATGAGGTAATAATAAAACAGAAAACACTCTTAATAAAGAGGCGGAAAAAAACACAGAAAAATACAAAACCATGACAGTTTAATCCAAATTGCAGGCAGTAAGTAGGATTAAAATTGGGAACACTGACACTAGGAAACAAAAACAGGACTGAATGAAACCATATGCCTTTCCTGTTAGCCTGGTACATGCGACATTCCAAGGAAACCTTGATAGCAAAACCACTCTTTTTACACATTTATTAAAGGAGCAACAGACAACTTTACCCGCCTAGTGTTTTTGAGTGGTATTAGTATTGGTGCTGCTGTTCCAAAGACAGCTTTCCATTTTCAAATAATTCAGAGAATTGACTATGGACTGTAGCCGCAATTTGCCTTTCAAACACACAGTGGGAGGATCTCTGCACACATGCGTTCTCAACAGCAACGAATCCTCCGCATTAATCAGGCGAGAGGTGGAGCAGCCGGGTGCAGCAGGCAGACTGGTATTGGCTTTTATTACAACAAACATTCCAGACATCTGTGTCTTTTATGTATATGACACCACTTTTTCACCAGGAGATATCTGTTTTGGTTATTTTCAGCTTATTGTCTCTTTCAATGATGATAATGTTGCAAGATTATTATACAACATATGGTACCTCAGTTACAAAAAACAATTCAACTCATAATTTAAGTCTAATTAATTGAAGCCTAAAATGTATAATACTGTAATTAATACTTTATGAATCGAAGCTTATAAGTTATTCAGATGTTCATTGGAATAAATGGCCTCAGGGTTCTGTTATTACTAATCAGTGGTACCCATTAATGGCTGCCTTTCTGTGCTATGTTTTAGTTTCACCCAATATTTTTCAACTCTACACCCACTATGGCATTATATGCACTATTAGCCATTTATACATTATGGAAATACCTTAGACAAAATGTTGGCTACCCGTGTCTGTGCAGTGAGTGAGCTTCGGAGATTGCAGCCACATTAGCTTCTTATAACAGTTTATCTATTTGAATTGTCTTAATACCAGTCAAGTGAATGAATGCTTGGCTTTAGATCAGAGAGAATTGTTGAACTAAAAATTATCATTTAGGTGGAAAAGTTTTATTCCGGTTCCAGCAGGTCACCATCAAGTGTGGAATTCTTTATGTCAAGTATCTGTATGAACTTTAGCAAGACTGTATTCACTGTGAACATCCTGTATCTATAAAGACAAGGAAACTATGCCATGTGACCAGTGTTAGACAAAGGGTGTAGACCGTACTGTTGCCAATGATGAGTGATAACAAAAGAGATCTCACAGCTGTGACCTTGGCCCTGTCTTGCCTTTCAAACAACAGCTGCAGCTCTTTATTCTCCCTCTTGAAATGTATTTCACACTCTATCACTTGTCAGATGATTGTTGAAATTTAGAGGTTGGGATGTTTGTTGCCCCATTAATCCTCCGTGTGGTAGCCGACTTTAACTAGTTAGAATATAAAGGTACAGTCTATGATAAACCTGCACAGATTAAGAATCACTATAGTGGACAAGGGGATTTCTACCCCATTTATTGTATGCCATTCAAGGTGTTATTGTTTGTTTTATGTCATACAATAAACAAACCTACAAACTTGTTTACTTGCTTAAAATTCCAGAATTAAGTTAATTTCATTGTAGTTAAATTCATTAATTTAATCTTTATCATTTGTCATTAAGTTCATTGTAATTCCAAAATTACTTTTATGTAACTTAGGCAGAAGATAATTACTTGATTGACCACAGCCTCCCTGCTCCCTCGCTTCCTGCCTCCCCCTTTTTTTGTCATTGTCCAGTCTGGCCTTGTTCACAAGGTTAGAGCAACAAATAGCAGCACTGGGCTGTCCCCAATTTGGAGAATGCTTTTCGTGAAAGGCAACCTGGATGCCATTTCTCTGATATTCATCCCCATATTTGGTTCACTTACAACCTTTATTAATGGAGAGGACACCCGGTGGCAGCCACTGGATCCATCATTTCACTTGATACAGGTTGACGGTTAAAGGTAAGGGGAAAAACCCACTTAGGTGAGGAAGTGCTGTTTGATGTTAGTGACCATTTTGTTTAGTGTTTGTTTAGGTGCTGGTCTTGGTTAAGTTATTCTCAACTATATTTAGATAGTATGTGCTGCCAATTGAGTTGGGGGAGGGGGTTAATAATACAATAATATATATATACTTGATTCATCTTTATTAAATAATGACATAATAAGACATTTGCGTTTTTTGTGTTCTGTATATGTTATACAAATAGCACAGTTCCTAAATTCCTGGAGTGAAACACCTCGGGTAAGAGTCACAGCTACATGCATGTCACAGTGGGGTATTTTTGATGTAATACAACAATAATTAATCCAATTATTTTTGAATAATCATGCTTTTCTGTTGCAACATGCACGTGTCAGCAGATGAATCCCTTATTCTGACATTGTGTTTGCCATTATAGTGTGACATAACAAAAGACCTGGGATATTCTGTTTTAACTCCTGTAAAGAATAGACCCTCATCTATTTCAGCTTACTTCATTCTATATTTGTATTAAAAGAAGAAAATATATAAGGTTACTTGTTTACATTAACATGCTCACAGGAATATGACTTTAGATATTTGTTGTATTGTGATAAAGACAGTGTGTTTGTATGTTTACATGATTCCATTATATCTGTATCTTCTAAATTGGTGTCTTGAATGTTGAGATTTTCTTGGGTCTTTTATGAATTATCATTGGGTCATACATAGACGTATTATTTTTTATGTTGTGTTTTATATCGTTGTATATCGATGTATCTTGGATTGTGGTGCTGGATCCTGATCTTGGTTGCAGTTGAGCGTGGACTATTTTCAACAAGACTGCTTGATATACAATATGCCTACTCACGCACTCTACCATTACTGAAAATAACTCCTCAATTCATTTACCTTCCATTATGCTACAAATTATTTGTCATAGTCAATGTTGTAAATATGACTGATGTTCTCAGTCACACGTGGCATCTATTGCACTTCTGTCCGTCCTGGGAGAGGGATCCCTCACATCTGTCTCTCTCTGAGGTTTCTATGTTTTTCCCCTGTTAAAAATTGTTTTTTTTATAGTATTTTTTCCTTACTCTTGTTGAGGGTTAAGGGCAGAGGATGTCAGACCTTGTTAAAGCCCTATGAGACAAATTGTAATTTGTGAATATTATATTATAATTAAAATTTGATTGATTGATTGAGTGATATTCTCAATAGGTTGAAAAATGGGTGATGCTGTCATGGCAGAATTTGGGATTGCTGCTTCTTTTCTGAGAAAGTCGGATAAGGAGCGGCTGGAGGCCCAAACTCGAATATTTGACATGAAGAAGGAGTGTTTCGTTCCTGATGCTGAGGTTGAGTACGTCAAGGCTTCCGTCACCAGTCGTGATGGTGACAAAGTCACTGCTAATACTGAATTTGGAAAGGTAGTTTCATTGTATCAGTTCAGTTCAAATACATGCTAATACAAGTCTGGATTTTTGTTTTAAACTGAGTTATCTCTTTCTGCAGACTGTCACTGTGAAGGAGTGCGATGTTCACCCTCAAAACCCACCAAAGTTTGATAAAATTGAAGACATGGCGATGTTCACCTTCCTCCATGAGCCCGCTGTGCTGTTCAACCTCAAAGAGCGTTACGCAGCATGGATGATCTATGTGAGTCGGAAGCTTTAAAAACAACATTTAATGGGTATAGAGTGTATCCCTTACCCAGTGTATACAACTACAGTCTTGTATCATTGACTGACTCTTTCTTTCTCTCTCTCGCTCTCTCTTTTATTCTCATAGACCTACTCTGGGCTGTTCTGTGTGACTGTCAACCCCTACAAGGCGCTGCCCGTCTACGACAAACAAGTGGTTGCTGCCTACAGAGGAAAGAAGAGGGCTGAAGCTCCTCCTCATATCTTCTCCATCTCTGACAATGCCTACCAGTACATGCTGGCAGGTACATTATTCATCATCGACTTTGAATATTCAGTTCTGACATTGTGGCACTTTACCTGATAATTTGATAATTTATTTTGCTGACAGACAGAGAAAACCAGTCAATCCTTATCACGTAAGTCTCAGCCAACAAACAACTCCTCAATAAATAAGGTTGATCATTCTTGGTTTAAAAATTTCTATTTCTCCTCTCATTAGTGGAGAATCTGGTGCTGGAAAGACTGTAAACACCAAACGTGTCATTCAGTACTTTGCGAGCATCGCAGCTGCGCCAGGTGGGAAGAAAGATGCAGCTGCTGAGAAGAAGGTTTGTACTACATCACTATATCTTAATAGTAAACTACAAAAATATGGATCAGTTGGCAGTAAACCTTAAGTCTTGCCCTTATTGAACAAATTCAGGGTACCCTGGAGGATCAAATCATCCAGGCTAACCCAGCTCTGGAGGCCTTTGGTAATGCCAAGACCATCAGGAATGACAACTCCTCTAGATTTGTGAGTTTCTGTGTGACTGCAGTGAATTAAGTGTATTATCATGAATTGAACATGTTATTTTTTTAAATTCTAAATATAAACGTGCACTACTTTTCCTCTTAGGGTAAATTCATCAGAATTCATTTTGACAACCGAGGAAAGCTTGCCTCTGCCGACATTGAGACTTGTGAGTAAAATTAAATCTGTCCATACATCCATTCTTTAAACCTCTTGTTCTTACAATGGTAATGCGGCTCTGAAGCCAATCCCAGCATGTGAGAGGCAGGATACACTTTTGACAGTATTCCAGTCTATCACAGGGCTAACATGTGTTACACATTGTAAGAAAAAACAATGTACACTCTGATTCAAAGGAGATTTCAGCCTATAACATGGTAATGACACAGCCAACGTTATGCCTATGCTAAATAATGATCTAAAAATGAACAACCTCCAGTCAACTTGTTGCCTCTCTAAGCTGAATATGGGCATGTTCCAAAGAATTTGTGTACAACCCTATAAACCTATCATAACATAACATATTCTATACTTCTAGACCTTTTGGAAAAATCTCGTGTGACCTACCAGCTCAAAGCTGAGAGGGACTACCATATTTTCTACCAGATCTTGTCACAGAAAATACCCGAACTTCTGGGTAAGTGTTCCACACAAATGTGATATATGTTTTTTACTGCATCACACATTGTACTCTAAATAAATATTTATTATCTTGTCAAACATCTTTTCAGACATGCTGCTCATCACCAACAACCCCTATGACTACGCCTTCATCTCCCAAGGAGAGACAACAGTAGGATCTATCAATGATTCTGAAGAGCTGATGGCCACTGATGTGAGCTTTGATTCAACAAATAATGATTTGTCAAACAACAATTTTTAACAATAACATGAGGGGATACTAGAATGACATTTAAAAAAATTCAATTAGGAAGCCTTTGATGTGCTGGGCTTCACTCAAGAAGAGAAGAACAGTATTTACAAGCTGACTGGTGCCATTATGCATCATGGCAACATGAAGTTTAAGCAAAAGCAGCGAGAGGAGCAGGCTGAGGCTGATGGCACTGAGGGTAAGATGCTCTTTCATGGTGTTATACATAGATGTGTTTGAAATCAACAACGATTATTATTATTATCATACTTTGGCATTGATGGCTTTGACATTGCCATGTTTTTAATTATGACAAATAACAGCTGGGTTAAAGCACTAATCAAGCTTAAATTGTAAAAGTATTGCATTGAAAGCAAGTTGAATTAACCAGTGGTGTTTATTTCTGCTGCATGAAATATGTTTTTTTTTGGCAGAAAGCTAATTCATCGAACTTGTATGTTCAGGATAAATGTATGCAGAATACATTAATAAATAAAAAATCCTCATAATTTCCATAGAAAACTGGATTCAGTCACAATTACATTTGCTAAAAAGTGTATTTTCTATTGGTTGTAATGTCTAGGAGACAGGATTCCACAGAACACATGTACAATGTCTGGTTTAAGAGGTAGAGCTGTATGACATGATTACCTGTCTTCACTTTCTCAGTTGCTGACAAAGTCGCATACCTTATGGGCCTTAATTCTGCCGACCTAATCAAAGGCCTCTGCCACCCAAGGGTTAAAGTAGGAAACGAGTGGGTTACCAAGGGACAAAATGTCGCCCAGGTAAAGAGTAGAAGGGGACCTTTTGATGATAGTTTCATTCATGTATTAATTATAAGTATAATTTTAAAGAAATCCCTAATTTATTTTCCCAAGGTGAGCTATGCTGTTAGTGCGCTGGCCAAGTCAGTGTATGAAAAGATGTTTCTGTGGATGGTGGTGAGGATCAACCAATCCCTGGACACAAAACAGCCCCGCCAGTATTTTATTGGTGTGTTGGACATTGCTGGATTTGAAATCTTTGATGTGAGTTTGAAATGGAAGCCAACGCTGATCAATTCTACCAACAGTTTTGTTTAATGTTCTCTTACCTGAGGTAATGCTAACTATGAATGTCATTACAGTTCAATACCTTTGAGCAGTTGTGCATCAACTTCACCAATGAAAAACTGCAACAGTTTTTCAACCACCACATGTTTGTGCTGGAGCAGGAAGAGTACAAGAAAGAGGGCATTGAATGGACTTTCATTGATTTTGGTATGGATTTGCAGGCCTGTATCGACCTCATTGAGAAGGTGCGATTTTTATTTTATTTGGGAATTCAAATGTATTTACATGATGAAATCACATAACCAATGAAAATGTATGTATGTTTTAAACTAAACCTTACTGATATTGCTTGTCGAAATTGTCTTTACTTTCTTTATCATATTCTCCTCAGCCCATGGGTATCATGTCAATCCTTGAAGAGGAGTGCATGTTCCCTAAAGCTTCTGATGCCACCTTCAAAGCTAAGCTCTATGACAACCATCTGGGGAAATCTGCCAACTTCCAGAAGCCCAGAATTGTCAAAGGGAAACCAGAGGCCCATTTCTCCCTGGTTCACTATGCTGGCACTGTTGATTACAACATCAATAACTGGCTGGTGAAGAACAAGGATCCCCTGAATGAGACTGTTGTCAGTCTTTTCCAGAAGTCTAACCTTAAACTTTTATCCATCCTTTTTGCTGGGTATGCGGGAGCTGATTCAGGTATGTTGAAACACGCAGAGGCCCGGGTTCAATTCCAAACTAGAGGCCATTTATGCATGTCCTCCCCAACTCTCTCTCTGTCCCCCTTTCCCAGCTTACACTCTGTCCTATCAAAAATAAAGGCTAAAAAAAAAATCATAATATGGATTCAATAACTATCAACGTTTCTGATGACTGGATTTAACAGATTGATTTTATTTACTGTAGCTCAGGAAAAAGGCAAAGGTAGCAAGAAGAAAGGTTCATCCTTCCAGACTGTATCGGCTTTGCACAGGGTAAATTATTTCTCTTTCATTCAAATCTTCAAACAATTCTTACTGCTCTGATCTCGACACAGCGTGGTTATGCACACATTGTACTGTATGAAGGAGCGAGACTATTGTTAAACAGCTGAGAAAAAAGAGATGTCTACAGTTACACAGTTTTAGACTATCCCTAATCAAGCACTGTGTACAACATACTTTTGAATGGCTATGACATCTATTAAATTAAATTGTTTCCGACAAAATCTTACAGGAGAACCTGAACAAGTTGATGACCAACTTGAGGTCTACTCACCCCCACTTTGTACGCTGCATCATCCCCAATGAGACCAAGACTCCTGGGGCCATGGAGAATCCCCTGGTGATGCACCAGCTGCGCTGTAACGGTGTGCTGGAAGGCATCAGGATCTGCAGAAAGGGTTTCCCCAACAGGATCCTCTACGGAGATTTCAAACAGAGGTTTGGATGTTACCAACAAACACCAATAACAATGAAAACAGTCTTGTGAGACTGTTATGGCGTCACAATTTCTTTACTGACATCCAAAACATTGTTTCAATTCTATTTGTGTCAAAGATACCGTATTTTGAACCCTAATGCCATTCCTGAGGGACAGTTCATTGACAACAAGAAGGCTGCCGAGAAACTGTTGGGTTCTCTGGATATTGACCACAGCCAGTACAAACTGGGGCACACTAAGGTCAGTATGTTCATTGCTGAATAAAAGTAAATGCATTTCGCACAACAGATATGTTATTGCTAAATATCTATCTAGAAAGAATTTCATTTCCACAGGTAATACACATTCCATATAGAAACATACAGGTATCCACACATCAACTAAAACACACATGTGCTCCTGGACTGGATCTGTTTGATGGTTTCAGCGGTGCACTTTGGCTGCAATGTCACAAGGGGGAAAAAAAGTACCAAAACGGACCGATCTTGATTTTCAAGCCCTGTATCTGTGACTTTTTTATCTACAAATTTGCATAATATGCAGTGTCTCTGGTGGGATAATTATTGTATATCTGTGATGAGTTGGCCAAAGCTGAGTTTACTGTCAGTAATCAGTCCAAAATAAAAAAATATACTTCCTCTATCAAAAAGGTGTTCTTCAAAGCTGGACTGCTGGGTCAGCTGGAGGAGATGCGCGATGACCGACTTGCACTTATCATCACTGGTATTCAAGCCCGCTCAAGAGGACTTCTAGCAAGAATTGAATTCCAGAAGATTGTTGAACGCAGGTAACTGCTCACAGATTGTCCTGACTTGGTCAGTCAAGTGAAGTCAAATGAAATATATTCATAAAGCCCAAAATCACAAATCATTATCTTGGTGCTTATACAATCTACACAGCATATCACACTCGCTCCTTAGACCAACAATTCGGATATGGTAAAGCTCCACCAAGAACACTAAGCAACCTCTCAAAAAGGGAAAACAAATCCCCTGACAAAACACACATGATATACACATTTTTTCCATCTGACAAACTCAAACCAAGCTGCCATTGCAATAGACATCAAACAAAGGACAGAACTGTAAGAGCTTTATTTATGTATAGACTACACTTTGTGCAATCAGGTTAGCACTGGGTTTTCCTTGTTTGGAGGGCATTAAGAACAATGACAATCTGTTATCCACAGGGATGCTCTATTGGTGATCCAGTGGAATGTCCGATCCTTCATGGGGGTCAAGAATTGGCCCTGGATGAAGATGTATTTCAAAATCAAGCCTCTGTTGAAGTCAGCAGAGACTGAGAAGGAGATGGCCAACATGAAGGAAGAGTTCACCAAACTGAAAGAGGCTTATGCAAAATCTGAAGCTCGTAGGAAGGAACTTGAAGAAAAAATGGTCTCTCTTCTCCAAGAGAAGAATGACCTGCAGCTCCAAGTTCAATCTGTATGTTTAGAATCTTTGTGCATCAAAAATTCTTTAAAATAAGACCAAGTTTCATGTAAATCTGATGTATGATGTAAAGCTTTGCTATGTTAAATATAACAGGAGCAAGATAATCTGTCTGATGCTGAGGAAAGATGTGAAGGGCTGATCAAAAGCAAGATTCAGTTGGAGGCAAAAGCCAAAGAGCTGTCAGAGAGGCTGGAGGACGAGGAGGAGATGAACGCTGAACTTACAGCAAAGAAGCGGAAGTTAGAGGATGAATGCTCTGAGTTAAAGAAAGATATTGATGACTTAGAGTTAACTCTGGCAAAAGTGGAGAAAGAGAAGCATGCCACTGAGAACAAGGTACCACAAACACTAATAACAATCAAATTACAAATTACTCCCAAATATGATCTGTGATGAAGTCCTTGATGAAAATGTCTCCTGGTTATAGGTGAAGAACCTGGTCGAGGAGATGGCAGCTCAGGATGAGATCATTGCCAAGCTGACCAAGGAAAAGAAAGCCTTACAGGAGGCTCATCAGCAAACACTGGATGACCTGCAGAGTGAAGAGGACAAAGTCAACACTCTGACCAAGGCCAAGGCCAAGCTGGAGCAGCAAGTGGATGATGTAAGAATTAAATAATCAAGTGGATTTTATATTAATGTGATTAATGTGAAAAACATTAATAAAAAGATATTTATTACAACCTACAGCTCGAAGGATCCCTAGAGCAAGAGAAGAAAGTCCGGATGGATCTTGAGAGAGCGAAGCGTAAGCTTGAAGGAGACCTGAAGTTAGCTCAAGAAAGTCTCATGGACCTGGAAAATGACAAACAGCAACTTGAAGAGAGGCTGAAAAAGTAATATAAGATGTGCAATTTTTAAAACACTTTTCAAACTATTTGTCAGTTAATACATTTCCATTTTTTTTCATCGACAGGAAAGACTTTGAAATCAGCCAGCTCAATGGCAAAGTAGAGGATGAACAGGTGATGAGTGCCCAGCTCCAGAAAAAACTAAAGGAGTTGCAGGTAATATTTTGGACAGGATAAAGAAAGCTGAGTAAACTACTGTATAAATGTGACATTTTGAGACCAAAACCTATATATATATATATGAAATAAAATTCATATATATGGATTTAATTTGATTCTGGACTAGGCCCGCATTGAAGAGCTAGAGGAAGAGCTTGAGGCAGAGCGAGCTGCCCGAGCCAAGGTGGAGAAGCAGAGAGCAGACTTGGCCAGAGAGCTGGAGGAGATCAGTGAGAGGCTGGAGGAGGCCGGTGGAGCAACATCTGTCCAGATTGAGATGAACAAGAAGAGGGAGGCTGAGTTCCTGAAACTGCGCAGAGACCTTGAAGAGGCCACTCTGCATCATGAAGCCACTGCTGCCACACTCAGGAAGAAACAAGCTGACAGTGTTGCTGACCTGGGAGAGCAGATAGACAACCTGCAGAGAGTCAAGCAGAAACTGGAGAAGGAGAAGAGCGAGCTCAGACTGGAGCTGGATGATGTGGTCTCCAATATGGAACATATTGTGAAGGCTAAGGTAGAGTACTTTGAAGTGCTTAGCACTGTCACCTCAGAGCAAGATGGTTCTTTGTTTGGGCCTTTCTGTGTGGATTTTGTATGTCCTCCCCATGTCTACATGGCTTTTCTAAAGGTACTCTGGTGTTCTCCAACAGTTCATAGACATGCAGATTGGGGTTAGGTTAGACTTTAAATTGACATTAGATGTGAATTTGTGCATCGATAGCGTTCATCTTAGTATATGAGCACTGTGATTTACAGGTGACCTGTCCAGGATGTACTCAGCCTTTCATCCAATGTCAGCATAGATTAGCTCCAGTGCCCCTTGAAAACCTGTTAGGTTTGAGCAGATAATGCATGGATGGATGGTGTCCGTAAAATACAGTTTTCGTTCCTTATCCATTATTTGTCTCCTTTTGTTTTTAGAATAATTTTGAGAAAATGTGCAGGTCCCTGGAAGACCAGATGAATGAATACAAAACAAAGTCAGAAGAAGGACAGCGTACCATCAATGACCTCACCATGCAGAAAGCAAAGCTTCAAACTGAGAATGGTATTCATTTGATTTGAATCACTGTTTTTGGGGGATGGTATGAAGTACTGATTTTATCCTTGTGTCAAAATTAGGTGAATTTGCAAGGCAGCTTGAGGATAAAGATTCTCTGGTGTCTCAGCTTACCAGAGGAAAACAGTCCTACACTCAGCAAGTTGAAGACCTTAAAAGACAATTGGAGGAAGAAGTTAAGGTAGGAAAATATATCTGTGAGACCTCACTGAGTGCAGACTGAGCATTGGTATATGAGAAAAATAATTCATGTTTTATTTCAGGCCAAGAATGCATTAGCCCATGCAGTGCAGTCCTCTCGTCACGACTGTGACCTGCTCAGGGAGCAGTATGAGGAGGAGCAGGAGGCCAAGGCTGAACTGCAGCGCAGCATGTCCAAGGCCAACTCTGAGGTGGCTCAGTGGAGAACTAAGTACGAAACTGATGCCATCCAGAGGACCGAGGAGCTGGAGGAGGCCAAGTGAGTCAAATATATTTCTACTTCCAACATTTCAGCAAAGTTTAAAACCAACTAACTATGAATGAATTCTGTTGTTCTCCAGAAAAAAGCTGGCTCAGCGTCTGCAGGATGCTGAGGAGGCTGTTGAAGCAGTGAATGCTAAATGTTCCTCTCTGGACAAGACCAAGCACAGACTGCAGAATGAGATTGAAGATCTCATGGTGGATGTGGAGAGGTCTAATGCTGCTGCTGCTGCTCTGGACAAGAAGCAAAGAAACTTTGACAAGGTAGAATTTAAATTTCAGTAATTTTAATTCCTGATGATGAATTTGAAAATAATGACACATAAACATACACATTTAAGGTCTTGGCAGAATGGAAGCAGAAGTATGAGGAGTGTCAAACAGAGCTGGAGAGCTCTCAGAAGGAAGCAAGGTCTCTGAGCACTGAGCTCTTCAAACTGAAGAACTCCTATGAAGAATCTCTTGAACATCTGGAGACCGTGAAGAGAGAGAACAAGAATCTGCAGGGTAAGATTTAACACCATCTTACACTTC
The DNA here is from genome assembly GCA_026259375.1 of Verasper variegatus. Taxonomy (NCBI): domain Eukaryota; kingdom Metazoa; phylum Chordata; class Actinopteri; order Pleuronectiformes; family Pleuronectidae; genus Verasper; species Verasper variegatus. The sequence continues at coordinate 19,649,229 of CM048053.1, read as the reverse complement.
TCTTTGTTCTATTGACTAAACAACTGATCATCTTGTGTTTTGTTTCTCAGAGGAAATATCTGACCTCACTCAACAAATTGGTGAGAGTGGAAAGAGTATTCACGAGCTTGAGAAGATTCGAAAACAGCTGGAACAAGAGAAGTTCGAGATACAAACAGCTCTGGAGGAAGCAGAGGCATGTTGAGCCTTTTTGGTTAAGCCCTTTAAAGATCTTTATGTGTCCACAACAAGTAAAATCCACGAAATGAAATGTAACATCTTGTTTGTTTTTTTAGGCCACATTGGAGCATGAGGAGGGTAAGATACTCAGGGCCCAGCTTGAGTTCAATCAGGTGAAAGCTGATATCGAGCGCAAGCTGGCGGAGAAAGATGAAGAGATGGAGCAAGCAAAGAGAAACCAACAGAGAACTGTGGACACCCTGCAGAGCTCTCTTGAAGCTGAGTGTCGCAGCAGGAATGAAGCCATGCGTCTGAAGAAGAAGATGGAGGGAGACCTCAATGAGATGGAGATCCAGCTCAGCCAGGCCAACAGGCAGGCAGCTGAGGCCCAGAAGCAACTCAAGGCAGTTCATTCACATCTAAAGGTAAATATGTTATTAAGACAAAAAGTACGCTGTTGATACATTGGATGATATTTTCACTTGAATTAAATTGCTTTACACTTAAATGTTATGCATTCCAGGATGCTCAGCTCCAGCTTGATGACTCTCTGAGAGTCAATGAAGATATGAAGGAAAACATGGCCATGGTTGAGAGACGCAATAACCTGCTTCAGGCTGAAGTGGAAGAGCTGAGAGCTGCTCTGGAGCAAACTGAAAGAGGTCGTAAACTTGCTGAGCAAGAGCTGATGGATGTTAGTGAGAGGGTGCAGCTACTGCACTCACAGGTAAGATACACTAGTTGCACCTGGCATGGTTCTTTGTTATTACTGTTAACATACTCAATAATTATATTATGTCATTGTATATACAACCAGAACACTAGTCTGCTCAACCAGAAGAAGAAGCTGGAGGCTGATACTTCCCAGCTTCAAACTGAAGTGGAGGAAGCAGTGCAGGAGTGTAGAAATGCAGAGGAAAAGGCCAAGAAGGCCATTACTGATGCAGCCATGATGGCAGAGGAGCTGAAGAAAGAGCAGGACACAAGCTCTCACCTGGAGCGTATGAAGAAGAACATGGAGCAAACCATCAAAGACCTGCAGCACCGTCTGGATGAAGCTGAACAGATCGCCATGAAGGGAGGCAAGAAGCAAATGCAGAAGCTCGAGGCCAGGGTGAGTGTCAATAATTTCCAAGAAATCTAATTTGATCTTGAGAAAATTAATAATTAATTCACTCATTTGATTTCCTTATTAAAACCAACACTGCATATCTTAGAAGTATAATGTTTCCTCACATTGAAGAAGTTTATGCAAAACTGTATCCAACCCTAATGCAGTAACTTAATCTTCACGTCCATTCCTTTATCAGATCAGAGAACTAGAGAATGAACTGGAGGCTGAACAAAGAAAGTCAAGCGATTCTGTCAAGGGGATACGAAAATATGAAAGACGAATCAAAGAGTTGACCTATCAGGTAAGTTTCAGTCCATTAAAAAAATTGTTGAACACTGACAATACAAATTCTGTCCAAAAATAAATAGTTTTGCTCTTCATTGTTTTCAGACAGAGGAGGATCGTAAGAATCTTGCCCGTCTGCAAGATCTGGTAGACAAACTTCAGCTGAAGGTGAAATCCTACAAGAGAGCTTCAGAGGAGGCTGTAAGTAATCTTAGTATTTTGGACGATGTCATTTAAAGTAAAAACACCTATCCAAGTCCACTGCATGTGTGTCCATCATCAATACCATGGCTCTTTTGCTCTTCATTACAGTAAATGGTTTGTATTTATAAAGTGCTTTTTTACTCTTGATGACCAAAACTTTACACTACAGTTTTGCCATTTACCCATTCACACAAACCTTTTTTAGATAAGGGGCAATTCAGGGTTCAGTATTTTGCCTAAAGACACTTTGGCATGCAGATAAGGAAGACTGGGATCAAACCGCTGACTTTCTGGTTGGAAGACAACCGCTCTACCCCTCAGCCCCAGCCGCCCAGAAGTAAAAACTAGTTTGTAGACCTTGGATATATGGCCAAAACAACATCAAGCCTCCATGGAATTACTCTGTAAAAGGACTTTTCATGTCATCTAAATATAAGTATATTATATATTCAGTGGTCTCAGGTGGTGTCATTACAGAAGCTACATTATTATTAAAAAAATACAGTTAGTCACTGACAAGGATGTTGTCTGTCTTTCTTATAGGAGGAACAGGCCAACAGCAATCTAACCAAGTTCCGCAAGATTCAACATGAGCTGGATGAAGCTGAAGAGAGAGCTGACATCGCTGAATCTCAGGTCAACAAGCTGCGTGCTAAGAGCCGCGATGTGGGATCAAAGGTCTGTTGAATTTGTTTTGCTTTTTTTGTGTTGGTAACCCTAACCCTAATAACATTGTTTCCATCTGGATGATATATCATGATTAAAATATCCAAAATATATGTAATAATATATCTACACACACACACACACACGTATTCATACATATTTCTTATTTCTGTGTCATGCCAATGCATTTGTCCCATCCCTTTTTGGGATTACAAGTCACCCCTAATTTACAAACATATACGTCTTAGAAAACACCAGCAAAATGGTGCAGTATATACAAATGTAGAAAAACAACATGCATGCTTGCTTCTCTAATTATTTTTTTTATCTTGTAAAATTTGTTTGATTGTTTAATTGTTTTTTTTCTGTCTTTAGAAAGGCCTTGATGGGGAGTAAAGCTCATGGACTGGATTCTTGTATCTGAGGCATCTGGTGTCTCCCTAAGCATGTTGATTGTTCAGTAGAATAAATGTATCTGCATCTCAAACAGTGTCTTGTATTTTTTAAGTAGCTTTACCATAAATCACTTACAGTACAGGTTAGGGTGGCTGTGGCTCAGGAGGTAGAGCAGGTTGTCCTCTAGCCAGAAGGTCAGCAGTTCTATCTCCATTACGCCGTCTGAAGTGTCCTTGGGCAAGATATTGAACCCTGAATTTGCCCCAATTGACGGCACTGTATGAACAATGTGTTATAGAGGAACATAGAGGCACTGTATGAATGTGTGTGAATGGGTGAATGACAACACTACTGTAAAACACTTTGAGTGGTCATCAAGACTAGAAAACACTATATGAATACAGACAGAACATTAAATAAAATGTCAAGTTAGTGTTGACAGTTCAAATACATTTAGTTAAATTTAGGATCTAGCTAACAATTACTATTACGTACATGAAATAAATGAAGATTGTAAAATATACCTTCTTATTTAACTAGCAAGATATACATTACAGCTATACACAAACAGCATGTTTGTCTGTGCAAATAGTTAATGAACAAAATGTGGGTTTGATTTTGTAGAGCAGACCCTTAAGCAAGTATTAAGATTCCCTCTCTTAAAGGTTGGGCCATAGTCTCTGGCAATGTAAGTTTCACTAGTGCAGTGCCCATTCTAAATTTGCCTGTTAGCTTGGCCTGTGGTGATGCTTCAGCGTTACTTCAGAATTATTCCATGCCATTAGCGAGTCCTCCTCAAACAAACCTACAATAGTGCTGGACTTTGTGTGCAGAGCATTTTATAAGCAATCTAAGGCGCAGAGTGAAGTTACAAAACTTTGAGTTTATCATACCTGTTATATCTGCAATAAAGATTTTATAATCAATATTTTTCATAAAATGGAACAGAATTGACTTTATTACTGTTGGCGAGTGTGGCTTTTATATAAGTTTGAATTATTTACTTATTTACTGAAATTGCATTTCAGGTATTTAAGAGGTCTGTTAAGCAATTGACACAATCTTAAGACCCAAGTTCACAACTTTTAAAAATAAAAGCTCTATGATTCTGCTCAGTATGAAGGATTTTAGCATCAAAACAAACATTGTGGTTTTACTTTGAAGAGAAATTGGCAAATGAGGAGGGATTCTGTGAATGCTGTGGCCATGATGGAGATCTGCACCCATGGGTCAGTTCATCTGTGTCGGTGTCTCAGTCCGATGTGATGAAATAAAAATAAGGCTGCTAAATATAAAGATCCATGTGGTCTGCCTGTAAATGAACAATTTGAATCAACAATTCTCTGAGTCTCACCTGTATCAAGGTACTTTCATGGAAGGTTTGGGTTAGTTCACAATAAAAACCCATGATTTTTTAGAAAAGAAAAGACAAATATAAAATATTGAGGGAACTTTGAGGTATTTCGCTCTGTTTCATGTAGTAGTAAAATGTTACAAGAGATATACCTAATATAAAACGCAATATGTAATGATGATATTCGGCTTTTGCAAAGCTTTAAAGTAATTGTTCAAAACACAACAAAGGTTATATTGGAAAGAAAAGTTTTGATCTACAAAAAGAGCATGTTGGACAGTTGTTGGCTTGCTCACCTTTCTCCTACATATCTTTCCTCATTATCCTCACTTTTAAAGCATACAGCTCAAGCAACGTTATAAATAATATCACTCTAGTTGGACATAGTGCTACTAGATTTCACAAAAAACTATAGATAGTACATATTTTATGTGCATAAATTGCAGATTATATCTTTAAAAATGATTCCACATAATGAACAACATATAAGTCAAACCCTACCTTGTTGTCTTAATGTTGAATCTTAATCAGCTGAAAAACGTTTCAATCTGTAGGAACCTGTGAGATCTGAAAGCAAATGCACCAACCACTAACTACTTCATTGTTTGAGTGGAGGCCAGGAGAAATAGCAAGACAAGAGAAGGACATATGGAGGCAGGATCCAACACTTAGCACCTCCTCAAGTGACCATCAGTAAATAACAAGTATTCTAACAATAGCATCCTCATCTAAAAGCAGAGTTGACTCAGATTTCAGACTTAAGAGGGACAAGGCGGCTCACATCTTCCCTTGTGTGCACATGTGACTGCACAAGTTGGAGGTACAAGGTCTGTGGACAGCTGGGAATGGGACCTCTGACGGTGAGCTGACTGCTCCACTCACGCCTGGAATAGATTACAGCTAAGTGAAGGAGCTCACAAACTTGGTATAAAGGCAAACCCACAGTCAACAGTACATAGGTCCACTGTATGGAGAACAATCAAAAAAACGTATTGTTGCTGCCCAGGCTTAGCAGGTACATTTTGTTGTGTACTTGAGGGCAGATCTACACATTCTGTCCATTGACAATAAATGTAAATTTAAAGGAGACATATTATGCCCATTTTACCACAAGTTGATATGGTTCCTTGGGGTCTTAATAAAATGTCTGTAACATACTTTGGTCAAAATACCACAAGGATCATTTAAAACAGCACCCTTTTTACGCTGTCTAAAACAGTCCTCCACAGAGTGAGCTGTTTTGAGTGCCAGTTCCTTTAAATGCTAATGAGCCAGCTCCCCCCTCCCCCTCGCTGTTTATTGACACACAGCGGTACACCGGAATATGTAGCATATGGTCATCTGTGGTCTGCGGACAAAGCTGCTTCCTGTTATCGGGATGCGACTCGTGTGAGTGGGAGACATCAGAGCTGCCAGGGACCTGGCTGCATCTCCATCACTGTAACAACCTGTTGCCAACGTTAGCACAGCTCGCTGCTCACATCGCGGAACTGCCGGTCTTTGTCTTCCTCCGCCAGCCGGACACACGAATGAATGTCGAATCATGTAAATAAAAGGCTGGATAGCAACCCCGAGTCGTCCGTACCTGTGGCCAATTGAGATCCGTTACATGTGCATGTACGAGTATGTAACAAATACAGTGTGTTTATGTAAGTTACTGTTTGCGACGGATAGATGGTACCGATCCCGCTTGCAAGGTCAATCTTGTTGCAAGTCCAGAGTTATATTGGCCCAGGTTGGTAAAACAGTCCAATTCAAAATGGTTTGTGCACACAAACAGACTTTTGCCAATTCTTTCCGGGACATTGCCTTCAAATATGAAATCAATCCATTTCACTCTTGTGTCTTCTGAGGCTGGAAAGTGATGTATAGATCTGTGCGGATCTGTGCAGCCGACCACAGCGCATCTTGAGGACTTAATTTGCTTCATGCTGCTAGCTAGCTATTCCAAGTGTATCCGAGCTTTGCAATAACGAAATGAAGTGCTCTGGCAAATGTCTTATCTGTAACGAGTGTGGGGGGGCGGGGGGGATGAGGTGGGGAGTGGGCCAAGGCCATGCAGGGAGACGCCCACTGTATTGTGACGAGAGAGTACACAGGAAGCTCATTCTCAGTCACTCAAGCATGACATTTCTGACGTAGAGGAACCATAACAAAATGCGCAAGTGTTTTCTTTCCAGCGTTTTGGGGTTGGTAGACATGCCAGATACACAAATTAATGTGTAGAAGCACTAAAAAAGTGGAATTTTCATAATATGTCCCCTTTAAATCCATGTCTCTTCAAATCAACAAAAGGCCTGTTTTAAGGTATGTAGGTATGGTCATATGGTTTATATCATTACTGCCAATTCCATCTACAAGTAAAATATTCAAGTAACATGTTGAGATTTAGATTTGAGCACTTCTGTCTCTCTCTCTGTCTGGCCCTGTACTCACCTGGTATTAACATGTGGTTTTTGTGGTCTGATCACAGGCGGACAGCACTAATTACAGGTGTGAACGCACTAGCGATCCGATAACGCCAGATCACATTCGGATGGGATCTGGGCCACATGTGAGTCTACGCTATGTATGAAAGTCTCAATGTTGAGTCAAAACAGCCCAAAATATTAGCTGGAAACGGTGTTTGACCACAAAGTGTCTGAAAAGAGAATGGTGATGCATTATTTGGTAAAGCATAAACATACACAGTATACTGTATACAAGTTCTGTTGCCGTCTTAATTTGTGTGTCCTGGCCTTGGTTACACACACATACACCTCCAAATGTTTTTCGACTGGGAAGGTAAGATAAATCACATATTTTAACTAAAAATGAACTTCATCCATCTGTTTAAAGCCATAATAATAGTATTATAGAAAAAAACACTCAAAGTGTCCCTAGAATATGAAATATATAAATTTAGTAATGAGAACATAAAGCGCCGCCAGAACTGAAGCACTTGTCATGAACATAGATGACCAGGCACACTCTGACCAAAATCTGCTTTGCAAAATAATGCTTCCTCCTCCCAGGACTCTTTTCAGACACTTTGTGGTCAAACACTGTTACCAGCTGATATTTTTGGCTGAAGATAAAGATTTTTATCCATTATCAAAGATAGCAGAAGAGGCTGATTCTTGTTTTGTGGAGGGGATTTATTCATCATGAATTATGTTTATATACAGTTGTACATACTTACTTACTTATATTAGATTATATTATATTACTTACTTATTTCTGCCCCTGGTAGAAAAACTACATGTAGTTGGGACTTGTACGGTATCCTATATGTTGAATAAACTGAACTCTTTAAATAAAGTGTTGATGAAAAAAACGCACCTCCTCTAAATCCCCAATCAATTGCGCACACAAATGATGACAAGCTGCTGGTTTGTCCGCATTACTCCATGCAGGTGAGAGCTTCTGGCAGGACGGAGGTACTGTGTTAATTCAGAAAAACAGCTTCTTCTTTTTTTCCTATGAAAACTTTTCTCAGAAGTTCCGACATAATGATCTCATTAATTCAGGAAAACAGAGCTTTTTTTTCTCTCAAGTGAATGCAATATGCTTCCATACCAATCTAAGAAATGCAGGGAAAAAAAAACAAATAAACAAAGCCTTGCATTTTCAATTATGAGGACCAATAAAAACTGATTACTATAATGTCTATTCGATCATCCATTGTATTGTTTCAAGTAGTGGTATAATTTCTTTAAAATAAAATACATTTTAAATACATATTCTTTTAACCCTTGTGTTGTTCCTGGGACAGATTGACCCATGATTGTGGGTGTGTCTCCTGGGGGGTCATTTAGACCCCCAGAGAGGGCGCTGTGGTGCTCTGTGGGGTCATTTAGACCCACACCTGATTCCAATTGTAATACAATAGGGGGGGTACATTAGACCCTCGAAGAAGCCGGTGCATCATTCTCCATGTGCCCCCCTCCCGGACCATGGCACGATGTCACGTCAGGAGCGTTTCACCAGAGAACAGGTTCTCCAACAGCTATTCTCCCAGCAACCATCCTCTGAACCCGAAGACGACGCGAAAGAGCCAGAACGAGAAGCAGACGGACAAGGAGATAGAAAAGCAGACAGAGAAGAAGACAGAGAGTACGGAGACGGTGATGAAGATGAAGACGACAGTGACTACGAAGACTACGACCCAGTGGGTGATGCTTCTGCAGATTCATCATCCTTTGAAGAAGAAGAAGGAGGACAAGACCACGGCGACACCACCAGACTTGTAGAAAGAGAGACCTTCCCGTCAAGAAACGGGGAAATAACATGGTCCTCAAGGGCGTATGGCCGTGAAGAGGGCCGCTGCTCCTCCTCCTCCTCCTCCTCCTATTCCTCCTCCTCTGCTGCAGCTCAAAGCGGGGTCCCCCTGGGCCCCACGCTATGAGCCGCACTGGTGACCTAGCCTCGACGTTCCACCTGTTCATCACGCCGACGGTAAAGAGCATCATCCTGAATCGGGAGGGTCGTCGAAAATATGGCGACGAATGGAAAGGGATGGATGAGACCGACCTGCCCGCCTACATAGGGCTGCTGATCTTAGCGGGCGTATACAGGTCCCGGGGTGAGGCCGCCGCCAGCCTGTTGAACGCCGAGAGTGGCCGGGTGATATTTCGTGCCACGATGCCCCTAAAACTCTTCCACACATACTCCAGACTGCTGCGCTTTGACGACCGTGAGACGAGACACACGAGACGAGCCACGGACAAATTGTGGGTTGTGGGTAGTGCTCGATGTAATGGAGGGACTGCACGGTCATAATGTCACATGTGACTGGCGCAGCAGCTCCTGGAGAGGAAGCTCACCGTGGTCAGCACAGTTCGGAAGAACAAGCTCGAGCTCCCGACCGGGCTGCTCACGGTCAAGGGAAGAGAGGTGTTCGTCATCCAAGTTTGGTTACAACCGCAACAAAGGTGGCGTGGACAACCTAGACAAGGTGATCGGAACGTACAGCTGCAGGAGGATGACTGCACGCTGGCCCCTGGTCATCTTTCACAACATTATTGACGTCTCTTCCTACAACGCCTTTGTGATATGGAGAGAGATCAACCCAGGCAGTCAACAGGCCACACATCTCCATTTTCTCAGCCAGACAACCAATTATTTTCACTCAGTGCTACTATTGACAGACTTGTCATCTTCAACATGAAATCAGATCACAGTCGCACACATAATGATGGGAAAGGGACAATTTTGGACTGATGTCTTTAAAACAATTTCACATAGTTCCTTAACTGTCATTGTCAGGGCCCTCCTGCGCCATAATACCATAATCTTAGTGCCATCATACTGATTTTCAAAAGTAGGGCGTTTCTTCCATGTTTTCTCCAGTGATTTTGCTTAATTTCGTCAAAATTCATCTGATTCAAGCATCGCAAGCGTCACTTTCCCCGGCGCCATTGTGTTCCGGCGAAATCTTGTGGATTCCCTAAATCTTGCAACACTTTGACAATGCAAGACTCGTGTTGGATTAGTCGATTTTCATCTGAATCTGCATAAAGACCGCTGTTATTGGTGGAATATCGGACGGCCTGCAAGAGTTTAAAAGCCCCCTTTTGCACGGAAATTCTTCAAAACAACTTTAGTTTTCTCTGTTTACGTCCGAATCATGACCAAGCGCAAATGGTACCCAAAGCCTGATAATCAGAGGAGTGTTTCAATGTTTTTTGTGGCTTCTTCCGCAGCAAGCACTGTCGGTGAACAACCCTAAAAACGTCAGAAGCTGCAGGACAACATGATTGGCAAGGGGGAGGGTGGCAACCCAATGCTGATGCCGGGGATCGCTAAGTCCGAGGCAAGCGGACTTCAGGCAAAATCAACGTTGACAACCGAGGAACCGAGCAGATTGGAGGCCAACAATAATGCTTCGGCCCCAGTGACAGTCAACAAGGGCTTCTTTGCAGAGAAAACGGCAAAGCGGAGATCAAAATTCAGATACAATGAAATGTTTGTAATGGTCAAATGGATGATGGCATGCATAATTTCCATTCAACCCTTGGTACTCCATGAACAAGGTGTGAACATTTCACACTTGCCCCTGCGGTAAAGTGGTTGAATGCCCCCAATTGGTGATTTGGGGATTCAAACTTTGCAATGTAATTGTGCTGGCAGAAAGTGTGAAATGTTTTAGATGCTTGGAACTTTTCCCTGTTCTCCAGAATTGTTTGCCTGTCTTATGTGTGCATTAAATTTTACTTGATAAGGGATATTGTAAATCTTATATTGGTAATATATTCATCACTAAGACATTTATGCATTCTTTTACTTTTTTTTGTATTTCCAAGAACAAAATTGGGTGGAACCCCAGGTGGCAGGATGACACATAAAGACTGTAGCCTTTATATGTTACCCAGTTGTGCAATAAATAAACTTGTTATAGATAAAAGGATCTTGAGGATCTTGACTGGAAGATTTTTATGTCTTCTTAGTTTTTAATTTTAGGTAAGATTTAAGGCTGAAGTTGGAGGAAATGATCTCCATTTGTATTTGAGCTCATTTGTGTGTGTCACATAACTTAATCAGGCTCTGTAAACTAATTTTTGGAAATCTCTATGCCAATCTAACAAATGCAGCAAAAAACAACAACAAAGCCTTTAAACACCAACCCATTAAAAATGAATGCTATAATGTTACTGATGTCCACATTCATATGAAAGAGATTCCATGATTGACAGGTGGCAACAATCAATAATATTTTTTTTCTATCAAAATGCCATCCTTTGACTTTGATCTAAAGGACACCACTTCCTGAGGATTTGATTTTGATGGCATTCTTCTTTGTTCCCCTTGATGTGCAATGACATGGTTTATAATCTTCTATAAATAATTTTCCCCATAGAAGGTATCATACAAGTCACATTGTTTCTTCATTAACATTTACTAAGAGACAGAGTCAGCAGAGACAATTGAAGACCAGACTGTCCTGAGGAAAGAGTCAGCAGAGTCAATTGAAGAGCAGACTGTCCTGAGGATGGAGTCAGCAGAGACAATTGAAGAGCAGACTGTCCTGAGGATGGAGTCAGCAGAGACAATTGAAGAGCAGACTGTCCTGAGGATGGAGTCAGCAGAGACAATTGAAGACCAGACCGTCCTGAGGAAAGAGTCAGCAAAGACAATTGAAGACCAGACTGTCCTGAGGATGGAGGAAGAAGCAAATGTGTCTCAGTCTCCATCTCCACAGGCAGAGACATTGACTTCTCAGTCCACAGGAACACGGTCTGCTGGGACAGCTGAAGATCTTTCTGCACAGACAGAGGCATCTGCATTTGTGTCTGCATCTGTGCCTCAGTCTGTATGTGGAAGGGGGATTGATTTGACCACACAGGACCTCTTTATACCTGAACTAGAGATGAATCGGCTCCTATATGAGAAGGACATGAGGATCCACTTTCTGGTACAAGAAAATTATGATCTTGTTCGAAGGGCACAGAATGTAAAGCGAGAAATAACTCATATTTGTCCAATTAAAATGAACATAGGGATGCGACTTTCAGCACAGAGGATGCTTGAGTCGAATGCTTACCAAAAGCTCAGAGACCTTGAAAGAGCTGTCCACACAGAAAGAGAGAAAGCAATGGAGGCAGAGACATGCCTGGACAGAGAGATTGAGGAAACATCCAAAATTAAAACCTCTCTGGTCCAAGCCCAGGACCAACTAGAAAAGTCAAGATGCCTGTGGGAGCAGGAAAAGTCCCAAATCCTGGCTAAACATAGTCAGGAAACTCACAGGCTCGAGGCAGCTCTGCTGCAGGTACAGGAAGGAGGAAAGAAGGAAAGATTCCAGTGGCAGTTGAAAATGTCCACACTTGAGGAGTCTCTCAACACCATTAATCAAGCTCTGGAGGGCATGAAGGAGGATAATGTAGAGTATGTCGAGGAAATGAGGATCCTTGAAGAGATGATACAGGTGGTAGAGAGCAAAGAAGCGATCTTTGCTGAGACGATTCCTCCAGTTCTTCAATAGAACCAGGAAAACAAAGTCTTGCGGAGCTCTGAACCCCTAACTCTCCTCCATCCTCCGTCCTGTTGCTCTGTCCTTCTCCCTTTATCCCCCTAAGCTGCTCCTCACTTTCATTCAGTGTTGTTCCAGTTTACACTTAAAATGAACTAGTTCAAAGTTCAATTCATGCAGATGAAAATGAACTAGTTCACGTTCATAGTTAACTTTTAAAAATGTTGAACTAAGTTCATGGTTACAAAAATGAACTATTCACGTTCATTTGTTCCATTTTTTATTGGGATGATTGTTATTAATAGATGGTGTCGGATCATGTCTGCATGTCGCTCTGCTCACTTTAACACTGAGTCCTGCGTCACATCTCATGTTGTTCAGATGTTTTGTTGCACAAAATGTTGACGAGCCTTTTTTCATGATGTTTAAATGCTGTCTCATAAACTCTGATGCCAATCAAACACCAAGATATTCATGCACTGATCAGGTCCTGATAACTAATGATGAGTGTTTATTAGTTAAAGTGAGAGCAGGTCAGAGTGGAGCAGGAAACAGAAACTCCAGCTCGGTACAAACCACCTGCAGCTTCTGCTCTGATCACTGTGCAGCTGTGACCAGAGAAACTGTGTTTTCACTGTTTCCACTGTTCTTCAACAAAGTCACTTACCGGCTGCTTCACGTGAACGAGCTCTGATCTCACTTTGTGTCACTGTGAGTGGGTGAGGGGGCGGAGCCCCGGGGCCTGTGTGTGTGTATGCACATTTTCTCTCGTTCATCATTTTTAAATTGATTTGTTCAGTTCATGCACAACACTGCTTCCAGTGACATTGTTGAAGCCTGCAGTCTTCTCCTATAGTTCAGAAGTTTCTTCTTTCTGTGAGGTTGTATGTTCACATGTCATATGGGTTAGCTCTGGGGTACATTCCTTTAAAAAAATCATCTTACAAAGGGTGCTATAATGTATGTATGTAATGTATGTGTAAAGTTAAAGGGGACATATTGATATATTTTGTGTGACTGCTTCAAACAGTATGAGTATTGAAGAAAACTAAACATTATAGCAGAAATGTGCTGAAAGAACTGAATGTTTTAAATTGTTCAAATCTATTGAAGGATACAGGCGATGTTAGCAACTAAAAGAAAAAAATGTGACTGCTGGAGAAAAATATCATTGTGTGACTGCTGTCATGATTTAAGACCATTTTCATCTACACAGACCTAAAATGTATTAATCTGCTGCACAATAATTAGGATAAAAGGAGAATTCTGAAAAAGTATTTCTGGACAGTCAACTCTAAAATGAGGAACATTTAGTTACTCAGGCAATGACCCCTGCTTATAACATTAAATAACTGGTGATTGAGCTATGCATAATTAAAGTATTACAATATTATACTATAATGTATTTTTATTTTGAAGGACTGGGTGTCTGACATATTTTTGTCTGACATCTTTATTAAAAACGATTGCAAACCAATGCCCAACAATAACCATATGTGCATCTAAATCAGCAACGACTGAAATCTTCAAGGTTAATAAGTAGAGTGTCAACAAAACAGTCAATCTACGTGTGGGGAAAAATAGAATAATTAACACTACCGGACACTACCTGATCTTTTGCTTATCTTTTTATTTCATGATTAATATTCACATCACAGGTTAACAATTAATCACAAGGAACACCTCTTTCATACGAAATATTCAGAATTGCAGGGGGAGATGAGCTCTATCTAATAGGACAAATCCCTCTGACAACCAGCAGTTTGTTGATGTCTGCATGCTCTGGTTATGGTGTTGTGCCCTACAGTATAATACAGCACACTACAGTGGATCCACTCCACAGGACTGAAAAGTAGATTGTTTTTGCCGGTTTTCTCTCAGTTTTTTGATGGCAGAACATGTGGCTGAATAAGTACAGAAAAACAAAAGTAAAAGTAAACAAAATACAACAGTTAGACATTACAAAGCAGTTTAAACACAAAGATTGAATTTCCCGCTCCTAAGTTGGAATGTTGGTATGACTGGTCTATCTGGAAGTTGCAAACAGAGAAAGCTACTTTTCAGTGCTGTGAAGCCCCTGTAGGTGGGAGACACAGTTGGATAACATATCTACCAACACAGTTTTGTATTAAGCCACAGTTACATTTCTAGTGATAAGCGCTGTCTTTTCAATCTTTTAAAAGACAGGGCAAGTTTAACATCATGTTTGCCCTTTTTAAGAAAGAAAATAGTCAAAACATTCTTTAATGATAATTTGGTTCCAAACGTCCCTTAATTCACTCAGTTGGTAGGTATGTCAAGGTGTCTACATAGGAGCTATCTAACACAGAACATTACTTTCTACCACATGCCAAAAGACTAAGTCTCTTTACTGTTAGTCTAAGTGGAGGTGGGGCTGGGCAGAAGAAAGGGCTGACCAGTGTGTGTCAGGTGTGACATGTAGAGCATTTCAAAGTAAAGTTTACTTATGTTTTAGTGAAGTTCTCCTCTGAAAACCTTCTCTGAAAACCTGTGATTCTTGTGATGGTTTTGTCATACATGACACACACAGGCTCCCTTCCTACCAATTTGAATCCAGAAAATAGCGTTTCTATTTGTGAACTACAGTAGCTTCAAAACAGAACAGAGACATACCTCATACATGACTTCATAATTTTGCGTCTTTAATACATTTTTTATTTTTAAACATTCTTGAAACATCAGCAGCCCTTTTCTTGGCGGGGAAAAAGGCAAACTGACAAAAAGAAAAAGCATATTTTTCCTTTTTTATGCTTTCAATCTTATAATAATACCATTATGAATCTTAACAGAAGCAGTTTTACAGATTTTAAAGCTCATCTGTCAACATCCACCCTGTAAGTAAGTTTCTTTTTTTGTTTGATTTTCATTTATTTGAGTTACCGTACTTCTGGAATGATTAAAAACATGGTTGTAAATACAGTGCATTCAGAAAGTATTCAGAACCCTTCAGTTATTTATTTTCACATTTTGATATGATACGGCATTATGCTAAAATTATGTAAATTACTTTTTCATTTCATCAATCTATATTCAATACGTCATAATGTTATAGGTATTCAATATTTGAGCGGTTGTAGGATTTTAGCATGACAATGCAAAACAACAGAATGTTGAAAAAAGGTGAAGGGGTCTGAATCTGAATGTTCTGTACACAAAAGGGACAGTTTGACACACTAGTGGGAGGTGGTATTCCAGCATTTCAACTGGAGAATCAAACTTTTGTGAATGGATATCTGAGTGAATCTGGTTGTTTCCTTTTTATCCAAGCTACAAAGATGCAACATTACCTTTATACCTAACTTAATTAGTGCAATTAGTGTTAAACTCCCTTATCTAAAGTAATGTTTCGGGACCAAATATTTGCTTCTATTGGATAGATCCATGTGCTGCTGCTTTAGCATAGACTATGAAGTATTGCCCAACTGATATAAGAATTTGGAGGCAGAATCAATATTGATTATTTTTTTAATTTGGCCAGTAGATTCATACATTTTAAAACAGAATCACATTCTTTATCATCACCAACACCCAAAACCTTCTGTCTATCTGGCTTCACTCACTTCCTGTGTACACAATGTAACAGGGAAGGAGACCTCATAGGTTTAAAGGCAACTCATTAAAATTAAGTTGCTGCAAGTTGCTATCTTCGCCTTTTAACATTACTTAACATACCATATGCTAGAGGACTGAAATTCAACCATAACACTCATGATGCTGTAGCAGAGGTAGCCTTGATGCCAGTCCTCTGGCAGCCTATAGCTCCACGAACTTCATGGAAACTTGTCCAATATCAATGTTAAGAGGGACAACGTGATGGCAGACTGGATATTTCAGTGTTGAACCATCAATACCAACAGCACAACACAAATTGCCAAAGTACCACTAAAACCCATGAAGCTGACCAAGATACAGTAAAGGGTCACCATTGTGTCACCCAACTTGAACTCATTTCATCATATGATGCTTTTCACTGAGCTTCCAACACACGCTAAGACTAGAACTTCTTCCTACTTCTATACACACAAACCACCGCTATCGCCTATCAAAGAGCGTTCATACCTATGTTCTTCTTTTCCTGATGAAAGATCCACTCATTTTTTTGGACATATGATCCAGGTCATGCTTTACTTTTATGCATCTCATGACGATGATTTGGAGCAACAGTACAATATTAAATATGAGCAACTTTTATATCGCTTCAGTGTACATTACTCATATAGTTTTGATAGCTGTACGATTCCAGACACAATAATATAGTGTGGCCATCAAAGCTAGTTTAAATGAGAACAGCGTGTTACTCTACAGTAGTTCCTTTAATGGTGATGTGAGGTTTCTCAGCCAGCCTTTGTTTGGTCTCAGAGCCAGACTATCAGTGTTCCAGAAGCTAAGCAACACTCTCTGCAGGATGGATACAGTAGCAACACTTCACACATCTGACAGGTACGGCAAAACACCACAAACATGTCACCAATCCTTCATAGTTTCAGTGGAGTCCATCCTGGCCTATAGTGCATAATGCATAGAATTACAGTGAATAGACAGGGCCCTCTCCTTAAAGACGCTGCTTCGATTTATATTAATGGTGTGACACATCACAACGCTTGTGTTCTGTAAATTAAAGTCACATCACAGTGTTGTTTTAATAGAATCTAAAATGCCCAAACTAGGTGATTTATTAGAATAATAATAACAGACACAAAAAAAAATGCAAGTCCCCCCTTTTCTTCATGGTAGATCATTGAAGACATTCAACAATTGTGGAAACTGCAAAAATAACATTCCCTACAACTTGGAGCTTATTTCTCGTTAATCATTGATTTGTTTTTGTGTGCTATGACTATTTTAAATTGTTCATCATTTAAAATGTGGATCTATATTTGCCAAGGAAAGATTGTTCATTATAAAGACCTGTGGATGGTGCCAGCTGCCGTATTTGCAGGCCCTTCTTTGCCTCGCTGAAATACTGCTGCATTCATGGCATTTTAGAGCTGCGTTCAGTGAAGTTGAATAATTTAAGAATTGTAATAGCTCTTTTTGAACATTTCCATTGTAACTCCAGTGTTATCATATCAGTACAAACAAGGCTTCACTAGTGTATAAAAAAACAGCATTTTAAAAAGCTATTTGTGTCCGTCTATATACACTACCGTACACAGAGAAACAGGTACCTAGAAACTGCTATGCAGTAGTAACCTAAATTGGCTTGGTAGTAGCTTTTAGTAAGTTCAACTAGATAATAAACTAGATACTAGAGAGTATCTACCAAATAAATAAGTAAATAACGTAAAAGTTGCAAAGATAATTTCAGACTTGCCATGAATGTAACATTATTCCCTTAAACTGACGGCTCTTCCTGCAAGTAAGCTCGCTGCTCTTCTAACCTGTCAACCTCTGTGGTCATTGTCTGTCTGTCCCTCATACGTATGAACGGGTAACAGCTAAGATTACTGTATTGCTTTCAACAATGTTGGAGTGGAACACTGGAGGAGGAAATAGACAAAAATGAGACAGCACGAGGTGAGCCTATGTCAGACAATGACTAAGGCAGGAACGACACACTGACACACCGACACAGCTCATCATTGTTTTAACAATATCAGCATAGACCACCAAAACACAATAAAGAGTTGGTTTCATTCTACAACAGAGAAATGTCTTTATGAGCAGTATACCGCTTTTATTTTAGGGTGCTGCCTTGTGTTTGTGTATCTTACTGTATATGTGTATATGTGCTGCTTTCTGTTTGTGTGTGTGTGTGTGTGTGTACGTATGCACACTAACAAGCATGTGTGTGCTTTCATGGATGGATCTGTGCTTATTTGTGTGTGTTTGTGTGAAGAAAGTTAGCAGGTTTCACAGAGTGGGTTTCTAAGACGCACTGGCTGGTGGGAGGACCTAATCCCACTGGGATAGACCAAATGACCAGGAAGTGCCACATGCGCAAGAGGACGGTGCGGTCCATCTGTCTGTCTGTCCATAGCCACATGTGGGCTATAAATACTAGACACAGCTCAGGATGACTGCTGGGGTCCCTCCCCTCATAGGGGAGTTCTGTTCAGGTGTATGAGTGGGACTGAAGTATACGAGGGAGGTTTGGTCTCTGTCTCGCTGTCAGAGAGATCAGACAGTGCTGCAATCAAAATATTATGGTGTGGGAGAACAGAGGGTTACATGTACTGTGGCAGAAACAGACATACTGAAAAGACTAAATGTTTCAGTGCCCATTAGGTTTGTGGCATATTCATGTATAAGTTTATTTAAAGTAGGCGGGTTGTAAGTGACACGGTTTTATTATTTTTAATATAATATTAAATATAAGGTGCTTTTTGTCTTTTTTTTATACTTTCATTAATTCAAACTGAAGAGTACTGCAGTGCTGACATATCCAAATAGCATCTCTGTTAAGCCCAACAGATATTCAAGATATTGTGTTATTGTGAATTGAAGCCCTGTCACACTAGGAAGTGGCAAAACGTAAACTCATCCACAGCATGGTTCTAGAGGCTTGGAGATGCAGGGACTACTCTGTCGCAAGTGTCTGCAAAGCCGACCTCTCCTATGTCAGTTTATAGTCTGCGAGGGGATTCTTAAATAAAAACAGATTTTGAAAAAAGATATGAAAACTTAAAACCATTTTTGAATTCACAGGTCAAAGCAAAACTCAGTATGAAACATTTGCATGATTTTTCTTTGCCCACAGAAAAAAACACTGATTATCCGTTGAAGTTAAGTGATTTTGCCAAAACATCTCACCACTTTAAGTTGTGGTGTCTTCTGGACTTCAAACTGCAGCTTGCAGCGAAGTGGTTCACAATGTCTACAACAAGAAAAGTGCTACATACAATACACTGTGCATCAATGCTATCACATTAATTCAATTAAGGGTGCAGCAGCTTGCAAGATCTAACATTAATAATCAACTGTTAGCTGCTCTTGTTCAGTATTACTCCCTCAGCTTGAATCAGGGTTCACTCCTTCAAGGTCAAACACATCTTAACTTAGAAAAATATTTGGCTCCAGTATCAAATAACTGTGTTCAGTGCCAAATCATCTTCAAGCCAAGGCTACCCAGAAGCACAGGAGATCCCCTATAACTTTACGCCCACCTTCCTTGATGACTATCACAAACTCACTTTATTGTAACTTTAAAAGTGCCTCGCAAGTACTGCCAATTAATGCTTTTTTTTTTAAACACAACAGGAATTATCTGACGTCCTAAAACCTTCTGCACTGACCTTCTTCATATAACTTTCCGTATCTACTTTAATCTACTCTTATACTAAACTCTTAGAGATAAACTGGTGCAATGATACCAAGAGAAGAAATGTAAGATTAAATCTGAATGATCAATAATCAGACATGGTGCAGAGCTGTAGATAATATAGATTTGGAAATAATTGCTGGCTGCCTGGGAGGCTGGAATGTGTTGATTTAAAGCAGACTTGACAGTCTTTGTCCTGCTGCTGGCTGCTAGCAAGCCCTCAGCTGGTTAGTGTGATCTCGGGCTAAATGGATAAGGACCGGGGACATTGAAAGATAAAAGTGGTTTTGAATTGTGAAAGCTGGAGCAGAGTGAAGCCTCAAAACTCTGTTGTGAGGGTGTTTGGGCCACAAGTACAAGTGTTTAAACAAGAATTAGACTCATAAATGGAAATATTCTATGAAAAACTTGGCTATGCGCAATAAAGTTAATACAGCATTGACTATGATAGTGGTTTTATTGCGTGGGGGGGGTCTAGGGGTTGAGGTCATCTAAGTGCTTACAGGGAGTTTTATGAGTGGAGAAGCTGGTGGAATCCCACACGGAGAAACACAGACAAACAGCAAGTGCTGTTCTCTGTTACAGGTGAGGCCAAAGGTCACCACAAGGATGTTGAGAGGTCAGAGGTCAGGGTTGGTAGCGGGAGGCTGGCAAGCAGACCCCAGAGAAACACTGAGAGGCGATCGTTCAGTTTGGTGCTGTGGTGAGCGAGATGAAGGGCGGGGCGACAGGGAAGTGACTGCGCTGTGGTAGGTTGGTTGGTCTGTTGATTGGCAGGTCGGCGAGGGCCATGCGTGTCCCACCAAACTCTACAGGTCACTGGGACTCAATCTGTGGAAGGAAACAAACTGGATTAAGAAGAAAGAAGAAGGTGATACAAGAAGAGAAAGTAATACAGAGACAGGTGGAAGATTTAACCAGCCAGATGGTCTTTAACAGGCTGACATTTCCATTATGAAACATGTTTTTGATTGTATTAGCACTACAGCGCATCCATCAATTAGGGCTTAATTTGGCAACTGCTTCAGGTGGCAGACGACTGCTGTCTCTGTGAACTCAGAGAGTCTGGAGGCCAGCTGTAGTGCCAGAGATAAATGTATCCCCTAACAACCCCTGATCTCCACTCTGCAGGGCCCTTCATTATTTAATTTGGTGGCAAAGCATCTGCTACTTTGGCCACCTCACTCCCTCAGACATGTAGCAAATATCAGGCACACACAAACATGCCCTTTCCCTCTTCTTGTCATTTAAGTTTTTATGTATGTTCATCTCAAACAGTCTCTTGAAGAGAGTTGCTAATATCTCTCAGTGAATTTGCTCTCATGTGGTCATGTGCCTCTTTTGACGCGGCTGGGAGGCAGCAGCTTGTTCAATGTGTGTACCTCATGACCAATCCCTGATCCAGGTGACTTTTTACTTGTCTTTTTAAGTTTTATTTGTTTCCCCTCAAAATAGTTATTCTAGTGTCTGGATCCTCTATGATGCTTCAGATCCACAGTTTGTAAAACAGCCACCATAAAAAAGATTCTAAAATTCAAGGTGCATATACATTCAAATTGGTGTGATGATTGCAACTGAAAAAACAATAACTGCTTATGATATTAATAATTGGGATTCAGTTACATTCATTTAGATTTTCTTTCAATTTAAATTTATGTATATATATTTGTATTACAGTAAGGACTTGACATCGCAGATATGCAAATTAGCAGCTGTGTGTGTGCACGTGTGTTTCCACTCACTTGTCTCAGTGATGCGCTTGTCTATGCTAAGGGTCTCCCTTAGTCCATCTCCCCCGAAAGGAGAAGGTGTGGGCTCCTTCGCCCCATTCTCCTTGGCAACACCTCCAGGTGCTGTTGCCTTGGCAACGCCCGCTGGTCCTGTTGCTGGAGCACCACTTGGGGGTGAAGATGTCTTCTCCTCTGCTTTCTCCTCCTGTAGCAAAATATAGACACAGAGGCACACAAAGAACACTATGTTTTTTTATAGCTCACTGCTCTCATGCAAACACACCATCTAGTGGTGTAGGTCAGTAAAAGCACAGTGATTCAGCAGGACCACAGACGTTCCCGGCCTGTTGATAATATTTGGTTTAAGTTTGACCTTGTGTCCGTTAGTCTGTCCGTTGCCGGACCCCACGTTATCCAGAGATCCAATCTTAGACTTAGCCTTAATGTTTGGCTTATGGGACTCAATCTTCACATCACCACCACCTAGAATAAAAAAAGAATAACAGAATAGAATGGAATGGAATTGTGTTTAAATGGAGGAAAACAGAGGAGAAGAGAACAGACGTTTAAGTCGAACCTGGTTTGTATTTGATGTTGTCCTTAGAGCCTAATTTGGAGGTCACCTTGCTCACATCAACCTTCTTACTCAGGATCTGCACCTGGAGAGAAGAAGACATTAAAATGTCCACATTCAATGGAATAGTACAATGCATCTACTATAATTTGTACATGTACAGTATATATTGTCAATACTACTACTGTATATACAAGTAATCATTCTGTATATACTTCAATATATACTGTATGTACTTTAATTTATACTGTTTACACTTCAATGTATCCAACTGTATATACTACAATTTCATACTATACTTTCTTAAATGTATATGACTGCTTCATACAGTATGTACTTCAATGTATACACACTACTACTGTTTACTGTATATACTACTTCTTCATACAGTATATGCTTTAATGTATACTGTATATACTATTATTGTACTGTAAATATTTAAATGTACACTATATATAATCCTATTGCATACAGTATACACTTCAACACATACATACTACTACTGTACACTGTATACACTCCTAGTGTATACTGTATATACTTCAATGTATACATACTACTGCTGTATAATATATATATATATATATATATTTCAATGTATAGTGTATATAGTTAAGAAATTCCCTGTCATCCATGATCATGCAGCTGGGGTATTTAAATAGAGGATGACCTTCCGTGCTTGATTCCCTACTCTGACCTGTTCTATTCTTAGTGAAGGTGCCCCTTTGTTTTGTTCAGCTGGTTAATGATGCACCATTTATGCTGAGGAATCAGGACAGGCTGAAATTGGAGGATGGGAGCAGGTAGCTGTTAGGCCGTTGTCACATCATGAGAACGTGTGCTCAGGATCATGGGGAGAACTTCTGAGTGCTCTGACAGCTGCTGGCACTAATGGAGTCTGAACGAACATCCGCCCCGACCTTCCTGACAGGGCACGGTAAGGTCAATAAGATTTATTTCTTTGATGACAGTCAGGAAGACTTAAAAACAACCATGACCCTCAGAGAAGCGAACTTTTATATGCAAACAAACCATCATTAATCTGATTGCCTGATTGATATTAGCAGAATTAGAGGTTAAATGACAAGTTAAAACATTAAAGAACCAAATATATTATAGAAAGGTAAATATTTGAATTATTGACCAGGAAATTAAATGTTCATGAGAACATTTCAGACTGAGGTAGCTATGACAGAGTATTAGGGCCACATTGAAGAGTGAGATTATTGAAGTTAAATCATAATATTACAGGAATAAAGACAGAAAACATCCCCACTTCTTCTCGATCCAAAATCTTGATTCATTTTGAACATCACAGAGATTTAACCAGCAATATCCCCGAAGTCAACCGCTACCAAACATTTACTACTCCACAAAATCTATTTCATTTAAGGGGCCCTAATACTCTGTGGAAGGAAACACAACGAAAGGGACTGCATTGGTGCAACTTTAGCACATGTTACTATCTTCCTTTGACATTTTTGTTGTGTCCCTTTTTCTCTAGAATGAATGCCTTGTATTTGAGTTGTATTGCCTTACCAATTACAGTTGCCCCACATACAGTATGTAGCAGGTATACAGTATGTAAATTATTTGTGAGTATATAAATCCACTTTCAGCTGTGGATATTACAGCTTCTTTGGGACCAACACTGGGGAATATGATCCTAATTACCTGGTAACTATTTACACACTAACCCGGCCAATCAGGTCACTCCGCAGAGGATTCACGTTTTTTCATTTTGTTGAATTAATCTGAGACAGCAAAGTGGTGAATGTGAGGGCAGGCCAAAGACACAGTGATAGTGCAGCAGGTGTTTATAGAGCAAACAAGAACAACATCTGGAAGGGTAGACAGAGGGACATCGAGTGAAGTCAATCCCATATGCAAACAGTGGGAGACAATCATGTGCTCATTAGTATGCACTGATTGTTAGTTACTTTTAAATCACAAAGTTTTCACGTCAATGTCTGATATGGGAAGATAAGACTTTGTGCATTGTTCAAGTTGAACTTCAATAGTCTCCCCCGCAGATAATACTGAAATGAGATTTTCTGGATTTGTGTGCTGGGAAAAGATTTTTATTATTTATGGATGTTGATCTTATCAGTAATGATCAGATCTTCTAATTGTTGTTTAAATAAGGATAGAGTGTCTATGATGATGGTTTTATTAGCCTTATTAATACTTGTCAAGTAGACCATGTGAATATGTGATGAAGTAAGTTCTGTGTAAATACAGCCCAATCGGGTGGAAGCAATTTTGAGCAAGAACGTTCAAAACAAGGATAAATTTGAATAAAATACGACATGTGTCCATCCTAACCAGGGTCTGCCTCCAGCTGCAGCAGTACTTACATTGCCACCTCCAGGGACATGTTTGATATTGTCCTTGGAGCCACAGCGAGACGTGACATGGCTGAAGTCCAACTTTTTGTGCACTATCTGAACCTAAAGACAAGCAGGCAGACACACAGACAAGAAGGAAAGAAGGAAAGGAAGAAATAAAGCAAGAGAGAAAGAAAGAAAGCAAGAAAGCAAGAAAGAAAGAAAGAAAGAAAGAAAGAAAGAAAGAAAGAAAGACAGAAAGGAAGTCATGAGCAGCAGGAAAGAGCAGATCAGCTGGCTGCTGAAGTTAACAGAAAACAGAGCAGCCTTGTACTGTAAATATGGAAGAAATTCTGTGATTCAAATCAAATTGCAATTCCTGCTCATGAGTTCAGTGAAAGCAGTGTCTGTAATTTCATCAGTTCATAAATAATAAAACAAAACATTGTGGTTTAAAATAAAGGCACAGCTGATGGGACATAACCATAAAGGAATCAGTGTTGTTTACCAAAAGAAGAGGGTGCTGACTGAATAACAACAGAGCGCTTCCATTTACAGGTTTAACTTAAACTGAACAAGCATAGGACAAACACTGTAAAACAAGACACAGCACAACACATGCAACATAATTTAACACTTGACAAAAAAGTGATTTTGCGTTAACACATGCTGTTGTAAACAGAAGCTTTTGCAAGCGACTAATACAGGTGAATGGCAGTTACTTTGAGGTATAGTTCAAGTGGACCACTGCAGATGTTCCACAAATAATGGCCAAAGAACAACACCTGAGAGTATGTTGCATGATTGTGGAGAGACATTAGTGAAAAAATGATTAGATCTGATAGTAAACGATACGACCTGAAAATAATCTAGATCTTTTGAGGGCTTTCATTGTGATGTGTCTCCCTTTTAGCTGCGCATCTGGATTCAAACCCTAAGACTGCATAAAGATGGACGACATGACAGTTCCCCAAAAGGAAAGCCATAGCATCTCAATCGCCACCTGGTAACTGACTGCAGCCTAGGTCTCTTCCATGTTAGTGGATGGGACAAGGGACAAACTAAAAAGTCAAAGTACACATCAAAAATGTTTCCCTCACGTTCATTTCTACCATCTAAGTTAGGTCTTAACACTGATGTATGTCCAAGCATTCCTTTTTTCTGTTAAGTTTGGTTTTAATTAGTCATTTAATGCATTATGGATTGGGCAAAAAGTCATGATTGACAGCTGAGACTGACTCATTAGTAGTCCAGCACATGTATCGGTGGGACCTCGCTACTGTGGCTCCATCCTCCGATTGCTACTGCGCAGACTCTGGCTGCAAATGAAGCGTTTCCATCTTTATATACAATCTATAGTCAAACCTAACA
The DNA here is from genome assembly GCA_026259375.1 of Verasper variegatus. NCBI lineage: Eukaryota > Metazoa > Chordata > Actinopteri > Pleuronectiformes > Pleuronectidae > Verasper > Verasper variegatus. The sequence continues at coordinate 19,623,816 of CM048053.1, read as the reverse complement.
CACAGAGTTTAGCAAGGATCAGAACACTTGGAACTCTACGCCCCTTATTCCCACAGCACCTCACTCCCCCCCAGCCCTGCAGTCAAACCCCCTGCAGCTGACCTGAGATACCTGCCTCCGTCCTCTTTGTCTTTTATTTTAGCCTCCCTCTCCTGGATAAAAGTAGCATGATGACGCAGGGAGCACCAGCAAAGGATGACTCACAAAGCAGTTAGCACTAATATGCTTAATGTGTGAGTGTGTGCAACACACACACACACACACACACACACACACACACACACACACACACACACACACACACACACACACACACACACACACACACACACACACACACACACACACAAAATGCAGGAACCAGTATATAGGGCTGAAGTCTTCATCTCCTATTTTTCCCTTTCTAATGGCACACTGTAAACATCCAAATTAATTTAAAAAACCTGCAATTCCTGCAAGGTTGTGGTTAATCTGGCCTTTATATTTTCCATTAGGACTCATCCTAATACTACCAATGGAAAATATTACCCCATTATAAAAGTAATAATATTTATAGCTTCCCCCATATTACAACAAGACAAGAAAGGGAAGCTTAAGTGAAACTGGAGGACAGGGGTTTGTTACTGCATTTCAATGACTGAAAGTTTCCAAACGCAGACGACACAGACACACACAGTTTGGTTGGTTGCTTCTCTGGATGCCGTCTGTGTCTGTCCATGCAACGTCTCTTTTGCTGTAGTGTGCACACTATTCACAACCATGGATGTGCACATACTGCGGTAATGTCATTGTGGCAATGGTCCGTTCTGAGTCGCAGAGGACACATCTACAACTAACGCACAGGAAATAGACAAAAAGCTCCTGTTGTATTTTTCCACACTCTCAGCAATGGTGTGTAGTTTTGGTATCTTGTACTTGCTTGCTGCATCGTCCTGTCTTCAAACGATATCAGCTTATATTGGTGAAAACGGATGTAGTTTGGTTGAATGGGGTTCACAATATATGGAAATGTTAGGATGGTATGAAAATTAAAAACGTAAATTAGATGAAATTTTAGAGTTTTGATGACTGCTGTGTACAATACTAGTGCTAAAGAGCAGAGAGTTTGAGTTTGTTTTTTAACGTGTATGTTCGATATTTGTGTATTTATCCAGATAGTGTTTTTCCTGGGTTGTTCTCACATTGTTTTTGTATTAGTTTTAGTATCTGTAGTGTCCAGAGTGGCAGTATGTCTGCTGTAATATGTGTCTATGTCCCAGATAAACACAGACTGATGCAGCTTACACAACAACTTAAAATAGGCACATTAAAAACTGTATCATGACAGAGTTATCATTTAGGGAAACTACTCGGGACAGATCCCAGTATTTTAAATACAAGCATACAACAACGGTAATGCTTCTATTTCTAAAAATGATCAGGTCTTTGTTTCTGATTTCAAATTTGTGGTTAATGTTGGTAACTTTTGGTAGCTAACTTATGCTATGGATTAATGTGTAACTGACAATAATACAGCAATAATTCACCCTATTTACAGTTCCTAAGTGTTTTTTTTAAACTGTTTTGAATATTTTGTCACAGTATCAAGAAATAAAATGTATTATTTATTATCATTCATTGACAAAAATAATCTTATTATTGTTGTGCCACAGTTGACAACTGGGAAAAAATGCTAATTTGCCGATGCCCTGAATGTATCCATGATTTCGGTCTCACTCCCAGTTAAAGGTTCAGTGTGTAAGATTTAGGTGAAAGGGATCTTTAGCAGAAATGGAATATCACATATTCATAGTGATGTTTTCATCAGTGTGTTTCATCTAAACTGTATGAGTTGTTGTTTTCTTTAGCATAGAATGGGCCTTTTATGTTTAAATACTTGATATTTACATCTGGTGCGGGTCCTCTCTATGAAGGCTGCCATGTTTTTTACAGTAGCCCAGACTGGACAAACTAAACACCTTTTGAGTTTTTATGAAAACTGAAGGTTACCACAGGTTCTCTGTCATGTTTGGAAGGGGGGATGAGGTGAGGGGTGTTCAGCTGCAGCATGTAACTTCACCACTAGATGTCACTAAATTCTACACACTGAACCTTTAAGTCAACTAATGATAATTAATCAAAGCCCAAGGATCCTGTAAACACTGCTTGTGGCCACAGTGGCAACTGTTCAGCAAAGGTTGTATTTTTTTCAGACAATGCACATTAACCTGCAACACTATAAATGCACCACTGTTGGGCAAAAGGATCATTTTCTACTCTTGAAAATGTATAGTTCTTTTTTGTAAAATCTTGAATGCATTATTTTCAATTATTTAAGTTGTTTATCAGAAGATAGCGACTATGGAAATGCCTTCAGTTTGTTTTTAACAAAATTATTTGTTTATGATATTCATTATTTACAGAATCCAAACTGCAGTGTTGACTGACAGTCCTATTTACATATGTTTAAATGTACTGCTAACAGGGAAGAATAAAGGTGTGGATGTAGACTGGGCTGTGTATGTGGTGAATGCAGAGAAGAGGTCAGACGCTACGTGTGAGGTGTGAGGGTGTCGATGGTGGGGACTTACTCTGGCCTTGGCTGCAGGGGTGCAGGGGTCTGATGTCTTGTTGTTCTGGGTGGAGGAGACCTGGGGAGACAACCACCCCCTGGTCAATACACCCTCCAGCAAACCACATGCCACAACACAACGGGGTGGAACAGCAGGTGGAGTGGTGGGGATATGGGGCTGGTAAAATGGATGGGGTGGGGGATGAGTGTGTGGGCTGTTAAAGCCAATCAAAAGGAGAAAGCTCATTGTATGACAGCATGGAATAAACCTACATGTATCAAAACCAATCAAGTCCATTATTTAATATGAATAACATTAAATAATTGATAGACACACCAATTACATGTGAGATTTAATTATGGGCCAATCAAATGGCAGGATTAACAGATACGTGTACACACGTCTAATATACTGTATGAGAGGGATGATGGCACCATTTGATTGGCAGAAAACTGGAGCAGAACTACAGTCAGACTTTTTAAATCCACTTGCAAGAGCCAATCAAATATCAGCATACAACGAATGAGCACAAATGCACAACCAAGAAACAGCAAATCAAATGTCACATTACTGAAGTGTGTAGCATTTTTCACACCAACAACACCAATTGAAACCTAAATACTGCCGATGGAAAGTTTGTTAAATCAATAAGATGCTTTTGAAATATTATACATTAAAATGTATAATAGACACGCCACTACTGTATCACTGGGGATTGAAAGAGCCATTGCCACTCATGATGCAGGGTGGTGATGTGTCTGTGTCACTGACACTGATAAAAAGAGAACAAGCAGGAACGGGCGAGCCACAGTGAAACACACTAAATGTCCCTGAGATACTGAATAGTGCCCAAAAATCACAGTTTGATGCTGTGTAACATTTCCCCATTAACTGGCTTGGTTGCGCAGAAGAAAACAGGTCATAACCATTTGAAGACACAGCAACAGCTTCCTCCTTGATGCTGATCTAAAGGTAATTGGCCATGTGTGGATGTCTGAATGATACACGAGGAGGAAGCGAGGAGTCACTGTGAATATGAAACAGGCTGTTGCTAAAAAGGAGCATGCATGCTGTATAACTAGTGGGGAGATGATGTCTACGCTGAGCATGACAAACCTTAAATGGTTTGTACACTCTGCTTATTTTTGTATCCAGCCAGTGACAGCTATATGTTAGCCTGCTCCAACAGTCAGACCAGGCAGAAGAGGTTTAAGGGGAAGATGGAGCGATGTGACAGACAGGAGATGAGGATTCACTTATTTTAGAAGTTGGAAGGTTTGATTTTAAACCTGTGCCTCTAAAGAACCTTTAAATCGACATATTGAAGCCAAGATGAAGCAGTTCCAGACTTACAGGCAGTTATGACTCATGCGAAAGAACACAAATTAACTTGAAAATCATGCAAATACATGGACAGATGCATCAGAATGAAAACCCTAAGGAAAGTGCATAAAATAAGAAAAACAGCAGCTGAAACAATAAATAAAAGTTGGGGCAAGATTTTACCATTTTTTAGAACACACATTTTTCTTGTCAAGAGTCTGAATGTTACATATAAATGAGATTTAACTAATTCATTAATGATGTCCTGCAGAGGGCAGCATAGATACCTAGCAACTAAGCTAATAAGTTAGTGTTAGTCTACAGTTACTCGTTTAAGAGGATGATAACCAAATGCAAGAGATAAATGCAAATACCAGATATTCACAAGACCTGAATGGCCCTAAGAGATGAATGTGCAACTCCAGGTAAATATGTTTTGTGAGAAACTTGATGTGACTTGGTAACCCTCCATTGCCTCCATCCCATTTTCTGCTTGCAATGTTTTCCAGCTTCAGCCATCTTACAGGTATAAGGCCTGAAGCAGTGAGCTAAGTCACCTCACCCCTATGTGAAGTCAAATAACAAATCATCTTTGATTCTAAGCTCTGTCTTAACAAACAAACCAGTTCTGTTCAAAAAAAACAAAAAAACAATTCAGAATCAGGAACTCTGTCTTTACATGTTACTGAAAAAACAAATCACACCAAAATCACATCACGACTGAACTGTTGCAATTCCCTATATTTAGTCCTTCCCTGCACTCTTCATCAACTTGCTCGCAGATGGTCCAAAACGCAGCTGCAAAAGATGTGCGAGCACATCAACCCTTCCCTGGCCTGTCTTCACTGTCTCCTTGGTCATTTCAATGAACACAGAGTCTGGGAGCCAAAATTCAATTTAACACTCTGCTGATTGCTTTCAAGGCTCTAAATGGTTCAGCCCCATCTTATATCACAGACCTTATTCCCCGGGACTCAGCTCCCTGGTCTCTTAGATCTGACAATTCTCTCTTATGTGTCTATCCCGGTTTTAAGATCTAATCTAGACACATTTTTATTCTGTGGCCTCTTTAATCTTTTTGTCTATTATTCTTCATTTGTCTTTTGTTGTTTATTCTTGACAATAAACAACAACTTGTCATATAATAAAATGACTGACAGGTATGGCTCCAACTTACAGTAACTTTCTGAAATTAACTATTATTTCAAAAAATGTATCTTCAACTGAAGAAAAAGCCTCTTAACAACCTCATGAAAACTACATTGCTTTGTGTTTAGTATGGGCAGGTCTATGCTGCTCTCTACTGGACAAAACTGTCATGCAATAAACGTTTTCACATTTATTTCAAGTTGAGATTTGATTTTATTGTCACATTGAAAATTTATTTCAATGAAAATAAACAATTTGTTTGGTAATTAAAGTAAAAAACTTAAATTACTGTCCTTTAAATATGGACAGATGATTAAAAATGTACAATTTTTCCACCATGTTCTGGGTCCATCCTGGGGTCCTATCCTTCTAGGGACAAGTGGTCCCAACACAAGCCATCAAAACTGCCGCCCCCCAGATTCCCTCACTGTGGGTGTAACCCACTTGTCGAGAATAAGGCAAATGATGACTCATTTCCACATCTGTGTACACCACTAAACTCTCAGATGTGCATTATTGTTTGTAATGAAGGGGTTTAAACACAGAATCCCAAAAATAATATCCCTCTCTAAGTAACTGTCAACGTTTTTTTCAGTCAAAGTCCTGCAATGATATTCTCAGTCACCTGAGGAAGAGTTGTTTTCCTGTTTTTCCTTCCATATTGCTTATATATATTATATATTCCTTGTATATATTATTACACTAATGGGTTTGCATCATGGTCACATGTGCTCTGTCTCCCAAAATCTTCAACCCTGTTTACTAAAGGATTTCCCATAGACCTAAATGTAGATGTGACCTTTCTTATTGTTCCTGTAAAACTCGAGTCAGTTTAGCAGCATGTGACTAGAGCTCCTGAAATCCATGCTGAACAATGAATCCTCTTTCAAAATCACTTCGATCTTTTTGATTTGCAATCTTATTTTGAAATCAGAACATGATTGGATGTCAATTGCCTCATGGTACCGTGCAGTGCACCTATGTGGAGGCATCTGGATTCTGATCATCCTGAAATACTCATTCATCCCAGTCTGTTTTTTCCTACCTTTCCTCCACCGGGCTGGTACTTGATGTTGTCGATGGATCCAATCTTGGAGCGGACGTTCTTCAGGTCCGGTGCATTGAGAGGCCGAGGGGTTCGATTAGCACGGGGAACTGGCGGCTTCTTCTCCATTGGGACCTGCTTAGGCACAGGGGGTTTGGTAAGGACCCGACGGCGGTGAGAGGCATTGTCACCATTGGTGGAGGCAGCCGGAGTAGCAGGAGTGGTGTTGGAGGCTGGGCGAGGACGGGCTACAAGAAAAAGGATAAAGAAAAGTTACAGAATTAAGTTTAGACAATTCTTTGTAAAAATCTAAAAGCTAAACCTTAAATGTCAGTCACAATAACTTATATTCCTGTTGGAAAATCAGTATTAGCAACAATGTAGAGTTCAAAGGGTTTAAAAGTGACAATGTATTTGCATCACTAAAAGTAAATAATAGTAAGTACAAGTAAATATGGCTAGTAAAGGGGAAGGAAAGGTGTTACTACTAGTCTGTGTCTAATCTCTGTGTTAGTTACCTGTAGTCTTGGGTTTCTTGGCCTCTCCCGTCTTGCTCTCAGCCTTTTCATTCTTGTTGACTGTGTAGTAAGGAAAGCAACCTTAATAACACTCATTTGAAACTCTGATGCTTCATCACTGTTGTCAAAACTAAAAATCCGGATGCAGGCAGATCTCACATAGTTCTACATCTGGTTTGTGGACAAGCACCATGTTTGACCTTAAGGCTGTGAAATTAGTGTTGCAGAATGACATATAGTGTTGGTCCACTAACTTTTACAAGTTTGTGTACTAACACAAAAGCACTAAACACTGGATCACACTTGGTGGATGGATGTGCTATGAAGTCATAAAATGTTGGTATCTGCGAATCTGCAAATCTTGGAATTTAGATTTCTGAATGTATAATTCATGGAGGTGGATGAAAGAAATTACTCATGTTTAGGGGACTGGTATTTTTGAGTGTGAGCAATTTTGTGTCTTTCCAAGTAAAATTTCTGATCTAGTGAACAGTAGTACTGAATACTTTAGTTTAGCTCAAATTATTTTGAACATATCTTAAAGGTTAAATAAAAAATATAGTTATGTAAATTTGTTATAGATATCGGCAACAAAAGTAGTAGTAAAAACGAAACAAAAAAGGCCAAAATAAATATTCAGCAACAAAAATGAACATATGAATATAATTCATTTTCCACCCAAAAGGAGTAGGAAGAAACAACATGCTTGTCTTGTCCTGCCCCTATTCTACATTAAATCCTCAAACAAAAAATTTAAATATAACATCATGACCACTACATCGCTGTTGACCTCTGTTCTTCAATTGTCGGACAAGACTGCTCATGTTTGTGCGATAGACAAGAACCAGGCTTTAGCACGATAGCTAATGTGAGTTGGGTTGTGTAATAGGCCACTGCCTCAGTATGACTGAATGCTGAGTTTACTGCCATCAAGTTTCCTCCTTCAGAGACAGATACTAGAAAGATATTTTGGGGAATCAATGCAAAACATTCTGAAATCAAAAAAGTAGGTTGGGTAGTTGTTGGTTTTGGATGATAATACATGAGCGCAGATACAAAGCATCAATACAAATGCTATTCAAATACAGTTGACCTAAAACCTGCACGGATGAAAATTGTAACATTAACAATGCCTCTTTTAGCTCCTAGTTGTGGTTTTGCAGCACATTTGCTGTTTGGTAAATATTTCCCCAGGAGTTAAAAATGAGACTCACAACTCCAAGTGAATGCTACTATCCGTGTCTGATATGCAGACTTTTTGCTGTGTTAGTCATGGCTTCTTTATAATAGTTCTTGTGCCCCCCTGTGGCTCAACAATGAATTATATAATTCTTCATATAAAAATTGCAGAAATGGGGCCAGTAATGGCTGATAATCCATAGAGGGTGAAGATCTCCTGTCTGCCAAATTCCTGTTGTGGATATTCTGTGTTAGCTACATGTTCCTGATTGCTCAACTGTACAGGAGATTAAATGGCTTCCAGCTAGAAGAATGTGTTCCTTGCTGTCAGAGCAAAAGTGAATAATTTCACAGTTTATGGAGGTGTGAAACAAACTGCCACTTGGGCAACAGTTGCAAAAATAATGGAGTTCGCTCCTGCAGCTAAAATGAACTATGCACCTTGCAGTACAAAACTCACATCGCTGTGAATTGGATAAATGAATCATATACTCTGAGGATGTTGAGCTGCAGTGCACAAAAGCAAAATGCCTGTTTGACTAACAGCTCAGACTGAGTCATAGTTCCCTCACGCAGGGAGGTGAGATACTGTTTGTGATATGATAAAAATACCAGTCTGGTGTCTCAAAAGCCAACTCTTGAATCTGATAAAGAGTAACATATGGCAGCAATTCAGTTCACCTGTTGCCTGGAGTGGTAGCAGGCTGCATTTTTCCAGCTACTGTAGAGAGTTCAGGTCACAGTGTAATGGCCACACTATGATCCAGCCAAAGCGGACCAGAGATACTGTCTGTGACAACAATGTTCATGTCACACAGTCAGGCACAGAGGGCGGGCAGTCACAGGTGTAATAAAAGAGATGTGACACGCTGTGTCAGTGCGTGTGAGTGAGCACGTACCAGCAGCTTTGCTTGCAGGGGTCGCAGAGGAGCCATTCTTATTGGCAGCTGCACGTGGTGTGGTTGTGGCCTTTGGAACAGGTGGGCGTTTCTCAGCCGTACCATTGTCCGGAGTCTAAGAATCAGAACAGAGCAGAAATTAGCTGTAAGTTTGCATTTTCGAGAGTCTATGGCCATGTCTTTATATGTTTATGTTTGTGTGGCCTATCATGCAACCATGACTTTAGTTCAGAATGAAAAATGGTGAAGACAAATATGTCACAAATAGCAAGGGAGGAAGGAATGGCTAAGATCTTAATATTGTTGGATTTATAACAATATTGGATCTTGTAAGTATAAGAGCATTTAAAAATAAAATGCAAAATAGATTTATATAAAAATACATTCATTTTATGAGTGGTAACAAAAGGCCCTCCTCAATATAACACAGCAGGTTCCAGCTAGCGTCCTGACAACAGAATTCTCACTGACGGTGTAACTGAAGATGATCTCAACTCAATGGTTTCCTTACAATAAGAAGCTGTAAACTATGTTTAATGCGAGTTGAGGTCAACAGATACTGTTCCAGTTACATCTTATTTGGACTTGGTGTGTGGCCACATGGTGGAGGCAAAAAGAGGGAAGGTGATCAGCGCTGAATGGTGGAGTCACTCGAAGGTAGGATAGCAGCCATTCAAGACAGTATCTAGGGTATCCTAGATTCAAGGAGGTTAGCTACAGCCTAATACCTTCAGAGACAGGTGCTGAGAAGCCAATTCAATGGTAGGAGTAAGATATAAACAATGAACACTCTGATAATAACAGTCAATATGTTCACTCTACCAGTCATCAGATACCCAGCTGGAATTATTAAGCACAGCAAAGTGCTCATAATGCATGGCGGGTTTGTTTCACCCTCTACGAACAGAAGGAGGGCGAGGATTAGTAAGTGGCAGATGCAGGATAAAACAAGGCGCATCCATGAATATATGAGGAAGCTGGACCCCTGGGATGAACTGGTGAGGGAGCGCCTCAGGCAGCGGAGGACAGACAGTGATGAGGAGGAAACGAAAATATTATGGAAGACTAAGCCACTCTAAGGGATGTATAATTTCCAGATAAAGGAAGTGGCTGCCAGAGTCCGCAAACACTCAGGCCTCTGGTAGAGGGCCAAACTTGAGGAAGACCCCCTCACTCCAACAGAGGAATGAGACTAATCTTTCTATATTATAATGTACAATCTGTTTATTATAATACTACATGCAGTATACTCACCTTGGCAGAGGTAGGCGGCCGCTTGGCAGCGTTAGGTGTGGTCGCCTTGGCTACAGGGCTTTTTTTATTAGTTGAGGCTGGGGCGGGGGAGGGGTGTTTGGTCGAGGTGGCCTCGCCATTGGTGGAGAGGGTGGATGGACGGGGTTTGGTGGAGTTTGGTTTGGTTGCACCCATGTCAGGCTGGTGATTATGCAATTAAAAGGAAGCCACAACAACAGCAACAAAAAAAAAAAGAGGAGGGAGGGAGCGAAAGAAAAAGTTGGAAAGATAGAGAGGAGATATCCAGCACGTAGAGAAAGAAAAAGCAGAAGTGAAATCATTGATTGCAATGACAGCATGATATGGCAGCTCAGCCAGCAACCATCTGACAACAGGCCATTAAAGTATGCAATTTATGAGCACTTTAAAAAGCTAATGAGCAGTAAAAGAAAGCATTTATGTTTGAAATGTGAAAACATGAGCAGCAGTCTAAAAGTAGAATGCGATGTGGAAATCTGGTCTTGTGTTGTCATACACAAACACCACAAATCAGCAAAAACACCCAACAAAAACTGACTCAATAGTAAAGTTGAAAGATAGATAGATCTAGAAGCTTGTTGATGTAAGTAGCTCTAAATGGGCTAGTTCTGTAGTGTTCTGCAGCATTTACTCCTCATATTATGGCTGAAAAGAACTTGGACTTGAATCATACTTTTAAATTGATTCTTTTTCAAAAGGCTAAAAAGTATGGGAACTTAATTCTAGAGGGTTTTATATTAAAGAGTGTGATGCATATTATTAATATTATGCCTCTAAATCCACTGTTACATACATTGAAAAATTACAGGTAAACCACCTTAACCTGTAGTCAGTATCAGTGCAGACTGAGCAATAAAAGGTGGAGCAGACTGAAGAAACTAGAATCTGTCCAACGTGTTTTTTTTCAGTCTGTAAATCTCATAGTCGCCACCCTTCAATTCACCACCGGAGCCAGCTAGATCCCCGGAGTCGAGCAGAGATCCCTGGAGTCACAATAGTCCCATAAACTGCAGCTGGAGTCCAGCAGCTGTGGTGTAACTTCTTTAATGTACTGTTGTGACGTACAGTTCATATTATTCTACATCATTTTTCGACTGAAAATTCACATTAAAAACATCTTTCTTTTCGAAATTTTACACATTATGCAAAAATAAAATTTGAATTCATGATAACGATACTATCAGGATATCTATAGAAAATAATGCCATTCATCTTCAATTCAATTAATTGTGTATTTTGTGTCATGTTGGCTGAATATTAAAAAATACTAATACCCACTAGGGGAGTGTGAATGTGTTTGGTTATAAGTATTATTAACATAAAATGTCACTGTTATCGTAAATACTGGTAAATCATTACACTCCCATGATGCATCTCCCAACACTAAGATTAAAGGTGAGTGAAAGCTAATTTTTCCAGTCATGTATTTCTATCATTGATATCTTCCTTAAAACTGTGTAAATAACATTCTTCTCTTCTCTTGTACTCAGACAGAGAATAAGAGTGAATGGTGCAACACAGTTTATAAGTTACACTGTGGCTGTGACAGAGTTCAACACTGTGACCACCGGACACCCCTGCTCCACCTGAGTGGGTGTATCTGTTTGCAGCTATTTTATCTGGATAGCAGTGTGTTTTAGTATTCTGCTGGAGTGTGTGTGTGTGTGTGTGTGTGAGTGTGTGTGTGTGCCTCACCTTGCTCTTGCTGTCTGAGCTTGGCAGGGTCTTGCTACCGTTGCTATTTGGGGACTTGGCTGTGCCCTTTCCTCCCTTCTCCTCCTTCTTCTCAGCTAGCTTCTTCTCCTCTTCCTTCTTCTCGTCTTTGTTGGTCTTCTCTGGCTTGTCCACCTTCTCTGCCTTCTCGTTGGCCTTGTTCTTCTCCACATTCATCTTCTCAGTTTTTTCCTCATCTTTGAGAATCTTCTCAGACTTCTGGTTCTTGTCTGGCACGTTGTCTTTCTTCTGCTGCTCCTCTTTCTCTTTCTTGTCGAAAGCTTCAGTCTTCTCTGTCTTCGTGGACATGATGTCCATCTTCGGTTGCTTGTCCTTGTTGTCAGATTTCACTGTGAGGGAGAGAATGTCATTGTCACTGTTATTATATTTTATCAAAACCATAAAAAGTAAATGGATATCTTTTACTAAATATTGGAAGAGAAAAAGCACAACTTGATTGTAATAAATATCTTTAAAGCTGTCACTGTACACCAACCTCTGTGATTGTTATAAAACAGACACAGAGCTTCACTGGAGTTTGTGTGATAAACCAATAGGGATATGCATATATTTTGGTTATTGACACAGTTGATGAGAGATATATAGAGCAAATGTTTACCATTACTATCAATGGAAGTCTTTTGATGGTTTAATACATGCAAAGTAACTTATTTCAAGCAGATAAGCCACAATGGAAAAGATATAGGGCAATTCATATATGTATTTACTAATTTGCAACTGCTAAGGTTTTGTTAGTTTTGTAAATATGTTTAAGAGAGATATAGTAATTTAGATTGTATATTTTTGTCATTATGTGACATACAAACTGCAGTTTTGTTATTTATAGATTTGGGGCAAAATATCACCTGCTGCTTACCTGCCCTGTTGATTTACCTCAATAATATTAGACACATGGAGTTTTGTAAAAACATAAAATAATTGTATAACTTCTCCATGCACCACTCCACTGCAGTTTTATATTGTTTTCATATTCACTGTCACAATTGTTTACACTCTCATTGCAATTTTGTAGGACTGAGGGCGATGACTAATCATAAACCCTGTAGCCCAGCAGCCTATAGCCACAAAATAAACTCTGAAATGGATATTATCATTTTGAAACAGATCTCACACCAAATAAAAGGGAGCAACAAAACCATTTCTTCAGAAAACATATATATCCTTTAGCTGAAGCAGAATTTATCTGCGCACAAGACAAGATCTGACCATCAGGAATTCCCCTCAAAACTTAAGCATCAATGTTTGTCCATAGTCAGTTCTTCTGACTTTAGTTAATGATGCCAAAACAGAACTTTACAAAAGATATTTAGGTGTTCTCTGTTCATACGCAGGAAACAGTGGCTCCTCTTTGGCTCTTACCACTCATTAACAAGCTTAACAAGATCACAGGTCACTGTACATCAAAGTGGAGCAGACGCTGCAGGAGTAAGAAGACCAGTCTCTGACACCTGAGCCAAGCTCCTGTTTCCCTCCAGGGTGGCACCTGGCACCATTCAACCTTGTTTGTTTCTGCTCTTTCTTAATAAAGAGCAGAACAAGGAGCATGGAGCTGCCATGATGCATGTCAGGCAGCTTACTGATGCTGGCTGCATACCTCTGATATGAACTGGTTGCTACTGTGCAGATGACCATTTCCTGTCATTGAACGCAATTGCACTGCACATCTACATTACCAGTGCAGTGTTCATTTACATTGCTCTTCTATTTTACATCATTTTAAATGGGCATGTCAATAAACTATAACTTTTAATGCAATAAAGAGTCGGTGATGAAGTAATTTCTTATTAAGAGCTTATTAAATACAAGTAGCTATCCCACAGCAGCTATACGAGTATCTCCTAAGTGAGAGTTCTACATGCGTATTTATACACTTGTCTGACATTGACACACATAGGTCAGGGTGTAACAGAAAATGACATTCTACACTTTGTACTTGATTTTATAATTATCAATTCAGTGGACCTCATGCAAGAACCATTGGTACTAAAAGGTCTGTTCTTAGGTTGTGTGTATGAGTGATTTAAAAGAACCTGCCAATTTTCTCATATTTTCCAGACCATGAAATGTGTTTTTCACTAATGGATTGTCTTTCATTACTGAGGTGTAAATAAATACATAAATCACATTATGTTGACATTTTTCTGTTCAACTCTGCAACAGATTGTTGTTGTACGATGGTGAACACACAAAATAAGCATCTTGCATGGGGTGTGCAAGGAGATGCAATGCAAGCAATTTTCACATCATTTAACCAAAATTCAATACTTTATCTAGGTGATTGATGTTTTGCTCAAACTCCCAGGCACATGACACTGTGTCAACCAGCAGACAAGAGAGGAGTGCTCACACAAAAAGTGTCATATTTGTGCTGTGGTAGAGCACGTAATTGCTGCTGTAAAGGCTGGGTGGATGAGCCTTGACACAGGTGGTGGTGAGCAGATCTACACGTCAGAGACAACATGTCCGATTTTGTAATATTGCAATGGATGAAGGTGTAGACTACGGATCCAGCACTAACAGAAAACATATTCGTGCAGCTTTGTGTAGTGTTGCAGATGTTTTTTCATTCATATTAGTGACAGACAGTGACCTGGACCTCCTCCTGTTGTAGTTTTTAAACTATTTTCACATAGAACATAGAGTTTTTCTTTATTTCAGTGACTATGACACAGCATTAACAGGGCTGCTTTAGTCGGTCTCTTAATTTCACTACTGATGCTGTTATTAAATCTAGACTTTCCTCTCTGACATTGCACCACAAACTGAATAATCTTCCATCCCTCATATCAGCTCTGTCCTCGGGAGCATATTTTTCTTGTCTAAACAGTAACTATAAACCCATTAAAACAGACTTGATTTGCTGCAGGCTTCACAGTGGCACCTACTTGCTTCATGAATTTTAATGTCCTTGATTCCACGATTCTTTGCAGTTTTTTCGGTCCTGTCTGATTTTCTGTCTGACATATTAAATATGCATCAGTATTATATATTTAATTCACAGCAGGAAAAGAACGGCAAAACTTTATACTCTAGACAAACAAACATGAAAAAATCTGCAAAATCTTGCTTGGTACTTCCTTAAATTACAAAGAAAATGCCTCTCATGTTCATTTATATTCGGAGAAATGTAAAAACAGAAATCTATCCTGGGAGTTTGTGGTCCTGACCACCACAGAAAATGAAAATACAGGCATTAATGATTACTCCACTGTTTCTACATTGCACTTCTATTATTAGGATGTCTTATCATTAATACCTCGACCAAGCAGGTCATATTTTCATCCATGTCCATTGTTGGTTTGTTGTGCTCGAACCAGAAGATAGATGGTTCGATCTGAGTCTTCCCCATTCCACATGCCAAAGTGTCCTGAGCCAAGAAACTGAACGCCAGAAAATCGCCCTTTCTCATAGAGAAAGTGCTGTGCATAGATACACTGTATGAGTGTGTGTGAATGGGTGACTGGCAAAAACTGTACTGTAGTCATCAAGACTATAAAGTGCTATATAAATACAGCCCATTTACCACAAAACTTGTAGTAGTATGGGTCAGGAAAGAACCCATTACATTTGGTGTAGATCTGGATCAGGGGGCTCAGATGCAGGAATGTCTTTTCACTTTCTTTAACAATGCAAGAAAGGGTGTTTTCAACATTTTCCTTGAATTATCAGTGAATAATTTAATGGATCTTAATGGAAAAAAAAATCAAGCATATTTAAGGGACTGATATTTCTGAGTGTGTGTAATTTTGGTGCGGATCCAAACAAAATGCCTTGGCGAAGATATGCACTGAGTGCCCTTCTAGTTTTCTTCTGCATTTACCACAAGTGTCTTGTGAGTGTTATAACTGGGGGTGGCAATCACTCAACCGACTTCTTATAACCTCACCTAGACATCATAGAATCAACCAATTATCTAAGTCCATAAGTATCCTACTCTATTTATACTCGACTCATTCAGAACCAGATTGTAAATTGACCTTAATTGGTAAAAAACAACTAAATCATTGTCTGCTCTACTTTGAGAACACACTATTTGTTGACCTTACTCATTTATAAATACCTGTTTGCTGAGTCTCAGGTCCACCATTGCCTTCCTGCCGGAACCCTGGGTCTGGATCACTTAACCTCAACCTGCTCTGAAACTGGACACACTGGGACTTTGCTCACCTGCCTGTCTGCCTCCTAGAAACCAAACTACAGCACATCAATCGACCATCACCTGCCCATGTCACGTAGTCAAAAGTAATAAACCTACTCCTGCCTCCACTCTTGTGCTCTTGAGTTTAAAAGCACATTAAAAACATAACAACTATAGCATTTTTGTAATTGAAAGTGTTTTTAGACAATGGTTGAAATTGAAGAAACACATTTCTTCATACACAGTTGTAATCTCCAAGACCAGTAAACAGACTTTTATTTGTCAAATCGGTGGAGTTTGCCCTTTCGTGTGTCATCAGATTCAATGAACTGTACTTACATATCTAACTGTGCTGTGGATAATGTAAAAGGAGCATGTTTAAGCCAGGACTGAATAAGCTAAAAGCAACACAGAGGCTGCACACATTTTCACCTGGATATGTCATCTTATGGTTCTGCAGGCAATAAAACTGGAACCATCAGATTTATCTGAAATATGCTGTAATCAAGACACTACAATATTATACAATTGTACCATTTAAAACCAAATCGATGCAGTTTATTCCACAAGGTATTTTGCATCACTGTATCACTCCGCCCTGCAAGACCACCAATATGACTCATCCAAAATAAAACTGCTGGCTGAGAGCAAAGATGATCCATCTAATACCACACTGCAATACATAGCTGCTGGCAACCAGCTGTGTGTGCTGCTGGTATGTGTATGTGTGTGTGTGTGTGTGTGTGTGTGTGTGTGTGTGTGTGTGTGTGTGTGTGTGTGTGTGTGTGTGTGTGTGTGTGTGTGTGTGTGTGTGTGTGTGTGTGTGTCTGCCATGTAAATCAGAGCATGACTAACACAGACATGAACCTGGTGCAATGATATTTTGCTGCAGAGTTTTACTGTAATATTAATCACTAAATAATGATAAAAGCCTATATGTAGACACAGGGAGGGCAGCAACAACAGCACCTCTGACATCATTCATGTTTATTTAAAAAGTAAAATGAAAATTGCATCTGTGTCATGAAAAACTAGGTTCACATAAAACTACCTCCTATAGAGTTAGCCATCCAGCCAAAGTGGGTTAGCTGGGCAAGACGTTGGAGAGCTGGACGGACAATCAGCAGCACTCCATCAACACTAGACCATTATGGCACAGTGGCTGCTCTGAATTGTTGAATTGAATCAAACTCCAAGCACTATGTGTGCAAGCTAGACACTGCTCATCACCTGGCTAATACCCCTATGGTGGAGCATGGTGGTGGCAGCACTATGCTGGGTGGGTGACTCTCTGCAGCAGGGGCAGGGAGACTGGTCAGAACCAAGTGGAGGGTGAATGCAGCTAAATACAACAAGGTAAAGAAGTTTGCAGCAGAGTTCAAGCAACTTGAGACAAGGGCACATTTCAGCCTTTCAGCATATCATTGACCCACAGCAAACAGCCATGATAACACTGGGGTGGCTTTGGGATAAGCCTATGGCTGTCCTTGAGTGGCTCAGCCAAAGAGTGGGATGGACTATCCAAATCAAAGTGAGCAAAGCTAGAAGATGAGACTTGAAGCACTCTTGCTGCCAAAGGTGCTTCTAAAAAGCACTAAATTATGGGTCTTATTACATTTGTTGAGGAAAAAGTGTTGGAGAATGTTTTTACCTGTAAAGAGGTGCAGTTTCAATATGGTGGACCTAGACTATGAAGAATTTAGTTAAGTTTATTTCAGTCCAAAAACATGTTTTAAACAAAGGATTTTGTCACATTTTGTCAGGATTTTGTACTGGTCAAATAGATGTTTTGCAAAGGTGTTTTGCTGCATGTATGACTTTGAAACACTTTTCACTTCATTTCAATTTAACAAATCTAAAACTTGTCTGACGCATTAAGCTCTCTGTTATTTTTTAAGTCGGCAATGTAATGATTCTGGTGATGTCTATGTTAGAGGATGAGATCTTATTGGGGGGGTAGTCAGATGATGTCTGAACAATCTGTGTTCACACTGTGAGATGAGAGTCAGATCACAATCAAATGAAAGGTAACATGAAAGGGCCATTCTACTCAGTAAGGCCAGATGGAAAAATGACTGATTTAATCAACCAAGTCAGAAAGAACAACCATCTTCTCTTGATGCTACATGAAGTAAATAAATTAGATCCATCCCATTGTGTGTGTAATTCTTCAGATAATTAGCAACTCTCTACATTGAAGAATAATTAATGAATTGATATTAAGTAGCTCTATGTGTTCATGTATCCCTTGGTGCCATACAATTCAGACAGGAACTGTTCTTACAGTCAGTGAATGACTGATACCAGAGTGTGATACAGTCGTTTCTAATGGTGAGCTAGCAGACTGCAACCGACTGCGTTGCGTACCACTCCCTCAACCCTCCTTCCTCCAAGCATGTAGGAAAACCTATGTTGGCCTTCAGGTGACATGTAAACATCCCTCCCTAAAGCCAGTGGGTTGGTTTGTCTGTTCTACCGTAGAAACATGTTGGTGCAGCATCTGGAAGAGGACCCACCTCCAAAGTAAAGGCCTCACTCTAAGGTTATACACCAATGAAAACATTTGTATTTATTGTATTCCCTTCCCACTGATAGATCTCATTAAATCCTGATTGTTTCAAACATTTCATTTTGTGTGCATTAAATGTGTTTCCCTGAAAACAAACTGTTGAAAGTCCCTCTCACAGCTGTGTGGACCTCCTGACTGTCTAGTGCAGCTGTTCACTCCTCTGCAAACACACAGAGATGCCAACACACAAAGAGCTACAAGCTAAAAGTTAATGTAATCAGTTGATTGTTTTTAATTGTAATTGTATTTTGTAATTTGTCTCTCAAGGAAATGCCATCCCCTTCATAGCTGTATTGCAAATCTATAAAAACAAGATTACAAAAAGGACAGGGATCTGATTCTGTGTTAAATGAAGACAGCCACTAGCTGAGCCTGATGAATTGTTTGTGTTGAGGCCCATGTTATAGCTGTATATACTTCTTTGTGCACGACTGTGTGTTATTGTGCAGCTGGGATCTATTTTTGTGCTCAATAAAAAAAACACCTTAAGTTGCAGTCATGCTGTCTGCTGTCGTTGTGACTGTGGGGGCGTGGGCCTTTAAAATCTGTAAAATTCACTTGGAGCTCTTCACCTACACACACATAACCATGTGCGCTCACACATGCGCTGCTAGAAATAGCTGCTCTATATTTGAATGAGTACAGTGTCAATGTCTAATCAATGCCCCAGCTTTTCTCTGTCGACTGCAGTCTGAAAAACAGGCCACACTTATAGATGGGTGTGTGAATCACTACGTAGACAGATAAACACAGAGTACAGGTATATGCTGTATAGAGACGAATAGAAGACTAGATTACAATGAGGGGGAATTGAATGAATACATCTATAGATGGGTCAGTATTCATTAACTTTGTTATAAGGATACATATAATCAGTCCATCATGCAAATCAGTATTCATTCAATCAAGCTCTAAACCCGTCAGCTGCTCCTCCCATAATCCTCTGCCATTTCGCCTCACTCACTTCTCCATCTTTCTTTCTTACTCTCTTGCTTGCCTCTTACTTTGCTCTCAGCCTCAGTTTGTGAAAAAATAAATCAAACTGTCATTTCAAAGACGACAACAAAATACGGAGATGTGATAATATCTGGGAGACATTTATAAAAATGAAATGAAATACAGTGATGATCTGAACCAGCTGGCAAAACCTATTTTCTCTATATCAATTCACTTTATTAAACCTGTTGTTGGAGGAGGAGAGGGCTTTAACCTTTCTGCTAATAGAAGTGAGGACTTTCTTCTTCTAAATTCATTCAGTACACTTTCTAAGAACACAGCAGTCAAACAACACTCATGGCATATCTTTCTTCTTACTGACGTCAGTGTGATTTCACCATCTCAACTATTTTGCAACTTGACTCCTGCCACAGCAAAGCTCAGTGCAATAATCAATAGAAACCACAGAAGGTATTGTTTTTAGAGGGGGGGGGGGGGGGGGGGGCAGCTGAAGCCTCATTAGAGAACAGTATACATTTACTGACATTAAGAGTTACAAATGATGGGATAAATGTAATGCCATATTCCAGAAAAAGGTTGAAACTCTGTTTGAAAGTTTAAAATGCAGGTGTGCGTGCACATAATTTTAAATCTAGTTTCCAACATACGTGCAACAGTATTCAAACATCAGTTACAAAGTTTTAAATCTGAAAAATGAACACAACACCACAATCTGTTGCTAATTCAAGAAGAAAATAACGGGAAAAATTGGTGAAGTGCTTTATACGATTGTATCATTGCAAACTTTGCATTTGTTTGTAAATGTGATGAAGCAATGAATGGTATTTCAAGAATAAAAAATGACCCACTGAAGACAACAGCAAACAAAGCTGGACAGAAGGGTCATGACGTATGAGATTAATATGCTCTTGAGGCTGAGTTTTTACTGACCAGTCTGAAGTGTATAGAGGTGTGTATGTGGTTATTCTGTCGAAGCCCAGTGTCATCTTCAGGAGAATTAATAAAGGTGGATGGTGGTGTCTAATGACACTGCTCCGTGGCTGCACATTTATCAAGAGTCTCCTGCTGCCTTGAAATGGCTGCAGGGACTTAGTGAACTGAGGGAGAAGCATTTCATGCAGTATAAAGATGTGAGCTTTAAAGCAGTTGTGGATAACAGATGCTGTAAGAATCAATCATCTTCATTTAAAAATCAGCCTAGACTGCTTTATCAGTTTGCCTGATTTTGTGTGACGTAACAACGCACCTCTGGTTAAATCACACCAACAACTGACTTTGCAGTCCTTTATTGGAATAAACCAGCCACCTGTTTATTTGCTCCTTCACCTCTCACTTGTGCACAGTGCATGCACAGCTTGGCACCAAAATACATGGACAGGCAAGGTCAGGAAAGGGTCTGGGTGCTGCTTGCTCCGGTCATTCCAATCAGTAACGAGAGGTTTCGGTCTCTTCCATTCTCAGCTGTCTTACCCTTTCTTGCTCACACTCTCAAAATTAAAATAACTGCGTGGCAACCTCCTTGATTTTCTAAAATATTTCAAAATTGCCTGCAGGAACAAATGCTGGAATTTGAAGCTTGATTTGCAGTAGTTACACATTAAGGTGTTATGGTGTAGCAGCAACACACAGCTTCAATGGCTAAATTGTAGCATATGTGCACCTCCAGGAAAACACGCATATGGCTATGGTGACTACATCATTTAAAGACCAGAATCAATTGCTGCTCCTTTTTTTCAGTGTTGGTGTTGGTGAAGATTATTGAAATAACTTTAAGCAAGTTTTAATACACGTATCTGTAATAAGATACTGTACTGTATCTTCCCAATTCATGTAGCACACACCCAGCAAAGATGTTTGATCTGTAACACAGTAGATTAAAGAACCTAAGCAGCATTATTAAAGATGTTCACGACTGCATGTTAGTCCTATTCAGTACCAGGACAATGGAAGTCTTGTGGTGCGGGTTGGGACTGCTGTATTGTTTTGCCAACCAATCAGTGAGGTAGTGATATATATACCAAGTTTTTTCGCATTGATCAAAGAGAGACTATTTTAGTCAGTCGATTATTTGTTTATCTACTTGGATCTCCTATTTTTTTGGTAACTAACTAGCTACATGTAGCAAAATAATATTCCCTAATTTTTTTATCTTGGCTACTATACTCTAAATGAGCACAGCACCAGACCAATAAGAGGTGTCAAACAAATCGAAGATCAGGTTGGCAGTTTCAAGGTCTAGGCTATAGGTCTAGCACACAAGAGAAAACTCTTACCCAGTGTTTCAAGTTTGCTTTCTTGGTTGCTTTTAACTGCCGGGGGTTGGAACTGCAAGTAAAAAGTTGGTCTCGCAGCTCCCATGGTGCCTCTTAGGGGGTGGGGATGACGGCAATACAGGTGACGTCATTAGCTGGGATGACATCATTGTCGCCATTGCAGCAGCAGCCTCGGCACCGTCCATGACAGTGAAGGAGCGTCGCACAGCAACGTGTGGGTATGGCACTCTCTGCGGGCATGTTGAACCGATCAGGGCAAAATTTGGTACATTAGACATCATCGCTGGTGAGCCTCTAATACTGGTGGGGTACATTCCAGCCATTACCATGGGAACAGACAGATGAGTGCAGTCAGACATCGCACGTCTAACTGTAGTCCGCTGTGGCAATTGGCTGCCCTCTCTAGTTTTTGTTTCTGTATTTAATGTAGCACATGATGCCACTCTACCATCCTCTACACTGTTTAAATTCTGTGAGATTGCAATGTTTTGTCTCTCCATAGCACTCTCCCCTACAACACCCACCCCAACACCAACATTAGCTCTGTTAGCTGAGGCCGGTGGTAAGCCAGCTGTGGGCCCTGGAGGGGCACCAGCTTTTCCCCCTGTCGGGTCAGCAGTAGGCAAAGCACTACCAGCAGTATCAACACTTTTCTTCCCTAAAGATGCCTTCAGGGTTTGATCTCCACTCAGACCTGATACTGAATTTTCTTTAACACTTCCGAGAAGGCCTCCACATGTGAAACTACCAGATTCCTCTTCATCATCTAGACTTGAAGTGGTACTTGCAGCGATGGAAGGGTTCAATATGTTTCTCTCCCCAAGCCCAGAGGCTTGTTTTGAAGGAGGAGGCAAACTCTGGTCTTGAGAAATTACTTGAAATCCTTGGATGTAAAATCCATCTTTGCTACCTTTATAATTTTGTTGCAGATTGCTTTTTCCATAGTTAGGGGTTATAATAGGTTTAGGGTCGAGGGCAGAACCTGGAAATGACCTCCCAGGTGAGATTGAAGGGGAGGGTAATGAGGATGGAGAGGATGAGTAGGAAGACAGGGGGCTGCTGGGGCTTTGTCCTGCACTCCCCAATAAGCCTCCTACCCCTGCGCCTCCTGATGTGTGTCCATCCTCCGTCAGCCTCCCCAATCTGGGCTCCTCATCCTCTATCTTCAGTACTGGCATGTTGACACTCTGAGTTGATGTTGCATCTGCCGTTCTCCCCTCAGTCCTGCATCTCTCTAATGTGACCTCATCTTCAGTTGAAGTTAGTTTGGACCCCATCTGGGCGGTGACCACAGCAATCTGCCCCCCCAGTGCCATCTGGCCTTGGCAGTGCCAGTCACTGGGCTGGGCAGAGGCTGGGCTGGAAGGTGACAGCGGAGAGGAGGCCAGGACTGCAGGGACGTTGGCACCAGAGAGGACATTAGGAGATTTGTGTTGCTGCTGCTGTTGTTGAGGCTGCAGCTGCCGTTGATGCCCACTGGAAGGCTGTCCATACCCGCTGCTACCGCTTATAACACCAGGCTTCTGCCACGGCGAGCCAGACAGGAAGGACATTCTTCTGTTGGTTGTCAGGTCCTCTTTTATTTCTCTCTGGTTTTGTCTCTTCTCTGTCCCTTTTCTCTTGTTTATTTCTTTGTCTTTCTTGTAGTTTTAGATCGTCCTTCCCCGTCTTCAGTTTTTTTTCATGTCTTCCTCTTTTCTGTCTCCAGTTAATGTCCTTTTATTCTTGTCCAAGAGGCAAAAATATCTTCAGTATCCAAAGTGTTGCAAAGTAGAGGAAGCAATGTATCCTTTCTTTATGTAATGACTCAGAGTTGAGAGTGCGTAACTGTGCAGTTGTGTATAAAGTGTGTGTGTGTTTACAGGCAAAGAAAAATGAGTGCGTGTGAGAGTAAGTGTGTGTGTCTGTTCGTCTCGGCTTCTCTCTGAGCACTGCATGGATCAGCTGTGGGGCTAAATTGCACCTTGCTCTCCCACCCTCCCTCCCTCTTTCTCTCTTCCTCTTTCTCTCTCTGTTTTCTTTCTCTCTCTCTGACATCACACAGTCACATGATAGCCCGGAATATTCCCTCATTCGCAGAGGCAAGATTTTAGCATCTAACCCTAGCAACAAATGTGCACACACACACACACACACACACACACACACACACACACACACACACACACACACACACACACACACACACACACACACACACACACACACACACAGAGAGAGAGATCAATGGCTGTCACAGTTACTCAGCCACCGTATGACAGCCACTGCTCACTGGTTTATACAGAGTGAGAGAGACAATCAGAGATTAGAGAGACATCACCGAAAACTGTAATCATCCTGACTTTGTCTTTTTCTTATTTCAGCCAATACCCAGCCAAAGAATAAAAATTGGTATATATATATCTTCCAGCTATAACTTACCCTGTTGACTAATGGAATATTACTGTGTGCACTAAGCTACTGTGTTCCCTGAATCTTTTGACCTTATTATTATTAATTGTGTATCTTCGTTTTACTGTGTTTTACATTTTCCCTTTGCAGCATCCTCATTTCACCCACTCACTTAAACAATTATAACTGATTTATCTGAATTACATTGATGGACTCAATAACATAAAGGTGCAATTCATTGAAGGCACAGGCCAGGGTAGAGGTGTAACATTGCCAATGTTTTGAAATTGCTTTAAGTTTGGTATAAGGTTTTGAATAGAGGAGCTACGGACATTTTTGCGCCATGTATTGTATAAATGAAAGCACCAAGTGCTTTATGATTGTTAGCAGAGATTACAAACCAACTGCTGACTTCATTTATTAATTTGTTTGTTGGATAAAGTTGGAATGGGCTGAGGCTCAAACTGCTGAAAGGCCAGCAGTGCACAGTATCAATCTGAAATAATTAACAATAATAATGAGAAATAATGGATTCATTGCTCTCAAATTTGTAGGAATACCAGAGCACTATAATTTCTGTGATGGGATATACCGCATTGGACACACGTTCAGCATTACAGTAAAGAAATGGCACAATAGAACCATTACAGCTCACAAAGGTGAATCATGTTGGCCTGATGCCAAGTAGCAGCAGTTACAGAAGAAGCCATATAATTAGCCGGTTGATATGTGGGCTTTGAAGGCAACGCGGTGCAGCTGACAGAAGGTCAAAGAGGCCACATACTGTAACTGTTATCTGTATGAAGGTGCATTGGTCAAGAACATTACAAAATTAAATGAAGTTTCATTGAGCAAAATCATTTACAAACATACACTTTTAAATTGCTTTCAGACTGTTTCACCCTGTTTTATAGCATCAAATAACTAACTTAAACCAAACTTATTGGAAAAATAAAACACTTACATCTGTGTAATAGCAAGCACCCAAAATGTCAGAAAACATCTTTGAGAAAAATATATTTAATGTGAACTTTGGAAGAGGGTTTATGACCTATATTGCTGCCAGCCACCAGGCGTCGATCAAGATGCTTTTGCTTAATTTTGGGGTAGTTGTGTTGTCCATCGTTGCAAATACTATGGTATGAATAATACTTTTTTGCTAACATGTTAGCAATAACTACTTCACTGATTCAATCACAGACTGCAAAGTGTTCATGGGAGGGTCAAATACCAAACACACAAACTATTGGTTGGTTATTGGGTTAGCCAATAACACATGGATCATGGCTGCATTACAGTTAAATTAGCTATTTTAAGGGCCCTGGTGATGTGGATGGCTCATAGACATGATTACTAGGACACCGAAATGGAACTGGGTCATCACTAATGTTATCAGATATTCACCGGTGTTTCTGTGGCACATCAAAATATCTGCTGTAAAGAAGGCAGAAGGCCTGTCCAGTTTAGTTCCACAGACGTACAGCATAGAACTGAAAAAAGCTCCTGTCGCTCAGTCTAACTGTCAATTATAAGCTTTATGACACTGGTTATTATGGCATGGCCACCATTTGTAAAGCATTTGTGTCAAAAGCTGGGGCAGAGGAACACATTACCTAGTTAACTCGATACTTGTTTGTGAAATAAAGAATTATGGTCTGTCAATGGTCCACTTTCCTATACCTACACTTGCCTTTAAAGTTGCAGTGTCTAGAATTTAGTGACGATAAAGTGGTGAAGGTGCATGCTGCAGCTGAACACCCCTCACCTCATCCTCCCCTTCCAAACATGAAAGAGAACCTGTGGTAACCTTCAGTTTTCATAAAAACTCAAAGGGTGTTCAGTTTGTCCAGTCTGGGCTACTACAAGAAACTCCTCTATCCTAAAAAGAACTGGAGATTTCTGAACTAAACTAATAACACACCTCACCACACTCTGTTCAGGGGTTAAACAACATATTTGCAAAGAGGATAAAAAATGAACTGGCTAAGGGTCTCCAGCATCCTCCTATCTCCATGTTTTGCCTTAGACTGACTTTTTGGGCTAAACTGAGAAACTGTGTGCTGATGCTCCAAACTATCAGCACATTGTATCTCCATAAAACTGCAGGCTTAAGCAACTTCAGATGAAACTTGCAGCCACACTCTCAGCATTCTGGCTGATGATGTTTTTCAGAGTGACCTCATGACATGTGCATCATATTGTGAAAAGCATGCATGCTGCAGAGAGCAAGAGTTTACTTCGAGGAGTGCAACCGTCTGGAATTCACAGCTCTGTCTTGACAGCATCTCTACAGAAGATTCTACTGGTGGCTTAAAGCATAAGGTAGTATTTCCCAAAGATCACTGAGAAAGTGCGGCACATATATGCAACTGTAAAGCGCTTTGAGTGGTCATCAACAAACAAGAAAAGTGTTCTATAAATACAGACCATTTATTGTCATGTCCATCACACAACTCATTTTAATTTATTTATTCTTTTCTTTTTATGTCTGTGCCACCAAAAGATTTGCCAGCCACAGAGTGATAATCTTGACAGGGACAGAAAGCAGTGACAGCCGGTAAATGTGCAGACAGTGGTTAATATCTCTAACCTGCATGGGAACCACTGGGATTCAAATGTCAGACAGACTGATTTAGGTCACGAAAACTCTATTTTAAACAAATGCTTGATGAAAAGTATTGGCAACTAATTGTTTTCCCCACTGCACATGTCAGATGACTGCCTCCCACCAACCCCCTCTGCAAGCCCAACACGTCCACAGCCTGTGCCAAACGGTCAAAAACCTCCTGTCAAGCATGACTGAAGATGAATGAGGATTATTGCATAATCCTCCATTTGCACAAAGTAGAGGGAGTCAAGGGAACGAGGAGGGAAGACATTAGACGCTTGTTTAGATTAAATAGGCTGGGAAAGGGTGGGTGTTATGCAAGAGAACTCTGGTATGCCCTCTGTTAAAGGATGGGTCAGGCTCAGAGGTGGCTTGTCTTAACATTGAAATCGGTTCTCAGGGTAAAGCAGATAAATTTGTGTGCATGACAAATTTGAAAGTTACAGTTGACTTTATTTGTCTTTTTTACAAATTGATATCACTTCCGTGTGATTATGGATCAATTAAAAAAAATCCATATGCTGGGGAAGCAGCATAGTATGTTCATTCATTTTTAAATTATTATGTCTGAAAGCCTGTGGCAGTGGCCTTTATCTGATTCTCCCGCTGATGTCAGTTTCACTGCGGCTGCATGGGGAGATGTCAATTTTCTGTCCGATTCACACCCCTGTGGAAATGTTTGCTC
Organism: Verasper variegatus; assembly: GCA_026259375.1. Lineage (NCBI taxonomy): Eukaryota > Metazoa > Chordata > Actinopteri > Pleuronectiformes > Pleuronectidae > Verasper > Verasper variegatus. The sequence goes on along the minus strand of CM048053.1, from coordinate 19,596,524 downwards.
AGCTACCACATGTTCCACATCATTTTCCACATGATATCCCAGAATTGCTGGATTCCATCATTGTAAAGGGCTACAATCATGTTAGAGGCCCCATGAAATTAGTTTTTTTTCCCCTAGTGTTAATTGTTCATGTAATATTTTACATCAAAATCCATGATTTTTCTCTTCATGCAAAACAGTTTAATGACACATCCTTCACTCAGGGGGTTACTCATTTTATGTCCAGTGATGATAGAATCTTTCATTTATAACCTTCCCATGACTATAAATTCTGCTGGTTACAAACTTACGCTGTCTGATTCATCGGTTAAATCCCCAGGCATACCGTTAACATCGTTCAGTTGAGAACAGGGTGTAGTGTTTGCTGAAATGAAGCCTAAAAACTCAGGTGAGGTAGCCAATGCTAGAATGCTAAAACAATAAGTGCAGATGGTGAACACATTGTCTTCTTATCACATTAGAGAGAGCCTGACGGAGCTGTTAGCATATAGACTTGCTACAGTCGTACAAAATGGGCCACTGGCTGAGGAGTATAGTGACAGAGCAGGGAAGTTGGTTTGAAGACAGACTAACGTAGATTTGAGTGTTTTTATTAGTTTTTCGATAAAAAGGATAAAAACCATCACAATCCTCATCCTCAAAATGTATTCATGTACAACAATTAGGTATTTTATTAAGTGCATCTAAATTAAAATGAATGCAGTGTAATCATGTAGTCCTGCGATAAATCCTCCCTCAGGGTGTCCTCAGTAAGGTTACCATCAATTTGTATTAAACGTGTTTTAGCGAAGGCTTGATTGAACTGATGCTAATTAAATAGTTTCTGGTGCTTTTGACCATATACAGAAATATGTGTCTGTTATTTAACAACGTCGCAAACTGCAGCCTTCAAAATGACAAAAAAACAACCTTAGTTTCAACACAAACGTTTGAACATTAGAACCTTCATGTAGGAGGATCTAATGCAGGATTGATGTATTTAAGTTGGCTGGGTGAACCCAATAAAGTGCCAAGTGAGTGTGTTGGCCTTGTTGGCTTCATTCAGTCGCTCTGTACCAGACTTCGAATGCTTATTCAATTCATTGTTAATTCAAACTAAACCATTACCTGCTGCATCAATTGCAGAGAAACACATAAAGTAATTGCATAAATATGAATGTATTATATTAATAGAGCACATTCACATCCCCTTCTTTACAGCATTTTGATTTTGTAGCTTCCATAGTTCACTCTTATATGAGTTCTGTAGCTGCCTTTAATAAGTGTCTGTTTGTGCCCCAATACAATTATTACTTTGATGGTTATAGAAATGCAATGAACTTAGAGCGAAAGTCTCTGGACATTCTCTGGAGTTTCTTCAATTCATGTCTGAAAACAGCTTAAATGTTATATTTAACTAATCTGGTCTGGAAAATGTAATGATTATAAATTTAAGGTTGGTTGATATGGCTTCCTGGATGAAACACATCTAAAAACTAAAACTTTGGCAATCTGGAATCTAACAAGCTAGACCACAGAGACACTGTGGGATGCAAACGAAGTTACTTCAAAAGGCAGGAGAACAACATATTAAGTCTTTTAAGAAAGAAACAGAGGAGGCTCAAATTAAAGATGATTTCCTGGTGTCACTGTACGTCCTCCTTTTGAAGGTCACAGATTGTTGAACATCAGCTTGAGATGGAGGAAACTGAGAGAGAGAGGACCATACACACACACAGAGAGAGAGAGAGAGAGAGAGAGAGAGAGAGAGAGAGAGAGAGAGAGAGAGAGAGAGAGAGAGAGAGAGAGAGAGAAAGAGAGAGAGAGAGAGAGATGGGTTGGGGGGTGGAGGTGTGGCAAGGGGAGGAAGAAGGAGGGAGGGGGCTCTTGTCAGAGTGTTTCTATTTTTACTCTGCAACCTCGCTGACTGTCACACCCAGTCCACCTCTCCTCTATCCCTCCATCCCTCATTCGCAGAGTCTCTTTGTTTCCATGGCAACCGCCTCCCATGTATCCCTGACAACATCTCCCCCACTCCCCCACCAACACCCACATCACCATGTTGCTTCCCCCCACCCCTGGCAGCGATTATTATGATGCCAGTGACATAAGGAGTCTGGGCACGAGACGTGATATGGATGGTGGCACCAGAAAGCATTGAGATGGAGGAGGAAGAGAAAGAGATGAGAAGAGAAAGGGCAGGGAGAGAGGGAAGAGAGGGGAGAGAGGGGAGGGAGAAGAGGGAGCATTGGACAAAGGGAATGAGGGAGATAGAGAATGGGAGATGATGAAGGGCAACAGATGAAGGGAAGATTGATGGAGGTAGGGAGGAAAGAGGAGCAAAGCAGGAAAAAGTCAAGGCAGAAGTAAGAGAAGTTAAAGGAAGATTAATTATAATTAGAACCAGTAACCAACAGGAGCAGAGATTTAAAAAATAGAAATTGGGGTTAAAAGAAGGAAAAAAAGAGGACAAGTGGGAAAAAATAATTTCCCAAAACTCTGCACTAGCCCACTTCTTGCTCAAGTGGCTTGAATCTGCTCTATATCTCTGTCCATGGTCTGGATTTGGTTTGAAAGACTGAATACAGCATTTAATTACAGGAACCAGAGCTAATTTAGCTCAAATCAAGAAAAAATACCTAAATAATCAGTCTCAACAGATGACTCATTGCAAATTATGTTATGTGGAGGAGGAAGAAAAACTGCAGCAACAGATCAGAGGGAGCAAACGGCCCAGAGTCACCATAAATATAAGGTACAGACGTTAGAAAGAACTGACAGGAATGATGCAAAAGATGGCAAACACAGATGTCAACCTTCAACCCATTCATTAGGGTGTCTTAAATGAGATCCTGGTTTGCAGAGCTCATGTCGGGCCCACTCGTGAGGAAAAATTCCACCTTAAAAGAGGCTGTAAAACTGGATTTCATTAGCCCACCTTGCATCTGCATCACGCAGGGAAAAGCTACCTTATAAATCCATCACATGCAGGGAAATTATACGAGCCCTCATGATGAGAGAGCATTCTAATATGTAAGGAGAGAACAATGTGATGAGTGACTGAAGTGAACTCATGGGGTTTTCCATTATCTTGCTGAGGCTTTGATCATAAACATAATGTTATAGACCAGGTAAGTAGCTGTCATTCTGATGTCTGATTTCCAAAACTCTCACTGTATATAAACACAACACATATGTTTTGCAAGAGATTTTTACACCACAACGATAAGGTAGTCTGACCAAAACAAAACATAGATATACATCCACTGACCACATCTGAACACCTGCTGAGTCATGCAATTATCCAGCTGGTCAATCACGTGGCAGCATAAAATCATGCAGATATGCATAAGGAGCTAATGTTTACATCAATCAATCAGAGCATAGAAAAAATTAGACATTGAGCGTGACATGATTGTTGGTGTCAGACCAACAGAAGCTTGTGTAAATCCAGTGGAAACCGCTAGTGGTCACGTTTGTCCCGGGCCGAAATGATCTCTATAAGCGGGTGATTTCTATTGACGACTATAAATTGGTGTGGCTTCTGTATGATAGTCCCAGAACTAATTTATTTAAACACCACTTTAATAGGAACGATTGTGTCCCAAGCTTTTTGATCCAGCTAAAAGTTGACTAATATAGCCATAATCACTATATACGGTTTCCACTGAATTTTTGAAAAAGCTGATCTCCTGAGGTTTTCACATACAACAGTCTCAACAGTTTTTACTCAGAAACAGAAAACATCCAGTGACTCTGTGTTAATGAGAGACATCAGAGGATAATGGTCAGACTGGTTGGAGCTGACAAGAAGGCTACAGTGGGTAAATTAACAAATCGTTACAGCTGTGAAACCACAATCAATTTCACCATATCCAGATTCTGTTTTGGCTCTGCACCAAATGACACACAACCGTAAATGTCAGTCCCCCAAACATGCCTGAGCTTTTTTTCTTCAAGATCCAGGAATTTTTCTCTGGGAATTCAAGGAAAATGTTGAAAAATGCCCTATCTTGCAATGTTAAAAGAAAAGGCAGAGGCAGTGAACAACACATCCAACCCTCGGGTGGATGATCTACAGCAGCAGAGACCACATCAGGTTCGACTCCTGTCAGTGAAGACACAGTGACACAGACTCACCAACACTGGACAGTTGCTGACTGAAAAACATAGCCAGGTCTGATGAATGTAGATTTATTCTCCACAATCTGGAGTCAACGGCATAAAATCATTGGAGCCAGCCTGCCTTGTGTCAACAGTCCAGGATGCTGGAGGTGTGATGGTGCGATGAATGTTTTCCTGACACATTTCTCATCTTCGTCATCATTTATCCCTTTATCATCTTCGAATGGCTACTTCCTGCAGGATAATGCTCCATGTCACAAATAAAAGTTTCAAACTGGTTTCATGAACATGACAGTGAGTTCAGTGAACCTCAGTGACCTGAAGTGGAGGGACTACCCTGTATTAGTATGGTGTTCCTAAAAACATGCTCAGGGAGTGTATTCACTGTTGTAGAATACTTAGTGGAAGCAGATTTAGCTTATGTTCAAAGTAATGTGCAGAATATGGAGAGTTTGCTAGTTGTCCTCCTCTGCCTGCATGTCCTCATTTGAGTCCTGCTCTTGACGCTGCGTATTCCCGGCTGAGCATGGCCTCCAGTTTCCTGATCTCCCCATATACACTCCAACACAACTGAGTTTTATCTTTTAATCAAGACCACAAGCCACAGCCCTCTTGAAGGACCAGCCAACCAATTAGACTCCACCACATCTTCTCTCCGCCTGTGGCTAGAATCGCTTCGGATGAAAGCTCTGCTTGATTCTTGTTGCTATAGCTTGCCTGTCTACCTGAACCTAACCAGCCTTTGTCACGACTTGCCCCGTCCATCACTTACCTGCTCAGTCAATATCCAGCCATGCTCAGCCAGCCTCGCTCACTGCATGCTCCATTGGGTGAAACAATCTGGACCTCGGTCAATCCTCCAACCTAGACACTCCTGCACCTGATTGTCTAGTCTTATGTTAAATATTCTGTGCTCCGTTCAAGCATTTCCACAAAACATAACAAGTAAACTGAAATGATTGGAAACCAGTGTCTGTCTAAAGGGAAAAACAGTTGACTACATATATCAGCCAGTATATTTTTTTTATCATTAACACGTAGCATAAACCACAATCTGGAATTTTCTTGAATTTGAATTATGACAAAGATACACACTGACCTTTAGAGGTTAGATCGTTTCCAAACCTTCCTACTATTGACCAACATGTAAAAAGACACTAATATAACTGTAATAATATAATATAGGTCTGGCCTGGATCATATTTGGCCGAGACCATAGACTGTTTAGATGGACAACATCACAGCTCCCCAAAATGAAATGAGTCATTCCGATTGCCCCCTGGTGGCTGGCTGCTGTGAAGGTCATAAACCCGGAACACACTGGAAAACATTTATATATGACTTAATATACACAGGATTCTGAGCTGGAAATGCTCCTCATCCAGAAGATTTTCTGTTCAATGCTGCTCAGTCATTTCTCTTCACCAGTAGCAGCCATTTCACTCAAGCTGCAGTTCTTTATGGTCACAGCTGCAATTCTCCAGACAGACACCTGATGGAGTCAACGAGCAGGGCTGAGGCTCAACAACCTTCTCCGTGCTTCACGAACCAGAAACACCCCCCCCCACACACACACAAACGCACGCACACATACACACACACATTGCAACATGATCATCTATCAGCAACAACAGTGAGGATCTCAAATTATAGGATTCACTTTGATTCAATCTCACTGGCTCACTGGCTCGCTTTCAAGGACAAAAGCAGGTCAGTGTGTGTGCATCTGGGAGACTGTGAGTGTGTGAGGGGGAGGGAAAGAGAAAGAGAAAGAAAGATAGAGATTTCACTCAATGATCAAAAGATAAACTGCTTTGCCTAGAAATAAATACAATAGAAACAGCAATCATATTTTTCTATTTTACAGGCTACATACACATGCACAGGGTAAAAACTGAGTTTTTACTTGCATTATGTGAGGGTTAAACACAGTAGCTGCAGTCATCAATATTGTATTTATGTAAGATATGTACAGGGAGATGGACAGACAAGATAAACATGGAACAGACACAACTAAAAACTAAAGGTAGTCAGTCCAGCGCATACCTCTGCAAAGCAAAACTGTCCTAAATTAAGCTCCTGTAGCTCTCAATATCAATAAATGCAAATGTAATAGGTAGAGGTAATCTGCAGCAAACTCATGCAGCTCAAAACCATACATATGTATATCTATATATACATTTCTAACCTTACAGAGGTTAATTAAAGTCATGACAAATCCCTGGACCCACCCATTTAACCAGAACCACTATTTAATAAGCTCCTCTTTGGAACACACCTCATCCTTCCACCAAGTGAGGTACAATTTGGTTCAGTGCTAAACAAATCCACAAACAGATGTCAGGTAATTATAATAATGTCATGGGAGCAGACCAAAAGTTGCTCAAGCAAAGTCTCAAGACGCAGAGCCTGAAAAACCTTCTGGAATGGACGACCAGTCTGGTTTTGCTTTGTCATTATTGGTCATAATGATGGGTTAAAAATGGTTATAAATTCTCTGAATCTAAAACCACTGTGCAGCTCTGTAGATACAATTGAGGATACTTTGGTGATATCCAGTGTTTTTCTAATGATTCTAAATGGGTTCATCATCCTTAGCATAGTTTATACTATTGTGGCTATTTTACTAGGTGATGCCTTTGTTTTATTTGATCTAGGTCAATAGGTAAATAAAGATTCACTATTCAATACAATTTTGTTCACATTTCAGACCTTTGTATAAAAAGTAAAATTTCTATATTCTAATATGTGAAAACTTTTTTTTGCCAACAAATTGTTGTTTTGATCATGGTGAGTTTTGTGGTACCCATGTTTTTATGAATCAAGACTACCCAAGTGACTGTGACACAGGTTTGCAGAGATTCTCTCTGCTTAAATAGACCCCCTGATAAGGTGGGTGTGTATTATAGATGGTTGTGGAGAGTGAGGTATGTCACATGATATATGTCACATGATTGGAGCAGCACAGCTCGAGTTGGCTGGCTGAACTTGCTCGCCGGCGTCGCTCCATATAATACACTTCATGACAACTTTAACATGCTTTGTGACAGCAAGGTGTTTATCACTGAGCTCAGAGTTAATGATGATGTTGTACATGGAGAGGTGCTTCTAATATTCTGTCTCTCTAAAGCATGGAAATAGAAAGGACAATAATAAAAACAGTGTCCAGTAAAACACTATCTTTATTCATGACTTAAGTACTAAAAACAAAACTGAATTTACACATTCAAGAGAATGTAAACAATAACTGAACATTATAAACTAAAGGTAGAAGTTATGACTGAGATGTTGCATTTAATTGCATTAGATCATACCGACGTCCCTTATAAAGAGGCCACTGTCTGTACTTATCAGAGGAAAAGACACAATGGTGTAACAATTTATGGACATCAAAACCATACAACCTCTAGTCTGTGATAGATTCTATTAATTTAACGAGCAGTAGCTGCTGGTTTAGAGTAGAACACTCCACATTTTCCTTTGAAGGGCCATTATAACACCAGTGCACGACAGATACCTGATGAGGGTCATTTAGTTAGCGAGATAGTGTGCACATGTTATAGCACATCAATGAAAATGTTAAAATGTTTCAGAAGTTGGTGCCACAACTCTGATACACATTTAAACCTTGGTGATAAAAAAAAACTATATTTTCTGCCAGACCAGTACTTGTGTTTGAAAACAACAGACTGCTCTGTTTACACCAACACCATGTGTTTGGAGAGAGAGGACCCTCTATAGAGCAACACACTCACCCTGGGCCAAATTAGAGCTCAGTGAATGTGCAGAGGGGTTGAGCTGGATGGTGCTGTCTTCTGCAGCAGAGACACACACAGAACAAAGAGGTGACTGAAGGACCATAGAGTCTCTTTAAACACACACTGCTATTTCTGCTTTGTTTGATAAGTGAGACACAATCATATTTGTGGTGATTTAAATGTGCATTTGGAACAAACTTACTAAATATACAACATACTCACAAACTGTAGCTCTGCACTGACCACAGTCTCACACCAATGGTAGCTATGCTAAACATGCTAAAAACAGCTTAATGATATAATGGCAATGATGTTCTTCATAATTTATAGTTTCATTCATTTCAGTCTTCACTGAGTGGAGGGCAATAGTGATAAAGTAGAAATGTTCCAATTCTAACTGGATAAAACTGATATTGAAAGTATTTTCTGAACCTGAACTTCCCAACCCGTCTCTAAAGGCAGCTAAAGGGGTTGGGGGTGTCACAGGTGATACACTATAGTACCATCTTTGTAAGTAGCAGATCAAGTCTGTCCAACAGTATATTGTCATACTAAATTTTGGGAACAGATGATGATGCTTCTAATTTCTTAAATTTGAAGGGAAAGCTCCTGGTCTCCTGATCCTCAGGTAGATGCTTAGACACCAGTTTAAACATACGTGACCGTGTGACAGGTCTCAGTTTGTGCCAAAAGAAGATGACCTGATCATATGTTATATGCCTTAAACTTAAATAAATAAACAACACACTTTAATGCAACATCCACTGCCCTCAAACCAGACAGTTGTGTCAGTAAACGAAATAATTATCCACCACATAATCACAGCTGCTGTGGTCTCAGGCGTATCCACTGCAAAGCACCAGAAGAGAATAAAATATACAAACTGCGAAAAAGAGAAATGTCTCTTACCTGTTGTTCAGGGTGACATCATGGCATTATGAAAGAGAAGAAAGGGGGGAAGAGGGAGATAAGAAATAAGACAGTGCTCATTTAGAATCACTGTATAAACACAGTTCTCAACATACACCCTAACAATGCCTTAGTCAGAACTTTTGTTAAACAATGTCAGTCACGAACTTGCTTCAAAACTCCATTTAGAATTTCTGGAGGTTACAGGATATTAATTAATATCCTGTAACCTTGATATAATTGTCATCTTTACAGCTAAAGGGCCGGTGTGAAACACAGCACACTGTTAGTGACTGCTGCTGTCAGACTAAAGGCACTTCTTGTTAGAGTACGAAATCTAAAACTACATGGTTGGATTATTTTTAGTGATTAAAAGGAGTTGTACTATTTCTCACACATTTTACTACCAAAGTACTGGTCAGGTTGTAGCAGTGAGAAAGGGCTGAGGCAAACCATCACACTGGAAAATTAAGCTTTTATTTTTAGAAAACTGTGAGCTGTAGCTGGAGAGCGCAGGACGGAAACAGTATCACCAGGAGGAAAAAGCATTAGACTGAGATCCTCTCACAGTTTTCTCGCACTGTACAAGAGGTCAGGGGTCAGGCAGCTGCTGCGGCACTAGACCTTGGACTGTTGGCTCCTACATGGCTATTACACATGAGCTGGTCAGCTGTAGCTGTCAAATTTGTGCTTTTGACAGAACTTTTATAAACACAGTTTCTAAACTCCACCACATCTGGAGATGATTTCAATTTTGATTTCTAACCTCCACTGTGCTTTAAACAGGAACAAATACTGTGTCTTTACACCTGTAAACTTCACTGGATCTTTGCATCTGAAGGATCGTGACCTGAATGAAAATGTAACTCTGAGCTTGATGATGTATTCTTGACCTTTGGAAAAAAAAAACCTCTTAACTCAAACTCAGCTAATTAGCTAATTTTTTTCTAGAGCATGTTGTGGCCATGGAAATGAAAACTAAATATGGAACTATGGTCACTCAGGTGTTGTCACTCACTGATGGGTGTGTCCCATGATTCACTGATGAAGGTCGAGAGACTGGGCGGAAGATATTTAGAATGGTTAAACTAGAACTCTTTCACCAAATTGGTGCAAATATAGTATGCTTAATAATTCACATGATTATAATTAAAACTTATGTTTATGTTCTAACATACTAGAAGAATCAGATTTGCACATTGATTTGATTGTTCTCCATTTCTATTTTATCTTGACAGAGAAAAATAGTATTTGAGCCGAATATGTTATAAACAATAATAATAAAATCACAAAATAAACTCAATACCCCCAAGAGCCATCACATGTTTAACATTATTGCTCAATCAATAACCGTCTCATTCACTACATCGGCTCTGTGCAGTTGATATGAGAAATACTCTAGTACATATTAACTATTATTATTAACTATTATTGTGTCTAATAAAATAACAAGCAAGTTTGCTTTGCCATTAGAGGACCAGAGTTATATGTGTTTTTTCTATAGACAGAGTGGAAGTGGGATGTTGGACATGGAGCTGACAGTCACATGAAACAGAAGACAGTGCAGCAAGCAGAGACAGCAGAGCTATAAAAAGCAGTAGGTGAAGTAGCAGAAACATTGCTATGTTCATGGGCACAGATTCACAGAGGCAGGCAGAGGGAAATTAGATAGGGCAACTTATCCATTTCCCCCTTGCAGTTTTGTTAATACATGGCCCAATCAGCACAGCACTTATATCCCATACTCATGCCAGCAGCTGGGAAGAGAGATATACCTGGACACAAATGTTTCTCTGGTTGGAGTTTGAGATGAATCTCCTGGATGTATTTTCAGAGATTCTATTGTTTTTTTAATGTAACAAGATATAGATTTGTGTCTAATAGAAAAGTGAGTAAATCAGAAGCTGTTCAGCATTTATCTCTCGCGTCTTGGTTATTACAGATAGGAATAGATTTAGCACCAAGCAGGCCTAGTGCTCAATCCACAGACAAAGAGCCATGCACACAGGTAGAATATCAATAGCTGCTTCCTGCTATCCCAGCCCACAATCCCTTGCTCAAATTAGCCCCATGTTATTAAATAATCTTCCCTGTAGTTCACCAACCTTCCAGTGGGGGGAGCTGTGGCGATGAGGACTCCTCGTGCTCTGAGTGTGCAGGGAGAGAGGGAGGGGCTGTGGGGGTGATGGAGGGAGGGAGTGTGGCCGAGCAAGGACGTGTAGCTACGCTTGTGGGGAGAGTGTCTGGTGATGAAGTAGGAGGGCCTGAGGAGGGTAGAGCTGAAGTAAGGGGTGTGGCTGAGGTGGCTGCAGGGACAAAAGGTTTGGCGTCAACGTTGAGCGACAGATGCGACTGCAGCTGGGACAGTGGGTGCTGGAGTAAGGACTGTGAGGCTGTTGGAAGAGGAGAAAGCGTCTGGGGCAAGGACGGCAGTTTCTTTTGGGGCGGACTTTGTCAGGGGGGCCGAGGCAGGGGTGGGGGTGTTGGTGATGGGGGTGGTAGTTTGTGATTCAGGTGTTGAGGCTTGAGGGGTCTGGAGGACTGAATCAAGGAAAGAGAAGGTCTGTGAAACTGGGCTCAGGTTGTCCCCTGTCATTAATGCTAGACTACGGCTAGCATCCCCAGCCAAACTGCTCTTGGCAGTTATTGCACTAGCTGCTGTGCTAATATTAGCTTCAGGTTTGCCAGTGGAAACTTTCTCTTCATTTGCCTTCTGCACGTCTTTTGCAGACATAGGGAAATCGTCTAAACACATGGGCTCGTACGAGCGTGGTGATGAATCTGTTACAAGGCTAGCATGGGAATGGTTTGTGAAATTTGTGGGTATTTGTGCACAGGCAGAGGGCAAAACAGGGCCAGGGTTCAAGTTTGGAGCTTTGAAGTCAGATGCACCAGAGTGAGCGGCTGTAGCCCAGGTGGGAGCGATCGTAGCTGGTGTGGGGGAGATGGGCTGCTGGGGCGCTCCCCACTCCTCTGGAAGTCTTGCCCTACTCTTATTCTTCTTGCCTTTTACCCTGCCCCCTCCTCCACTCTCTCTGATCTCCCACTCCCAGTTCTCCTCCTCATCTTCATTATCCTCTGCCTCATTTCCGTCCTTATCCTGAATCCCATGCTTGTCTGATTGGCTGATGTTCTTCTCCTGGCTATCCAGGAAGTCGTAGACCTCGTCCCGGCCCTTCCTCCTCTTCTTGCGCCGTCTCTGCTGCTGCTTGCCATCCTCGTCCCCCGGCCCTGCTCTCTCTGGGCTTTCCTCGGAGTTGGAGGACGTGGCACTGATGTCATCCTCTATTAAGCCGCCGGGAGAGAGGACAGGAGCTGCCGAGGGGGGGAGGGTTTTATAAGAGGAGGAACCGATCACACACTGTCAAGAGAATCACCTGCCAAAAAGCCACCAGACTGTGGTTACTATAGGCGGTTCATGTTTATTTCTGGTCTAAATTGTTGGTGCTACAACTGGTTTAATAAAAATGACTACATCCATATATGTTAAAGTGATATTTTGAAGTAATGGAGATTGTAGAGTGACCAACAACTAAAGGTGGATGATTGGTTTGTACTTGACAATTTTTGAAGGATATAGTGTTTTTTCCCCCTTTTCACACGCAGTCAGATAAGGTTGTGTAATTCTTGTGTGCACAGTTTTGTAAGATTTTAGATGTTGTTTGAACATTTGTTGAATAAAATAGGGATAATACAATACTTCTTGATCTCATGGACAACCATGATGTAGGCAAAGTAGGCTAAACTCCCACCCAAGTGTTGGCAAGAGGAGGGATGTCTGTGTCGTTGATCAGTTTTCAAAACCAAAAATCAAGCCCCATTCTGTGGTTCAAGGACTCGAAAATGTATTTACCGCTAGAGGGCCTGTATTGTGAGTATTGTGAACAACAGACCTAAACAACGCAGAAGTGATGCATTTCAAACATTAAATGGAGTAGTGAAGATATAGCATTATTTTTAAGATCGTTGTGGATATTAATGATTGCAAAATCGAGATGGAGGATCTTTAGTAGTGTCAGAAAAAGACATATTTCCATTACTTTTTTAAACTTCTGCATTGTATCAACTGACATTGTTGAGACTGGCTATGGCAGCAGCAATTAGTTGCAAGTAATGTTGCCCTATACTAGCAGTGCTTTTGTACAGTACAATGTATGTCTGATGTATGAAACTGCAACAGGAGTTAGTGCTGCACCCAGATGACACATTTTACCATGCAAAAACGCAATGACCCTTATGATGACCATTGTCTACAATGCTTATGTAAATAGTGTTTTCACCCATAGTAACCATTGTCTGTTTGCTTTAAGGTTCCTCTTGGCACAACCATTTGAACATTTTCCAAGATGTGATCTGTGTGATGGTGCCTGCTTTTATAAATACTGTACATTTAACCAGTAACTTGTTTTACTCACCTGTGATTAGATAAGAATACAAGTGCATCATCAGTTTAAGTGAGGGCAGATAGAGGTGCTGCTTTACAGAAGCACACTGGCTCAGCACTGGGTATCAGATTATAGTATCTGCTTGGCTGTGCCACAGTTGTGATATGGTCATTTGCATCAGGGTCTACTTTTTACAATTTACATTTAATAACTTTTTCGAATTCAGCCACATGGTCATATTAACTTTGTAGACACAAAGTGTGGCTGGAGGTCTATCATGTATCTATGTTTTAAAGAAGCCTCACACTATTTTAATATCCTTGCTTTTGTTCTGAGTACATCTTATGAATCATAATATTTGTAAAATGCAAGGAAATGAAAGTTAGAAGATTAATTGTCCAGTCATATCATATTGTCCAAATATAATATATTCTAATGTGATATTTTCTGAAACATTCTGAATGGAATTGAATGTGCTTTAAGCCAGACAAACAACACATATTTGGGGTCATCATCATCATCATCATCATCATCCAGGGTGCAGAGCACAACAGAGCAAAACAAAAACACTTTCAAGCACCTTAACAATGTAAATAAATAAAGCGTATTTCAAATATCTGGCAAGCATGATTAACAATAAATACATGCAGGTCTGAAACTGCATAGCAATAACACAGATCATTTTGTCACATGCAGAAACACTCAAATGACCCCAAATTACACATTGATTGAATGTATGGAATGAAATACAGAATCACACAAAAAGAAAAACATGCAGGTTTTAAAAAAAATGTTCAGTGTGTGCTGATATGATCTCTTCATTCGTCTGTTCCAACAATCTCCCAATTTTGCTTTCTGCTCTAAAGCCATGTTCATTACAATTATTATTATTGACGAGCATTTCATCAGCTAAAGGAGAATGAGAGACAGAGGGATGGACAGACGGATAGAAAGAGACAGGTAGAGGGAAAGACCTAACACACTCATCTCAGTCTGCAGATCATGTCCTCTTCCTGTCCAAATTACTTTTTCTCTGTCTCAGTTTTCATCATCCCATCTCCAGACTGCCTTTCAGTCCATCTTTCATCACTGAATATTAATGGGAGTCTAGAAAAAGGTGCATTCCCCTCTAAATCTGGCACCTTCTCCTGCAATGCAAAATGAGTTGCTATTTTCTCCCCACAGTCGATACTGGCAGAGCTAAAAACAGCTCAATGAAGAGACAAGGCCAGAGCATTATCATTTATATTTAATGTGATGAGGTGTTTAATGGGAGTACTCAGTAATCTGAGGTCTGGAAAACTGCCCAGAGAAACATTAATGACGGAGCACTGGCATTGGGTATGAAAAAGAGCAGCAAGTGGACATTTTGTGCAGATGGGTTTCAGTTCACTGAAGCCAAGTGGGACCTGCACACGCAGAAGGAAAAGGTGAATATAGAGGGATTTACACAGAGACATAAGGAGAGGGGGCAACACAGACAGAGCAGATGGCTGGTTGGGAAAAGTACTGACAGAGGGAAGTAGTGTGACTTTACAAATTGTAAGTGTCACACATCAATTTCCTGTCTGTATTCAAGACTGTGGATGACATGTGGAAGATCAATTTTTGAGTTTGTCTTTCTAAAGCTTATACTTTACTCTCCCCTGTCACTGTTGTCATCCAACTAATGTAACAGGATTGGCACATTTATAATATGCCAGCAGCTATTTAGTGTGAAATGTAAAGTAGCAGCATGGGGGTATATCATTGTCTCACAGTGTAACCTCAACGATTGACTGAAGCAGTAATTTATATTTTTATTATGGCTTAACATGTTTCCTTCTAACAAGACAAGAGTGAAAGGTGTGGCGGGCATTACAGCAGCCACTACTGTTGGTAGCCAGTGTTGTTTTTTGTATGTTCAAATGTTTGTATAAAGGAGTGTGTGTTGAAGTAAATGGGATTTATTGTTTGTCTTTTATCGTGACACCCCTAATAGGGATAATACAATGGTTGTGGTTAGGGTACATAAAACAAGGCCATTCCCCAGTGACTGTGTCAGCATTTATTAAGAGCCAGGTTGTGCTAACCAAGAATTTTATAATCCAGCCCGTTGGAGTGTTGGCACATGTAAAAATTAGCTAGTTGAAAGATGTACTCATGTCACTGTCTCACATTACAACCTAAATGTTACTGGAAGAATTCATTTATATATTCATAGCTAAACCAACTAGCTCCAGTTTCTTTCTAACGAGACAGCAGCCACTACTGTTGGGCTACACATCTGTTGTGCTTATTGTCATCTGTCTCAGTGATGTATCATGTATCTGCTCCAACTGCGGCTGAACTTAAATAGTAACTGTGACATAACAACCTGCCTTTGAGCAAGCAGAAGTGTCTTCAGTGCGACAACAAACTAGAGGGGAGAAGAGCTAAAAATAAAGTAGAGCTCTGGCTAAATGTTTAATGAGTCCGAGCAGAAACTTAAATAAATAAAGTCTTCTCAAAGTTCAGCTCAGGATTCTGGCGTCCTGTTGTTAAATAAATGTTTTATTGCTTTTTTAGGTGAACCTTAACACACAAGTCAAATTTTGATAACATTTATCTGAAATAACTACTTAAGCCTCTATTAGATAAGCGTAGCGTTCAGGCACAGTTACACAGGAGGACTGATAAAGACATGGTGCACTTCTGTCTTTGTTGTTAAAGTGGATTTATGTTTCTACTGCGTGAAAACAAGCTGATGCTCAGCTATTGCCAACTCAAACAGCTGATGATATTATAAACATTAACTATTCATGATAAAAGGCTCTTCGAAATTTCACTTGGGCTGTTTTCCTCTTCAGATCGTAGGAGCTAGTGTATCATTTCAAAGAGTCGCTGCTTGAATCCTGTCTGTCTGTGGATCCAATGTTTCAGCAGATAAAGAGAATAACAAAGTGCACGGAGAGCAATGCAATGAGGCACCAAGCAACATATCAGCAGGACCTGGAGCTGCTCCAGCTTGATAAGTGAGACGTGTTAGAAGAGACTGCCACCTGCTGGTAAAAGCTGGTCCTATGCGTTTACACTACCACTATCATCACTTACCCCGGCTGCCCTGTCACACACAGGCCAAATTTATAAAGCTACAAAAAAGATTTTAGGTTGCATTGAGTTAAATAACAAGTACACAAGATATGACCAGACTGACACAACTTATATTTATCAACTCGTGCCAGAGCTCTAGCTCCACCCTCTTCTCTTAACTGCATGACAAATCCAACCAACCCCTCCTCAAACATACATGAAAACTCCTATTCAGTATTTTACTCTGGATCCCAAGTGTCAGGGAAACTATTCACCTCAGGTTTTTGTCAATAAAAGTTTATGTGGTATTTATTCTCCTGACTCTGTTCTCCTCTGCTGCTCAGCACGATTCACGGCCGTATTCAGAAAGACATTTGGTTGGCCTGTGTTAAAACAACGCAAGGGACTGGAGGAACACATGTGTGACTGGCCATCATAGTACCGTGCCAGACGGCGGCAGATTGTGTTGCGGCAAACGATGAACCAGGTTCAACTTTCAGCTGAACAATACCCTCGGTCTGCGTCAGCCCACTTCCCCCCCCTTCAAATGAATCAGAAGTGCTGCATTTTTACTCGCAGGTCATATGTCTGTGTGAACGCAGCCTGTCGCATGCAATCAACCGATACCTGCAGAAAAATCCATAGTGTGGATTCCTGGACCTCCAGAAGAAAATGGATCACTGGTCTTAAACGGACTGCTTCCACTGGTATTACTGGTGGTTTTGCTTTCCACTCCGAACAGGCTGGAACCTTTCTGGCTGTCCATAGCTGAACCGATCCCAGGCATGCCATAAGTGGAGCTCATGCTGGTCTGGAACGGTGGCAGGCTGGACCCCATCATCCCTCCCATCCCAGACTGAGAGAAGCCTGATGGATGGAGACAAACACAGAGTTACATCATCATCACCCAACTGCCTCTATAGAAACTGTACACACCATTGCTATGTACTGTATATTATGTACATAAATTTGTTGTGCTGGTAGTAAACTATGACAAGACTGGTTGTATTTAAGCATATATAAAAATAGTTGTTATGATATTTGATATAGTAGTTCTTGAAATCTTGAAATAAGGCAGCGCAATCACCCACTCAGTGGTATAACGTCTATTTTCTACCAACAGTAATAAATCCTGTCAGAATCCTTTGAAACATTCTACAATCACATAATTCAACACACACTGACTTAGACTAATTGCTGTTGTCCAGAGTTACACATTTTATCTTTGTAGCACAAAATCCAGCATGGACACAACAAAGGGTCACAATGACAAATTGATAGCGTTAATTGTGAACTTGTGTTTTCTTTAAAGCAACTGAATCAACTTCCAACAAATCAGTCTACCCTCTTAGGAGCTTGTCTCTCACAGTTGACATAGCTCAGAAACCTGTCTGTAGAAATTAGAAGTGGCCTATGAACTGGAAATGTGGTGCCTGTGTTCAAATTTAAATGGGGATTACTAATAAAAATAAATATTTGATAAAATATCACTGCAATTTTAGATAAGAATGAAGATAAGTGACAGACAGAGCTGTCAGCAGTTTCCCATATCACTTTGTGTTAATGTGGGATCAAATCCAAGATTCATGACTAGATCCAAATTGTGATTAAAAATAAATAAATGTTTGTTCCACATGTCTAAATGGTTTTGTCTGATTTATCCACTGATTTGATCACACAGTCTATTGCAGAAAAGTTAACCTCACATACTATGTACCATATCTTCATGTACAGTATATTGACAGTAGAAAACAAAAAGGTGTTTGTTCTATAAAATGACTTAGACATAACTGAGATTACAAAAGGCTGATAAAGAAAGATAAGAAGGCTGAGGAAATGATCCACTTACATACTTCTTATCATTATGTATGTATGAGTGTATATATGAAACCCTTTCTATATATATCAAGGTTTATGGTTGCATTGATTCCCTCCTTCATGATCACCGCACAGATAATCATGAATTTCAATGTTATTTAACAACTCGGCCTGTGACTGGATAATGAACTGATTTAGCGAGCACATGACCATGGCAACAAAACAAAACTCTGCCAACCAGGCAAGCTTCAGAAATTATGGTTATTATCTATACTTCTGTTCCTGAGTTATGGTGCTGACTAATGATAATAATGACATTTATTTTTACATTAAGTTCACAGTCAAGTTGACTTTTGACGTTTTGGAGATAAAATGTAAAAACGTCCTAATTATAAAATATCTGAAATTTTGTCAACTTTGGTGTTAAGGAGCCCAATTATTAAGTTGGCCAAAAAAGTGTTTTATCAGGTCACAGTTTCATTGAGCTTTTACCATCATTCTAATCAGTTAATCGGTGAGTCCATTTGAAATTCCCTCAATGCTTTCCTGAGATATGGTTTTCAAGAATGGGATGGACAGACAACCCAAATATGACTAAAATTAAAAAAGAAAAACCTTTAGTATTATCCCAGTTTTAAAAACCATTTCCAACAGAAAGACTTCATGCAGTAACCATTTTTAATAAATAAGACAGGAGATGAAAAGGTAAAGTGGATCTAAAAGAAGTCGTGCTACTGTGCTTTGTCTTGTTCAGACTCCACTGAGAGGGCCCTGTATTAAGTGAGAGCGGTGACCAGTGCAAAGTGGGTGAACAGTCTGCATGTGTGCCTATTTCAGTTATTGTAGGTGCAGCACTGCAAAGTGCAGAAAGGCTGGCTGAACTGGGATATAAGTAAAGACTGTGGTATTTAATAAATTGACTCTGAGCCGGTCACTTCGTCACAGTGACGCACGACGACCACAGCTCAACAAATGGAAAGAGGCTTCTCTAATGCTGTGGTCTAGATGGTGCAGAGCGATAAATCCTCAACGCACTGGCCTCAAATCTGACGCACATGGCAATGACACAGGATTGAGATGTGACACTTAAACAACAGAATACTGAGTCATAACAGACCAGTGTGACATGTGCAGTGTTGTTTGAGGTTACTTTGTGGCAGCCCGGTGTCATGGTGCTGTGCTCTGGCACAGCCCTTCTCAAATCAGACAGTGCAGATTTATCTACATGTGTCTTGCTGCCTTCAGCGATGTAGTGAAATGATGGAGACGTTTTTCACATAGTAGAAAATGAGAGGGAGGAGTGAAAAGGCAGGATGAATTTATGGGATAGAAAATAAAACAAATGGGCAATGGCAGACTATGGGAACATCCAACAGGATCTTAATAAAGTGACCACCTCTTTATAGTTTACTGTATATGCTAAGAGGGATATCTCCTATTTTTTGTTTCTTTGTTTTGATCGTTATTTTGAGGATTGACCTACAGGTGGCACTTTGATAATGCATGTTGTTATTTATTTTGTATACATATATCTTCATTATCATTATTAGAAAGTGGGAAAATTGTGTGAATAATAACCACCACCGCTTACCAGACAGGCTGCCAGTGCTGAAGGGAGGCTGCCCAGGTGGGTCTTGGTATCCGCCTGATGACGTTATTGATGACATCATCCCCGGACCTAAAGGAGACATAGAGCATTAGCGCAATCATCACCAAAAACAAGGCAGCTTTATTTTGATGTGCGATAACTCTTTTAATTTTTCCTTTTCTTTATCTGCCCAGGTTATTTATGACACACATTTTAAGGTTTAACATTTCTATAAGATATTCAACCAAGATGTAGGATTCATGACCTCTAAAACACATGCAGCATGACGCAGCATGATGCAGCCTTTCTTCTGTCTCCCCACACTGCACCTCAATCCATGTGTCACTCTGCTCGGTGAACTGCTTTTTCATCAAACAGGTCCCACTTCTCAACCACAGTGTGTGTGTTAGTGTGTGTGTGTGTGTGTGTGTGTGTGTGTGTGTGAGAGCGTGTGCGTGTGTGTGTGTGTGTGTGTGTGTGTGTGTGTGTGTGTGTGTGTATGTATGTGTGTACAGGTCTTTTTGATGGTGATGCAACCAGACAGTGTGTCACTGAGGGGACTATCGCCATGGTTACACAGGAGGAGGATGCCAGCATCTGCAGTTCCCTAGACAACACTTGCTGATGGTGGATGTTTCTTAGAAAAACGACGTGTGAGTGTTGGTATATGACACATACCAGCATTTACACATATACATCAATAATAAATATAAGAAATTAATAAAAAACTACATTTAATATTACTGTTGCTGTTTTTGCACAACTGTCAAATGTGCACAAATGCAGTAGCAAAAGAAACTGTCCTGGCTCCGGCTGATGGAATAATAACTGTAACTGTGGTTGTATCAGACTGGAGATGTTTATTTCAGGTCAAAAAAGAAGAGAGGAAGAAGAAGAAAAAAGGATTTTTACATATTAATTAAAAATAAACAAACCTGAAAAGAAAGATTCTGATTCAACAGATGCTTTTTTTATTTTACTTTTTAATTAAACATGAATTAGAGGTGCTGCTGATATACCGCTGTGACCACAGATATTAGCTACTGTGTGTGTGTGTGTGTGTGTGTGTGTGTGTGTGTGTGTGTGTATGAAATCCTATGGTGGAACTTCCTGATTGTGTTGTAGTTTTGTGTTTATTTTACTGTGTGGTTTGATGTATGTTATCTTGGTGCTTCATTGATTCAGTTTCCTGCATTTTACTCATGCTGATATTATTATATATATGTTGCCAACTTACCTATTTGCTCATGTTTATATCTATGTTTAGCACATTGAGTTTACTTGTTGTGAACATGATACATGAATAAAATCTACCACAGCCTGACCCCTCCTCTCACTGTCCCAATAAACACATTCTAATTGCACTTAGACACATATAAGGGTTATAACATCTCTGATGGTTGCAGACTGAGACTGGTTTCTGGGTCACAGAAGAGGGAGGATATATAGCAGGAACCACCCTCTCTCTCATCCCCCCCTCACTTGGTTTCAATGTTTTTTTTGCAACATGTCAATAGCAAAATCCGCCCACTGATGAAGACTGTGAGATGTGATTAAAACCTCTGGAAATAGGCTATGATTGGACTTTGAGTCAAGATCTTTAAATTAAAGATTTCCTGCATTTTGTTTGTTGCAGTTGGTTAAGGAAGAGCTGGATTGTATAATGTACGAAGGGTCTATCTATGGTGTATTAAATACACACGTAAGCATATGTAAACCATGAATCTTAATATATAGCAAACAATCATAGATTTGAAATAAATAAATTGGAGAAATATTTTCTTGTGAAATGCACATAGCAAGACTGAAATATTCAGTAGCATAAAATAGAAATAGAAAACCTCAAGATGTATATTAATTAAAGTATTATCAGGATTAACATTCTGCCAGACACAGATCCAGACAGTGTTGGAAAATAACATCTATGAAAAACACTTTGATAAAGTGCAATGGGATCTTTTTTCTTTCCCAGTATGGATCTGTCCATGGTGCTGAAATACCAGGGGGGAGAGAGACAGTGTGGCACACAATAAAAAATCTGATTAAATTTGTACAGAGGTATATCACATATTATTGAGACATTATTTAGCTGAAAAACTGTTTTCTATCAATTTGTTATAAACAACCTATTTTTGGCACAAGGACAATATCAGTGTTGTGGTGGATATCATGAAATTCAATGTGAGGTTGGATCTAGTGTTTGTGTGTGTTTGTGACAGCAATTGTTTATTTATGGATGCGGTCTATAAAGGTTCAACTGAAACCACACAAACAAATACACAAGTGCACACAAACAAAGAGCAGACGCATTAACTGCAGAGTCATATTGAGCCGAACGCCACAGGGTTCTTTTCTCTCTCCGTCTACTTTCCCCCTCGTCGATCACGCTTCAGCTGCCACTATTTTACAGTACTGCTTTGCATTCTTTGTTTTGATGCTTTCTCTACATATGCATGCAGGATGTTTCAGTATCTGAAAAGCTTAGAAAGAATGTTCCAGTTAAATTTGTGTAAATGTGTTGTTTTTACACACGATACACAAATGAATGCCTCCACTGTTCTCTAAATGACATCTACCTACTAATTCTGTAAATGCTGTCTGTCTGTCTGTCTGTATGTGAAACGCATTTAATCAAATTCACACTTGGCATTGTAAATTGCCCAAGGAAGTGCAGTGCCGTGTTTGGAGCAATTTACACATGCAATACATTCAACATTAATAAAAATTGAATAAATAGGGGACCAGCGCTTTGTAGTAGCCGTGGGGGTGGGGTGGGGGGGGGGGGGGGGGGGGGGCAGTGTGCCTTCAGTCTGTTGACTGTGTTGCCCATGTCTACCACATTGTCCCAGTTTTCACTTTAATTTAAATAGTCTTTATTATGTTAAACATGTTTTCAGGACTAACATAATGTTAAATATGTTCTGTCCTCAATTTAAAATCAAATGGACCACACTGTCATTCATTCAATGTGTGGCTCTCAAGGCTGTGGCCAGCCGATGAGTCATAGGCAAGAATCTGATGGTGCCTGTGTATTACAGAACAGGGCAGTATGCAAACAGTTAGCTCTAATAGAGACAGTTGGTCTTTTCTACAATAGAACAGAATAGACAGCTTTATTGTCATTGTATAAGATACAATGAGATTAAAAGTGAGCTCTAGGAGACATACACCTTTGAAGGCTACTCGGCTACGAAAATGCTGTGTTCTTGGCATCCATGCATGAAGGCGCAGTATGCTTCAGGGACTTGACATTATCATAGTCACCCTATCTGTAGAGCCTCAATGACAATGAATAAATAAATTAGACCCATGTGGAGCATGAGGTGAATTCCATTTCAAAAGTTTGTTCTCATCCGTTTATCTTTTTCTTCTCTTATTTTATCTCTCTCAGACATCCCCACCCACCCACACACACACACACACACACTGTGTGCGTATGCATGCCTGCAGTAAGAACCTAGACAGTCCTCTGAGGTGAGCAGCCAGTATCAAGCCTTAAGGTCAAACACATTCTTTTTTTCAAACATTTTTTAGAGCATTTTTGCATGACTGCGCTGGAGGCTCCTTAAGACTTTGCACAAGTGAAAAAAAGTAAAACTAAATTTTTCATTGCAGAGTTTGAAGAAATACAGTTTGATGGCCTCATCCTGAGCCAGATACCGACTGCATGTATTTGTGCATCATTACACTGCATATTTCATTGCAGTCTTTGGTAAGATGCAAAGCTGACCTTCCCTATTTAGCTCCTCTTGTTTAAATCATGTTTAGCTGAATAGTAGGGGGAAATGGATTTATAAATATGTGCTTTTCAGAGGATGATCAGTTAGGATGGAAGATTCAAGAATATTTCAAAAGGTTGTCAGCACAGAATGTAGTATGGTTATCTATTTATCTTATTAAACCTTTATATAACCAGGAAGGTCCCGTTAAGACTGAGAATGTCTTTTGCAAGGGAGACCTGGCAAAGACATATAGAACAGGCAAAAACACATAGTGACGGACAAATACACAACTGAAAACAAGATCTAAAGAAGCAAAACACAACCAACTATACAAGTAGTTAAAAACAGCAACATCTTATAGAATCTGCCGCAGTTCTTTTATTCTGGTTTTCTGTGAGCTTTAGTTCCTTCTGCATCATATTCCAAGTCACAGGTACAGAATAAGCAAAAGCCCTTTTTTACGATTTCTGTATGGAAATTTGAAAAACAGAGTAAAAAGTGTGTGGTGTTAGTCAAAACATTTTAGCAAAATGCATACACACAGGTAATAGAAGAGTAGGCCAAGACTCTATATATGAGGTGATTCTGAATATGCAGAATCGCCTCATGCAGAATATACATGTTTTATTCCTTTTATCTTACTTTAATATTTTGCTTGTCTTACACTTGGATGTATTCCTCCATGTCAAACTGTGTCAAATGGGTCTCAAAACATTGATAATGAAAACATAAGATTACTGTGACTTTTCATCAAACGCCATAATAGTGGCGTGGCGTCAAAGTTCATCAACTCGCCGTGACACACGGAATTGCGATAACTTCGGTGTTCAAGGTTCAGTCTCCCTCAAACTACATTTGTGTAGCAACCCCCCCCCCCCCCCCCCCCCCCTGCAGACATTCATATGGTTTTAAGGAATGGGCGTGGCAAAATAACTAGCGGCCCCTAAAGTGCAGCCCCGGCACTACGATTGGCTGACATCTACAAAAATTGAAAGGGATATGTCTTTTCATGACAAACAAAAAAGTCTCTTGAATAGATATGCTAGACCAAACAGGAAGCCCGCCATTTTTACTTTGATGGCCATTTTGGTCATTTTCTGCAGTTTTACTCTGACGAACTTGTCCTAGGGCTTTCATCAGATCAACTTCAACTTCTGGGAATGTCATCTCAACAAGATGGAGATATAAACTACCTCGGTATATTTGATTTCATAAAAAATGTGTTCTGTCATAACTCACTAAGCAGTAAGTTGGTTGCACTGCACTGGTACAGAATATGGGCACAATTAGAATCAAGCCCACATACACCTTCCTGCTGCTGGGAAAACGCACCAGAGCATCTAATGTGTATTAATCTGCAGATAATTATAGTCCCCAACAAATGCACTAATGTTTGAGTCAAGCTTGCTAAAAATCGCGGTGCCCAGCTCTTTTAGGAAATTACTGAGGATTTGTAAAAATTGTACAGGAACCCCTTTTATGAAGATTAACCTCTTAAGTTAAAAAAAATAATTGCTTGGGGCAAAGTGCAGGGTAAGGTAGTCAGGGTATATTTAATGATAGGATTTGTTAACAATAAGAAGGACACTAAATATTCTTGCCATGTCCTTTAATGAAAGCAATATTTATATTTATACTTAAATACCACATTGATTTTATTGCTCCTATTGCCATAGGATAGAGAAAGGTGTATTTAGACCTCTGTCTTCATGGTAACAACCTCTAGGAGTCTACCCACAGCAGGCACTCTTGCTGTGGAAAAATCTAAAAGCCTTTCTTAGTGTGGTTAATGCATGGCAAAGTAAAAGAAAAAAAAAGCACCTATATACTGCAGCACACTGGTCTGAATGTGTAGTTTTTTTGTTTGTTTAATGTTTTTGATGAATACTTAGGAAAAGACTATGGCCTGTCCTAAATCACTCACTAATCAATATATAGTCCACTATACAGAGCAATATATACCATGATGTAATAATAAAAAAAAATGGATACAAAACTAGTTATTGGTTTTACAATGAAAACAAACAGCAGTCTCCTGTGTGAAAGTGCATCCAGCCACCATGACCTCCTACCAGACATCAGCAAACTTCTTTGTTTGCTTCGTAATACCACCATAAGACATCATCTGACATTAAATCCTAACTATGGGTGGTAATCAGCTGTTTGCTAAGATGACCTCTGTGGTTTTGTTTATTTAGAGGAGGACAGTCACATTTTCTCGCACAGGTCAGAGGGCAGGGCAGCCGGCTGTGCAGGGCCTCTGGAGTGGTTTGGGGCTTTCTGAAGTGCACTGCGAGTGAACCGTCCGGGACTGAATCCAGTTGCACTTCAGCTCACAGCAGTTCCAGATGATGGCAGTCCATCTGCTGCCACTGTATGTAAACATGTTCATAGGCCACTGACAGTTGGACAACAAGGTCAGCATCAAACTGCTTTAGTTGCTTCAAACTAAATGTTCTGCTGTAATCATTAAGATTTGATAATCAGTCTATAAGATTTCTATTTCCATCCTCACCACCATTGTTTTTCTGTGTTCTGTTTGTTATAACCCAAAGTTAAACTGCTTACCAATTGACCTATTTTAATTAAATATAACATACAGATTTGTATACAGTACTAAAATGTCATCACAGCTAAAGGGGATGATATCAACACACAAAGAGTGGGGAAAGCTTTTAAAACGTACCCCTTTAGAGGGGTTCTTAATAGAAACAGATGGGGAATGAAGATAAGAAAACAATAAGTAAACTATATAACATATTTCTATCTATGAATCTACATAATTCCCTACAGATAAAGCAGAGATGGGAGGCAGAAATCAACACGTCATACCACAGAATACCTGGGAGGCACACCTAGTTACAAATTCAAACACCTGGAGGGAATTTAAATGGAAAATAATTACCAGATTCTTCAGAACACCAGAAATATTAGCCAAGATGGGCCCAACGCATTCCAACTTGTGTTGGCGGAACTGTGGAACACGTGCTGCCAATCACACACATATATTCTGGTCATCTCTGCTAAAGATGCAGTTTTTTGGAAAGAAGGGTCACAAATACTGTATATTGGTTCATGTTTCTTTTAGAGGGCATTTGTTCTTAAAAGCAACACCGAACAGGAAATACATTTAATGCTAACTTTCATCAGTGGCCAATTAATACAACTTTGGTCTTCTATTGATCATTTTTGACAGGAGGACAGGGAATGAGAGACAAAGGGGGTGGTGTAGAGGAGTTGAATTTATCATTATACAAGGGATAGTTCACCCAAAAGAGATTCCACTCGAAGCGGCGTCATTTATAACATAATGTTTTTAGCCTAAATGTCTGCTGTTATCCTTCTCCTAGTTACTGCTGCAGTTATTGTGAATTCTCACGAGACAAGATCAGTGAGAACATGCGAGAGGCACTTTATGTTTTTTTCTGTTGTTATTTGACCTTTGAATAATTGGTCGCCATTTACGTCAACTGTATTTGGCTTCAATGCTGTTTACCCCTGAAACTCCAAAAGTGTTTTGTGGGCTCAAACACTTCACCCGCCTCTCCATCGTCATAGTGGTAAGTAGATAATAAGTGATTTTTATTTTTGGGTAAACCATCCCTTTAAGGTGATGGTGGAATATATATAAAGTGAGCATGCGTTGCAAGAAATACATCAAAAATAACAAATCAATGCAATAAAGTGCAAGAAAAAGATGTGTGATATCATATGGTGAATACTTCAAATAATGCCATTAAGAGCATTACAACAAGCTACAGATACTGTGTAATACTGGAGCAGTCCCAGGGCCACCGAGTACATGATGCAAATCCTGTGACTGGCAGACTGAAAAGTGCTGATACCTCTGGGAGATCTGCTTTTCTACGCTAACAAACACAGATTCCTCTCAGGATTATACTCTTACCTCTAGTGCGTATTAAGCCGCCCTTCAACTAAGTGGTTCCACGTTGTCAAGAGAGCTGAGAGGAGAATCAGTAATAGAGAAGCAAAATGTGTGTTTATAGTGATTACAGTGTCTCACTAGATGTAGCCTGACTCGTGTTGAATGATACGGCCAATAGGGTTGGGCGATGTCCACTTAACATCGCAATGGACAACTCCATCGGGGGGGAATGGTTTAAACAAAGTTTCCTACTTTACTCGGAGGCGCACACAGAGAGACACACACACACACCGACACAGACTCAGCTGACGTCTCTGACCCGCTTTGTACATGGATTTGTTTGAAATGACGCCACAATATCAACACCGATCACCACATAATGATCCATACTTTTTCTTAAATGAGTAAATTCTTCAGCTCATACTGACTCTGCTCGCTCTCTTCCTCTCTCTCTCCCACACACCGACACACACACAGTGTCATCGGACATGTGTGTCAACTCAGACTGGGTAAAAAGCAACAGAATTTGTAAACTTAGACAATGTATGGAGAGAAGGAGGAGATGGCGCCGTGCTCGGTTTGGATCGATTCAATGTTGGCTCAACATCATGATGGCAGCCAGCCATGTTGATGGTTGATGGAATCGTCCATATGTCATATTATTATTTATTTGAAGTCTAAAGACAGATTTTTGTTTCTAAGTGCAGGTTGTGGTTTCAAGCTCTTCTTTATGAGCAGAGAATCACAAACAAATCTGAGGTTGATCAATTATGTGTTATACCTCCTCACGGTGTCTACACTATGTATAAGCATTATATCAATATATAATAAATCTTTACTATATTGCTTTTCATAGAAAGGATATTTCCGATAACTATTATTATTGTTTTATCACTCACCTTTAGGTTTGACATGTCTAATGTCTCTGTTCTTTGCATCATGTTGGTCTGACCTGAGCCCAGTAACCTGGAAATCTCATATTACTGTCAAAGAGCAACTTAAAGCATCTCATGAAAAAAAAACTAACTTTATTGTCCTTCATAAATTGACACCCACCCTTTTTCCTCTACCTTACTTTCCAGAACTGTTCTGTTCTCATTTTCACAGTGTGTCTGACTGTCAATTCAACCGTGCTTTACTTAGACATGAACCATTTCCATTAGAATAGATTTAAAAATGAGTTATATTCATTCATTAAGCTTTGCTGCCTTTATAGGTTTTCTTTCTGGCCTGTTTGTGACATGACAGGCAATATGAAAAAATGCTGACGCACTCCAACATGTGCTGACTCAGCAACACAGTTGACTTGGCTGACTCACTGTTCCAGAGACGGTGACAACTTTTCACTACTGTGAAATGTAATTTGCAGACACATACTTACATCAAATGGGTAAACAACCTCTGCTTGCGCACACTGTTCATAATTCATCATGATCACATAAGAACTTGTTATGTTTGATTAAGGGAGAAGGAATAGTGTGCAGTAATTATACAGATACAGTTTATTCTTCATATATTGTAAGGCGCCCTTAGGTGTCTAGAAAGTCTTAGAATATTTTATTATTATTATTATTATTTTAATTGTTATTATTGCTTTTGTTGTTGTTTATTAAGTTCCCCTCACAACACCTTAAAAAGATTCAATAAGAGATTTTAAATGATTTGGATCAGATGAGATTCAGTTTCGGATCAAATGTGACTGAAAACACTGTCTCTGTGTCTGACTGCTTGTGTTTTTAGTCCAGCCTCCCATTGTTGTAATGAGTCTACCACATTCCCACAACCCAGCTTTTATGTTGGTGAGTACAACATCAAATTAATGTTGTGATGAACGAGTTGTCATTTTCCTTCTTAAGCTCCAGCCATCACATTGTGCAACAATGCTACAAGTCGCACATTAATAACCCCAAAAGCCATTTAAGCTTTTAGCTCTTAAACCGGGGCTAAATCAATGCTATTTGTTGTTCGCTCGTAGCAGGAACACTCCCTCTTTGTGTTACTATTTTGAGCTGTGCTACTGAATAATTTATACAAATCTATATCAGTGTGATGCATCCTACTTACAGTGTGTGGGGAGCGCAGTGGAAGTGGAGCTTTGTAAAATGTATAACTCCATCTGATTTCTCTTACATCTAATTGCCTGTAGATAAAGGCAGCTGGTTGTTAGTTGCTTCCATTAGTTGGTTTGAGTTTGTGTGTCATGGTGAATGTATGGAAGTCAATTAATGCCACAACCTGTGCTTTACTATTTTGCCTCAGTGCCTCTCTGTGATGAACTATAAGCTACTGTTGGTCAAACTGAGCCTAAGATACACACACATACAAGCACTACTGCAGAGTTCAATGTGTTGGTCACATGCACACACACACACACACACACACACGCCCACTTTTCTCCCCTGTGTCGCACACACTGCGGAGATGTGTTATCATGCCTCAGCAAACGCAGCAGCAGACTGCAGTGAAACTCCACCTCTATTGTGCTGCTACAGGATCTCACAGTGGATTCAATTTCAGTCAGGCTCCATATACACTGTACACCTGAACAAAGGCAGTTTAGAATGGTGAAATGGTCAAACTTCACATAAATTGCATATGTTAATTACAAAAAAGAAAATATTGAAAAACATTACCTGTCTCCACTGGCTCTCCATGCATAGTCTAAGCTTACAAATTCTGTCTTTATTATCAAGTCTGAGTTTACACTGTACACTTTGTGTGTGTGAGTGTGTGTATCAGGGTGTGTGTCTCAATGTGAGAGAGAGAGAAAGAGAGCGAGCCAAGTCAGGACGAGCTGAATTATGACTGAATGCGCAGTTATGAAGAAAGATTTAACTCAACTATGAAAAGTATCAATCGTTATGTGGTAATCAGTGTTATAATTGTGGCATCTTTTCAAACAAATCAAAGTTTAAACTGTAGCGGGTCAGAGCTGTCCACCTGCGTTTGTGTTCGCAAGTCAGTGCAAGAGGGAAAGAGAGAGAGACAGAAGTGAGCAGCTGAGTCAGGGTGTCAGTGATATTAATAATAGTAATGTGATATCGTCCTTATCTTAAAAACTGACGTTACCCTACCCATAGTTTCTGGGACTACACAATTCGTTTATAGTAATCTACCACTTAGTGATCAATTTGCCAAAAGTCTTTAGCCTTTGTATACTTTCAGTTAATAATCACAAGGTACTTTTGGTTTCCTCAAACGAATCCTGATAGTCAACAAAAAAAAAAAATTGGATTATTTTTATTTTGGCCTGAGTGGTGTATGAAGGAGTTTCTGTCAGGCTGTATAAGGCCCTTCATCAACATTGCTTGGCAGCCTTTATGTCACCTGAGAAACAAACTTTGGGAAAAGAAAAATAGTTCCAAAGCACTTGCTACAGCTCAGTAAGCACAGAGTAATAAATAGACTGACTGTTACTATGAGAAGAGGATGTGCACACAGCAATGAGAGCGCATCTTTGTAGGTGCAGATAAAATCCAGATGTTACTCCCACACATTAATTTACATTTAGCCACACATTTAGTGTGAACAAATTACAAATCTGAATCCAGTTTCAATGTTTTCTTGGGCTAGAAAATTGGGTTTAGCAACTCCAGTCCACAAGGTGGTGTTAAAGCAGCTGCAGCGGTTTAGGAAAGATGAGGTTTGAGCTTGAGTCAGGTTTATTTAAACCTTTCCTCACTGCTGCAGCTTCAAATTGCTATACAGCCTCCACATTGTTAAAACAGAAATGAAAGGAAAAACACACATTTCTAAATCAAGTTAGGAAACAAGCAGAAGAGGAAGAGAATGAAGAAAATAAAAGAGACAGTTACTAAAAGAAAAGAGAAAGAGATGGGGAGACACTCATCTCCGACTAGAGATCTCCTGATTGGTATGTACCCTGATCAGTCAAAATTCAGGATAACTATAGAATATGCTTCATCTGCGGTGGGACTGTACATAAGCCAATACGTCACCAGTGTGAGCAACTTATTATGACCCATAGTTGCATTAAATTGTTTTAAGTCAAACCCCAATCTTGTCATGAAACTAGCCAAATTGTTTTCTTGCCTAAATCTAATCAGACCGTTCCCATTCCACAAACTTGACTTATTGTTTCATCGGCAATAAAAGTCCAGTACACGTGCCACTCGTGCGCTCCTATAGGTCGCCATTCTGCGCAGCAGAAGCAACACAACAAAATGTGTGTTTGCTCAAACATATTAATTATTGATGTTGTGAGACAAAAAACCTGCGAATAGTGCATCGTCAAGTAGCAACCTACTGTCTGAGCAAGATTTTGTCCAGTTGGAATGAGTGAGGCAGTGGTGACAGCTCTGTGCATTTTATAGACAAACAGCATCATAGCTCAAATCAACTGTCCATCATCTGTTTTCCCTGTTCTCCCAAAACCTAAACAGTCCTCCAATGGTCATTGTATTGTGTACAAACTACAATCCAAAACTTAAAAAGTTCCTAAAAGTTACATACTTTACTCCATTTTCTAATAAAATGAGGTTCTGGAAAAAAGCAAATAGAGTATAACTAAATAATGTTTAATTCACCACTGTATAGCTGAAACCTGACAAACAACAAAGTTCTACTTTTACCACCTGTACAAGAGACAATCAACCCACTTAAATGTAAAGAGCTGTTAAAACCACTGTGTTAAGCGGGTACTATTTAATGTTTGACAAATGCAGGAGACCTTGACACTGATGGATTATAGAGATGACACATTGCAATATACAGCAGCCTTGGCTCAACACCCATCTCCACAAGTATCAAATTACCTCTATACTTGTTCTCTTGAAAAAGGAAAGTGCTAGACTCAGAATGGATCCTTCAGGGGCTCAACCTTTGGCCCCTTGGTTAAAATATCATCACATGTGAGTCAGTGGTGTAATGTGCGCTGGACTGAGGAGTAGTGATATTAAAACATCTGAGAAAACCCTGTGGTAAAACATCTGCTGTCAGCTCACAGCCTGCTCCACAGTATCAACAGGAACACAGCCTACAGGCCCATATAGTCACCAGGGCTTTAAAAAGTCAGAAACTGACACTCACACACACACACACACACGGTCACGCACACGGTCACACACACCGCCGCAGTATATGTGCCCTGCTATTGGTGATCATCATCATACCAGCTGTGCATTGGCATGTCAGTCGCTATGTGAGAGGTTATGACAGGCTGGTGGTTTGCATGCAACGGAGTCTGATGTGCCACCTTTGTTTAGTGTCATATACGTCAAACCTGCCAACATCTTATCCATATATATATGACGCTATCCGCTCTCCTTCACTAACCTTTATACTATATGATCAGTATGACTCATGATGAGCAAGTTATGAGGCTGTACGACATATGCATGAGATACAAGGTGATTTCAATAAAGTGATCTTAGTGTCAAAAAAGACACCGTTTTGTTTTTAATGCCTGTGGTACTTCCCTCAAACAAATAATGGCATGGAGTGAAAGCCTAAATAAACTAGTTTACTCCATATTAATGCGCAGATCTGCATCCACACCATGTCCATCTCCTCGGTTATGTGCCGTGATATAGTGCTTGTAATGGTTTGGTAATATATATTGTTAATAAAAGGAGCTTGACTCATTTGACCGGGCTTTTATTTATATGTCCCCTGAAATTAATGGTAGTGAAGCATTGGCATTATTTTGTCACAATGACTTGTTAATATGCTGGCTTAGAGTGTTAGCATGTAACACAGGAGGTGAATATTACGTACTCATGTGGTCAGGCTTCTAACGAAACAGAATTTGACCAACATGGCCTGTTGTCCAGTGTCATGGTTTAGAGCTGTTGCAAAACTCTTGGTTGCTCCAGCTCTGGGCTGTTGTATGTAGAACACTGACAGCAAGACAACATTTAGCCCACTGGACCAGACTGGGCCACTGGCTGAGGGCCAAGTGTGTGTGTGATGGTGAGGATGCTAATACAGCACTGTAGGATGACATAGCACGGAAAGAAAGAGCAAACACACGAGTTTGGGAAAAAGGAATAGAGATATAATGAATGAATGTCACAGCCAGGGACGGCAGAGGCAGGCACTTATTGAAAAGAGCGTTTTTGCTCCAGCTTCAAGCCCTTTGCTTGGAAAGCCAAGTTGATATGTGAGACAAAAAGGCATTAAGATAAGAAACTCAACACAATATAAAAGACAAATTAAAGCAAGATTTTAAATAACAGAACAATATATAGATACATGATATAACTACACAGTTCAAACTGGTCTTCTGACACCGATGATGAACCTTAATACACCTATGTTGTAAAATCTCTGGAGCCAAGCAAAGTGGAAAATTTTAACTATTGCTACCTTTCCTACATCAACCATTGTGACTGATGTTGGTCCCATTCTGGCCTCAGGACCACCCAGCTCTAAATTGAATACAGTGGTGGACTTGTGTTCAGCTTTCTTTTCAATTACACTGCAAAACTGACTGAGATATATGCTGCTGGTGGTGGTGAGGAGAGACCTTTTTGACCAGAGTTGACCAAAGTGCTGCAAAATAAAATCACAATAAGAGAAGATAAAAACAATATAATAAGTATAGTAAAAGCCGATAAAATAACAATAGAATGAAAGAAGAAAACAAAAATCAAAGAATAGTAAGAGCCACCCAAAAAGCTTAAGATGAGCCTAGTTTATTGTATATCCATTGACATGAGCTGCATTTTGACCAAAGTACCTGGAACGTTCTTCAATGAGCTAAAAGGTTCTGCAGACCATTGTTCACCTGCATTTCCTCAGTGGTACATTTTCAACACAATTTCTGCAAGAACTACTAGTTCCTTGCTAAAGTTACTGTGGTGGCAATGCAGATATTGCTCCAAATAAACCAGATGATGAGCTGGTAACGCATGATGGTGAAACACAGGTTGATGCAGATACATTATTGAGGCCTGATTCAAGATCCAGATGTGACTTTCTTTTCTTATGAGGTAGTTCAGCAATAAGACAGATATTCTAGTGCCTGCACTCCTCCACAGACAAATATTCGTCTTAAAGAAGCCCTGACTCCCTGTTCCAATCTTTCATAGACGCTCAGGGGTACATACCGCTCTTGGTGTCCTTTCCATCCAGTAAAGGTCGATAGTCACTCTTGGAGACTGTCTCTGCCACTTTGTCATCATAGCTCTCTTTCTCCAGTGAGGCCATGAAGTCTCTCTTTAGCAAGGCATCGGCAGGGGCCCCGCCTGGGACCCCACCTCCACCCCCACCCAGAGCATCTCGCAGTGTCAGGTCCATAGTCCTGGTACTGTGGAGAAAATGGAGAAATAGGTTTACTGAAGGATTACTTTCATTGTTCTTTGCTTATTGCTATTTTTTCGATTATCTCTTTTCCAAATCCACTTCACAGGCTCACCGTACATGTCATTGGTGTGAGACTCACCACTTCACACCTTCTACAACCCCAATTCAGATGACTAGTTTACACAATTGACAGAAAGCTTGCAGGTGCAGTCTGATAATAACAATCCTCCAAGAACAAAGAAAACTGAAACATCATAGACTACATCCACACTAATATGTAATAACGCCCAGATGAGCATTTTGGTTACGTATCAGAAATAATCTCCCTCTAGAGTAACACACGTGATAACGCATATAAAATTAAATCAAATCAAATTTTATTTGTTTAGCCCATATTCACGAATCTCAATTTGTTTAATAGGGCTTTAACAAGGTAACACATCCTTTGCCCTTAACCCTCAACAATAGTAAGGACCATTAACATGACCATTCACGTACACTGCGTGTGTCAGTGTAAAACAGGAAGCAGTTTGTCTACGAATCAGGAGCAACAATGGTGAAAAGAAAGAGCAGGGATTTCTTTTCCTGTACAAATGACGGAAGTGAAACTGTTACTGAAAGCATTAACAACGTTTGGCATTTGCTGCAGGTAGTTCAAGTTGTCACTGATAAGACCCAATCAGGAAGCAAACGTTCCCAAACATCTGTTTTTTGCACATCCAAACTAAAAACTCAACCCAGGGTTATTAAACTAAAACAGGGCCAGCAATATTTCCAAAAGTATTAGTTTCAGCTCAAAAACTCTGGAGTTGTGTGGACACCAGGTAAAAACATAGCAACAGTGATGTGTTTCCAAATTAAAACATATTAGAGTAGATGGATCCATACTGTCTGTAAAGTTTCTGTTTCCAGTGTTTCACTCTCTCTGGTCTCTGTTAATTCACTTCGGTAAAACAATGCTCTCCTTTGAAATTAATTTATTTTCATTATGCCAGCTACAAAAATAATCCTTATTAAATAGCAGTCAATAGCATTTGTGAATGGTTCAGAGGCAGGAGAAGTGAGATTGGAAACAAACTTGAACTGAGGTTTAAATTGAGCATGGTGGAGTTTCCCTCTTGTATATGAATGTGAAAACAGTAATTTAGTGTGAAACTCTTCACATACATTGTTCTGCACAGTGAAGGTCCAACATTCAAGTGCAGTAACAAAAAGCAAAACTTGGAGCAGAGAGGGACTGTGTCTAGACTGAATCAACTTGTATAGAATGAAACTGGCTTTTTATTATCTCTTCAATAACAGCTAACACTTAGTCAACCTTATATCTAGGCTATGTATGCACTATATGTACAGTAGATATGGCCCAACCATAACCTAAAGGGGCTGAGACCAATATCTCTACTTGAGAGCTGAGAAAAACAATAATTTCAAAATCGATCTTTTGATACGTTTAATACAAATGTGTAGTGATAAAACCCCTGTTTGGATGCACTAGAGGTGAGTCTGCAACAGGAGCTGCCTGACAGATAACAGCTGAAGGAGGAAAGTGCAGGAGGTAGAAAACGAGAGGAACCTGAAGAATGAAAAATGGCTGAGAAAGGAGGAGGAATAGAAGAAGAGAGAAAGTCAGAGTGACGAGCAGACCAGCCTCCTGACCTCCAAACAGCTGCAAGTGCATTGCTTCAGCTGATCCTTTCACTGCAGAATAACGGCTAGCTTGTTTCTGAGTGATAGAGAATTTGTGTTTGCATGCTGAACAAGACTATTTCTTATTTC
Source organism: Verasper variegatus (assembly GCA_026259375.1). Taxonomy (NCBI): domain Eukaryota; kingdom Metazoa; phylum Chordata; class Actinopteri; order Pleuronectiformes; family Pleuronectidae; genus Verasper; species Verasper variegatus. Next base: position 19,560,261 of record CM048053.1, on the reverse strand, counting down.
AGAAGCTTGTCAAACACACCAACAAGTAGGAGGAGAACAAGACAGAAAAGGAACAGGAGAACAACAGTAAAAAGGGAGAAACAATGGAGAAGACAGACAATGAAAAGGTGGAGGAGGAGACAAAGATGAGTGAAGGTAAAGAATTTAATACGAAAAAAAGAATCCAAAAACAGCAGGACATCCCTTCTCCTGTAATAACCAATACTTTTTCCTATCCTACCTTCCTGCCTTCACTCCCCACTCCTCCCTCACATTCCTACCCACAATCCGCCCCTGTTTCTCCTTATATAGGTGTTTCATATTTCATGTAAATGGTTCAATACAGTTCTATTGGACTGTTGTAGAAAATAGGAGTCAATATGTCCATATAAATATTGGAGGTTAAAAAAAAAAGAAAAGATGGTTGGATTTTTTCATTTGATTCAGATTATGACTCTTTTCCGAGATTAGATTAGTTTTAGTGCCCAGAAGAAAGCACCCTATTTTTTATATTATAATCTATGCACTTGTGTTTAAATTGAGGGAATTGCCATTTAATGTAGTTTCACTCAAAGACTGACTATTGCATATGTATCTTTAACTTCCCAGACATTCAGATAAGTCACAGAAGAAGGATCACTGAGGGAGAAGCAGACTGTGTAAAAGAACATGAGAGGCCTGTTGGTTATTTTTTCACCTTCACTCACTTGTTAGATAAACACCACAACTCAGTGTACGATACAGCTGTTTACCTCACTTTATGGACCAGACTGAAACATACCTCATTTTAGTTATATTACACTTCTATTAATTTTATCTTCACCTTTCTGCTATTCATCATTCCACTGAATTGACTGTAAAGACATCAAATGTCTTTTCAATATTTTTGATTGACAGATTCCATTATGCGGGACCCTGTACTGCCTCAATATACTGTCTTAAAACTTCTCGAACCTACTGCACATCTTATACAGAGAATGCAACACCTTGATCAACAGAGATGTTGTCTGACCAAGGTGGAAAGAAGAAGAAAGGAGTTTACCTGAGTCAAGTGCACTTTAAAAAACACACTAGCCTGCCACTAGCTATAGCGGTTCACCCGTCAGAGATCCCAGGACTATCCACAACTAGTGCACTGCCCCTTCCTAACCTGCCGGTTCTATCTCTCTGAAATGGTAAAAGTAGGCTGCAGCAAGTAAGGACCTGCTGCAGGACACGGTCTACAGAACCCTGAAGCTGTACCACTGTTTCTCCACAATGAGCTGTTCAACTGTTGAAATTCAAAATGAGGCTCGACTCCGTATGCAAAACCTGAAGTTTCGAATAAGTTGTTGTTGCAGTTATCATGAGCAGGCTGTTGTTGTGACTGAGGACTTACACTGATGAGTCCAAACCGCCACTGTTACAGAGTGCTGGTTGACAGTTTATTCAAATTTGATCATGTGTCTAAATGCACACCAAATTTAACATTGCACTTCCTTGGGCCCTTAAAAATACTCGTGCCAACAAGTGTGAAGCCGATAAGATGAAGGGTTCTCCAGATACTTTGGCCAAATACAGACAGACTGACAGACAGGAGATTTGGGGAATTAGTAGATTAATATACATGCATAAATATACAGAAGATGCAAAGCTCCAGACTTTGTCAACAGGACACTTATACTGTAGTGGCATAACGGTCCTTTAATGGGACAAAACTGCTGCTCTGAGATCAAATAAGGAGAGCTATTGCTTTCACTATGGTATTGTTCTAATTAGTGTCACATACTGTTGTATACTAATGTACATGACTCTATATTTACAGAAATCAGATGCAAATACACCAGCCTATCTGCCACTTGAGCTGTGATGGAGTGATTTCTGAAAGCGCTGCAGAGACAAAATCTTAATGATTTGTCAATGACTTGCAAAGTGAGTTTGTATTTGAGTTACACTTTGAGTTATACATTACTCCTGCCAAATGCCATAAGCATAAAACATAAACTGGTCCCATCTCATAGACAGCATGACCCCTGAACAAACTTTCCTTTCTCTCTGCGGTTTGTGTTTATCCCTCCATCCACCCTCCAAGCAAACAAGCTGTCATTGTCTTGTGACTGTACCAAACACACACACACACACACACACACACACACACACACACACACACACACACACACACACACACACACACACACACACACACACAATGAACTCAATAATGTAATCTTTTCAATAAGAAAATGAACCAATCCTAAATTGGAGCTTCCTACCCTCCATTACCCTCTTGGCCTATTATTCTGCAATATTTACCGCTCCACTGGAGAGGTTTCATAAGCTAGAATATTCAGGAGGCTGGACCTGCTGCTCTATGTTTTCTCTCACCCATTAGGCCTGAGATTACTCAGATTCACATTTTTGATTTTCCTTTTATTTAATTTACATATTTTAAATATCCATGACAGGTTGTGTATGACAATTGCTGAAAGTTTTGACCTTGCTTTTATTGATTCCGCCAGTCCTTTATCAACCGCATGGAGAATGGACCTTAGCAAACCCCATACTATACCGCATAATGAATACAGGAACAGGAAGAGCTTTGTGATGCATAGGAGACTTCAGACTGGGCTGATCAGTTACCTCCTTCATGAAACTGTACTTCAGAGGACACTTCATTGAGTTGCATCGATTTCCTAGAGACTTAGTCCAGCCTTTACCTAGGACCTAACCTCAGAAGCCTTAAAATGTAACAATTATGTAACATTTGTCCCCATAGAAAAGACATGTCCGCTTACTGTGCACACAGATTCAGGTCGTCACAACATGAGTAATACCAAAACCACCTACATTCAGACCACAAATAATTACACGTCGCTATACAGTCTCATCAACTTAGCAAATAATTTGTGCTTTGTGCTTGTTACTTCTGGCTGGTTGTTGTAGTCTGTATTAAACTACTTTTATATTTTAATAAATTTGATGAGATTGACTTTTATAAAATTGAGCTGAAAACCCTGAATAAACCTTCAGAATGACACTTGTAAAATACATTTGTAGAAAAAGAAATTTCTTACAGTGATGATGCATTTAGTTTGGAGCTGGAATAATAAGTCTATTCATTAATTGATTAATTAATGTAAATTGAAGACACAATATTATCAAATAACATTTTGAACTTTGAACAGCAATAAGGTCAATATATTTAAGTTTAGCTAAATGAGTCTTCCTGAGCTTGAATAAACAATGATGCAACTGGTTTTCATCCTTTCTGACATTTTAGTTGATCAGTCGATACATCCAGAAAATAAGCCTCAAAAGAAAATAATCATGAGGTACAACAACTCACCATTAAGGTCTTAACTGCAACACCAATGACTGAGTTCAGGTCAGCTTGAACTTGCTCAGAGATGCTCAAAATGAATGGTACACACAAACATTGCATAACTGGTGGTTAGCAAAAAGCGAAGCGTGTGTATATGTGTGTGTAGGAGATAGACAGAAAGAGAGAGACAGAGAGAGAGAGAGAGAGAGAGAGAGAGAGAGAGATAAAACGATGGCGATGAGGAGGAATCGTCGGACAGCTGTTGCACTCTGAGGGATTAAAGACTATCTCTGTACCCACAATCCCCTGCTCCAACATCCACCACCCCGCCCTCTCTGAGTAATCATCTCATCCTCCAAAACACTGACAGTTCTCACGCAAGTACACACACACACACACACACACACACACACACACACACACACACCCACACACACACACACAATTGTACTTCTATCTCTGTGAGGACACTAATTGACATAATGCATCCCCTAGCCCCTTATACCCAAACCTTAGCCATTCAAGCTGAAAACCTACCCTAAACCTAATTCTGACCTGAACCTTAAAACCAAGTCTTAATCCTTGAACAGCTTTTCGAATGAGAACTGGTAAAAATGTCAGATCTGTAACGGAAACTAAAAGAAAAAAATAGCATGTGAATTTCCGGCCATCCTTTAAGCAGAAGGTTAGTAGTTCAGTCTGCACTCTGAAGTGCCCTTGGGCAAGATACTGATGTCCTATTGCCCCTGATGGTAACACGTGATGGAAGTGTGTGAGTACAGTGGTTGATAAGACTGGAAAGCGCTACATAAATACATTTAACTTTTAATTTACCTTAACTGCATGTTCCTTATCGTAACCATGACAACTAAGGTACTCTAAACTTTAATATTTAGTTTTACCCAAACCATGATTATTTACTATCCCAAGTTGTTTATCTTCCTAAACCTATCCAAATGACCATTTAACTGCGTTCATTATTGTATCAATGACAACGAAGGTCTTGTGTGCCTGCCACCATAGGGGCAGTATTTCAGGAGATGCTCTTAGGGGTTGCATCAGGGTTTATAGGGACCAACAACCTACATTATATTGTTGTTTAGGTTGAAGGACATCATGGTTTCATGAAGAATGGTGTCCTTGGCATGACTGAATGCTATTCAACCAGATATGGTGTTCTAAAAATACATCACTGCACGCCTGGAGTTTGCCAAAGGGAACCAAACTGTTACATAATTGATCTTGTCTTAAAAGAGTTTATTCACCCAAAAATGAAAGTTCACTCATTACCTACTCACCACTATGCCGACGGAGGGGTGGGTGGAGTGTTTGAGCGCACAAAACACTTTGAGTCTCAGGGTACACAGCGTTGCAGACAAATCCAATTCAATTGATGTAAATGGCAACCACTTCTTCAAACTTAAAAAAACTACTGAAAAAAAATGAAAATGCCTCCATACTGCTCCTGTGGTACAGCCCAGCTCCAGGCTTGGATTTGGCTGCAACGCTGTTTACCCCTGAAACTCCAAAAGTGTTTTGTGGACTCAAACACTTCACCCACCCCTCCATGAGCATAGTGGTGACTAGATAATGAGTGAATTTTCATTTTTCTGTGAACTATCCCTTTAAATCACTCAGCTGAGCCTGATCGATGCCAACTGTTAATCTTTATGGGAAGATGATTGTTAAGCAGCTCATGTTTTAAAATAACCACTCCAAAACATAAAAAAGTGGTGTGTACTTTTTAAAGTTATTATTTAACCAAATGTACATGAATACTTTAACTCCTCATCACTTACAAAATCGTAATATTCTCAACGTTAAATCTAAATATTTAACTACAAATAGTCGTCTGCCCAAATTGTCATTGGTCAGACAATCACTGTTGTTAAGTTGTACGAAAAAAAAAGGGGTTCATCATCCGCCTTCCAGGATTTTGTCTTTTTAATCAAAATTTAAAAAAAACTATCTTGCTTAAAAAAACACCACAAGTCAATATGCTTTCACAACTCAACAGAAAACAGCTGTTTCGGCTCCACAGTATGATGTGAGTTGTCTTTACAGCCGTAGGTCAGTCCAGTTCAGTGGTGAGTCACAGAAGAATATATCTGCTGAGTGTCTGTGCTAATGATGCTTCAGCAGTGAATGGAGAGGTTAGTGACCCTGGGAACCTGCCTCCTCTTGCTTTCATCAACTCTCTTCAAAACCATAAATCTCGGCTTTGTTGCCACATCATGAAATGGATTACCCACTACATTGCCAACTAGCCACAATATATCATGCTTTATGACACTTTATATGTTAGTGTCAATCAACAAGATGTCTTTTTATGGCTAGACTTCATGAGGATTGTATTATGCAAAGTGGCACAGAAAAGATTCATGTGACCTGATGAACAGAGGAGCACATCAGTTTCCTCCCAGTTCTGACCTGACTGAAGGACACTGCAGCTCATTTCCAGCCCCACTGAAGGTTCACATGTAGTGCAAGAGATAAATAGACACCAGGACATGCTGCAAGAATAACTGTTGTCAAGAAGAGGAGTTAAGATTAGGGAGTTGATCACTGTGAATCTGATATAATACATTTGACTTGACTGACCAGTCCTACTGTGATAAATTAAAGGTGGTCAACATGAGATAATAATTGGCCACTAAATCAACAGTTTTTTTAAATCAACAAGCCTTCATAAACATTGATTTTCTCTCCATCATCACACAACTAATACTGTACATAGGATTAAAATCTGAGCAAATTGCAACAGATTATAAAACTGACACTAGTCAAAAAGCTAATTGTCTATCAAATGGGACAGGGAATCAGAACACAAGCAGTAAAGAAAACTGTGTATGGAGATCAGCTTAACCACTTTCTTTAGAAACAAGACTGAAAGTGAGTGTGAATGGAATGTCACCAATGATTCCTTGTCTGCACATAAAGCTGCAAGTTAAGTTCAGTGGGAAACATTTCAGTGGGTAAAGCTTCTGAACTTTTCATATGTTGTGTTGACAGGAAGAGGAAAGTAGAATCAGCCTCATTCTTCCAAAAACAAATAGTAGAATTTTCTTTAGAAATGTTACTTGTTCTTATACTCAGTAGAGTGCATACCTCCACCAATAGTTTCCTTAAATTCAATCATCTGTACCATATTACACACACTCATAGATATCAGTCCCCTAAATATGCCTGATTGTTTTCATCAAGATCCATCAATTACTAAAAGAAAGTGATAAAACAATCCTATATCTGCCTCTGATGAAGATCCAAGATTTTATGGATTCTTCCCCGACATTCCACCAACTTTTGTTCCCCATCTTAAGAAGATTGAATATTTATGTCATCTGTGAGGTTACATCGAGAACTACTACTGAGAACTTCTCAAAATGACAGAATGCGTTGATGTTGAAGGCCGGCAGACCCAGAGGATGAATGAGAAGCCTCATTTATTCGATCTGGGCAGCTGAAATGTGTCTGGGAGTCAGTAAGGTTTTCATTTCAGAGATGTCGATTCTGAAAGTCGACAGTCAGCGAAATGTTTGAATCGTGTCTATGGAGAAAGTTCCAACTCCCTTTCCTTCTTTTCATGTTTGTTTTTATGTTTTTAATAAAAACCCACTAAAACACATGTTGGATTCTGATGAGAGGATAGGAATTAGATTATATGATTATATGAGAAAAACATTTGCTCAATTGGTTAAACTCTGAGGACACAAGATGAATTAAAACAAATCTAAAGCTGAAACTATGTTTTACATCCTTTAGATATGTTAAACGCAGAAACAAAGTACTGTCATGGCTGCCCAGTCAGTTGTCATGGTGACTCAGCAGTTCCTCAGACGGACACACACAGTGTTTCTGATGAGCAGCAGGTTGGATTACTGCTGACACTGCACACAACACTCACCTACTGAACATGCACATACACACAGCATCAAACCAGCGGTGCACCAATCAGATTTTCTCTCTCCAGATGCAAATCGCCCAACCCAACAGACACTGTACAGAATAAACCCTAGTTCAGAACCAACTCATTTTATAATGCAGCTGAACATCTGCCAGATAAATTGTCATTTCACTTGTTTATGTGGGGTCATGGCGCTACATTAACTGCCACACTGATTGATTGTGCCTGATCGATGTGGCTGTGTGACGATGGGATGGATTTCTGGAGGCATGTCAGAAATGTTTCTCTGCTGTGTGCATTAGGATTTTCCTTGTTGCAGCTGTCAAAAGATCTGTTCAAAACTGCACAGAACTTGTGTTAATGTTATTTACATGTTGCAGTCTGGAGTGTGCTGTGATATAAAAGTGAACTATCTGCGGATCCATATTTGTCATTCTCTTTTGCTTTCATTCCATGAAAAGCAATGAAAGCATTCATGGAAGAAGAATAACAAAAGAAAAATATTTCACCCCTCTCCATTTGTATGTTACAAGGATAACACACAATTACAGAATGGATTTCCATAAAAACTTGGTAAAGGGCTAAAAAATAACCTTTTCAATTTTGGGGCAGATCCGGACAAAGAGGTGGATACAGGATTTTATTGTTTCCACTTTCTTTCATACTTCAAGTTTTGGGACATTTTCACAGATTTCTGATATTTACCTAAAATGCAGACGATATGGTGCAGCTTTGAGTATTCAAGGGGAATATTGGGGCTGGGTGCTCTACTGAATGCCATTTGTGATTGTATGGTTGAAATATTCTTTTTTCTATTGTCAAAGGACAAAACCATCCAGGGATTCTATGGACAGTGTAATTCTTCAGCTCTATCAGTGAGTTAGATTTTCCACATCAAAAACTAAATCAAACACTTTTTTAAATTATATTTTTCTTTTGCCATTTGCCATAATTCAAATTTCGATATTTATTTACTTGTATCATGGAATGATGGACAGAAAATGAGGATTAGAAAATCAGGATCTAAGTGCCCAGCTTCACTTTCCAATGAACTGGCCAGCCCATCTTACCCATCATCACATCTGCCTATTTGTTTAAACTTGTCGTTTAAAAAGATCAATATTGCAGGTGAATAACATCAACTCTATTATTTACTTAATGCACCAACTCACTAAAAGACAGTGCCTATGTAAATAAACAGGCAGCATATCCAGCTGGACAGACTAATACAGGAAGGAGTCATTTTACTTTAGGAACCCCAACTAATCGCTCTCTCTTTGAGCTCTACTTAGCGGGGGCGTGGAGTGTACATAAGCGAGTGATTTCACAGGACTCCAGGGGCACATCCAGACAAAACATTAATTAAAACAGATATATGCCCTGTATTCCAAGGTTGATAGGCACACAGAGCTCATCATCATGGTTCCAGAAGTAAAAATCCCTTTCATTTTCTGAATATAGATTTTGATCATCAGTCATAATATTGAAACCACAAGTTACAAGATTGTGAAACAAAGTTATTTGCTCCTGTAGAAGCCACAATACTGTTTGGTATCAACTGTATTTTATGAAAAACATGTTTAATTCACAATGTCACAGAAAAATACTCCACTACCCAGAATCCTTGATGTAAAAGCGACATCTCTGATTGGTGGTGCTCACTGTTACTATGGAATTTTGACCATAACCACAAAAATCATGTCAGCAACGATCAATACATTTACTTCAATACCTTTACCAAAGAGCAACCATGATTTCCCATGATTGCAAGAGGGAACAAAGCACTGAACCATGTCACTAACAACACTGTGGTTACACTACCACACTTTAAAAGTTACTATACTAAACAGTATATGAAACACTATACAAATAAATGCATGAAAGACATGTAAAATTTAAAATAAATTCCCGAAGCATGCAGGAAGTTGGTAGAAGGGGATCATTCTCAATGGTTTGTGGGGTGCATAGTTCCATTACCCTTAAAATAATTATGTACAGTCTTGTACCTTTGCCTTTGTTTTGCCCTGGATCAAATGTTTTATGGTCATGATTTATCTCATAGCTGGTTGGCCTGGTTCCTGACTTAAAACATTTTTTCTAAGAATTTTCTGAAACGTGAGCTGTTATAAGTGGGCAGTAACTGTTACGCTCTATAGCGTTTGACTGGGTAACACAGGGCAGTTTGTACATCACCTTTGCTGCAGAAACCAGGCTTCCTTTGTCAGACCACTTTTCTAGTCCACCATCCTACATGTTGGTGAGAGGTGTGGATGTTTTATCTCATGCATCCTTTTACTGGCCACTAGTAAAAATCCACAGCTTATCCTGCTCATTTCTCCTTAACCTTCACACTGCTAACTTCCTTCCTGAGTTCACCACCTCCAAAACCGTACATGTTATAAATGTCAGATAAAATGCTTTTGCCTAAATGCTATAGAAGCTGATTTAAATGCTGTTTAAATCCAAATCTCACTTTCCCCCTCCATGTTTTTACTGCTTGCAAATCCATATGTTTTGGTTCATCCTGCTCCCTGGCTGTGCAGCTGTTGTCTGCAGATCCTCTTATCTGAACTCAGGACATCCTCTCTGCACTTCTCTGCAACAAGCACTCAGCATCACTACTGTCTTTGTGAACCTTGAAGAGTTTGCCTTCCACATTCCATATAGCATCTTTATACTGATTTAATGAATGAGTCTACACATTTCCTGCAGAGATAGCTGATCACTGTTGTGTTTAACAAATGACCTATACAGTCAATGTAGGCCAGTTAGGTGACTATCGTGTCTGTTTCATTGGTTAACTGGGTGGATAACCGGCTCTGAATGGCCCACTGCCTGAAAACGTTAACCATATCTGGTTGGATGACTGCTAGCCTGACTTCCTGCCTACAGTCCTTGGCTGGTAATCTGGGAGGGATTGCATGTAATCCCACCAATCCCTAAATCAGAAATCATGGCATCATCATTATCACAACAAGCATGCATTAGAACATCTCTCATAATCCATGAAGCTCATTGCTTGTAGTCTTTAGCATCAGCAGTCTGTCGTTACTCTATTTCATCACACTAACTTTGGCTCCTGTGCATATTCCAGTCTAGCTGCTCACACTACCCATTGCATTGGCCACCTTGGCTCACTTCAAACCCAATTCACCAAGCACAGCTCTACAATATCACCCTCCACTGTAGAATACAGTAGCTTGCTATCTATTTTTACCTTTGCAACTGTTAACAGTTAGCATGCTTACAATGTTTGTTAAGTTTAACATGTTAATACTTGTGTACCAACAGATTCCAGTTTATTAACACAGTTATCAAATGTCTTTCACATGGCTTCTGGTTAAATGCAGTTTTTTTCTTTCTTTGAGCTTCCGTTCTATTGAGCTAGGCTACGGTGTGTAGGCTTACAGTACATAAGGTCAACTTGGTTGTTATTTCCCTGTCATTGCATGCACATTTACAATTGTTCTCTAATGGAAACCACAGTTGAATATAAACAGAATTTATTTAATTCAGATATATGTTGCAGGTACTACTACATTCATCATGCTGGTATGACTGTGAGCCATCAAGACTGCTTGCAGACCTGCACTGAATTCCTGATATTATCAGTACGTGAAAATGCAAATGCTGAGTCAGTTACTCCAGACATTCTCCAGAGTTTTTCTGACAGCCCCCTAGTAAAAACTTTAATAATAGTAAGATATTTTCTGAGTGAGCCCAGACGCCAACCCACACTTGGACATGATGAACACATCTGACCCAGATGATTTTCTGTCACATTGTTAATATGTAAACAGACATTTGGGTCTGGACATTTTCCTGAGTTCATGTCTGAAAATGGCTATGGTTTAGCAGTTTGGAGCATTTCAAATGACAAACAAATTTGTGGTACAGCTACTTTTATTGCTGTGTATTTTGCATATAACTGTTGTTTGCTCAACATCTTCCTTGGAATAAACAAACAACTGTCAGACAATGGATTTACAGAAGGTCTTTACAGAACCACAACCACCTTCATCTGACTACCATTTCCAAACTCAACACTTACAGTATCAATTTGCTTTGATGCCTTCCTGGCTTCTATTGCTCTATCTCTTTCTGAAAAAAATAAAATAAACTAACATATGTACGTGGCACACATTCAAGTGGCCAGATGAATAATAATAAGTATCATCGTATCATGACATGCTTAAGATTTTAGCTCAAGTCACCATAGGAACCAAATCTGAGAATCTGAACAAATCAGAGATGGACGGACAGAGGGTGGAAAGTAAAGCAGTGTTTGTCTGCTTGTGTTGCTCTGTCACAGGACATTTTGATGTTTTTTTTGATCTGCTGTACAACCAGGATGCACAGATTGTCTATTGTCATTATTCTTATTCTGAAAATGTCTTCTTTTTCGAAACATTATAAAAATAAATAGATGATTCACAGTCAGTGGATCATAATACAAATTGTTATCAAAATGATGTATCAGCCAGAATGAAGAATTAAAGACATGCATAATAACCATTGCATCAACTGAAACATGTTCTGAATACTCATCTCCATTGTCCATCATCATAACAAGCATTTAGGCGACAATACAGATGTGTTTTTACTGACTTCCAGCATCTATGTCCAGGCTACATTGCATTTCTAGGATGGGAAAATTGATTATGTTTGACATCAGAATCCCTTAATTTCCTAACTAAGTAAATCCTAACTGACTACTTGCCTATGCTTTCGCTATATACCGTGATAAAGGGGGACATGTTCAATCTCTTCCTAGACCGGGTACCTATAGCCGATGACAGCGCAAATACTGTTGAGACAGCTGTTAAGACAGCTGTTAAGAACGTAATCTGGAAGAAGGGTCTTTCAACAGAAATTTTACTGTGGAGCTGAAGAGGTAGCCATTGTGTTGGGTAATTATATTATGCCCAAGTGAGATTCTTTTGTTTGTTGAATCCCATGCTTATGACTAAATTGTTTTATATAAATTCAGGGCAAGTGAAAAGGGTTTTGCAGAATCTGTGCAGCTGGGGCTGTGGCTTGTGCTGCAAACAGACTGGCCCTGGCCTGCAAGGACTCACCAGATGATATAAGGTGCATGGACAACTTCAGGGACCACCATCAAGACAAATTATATATTTAATTACAACATTTCCAGGAAGTGAAGGACAAACACCACCTCTGTCTCAGTAAGAGGCCATCAAGACCCTACAGAGGAACCTGAGTGCACTCATTTGAGCCTTGACAGAGGAGACACACGGATGAGAAAATGTCCAGAGGCACACATACAGATTCGCGTGATGTTTGTCCCAAATGCCTTTACATAATCAGTCAATGAGTCAATGTCAACTTACTACACAGAAATGCAAATTGTGCACACCTATTTATTACATTTTTTATATAATTCACTGAAATGAGGTCGGTTTCCATGTGAGTAAACAGCAGTTTTTGTGATTCCTGGCACAAATCAGACTCTGAGGATCATCAAGGAAGCTGGAAGGACTCCACTCCCTGGATCTTTACTGGGGCATTCAATGTGGGTAAATTAACTACTGTATGTTTCACAACACACATACACACACAACACACACAACCAGGAATAGATCATCGGTCTACTGGCAAGGGAGTATGAGTGGGTCAACCTAAACCCCTACCGGAGCCTTCTTGTGGGCATTACAGTAGTTATCCCCATTTTCAGTCAGATGAACATAATAAGACTAAGAGATTCACTTTGTAAAGCATAACAAAAATGTAAAAAATAATATTATTGAAATATGTGTTTATTATCAAGTTTTTAAAAAGGCCTTTGAAACCAGCTTCAAGCAGAGAACCTGGCTGCCTGCTTGAGGATCTGTGCTGTGGAGCACTCACTGTATTTATATTTTTCCTGGTATTAGTAGCAACATGAAGCAATAGAACTGTAGGCTGTAGGCAAACTATAGGCTACCTATTGTTCAGCTATTTTTTACAAGGGCACATTCAATATTTTCAAACATGAACTAGGTGATCCCCAGAAAAATATGTTCCAATAATCAGTTAGCATTTTACACTCAATGAGGCAATGAGATGATTGGTGAATAAGGGCTCATTCAATTTAAATATTTCTTAGTTCAGGCTTCAAACATTTACTCACTGCTTTTCTCACAGTCATATGATCCATTAAACGTGTTAGGGATGATGGATTGTTGGCTGGGAAGCAACTTGAAGATTAATCAATAATAACAATAGTGGTTAGATGTTGTTGTAGGCCTTCCTTTTGCCAAACTGACTTGGAGGTCAAGGCCAATTCCTTGTTTTTTTATTGGACACTGATCAAAAGATGAATATGAGACAGAATTTCATCTTTTATATCCTGGTATGGACAAACACCCTTTGTGTCAGATTGTCCCATTTTGAAAAAGAAAATAAAGGAACAATTAGTATCAAAGTAAATCCTTGGTTGAATAAAGCTTGCCGGGAATAACTGTTTCATCTGTGGTGCTTTTCCAGCCTTCTACCGCAGCCTCTTTCTGTTCCTTCCCCTATTTCCCTCTGATGAAGCCCTTTGTTGTGTTGGCAGAGTGTTTTGGGTCATTGTCTTGCTGCATGAAGAAGTTTGGAGGCAATTCTCTGTAAATTGGCAGAGAAAATGTTTCTGTAGACATAAAAAATTATCTCTGCTGCAGCCATCATGAGTTTCATCATCCATAAAGATTAGTGAGTCTGTTTCAGAAGCCGCCATGACACCGCTTCAAAATGAGCTTGTTTCTTCATGAGCAGATCATTTCTTTCTCCAATCTTTGTCCTGTCTATCACTTTGGTTTAGCTCATTTGGAGCTTATTAGTCTAGAAAATGTTGTTCCAAAGCTTTTGCAGCCCTTTTATGTGCTTCTGCGAATTCCAAGCTGGCCTCCTAATGCTTAATGCTACTGAGTGGTTTGTATCTTGTTTTCTAGCCCATATACTGTACATGTATTTCCTCTTATGATGATGGATTGAGATATTTTATCCACTTTCATGCGGAGGTTGGTGCTAATGTCACAGACTGTTGCTTGGGTATTTCTTTATCAGTCAAGCAGTTAAAAAAGTCCTGGGATGTCTGTACCCTCTGAGAAGGTTCTCTTTGCCGTGAGTGTCACAGTGAACACCACTAGACTAACTCCACCAACTCCATGTGGACATCTTGCTATTTCTGATTTAAAAGCAGGAGAAAAGCATTCTGTTGAGGATAGAAGTAGACCTGGCCTGTTTATAGCGGAAGATTTTGACAGCTCGCCAATGAACAGACAGTCACTAGAAGTTGCATCACTGATGTAGATATTATGCCCAGTTCTGCCTGCCTGCCTAGGTTAGTGAAAACTTTATGGATGTTTTCAACTGCGCACCAACGTCCAATTGCAGCTTTCCACTGTGACTGAGAAAAAGCAAGGAGCATTTCATTGTAGAATGTGAAGCAAAAGTGGTGTATTTCCAAAACATTATCAAACTGTCTCAGGACAAATTAGACTATGGTGGTTGCTAAAGTCAAGGTAAATAATATGAAATAACGAAGGCCTAGTTATCAGTTTTATTCAGCTTTACTCCAAGCATAGCAGCTGCAGTTTTCTGATGATGTGTGAATCTAAATGTTCTATTGTTTATGCTGCCATTTCTACATGCACACATCCGCAAAAAAACATCCGCAGTTCAGTCTCCAGCCAAAGAACATGTGCATATGAGAGTAGCCAATAAATCAAACCAACAACCCTAAATATTATATAAAATATAAAAACATACAATATGTTTAATGAATATATTATGATTTTTGTTCTAAATAAATTTGATCTTTCATCTGCTATGTCGTGTGTTACCAGAATGTTTTCTTCATTTCCAACCATCTGAATCAGATACATCTAATTCTGCCTCGCCGTTATGTCAAAAGATAAATAAGGTTTAATGTCTTGATTACATATAATGTGACTGTCAGTAAAAAGGCAACAGGTAGGCAGATGGAGAGACAGAAGACCAACATCAAGAGACACACAAGCATGGAGTGTCAGAAAAGATGACTGTGACCTCTTCAACCCTGCAGGATGCAACAGAGCCTGCCAACACGAAACATCAAATAATTCACACTTCTTCTCTACACCTTCAACCTCCCACAAGATGCGGGACATATATGGAACATGTCAGGTTGTGTAGCCGGAATGTGTAGCTGAAGCACAGAATGTGTCCCTTTTATGTAACGGTGCAGCCGTGTGTCTTGGCTGAAAATATCTCAGTGTTGCATCATCATTGAAGCGCAGGGACAAGAGGATATAGGACAGATACTACAATGTTTACTCAAACTTCAGCACCAGCTTTTACTTCAAGGGAAATTTAAGGGGATGATTAAAAATGTCCATACACCTATGTAAAGTTATTACATTTCAGAATCTACGGTTCATTAATCCTCCTCAGTCACTGCACAGGCAATTTCACATATGAAATAGACTGAAGACTGATCCATTTTGCGACAGACACTGCCACAGAGAGAGAAAGACACGAGCATTGGGGGAACAATGTGTACTAATCCACACTGAGACAGAGGATGCACTGTACGTGTGTCTGTGTGCATTTGTGTGAATGTGTGTGTCAAGTGGGCTGGTGGGGGGGTGGGGTATTATTGTATAATGGCAGATTTAGTCCCTATATAGAACATAACACAATATCCCCAAAACTGGTGTAGGGCATATGCTGTGCAACAATCCAGAAAAAAGACCCTTTATGTAACAAAGGCCTTGTAGCTGTGGAGCTGCACCTGACTGCCTTCGACAAAGATGCACTGCTACTGTAAACACTACACGGGCAAGTAGATCACTCGCAGTCACTGTCATGGGTCAGTGCAGGTCACTCATGCAGGATTATTAATATTAAGATGTGAAATGTCGTCAGATGCCGTGAGGCCACACTGCAGTCATCAATGATCAGAGGCGAGCACATGGAGCTGATGCAGGGCTGCCATGGAGATAGCTTTGTACTACTGTATCCCCGGGATAGCACAGGAGGGGTGTACCATCCTGACTGCGGCACCACCATAACAAAGAGACACGGATCCACGGAGCTCTGCATGAGACCCCCGCCCTCCTCCTCCTCCTCCTCCTCCCATCGCCCCTCACACGCCCACTACCCTCCATCATTAAGATGGGAAACACCGCGCACCATCATCCGCCATGCAGTAGAAACACAGGCCCATACCCGCGCAGCACTGTCCGGATAACCCAGTAAATATGACAGGGATTTTTCATCATTCATTCATAAACACGGGGCCGGATGGCGCAACGCGAGGATACAGCCACGATCACGCGATGACACACGATAAATGTGGTTCTAAAGCTACTCACCGTTCAGCTGCGTCCCGATCCTGTGGCTGAGTGTGTGTTAAAGTGTGTGTGACAGTCAGGAGTGTGTGACGGTGAGAAATGTCTCCACCTTTCTCTGTGAACCAGGCAGACTGGTGCCAACACCAACACAGCTCCCGCCCCCTGAACCACCGCCTCAGCCAATCAGAAGCGAGGAGGGGGAAAAAACCGAATCCGCAGCAGGCAGCTGGTGATGCCTTCATGGGCCACAATAAAAAAATGAGAGTTTTGACTTGATTTGTTTTATTGGATTTGTGAAATCCATTACAGCGAATCCAAGGAATGACAAGCTCAAATCAGGACATGCATTTTCAACATGGACCCAAGGAAATTACATCAGGTGACACAAAACTGGGCAACACAATGATAAAACACAGCAATAGCAAACATGTATCAAACATGTAACAATCATCCATAACCTGCCACCATGCACCATAGGAAGCCTGACATAAACCTCTGCACCACACAGGAGGAATGAGGCATGAGCCAGGAAAAAAACCCAATAAATGTTGTCAAGTATTGGTGTCACATTTTTGTCAAGGATAAATGATCTGTATTTTTAGAGCACTTTTCTAGACTTGACCACTCAAAGTGCTCTACAAGTTTTGTCATCCACCCATTCACACACATTCATGCAGCACTTTAATCCAGACCACTCACACAAGACCTTTTTGGGCAATTTTGGGATTCAGTATCAAGGACACTTCTCAAGGAATGGAACCAATCTTCTATTTGGTGGACGACACGCTCTACCTCCTGAACAACAACCTCCCTGTGCGTTGGTGTGGAGGCAGGAATCTTTTTAAAATCACTTTCCTTAACGTCAGCGAGATAGGACTTTTCTTGAGCTTTTTGTCAATTTCTATAAGTCACAGACGTATGAGTGTGAGCAATTTGGTGCAGATCCAGAGAATCATCTGGATGTGACCAGCACAGCACAGTAGAAAAACTAGTCCACGCCTTTGTTACATCCAGACTTGATTATTGTAATTCCTTACTATCAGGCTCCAGCAGTAAGTCGTTAAAGACCCTGCAGCTTGTCCAAAATGCTGCAGCACGTGTCCTGACAAGAACCAAGAAAAGAGACCACATTTCTCCAGTATTAGCTTCGCTACACTGGCTTCTAGAATATAATTTAAAATTCTCCTCCTCACCTTCAACGCCCTTAATAATATGGCACCATTATACCTCAAAGAGCTGATGGTACTGTATCAACCCACTAGAGCACTGCGCTCCCAGAATTCAGGCTTACTTGTCATCCCTAAAGTCTCTAAGAGTAGGAGCAAGAGCTTTCAGCTATCAAGCTCCTCTCCTGTGGAATCATCTCCCACTTTCAGTTCGTTTAAGAGTAGGCTTAAAACCTTCCTTTTTGATAAAGCTTATAGTTAGAGCTGGTACAGGTTTGTCTTGGACCTGCTCTTAGTTATGCTGCTATAGGTCTAGAATGTCGGGGGACACATGACACACAGAGCTTCTCTTTCCAGTTTCTCACATGGGATCACATCAAAGAAATCAATACATGTTACTGACTTGACTTCTTCCCCAGAGTCCCTTTGCCTTATCGTCCGCAGATCCAGGGGTCGTGGCTGTGGCCACATCGTGGATTATGATGGTGGATCGCATATTAGAGATCGTGATAATAAAGGCGGATCCTGTATCGTGCTGGCATCTGATAATGGTGGTGGACCACGATTGAGGTGGCAGTTGATGGTGGATCCAGTGGACTGACTGTGGACTATAGTGGCATCCGATCTTGATGGTGGATCATGATCGTGGTGGCTGCTGACCATAGACTATGATTACAGCAAGACTGCTTGATATATAATATTTCTCCTCAGATACTCGACCATTACTGACAATAATCCATCAATTCATTGACCTTCAGTTATGCTTCAAAATGTTTATTCTATTCAATGCTGCAAATACCTTTATCTTGATGATGTTCTCCTTGACACTTGACATCTATTGCACTTCTGTCCGTCCTGGGAGAGGGATCCCTCACATGTGGCTCTCTCTGAGGTTTCTATGTTCTTTTTACCCTGTTAAAAGGGTTTTTTAGTAGTTTTTCCTCACTCTTGTTGAGGGTTAAGGGCAGAGGATGTCACACCTTGTTAAAGCCATATGAGACAAACACAAACAGTTGTATATGCTTTGGACTCTTTACTGTCAAGTCTGTAGTCAATTGCCGATCATTTACTTTTCTAAATTTTAAAATGCATCACTTATCATAGAAAATGTACAATTCACAAAAATATATTATACAATCAAAGCACCATATATTATTGAATTAACTTGTTTTTACACAAAATTACATTTCCGCTCTCCTGCTTTGTGTTTGTTTGTTACAATAATAATCTCTTGTGGACCATCCAGAGCTGAGGATGGTAAATCTTAATAAACAAATCTTAATATTGGACTTTGTGTGAGTATATTTTCTCGACAATCAAACTCATGGTTGGACACCGTTCTTTCTTCCATCTTCCTCCAATCTCTTTTTTTCCCTTTATGGTGAATTGAAGCATTTAAAAGAATGACGGGCCTGGATACCTGGCTAACTGACAGTCGCACTGGATGATGGTCTCCGATGCTCTCTGATGAAGCTAGCTAGCCAGATGACTGACTGGCTGGCTGCTGGAGAGCCAGAGGTTTCTATAGGATTATAGGGGATTATGGCTCCAATTTGATTTGGTGGGGGGTTTTGTAATCTCTCAAATATCACAAACTGTGTGCACACAAGAGCAAAATGCAGTAAACAAATACACATGCCAAAATAACAGATGTCCTCTTTTTTATATATTTAAAACATTCATCTTCTCCATGCTTCAGGTTTTTTTTACCAGGTGTTCGGTCCAAACCGGCAAACTAACCACGATATAAGAACAATATGAGAATGCATTTCTTCCTGTTATGGTATTTTGCAACAGCATTTTGCCACATCCCAACGGAACCACTGGATGCTGGATGCTCTTTTACTGAGGATGATCTATTAGTCAGAAAATGTCTGGATGATTTGGGACCAGACTTTCCCTGGACTTTGCCTCCCACTTTTGAACAACGTAGCAGGAGATTCTCTGCTTCAGAGAGTTCAGGTGAGGGGTATTGCCTGGGGAGGTGGAGGCTGGACATAACGTATTGATTCCACTGCATCAACAGCAGCATCATCCCTTACTTTTGTAAGTTACAGTGACTGATCTGTTGAGCATGTTTACATAGGGTTTTGGGGTAAATTATCTAATGCATGACATTCTACTCCCACACCATGTCTAGGTCAATGGCTGGAACAGAGAGAGAGAGATTTGCCATATGTACAACTGAGGGTATAAACTGCCATTGGTATAAGCTGCCATTGGCAGTATTCTCCTCCCCTTCTGTTTCCCTTTACATTTTCAAAATCCTCTTCGCTTTGAGATATAATCAGAGCAATCTCTGTGCTACAATATATACACTGAATACAGCAGGTTGTGATTTGAATTATGCATGCATGCATGCATATGGCTTTACACCATACCCCCCTGTCCAGTTATATAGTCACTAACTTGGTACAGAGTACAGTGGGTTTATCAGAACTCTTGCTGAAAACAAGACTGTCAAGATCAGAGGAAAGAGTGACACTAGTGTCCCCTTAAACAATGAGCTGAAAGAGACTGAAGTTCTGGGTAACTGCAGATTCGGTGATCTTTCTCTATGGGCCTATTCCTGACCAAGCAACCCATTTAAATCATATACTGTTCATGTAAAAATGCTGTTTGATGCAGCTTTAATATTGTACTGCATCTGTTTAAATATAGTTGTGGTCAGCTCACTTTCAGTTCTCTTCATCAAAAATACTAAATACTAAATTAATGTTTTTTCAGTTGAATAGTTGAAGATTGAGAACTCTTCTTCACTTCAGGACTGTTGCAGGTCTCTCTTGAAGAAGTCTATCTCAGGAGACTTTCAGGTAAAGTACAAGTTCAATCCCAATGCAAACAAAGCCTTTGACCTGATTAAATGAAAATAAGCATGAACCTGAATGTGTTTTCATTCATCTCATCTGTCCTGTAAGCTGAGTTGAGTCTCTGCAGCAGCAGCAGCAGCAGATCTTGATGACTCAGAGGGTGTGGCGTATGTTACCGTCATCAGGTTCATGCAGAGGAGGAGTCAGCACTGCCTTCTTTTCATTTAGACACTGCTTCACTGCCTGTCTATCCCTCCATTTATCCTTGCATCACCCCCTGTTTTCTCCTTCCACCTCTTCTTCTCTTCACAGTGTTACATAATACTGTGCCACCATCTCTCTCTCTCTCTCTCTGTTCCTGTCTAACTCAAACTCAGTCTGTCACACCCTCTCTCCTCTTTCAGTGTTTCATTCCTCCACCTCGTTCTTTTCCATCCTTCTCATCATTACACCCTCTACAGAAATCCTCCCTCTGCCCCCTCAGTAAAATCTAAAGAGATGGCACAGAATTCAAAGTTAGTTAGTCTTCCTACTTCAGATGCTGACAATTACATAAAAAAGGCTCTTACTGATATCATTATACTGTAGTAATACACTATGTGATATAAAATTCATACATTCTGTTATGAATACTTAGTTCTTTACTCGTCATTAATCTAACCATTCCAAACTGCTGGCAAAGCACTGACAAAATCCACACACATACCAGACATAACCACATACACAAAACAAGTAGTGTCCACAGCCATGTGCACAGCTCTGTGAGACTACTATGGCACAGTGGTGCGTTAAGCTAAATGTTAAGATTGACATATGCTAACATGCCCATAAATACAATGCTAACATGCTGAACTTTGGTGGGTGTCCAGGTTCATTAACTTGTTCAGTTCAGTCATTTATTACGCCAACCAGTGCAGTTTCAGTCTAGATAAATTATTTCCCCAAACTCATATGAAGTCACCATGACCTCGACTTTTGACCATCCAAATCTAATTAGTTAGTTTGTACATCTAAGTAGAAATCTTAGCCAAATGTAAGATTTTTAAATCATTTTTGAGCTAAAAGTTAATAGTTTTTTGTAAGAGTGACCTTTGACCTCCAAATTCCAATCAGCTCATCCATAAGTCCAAGTGCAAGATGCACAAACATTCACTAAGAGTGTTCCTGATTACATTCACAAGAATATGAGGTAACCTAGAATGTTTGTATCAAATGTAAAGAAGTTCCCTTCAGGGACAGATGGACAACCCGAACACATAATGCCTCCAGCCCCTGGCTGTCACTGGCACATAGGCATAAACAAAAGTAAAGATGTCTTCAATAACATACAAAGCAGAGTGGAATAACACAACACCACAATCTGGTCTAGTGAAGTTACTGAAATCAATATGTTTACACACAAATTGAGCAGGTATTGCATGGGGGACAAAGGAGTTTCTACCTCTATTACACTTAATGTATAACAGGCTGCCCTATATCTCCTGCAAGGAAAGGTTTCAAACTCAGTCTAACATAAACGTCACCTCAGTGTACTACTATGTGTGTAGTATCCTTGAATCATGTGCATCAGAGTTTACTTGCTCACTGCACCATGTACATGCAAGTGAGTCTCTTCACAGGTTGATAAAAACTCCCATTGAAATCATATGTATGATTCAAATTAACGTTAACTGGTAGAGTAAGCTCACTGTCAAACATAGAAATAATGGTATCTCTTAATAATTTGAATGAAATGTGTGCCTTTATTGTAAATACTACAGATGTCACAATGTTTATTAGAACCAGTTATTTGATTGTGTGATAAATTCAAATGAAGATTCAATGGGTTGGAGCGGGCAGTGTTTGCATTATCCAGATAAGCTTTGTTGTGCGATTACATGCAAATGTTTAGTGCTGTGAGAGGTAATGCTTGGACGTCAACTGTGGACTCTCATGGTGTTCAACACATATAACTACTATAACTATCAATATCGTCAAAATATAAAGTATATCTAGTGTTCGGTTACTTTGGCTCTGTTTTCAGAAATGTGTTTTTGGAATCACTTTTAGTTTTGATTATGGTTATGATGGTTCATTTTGAAAATTGGGTTAATCTGAATCCCACCTGCCCTCCTCCCTATAGCTACCCCAAATATATATACGATAGAGACCATTGTTCAATCAGTCCACATGTCCATTGATTCTCCTCGTGACACTCACGGTGGTCTCACCTTCCAAAGTCGCTCCTCCCTCACTCCTCTCTTTGACTTTTGCTGGGAGAGATCTGATGACCTAAATAAGTAGAGAACCCCTGTAGAGCAGAGACTTAGCTGAGGGGCTGACACACTAATACTCTGGATATGCCATGCTATACCACTAAAACTCAAACATTAACACTTTCACTCTTTGTCAAACAGGCGGCAGCAAACACACACTATTCCAAATCCCACTCTTTATCTATTTGACTCATTATCATCATGAGAGAAATAATTTGTGCTGTTTCTCTGAGCCAGTGCCAACAGCTATAATGAAATTCAATAATTGAGAGTTAGCAGTGGATGACTGGCAGGACTGAATTGGGGGTGGGGAGGGGGGCTGGGAGAAAGCAGATTTGGAAGAGTTTTAAGGTTCTGGGAGGATTTGGGGCAAAGCTGCACAGGGGGTGTCTGGGTTAGAGATGGGAAGATGGGTAGGGATGTGGGGAAGGCAGGATAGTCAGGCAGGGGTGAGGAAGGAAGGGTGAGGCAGGTAGTGCTGCACCTGACCATTGACATTTATCCCCTGGTGTCTGACATTTCTGCCTTCACTGATACAGCATAGTAAAAATGAAACAAAAGCAAAACACATCCCCAGTGATGCTCATGTCAAAGTTTATCCTGTAAGAATACAAAAGGTCAGGTCTGTTTGGGATGTTCTGGAGGCTGATTGGTTGTTTGTGAGTCTTCCCTATAAAGATAAGGAAAGATATTTCATATACAGGGAATACAATTCATTCTGTATGTGATTCAGTTGAACTCCATGTGTCTCTCAGTGGTTTTACAACACTTTCACCTTTTTGTGGTGTTTACATTGGTCTGGTATGTATATTAGGGGCATGTATGCTAATCAATTTTTCCCTAATATTTATTTCCAATCTTGATATCAATAATTTTGTCAACACAAATGTAGAAGATCATTATAGAATCAAATAATTCTGCTCTTTTGTTAAATTAAGATGTTACAATAAAAGAAGGGGTGCATGTAATGAATCAGATCATGTTGATGATGGTGTACAACCACTGAACCAAAGGAGGCTGAAGGAGGGTGGGTATCTTGTAAAATGATACTAGAATCAAGTGCCCAATGGTCAGGAATGCTCCATGCACTGCAGTTTTTAAAACCAGATTGAAAACCTTTCGATTTACAGGAGGCTTTAAGTAAACTATTTGACATACTATCCATGTATGTTATTATCCAAGTGCTAAAAAGGTGTAACTCGACTTGATGTCCTGATATTTATATTTGTCATATTATATCATGACCTTTTGATGACTGAGAATCTTCACAGACATTGTATTTTATTCTATTTTATTCAACTCTATTTTAATTATTCTTCTCCAAAAATTGTTTTAAACTGTGATCTGTACATTGTTCTCATTCACTTTTGTCTTAATTAATGTCCCTGGACAGCACTTTACTATACTTTGTATAAAATGAGCTTGCTAAATACAACTATCTTGTGTGTGTGTGTGGCCACTGACAGACATGGTTAGCAGTTTGTTATGTGGATTTTGAATCATTATAATAATAATATTAAAATAACAACTATTATTACTATTTGTACTAGTATTGTTGTTATTATTGTTATTATTAGTAGTAGTAGTATTACTACTTTGTCCTACTACTAGTATTATCCTTATCATTACCAAGTTGACCGAATACAGTTCACTGTGGACTTGTGGAGTCATATAGCCCAAAAGGGTCGATGAAATAATTTTAAAAAGATGATTATGTGGATTGATTGCATAATTTTTCTGGCACTTGCTCACTCAAAGAAAAAAATGTGCATGTCAGGCTACAGCATATAAACTTCAAGGCAATTCCATACCTTCAGTGTATACTCTGCAGAAGTATAAACTTAAGACCCTCAAATCTGCCACATACTGGGTCTCAGTCTCATCCTCCCTCAGCCTGCCTGCTGTCTAAATGTGTTCAGCATGCTACCACGCTGACTTCAGGAACACAGAGCTTTTCAAGTGCAGCTATGACCTTCACAAATGTCATACCTTGTTCTGTAAAAGAGTAGAACAGCCCTTGTCCCTGCAGGCCCAGGCAATGTATTAAAAAATTCATATTGCCTTGTATCTGACCATATGTCTCCTTGTGTATATATCACCAGCATGTGGTTGTCAAATATTTTCTGGCTGTGTTTAAACTGACCAACATGAGAAAGGAAGAGAAGAGGGTGATCTTCTTCATGAAACTTGACACTTTATTGTATAGGCTCTAATGATAAATATAAAAGCTACATAATAGATAGACTAATAACGTATCCTGATTCAAGTTGAAGGTGTCTTGTCAGCAGTAGCTTTAACTGTGATGATCCATGTTCATTCTAATACCAGTGGCCTCTGGTGAAAATGGCATCAAGCCTGAGAGGCTACGCTGTGTTCAGCTCTCCTACATCATCCAAGAGTTCACTTGACCACACTACCTGTTACTGTCTCCTTCATGCTCCATTAGTCCAGACTGTATCTACACTTTACAGTCTTACAGAGACATCTACTGGCAGGGGAGCGTGTTGTGTTCTGGGCAGTCTACCGCAGTGTATGTAAACACAACACGTTTTTTCCTGTAACAAAATTGTATTAAATTATTTAGCTATAGCAACCACAGTAAAACATCCATTTCTTGATCACCATAAATTTCACAATAATTCTTGATTATCTAAATGACACATTTTTATTCATAATATATGCTTCATTAGGTCAAGTAACATTTTTAGATACAATTTTTAGGTAAACACCTGCTAAGGTTATGTGTTTTTCTTCTGGTTTCAGACAGAATCATCTGGTCAATCATCACATTCCTGCTGCTGCTGTAAAAACCCTCTAACCCTCTGTCAGTGGGACAGCACACAGTCATAGTATGGACATACAGCACCACCTAGCGGACAAGATTCTGCAACTTTAACATAGTTTTGATCTTCTTACTCCCTCTATATGGCATTTACAAACAATAAATACAGCACATCTTATAAATATTTCAAAACTCACTATACTGATGTAATGTAGGACGTTTTTTAAATTTTGTTTTAATTTACAATATTATAGGTATTGCTTAATTATAATACAATCATATCTACATAACACTACGACTTTCCAAAGTAACTTGCAAGCCAAACTGTACCAGCAACTCATGTGCCAAAGTAATTACATGGATAACACAGAAACAATTACACTCCCTTGTAAACAATTTTGACAGACATTTTTTGATCTGAAAAGATCAGTGCAGGTTAATAAAAGTTTAAGTTTCTGAGTAGTGGTGAGACAATGTAAGAATGACAAGCTATTAAGGAAACTCAAGTCTTTAACTGTTTTACTCTCTGTGATGATGGATGAGATTGTGCAGTCACACTGTGATGAACTGACTTCCTGAGCTTGAGCGGCAAACAATGGGTCAAGACACATTTTCTGTTGCTGAATTTGATCATGCAGCTTTCAGCACACTCACTGGAAGAGGATCTTCAAAGTGAGACAGCTAATGTGTGTTTAATGCTGATAGCTTATAGTCTGTAGAACTTTCATCATTTGCTAACACATTATTTAAGTGCCAAACATATAAAACAAAAGTCTGTGAACAAATAGAGGAATAAATGAAATTTTATTCTCCAATGACATTGGTGTTTAATTATTAATGTCCAAAAAATAATTTCCAACATGCTATAACACAGATTCAGCCATTACTAATTGAATCTGCAGAAGGAAATTAGGACATTAGGAAATGAATAGGTCTAATATGCTTGTTAGCCTACCTCGCAAGACACACCCACAAGTGATTTAAATGTCATCAGAGTGAGGTGAAAAAAATCCCTTTTTATGTGATTGATGAAGTGGCCGACTCTCTCATAACACAGTACTCTGTCACCTCGGGACAGTGGTGAGATGAAATACTCAGGTCCTTTTTTATGCAATAAAGACCACCGGCTCCCAATGAAGAAGTCGAGTGCCCAGAGTCACCGGATGAATATAGAGGTTCTGAGATGATTAATGGAAAGGAAAAGTTTTTATTCTAATTTTGCTGTAAATTGTGAAATATTGGCTTTATACATAACATGTTGTTTTAGGTAAATACTTAATTTGCAAAGGAAGTATTAACTCCAGCTGTTATATAAAGTGTAGTGGTGTTAAAATACAATATAACTGAAATTAAAAAGTAATAGAAAATCAAGTCCCAGAACATTTTTCTAAAGTGCGGTAAACAATGCAGTACTTGAGTAAGTTCACATAATAATTTTAAATCACTGCTCAGGTACAAAATATCAGTCTGGCTCTTAAAGGAGTATTAAAAAAAAAATTTCAGAGGGTTTCTACTTAAATAAACACAGGACTCAGTAACTCACACATTCCTGGCCTCACAGCATCTTAGTCTCGCTTTCTTTCATCATCCCATTCATTCTGGTTTCCTCTTTCACTCCATGTTTGTATGACTAAGCCTCCGGGTGATGCATGGCTCATTGTTGGACAAGTTGTAGCTCTGCTTTTCAGCATCTCTGCACTCTTCACGTTGCTGTTATGCGGTCAGAGAGCAAATGGCCAATGAAGGAGACCTCCTCCAACACACAAACATGTACGCAGATGGACATGAGGGTGACAAATGTAAAATTTCCTTCTGGCTGGACAGGGAAACGTATGAATGGGCCTGCCATTGTACGTACACACACATGCACTTTAGAGAGAGAAACACTATAACAGTGACTTCAAAGAATCTCAGCGACTCAGTGCAAGAAAAACACAGACACAGGAAATTCTTATTTTCCTTTTTTTGTGTGTGACACTTGATAAGGAACATTCAGCCTCTTACACAAAGTAGTGGTGTGTGTGAGTATCTGTGTCTTGAAGTAAAAACTGTGTTCATCAAACAAAACATGAACGAGAACATCACTTGACAAAAATATATGATGATAATATATATCATGCAAACCTAATCACAAGAGTACATGTTTTCTGTTCATGTGAGTTAACGTTAAGATGTCAGAGTCCTTACATCAGACCAATAAATAAATTAATAAATATGATATATAACATATTTCATATTCACATTTTTTTTGTCTTGATAATGAAGCTTTCAAATGAATGTTCTTGTAGAGAACCATCTCTGCCAGAGCATCGCACTTCTCTAAGACTTCTATTTGAGATAATATATTTTGTGTGTGTGTGTGTGTGTGTGTGTGGGGGGGGGGGGGGGGGGGGCAGGGGGTGCTGCTGCTATCTCGCAATAGTAATGGGAGTTCTACATTTGGGGAAATATAATTATTTGCTAGATGAGAAAATTCATGTTCCTCTAATGCCTGATGGTAATTGCAGCAGAAAGATCTAACACACACACACACACACACACACACATGTCAGTCCGTCCATCTATCCCCTCACTCCCTCCTCTCATTTATACAGCTCGGCACACACAGATCTGCATATGTTGCTGGTTGCTGACAGCAACAGCAAGAAAAAGGCAACACACAAACAAACAAAAGACACACAAAAACAAAAAATAAAAGTAATACACTTCAAATTAAAGATTTGGGCAAATGAAGTGAACTGAAATATTTTGTAACTGTGTTGTTCAGATCTGCAGGCTGCAACTAATTTGGCTCACTGA
This sequence comes from Verasper variegatus, assembly GCA_026259375.1. Classification (NCBI taxonomy): domain Eukaryota; kingdom Metazoa; phylum Chordata; class Actinopteri; order Pleuronectiformes; family Pleuronectidae; genus Verasper; species Verasper variegatus. The sequence continues at coordinate 19,531,948 of CM048053.1, read as the reverse complement.
CTTCAGTTTGTCTCAACAAAGGGTTTTGACCGTCTGACCCTAGGTGCATGCACACACACACACACACGTTTGTACTTCTATGTTTGTGAGGACACTCCATAATACATTCCTGTAACCCCTTACCCTAACCTTAACCATCCAAACTAAATTCTTAACCCTAACCTAAACCTAATTCTAGCCCTAAAACTAAGTATTAACCCTAAAACAGCCCATTGAAAAAGTGAGGGCCGGTCAAAATGTCCTCACTCCGTAGGGTCTATGCTTAAAATTGTCCTCACAAAGATATAAGTACAGGAACACAGACACACACACAGAGACTGAGAGCGAAGCAGAGAAACCAAGACTACAGAGGTCTGTAATGATTTCATCATGTAGCAGGATATCCTACCACCACTATATAAACACTCAGAAAGGGTCTAGAGGTCTCCCCTTACTTCCCCTAAGAAACCATAACCTTCTCCCTGTGCTCTCTCCAACATTCACCCTCATATCCTTTAACCTATGAACCCAGGGATTTGGGGTTGTTTGAATTTCAGATGTGACAGCATCATTTCTGTCTGGCACCGTTGCTCCTTTACCTTAAAGAGATAGTTCACAGAAAAATGAAAATTCACTCATTATCTACTCACCACTATGCCGATGGAGGGGTCGGTGAAGTGTTTGAGTCCACAAAACACTTTTGGAATCTTAGGGGTAAACAGTTTTGGAGCCAAATCCAATGCAATTGATGTACTGGTGATGGATTTTTCACTATAATTTTGTACTCTTTAAACCATACTGCTTATGTGGTGTCATTTGAATAAAAAATTCAAACATTCAGCAGATCAAGCATTTGCCTCAGTTTGCCCCTAACTTACAAATTAAACGTTTTACCATTCAACCATTCACACACACATTTATACAGCGCATCTATATGCAGCTCTCTCTCTATCACACTTCAACCGCATCAATTACACACTGCAGCACAGCAGTCAGGGGTAATTTTGGGTGTAGTATCTTGCTCAAGAACACTTGGAATGGGGGAGAATGGGTTCAAACCACTGACCCTAGAGTGGACAACCCCTTGACTCCTCAGTCAAAACCACCCCAATGAATAAAAGTGGACAGTTGAAGACAGAAAAATGTAGGCCTGGTCTGATGAAGCTGGATTTCTTCTGAGGCTACAGATGATTGGCAGGAAGATGCCACAAGTCACAAACTGGTTTAATGAACATGACAGTGTGTGTGTATGCATGCATATGTGTGTAGGAAAACAGACCTGTTGCATGTCTGGATCAGATAGTACTACTTTAAGGATTTGGTTTGTATTGGCCAGCAGTGTGAATAAATTACAGAGTGGTCCCATTCCCTCCTCAGGCTTGTCTTCCACTCTGCCAGACTGACAGGGCCTCACACACTTCCTCTGTGTGGGTGTGTGTCCCATTTGGCCTAACACCTTCTGACAGAGGCAGGATATTGATGTCAGTTTCATTTTCAATGACATAAACTGACATAATCAATTTTAACTCTATTTTTATTTCTTACTATGTCTTGTGACTGTTTATAAATGAAATGATCTTTGGCTTCTCAATTAAACCAACACGAATAATGCAAACATTCCCTCTGGGATTGTGGATAAATTGCAGACAGTAATTACTTACAGAAGAGTTTGGGTGCCCAGCAGGCTGCTCTCACATTGTGACAGAGACACACAAGCAAGTTTTGTGGTGAGAGAGATAATATCTGAGAAACTGAAATTTCATTCAGAGGGAGAATTATGACGGATCCTTGTTGCGGAGCTAATAGACACAAACAAGGTAAAATTGTTCCCTAGCGTCAGTTTGTCTCAAAGAACTGTCACTGTTCCAAAACTGTTCCTACTTCAGTTCTCCCCTCACCTCTTCCCCATTTCTTTCATCATCTCAACCCAACCGGTCGAGGCAGACCCCCCTTCCTACACACACACACACACACACACACACACACACACACACACACACACACACACACACACACACAGACACACACACACACACACACACACTCTCTGTGTCTGGTTCTATTGTAGGTTTAAATAAAGTGCCTCGAGATTATGTATAATGTGATATGGTGCTATACAAATAAAGCTACACAGACTAATATGATACAACATGTTGAAAATAACACAGGATACTGTGAGAAATGTCTAATATAAAACAACAGACATAATTAGTTTTGCCAGTAATGCTTATTGCATATTGTCTTTATGTTACTTTAAAATGTTTTCCAGCCTGAGGCCCACGAACTGAGAAAGGGGCCCCAGAGTCAGTAACGACAACTTTGTGAGAACCCCATATGTTTGCCTGTATAGGCTACAGTAGACTGTAAGGACACCATGGTTAAAACGCCCCCTACCTCTGCCCCATGTCACAAACCACTTCTACCAGAAGCTTCTTGATTTTATGCCATATCCAAACTTCTATGTGTCTATTTGAAAACACATCAACTCTATACGGATACGCCGGGTGTCCACACTACTCTTTAGACTAAAAACTCACTAATTTTAGTCGCTGTACCCTCCACTATCACATTACCCACTTCCTGAGGAAAACTGGCATAAGCCCCTGCTACCAGTGTAGAACGCAACACGGATAATCAATCACAAGTGATGCTGCAGTTAAACTCTGCATTTTACAATGATACAACTGCTTACATGATTAGGAGATGAGTTACCATTGGAATCCATATGAAAAATTTAAGGATTTTGCCTAGATGCATTTGCATGATGGTGGTGGGGATTCATGTTGTTACAGATAACTGACCCACAGTCAGGTTGGAGCATGAACTAAGAGATTATTCACATCTTTGAGAGCAGTGTAGAGACACACTTACATCATTTTTGTGAGTTTTCTGATAAAGACCCCAGACTTTATTACTGCCCTTCAAAAAACCTTTGGCCATTGTTTGTGTACCAACCAATCAAAAGACCAGACGTTTACCTCCATTGCCTCGCCATGTTTACCTCCACAGTCAGCCCAGAATAACCTGTCACTCAGCAGCCACTATTCATCCGTTTCCTCCAATAGCGTGACTCTGCTGTGCAAGGGGGTGGGGGGCAGGAGCTGGATTAAAACAGGATAGGATGAGGAAAACAAGATGTGACAGAGAGGAGGGTTTCACAAAAGACAGGAAACACAGAGACATGTCAGCCAGAGCAGGAGACAGAGATGGATGGAGAGATAGACGGAGGAGGGCTGAGAGGGGGAGAGAAATAAGTAAAGTGAAATGTAAGTGGAGAGGGTAAATGAGACTGACAAAACTAGAGGGAGAATATAAGAGAGGAGGAAGGAAACTGAAAGAATGAAGCAAGAAGGAAGAAAGTACAGATGGTGGATTACAGAGAGAAATAAAGAAACAGAAAAAGAAGGAATGAAATTACCCCCCTTTCAGCTTTGAAGTCTACTTTTAGACATAAAGTGGTTTGTTGTGATTATGATATAACTTGATAAAACAGTGGCGGCTCGCTGTGTGTGCCGCGGCAGATGAAGTGAGGGAAGTTCTCTGATAACAAGAGTGACTCAAAGTTTGTGGTTTTTAACGGAGTTCGTCAGCAGATTGACAGACATGACTTTGATCTGTTCCTTTGATTCTTATATCATCGAGAGCTGAAGGCAAACAGAAAAATATTAGATTTATCTCATTCATTCTCAAAAATATTGGAAGTTAATCAACATATAACATTAATTAGTTTTACCATGTAGAGAAATCCAGACAACCCAACATTTTTCACTTCATATTTTTCATGCTATAGAAAAACACATTTGTGATAGATTTGCACATGTTATCCAGAGTTGTGTGAACTGACAATGTGCGCATTGAGATAGGTTGAAAAGCCAGACATTATGATTTCTACATTCTAAAGCCATCAACTCATCTAAATGTGATTCAGTAGATAGAAAATAAAAACTACAACTCCAACCAAGGAGTCAGGACATCCCAGAGGGTCGCAGGATACTGTTGAGGGATCAAGAGACGATAACAGTTGCACTATTCAAATATTTTCTTAATAACAATTGAGAGAATAAATGATCTTGTGGAATGTACAAAGTAACGCAAGAGATGTTGTTGTTTTGGTTTCAGGGCCCTCAGCCTCAAAGGTTGTTTCAGTCTCACCAATCTCATCAATCTTGTTTTCAGCTGCATTCATCAGGCAACCATAAAATATGACTGTAACTAAATGCTGATGTTGCAAAGATTGGAACAAAGATTTTATATGCACATCCATCAATCCATCTATTATCTATACTGCTTATCCTTTGAGGGTCATGTGGTGGCTGTAGTCAATCTCAGATGACACAGGGCAAGAGGCAGACTACATCCTGTACAGTTCGTCAGTTCATCACATGGCTGATGCTGCTTACAGACAGCACTGAACTACAGAGAATCTCCAGACATTCTCTGGAGGAGTTGTATGTGAGAACTGCAAATGTTCATGTGAGAGCCTGCAGACTTTCTGCAGAGTTTCTTCTTCCAGCCCCCAGTAAAAACTCAGGAGAATGTCCGAATGAGCCGATGTGAGAACACTGCAGGAGATTCTCCGCAGGATTCATAGCAAGTGAGTGGTTTGTGACGTTTATAACATGCAGCAGATGCAAAAATTAAAAAAACAATCTCAGGATGAGATGCTGCGTTGTTGAAACTCAGGAGAAAGTCCAGACCCAATTGTGCAAACATCCTCAAGAGTTCAGTCTGACAATGGCTACATATAAAAACATCCTCGTCGACATTCACACCTACAGACAATCTAGAGTGTCCAGTTATCTCCAGTCTGCATGTGTTTGGACTGTGGGAGTAAAAAACGCAGGCACATGGAGAACATGCAAACTCCAACAGATGGAGGTGCAGAGCAAGAAACTCACTCATTGCATGTTTAACATTTATAACTACACTCAGAATATGATATAGTTTTTTTGATGAAAAGGGGAGGGGATGAAAGTCTGTCTGCACCAATAACAACATGCTTTTCATAGTACATCAACTGACAGACGGAGTTTTGAAGCTGTGAGTTCATCTCTGTGGTGTGGAGTTTTACTTGAAACAATTAGTGTTCAGCATAATAATGTCTGTTATTGCATCAAATTATTGTAATTCTTTCCCTAAAAGACTGAAATCACAAGAGTAAAAGGTCTTAACTCAGGGAGTCCATACATGATCAATAAACTGATGTATTAAACTAGATTCATTCAACTAAAAAACTAAAAATGGTGGACTGCGTGGACAGAAAAGTTAAAAAACCCTTCTCTACAGAGGGAGACAAAAAAAAGCCGAAGCATATTTATGAAAGATTGTTGTAATACACCATTTATGTAATTTTTCAAAAGTTTTTATGTACTTTCAAAAGTATATAAATATAATTTATAATAGTATTATAAAATATTATAAGTGTACAATAGGTATCAGCATCAAAAGTAAAAGTCTTTATTATATCCTCTTTGACTGATATATTATATGACATTATTAGAAGTGTTGCTACTGAAACATCAGAGCATGTACATTATTTTAGAGATGTAGCTGCTTGAGATGGACCTAAATTGTTTATTTGTTTATTTAGAATAAGATAATCTAGTCCAGAGATTCCTGACCCTTGCATGGCACCCGACCTTTTTCATTTTAAAACTTAATCTGTAAAGGTATAGTGGAAAGTGGAAAGTAACTATTTGCCTTTAAAGGGTGAGAGCAGAACCCTTTAAAACAATGTGGGTCACATGACTCATGTAGCTTTGAATAGTCACAAGTGCTTGATTCAGATCCATTGTTTGCTACAGGGAACAGCTTGATTTAATACCAGCAAACAACTCCAGGTCTCATTCAGTTCTGAACTGAAGAAGCCTCTTGAATAAGAAGTTCAACGACTTCAAGTATCGACAATCAGGTCCAGTTGTTCTTGATTCAATTGGATAACTGTTAACTGGACGACCCAGAATCTTTAGAGACATTTCAAAATGTAGGAATTATGAATTATGGAGGTAATGGATTGGAATGAAACATTACTATGGACTTCAGAATACACAGTCATACTATACTGTATGTATAATCTAGTCTTTTAGGTCCATTCTTGGTATCATTATCTACTGTACAACATAATGCATTGTATATGTTGTCAGTGCCTGATAATTATTTGCAATCAATATATGTGTCAAGACACATTCAATCTTTTAGCAGCAACTCTCCCTGACATTTATTTTAGTAATCTCGGATGAATTTACACACATGTAAACACACACACACACACACACACACACACACACACACACACACATGCCTTCATGCATGTATTATGTATTACAAGCAGTGAGATAAGCCAAAGAATATCGTGGTCAAACTAAAAGCAACTTGGGATGTGGGTTTACACCACAAACAACTGTGTGTTTGAAGGATGCTGGGATTGTTTTTGGCTGAAGAGGGAAACCAAGCCCACGGACAAACACTGCCGCTGCTCACGAACGCTGACGTCACCATGATAAACATGCAATTCAGAAGATGGGAGACTCCGCTGCACTTTTCTTATTAGATAATATTCACACCAAGAGTCACACCAATGTTTGTTTAAAGAAAGGTTTAAGAGTAAATGTTGGAGGTTTACAGTAGGCTGCGCACAGTATATTCCTGCTGCATCTGATCAGTGCTCACATAATCTAATCCTGTTTGATGTCTTGTGACTGATTGTTTGACCAGTGATCATGCACACTAACAGGCTGACAGTTAAATTACCCACTATTCTCTAAAAGGAGCAGGTGTGAGTTGATATTCAAAGCACTATGACCTTCTTAACCTTCAGACAATCTTAAACTAATGGGAATTAAGGCAGCCAGACAATTTCCCCCCTCTACAGCAATTATGCCATAAACTATAACACTTTAAAACCATAATAGGAGTGAGATTTTGAGCAGCCGTACCATCAATTAACCATTATTATTTTCTAAAGGAAAATATAACTGCACTAAGCAAAAACCAAAATTCACATTTAGCATCTCTCTTGTTGCCATGATGTTAATCATCTGATGTGGCAGCTGCCTCTGTTGATCTGAATGGATCAGCAGATGCTGTCTGTGAGGAGTGTTGTCCTAAACCCTCAAACACTGGGAAGAGCCTGGATTAGGAGGGGAGCCGTCTGCCACAAGCATGGCTTCATTAACCTGCTGGGGCCCTTGAGCAAAAACTGTTGGGCCCCCATTGACTGCAACTTCACATGGCAGCATAGAAACTGAGAAACCAACAAGTACCCTGGTTCAATAAATAGTCAGTGAATTGATTATCAACTTGTTAATCAAAAAAATACTTTGCAGCAGTTTTGATAACTCAGGTAATTTTAAATGGGTTTTTTTTCTAATATTTTAGGATTATAAAGAATTGGGGTTTTTAGGTTGGCTTTCCCTTTGGGAAATTGATATGGGGTTCTTTTACATTTTTCATAATATATGTTTAAAAACAATATTTTTCATTAATATTTTTTTGTATTTTGTGGCGCTAATGATACAACAAATTTAGAAAGATTTTCACATGAGACAGAAACTGGGGTTTGTTTCCCATGTCAATGTTATTTATTTTATCCATCGCCAGTCTTATCTCTGAGTTTATTATTGTAACCCTGATGACGAAGGTCATGTAACTTTAAGGAAGTAGCTATTTAGACCTAACTAAATAGTTTTTGTGCCGAAACCAAACCAAACTGTGACAATTACACAAATTTAACTGCATGTTTATCATTGTTAATGTGACAACAAAGGTCCAGCATGGATCAGTTATGGTTAATTAGATTTTCCATAATTGTCCAACTAGTCCCAACCACAGGTAGGATTTTATTTCTGAGTTAGATCAAAGTTTATTCAAAAATTTAACCCATTGGTTTGATTAATAGAAAATATTATTAATTTTGATATACAATATATTAATATTTTGTAATTTATTATGTGTTTCGTTTATTCCTTATGTATTTTACAACTAGACTGAGACAGTCTAGTTGAGACAGTCTAGTTGTAAATATTATAGATATTTCCATTTCTATCAAAATTAAGAGTTTAAATTTCAATTACAATTCATGGATAGATTAATAAAACTAAAATTTGCTTAAAATTTCTACATTTGCAAAAGTTTTACATTTGTAGGTGTAGGTTTTTGCAGAATAAATAGAAAAACATGTTTAGTACTGCACACAAGTTACAGAATGGTCTTTTTTCTGTCTTTTGTTTTCGGGCTAGATACAAAACATCATATTTATGCTGTTAATTATTTCAGTTTTAGATTTGAAACCCTGTTACATTTTCTCTTTGAGGCCTAAACACACTCTGTGCCACACTTTCAGATCATTCATTATATTATAAATACAGGCTGGGGGACTGGGCTATTGGATTACAGACATAAAGACCCATGAGATTTCTGACCCAGTCTCTTAACTTGCCATCCACAAAATGGCCTCTGAGAATGTTTTCATTCATGCCTTTTTGACCCCCGGTCTTTGGCTTGCCATCACCTTCACTTAACAGTTTGACACAGCACTCTGTCTTTTCTAGAGAGGGGAGATCACTCTGTGCTGGCGACCCCCTCTTCACCCAGAACAAATGCTTATAGCCTTAAATCATGGGTGTTCTAAAAAATGTACAATATAGTTCAAGGATTTTTCAATAGCCTTTGTATTCAGAGAATATGAAGATGCAGATTATTGAGCATTATTCAAGGTTGCAAAATAATATCAACTCCCCACACACAACATTTGATGAAAAATATGTTGGCCCTAAATATTTACAGTGTTGACAGTGTGCAGGAGTTTATTATATTTTTGCATGTCAACAAATAGAAATTTTCCAAGCCTCAGCCAATTTACCCATGAAACATATGCTGTTGGAATACGCATCTACACAAAGAATGAAATGAACAGGTTTAGCTGTGCTGCACAGACAGTGTGGATGACTAAACAAATACTAATCATTCCCCAAACATGACCGGTTCTGTGTTCATAATGTCCCTGATGGCAAGAAAACAAAATAACATGAGAAACACTGAGAAGGAGGATTTTGTGTCGCTCACAGGAAAATTCGTTTTTCAGTGCTGCAGTTTTATTAGGCTGTGGAGAATATAACAATAAACGCATAGGCCTATATAGTTTATATCTGTGGTCAGATATATCTAAAAAACGTTTTTTATTTGATCCAGTAATGAAAAGACTGTAATTACATTTTGTTGTTATTAAAGTAATAAGTAGCACTAGTCATTATTAGGCCTACACATTATCCCCTCACAATATAAACCCAGACTTGTCCCTGGGGCGGGCGGGTCCAGGCCGTCTGGGTGGGAGGCGCACAGGGGCTGCTTTAAATGGAAAGGTCGCGGCACTCCTCAAAACAAGAAGCGAACCAGAGGCGTGTGACGAGCTGCACCACAGTGGACTAACAAAGAAACATCTGGCTGCTGTGCCGCACCAACACCTGGCTGCAGAGGGATGCGCAGCAGCAGCCAGCGGAGGCTGCGGGAAGATGTTTTACTCCAGTATCGCCAACAGCGTGGTGAGTGTGCTGCATGTCATGTGGACGAAAACAACTTCAACTTTTTTTTTACTGTAATATGTTCGTTAGTTTTTTTGGTGTATTTTGTTACATGCAACGTTGCATGAACTCGTAATTAATTCGCATCTCCATTCTCTAAAGAAATTAAACTCCTACATTTTACATAAAGACTTTATGATTCAGAACTTGTTCCATTAATTCAAACTTTAAAGACACGTACTTTAGTAGTTGAATTTTACAACAGTTTAAAACAAAAATGTCCTCATGTCACTGATATTTTATTGCACGACTAACTTCATAATTATTTTCGTTTAGTTGCACTAAACTACATTATTAATTTCATAAAAGAACTAATACTGTTTTAGATTTTGGTGACATATCATCAGCCTTTTCTAAAAGCAGCAGTTTTATACAATTTAATAGCATATATTATTTCCTGCTGGTGAAAAGAGGTAGAAAGTCTTAGTGAAGTTAGGCCTACAGGCCCTTCTTTATATACAGGATTGAGACCATAGGCCTGAGACATAAAAGGGATAATAACGGGTACAGGCTAGTAATCACTATTATTGTAGCTTACAGGCTACTTGGCAAACACATGTTGACCCTTTCTGGCTAAATATAATGCAAATGGTGTCAGGGTGAAATAATTCAAAATATGAATCTTTTTTAAATGTGTGCTTTCTGTTGTTATTTCGGTGTTCGTTTGCTTTTTAACTGTCGGTAACGGCTGCTGCCCTTTAGCTGCTGTTAGCATGAAGACACGAACACCTGCACGAGCGTCACTAGAACTGTCCCGTCCTCCTCCTCATCATGTGCACGTGCGCTGCTGTGAACGCAATCTGCCTTTATGAAGTGCAGCTGTGAGCGCGTTCGGGCCGCCGCCCCCCCCCGCTGTCCGCGCCCCCGCTGTCCACGCCCCAGCACACGTTTACCTGCTGAACACCGGTAGAAAATGGAGGAGAAACCCTCCACAGACATCTGACCCGAAGTGAAGAAGTGAACGGCCGTGTTTGTACATTAATGTGGCGGCGCGTGAAATAAACAGCAGCAGAGACAGGCTTCAAAAGAGTGTGGCTGAATTGAAAGTTTTCCAGGAGTTCACCTCAGTGGTTGTCATGGAGATGACAGCGACGTTAGCGTACCTGCTCATCATTCGGCTTGCGCGTGCCAGTGTCTGACAGCATGTCGGGGGACGAAAGGAGACCTGAGGCTGCTCTCACTGAGCTGCTGCGCGGACACGTCTGTGTTGATACAGTAGGTGTTTCCACGCGAAACACGTTTATCTCTGCTTCCATGTTAAACACGTTTATTTCAGTTTCCACGTGAGACACTGTTATTTCGGTCTGTGGGAGTGGGGAGGTTCAGTGTGGACACCGAGTGTGGAGAGTTTCAGTCAAATGAGATTTTGCGCACTTCAGAGTGCCGCCAAGTAAATACACAGGAACCTGTATGTAGCATTTTGCTCTGAATAACTAACTCCGTCCGAACCGACCCGAGCTGAGTAGTTTCCGACATCTTGAAAATGAGTCACTGATACTCTGCTTCTCATTTTACGGTATAGACATGTATACTCAATAACGCAAAGAACGTGAGAAGTGTGTTTCAAAGGTTGTCTTTACATTGTGGGGTCTCTGTTGTACCAGGGCTCCTCCGGGCCTGACGATATCCTCGAGGAAGACTCCTACTCTCCTTCCTCCCTCTCCTCGTCCTCTTCCTCCTCCGTCCACGCTGTGTCCTCCCTGCAGGGGAAAACCCTGTGCACCTCCTGCGGCCAGGAGATAGTGGACCGGTACCTGCTCAAGGTCAGACCGACATCATGTCTACACTGTCAAATAACTTTGATTGTAGCTAATTAGGAGGAAGCTATAAGGCCAAGAAGGAAGCATCCGTGTACCCAGCTACTGTTGTCTTGACTTGTATATTAACCTTTTGTATTACTCTACCTAAGTTCCCTATACTGCTATTCCACCTTTCTTTATTTGTTCTGCTTAATCTAAATTGAGATTAACATAAACGTGTGTGTGTAAATAAACATGCAACAAAACACCTGAGGGCCAGGACACTCCTCCAATCTGCATATTTGCACTATTGTACACACTGGCACTATTGTTTTTCTTTTTTCTTTGGTGTATATATATATATATTTTAGATATGTATATTTTATTTTAAATTTAAAATTTTGGTTGAGCATTGTTATAAGAGAGCCTGTGACCCAAGCATTTCATTGCAAGCGACTGCTTAATGTTATCGTTGTGCACATGACGATAAACTCTTGAATCTTTGACTAAGGAAATATTGTTTGTAGGGAAATGTACTTAAGTAAAGAGCAGTGGCACGTGATGATTGCACAAGCATGAACACTGTATTTGTGCATTAGTATAAGGAGATATTGAAATAGACTAATCCCTATATATGCATATACAAGTGGCTATGAGTATATAGGCAGGTATGGTATACAAAATGAATATGAATGTAAAATGCCATGTGTTTATGTATAAATGTGTATGTGTGGAAAATGGTATGCAAGTATATACATAAATGGGTGAATTTCACATGTGGTATTATATAATTGGCCAGCTATACGTTACACAGTTAAAGTAAACCATTTTGTTATTTAAATCTTATTTTTTCCCCCTCAGGTGAACAACTTTTGCTGGCATGTGCGCTGCCTCTCATGCAGTGTGTGTAAAACATCACTGGGGCGACACGTGAGCTGCTACATCAAAGATAAACAGGTTTTCTGCAAACTCGACTACTTCAGGTCAGTCACAGCTATAGTATCATTTATCTCCAGCATGTCTCTTATGAATAATAAAAAAAAAAAAAAATCTGGAGTCATTATTTTTGATGACTCATTAAATACATATTATACCTGATCATATAATTAAGGAGAATAATGGTGACAAAGAGTGCACTTGAAAATATGCATTTTATATGGTCTGTGATTAAAAGACAATAATATATATTGGAAAAATTGGAATTTCAAATGGGACACAATCAACAAAATACATAGCAGAAGTATGACGAGGTCTGCTGAAAGGGGAATCTGAGGGCTCGCAGGTCTGATTTCTAATATATTGGATCACTGGATGCCAGGATACAAGCAACATTTTATTTAATGCTTCTGTAAGTTTTGAATGTATGATTGGGACTGTTAACCTTCACACTCGACCCATTCCTGTTTTTTTGTTTTTTCTTAATTTTTCTTCAGGAAGTACGGGACTCGTTGTGCTCGTTGTGGCCGTAACATACACTCCACTGACTGGGTGCGTCGGGCACGAGGCAGCACCTTCCACCTGGCCTGTTTTTCCTGCACCTCTTGTAAACGCCAGCTGTCCACTGGAGAAGAATGTGGATTTCTCGAGAACAGGGTCTTCTGCCGGCCACACTATGATATTATGATGGAGAATATCAAACGTGCTAAAGAAAATGGTAAGTGTGCTAAAAAAGTCATTAAATATTACATTTAATTGCCCTAGCAAATATACGAATTTGAGGTAAAGTCAAGATAGTTTTAGTATAAAGGGTCACATAATGCATATTAATAATAGTCTTATCTGACTAGTGACAATAGTGTCCATCCTTCGGAGCTCCTGAGTTTAGCCAGGCATTTAGAGATAGTGCCCATGTTTTTAGCTTGTCCCTAATTCAAACACTATATCCCTATAATCAGAATAATTCATGGATCCTGTTACAGACTATGGTCATGATGACACTGACACCAATTATGTGTCAAGGCACCTGTCACTTGTAACTAGAGTACATAAGAATCACAACATGTGGAAAATACCATTTAGTTTAATAAAACTCACAATGTAAATAAATATTTGTTAAATTTCCAGTAATTTGGTGTCTGCATTCTTTAATTGCTCTTCAGTGTTCAGCTAATTTGAGACGTGCAGTCATCTCTACTATGAACATGACTAGAGATTTGAAGATGAGACTCTTTAAATTTGACATATCCTGAATGTCTTACCTAAACTCCTCAACTATATCTACAGGGCTTCATACACTCAATAATTTTAATGGAAACAGCTTGCATGTGTATTAAGTAGCTAAAATCACATTATATGATGTATTACAATATACATCAGGCCAACACCTGCTACAGATTCAATGTAGAAATCACATGAAACTTTATTAGTGTTGTCTGTGGTGAAGGCAACAGTAACAACATTTATAAAAAACTGATCAATAACGCACATCTCACAAAAACACCTTTTATCACCAACCTGCTCAACACAATCGTTGGCAATTGTGTCCGAATACTTGACAGTCAACTCTTCCCAGTACCATATAAAGTCAATGGATCTATATGTCTTTGATGTCACTTTACTAGTATATGGCCTACAGACTTGAAAGATGCCAACAGGAGGAAGTGATGTGAAACAGGACACTTAAGTGAGTCCCACATGTCAAAACATCCTGATTCTGGTAACATACTATGTGTCTTGTCTAAAAGAGCAACCCAAAACAGAGGATGAGTTGGCAGACAAAGATGATTCCAGTAACATGCCAAGACCTGCTAAGAGGGCCAGGACCAGCTTCACTGTTGACCAGTTACAGGTATTGCCAAATAGGGATGTGTGTGTCTGTTAAGGTTAAGTTTTCCTTCTAAATGTAGTAAATCTGATTGACTTCCACAACAGTAAAATGCCTCTCTCCAAAATATGAGATAGATAATATAAGTTTGCATTACACAGGTGCTTTTCCCTGAGCAAATGCTCAACTATACTGTTGGGCAGTTCTCTTCTAAACTTTAATACTCCTCAATGTGACTATATTGTGAACCATATAAACCTGTCCCCTTCTGTCATCTCTATCTGTAGATAATGCAAACTCAGTTTGCTAAAGACAACAACCCAAATGCCCAGACTCTCCAGAAACTGGCAGAGATGACGGGTCTCAGTCGCAGAGTTATTCAGGTGAAACAAGTGTTCCTAAATCAAGAAGAGGTGCTCTTATGGGATTTAATTATTTCAAACATGCGTTAGGAGTTGGGTCAGAAGAATAATGGCTTTGTCTGAAGTTATTTAAACTGGATAAGTCCTTACAATCACTGTCAATCAGTCCACTGAAATTAGCCAGTTGAGATGTGCCTGACAGACACTTTTATTATATAATAAATATGATTTTAGTATTATTATATAAAGCTGTATTATTTGCAGGTATAATTCTCCAGAAATCTGAAATTTTCAAACGTTCTAAATTTGTATATTGTAATGCCATCAGGTTTTATTTTTATGTATGTGAATTTAAAAAGTTTAGAAGCTTCATGAACACGGAGAATTCAGATTTTCACTTGTGTTATCTGTTAACAGTGGGAAATCTAAGAAATGTTAATGTCTCATGCACAAATATATTGTTTATGTTTGTGTGAAAAGGGGTGAAGTAGTGTATGGTTTAACCACCTAAATCATTCTACCACCTTCAGGTGTGGTTTCAGAACTGCCGAGCTCGTCAAAAGAAACATGTCTGCCCACATCATGCTTCCTCATCGATGATGACATCACTTGCCCCTGATCAACTGACACCACCTTTGATGGAGGATCTGCAATATACAACATTTATTTCCCCAGACACACCGCTCCTCACTACATTGACTTACATGGACGGTAAGAAACACACTCGCACTTCACTATCCTTACCAAGAGTTATGTCACACAAATGCACCCAGACACAGCTAACTTGGTGTTACATTCTGAAAAGCCTTTGTCTGATTGCCATGTAAAACTAATGCAGGTAATTTACATATAAGTTTGTGAGATAGCATATTGCAATTGTTTCAGTATTTATTGTATAGGAAATAACTGTAAAATTATGATTTAAATAAATCTATTTCTTTTTTTGTTTTGTTTTACTTGCCTAGTCCAAACGCCAGATTCGTTGTTGCTTCAGCCAATTATGTCCCACTCCCTGACACAGCTGCCAGTCAGCCATGCCTGAGTTCCTGAAAACTGATGAAGATCTGCTGGGAAGAAGAAGTAACTCATTATTCTTGGTTTAAAAAAAAGTGAAATATTGAATGGGATTTATTCGTTAACATTAGCAAATGAACAGCTATGAAACAATACAAATTTCACTAACCAATCTGGGAGCAGACAGTTAAAAAGAGAACAATTGTGTGACTGTTAAGTCACTGAATTAATTTCATTCATTCACACAGGGATTCACAGGTGAGAATAAGTTGAAAATGTCAAGTAAATTGTTGATTTTCTTGGGATGGAACTTTATGTAAAACTTAATCTAAGATGTATATGTTATGAATTTAATTTATTTGGAGAATGAGATGAAGCACTTTGTTGGGAAATATAAGATATCTTTGGTTTTCTATAAAAGTTTTTTTTAAATGTAACTGAGAAAATATCAGTTGTGACATTTACAAGTGTGAATCAAATAGTTTCTCTTTGTAAAGACTACTAGAAATACAGCATTTGGTTATACTGTGTATTAAAACCACTGGAGAAGGTACATTGACTGAAACATTATTCTTAGTCTTTTGTCTAATTGACAAGATGAACATGCACAGGCATTTACATAAACACATACATTCTCCTCCTGCCATGTGCACAACTTTCTCTCTCAAAGTACATTTTAGTTATCAAAAAATTGGATGAAATGGAAGAAATCTGAGGATGGGGAAACAATGACACACCCCACTTCCAGGATGAACAAACATGCAACAGATGTGTGCACAGAATGGCGACAAGATTATGAGCCACGCAACCACCTCTCCTCCATGAAAATCCGCAAAGAGGAAGACTACACAAATACACAAGAGGCCAAAACAAACACATCATTCACACATCTAGAGGATCCATGGCATCTGTAGTTGCACTGACAGAAATGGAGGCCAAGGGCCCAGGACAATTGACTGTCCAACACCCAGAGCCTGAGTGACATGGGGATGGGAGAGGGAGAAAGGCAGACAACTTGGGTGCTTATGAGAATAAACAGATGATTTGAGAGATCAGTGGTTTTCTGAAAGTTTACAGTGACCTTGTCTTAAAGACAATATGGTGAATATTTACCATGTTTAATGGCTGATCTCTTAGTGGAACAAGACCTGAAGAGGTCAAAACAACACACAACTCAAAGTTATGTCATAAAGACAAGTTTTAATCTTCAACAGCTGAGATGTCAGCTGAGGTTAGAGAACTGATCAGATTACTGCTGTCAGTGTCGTTAATAAGTGGAAAGAATGTGCATTGTAACAACTAATCATACTGTATATAAAGGACCTGATAAAAACATTGACAGAAACAATATCCCCATGTTTAATATAAAACTAATCAGCACTAAACCAAACGTAACCCCAAATAAAATCATTTAAAATCCTCAATTAAATTTGTGACTGAATAGGATGGGATGAATGAGAGAAACAACCTAAATCCAGCTGTGCGGAGCTAGAAGCTGTAATTGGTGCTTTGGGGGCTTCTATAAATTACTGACATTCAAGAAACCTTTTTGGGGGATGTCATAAATTTGCAAAATGATAGAAACATACTAAGTTTTCACTTTTTGATATTTTAAGATTTTCAGTATCATTTGACATCTAAATGTAGATAGATAGACAGACAGATAGATAGATAAAGTGTGCAAAAAGTGAAGTGGTTCTGACTTCAACCACTATCGATGCAGCCGATAGTGACGTTTATGAGCGCCCTCTGCTGCATCACAAAGTAAACTGCCTTCATCTATATATTTTGAATGTGAACAGGTCATTACAGTTTATTTATTCATTTTTTTTACCCACATTTGAACAATTGGTTGAATTCAGTTGAATAAAACATAAAGGTCAAAATGGGGTAGTTGTTCCAGTTTGTTTCCACCTTTAGCATGCTGATCGTGAGCCATCAGACAAGCAGCAGCTTCATTCATCCAAACAGATCTGTTGGTCACCTATGGGTTTGCTCATGTTCAGCCCTACAGATATCTTTACCTCCTCAAAGTAGGTTGTGTTGTCAATCCTTTTGTCTCTTTTGCACAATATAAGTTAAAACTGTGGCAGCAGTGTTTGGTGAACTTTGGTGCAAAGCTAGATGATGGTCTGAGGAACATGCCAGGAGCCTGCAAATCTGGGTTAAAGGGCCACATCAGCTCAGGTTTTACTCTGGGCCCTGTAGAGATGTTAGTGCGGCCATGAAAATAGTGAAGCAGTTGTGTAACCGTTTGTTTTGAGTATTATCAAATTGAATTACCTAAGCCAACCAACAAAATGACTCAGTATTATTAGTCCCAACTATTTTAGTATTTTACTATAAATGCTCATAAATGACCTGGTTTTCTGCATTATGGCATTGCCACAAAATATGATCTGACATATATATCAGGTGTCGACAAACAACGTTCTTCATGTAATAACACACAACATAACAAATATTTAATGTCTATTGAACTCACATCCACAGTCTGCAGGTATACTGCACAATGACGTCATGCCATACCTTTATTTTGAAAAGGAGTGGTCTGGAAGTGGCGTTTGGCATTTGGCATGCGCATATAACCGAGGAAGAAAAGCGCCCAGTGTTGAGCCGACATTAAAACTGTAAACATTAGCGACCTGGGCGGCTTTAACGTGTCGTGAGGATGGAAATATAAGGTAAACACAATCTTTACCGTATCTTCTCCCTGTCAGCTAGCTCTCATTGCTAACTGTGTTAGCAGCGGGCGTTTCTGAACCCTTAACATTAACTTAGTTCACGTTAGCATTACAGTTTATATATTTGACCTGATGCTGAGACTCCCCCGGGGCCACCCTGGACATTTCTGCTAAGAAATCACCCCTTAATCTATTGTTGTGTTGTGTTACGTGGTTGTGTGGAGTAAATGTCAGGCTGTTGTTGTGTTTTGAGATAAACTCGCCTGTGGATCCACTGCCTCGGGGCTAGCTACAGCGCATAGCATTCCCGACATCCTCGGCTAGTTTTGCTAGCTCACTATTTTTGCTAAGTCTGCGCATTTTACTCAGTCTCTTTTAGTTAACCACTTGGCTTCTGCTGCAACTATCAATACATCTCAGTGAATCCTCATTAGTAGCAAGCCATTGGAAATTGTAAGAAGCTAACTGATAGGCAGAGTGCGCACACGGGATCTGTCTGCTTAAATGCTAACAACAATCGCTCAGTCTATTTTAAGCCACTTGATAGTCATGGGAATAATTTATCTGGATAGAAACAAATAAAACACAAGGAGCCATCATGAGACATTTTGACACAAAGCTGATGTTAGCATTAAGTGACCATCTGATCTTGTTCAACAGTCGTGAATCCTAGTCTGTGATCATGTTTATACTGTCAATGTAAAGTCTGTCAGCAGCTAGTTTGGAGTCCAATCTGCTGTCAAATAGACAATTACTTCAATGATGAAGCAATGGTTATTAGAAGATTCCTATTTGAATCACAACAGAAAAGGAAAAATACATTACATTCATTCAGCTGACGCTTTTATCCAAAGCAACTTACCAGAAGTGCATTCATCTATGAGAGTACAAACCTAGAACAGCAAGAATCATGTAAAATAGGCTCTCAGTAACTCACTGACACCCTTACATTACAGCTCAACCACACATTTATCCTCTTAATACTCAAATACAACAAGCTCATTTAAAGTATAGGGAAATGCAGTCGTCTGAAATGTTTGACACAGTATTAGATATCATGCAACTCAAATTGAACACCTAAGTGAAACACTCTGATTTAACAGTGTACTAACTAAATCTGTAAGATATATTATTTATTACAGCCTAATTTTTCCTCCAGGAATGATATTATGATCGCAACCCAATCAGTCACATGGCTCATCTGCCCCTCCATTTCAGAAACAGATTCTTACTATTTATTATATGAATATTTTTTCAATGTGTATTTATTTCTAAGATGCACTCAGCTGATGAGAATATTCCTGAGCAATTCAAGACTTCAAACCAAATTCGTAACCCTAACCCTACAAAAGATCCTTTAAAAGATCATTCAATGCAGATCCATAACTGTTCTTTATATATTGTTGTCTATGGAGGTATGACTTGTTTTTAGCTATTGCTTAGGAGTCTATGCACGTGTAGTAAATCATACCCCCCCATGACATGCAAGATATATCAATGCTACATTTCTTGTTGTGGATATTGTGTTTTTGTGTCTGTGTAGAAAACATGAAGTACCAGATCTGTGGTCATTGTTTTCAGGTTACATTGTATTGAAAGGTTTTATTTTACACTTTCCCTCATTTACATACAAGATGGGAAACAGTAATACAGAAACTTTACCACAACAAACTGCAGTCTCCAAAGCAGCAGAGTTGATCGAACACCTGTTTGACTTAGTGTAAAGAAAAACATTAATCATGAACTTTACAAAGGCAGGGTAACTGTGTCTGATCACAATAGATTGTACAGGCGTGTCGAAAAAGAATAATGACTCACTGGAAGCAAATAGATCAAGTATATTTCTTTGAGAAAAAATGCCACCAGGCAAATTCATCAGGTAGTTAGACAGAGGTTTGGCAGAATCTCCAATGAACAAAACAAGGAATTAGTCTGCCTTCCAAAGTAGTGAGTGTAGCTAGTCAGCCTGGTCCCTGGTAAACATTGCTGACTTCATATGCAATTTCTACACTGACTACAAAGCAAGTGTAATTTGTTTTGTTGGCTTTTGTAGGTTAACCTCAAGGTGTGAGACCATACATTGTTCTTCAGTGCATGGATGCAAAGCCAATGCGCAGGTAGGTGTGGAAGTTTGGAGGAGTGTGTGTGTATGATCTTTTGCAGAATGATAAATCTGTGTTTCTGAGTCTTTCTCCACCATTAAACGGGAAGTCCTTTTAATCAAAAGTCAAGACTTCATTCTCACAACAATGATCACAAATATCCACTAATGAATTGTATTCAATCTTTGACACCCGTCCTGCTGGTACCACTTAAGCTTGTGTGCAAGACAAACCAATACAGTTTCCCCTTGAAGACTAGTCTTTTCCACAAAGAACCCCCCTCCACCTACCCCCAGAGGACTGGGTGGGTCTGACCACAGCTCTGCTTTTAATTTAAGCCTGTGGTCCTCTGACAGGTTAATGGCTTGATGGCCAGTTAGGTGAAGGAACGATGTTGAGCAAAAAATAGTGTTCTATTTATAGTCTTAGCAACACTTGTGTAGTAAAAAATAAACTAGTGTGGACTCGAAACCAAATCCAGGTCCAGAACCCGAAAATAAAACTCCACCGACTGTATTACCAGAAGTACTACTACAGGGAAGGGGTAAGTTATTA
Source organism: Verasper variegatus (assembly GCA_026259375.1). NCBI lineage: Eukaryota > Metazoa > Chordata > Actinopteri > Pleuronectiformes > Pleuronectidae > Verasper > Verasper variegatus. Next base: position 19,511,171 of record CM048053.1, on the reverse strand, counting down.
AGGAAAAGAGATAGAGAATTAGTTGGAAATTTCTTAGCTCATGATTAGGGATGAAACAATTACTGGTTTCACAGTATATTGTGGTAAATTCCCTGATTGTTAGTTCTACCATTTAAATTTGTTAATTATTATTGTGATTACATTGGTGTTCTTATATACTTTTTAGCTAGCTGAAACCTTCCTTCTTTGAATGTTACACATTTTACATGGTTCTAGATTATGATTTTATTGATAATAAATTAAATCTGTATAAAAGTTAGTGACATTACTTCAGTTTGTGTATCAGTACTTTAACATTATCAGCAAATTGTAACATTGTATTTGCTGACAGATAAACCGTTTGCATTTTCCATATGTAGGAGAACCCAGTGGTTTTTTGCTTGGCTATAGTCACAACAAAAGAAAAACATGTTGAATTCCTTTCTTCTTATATCTCATCCCACAAAATTAATAAATCTTTCCTCACCTAGTTCTCTCTGCTGCATTTAGAGCAGTTTGTAATCAACATGACATCCTACAAAAATGTATCCAAACCCTCCACCATTGTGTTGACCGAACCAACTCACCTGATCGGTTCAACAAGATGTGAACTGAAGCCCAAGTATATATTTACTCATTTAATGATTAAATATATTACTTAATGATTGCATATCTGGTTAATGTCAAGGGTCACCAGCGCACGCCAAGACGCCACTGGAATGGACATCACCAGCCGCTGTACTCTGGGGGACCCCAACAAACTGCCTGAAGGGGTCCCCCAGCCTGCACGCATGCCCTACGTCTCAGACAAACACCCGCGGCAGACCCTGGAGGTGATCAACTTGCTGAGGAAACACCGTGAGCTCTGTGACGTGGTGCTGGTGGTGGGGGCCAAGAAGATTTATGCCCATCGTGTTATCCTCTCTGCCTGCAGCCCCTACTTCAGGTACTCAGAGTTTTATTTGGAATTGATCAATTTCTCAATGAATTAGCATTGCAGAGCAGTTGGGGTACATTTGAGAGCCGGCTGTAACATTACATCTCATGATCTACTTTAATGTTGTTCACAGGGCAATGTTTACTGGAGAGCTGGCAGAAAGCAGGCAGACTGAGGTGGTTATCCGTGACATCGATGAGAGGGCTATGGAGCTGCTCATTGACTTTGCCTACACCTCCCAGGTAACACACCATCATGTTTTATTAAGGTTTGGCATCAGGGATTGGTGCTGTTTTGCTTGCATTAATATGAATGCTCACCAAATGCCACGAGACACTATTGATTGGATTGCATTAGTGTTGCACAGTATACCAATATATCTTAAATAAGATACAAGAAAGGATACGAGGATATAACAGGAAGTCTGTGAGGTGGCCTTCAGGAGGCTTGTGGGGGGCAGTAAGAAGGTGATGCCGAGTTCTGTGACTGAGATGGTGACATGTCAACTGTCGCCCTGCTACTTGTAGCCTTATGATAAACTACATAACAAATCTGGGATGTCCTGCCCTCCTTGCTCTTTAGGTCACTGTAGAGGAGGGGAATGTGCAGACACTGCTCCCTGCTGCCTGCCTCCTCCAGCTGGCTGAGATCCAGGAGGCCTGCTGCGAGTTCCTCAAGAGGCAGCTAGATCCTTCCAATTGTTTGGGCATCAGGGCCTTCGCCGACACACACTCCTGCCGCGAGCTGCTCCGCATTGCAGACAAGTTCACCCAGCACAATTTTCAAGAGGTAAGATCATAGTCATCATCCAAAGTCCCATAAAATTCTTAACATAACATGTTGCACTGTGCTATACAGATTATGTAGGTACATTTAGACAGTGTAGAAAAGGGAATGCTCTGAGAGAAACACTTTTCCCCAGATAAGAGTCTGAGCTTTTTGTGCACATGCATACTTTAAAAACTAAGTTACCATTGGAAAATTTGCAATAGCATGGATCCTGTGAATGTGAACTGGTTCTTATAACATGTGTACATGTTATGTTTTATCGTCACATCACAAGCCTCAGAATGTGTGCACGTTGTAACTAAGACATTTGTTGTTCTGTCCACAGTGTCATTACAATGCGGTTTGAAAACTGTCTAGTCAGTCATGATTCTAAACATCAGTTGGAGTCTCCATTTTAGCACCGCTTTGTATTTTTATACATTTTGCCTCATGTAGCTCTTGATCTTACATAGTCAGCTCTAGAGATCCAGAAACCAACAACTAAAAGTTGAAGTTGAAAAGTATGTTTTGCACTATCTGAAGTCTTTTTAGATTCAAACCACAGTTAGCTAATTCCTCCAGGTAAAACAGCTAAATCTGGTGGACACATTATTGCATTTTCTGCAAACCAGTGGCACACATGAATTTTGGTGGTACTTTATATATTATAATGTTGATGATGGGCAGCAGACGTTTTGACTCTTGAGTCCTACCATTGAGCCATAAAGCAAAATAGCAGTACACTCGCAAAACTATATAGGTCAAAATCCTTATTAATGTTATTAATATTATATTATAACAACTGTGTTATTCCTGATTTGACTTGGGAGGAAGTCTATTGTAAATCATCAGTTAGATTTATTACTGATATAAATGATTAGTAGTGTCATGATTATGGCACTTTGTGGTCGCATATATATATATATATATATATTTAATTAGATTTACTGATTGATTTGTAGAGAATTGGAATACACTGTCCTCTACTTGTGGTTAAGCTACTGGCTGACTGTTTTACTCTGCTCTTTGGTAGGTCATGGAAAGCGAAGAGTTCATGCTGCTGCCAGCAAACCAGCTGATTGACATCATTTCCAGCGATGAGCTCAACGTGCGGAGCGAGGAGCAGGTTTTCAACGCTGTGATGGCCTGGGTGAAATACAGCATCCAAGAACGCAGACCGCAGCTGCCCCAGGTTTGTTTCTCGAAGTGCTAACGCAACCATCCAGCTACTGCAGCCAGTGTGGCCATTAGTGCACAAGCCACATATCATTTCTCTATATTAAGTTGAATATTACAACATAATCTGCTGTAGTTTAAGGACACTTGGGGGATTTAGATGGATTTCGTGTGTTGTACAGGTCCTGCAACATGTCCGTCTGCCGCTGCTCAGTCCCAAGTTTCTGGTGGGCACCGTGGGTTCAGATCCCCTCATTAAGAGTGACGAGGAGTGCAGGTGGGTTCTGTCTGTAAACCCTGGAATGAAATACAGTGACAATATGCCCCAATGGTTTATGACTTGCATCACATGCATCATATACTTGTGATTGTGTTGTTTCAGAGACCTGGTTGATGAAGCCAAAAATTACCTGCTGCTGCCACAGGAGAGACCACTAATGCAGGGACCCAGAACCCGGCCGAGGAAACCCATCCGCTGTGGAGAGGTACTTTTTGCAGGTCAGTACCTCCAGGCACAATAATTCAATACAGAAATATTCATCTTATTCAGTCAATTGATAGTATTATCTGGAATCAACTCTGCGGCTGTGGAGGACTGTAAAAAGACGTACCTTGTTAGTTCACTCTCTTTCTGCGTGTCTTGTAGTTGGTGGCTGGTGCAGCGGAGACGCCATTTCCAGTGTGGAGCGTTACGATCCTCAGACCAACGAGTGGCGAATGGTAGCATCGATGAGTAAGCGGAGATGCGGAGTCGGTGTTAGTGTTCTGGATGACTTGCTGTATGCGGTGGGGGGTCACGATGGCTCGTCGTATCTCAACTCTGTGGAGAGGTGCGGCATGATCGCTCAAGTTTTCACCTAAGATATTTCTGTTTACTTATCTGTGATGTCTTCTTTATTACTCACTTTTATAAAGTAAAATATTTTTTCTGTTCCACGTCTGTCATCCAGATATGATCCTAAAACAAACCAGTGGAGCAGTGACGTGGCACCTACAAGTACTTGTCGTACCAGTGTGGGCGTAGCTGTCCTGGGTGGTTATCTGTACGCTGTAGGCGGACAGGATGGTGTTTCCTGTCTCAACATTGTGGAAAGGTATCATCCCAAAATTGTGTTTTTGGATTTAATTGGATTTAATTATTTCATTAGTTTCAGTGTTGAAATAAAAGAACAAACTTTCCCATCATCCTTCTCGCCTCCTCTCTGCATGTTAAGCTTCATCATTCTGTTATTTGTTACAGCTTCAACTTACCAGTCTTGACATGTACCCACTTCACATACATATGTTTCTGTATCTGTCCCGCAGATATGATCCTAAGGAAAATAAATGGACTCGTGTGGCTTCCATGAGCACCAGGCGACTGGGTGTAGCTGTGGCTGTGCTGGGGGGATTTCTTTATGCTGTGGGAGGGTCAGATGGAACGTCACCATTAAATACAGGTATTGCACTCATTTATCAGAAGTTAAACTATTACAAACACTCAACCGAACAGTACTAATGGTGAGAAATGAGGAGACAGGTGTAAATGAGGTGATCCACATGACAGTGGTTTCTGCTTTGGGATTTCCCTGCTAATTCAGCCTTTATCAGCTGCATATTTTCCTTTCATTTAGCTTTTGTGCTTCTTAACTAAATGCATGGTTTGTATCCTTGAGATTCAACAAAACCTGTCAAGGTCATTTCCTTCCAAACAAGACAAATTCAAAGCTGTTCTTATCATACGTTCCACATAGAATACTGGTTATGTTTGCTGTCATGAATTGAAGTATTCTTCTTCCTTGCCTTTGTTGGCACATTGCTGCACATATAGGTGTGTCACTGCCACTTGGTAGCTTTTAATAATGATACATTACCACTGAAGGCAGCTAATATAGAAAAGTACAATGTTTCCAAATTCCCTCTCAAGTGATACGGAACGAGAGAATATATGAGTGAAAGGATAGAGGACTATGCAAAATTGTGACCCCGTTGTAGTGATTGAAACGCATTGCTGTGCACTGTTGTTTCCCACTCAGCTGTCTGTTAGTTTACTGTCACAGTCATATCTATTAATTTCCCTTCAACACTTATTCTCTTGTTCTGAATCTCATTATTCCGTGTGTCTCTTTTCTCTTAGTGGAGCGTTACAACCCTCAAGAGAACCGCTGGCACACCGTGTCCCCAATGGGGACCAGGAGGAAGCACCTCGGCTGTGCGGTCTACCAGGACATGATTTACTCTGTTGGAGGGAGGGACGACACCACGGAGCTGAGCAGTGCAGAGCGATACAACCCCAGAACCAACCAGTGGTCTCCTGTGGTGGCCATGACCTCAAGACGGAGCGGGGTAAGGGAGACTGTGTGTATGTGTTGACATTTTGTGTGGTTGAAACATGTTGTCGGTAGTTTTAGGTGTTTCACATATATCAATAACTAATGTAGTTTAAAGTGCAGTTATTCTGTTAGCTGGTTTAATGACATGGTATCTGATGAGTCATTGTGTGGATTTAAGACCTGATTAGATTCGTCAAAAAAAAAGCTTCATTGTGTTGAAACTGTAACTGAAAAGTGTAATTGTACCTGCAGGTGGGCTTGGCTGTGGTCAACGGTCAGCTGATGGCAGTAGGAGGTTTTGATGGGACGACGTATCTCAAAACTATAGAAGTCTACGACCCTGACGCCAACACATGGAGGTATGTGGCACAAAATGTTTACATGGCACTATCGTCATCTTTTACAGCTGTAATCCTGCTGTGTGTGTGATCTTCTCCCTGGGCCATATTCGTTCTGGTCATTTGAATTAAGTCTTATCAAGATTTTTTGTTCTTTCTCTGTGCCTGTCATTGAGAGCCTGCTGATGTGTCCATCCCGAGGAGTGCTTTAGCTTTATATCAGAGATTTTAGAGTAGCATTCAGAAACTCCTGCAGGTTAAACTACCCAAACATGTTTAAAGCTGATAAACTCTCACAGACTTGCTATAGATAAACTGAAAACACTTTCTAGCCTAGCATTAGTGATGCTACAAACAAACAAGAATGCAACACACTGTCGATAGTTACACCAGTACTCTCGCCATTCAGAAAGAATATGGGTTGTAAATGAAATAATCATTTTTGTATCCTTAACTATTAGATACCCCCACTTAACTTAACCTTAGTGTAAATAAATAATCTCATTAGACCCAATATTGTTCCTTTATCTGCAGAGCAGTGGAAAACTGTCACTGGCACAATGTTTTCTCTTCATTCTACCAAGTGAGTAAAAATCTGAGTTTTCACCACCTCACTCCTGCTTGTCTCCCTCCAGGTTGTACGGCGGAATGAACTATCGCCGGCTAGGTGGAGGAGTGGGTGTCATTAAAATGACTCATTGTGAATCCCACATATGGTAACACCACCTCCACTACCAAACCACCTCCACCCCCCCACACTCACAAGCTCACTTCTCATGTTGCAACAGACGCCTCTTTTTCACCAACTCTCGTGCCTCCAAAAGAGACGCTTTTTAAGTCATGCAAGGATGAGAGGAAAACATGGGGGAAGGAGGAGGGACAAACTTTTGAACTCTATTTCATCACGCACCCCCCAAACTCTGGTTGTCTTCAGTCACCATGAAGTGCACTAGGAGATGAAATCCACAGAGAACCGTTAAGCTCCCTGTTAGGAGAGGATGCTCCTTCTCCTGTGACCTCCCCAGGTTTTCATCCTCCAGGCTTCTCTCGCCTGGGACATTTGAATGGAATGGAACAAAACTTGATTGACTTCGCTGCTGGTGGGAGGATATTTTACCATTCTGAAGTTTTGAGAAGTTCAAAAGCATCATGTCACTGAGTGAGGGCTTTTTTGACTGAGAGCCTCCATCACCACCCCTGTCTCAACATGTCCTCCCCCAAATTCTGGCTCGTGACGACTTGAGAGGGATGATTTCCTGGAAACAATATTGCAAACAACACTGCTCTCTTGTTCTGTCTCTACTTGGCTTTGGGCTTTGAAGCGTCCATCTCAACTGTGGCTGTGATGTCTCTGGGCCTCATCTGTAGCATTGAATAACAGAATTGGTCAGGTAGTTTCACTCTGCATTTAAACTGTCATCAAAAGGATTTAATCTGCCTTCACCACCACAGGAGATTATTTGCAGGAGAAGGGTCTGTATGAGAAAGTCACTTCTAACAGTTTCTCCTATTGTTACTGAATAGGACTGCTGCACTTTACAGGAGGCTACTGTAGCTGTTTGTTACCTTCTTTTTTTTTTATTTAAAAAAATGTCAGTTCAGTAGGTCAGAGTGTAGTTAAAGTAAGTTAGTCAACTGGTTCAGTGGAAAGAACTTAGACACTATCATCCAGTCATGTCTCATGGTTTATTGTTGGCTCCAGCACTGAGAATCCTAAAACCCTCAGTGTACTTCAAACAAACTAGGTCGTCTCACTGTGTCCAAGGGAAAACAGTTTCTAACTTTTAAAATGGCAACTGTTGTCATAACTCCACCTGGCAGCATCATGCAGTTTTTGTGTGGCTTTACAGTCTCGACAGGGTGAAGTAAAAGTGCAAATAAGTTTCACGTATCCATTTTTCATTGAAGATGACATGGTGTTCACACTTGGTTCTGAGCTTTAAAGTTCAAACCCTGCCAACTTTCACACACACACACACGTGCTTGTCTGTCTGTTTGGGAAAATTACAAAAGCTCTCCCCTGGATTGTGCCACTGGAAAAATGGTGGGAGACAATGTTGGACGACCTGACAATCACTTAGTTTGAAGCAAACTGAGGTTCTAGCAGTGTCACAGTGTGTTTGATATTGTGTTGTCAGGGTAACCTCAGAGGTGAAAAATAGGGGTTTTAGGAGCTTAAAACACTGGTGATATTAAATAGTTTTGTTATCTACAAGTCCCATGAGAAGACCAACATTTTTCATTCTTTTGTCTATCAGTGGCTCTAATCCCAAATTTATTAATTTGTGTTGACAATATTAATTTTAAAAACAGATCGCGAATATATATACTTCCATTTAAATAAACCTTAAATGATCCTTAAACATCCGTTGACTGTAGATTTTCTGGCAAACATTAGTCAAAAAGGAGGAAGTCATGCATCGGTTTCAGCTGCGGAACTACATTTTATGCTGTAGTTGGTATTTCCAGCTGCAGTACTGTGTGAACAGGATTGAGTTAAAACAACCTATGGCCACGGTAATAATGTGTAAATCAGTGCAACAGTGTGGTTCATTGGTGTGTTTTTTGGACATGCAGGAGTAAGGTATATCAGGTTTTGGACACACACACACACACACACACACACACACACAACGTTGGGGACACAGAAACTGCTGGTGTCAGACTTCCTGTGGAAGTTGTTGAAAAGAAAAATACACAAAACAGATCTGGGGGATTGGAAAATGTAATATAACAGAAACACACTTTTAAAATACTGGATAACTTTCCATACAAAAGTAGTCATAGGTGATCAAATCACTTAGCTGTTGATGCGTTTGTATCTGGAGTCAGTGATCTACTGACATGAGGATGGTGTCTAAGTTTAAAATAGCGGGGAGCTGCTGAAGTCCAAGATGCAAGAAAGAAAGTTGTGTATCTTGTTGAAAATGTTATGAACCTGTAAATATTTTATGTCACAAGTAAAGCAGTTTTTCAGCCATTGAAGATGCTGATGATAAACTGTGACAGAATCACCTTCTGATGCTTAGAGGTTCAGCTCAGAAATGTTACTAGAAACAGTTGGACTCAGTCATTTATTAATACATTGGATAGGGCAGAATTATATAGTCGGGCAGTGTTTCATAATTCAGTAGTTTTGTAGGATACGAACTGTGAGGATTTAAGTTTTCTTATGAAGTTCCATAGTGGCCTTGGTAACAAAGAAAAGGGAAGTGTTGGAATCAGACCGTTAAATGAAATCCGGTTCACGTGATTGGTTTAATGTTACATGAGTCACACGTGTAATATCAAAGTCTGACTCGTGTCCTGCAACAAACAGGAAAAAAAATGATATCAGCCAATGATCAATCTAGCAGATGACATTCATCCCTGTTTCTTTTAATAGACTAATATTAGTATAACTCTTACCAGTTTATTTTCTCATATTTTACTTTTATAATGTCGTCATAAGCAGCAGGGTGCATTGTCGCCACCTGCTGGAGGATAGTTAAAGTACAGCATTAATATGAATGACTGAGCGATCCTTTGCAGTTTTTCTAGTGGTCCCTGGTTGTATAACTGAGGCCAGATCAATGTGAAACACCGTTTGGGTAGATTGGATTTGGTTAATCTCATAATTTATTGCACTGTGATTGAAAATGTATTTTAGTTTTTATTTTTTTCTTAGTTGTGTTTTATAAGGGTGTTCAACTTTTCAGACGTGAGGGGGGGAAAACTCTAAAGTGATAGTATAACTTGGGGATTTGACATTTCAGGCCTGTAGCAGATGTGAAGTGAATTTATTTCATAGATGCAACCCTACATGTGGCACAGGTTATCATAGCTCTGCACTTTAAAGTGTGTGTGTGGAATAAATGCATTAGTGCATGTGGCAGGCTGTTGTTATGCACTAAGTAAGTCACAGTTAACTGGTTAATTCTGGTGTTAATGTTCAGCAACGTGGCAAATGTCGATTTTTTTTTTTGGGGGGGGGTTTAATCATAGGATCACTGTTGGGCTGCTGATGTATTTGTTGTATGCAAACCTACACATTGAACTTATTTATGCTTTGGGATGAGTTGCAGTCACACGTCGATGTTCACTTGACATAATGTGGAATCCGATTGGGATGAATGTGCAGCGACCATCAGATCAAAGATAATCATCCCTTGTTGAACAGAATTTTATGCAGTCTGACCAACTGGGATGCTTATTCTTGAAAACTCTCCCAAGTATATGTCTCTCTTTTTCACTGCCACAGAATCACAATGAAATCACACTCCGTGTTATTGCTTCACGTGTTTGTTCCAAGGCATCCTGGTGAGTGTGCAGTAAATGGTGCTGAAGAAGAAAACCTTGTTTTCAGCTTTGTGACTGGATTTTTCAGAGAATACTTGTTATCTATAAATTTTCAGAAATTGTCACACCTTGACTGTGTCTTCAATTCTGGTCTAAATTTCCTTACATCTGTGGCAATGCATTTTTCAGTTTATAATGATTGATTCAGCTGCAGCAGAACAAAGCAGCACGACTGTACTGTATTGAGTGATTTTCCCTCTAATGCTGCATTGTGTTTGCGATAGATGGAAATTCAGTAGCCTATAATATTTAAATCTGTTGTTTTGAGTAGCCTCTGTGCAGAGAGTCCAACACGTGACTAAAAACATGGCTGTGATAGTTCTCATGAAGCAAGCAGCCATCTCTCTGCTGTGATCACGACATCAGCTCTGGACCATGTTCACGATGACAAGAATAAACTTTTCCCCTGCATAACACTAGTTCTTTCTTCTTAGAGAGTTACTGTAGAATGTGTCAGAATTATAAAGACAAATATATAAGACAAGGAAATGCTGTTGCTTCAATAAATGTCTAGATTTATTGTAGCTGATAACAAAGATTGCATTTACATTATTTTTAGTTGTATGAAAGAAACTTAGTTGGGGCATTTTACTTTAGTTTCCCAGGCTTAGCAAGATAATAAATGACCATGTGAAGCATATTTCAGCATATTTTTCAAGCTGACAGCCCTTTGCTTTACATGCAATGTCAAATGACAGGCATGTAATGCAAAATATTGAATTCAACTTTTCTTTCGAAAATGTTATCGGAAAATAATTTCCGAGCAATCGGGCCCGAGGTGTCAGGGGCCACAGGACCAGAGCATCTACATAAAGTGACTACAGTATGACAACCAAGCTCAGATGTTTGGGAAGTGGGGATCAGCTGGACTGGTCGGTCGCCTTAAATTCTCAGATGTGACTGGAAAAGTGAAACTCAAACGAGAACGCTTCATGCCACCGCGAGGATGGGAATGGGAGGAAGGCTGGTTTGTTGACCCTGAGCGATAGTAAGTTTAATTAGATCACTTTATCACATACAAGCACACACATGCACAGATGCACAGTTTCAAGCACAAACATCCTGTTGTCCCTGTGCAGTTTACCAGAATCCTGTTCATTTTTAGCCCTATCCTCTGTTAAGTGGCAGCAATCACAATGAGTGCTTGTACCGGCCACAGTCCAGATGCACCTCATAAACACAATTAAAGGAAATGAAAAGGAATTTCAGCCAATGTTTTGGTTTAAGGAGGTCTCCTTCCCTCTCTCCCTCAGTGCCTCCTACTTCTGGACTGCTTACATTCTCCCACCCAGGCTTGTGTAACTATATTAAGCTCTCTCTGATCCTACTCTTCCTGAGCTGTTAATCATGGGCCTGAGTTGCTGAAAGTCATCAACTTGGGTTTGCTGTGGTGGTGTTTTTTCTACAGCCTGTTATCAGAAGCAGATGCGGGCCATGCATGTGTCCAATGTTATCAGTTTCCTTTGTGCTATTATATACTTAGGACAGGTACCTGGGCTACTCATGATTATGGCATAACTTGGGGAATTTTGTCTGAAAAATACCCCAATTACTTAAAGCTACTATACTCAGTATTAAATTATTAAACTTAATGTTAAAGGGGCCCCGTGTCACCCTAATCAACAGCTTTCCTGAGATCTTTGGAATGATGTAACATCCATCAGCACAGTATTATGGCCCAGAACCTCACTGTTTTGATTCACTCTCATTCAAGACAGAGTAGGCAGTTGTTTTAATTAAAAAAAATCTCTGATAAACCCACTGCAGCTTACTCACTCAGCTCCAAGCATGAAACTGATAGAGTTAGAGACGGTGAAGAATTCACGTTGCAAAAATCTAACTTTTCACTCAGAAGCTGGTGTTGGTGACCAAAAACGAAGCTAAAGAGTGAAAGAAAATCTTGTAATGCTGGTTTATAGTTTGTGATTTATTGATAAGAGTATGAAAAGTGAAATATTTGAATTTGGGAAGCTGTAATCAGCTTGTATTTGCATGTACTGTTGAGAATATTTCCTTGGATAACCTAGACAACCAAATAGCAGTAATTGTTGAGATAAACTAATTCAGAGATTAACAGAACCCAAAGAAAATTGTATCTAATAACTGTAATGCTACAAATATACATGAAAAAAGGTAACATGAACACAAAGACTGAGATCCAAATCTTCATGTTTGAAGTACTGTATCAGAACCAAGAGATGGAGGACCCAAGAATGCACGGTTCACAAGGCAGAGTAGCAGATACGGTGGTTTTATTTAAGTCCAGGTCGGTTCACGGGGTAGTCAAGAAACAAGGCAGCAGTATCAAAGTAGGCGGGCAAAAAGGAATAACGGCAGGACAAACAGGCGATGGTCATGCACAGGAAAACTCACAGAGATATAATGCTGGTACGAGGAGACACGAAGAACACACAATGAACTGGCAACCTGAGGGAGGACACACAGGGTTAATATACACAGACAATCAGGAGATAACAAGCTCTGGTAGGTTCTATCTGCCACAGTGAGTCATGACATGCTGTGAGCCTCACAAGGTCTGTGTATGTCTGTGTGTCCTGGTATTAGGTTGGGACTACGGACTTACCATTCCTCCTGATGATAAGCCCAAATCCTGGGTTGCAGCAGAGAAGATGTACCAAGTCCATCACAGAAGAAGACTCATAAGACCCAGGAAGAAGACATCTGATAAAGTGGCTGTTGCTGAAGTGAGGAAGAGGTTGATGAGAGAAAGAGTGGATTGGAGAGATGTTATCATGAGGGTAGCTTCTCAGTCTTTTCTCGTGCTTGTCTCTTGCATGTAGCAATGAGAATCGATTGAAGATTGGGAATACTCTTCCCTGATTGGATGGGAATTTCAGGGGAGGGGGCGCTACTCTGCCACGTTCCACCCCTGCTGCTGGAGGAGAAAGATGGTCTCATCAGATTGCATCGAGGCCTCCACCATCTTTAGACTGGAAGGGGCATTAGTGAGTTTTGCTCTACCCCTCTAAGTAAGGTTGCTAAATATGCATCGCATTCTTAAATGTCGTCAAATTCCAAGGCAGTTGACATGGCAACAAGGTAGTTACAGTAATACCATGTGAGTCATATCCTGTCATTATTCTTCTGCATCTGTCTGTTCCTGTCAGACACATTTTTGTAGTCCTGCATTATTTTCTTAAAGTTTGATTTTCAAAAAACTCAACGTGAATTTTGTTAACGTGGTTGATGTTGATGAGAAGGCCAATAAAAAGGACGCAGCCAAACGATTTGGTGCCAACACGCCCACTGTTTCCTGCCACATTAGCCGTAAGCAGATGGGTCAGATAAAGTGAATTCCTGGTGACGGGTGCTCATTAAAGACCTCATGTTCCTTTAAACTTTATGACTGATCCTAATGCAAGATAACATTGAATCATAATGTCAGTAAATTCTGGAAAAATACGTCCACGTATCTTATCAGCGGTGTAGTGGGTATCCTGTGAGATTGTCTTGTTTTTAGTGGTGACACAGTTGGTCATGCTGATAATAACAATCATCTTCGTCCAGGGTCTTACATTTACCACCGGAGGGTATACGTGTATCAGGCGAGGAATCTCTGTGCCATGGGCAAAGACAGCTTCTCAGGTACAAACAAAGCAGTCCATTTATCATACAGAGTTTTAACCAGATGTTTTTGACACTGTGTCATAAATAAAGTATTCTTCTTCTTTTTCTGGTTTTGTATTTTTGTATTGTTGTATTTGTTTATATTTCTCTTATTCTTGCTTAAGTCTGCAGAAAAATATACAAATAAAAACATATAAACTGTCTGAACTCACAGTTTGTAGACAGGTGTAATTTAAGTGAGATTTATTTATACACTGAACTCATTTCCACGTTCGAAACTGCAGTGTTTCTTCATTGTTGATTGTTATGGTTATCGGTGTGGAAGGGTGGTGGGTTTCGGAGGCTGGACTGGTACCGGCTGGGTGGGGCTGATTGACGAGTGCGATCCCGAATGACATCATACGGGGGAGGAAGTACGAAACGAGATGTTTTGATCACATATTTCTTAGAATGGACTGAGTGAAAAACTGACTGTTTTCATACTTTGAGGGTCCCTTCTGACCCCCTTCAAGTAATTACGGATAGTAAAAGCCCAGAAAATGTATTTGACACAATATGGGCCCTTTAGTAGATACAATTATTTTATGCATTTTGTTTAATAATATCAGTGTCATTCAATACATGTTGAACCATAAAGAGGAACAATTTTATTAAATGTCACATAAAAACATGGGACAAAAGTCCCAAAAATGTAACAATGTTTTTCTCCTCTCCTCTGGTGTTAATCATCTCATGATGTAATGACCTTTTTGTATAATCAATATTTTTATGACCTTAAACAGCTACACCAATAAAATACCTAATGGCTGTTTCAAGAGAACTCACTCCTTCACTCAGCTCATCCTGAGAAACACAAGCTAAATGATTAAGTTCTGTGTTGTATTTATTTTTAATAATAAAACTTTCTTCTATCAATTCTTCTATGTTATTGGTTTGATTTTCTTCACCAACCTTCTGCTGCTGGTAGATGTCGGTCAGAGAAGCCACCTCACACGACTGATGAGCCCTGAACACTTTGCAGAGGGAACCGGTGGGAACCTGACAGGTGAGACAGTAGATGTTCACCTTCTCGCCCTCGTGGTCCGAACATGTCAGCTGAGCAGGAGGCAGATGAGGAGGGAGGTGACTGGACAGAGATTCATACAACACTAAGCTCTTAAAAATGGGATTTACAAGTTAATGGGAGAAACTTTTCCTTAGGAACATTTGTAGGAACTCTGTTTCCACCGCAGGTACCAGGGTCTCATTAAAAGGGGTCATTGATCATTGATAAGAAAACATTTCAAGTTTCAAGAGCTTGAGGAAGACATGTAGCAAAGGGTAGAGTTGAGTCCCTTTTCACCTTGTGGCGTTGCTGTTGTTGTTGCTGACTTCCTGTTTGTAGACGTCGATGATGTTCTCCACTAGCAGGTTTTCACTGAAGGCCGTAGAAACCGTGGCGATCCAGCACAACTTCATGTCTGCGGAAACGGCTGCTGTTCACCTGCATGGCAGTTTGAGCCTGGAACAGCGAGGGCTGGCACAGACGACAACAACAACATTGGAAATCAGTTTCTACTGAACATCTGCTGTGTTTCTCCATCTGCGTTTCAACACCCAACAGCTGGAGTTTTTGGACATACAACACAGATGCATGCTGGGATTTTAGTAATTCAGTGCTTCACAGCTCAGACAAAAAATGTAAGTGAATGGTCAAAACTTTGTCGTAGTTATTTTCTCATTCTGCTTCTATTGATATTTGTCTTTACCCATGTTTCAGTGAGTTTACAGAAAATCTGAGTGAACACCACCCACCACACAATGTGACACACAGTGTTCAGTGTTAGGTGGAGAAGTCTTTAACGACATGATGACACCAAAATTTGAAATTAATGATCTGGTTTGTTCCCAAAGATGGTTCTGACCTTTATCCAGGCATCACTTTTAGATGTGGATAGATAGTTGAGCTGTTGTTAAAACGATGTTCAACAATCTGCTACACACAAATGAGGTAGGACTTGGCAGTGATGTCAATGGAACATGATGCTTAATGACCGGAACTGGAACTATGCTTTCTTTTCAATGAGTTACATAAAAAGACTCAAATTTGCTCTGACTTTACTCCTCTATCTGAAATGATGGTGAGAAGCTGTTATTAATGTATCATCAGGCAATTAATGTTTGTGGCTTGGGGACTTCAAATATTTTTTAATATTAATGTCACTTTAACCCAGTACTTACTACAATACCTTTGCTATCTTTGACACATGTAAACCCTGCTGTTTGTGTCTGTTATCGCAGCTCTGTAGCCCTGTTTATGGTTCCATTATTAAGATTTACCATCACTGACACAATATGTCATTACAACAGACAATTCTATCATTTAATGCTTTGATTCAGTTATGATCTTCATTTGCACAAATTACATAAACATAAAAAAATACAAGATGATTATTTACATATATTAATATTAATATATATATATATATCTATATTAACCTTGGTGGGGATGTATTTGAAATTACTGGTTAGCCAGGAAAATATAAATAACAGCTTGCTTCAATATCAGTACATTTAATTATATTTGAACAGGATAAGCCAGCCTGTATCAATATTGCTGTCAATGGAGTCATTGTTAGTTAACTGAATTCATATAAATACTGAAGAAATGAAAATAAAACAAAGTAGCAGGTCAGTAGCTTTTTGTTGTGTAGAACACCGTTTTTCATTTTTCTAGTATATGCACTGATGCTTATACACCATAGAAGCTTTGGTTGCTCTTAGACAGCGTGGCGGCAGTGATACCAAACACTTGTGGCAATTCTGACAGCTTCCCTCAAACATTTGTGGCAACAGGCCCTCAACCAGTGTGGCATCAAAAGAAACACCGTGAGCTCTGTGACGTGGTGCTGGTGGTGGGGGCCAAGAAGATTTATGCCCATCGTGTTATCCTCTCTGCCTGCAGCCCCTACTTCAGGTACTTGAAATTTATCAATTTCTCAATGAATTAGCATTGCAGAGCAGTTGGGGTACATTTGAGAGCCGGCTGTAACATTACATCTCATGATCTACTTTAATGTTGTTCACAGGGCAATGTTTACTGGAGAGCTGGCAGAAAGCAGGCAGACTGAGGTGGTTATCCGTGACATCGATGAGAGGGCTATGGAGCTGCTCATTGACTTTGCCTACACCTCCCAGGTAACACTAACATCATGTTTTATTAAGGTTTGGCATCAGGGATTGTTGCTGTTTTGCTTGCATTAATATGAATGCTCACCAAATGCCACGAGACACTATTGATTGGATTGCATTAGTGTTGCACAGTATACCAATATATCTTAAATAAGATACAAGAAAGGATACGAGGATATAACAGGAAGTCTGTGAGGTGGCCTTCAGGAGGCTTGTGGGGGGCAGTAAGAAGGTGATGCTAGGTTGATTTTATTTATAATAGATAGAATTTTATCATTAAAGAAGGTCATAAAGATATTGCTATTCAGGGATGGAGGAATACTGGGTTCGGTGGAGGTGTGACTCTGTCAGCTACAGAGCTGAAGAGAAACCTGTTTTTTTTTCTTCTATTAGTGTGGAGTAGTAGGCAGCTTTTGCTTTGTGGAGGGCCTTCTTATATGCTTTAACACAATTTTTCCAGGCTAGGTGATTTTCAGCACAGTTGTTGGAGCGCCACTTCCTTTCTAGTTTTCTTGACGCTTGTTTTAATTCATGTGTGTTGGAATTATACCACGGGGCTAATTTACTATGTTTTACACGCTTCTTTTTTAGAGGCGCTATGGAGTCTAATGTTAATCGTAATGACTTTACAGAGCTATCGACGAGATGGTCAATCTCAGTGGAGCTAGGGTTTTTAAATAATTCGTTGGTTATATTGACAGATAATACGGGGAATAATGAGAAATTTAAGGTTATTAAATGATGGTCTTATAGAATCGGATTATGTGGAAGTACTATAGGTTAGGTGTGTGGTTACAACAATGAGTAGGTTGGTGTACACACTGACTGAAACCAATTGAGTCTAGTACTGTAATAAATGCTATGCTAAGGCTATCATTATTATTGTCAACATGAATATTAAAGTCACAGACAATAATAATTTTATCGGTCTTTAGGACTAGGTATGATAAAAACTCTGTTAAAAATTCTGAATAAGCCCCTGGAGCATGGTATTAATTGATAGACAGGAGTTAAAAATAGCAGCAACTCCACCTCCTCAGTCAAAGTCTAGGGGAGGTGTGTATTTACATGACTGGGGGGAGTAGATTCATTTAGGCTGACATATTCATCGGGATGCAGCCACGTCTCAGTGAGGGACAATAAATCAATTTTTTGATCTGAGACTAGTTCATTAACTAAAATAGCCTTCGATGACAGTGATCTTATGCTTAAAAGACCACATTTAAAAGTCTTTGTTTGTTGTGCTGTTGCAGAGGTTGTGTTCATGTTTATTATTTTTTTTGTGGAATTCTCCCTTTGTTAATGTTTGATTTAAATGATTTAATGGGACGGGGGACAGTCTCTATGGGGTTGTGGTTGTGTGACTGATCCAGAGGGAGTGCAGAGAAGTGTTTAGCACTGGTCCAAACTCTGGGTTGTCATTTAATAGACAGGTAATATTCCTAGATTCTAACCTTATGCTCCACCTAGGAGCCTACAACAAGTCACAGTAAAAAAATACCATTTTACTATAACATTCTTACAATTTTTTTGTATAGACGGTTATAACTTGACAACATTAAACTGAGTCAAATGCAGTGATTTATTTTAGTGTGACAGTGAAGAAACATTGACATTTACATCCCGCTCTAAACCAGGGTCTCTCTGCTCTGACTGCAGCTGGGACACTGACCGCCTGTGAGTGCGTTGGGACGGCGGAGGGGCTCATGGCAGCACCCGCTGCTGGATGAGATGAGGGCAGTAACTGCAGAACGATACGTGGTTTCACGTCAGTCTCCAAAACACCAGGAAAGTCTCCAATAACACCAGAAAAAAAAAGTCGCCAAGCGGATTAGGAAAGTCGCCAGATTTAGCGAGAAAGTCGCCAAATTGGCAACACTGCTTCTAGTACTCCGTCGCTCGCTTCCCGTTCCCGTTCTGGGCGGTTTGGATGCGTTTACCATGAGTTGACGCTAGCAGAGATGCGAGTTGACGCAAGTCATGTGAGTTCCAGTAAGCGGAGGATCAGAAAGTGAAAGTGTTCAGACCATAGATTATATATAGATGTTCAGACTTAATTCTAACTACAAGGAGCAGAGGGAGGAAACGTGAAGTCTAACGCTGGTGAGTATTCAGCAACATTTATATTATTCATTCATATTATTTTACTTTCACAGACTCTGAGTCAGTTTTCTATTCGTGGACTTTAGAGAGAAGGAGATTCAGGATGAACTTCTGTCAGTCAATCATCAGTTTGACTTAACACTGTGATCTGCTGAGTCCAACACATTAAACCTAAAAACTGTCTCAGGTTACTGTGACAACCGGGAAACCTGTTGAGTCTGTTATATTTGAAGAAACACTGAATTTACATACCTGGCTTCATTGTGTGTGTTTGAGCTCACAGTCAGTGTTTTTCCTCTCAGACTGAAGATGAGTGGTTATGAGGAGGAAGAGGAGGACAGAGCAGAGTCTCCAGTGTTCAGCTGTGTGTCTCTGAAGAGTGACCATTCCAAAGGACTTCCTATATACTTCAGTAATGAACCTGGACCCTCACACCCAAAGTAAGAGACCTGCTAGACAGAAGTAATGACAACCTGCGATTGTGACATTTGAGTAACCAGGAAATGTCTTCACAGAGAGAGGAAGAGGAGTCATGTTTCTGAGGAGGAGCAGTCGTCCTGCTGTGCTTCGTGTCAGGACGTCCTGAAGGATACAGTCTCCACCAGCTGTGGACACCGGTTCTGCAGACAGTGCATCACCTCACACTGGGACCAGTCTGGTTCTTCAAGAGACTCCTCCTGTCCCCAGTGTGGAAAAAGATCCAGAACAGGAGCTAGAGCTCAGACAGCTGGTCAGAGCAGCACTGTACATTACATTACATTTCATTTCATTTAGCTGACGCTTTTATCCAAAGCGACTTACAATAAGTGCATTCAACCATGAGGGTACAAACCCAGAACAACAATAATCAAGCAAGCCAAACTACAAAGTGCTATATTTAAGTGCTACTAAACTGTTAGTTTAAACTTTTATTCAAGATCCGTTCGCAGCACAGTACCCAAGTACTAATGTTTTGAAACGAATGCGGGCAGCCACTGGTAACCAGTGAAGGGAGCGGAGGAGCAGAGTAGTGTGAGTGAATTTAGGTAGGTTAAAGATCAGTCGAGCTGCTGCATTCTGGATGAGCTGCAGAGGTCGGATGGCACTAGCAGGTAGACCTGCCAGGAGGGAGTTACAATAGTCTAGGTGTGAGATGACCAGAGCCTGGACTGTACATGTGTCTGCTGATATCAGCAGATTCTCAGATTCTCTGTCTCTGACATTGTTTCTTGTCTTTCAGCAGATTGTGGTCTGCAGGAGTTTTTAGATGAACATAAGCTCAGTCTGAGGAGGAGATGTGAACATGTGACTGAAGGAACTGATGAAACAGGAAGTAGAACCCTCCTCAACAGGATCTACACTGAGCTCTACATCACAGAGGGACAGAGTGAAGAGGTTAATACTCAACATGAGGTGAGGCAGCTTGAGACGGCTTCCAAGATGAAGAGCCTCCACGACACTCCCATCAAGTGCCACGACATCTTTAAAGCCTTAACTGACCAGCAGAGCAGCATCAGAGTCGTCCTGACCAACGGTGTCGCTGGCGTTGGAAAAACCTTCTCAGTGCAGAAGTTCACTCTGGACTGGGCAGATGGTTTAGAAAACCAAGATGTGGGTCTGCTGATTGTGCTTTCGTTCAGGGAGCTGAACCTGGTGAAAGACGAGCAGTACAGTCTTCTCACGCTCCTCCGTGTTTTCCATCCAACGTTAGAGAAGCTCACGGCAGAGACGCTCGCTGTCTGTAAACCTTTGTTCATCTTAGACGGCCTGGATGAAAGCAGACTTTCTCTGGACTTCAGCCACAGGAAGTTTGTGTCTGATGTCACACAGAGGTCATCAGTCAACGTGCTGCTGACAAGCCTCATCCTGGGGAATCTGCTTCCCTCGGCTCTCGTCTGGATAACCTCCCGACCTGCGGCAGCCAATCAGATCCCTCCTACATGTGTTGACAGGGTCACAGAAGTACGAGGCTTCACTGACGCCCAGAAGGAGGAGTACTTCAGGAGGAGATTCAGTGATGAAGAGCTGTGCAGCAGAATTATCTCACACATCAAGACGTCCAGGACCCTCCACATCATGTGTCAAATCCCAGTCTTCTGCTGGATTAGTGCTACAGTTCTGGAGCATATGTTGACCACAGACCAGAGAGGAGAGCTTCCCAAGACCCTGACTGACCTGTACTCACACTTCCTGCTGGTTCAGACAAAGAGGAAGAACAACAAGTACGGCGAGGGACATGAGATGACTCCACAGCAGCTGACGGAGGCTGACAGGGACGTTCTTCTGAAGCTGGGGAGGCTGGCGTTTAAACATCTGGAGGAAGGAAACATCATGTTCTACCAAGGAGACCTGGAGTGGTGTGATCTTAATGTCACAGAGGCCTCAGTGTACTCAGGAGTTTGTACTGAGATCTTCAGAAGAGAGTGTGTGATCTTCCAGAAAACAGTCTACTGCTTTGTTCATCTGAGCGTTCAGGAGTTTCTGGCTGCAGTCTACATGTTCCACTGTTACACCAAGAGGAACACAGAAGAACTCAACAACTTCTTGGGAACATATGGGGACACAGACAGTACCTTCTCCCTGGATGACCTCCTGAAGAGAACTATGAGGAAATCCCTCACCAGTACAAATGGTCATCTGGACCTGTTTGTTCGCTTCCTTCACGGCCTCAGTCTGGAGTCCAACCAGAGAGTCTTAGGAGGCCTGCTGGGTCGGAAAGAGAACAATCCAGAGATCATCCAGAGAGTCATCAACAACCTGAAGGAGATGGAGAGTGGTGACATTTCTCCTGACAGAAGCATCAACATCTTCCACTGTCTGACTGAGATGAACGACCACTCAGTTCATCAGCAGATGCAACAGTTCCTGACGTCAGAGAACAAATCTATGAAGAAACTCTCAGAGATCCACTGCTCAGCTCTGGCCTTCATGCTGCAGATGTCAGAGGAGGTTCTGGATGAGTTGGACCTGAAAAAGTTCAACACATCAGACCAGGGTCGACGGAGACTGATCCCAGCTGTGAGGAACTGCAGGAAGGCTCTGTGAGTCCAGACATGATCAATAACATGTTAAATCAGTGTAGATGAGTCGTTCTTCAAATACACAGTGTTAAATGATTCTCATTGTTTTGGGCAGCATGGTGTTGCAGTGGTCAACACTGTTAGTGCAGCCTTTCTGTGAGGAGGATGTTCTCCTTGTGTATGCAGAGTTTTCTCTGGGTTCTCCAGCTTCCTCCCCAAACTCAAAGACATGTAGATCGGAGTTAGGTTGATTGGAGACTGAAATTCAGTGTGGGTGTCTGGTGTTTGTGTGTAATAAAGTTATTATTATTATGTATACATTCTCATTGTTCTCATGTACATACAGAACAACTAGATCAGAAGTGGAGAGTGAAATCCAATGTGATCACTGTGCTGGAGTCTGAGGGTTCAGACTTACCACCATGTGCGGTGCAAGGGAGATTATTATATATATATATATATAAGCAAACAGCTAGCACAGTGTGAGGAGACAATCACTGAATAAGTGTTTTAGATGAGAATCACTGACTCTTCCTTTAAACTGAAGAAGCAGGAAATATTGTTTATTCTCTAGTCAAACTAGAATTACCACCCTGTGTTTGTACACCACCACCAACCAGTGCAGTGTGAGTGCCCCTAATTCTAACAGATTTGATACTTTCTTTAATTACAGACTCATTGGTTGTGGACTCTCAGAGACTCACTGTGAAGTTGTGGCCTCAGCTCTGAAGTCAGACCCCTCACACCTGAGAGAACTGGATCTGAGTGTAAACAAGCTGCAGGATTCAGGAGTGAAGCTGCTGTGTTCTGGACTGGAGAGTCCAAACTGTCGACTAGAAACTCTGAGGTCCTTAAATCCTTGTTCACTTTTCCAACTTTCTTTCTTATTCTGTCATTATTTATTTGAATTGTCACAGTTCTGCTCTGCTGACTGTCCCTCAGTCATATGTCACTCACCCAGCCTGTCAGTCACGTCCACCTCATCAGCCCAACTCCATTCACCTGCACTCACCTGCTCCTGATCACGAAGAAAGTGTCAGTAAATAACATGTGGACTGAGGCCGAGCACTCGTCCTCCTCAGGTTTTCAAAATGAGACACATTCTTATTGAAACACGTTGGACAGTTGATAAGTAAGAAACAAACAGGAAGTGACTGTCAGGAGCCATCCCTACTTTAAACAGTGTTTAATTACACAAACCTGCTCAGTGACCAAACAGACAGTGATAAATGAAAAAATGGCCCAACATGTCTGATCTGATATTTATCTTCAGGTCACAGACTGGACTGAGGTCAGCAGCATGTTGAGAGTCTGTGTTGACATGATGACGATCCACAACAACAGGAGGACACATTCAAATATCCATATTTCTTTATCCAGGTTGTGGAAATGCAGACTGTCAGAGATCAGCTGTTCTTCTCTGGCTTCAGCTCTGAGGTCAAACCCCGCTCATCTGAGAAAACTGGATCTGAGGGACAACGACCTGCAGGACTCAGGAGTGAAGGAGCTGTGTGGTTTTCTACAGAGTCCAACCTGTCGACTGGAGACACTGAGGTCAGTTCACTGACTCACTTTTGTAGACCTCATATCTATAATACAGCATTTATACACAATGTATCTCCTTTGATTCTAGTTTGACATAATTCCTCTTCATTCATAACATGAATCCATTCATTAATTAATGTGACATTTTAAATATTCAGCTACTTGTTAAAACACATCTGAGTTTAGTTCTGGATTTCCTAAACTGATCTGCAGGACAGAGACTGGGTCCAAATAATCTATTTTTACTGAATCAGGACTTGTTTTTAGTCCAACATGTCTGATTTCTTATTTATCTTCCATGTTATGAGTCTGAGTGACATGAATATTCGTTTGTTATTTTCACACATGAACTTGGTTTAATTTACAGTTAAGTTTTATTCTTTATCCAGGTTGTGGAAATGCAGTCTGTCAGAGATCAGCTGTTCTTCTCTGGCTTCAGCTCTGAGGTCAAACCCCGCACATCTGAGAGAATTGGGTCTGAGTGACAACGACCTGCAGGACTCAGGAGTGAAGGAGCTGTGTGGTTTTCTACAGAGTCCAACCTGTCGACTAGAGACACTGAGGTCAGTTCACTGACTCACTTTTGTAGACCTCATATCTATAATACAGCATTTATACACAATTTATCTTCTTTAATTTTAATTTAACATAATTCCTCTTCATACATAACATGAATCCATTCATTAATTAATGTGACATTTTAAATATTCAGCTACTTGTTAAAACACATCTGAGTTTAGTTCTGGATTTCCTAAACTGATCTGCAGGACAGAGACTGGGTCCAAATAATCTATTTTTACTGAATCAGGACTCGTTTTTAGTCCAACATGTCTGATTTCATATTTATCTTCCATGTTATGAGTCTGTGTGTCATGACTGTTTATTTGTTATTTTCACACATGAACTGAGTTTAATTTACAGTTAAGTTGTATTCTTTATTCAGGTTGGAGAGCTGCAGACTGTCAGAGATCAGCTGTTCTTCTCTGGCTGCAGCTCTGAGGTCAAACCCCGCTCATCTGAGAAAACTGGATCTGAGGGACAACGACCTGCAGGACTCAGGAGTGAAGGAGCTGTGTGGTTTTCTACAGAGTCCAACCTGTCGACTGGAGACACTGAGGTCAGTTCACTGACTGACGTTTGTAGATCTCATATCTATAATACAGCATTTATACACAATTTATCTTCTTTAATTCTAATTTAACATAATTCCTCTTCATACATAACATGAATCCATTCATTAATTAATTTGTGACATTTTAAATATTCAGCTACTTGTTAAAACACATCTGAGTTTAGTTCTGGATTTCCTAAACTGATCTGCAGGACAGAGACTGGGTCCAAATAATCTATTTTTACTGAATCAGGACTCGTTTTCAGTCCAACATGTCTGATTTCATATTTATCTTCCATGTTATGAGTCTGAGTGTCATGAATGTTTATTTGTTATTTTCACACATGAACTTGGTTTAATTTACAGTTAAGTTGTATTCTTTATTCAGGTTGGAGAGCTGCAGACTGTCAGAGATCAGCTGTACTTTTCTGGCTTCAGCTCTGAGGTCAAACCCCACTCATCTGAGAAAACTGGATCTGAGGGACAACAACCTGCAGGACTCAGGAGTGAAGGAGCTGCTTGATCTAAAGCAGAGTTCAGGCTGTCGACTGGAGACTGTGAGGTCAGTAGATGGTTGGAGTCAGTCCACACTGCTTTCATCAGTATTTCACTAAACACAGTCAGTATCACAGTACAGATCCAGGGTCTGTGCTACCAAGCAGGATTTGTGGTTATCAGGTTAACTTCAGGTTTAGTTTCTTCAGTCCTACGAAGCTCGTCCACTTCTTAACAGGGTTAATCACCATGGTAACTTATGATGAACTGCTAACCTGCTCCAGGTTAAGTTGGAGATCAACCCGTATAAAAGCTCCGCCCACTGACCACAGTGACTCTACACTGATGTGTGGTGCACACTCTCCTTAAAAGGGAAGGATAAGGGAAGTTTAAATCAACATCTGGTTGGTTAAGTTGATCTCTCACTCACCCAGTACATCTCAATCTCTCCAGATTCATCCTGTAACCAAAACACCAAATGCACTCAGTCAGCTTCCTGAAAATAGGTCCATGTATTTTTATTGAGTATTGATGTCAGAGGTTTCCACCACAGTGTGTGTCTTCAGAGTCAGCGTGTATCCTCAGAGTCAGTGAGACAGTGTGTCCTCAGAGTCAGTGAGTGTCCTCAGAATCTGTGTGTATCCTCAGTCAGTGAGTATCCTCAGATTCAGTGAGACAGTGTGTGTCCTCAGAGTCAGAGGTTTCCACCACAGTGTGTCCTCAGAGTCAGCGTGTATCCTAAGAGTCAGTGTGTGTCCTCAGTCAGTGAGTTAGTGTGTGTCCTCAGAGTCAGTGAGACAGTGTGTGTCCTCAGAGTCAGTGAGACAGTGTGTGTCCTCAGAGTCAGAGGTTTCCACCACAGTGTGTCCTCAGAGTCAGCGTGTATCCTAAGAGTCAGTGTGTGTCCTCAGTCAGTGAGTTAGTGTGTGTCCTCAGAGTCAGTGAGACAGTGTGTGTCCTCAGAGTCAGTGAGACAGTGTGTGTCCTCAGAGTCAGAGGTTTCCACCACAGTGTGTCCTCAGAGTCAGCGTGTATCCTAAGAGTCAGTGTGTGTCCTCAGTCAGTGAGTTAGTGTGTGTCCTCAGAGTCAGTGAGACAGTGTGTGTCCTCAGAGTCAGTGAGACAGTGTGTGTCCTCAGAGTCAGTGAGTTAGTGTGTGTCCTCAGAGTCAGTGAGTCAGTGTGTGTCTTCAGAATCTGTGTGTATCCTCAGAGTCAGTGTGTGTCCTCAGAGTCAGTGAGTCAGTGTGTGTACTCAGAGTCAGTGAGTCAGTGTGTGTACTCAGAGTCAGTGAGTCAGTGTGTATCCTCAGATTCAGTGAGTCAGTGTGTGTCCTCAGAGTCAGTGAGTCAGTGTGTGTCCTCAGAGTCAGTGAGTCAGTGTGTATCCTCAGATTCAGTGAGTCAGTGTGTATCCTCAGAGTCAGTGAGTCAGTGTGTGTCCTCAGAATCTGTGTGTATCCTCAGATTCAGTGAGTCAGTGTGTATCCTCAGAGTCAGTGAGTCAGTGTGTGTCCTCAGAGTCAGTGAGTCAGTGTGTGTCCTCAGACCCACATCCTGGGATTCAGACGTTTCTCATCAAGAAGCTTCTTCACTTCCACTCGTCTTGTTAGTAAACAACAGATTCTATGGAAGCCCATTTCCATAATTCCATAATTATGAGATACTGACTGCAGGGTCTGTCTGCGGGAGTGTGCGTTTCTGTGTGTGTGTCTGTGTGTCTGTGTGTGTGTGTGTGTGTGTGTGTGTGTGTGCTCATCTCTGTCCCTCTTCACACAAACTGATAATCATATTGTAAGCTATTTTATTTAGTGACTTTATTATGGACTCAAACAAACACAAAGTAAACGTCAGTCCTGTACGTGTCCTAATAACTTGTGATCAGTGCTGGTGTTTATTGTTAAAGTGTAAAGTGAGCGCAGGTCAGAGGGG
The DNA here is from genome assembly GCA_026259375.1 of Verasper variegatus. Lineage (NCBI taxonomy): Eukaryota > Metazoa > Chordata > Actinopteri > Pleuronectiformes > Pleuronectidae > Verasper > Verasper variegatus. The sequence goes on along the minus strand of CM048053.1, from coordinate 19,484,380 downwards.
AAGTGAGGCGGAAACAGACTCCGACACATACAGGATAACCGGACCTTTAATGAGCGTCTGTTCTGATCCTGGAGCAGCGCTGGTTATAATTATGCAACGGCAGCACATCGCTAAGACAATGAACGAAGCAGAAAACATGAATCGATTATGTTATGTCTCTGCCTCGATGCATAGTCGCTCACTTCGGCGAGACAGGCGGCTGTCCTGACCGCAGCATCTCAACCACGGCTTCCCTGCTCTGTTGCGCTCTGCCCACAGTCAGTATCTCATAATTATGACTTAGTAAGTCATAATAATGAGATACTATCTCATAATAATGAGATGCTAAGTCAGAATTATGAGATACAGATTTTTATTTTCTTCATCACAGTGGTGGAAATGGGCTTCCATAATATTCAGATCTCGTGGCACTGAGTTATTTATCTCGTTCACAAACACACGTTATTATATCGTGGTCATGCAATATATTTTCTACCAAATGCCACCAAGGGGCGCTGTAACTTACACATTGACACAATCACAGCTATTTTACCAGCTGTTCTTCCTGTATTAAGCAGAGTTTCTTTTATTCTGGATCATGTGTTTGTTCTCCTCTGTTTTTTATTATAGAACAGTTTGATCTTCGTTGTGAAATATGAGGCTCTGCTGTCAGTCAAACTGTCCATGTCTGTGATTGGTCATACACAGTTAGCTCCACCCCTTTTATGTGGACATGCTCAGATCTTGTTAAGGAAAACCTGAGTTAACCTAAGGAGTTGATAACCAGCGTCATGTAACCACTTAGCCTGACTGTTTGTTAGGTTAAGTTGAGCTGGATCTCAGAAAGATCTTCAGGCCTCAGTGTTTCCTCAGTGAAGCTGTGAGAGGAGAATGACGACAGACGTCAGGATTGGACAGAATCACAGAGAGAGAACAGTCGACCAATCAGACGAGCCAGAAACTGCTTGTGATCATTTTGATTGAGCTGATGTGAAGACGACAGTTGTTTTTATGTGAACAGGAAATGAAGCTGGACCACAGCTGACAGCCTCACACGATGAACAGAGACGGTGTCATCTTCATCTGATCTGAGACAGTTTGTTCTCTCACTTCATCAGTGAAGAACTGATTGTTGAGGAATTGTTGACCATCTTCATACAGTAAATCTGTTCACCGTGAAGAGAACAGCCCGACTCATTCCACTGATACTCCCTTCTCTCTAAGCAGTACCCAACGTCAGGTTAGAGATCAAGGGCCAACTAGCAGTACAGCAGTGGCCAAAAGTTTTGAGAATGACACAAATATTAATTTTCACAAAGTCTGCTGCCTCAGTTTTTATGATGGCAATTTGCATATACTCCAGAATGTTATGAAGAGTGGTAAAATTAAGTCCTTAGTCCCTCTTTGCCATGAAAATGAACTTAATCCCCCAAAAACCATTTCCACTGCATTTCAGCCCTGCAACAAAAGGACCAGCTGACATCATGTCAGTGATTCTCTCGTTAACACAGGTGAGAGTGTTGATGAGGACAAGGCTGGAGAATAGCAGACTGGAAGCTTTAAAAGGAGGGTGGAAATTTTGGGTCCATTGCCAGGAAACTCCCCAGACCTTAATCCCATTGAGAAGAGGCGGTGGACAAACAAAAACCCACAAATTCTGACAAACTCCAAGCATTGATTACGCAAGAATGGGCTACCATCAGTCAGGATGTGGCCCAGAAGTTAATTGACAGCATGCTAGGGCGAATTGCAGAGGTCTTGAAAAAGAAGGGTCACTGCAGATATTGACTCTTTGCATAAACTTAATGTAATTGTCAATAAAAGCCTTTGACACTTATTAAATGCTTGTAATTATACTTCAGTATACCATAGTAACATCTGACAAAAAGATCTAAAAACACTGAAGCAGTGTTTCATATCTAATTCAGATGCCCAGACAGAGAAGCACCTATTCTTTTGCGTATGACATCAGTGGCTAGACGTAAAGGTTAGGTATGCATGCTTTTGTGGATGTGCTGTTGGGATGGGTGACACAAGGTGAGGGAGATATCTTCAGACTCATGGTTGACAATTGATCATGTTACACTACATTAAATGATCCTGCAGCTCTGAGATCAGTGTGACTGAAGCCTGCACATCAGTGGCTCTCATCATCACCATGGTAACCAGGAGCTCTTCATACAGACCAGAACCTCTGCTGAGGTCCATCTGTCTCATCTGTTCACAGTTTGTCAGAAGCAGATGTGCATCAACACACAGTGAAACATGGCTTCACCTGTAACAGCAGTAAATCCACCTGATCAGGTGTCCACTCTACACTTTGACATGCAGAGGAAACACACTTAACTCTTCACGTGTTCATCCCAACACGTGAACATGAAGCAGAGAGGAAGCTGCTCCACCTCTGAACAGGACTGAAGTCCCTGCTGCTCTTTCTACTGGATGTGCTGCATCACTGACTCACAGCTGACGAAGTGAGTCTCTGTAAATGATGATGTCTTCTTCTCTCAACAGATGGAGCTGGTGATCTGTGTGAAGAGGACAGTGTGTGTGGACGGAGGCTGAGCTGTGTCCTGATGATCCACAGAGGCTTAAGCAGCAGCAGCTTGTGTGTAGTCTCCAATTTACACAACCCCTAATCTGCATGTGTTTGTGAGATGAAGCCGGAGCACCTGTTTAAAACACGGGGAGAATGTGCAAACTGGGAAGACCCCATCTGAACCGGATTCAAACCAGGAACCTTCTTGCCCCGATTGTGTTTATTCACATGATTATTTGTTATTTTCTTTTCCACATGTGAGATGGAGGTGAAACAAAGTTATTGTGTGGATGAAGTGAATGTGTCCATGAAATCACTGAACAAGAGTCATTGAAAAGACTTTACTGATGAAATGATCCATAAACTCAGAGCTTCAACATGTCCTCCTCATTGTATTTACATATTGAGTGTACAGGCATATTTATCTCCTGCTGTGTAGGTTTCTGTTCTTTTTGATTTTCATGATCTGAACTATCAATCAATCAAATTTTATTTGTATAGCCCATATTCACAAATCACAATTTGTCTCATAGGGCTTTAACACAGTGTGACATCCTCTGCCCTTAACCCTCAACAAGAGTGAGGAAAAACTACAAAAACAAAAAACCTTTTAACAGGATAAAAATAACGTAGAAACCTCAGAGAGAGCCAACTAGCAGTTCCATTGGACAGTGTCCTGATCGGATTTGTATTTTCAGAGAATTGGAAAGTGATTTAAAAAAATCCTTGATCTGCTCCCTGATCCAGACCAGCATTAAATTGTTTCTTGACCCACACGCAGTAGGTTTGTCTGGTGATCTGTTCATCCTGTTAATAAACTAACTAACATGTAAAATGGTCTGAACTCCTTTATCTGTCCTCCATGAATCAGTGTGAGGGGGGAGAGCCACATAGTGTCACAGGCAAGAGACGAAGGGAAAACCAGAAGATTTTTTTTGACTTTCAAACAACTTTATTTATGACAGTGTCAAAAACATCTTTATTATTTAAATCAATGTGAATGAATGAATGATAAATAATTCCATATACCTACACACAAACACTAGAATTAAAATAATATGTGTGCAACACATATATACCACTAGGCACACAATTATTCTGCTAAAAGTTTAAAGCAGAGAGTGGCTCTCCCCCAGGGTTACACTAACAATACATAAAAACTGCACAAATACTACACACAATGATCATACAACAAACACACAGTAAGAAATACTTCCATCACAGAGGAGAAAGAAGGAGGAGGATGAGGAGGAGACAACGCTTGGTTTAACACCAGCTGGTACAAACATGTGCTCAACACAACCAGCAGAGGGCTCTCTCCAGGTTCAGGCTCTTTACATGGCGTCCCGCTCATCCCCCTATAAATACACCTACTGCTTACATGGACACACTACAATGCGACTTTATTACTCACTCAAAGAGGAAAAGCTGCTTTAACTCACAGTAATCCAAATCTTGTATTGTAGAGACAAATATTTTTACTACGACTAGCACTAGTATATACAGCATAGTTGCAGATGTGTCATTCCCTAAAGCAGGGACTAAATCCTATGCTAATTTGCCTGATTTCAACTGAAATGTATGCATTATCCACCAGAGGGCAGACGAAAGCTATGCAACAGTAAAAGTTGTGACTGTTCACCTTACAAAAGTTCAGGTATAAGAACTGCCTGAGTGACAGTGATGCTTTGTAACCTTGAACTATCTCACGATCTTCATCATCTTCAAGAGCTGCAAGTGCTGCAGAAATCACTGTCTATTTCAATTTCAATTCTCTATTTCACGTTTGTATAACTGATAATCACACAACACAGCAATACTGACATATTACATATATTAAGTTACAAATGAGATATATTGGACTCAGGTGTTATGTGTGGCACCTAAAACTAAATAATTATGTGCTATTATTAACTCAGTCTAACCATATTTTCACATGAAGATTTTACAGAACTCCAACCTTCCAAATAACTCCTTCGGCATGAGAGTAAATCTTTTTGTTTTGGATATATACCGCTGCAAACTCCAAAAAGAATGAGAACAAGGACTACCTGGTCATGTGCCTGCCTGCTTCACCCAGCACAAATACCAAGCACAAAATTAAGCTTAGATTAAATCAGTTCTTGTGTTTTCACAATATGCAAGGACACATTCTCACCTGCAATGTGTTGTATTGTCTTTTCAAGTAGGGCCTGCACTTTTTCTCCTCTCTGATAGAGGCAAAGAACTTACTCCACCAGTCTACTGCCTCCTCCTCCTCCTGCACATCAGAGATGAATCATGATGAACTGAGTATTTTTATAGTTGATATCGATCAGTAGGCTTTCAAGAGATTCAGAGAGTGAAGCTAACAAAGATTCTTATTAATAAAAAACAATAGATGTAAAAAGTTTGCAAATGAATTTAGTGATGACATGTTCCTTTACCTCAGCCATCATAATGGGTCTCTCCTCAATGTCTAGGATGACATCTCCCTGGGCAGCAGCGATCATTGCCACTGCAGAGTTAATAGAAAATGATAAAATAAATATTATCTGCATCTTTGGGAAGCAGCTAGGTAAAGAACAAGAAAATCAACATGTTCACAGGTGCCTGGATATTTGGAATAGGACATGTTCTACTTTGACTCCACAGAGTTGCGGGGTTATAGTACCACTTTCAGCAGCAGCACAGATCCATCAATCGCTTTGGTTTTCTTCTTTTCACCTGTAACCAAAAAGGAAAGAATATATTTTCCTGGCATTAGCCATATTGAGAGGGAACAAAGGGTAATGTGCACAAAGGAATCAAATATATCAAGGTTATTACAAATAGATATAAAGCCACAGCTCTCTGTACAGAAGATTGCCGTCTTTAGTATATGAACCACTGCCATATAGAGAATGTTGCATAAGCTGCTGCTATATTTAAAAGGCATGCCCGGATCCTGAAGGATTGACAGACAAATGTGAAAGTTTGGTAGAAACTGAAATAGTGAGGAATTAGTAATTGAGAGAAATCAGAGCACACAGCAGTTTACCGAGGAGTAATTACTTTTTTTGGATTCAATTTGATCTCTCACCTCTGAAGTCAACATGTGGATTCATCCAACATTCAGGTAAACAGCCTCTCTGGTGCTGCAGTGCCTCCCAGTGGCAGTATTATTAATGCCTCCTCTGCCTGCTGATCACACAAATGTCATTATGTTAACATGTCACCAGTGTTATGGAATAATAATAAAGTAAAGTCTCATCTCAGATCAGATTGTTTCACATGGCCACCCGTATTAAAATATCCAGAGAAAAGTCTGTGTCTGTGTCTGCGATAGATGGAAATTCAGTAGCCTATAATATTCTATTGTCTTCTTGTATCTCTTGTTTTGAGTATCCTCTGTGCAGAGAGTCCAACACCTGACCCAGTTCTCATGAAGCAAGCAGCCTTCTCTCAGCTGTGATCACGACATCAGCTCTGAACCATGTTCACTCTGACAAGAATAAACTTGTTCCCTGCAAAACACTGTGTACTTCTTTCTTCTTCTTAGAGAGTTACTGTAAGAATAGGTCTGATTTATAAAGACAAATATAAGACAAGGAATTGCTGTTGCTTCTATAAATGTCTAGTTTTATTGTAGATGATAAAATACATTGACATTTTCTCAGATTATTTTTAGTTTTATGACAGAATTAAGCAGTTGGGGCAGGATACACATTTACCTTAGTTTCCCAGGCTTAGCAAGATAATGACCATGTACAGCATATTTCTGCATTGTTTACAAGCTTACAGCCCTTTAGAATTCAACTTTTCTTTCTAAAATGAAAATAATTTCCTCTTATAGTTCAGACTGTAGGCCCTGATCATTGTCTTGGAGTTCAAGGATGATGAAACCAGTGACACATCTGGGAATTTTGTAAAATCAGGGTCACCAGACATGATTTGGAGATGTAGAGGTACTTGGGTGGGAATCATGCAGCATGATCAGGAAATGACGATGACAGGGTGGCATAGCAAACCCTGCAGGGTACATCCAACTTGGATGTGTTTGGCTTTAGTTCCTCAGTGTCTGAAGAGAGGAAACCATTTACCTGAGACAATAATGGTTCTCAGTCACTGGTTCCCAGATCTGATCTGCTTTGTCTGTACATGCTTATGTGACATTATGTGACATGATCTGTTCAACATGCCGTGGCACAAATGTTGCAGCTGGAATGTCTGGCAGGGGGGGATGGACTCAGGTTATATCCATCCATGGTCTTCACCTGCTCTGCAATGGATGGGCCATTAGGCTGACAGCAGGAGAGCCCGTCTTCTACCTGAGGCCATGGGTGCAACAGCGAATCAGAAGTTTGTGGTGCGTGCAGATGGTAAACGGGCACCCATAGAGATACTGATGAAAACGTCTGACAGCGAACACAACAGCCAGACCTTCCTAATCTCACCAGAGTGTTAGGATGGGGGGCCTCCTTGACAGCTGTGACTTCATCCTCCACCATGCACAGGTACTATATGTTACATTTGGTGCCTGAAATAAACCTCAGAACCTCTGTAGCACTCCTCTGTAGATCCAAGTTTCAAAATCAATTTGGTTTATCCTTAATACTTCATTCAATCATGATCCGAATCAGACCTAGTCAGGTGGCTGTCACAGTCGCACCTCCTGCTGTTATCATTCCACCTCTTCCATTCACCCATGTGGCCATGATAGGACAAGCAGCAGCAGATATCACAAGAAACCCCTCTGTTCACACCACAGAATATTACCGTCCAGACGAGGACCATTAAACAAGCATGCTGGGCAAGTAGGCAGCGATAAAGTCTACATCTGGGGCATGCTCAGTGAGCTTTTTCTTCTTTAACAGTAGTAATGTCAAAACCTAAACAATAGTTGCTCATGACTTTTTTTATTTATATTTCTACGAATATTTATTCTTAATATTTATTTATTTATCAGTTCCGTTGCCTTATCCAAGACAAGAGGTTTTGACTTAAAACACCATTTGTGTATCGACGAGAGGCCCAAACTCAGAGTATAAAGTATTAGTGTGGACATGCAGGGCATCCTTAATGTCCCTTAATCCCTTCATGTCCATAATGTCCTTAATGTCAGCTGCTCCAGTCAAAAGCGACAAGCAGAGTAGATGTTTCTCATTCAAATTCTGCGTCACATTATGTTTCAAACTCTGGATGTATTGATCATTTGGAAATAAAGCTGAGCTGGGAACTGTTTTTCAATGATTACCTTGAGTTGGAAGTGAACCTCTTCTCTGCAAATCCACTTTCCTTTTCTGTCAAACTTTCAAGGCTTCTTTTATTCAAGTCGTTTTCATTCTTTTTGCAAACAACAAACTCTCCAGAACATATTTGAGTTCTCAATGAATTTCCCTTCTCCCTAACCCACACTGACGTGTCCTTATGTTTAACCTGCTTTTCTAAATCGTTCTCTCCTGCAGGTTGAATACTAAATGCTTACAACCGTCACTGTCTTATCAGATTTTCTTCCCCTGGTCTTTTCTTACCGTACATTCCATACTGCCTAATGTTGTATTATTGATGTGATTGTGTTCTGATATTTTTGTGTTGTGTGTGCAACAAGCTGCTCGTGGGATTAATGAAGTTGTTCGTATCTTATTGTGTAGCACATTATCCACTCTACTCTGGAAGACGCCCCTAACACCAGGAAGTTGTGTATAAACTAATCTTTGGGTGAGTGTTTGTGGTCACGTATTCTGTCTGCTGGCTGGCACAGCTCAGGACTCTGCCATACCCCCTCAGATAAAGGGGTTTGCCTTTCTGTTTTTGACATAACAAATGTGCCAGAAACTGAGAAGCCCTCTCACCTCGCTGTCTTTGTGGTGTTTTGCACGTTGTGAAGAAAAAAAATTGCTGTTGCACATAGTTCCCAGCATGTAAAAAACATTAAGTACACAAACATTAATGGCTATTTACTTGCCAACGCCTATAAATTCAATTTGCATGGCAGCCGTCGCACAGAAAAAGTGCAGTGTAAGGTTTAGTGAGGGAGCAGACCACCAATTTATAAGCACTAATGGCACCACATACTGCACACCCCAAAATCATTAGCCTTGCTTTGGACACACAACATCGGTGGTTTTCATGCTGTGTAAGCTGTCCATGCAATGCTTTATGGAGACACATCTAACCAGACGAACACACAAGTTCACCAGCTGCCTGTCTAATATCAGAAAGGACCCATATTGGCATAAACACAAATTGATTGGCTCGTACCTGCACTGTTAAGGCTTGACAAATCAAGCTCCTTCCACTGCACATGACGCAAGCAAAGTGAGGCAACGAAACCACAATGCAGTTCATCAATGCATAAGGTCACTCAATTCATGGTGAATGAGTGGCGTTTCCGTTAAAGCCTTGTGATGGCAATTTTCTTATTTAATACACAAAGTCATACATTGTCTCTCGGTAAGTTCAATTCTACACCTGCAGGTGGACTCACCGCCAACCATCACCTAGCGTGACGTGTAACAATGAGCAAAGAGCATAGGAAAATCTATACACTTATACAATCACAAAGCCCCTCCCTGCGTGGAGCATAAGGCCTTCCTCACTCCCTCTGACTCAGGGTGGACAGACATCCTGTCTGTCCCAGCCCCCTGGAGTGACCTCTTATCTTTGTTGAAGAGGCAAAAGACCCCCGTCCTGTATACATGAAAGAAATCCCTGCACCCCTCTATTCTGACACCTTGGGTGACCCCTGCAGAGTACCAATTGCCCAGTCTCACAGAAAGGGGGGAAGCAATAAACATCTGTGTTCTCTAATCAACACTTGTAGAGTGTAAGTTAACTCACAGAAACACATTTGTTCATACTTCTTATAAATACATATCTGTTCTTCTATTAAACATATCACAAATGCAGAATTTGCCATTACAGCCTCCAACATGGTGTGACTTCTCCATCTTATTGAGTAGGTTGAGTGAGGGAGCAGACCTTCAATATATAAGCACTAATGGCACCACATACTGCACATCCAAAAATCATTACCTTTGCTGATGACTTTTCCTCCATTCAGAATATGTGATTGCTTCCCTCTGACTTTGTTCTCGCTGAAACATCTGAGCTTGATGACCACAAACTTCTGATTGAATTTTTCAAGTGAGAGCACTGTGAGTAGCAGATGACATTTCTGACATGGCTCTGTGTGGAGCGAGTCTTAACCTCTGTCATAGACTATAATTTCCCAGTCAGTGGACGACTTACTCCGAAGCGGCGCAATCAAAATACCTGAGGAAAGTAAACAAAAAATGCGACTCCAGTTGGATTTTCACTGTGCTGAGAAATGTTTTGCCTGTGCTGTGAATACAGAGCCAGAACTAAGTTTAATCATCTCTTTTTAAAAGACTTTACTCTGCTTTCTCTACCACTTATTTTCCATTATGGCTGAGGATATGGGAGCACATTCTTTATTAGTAATGCAATTATAGACCCTGGCCCTAAAAACAAATGATAAAGATCCTCAATCACTGAGACTCCCCCCCCCCCCCACACACACACACACAAACACACAGTGAATGTATTAAACATGATTCTCAGCAGGACTCCAGCTACTGGGGTTGAGAAACGAGTTTAAAACTATTATAGTGCGTGGTGTGTAAATCATGTAACAATAACAAAGTTGAAAAAAGTAGAAATATTATATCTTAAATAAAGCTATAAAGGACTCTTTACTACAACAAAGCAGATTAAAACACATCTCCGTTCATCAATGACGTCATCTGCATATTCAACTCATGAACATTATTCAATGTGAGCTGTCAGGATCACAGTAAAGACTATCGTTTTGAATAATGCTGAAACAAGTCACTGAAAGTATGCTGGAGTGTTGTGTTGTCTTAATGAAAACTGTTTACATAAACTGTCATCTTTACTTGTATGAGGACATGTATGAGGACCTGAGATAGGATTTTCTTAGGTCTGTGCATTTACTCTGAAAACTAAAAAATGTTTGGACTGCCAAGTGCATAAGTATTTACAATATACCTATAAGTATTCATGAAAGAGGAAATATTTAAGTTGCCTCTGTTGTTTTTTCGTTCACTATAGTGATACAATGATCATGGAAAACACCTGAGTCTGATCTATTTTTTATATGCCTGCATACATGTTTTTTCCTCCTACAGCATTGGTTCACTCCCCTGTATTCCCTTTATAGCACTTTAATGTCAGGGGAAGATGTGTCTTCATGTAAATCCTTCAGCATCAGAACTTAAAAGCACACGTCACAGCTCAGAGGAAAGCCTGTGTTGTGTGTCAGAAGAGCAAAAGCATCCTCTTTCAACTAAAAAAGACATTTCATGTTGCATGCCTGGGCTATAATACAAAACTCGTGGCTATATTGTCATTACGAGTTTCCATAGTAAGAGCCATCATCCTGTCATAGCCAACCCAGTCTCATCAGAAAACGTACATCACCTACGTTGGTCCACTTGGAAAAACGTAGACATTTCACAATTTGGCCTCTCAAATTGTGAAATGTCTACGTTTTGTCTGCCCGTTGTTTTGCATTGGCCTGTGCCCACGTCACGTGACTCTCAAGATTCCGTCTGTGAAAACGAAAACATGGCGGACATTCCTTCTATTTTCAGATAAAAATGTAATTTTATAATATAGTTTGGGCATTAAAATACATTCTGACACCATTTCTAGCGAGAAATATGCTCTTTGCTTCCACAATCTTCAGCCAGTTCATGCTTACGATCTATATTTTATTAGTTATCACAAATATTTTTCAGATCTCGCCAGAAAAATCGTAGTAATGTAACGTTTTTATCGTTGCTATGGTGGTTGCTGTGAACGCTGCCATGCCGTAAACCCCATCGTAGCGTGCTGTTGCGTCGTTCAGTGAGCGTGAATGTTATTCACGTTCTTTGATATTAATATTTGATGATAGATTACACCTCCACGGATTCCACGGATCTAAGAAGTCCCCGCAACTACATTCATACCGAGGCAGGCCCGATTGCGCATGCGTGAGTGGACCTGTCGTGTGACTGTCGTAAATAAAGTTGTTTTTAACTTCCGGTCCATTTAATACAAAGCTACGTCATAAACATGGGCCGCTTGGAAGACGACGATGTTATAATCCTTCTGTCAGGTAAGTAGTTCATTTTGTTTTGTTTTAAAATATTGTAACGATCTGGGTTTACAGTCCGAGTGCTGAGACAGCGAATGTGGAGTCTGTCGATACAGACAATGGAGTGCTATTCATTTGCTAATATTCTATTGTTTTGCCACAGGCTACGGCCCAAGGTAGCCTGTGTTACCTGGGATGTGAATACATGGTTGGTGAAACCAGTTCAGGACGCTTAGCTCATCATTGAGGGACGCTACAATATAAATATAAACATAAACAGATAATGTAATGGTATAAGGAAACTAACAGAACCCACTAATCAGCCCATAAAATAGTTATACACGATACAGTGTAGGGTGCAGGGTGAAAGACCCAAGTTTTGAGAGTTTCCCTAGTTTTGGAGTGTGATAGTTTGATTTTGTTTTCTCAAATTAAGGATGGTTCATGATTGAACTTTGATTTATGAATGCTTTAGATTAACTAGAGATGTATTTGTCCATTACTCCACAATATCAGATCAATTTGGTTTAATTTATAATATGCAATATGACAATGTTTTCAAAACAAGATGTTAGGGCGTTGCGATACATTTTAAGTAACAATTGGTATGTTCTGTTTTTTAATCAAGGAGGATCCAAGTGAAGCTACAGGAGTTTCAGCAACGTCAAAAACTGGGACCAAACAGTTAGTTTGGCTTGATGAGGAACAGGAAAGGCAGCCTCTCCCAAAAAGAAGGAGAACTGGAGAGAAACAGAAGCCGAGTTTAGGACACTACTACCATCCACATGCATCGAGGAAGATGAGGGAGAGAAATTCTCCTACCATTAAAGAGGTACTTTTAAGTTACATACCACAAACACCATTTTATATAATATACTAAATAGACATTTTTATTAAATCCCCAAAGTACGCTGGGTGAAATACAAGTTAATATCACACTGAAAGAATACCTCCGCTGATTAACGTTGATGTTACTGGAATTTAGTACATCAAATTATTTTTCCCTTGCTTCCTAGAATGGTTGTTTTTTTGACCAATCATGCTTCCCTGCTGTGATTGTTCAACTGGGAAAATCACTTTTTCCACAGGAAGGCAAGTCAATTTGATTGGAAAGAATGTAAATGTTTTTTTGGGGAAAAATATGTATGCAGTAATGTCATTTAAGATTGCTTGTGCATTGAAATAATTGCTTTTTGTCTTTGAATTTCAGGGCGATACAATCAAAGACTTTTTCAGTGGACATTGCTGATCTAGTTGAAAGTGGGTACTGGCCAGCAACAGTCAATTTTAAAACTTTGTATGCAGTGGATTGGTTCACTAAATATGAGGATCTCAAGATTGCGGCTCTGGGAATGTCATGGCAAGCTTTTGTTAGCATGCCTGAACATCGCACAAAAGTCTTAGGTCGGTGAGTATAACATGGAAGTAATTACCCACTGCTTTCAATATGTTTCCCATATATTTACTATGATATAGTGTTGGATTTTTATGTCTTTTTCTAGCAGATTGTTAAGATATGTGGAGATACCATGCAAAATGCATTACTGGAATAGACCTATGCCAAATTTGAAGTTGAGAGGCTGTCTCAGGTGCAGCATTCAGTGCCCTGCGTGCACACCCTCCATGTTGGCTTTTGCAGTGGATGGGATCCGTAAACTATACGGCTTTAAGAGCCAACCAGGGTAGAAAATTTAGAGTGCCATAAACAGTACATTTGTAAATATGTAGATATTTTTGTATGTTTGAGATTTTTTTTTGTTGTTCTGGCCAAGGATTCTGAGGTGTCTTCCTTGGTTGACTATATCCATGAGACGACAAAACACGTAAAGTTATATTACATTGTCCCTTATTTTACAACACAAATTTTTCTTGTACCCTACCAAATTTCTTTTATGAATAATGATGTTTGGAAAGTAGTAAACAAAAACCCCACCACCTTCTGAATTTATCCTTCTCCTACGCACCTGTCGCCTGTCTCACAAAATAGATGTGCAAAGTTTTCCTCTGTTATGTATAATGATGACCCCATCAAACATCATGTTAGCAATATTTACACCTTTAATCTATACTGTTTATTTCTGTCTACATGTGAATTTGCCTTCATTAGTTTTAGAAAAGAGCGATGTTGTATCGGCCAGTGGGTGGCAGCACGAGACTCCGCAAACTAGTCTTTAAGTAGACGAAGGCGTTGAGGTTGCCGTCGGCCATCATGGTTTTTTGCTTAAGGGACTGAATATGTTCCGTGCAGAAATATTTGCATTTCCCTTATATCTACAAAAACTGCTTGCTTCACAGACTGCAGTTTTGTTTTGCTCCGATGTGGTGTGCAAATACTAGCCGTATCTGCAAAGGGTTGTGCGGCATTAACATTTTGTACTCGGATTTTGTTTTGACAGACTGTGCAAAGGACCTTGAGAACATCACCACTCTACAGGAAGACAGTCCAGTAATGGGTGTCAGATGTTCAGCAGTGGACGACAGGTACTGTGGAAAAAATGTATGTCATTGTTGCACAATGTCCTTTGACTCTGTTTACACAAGGTCTCCACAAAAAGGTTTGATTGTAAACTGATATTGGCACTAATTCATTTTATTCTCTTCACAAGGACCAACCAATCAAAATGACTTGCAGAACGCCATTGATGGACTTTATTTGAGCATTAAGCAGCAAAGATTTCAGCTGAATCGTCAGACTGGTGAGACAACAAGATGCCAAGTTTAATGCCAATTTCTTTGTGTAACATACTGTGACAAAATGTATTGATTACTATTTGTAGATTGTAAAAATAGCTAACCCATTTATAAAAAAAACAAAACTAGAATTACCGCACTGCGGTTGTATGACTCCGCTAACCAGTGCAGTTTCTGTTTACATATCTCTACATATTTTTTCTCATATAAATGTCACTGTAACCTCTTGACAACTGAAACCGTAAGATGAGGTCATTGTGGCCTTGACCTTTGACTTTAAGGCAAATAGTCAGATGGACAACCCGAAAACATACACTGGCCTCCGGCCACTGGCTATTGCAGAGGCATTAAAATGTTAGTGTAGTAGACTGAATTTTATTGGTGTTACATTGGTCATCTTGACCAATGTTTGGTTTCACATTCTAGATGGCAATAAGCAGAGACATCAACTCAGGAAAAAGATTTCTGTAGAAAAGAAAGCCTTGTATGTGTGTATATATACATACACACAAATGCACTATTAAAACGTTTTGTTTTTTATCATACATTCTCAGGCAGTACCGAGGCATTTACAGAGATGGGACGTGAGGGTCTTCTCTGCGTGCTCAAGAGAAGATTGCACAAAGTTCAAGCTGCAGCGGGACTGACATATCCTCCTCTGAAGAGGAAAACATGGAGAGTGACTTCTCCACTGATGAAGAACTGTGAGTGCTGTGATTAGGTAAATGTGTGAATAACTCTGTTGCTGCACTGCTACTGTTGCTACTCCCTGGCAGCCTTAGGAAGGCCTTAGCTTAGTGTTGGGTAGCTGTTAGCTTTAGCATATTTAGTTTTTAGCGGCCTGTCTGATGTTTATCTTTAAAAAAAACAATCAAAGGGAACCATCTTCATAATTTAACACTATGGTTTGTTTGTGTCCTTCAATTCTTCTCAAGTTAAGCTGTACCACTGTGCTCCAGCTCCACACTCCCTCCTGCAGCCTCCGCTCCTGATGCTAACCTCCTGCCTCCATCACACCAAGCAGCAAACCTGGAGCGACAGAACTTTCTCCATAGCTGCCCCCTCCCTCTGAAACCCCCCTCTCCCAAACACTATTTTTGTAGTTTTTAAACTCTTTTTTGCATGAGAATTGTTGATCATATCATTTCCAGCAACTGCCTTAATGTAATTTTTGTGCATAATAAATGACATTGATCATAACATATTGTGATTTCCTTGCACTTCTACACCATGTTATTGGCAGATAAGATGCTGATTGAGTTAAAGCAGTGAATGCTCTGCTTTAAGCAAAATAAACACACAAAAGGATCAAATGGATTTAAAGTAGAATGGGCACATTACATTCTGTAGAGAGTACCTCAGTTACTAAAGTCAGAAAATTACTTTCTTTATCTGAGGTTTCAGTCATTTATAGTCACATCAAAGCACACAGGTCTAGTTGTCTAAGTGGCGCCCATATCATATTGTTTAAGATGTGTAACATTAATCTTGTGTATCAGTGCTAAATACATCCAGTCATAAGTCAGAGTCCACCCTCTTGGTGACCCAGATGTTTCACAATGAGAAATATTCTTAACATCCAAGAAATGAACACATAGTATAGCAATAGATGTTTCACTTTAAATCAGTAGCTGGTAAGCAGCAGCCTGACTTATTCATACACATTAATACTACAATGAATGAGGCAGGGGTTTCTATCAGAAATCATTTCTGGGACATTACTTTAAAAGATCTCCAGTATAAGCAAATATGTTCTAAAATTGGTTTACATCCAAGTGTGAGGCTGTCCCACCACTTGGAGTTCAGATATAGTCCAAACCTCAAATCACACCCAGTACGGTATGGTTCAGGTGACAGTAGGTGGAATGGAAGGTCATTTCCATGAGCTAAAGAGAAACATAATGTGACGTCTTAGTAGTTCATATTTGGGTCCTCTTAAAACATGCACCCACTAGGTACTCTATACTGTAATCCTGAATCAGGGACCATGCTGCATTGGGGTCTAGGGGAAGGGAGTAGTAATGTTAAAAATCCAAGGGAAGACTGTGATATGAAAAGTGTTTCACAAGGAAAATTAGGCCTACACTTGCCCAAATTGAATGCAGATACATGTATCAAGTCAGATGAATACCATAGATTTATACAGAGTCAATGCCATTGGTAGTGAATACACTGAGATACATACAGTATGAGAACATTACAAATGTTCTCATACTGTATGTAGAAGTATTCAAAATATATCATGCAGAAGAGTATTGGTGTAAGTATATGGACATGACGACCCGCCCTACTCTCCCTCTGATTGGCTAGTAATCCTTATTGGCGCCAGAGCTATGTATTGGTGTTTAGGAATGAGGACCGTCAGAGTTAGGGTCAGGGGTTAGCCAATCAGAACCAGAGTAGGGGGCGGGCATTGTCATCATCGCGGGAATCCTGACACTCTCCACAACAGCTGATGCTCCTGGACAGGTATGGGACGAGCAATGATGAATTTTAATATTTCAGTATTGAAAAGTAGTAGGCATTTGTTAATAATTACCATAGAGCAGAGTTTATATTGGTTCCTAATGTTTCAGTTTGGTGTGAAACGTTAGGAATGTGTAGAATATGTATAGTGTGTATGTGTATACTAACTTGAATGTGAAATCTCAACATATAGCTCAGTCTACTGCAAAAAGTCATAAACACCACATTTAAAGCATAGATCAAATTAAGTTGTATGGGTGTATTTTATTCATATTTTTGAAAATAATGAATATGCTAGTATGCACCACAAAACATTACTCTGATATTAATGTGTTTTTGTTCTATTGAGGTTGGAGTAACCAGCATCCCTCCACTCACCAACCCTGCCAACCAGCCACCCCTCAGCGAACTGACCACTTGTCCTCTCAACCAACCCTCCACCAGTCCTGACATGCAGCCTCCCAGTGCTATGTTGAATCAGGGTATGTTGTGGTGACATTTTTAGATAACGAACACAATAAAGTTGTATTTTTACGAAGGTGTTACACAAGTAAATAATACATACATGTAGGTCAGAGTAACTAACCTTGGAAATCTTCCTAAAGATGATTCATGTTTGTGAACTTTGTTTCTACACTTGTCATGACATTACATCACATTATGTAAATTGAAATTTGTTTTGATAGAGTTGTGATATTGTGGTAATAAATTGGAGTATTATATTCATATATATATATATATCTGAGTGTGTGAATGGATATGATCCCTAAAACTGAGCTCACCATACATGTTTACTCTTTAGATTTTTTACCTTTTCACATGTTTTTAGTGGATTTGGACTCACAAACATATGTCGTAGGGCGTCAAAAGTGAGAAAAATGAGCAGCGGAGTCGATGTTTGTGCGCCGTTGCAATCAGTTGCAATTCTTTAATATAATCATCCGTTTATAGACATCAATTTGGCCCGGGACAACCGTGATTACTAGCAATTTCGACTGTACTAATTTTTTTAAGGAGGCAGTACGAAATTTGACAGAGCTGGCTCACAATGATTTCATTTATTATCTAGGGCAGCAGGGCTCCATCAAATTGGCCAAATATATTGACATGCAGACCGTGAATACATGGCACATTGAACACCATTTACCGCAGTCCAAGCAGTCTTTTGTGATATGTATATCGCCCATGTTGATATCGTGATGACCGTAATTTTTAGATATCTTGTACAGCCCTAGTGTCTATGATTTAAAACCCATAAGCATGATCTGTTTTTGTCCCTGTTCTAAAGCCAAATAAGGTTTGCTGCCATCTAGTGGTTATTTATTTTCCAACCAGCTGACTAGTTAATGGGTTTGAAGCCATCAGCGGATAATGAGATGAAATGTTGCTGGTCATCAACGTAATCATGTTATTTTTGTTGATGATAAAGCCAAGGGGAATCATGTAAATTAAAAGTGCACCGGAAGGAATCCTGTGGAACCCCAAACACTAATTGTTTTTTGTTGGAGTGGAAGTCGACTGTTGATCGATTAGTTGTTGCAGCGATAGATTGACACACCCAGCTTTTTAGCATTTCCAGTAGGTTCCCATGATCTCCATGATGCATGTGCTAAATGCATAGCTCTGGTAGGAGTATTAGGATGTTCACTGACAATTGATTATCAAATTGTGCAACAATGCTAATATTAATATATATGAGGTCAGATTGAGAGTAAGTGTACTCTTGTTTTGCTCTTTCAGAAGCAACCATTCAATCACTGGAGGAGAGAAGTATTACCCAGTGAAGAAGGTACTGAAAAGCAAAAGGCTGAAGGTTTTATTTGTTGTAATTTGAGGTCAAAAAATTCATTTGTAATATACCAAAAAATGTTGTACTACAGAGATACTAACTGGATTTACAATCACCACAACTTCAAACTGTAAAGTCATCTGACCATAGGTTTGCTTTTAATGGTAAATATGTTTTAATGTGTTTCAGGGGAACGTAATAGAATTGATGGAGCGGGAGCCCTGTTCCATGTGGTATGTAGAATGTCTCTTAATTGGATTTGATTGTCCCTAAAATTACTTAATGTTTACTGCAATATTACAATTAAGAAATTAGTAATATATATCGTTAGTTTTTCTGATATAACATTATGCATGTCTTTACTTTTATGTAAATTGTTGCTGCCAATGTGGTGCTATTTATTTATTTGAAAAATATTTTTAAAAAGACAAGTATAAACTATTGTCTTGACAATTGACTGTTACAATAATCAGGTAATTTACACTAATCAGCTTACTATGTGCATGTTAACATATTCAATGCGTATGGCATTTATAGCTCGCTGCGTCTCATTACCCTTCTTCCTTGTCAAGTTTTAAATTCCATTCAATGCTAATGTAAAAAAAATTCTTCTCGGTTGATTACAGTGGGAAGACGTGGCGCTTGCAGTGGGCCAAAGAAGAACACCAGGAGTTGACATACATACAAAACGCACACACACACACACACAGATGTGACATAAAAGATTCAATGTTAAGTGTTTATTTTTCAAGAAGTTTTTGTTAATATTACTTATATATATATACACATATATACACATATATAGATAGATAGTGTGGTATATTCAGCTAACGTAAATTGTTAGCATCGGGGTAAATCACAATGACCTGTTTATAAGCTAGGGGGCCCTCGTTCCTGGATTCTCAGGAATCCCTGGTTATTATTCCAGATATTACTTGTTAAATTCTCTCCCTCGGAAAATGCTCTTTGAGCTGTTCGATGGTGAAGTTTCCATTCCTTATACGAAGCATGTCTTTAGGGGGCCCTATGTGTGATGTCATTGTATCTCAAGTCTTTGGCGAAAACATCTTCCCTATAAGAATGCTTGTCCGGCACCGGCGAGGCAGACTTCTGCATTGGCTGAGAACGTCTCCGGGTATACCTAGGTACCCGTCCTGACCTGTAAACTTCTGTGTAATAAACCTTATTATTCAAGCAAGAACGGTGTCCGCGAAGATTCCTTCATCATCATCTACAACATCACTGCTGCCTAAAGATACAACAATAGATAGATAGATGTATTACAACAGCATGTCAATATATATACAGTATATATACTGTATATATTTATAATTTTGTAATATTACTATTATTTTTATTTGTTTAATTGAAAAGACTATCTTGCTGTTTCTTTAGCTTACTGTTAATTTATATTTTAGGAATGTAGTCAAATTTGTTTTGTATGTATGGTACATACATTAATTAAAAACCCTTCAAACCCCAACGCCTTGTGTGATTGTGTGAACTGCTGAAACCATTTGCTGAATTTTATAAATAAATTATGTAATTGATTTAGCCCTTGCCTTATACAGTATGTCTATCATCTCTATACAGTAATACAAAATAAAAAAAATTGCAATTCAAGTAGACAGCAAATTTGTTTTTATTCATCGCTATTACAGAGCACATGAAGATTAACAGTATGTACAAACAACTCTTTACATGGCGGAAATACAAATACAAAGATAAAAAATGTATTAATGATATACGAAAAATAATCTTAATGTTCATCATTCGTCCATATCAAATTTATGAAATACACAATAGGAATATATACTGTAAAAATGTGGGGATGAAGGAGTTGGGGCTGGGGGGGTTGGGGCTGGGGGGGTTGGAAATGGGGATGAAGGAGTTGGGGCTGGGGGCGTTGGAGATGGGGATGGGGGAGTTGGGGCTGGGCGGGTTGGGAATGGGGTGGGATAGGGCTATTTAACCAGGGGTGCTGCTGCATTTCCCCCAGAGTGGCACGGTCCTCAGGCTCTAAAGCCAAACACTTTCCCAAGAAGTCTTGGCAGTCTGTGAGGAGAGAGGACAGACGACAAAGAAACGATGAGGCTTGAATCCACAGTGATCGACTGTAACATGGAAGGAACATAATAACATTGAAACCAGAGTTGTCTCACCTTTGGATCCAAACCTGATTTAGATATCATTCCTGATAAAGTCTTTGGTGTGGAACCACATGCATCCAGCCATCATTTCAAATAGCAATGCTGCCAACTGCCAGACTGTCGTGGGGCCGGCCATGTATTGCCCATTCATTAGAAACTCTGGAGGAGCGTACGCTACGGTTCCTGCAATATGTCAGATAGAAGGAGACAGAAAAAAGCAAAGGATGAGGAACAGGCCGAGATTTTACAGTCAGATGAATGAAAAGCAGGAATACAAGACAGGCCGGTTGTACCAGTGAATTGGCTGTAAATGCAGTTTTTCTTCCTAATGCAGCCACATCCAAAATCAATGAGCCGAACTCGAAGGCCATCGGACCTGAACTCAATGAGGATGTTCTCTGCTTTTATATCTCGGTGGAAGATGCCCTTGGCTTGCAAATCGATGGCAGCATCCACCAGCTGCCTCATGATGTTCTGAGAAAGAGATAAAGAGTCACAGATGAGTTAGAGTGGTGAAGAAGGGACTCTGGGTGGGACTGAAAAACACAGTCTATGTTGTTGCTGCTCTGGATCTTTTAACCAGAGCACACTTCACAAGAACTTGTAAGGGTTCAAATATCCATCTTCTCCTGAGCACTTTGAGGACTAAGCTGAGGTCCAAAGGCCTTTGTTATTTCTGGGACCAGCAATTGTAAAAAACAACCCGACACAAGGTCTGTTTAATGGCTGTTGTGTAGCTTTTAATCATAGTATGTGATCTGCAGAAAACTTCAGAAAGGAATTTGTGCTGAAATAATTTTTTCAGTCAATAATATATCCATTAATTACAACTCAAGTCCCAAATAATTTAACTTAAAATTTTTAAATGTTAGTTGTGATTGGACCCAAATTAAATATGATTTTAATAGCAGCCAAACACTGAAACTGATGATATTCAAAATAATGACCTTTTCAGTAGTAGTCTGGGAAACAGTTCACACAAAGAATACAGTAAAACTCCAGTACCTTTGCAACGTCCTCGGCCAATGGACCAAAGTTATTATTTATGAGGCGCAGCAGATCCATAGAGGGGACTGGCCTCTCCATGACCAGAATAACCTCTTGGTCCAGATCGTACCAGTCCAGTATCGACACGGCTGCAGATTTTCCCACAGTCACTGGTTCGCCTGCGGCTTTGTGCATGAGCACCACCTCCTTGGGAATCCTGCGTGCCCTCCCATTTAACATCTAAAGGGAAAACATGTGTGTGTATTTCATCAACAACAAGGAAACAACAAGGAAACAACAAAAACATAAAAGTTAAAGAATGATTTCAACAGTTGGTGCTGAGACAACAGATCACTCACCACTATTTGACGGGGCACAGCCGAGTTGGGGATGTGTTTTATCGCCACCTACAGGACAGATCATGAGCACTTTGGTGAGTCCAAGGGATGAAGTCACAGTATGTATGTGTGATGTGAGAATATGATATTAAATTATTTTATCACATCATATTATGTACTTACTGGTAAACCATCAGACCTTCTGTGGCCGGCATAAACTGAGCCAAAGCCTCCTTGACCAAGTTTTTCAAGCTCCAAGTACTTGGCCTCAAAGTCAGCTGCACCAATAAACAGACACATGGTTAGAGTTTTTCAGATGTTGTGGAAATAGCTCAGTGGAGAGAAACCATCAGATAGCTTCATGACAACTCTGAACTCTGAAAGCTCTGATAGATAAGTATTTGTTTGAATCATTTCATATACATATCATATCTGGTTTGTTTAATCTGTTTCAATATGTGTATCTACACCGTGAACAACATCACAGAAAGAAACCTGAAATACCTCCCAACTGGAGGCAACACCAATCCCCATTTTAACATGATCATATTGCTTCCATGCAAACAGCAGTACATTTTCTTTAAAAGTAAGTCACCTCTGCTGGTGTGGCCTGATAACACCGTGCTCTTGTGAATAGAATTTTGGACCTCCTTCAGTGACTCCAGGATTGATTGACCAAGGTCGCTGCCCTTTTCACGCCTCTGCCTCTCCAATGGGGACTTTCTTGCAGGGGTGACCTTCGTCTTGGGGGCCTTCCTCTTGGTGGCCTTAGTCACAGACCAATTACTCGCTGCTGCCTGGCCAACCGTCTTTCCTTGACCAAGTTTTACAAGCTCCAAGTACTTGGCCTCAAAGTCAGCTGCACCAATAAACACAGACACATGGTTAGAGTTTTTCAGATGTTGTGGAAATAGCTCAGTGGAGAGAAACCATCAGATAGCTTCATGACAACTCTGAACTCTGAAAGCTCTGATAGATGAGTATTTGTTTGAATCATTTCATTTACATATCATATCTGGTTTGTTTAATCTGTTTCAATATTTGTATCTACACCGTGAACAACATCACAAAAAGAAACCTGAAATACCTCCCAACTGGAGGCAACACCAATCCCCATTTTAACATGATCATATTGCTTCCATGCAAACAGCAGCACATTTTCTTTAAAAGTAAGTCACCTCTGCTGGTGTGGCCTGATAACACCGTGCTCTTGTGAATGGAATTTTGGACCTCCTTCAGTGACTCCAGGATTGATTGACCAAGGTCGGTGCCCTTTTCACGCCTCTGCCTCTCCAATGGGGACTTTCTTGCAGGGGTGACCTTCGTCTTGGGGGCCTTCCTCTTGGTGGCCTTAGTCACAGACCAATTACTCGCTAAGATGGCGATGGGTGAGACTGCCTGGCCAACCATCTTGACAGAAGTTCTGTATGACCTAAACAAATGGTAAGCAATTTTTTCAAGATTTGTCCTGATACACATTTGCGGTTGTTGCGTGTCACTTTGTGGCTGTTTTATCTCACCTTCTGGTTGTTTTGTGTCTCAAAGTTGTGTTGTTAGCTTCAAACTAGTTGTACACTGAGCTACACACAAAATCCACCTTAATAATTCTTGAAGGTCAGATTGTTGGTAAAGGTTGAATCATCCACGTTGTCCAATAATCCAGATCAGCACATGCGTCTCAAACGGTTGATGGTGGGAGGTCAACTTATTATCAGATCACAGGATGGTTACTAATGAATATATTTGTAACAAGTTCATAGACACATTCCCTTTTATCTTTGAATCAAAGAAGGACCTTATGATCTTATTAGCTAACAGAGCCTTTGTACAAGTTGCTTCTTTGTTCATCATCTAGCCATCTAGTGTTTAAAACAAAGCAATGTTTGTCACTATGAGGCGTACAAACATAGTGACATCATGTGTAGCTTTTAAGTTGCTGCTGTATGTTCCCTCACCAAGGAGTTAATTGGTTCCTACCTTTCATTGTTTTATGTATCAGGTATGAGTGCAAGAAGTGTGGAGTAGCCTCATGCTAGAGTAGCATGAGAGGCCTGTTATATATATATATATATAGATTGTCACATAGCTCATAGAGCTCAGTATATAATATGTATATACTGCACTTCAGGTGTTGGCCTGATACGATGATGATTCAAAACATTAACGGGATTCGTTCAGTTCATCGTTGAGGAAAAATACAATTGTTCTTGCACAACACTGTACAGGGAGCGACCCCTGGTTTAAACACTAGTTAGTAAGCACAGAGTTCCAGTGCATTTTTTAAATTTCAAACATCAAACAACATGTTGCTGTTAGTTTTTCTGTGAGCTGATAATCAGTTATCCTCCCATCATCAACAGAGCAATACACACTGTTCGATTATTGAAATATATTAAACATTGTGTTTGGATATTTTTCAACCTATATTTCTGTTGATTTGGATTATTGGACGACATGGACTGATCTGGATTATTGGACGACACATACCTTGTCCAACTATCTGAGCTTCAATAATTATTCAGGTGAGTTACAGCTACTTCTCCAGACGTGTATCAAGTCTTTTTTTTGTGTAGCTCAGTGCAAGACATTCATAATATTTCACCCTATTTCCAACACAAATCATTTTATTAGGGCCCGAGCACTGTGCGAGGACCCTGTTGCTTTTGCTTAGATTATTTAAAATTTTCAGGCAAATTAATCATATTTTAATTAGGGCCTCAACATGCTCAAAAACTCCCCAAATTTCGCAGGCATGTCAGGTCTGTTGAAAACTTCAGTATTCAGGAGTCATTTGAAATGGGTGTGGCAAAATGGCAGTCATTGTGAATAATAAACAGTACTTTCACTCACCTTAACCAAACAGTAGTTGCCATGTTCACATAATGTAAGAAACATAACAAACTAACAAACTTAGTTTTAAAGTGTTGTCGTTTCAAATTACAAAACAATGTTGAATGTGATACAGAACTTTGCAGGGTCATCCAATGTCATCATCCGTATGTGGTCATTCTTGTCCAACTTAAAGGTATAATTCTACACTTTGGAAATATAATTATTTACTTTCTTCCTGAGGATTAGATGTAAATATTGAAACAGATTAAACAAACCAGATATGATATGTAATTGAAATGATTCAACCAAATACTTATCTATTAGAGCTTTCAGCCGCCTGTCAGGCAGATGGATTTTACTTAGTTGTCATGAAGCTATCTGATGGTTTCTCTCCACTGAGCTATTTCCACAACATCTGAAAAGACTGCATATTTTGAAATGTTCAAAGCCTTAGAAATATGAAAAAGTGGATGATGAGTTAATATATCAAAATGTCAGTCCTGGAAAAGATATGCTGAATATTAAGTTAGAGGTAGTGTACTATAATAACCATGTGTCTGTGTCTGTGTTTATTGGTGCAGCTGACTTTGAGGCCAAGTACTTGGAGCTTGAAAAACTTGGTCAAGGAGGCTTTGGCTCAGTTTATGCCGGCCACAGAAGGTCTGATGGTTTACCAGTAAGTACATAATATGATGTGATAAAATAATTTAATATAATATTCTCACATCACACATACATACTGTGACTTCATCCCTTGGACTAACCAAAGTGCTCATGATCTGTCCTGTAGGTGGCGATAAAACACATCCCTAACTCTGCTGTGTGGCGTCAAATAGTGGTGAGTGATCTGTTGTCTCAGCACCAACTGTTGAAATCATTCTTTAACTTTTATGTTTTTGTTGTTTCCTTGTTTTTGATGAAATACACACACATATTTTTCCTTTAGATGTTAAATGGGAGGGCACGCAGGATTCCCAAGGAGGTGGTGCTCATGCACAAAGCCGCAGGCGAACCAGTGACTGTGGGAAAATCTGCAGCCATGTCGATACTGGACTGGTACGATCTGGACCAAGAGGTTATTCTGGTCATGGAGAGCCCAGTCCCCTCTCCGGATCTGCTGCTCTTAATAAAGGAGAACTGTGGTCCGATGGCTGAGGACGTTGCAAAGGTACTGTTGTTTTATTCTTTGTGTGAGCTGTTTCCCAGACTACTACTGAAAGGGTGATCTTTTTGAATATCATCAGTTTCAGTGGAGAGTGTTTGGCTGCTATTAAAATCATATTTAATTTGGGTCCAATCACAACTAACATTTTACATTTTTGGATTCAGGCAGTTCAACACCATCTCATTTCTCAGAAATGAACTCAAAATCAGCTGTGTGTGGTCCAAAGGTGAGACAACGCTGGTTTCAATGTGCAGTTATTATGTTCCTTCCATGTTACAGACGATCACTGTAGATTCAAGACTCATTGTTTCCTTATCGTCTGTCCTCTCTTCTCACAGACTGCCAGGACTTCTTGGGAAAGTGTTTGGCTTTAGAGCCTGAGGACCGTGCCACTCTGGAAGAAATGCAGCAGCACCCATGGTTAAACAACCCTGTACTTAGCCCCACCCCATCCACCCACTGTTATCCTAACCCAAGTCCCCCATCCTCAATTCCTCCATCCGCAATTCCTTCATCCCGACCCACCACCATCCCAAATTGTTTGGGTCCCTGCCTTCCAGCCTCTGTTAATCCTTTCCTATGTCGAGGAACCTGTCTATGTTCATACACCATGCTATTCTCCATCATATTACCCATTTTATTTTCATTAAATATTTAAACCTCCTAGTCTCCACTTCCGGGTTTCATAGGTGACCTCTGTCTGAGGCTGTACTTAGCCCCCCCAACCCAACCCCCCATCCCCTCCCACCAGCATCCCACAACCTCCAATGGACTTTTGTTCCCTGCCTTCGTGCCTCTGATAATGCTTTCCTCTGTTGAGGAACTTAAACCTGTGTATATACTGTATGTATATAAATCC